>OY728138.1:1021384630-1023884630 GCA_963277665.1 Viscum album | reverse complement strand
ATGTGCTAGTTCAAATCATTCGAAATGTAAGAATCACGATCAACCCTTCACTCTATACATATTTCTATATTATCAGTTATTGTAATGGTGTCCCCTGTCTATGAATTACAAGCTTGTGGACCACCTTATTATGAGCATGTGAGATGATGCTAAGGCTGGAACTCATGAGTCGGATCAACCATCGTAGGTTCACTCCATGGAGAATCATACATGGACTGAATCAGATGTAAGAAACTATCACAAACATGAGTTTCATTACCCATATCATGTATAATATGTGGTAACTCATGTGGAAATCTTAGTGGTATGGCTGGTTGTATAGATCCCACCATGTTTGGTGTGTGTTCATCCCCTCCATTCTATCCCTTACAAGTGGACCTAATGGAGTAATTGGTCTACAAATGCCAAGAACATTTCATAGAACAAGATTTATGAAGATACATAACAACATTAGAATAAGATAAACATTTTTAAAGGGTCCACTACCAATGTTATACTAATCTGATTACCTGATTAGAAGGAAATGTATCGGTATGCTCTCATTTATAAGTAACATGGGTTTCAATATATGAAATGACTATAAAAACTACAACTTATTTTACTAGAAATTGTTTCATTATATTTTTAATTTGTCACAATTTAAATTATCATTTTCTTATAATATAAATCATTACTCACTTGATAATGGATCAACATTTCTAGTTAGTTAAGAACCGTAAACCATATTAGTAAAAATGACACCAATTTGTTTTTAAATCTAATGAATTGACCTAGTCAATTACCCATTATAACCCACAAGGTCCCATAACACATAATCAATTGAATAAATAAATTACTCTCTGAAAAAAAGTGAAGCACATTTCTATGTATATAAACAATGCTGACTCAATAATCCCATGCATATCAATAATTTCATGTAGTGAAATAACTCATTATTGAATTAAAATATTCACTGAATCCTAAATATAGTTTCCAAAATTTATTCATGTAATAATGATCCTTTCCCTCATAACATCATGATGAGTATAAAATTATACCCTACATTAGAAAAAAAATAACATCACCAAAAAACATGTCTGTTACCCAATTTTGAAATTATAACAACTTTTATAGAAAAATAGATAAAAAAATTATAACATAGGAAACTCATCATAAACCCTAATATTCAGTATGATATACTGAAGAATAGATAATAACCATGTTATATTGAAATCATAACATTATAAATGTTGTCACATAATTATAAAAGAGGTATGTAGTACTTTGATACCTCTTTGTGTTGTCCCAGAATTGGATGCCACTGAGAAGTACACCAAGCCCACTTGGCTAAAATGCCTTAAGAACATCTCCTTGAATTCAAGATGCTTCCAAATAATAGTGAATACCAATGGTTTTCCCTTGGGGAAACTATTAACTCATTACTAGAGTGTATCATTATGGATAACTTATAAGAATAGTTAAAAAGCTAAATGAGTATAATAAAAAGATAGAACAAAAGAAACATGCATAAATAATAGAAATATAAGAAAATGATTTAATTCTCAAAAGATGAATATGATTCAAGTCATCTTATATAATTATTTAAAAGAAATATTCCAAGTAGAAAGAAATACATGATATAAAATTGTATAAAGAAGAATCTTGTAAATATCTATGCTTCCCAAGATCATGCATAGTCATTTTCTACACATCTACTTTCTAATGAAAGTTAGGAAATCATGTTTTTGTATTAGTATTATTACCTTTGTAAAAATTTCATACATGTAGTATTTATAGGTGATAATGGTGGCCCAAATAGTGTGTCGGATCAATCTAAAAATGCCACCACCAATTTCTTATATAACAACCAGTCTGTGTAATATAAATTGAAACAGTTTTTCAGAATGCATATGTAAATGTAAAATAGTAAAGTAATGATAATACCCAAGTAACATATTAATCCCCCAGCCGATGAATGAACACATCACCATATTATTAATTAAATAATTTTTTTTTTAGAAAATTACATCACATGAGGGTACAATTTCCTTGTAATCACATTGTGATAGTAAATTTGTTGGTTATAAGACATAATAGGTGAACTTTGTGATAATTATAATAAAGATGTTCCAAGGTAATAACCAAGGAATACTTGATCTTAAGCGTCTCCATTTCATTATTTTATAATTCTTACACAAATGGTTATATTGTAATCAAAATAGAAACAATCATGGAATTCCAAAACAATGTGATCAAACTGACTCTATGTAATATGTCAAAGGTAAAACGTGATGACAAATGGTTTGGTCAAATGATGTACCCAAGGAACTGAGTATCCATAGAATCAAGTATAGATCCATTAAGTGTGTCTTACACATACTATATTAGTAACAGATGGATGTCCTACCATGGTCTCCATAGATAATTTTGTTTTGGGTTCTATGGTGGGTCCCACATTTGGAAACCTGAATCCTTAAATTGGAATAACTTCCACTTGAACATAAGGAATTCCTTAGAAAATTCTAATAATTACAATATTCTTTCTAATACTATAGAAATGTGATGCAACATGTAAAATTATCCTTAAAGATGATTCATTATATTAAATAATACATATAGTAACTCTTCCATATAAAAATTCAAATGTTCATTTCATCCCTTTCAAAAAAGTGAAAAGGAATCTCAGACATGAAACCATTTTGAATTCATTTAGTTCATAATCATTAAATATTTTTTTTAGTTCATGTAATACCATTAATTAGTGTGACATTTCTTGGGAAAATGAAAAAATTACAAGAGAATATAACACAATCACATTCAATCCTCACACCCAAATAGTGGATATAAATGTTCAAATAATTCAATATGGAATAATTTGAAAAATAAAAATAAAAATATATAAAAAACATACTATAGGTGGTTGATATTGTGGACATAACAAAAAATGACTAATAACATATATATTTAATGTCATAGAACACCATTATATGTAATCTATGAAATGAAATTAACTAAATAAGCACCACTTAGTGAGATCAGTGTGAAAGTTTGACAATTTATAAAATCCAAAAACATGTGGGTTGTTTAACAGATGACTTAATTTGTAATCATTGAACTATACTCATCTAGTATGAGACTATAGTTTGGAATGGATATGATGATTTCTGAAGAACAAATTAATAAATTGAAATTGGGTCATAAGATCCTTCATTTAAATATAATTGTTGAAATAATTAATAATAATGAATTATTAAAAAGGTATTAGCATATTATATTTGTATATACTCTAAGATGAATATTTCTTAGATCAGTCTCTAGAAAAATGATCGATACCAATATATAGCTTATGAATGAGAAGGGGATCAAAAGAGAGAAATGTGAGAGTTTTTTTGCCAACGGATAATAAATTATAAAATGGGTATATTTAAGACATAAAATAGTAGTAAAATTTTAAATCTCCCAAAAATCACCTTTAAATGGTTTGGTCAAATGATTTTCCATGCTATGACCCAACAATGTCAGGTCTTCTGAAGGTAGGTGAATTCCACACATTTAGGCTACATGATTAGGGAAACCTGTCTACATCCATGGAAATGAAACCTTTAATTTTTATATAGTTTTTTGGCATGCCTAGGATCCCGCTGGTGCATGGTTTTCTCTATTTGTGTTCCATATAATACCCCATAATACATCCATTCATGGTAAGATCTAACCATGTCTCATACACCTTAGGAATTATTATAATAGGGTAAAAGGACCAATTCCCTCCAATAGCATGGTTTAGGGTATCAAAAAGTCCCCAAACACCCTTAAGTTTCCTATAAATTCATTAGGCATATGAAATTAGTCTAAAATGAATAAATCGAAAAATAATTTAAGGTATCCAAACCAAATTCAACAAATGGGTTTGTATAGGCCTTGAACATTAGAGTAATGATTTATAATGTGCACTGGTTTGACCTAGGGGGAGTAATAATTAATGGTATTTTCTCTAGATCAATCCAAATAAGTGCTTTAATGGTTGAGGTATGATATTAATATACTATAAGAGAAGTTTCATCTAGTGGACATCACCCCTATATTAATGCTAGCTAGCCCACCTATAAAAATCTTTTTATTTAACAACATACACAAAGAGACACTATCTACAAAATTATTGGTAATTAATTTTCTCCCATGTATTATTGATCTATAATTATTTTTTTACTATTTATTTCGCGATTCTATGTTATTATTTAGTGCTACACCAAGCCATAATACTTGATAATAATTATTTTTTCAATGATATTATGATTTCATTATTTGGATGTATAAATATTTCATTTAAATAAATAATAATTTTATTATTAAATGACGAATATAATAAAATTTATTTAAAAAATATATCTATATAATTATAAATATTGTTTTTTGATATTGTATAAATTTTATTTCATAAAAAAATTCATGGGTTCAATATATAATAATTTAATATAGAGAGATTGAATTTCTATCATTATTAAATATCTTCTAATAAAGATTATTTCATTTATTGAACCATAATTTTGATATTATCTAATGGATATTTTTTTATTATTTTCTCATATAATAAAACATTTATCTAAAATATAACATATGGATATGATAATTTGTAAATATTTTTACATATTAAACCAAAATTAGATATAATAATAAATTAAAATTCGTTTTCATCAAAAATTAATTTTTTTAAATTTTATATATATAAATGGATTTATATTAATATTCAAAGCTATAAATGAAATTATAAAATAAAAAATGGAAATTAGTATTTTTTAAAAACAACTTTTTGTGAAATTTAAATTCCAATGGTTAATGTAATATTGAATAAAGAATATATATTTTTTTCCAATAAAGTATTTTAATAAATGAATTATATGTCTAAAACAATGGGAAAAACCATTGAGTGTGAAAATTGATTTTTACCTTCCACAACAATGAATTATAAGACCTATATTTAGTAATAATCAAAACATTCCCCTAATTTTGCAATAAATACAATCCATTCCTACACTTTCTATAAGGACCCGGCCATATTACAATACATAATCTTGAATTTTAGTCAAGAACTAACATCCTTTCAAATTTGAGATCTTTTAGTGTTTATTATTTTAGAGATTTGTGAAATAAATATATACATAATCATTATCATTAATACACAATTTATATAACCAAAATATTGTCAATTTTTTCCAAAATATAAAAATATTCAAATAAACGTTAACTCCATTGACAAATATTCATAACATTTAACTTGTCATACTTATTGTTTTTAAAAAATCATTATAACCTGTTAAAATTATTTAAAAAATTTGTATGATCACAAAAATCTATGTAAAATATTTAGAAATAAAGAAATAAGACATTATTCCCTGAATATTTTTAACATTTGAAATAATTTCCAAAAATGACATACTTGTCACCCATATAAAATTACTTTGTGAAACATGATATTTCCATGAGGTTTACAACAAAATAGAACATAAATAGAACCATAAAAGTATGTTTGGGAAATACATAACTTTTTTAACTCTCATGGATCTTGTTTCATTTGTAACCCTCACTGGTATATTACAATGTAACCCTCATGACTATCTTATGATATAATCATCACAGTTACACGTAGTGTAACCTTAGAGATGACATATAAATAACACATTCCCAATGAAATATAAAAGTATTTATGTCCCAAAAATAATCATAAATAATTCCCAATAACTATAACATTATAATCAAATAAGAAAACATGTATAAGAACATTACTTTTTAATTTTCTAAAATAGAATTTTATCTGAGGATTTTAAAGAAAATCCATATACTAATATCATATAATTGTTGTGAGACTCAATGGAGTGTTTGGAATATGTAAATAAACAATAAATACACATAATTAACCAGAATAGAAAAAAAATTAATCACATAAAAGATTTTGATAAAAAATTAATAATGATGTATATGGTTAAACTGAAGAATGAAAATTAGGTTACAAATTTCCTTAGCTCAGGTTTATCTTACGTAAAACTTGTTCCAAACTCCTGTATAATAATTAAAATAATGTTATTAATATCTAATGGAAATATATTAATGTTTATAACTCATTATATGTCCATTTCATAACATCATTTCTCATTTTAATTAATAGTATTTTGTTTCTTTTGTTGTTTTGGGAGCGTTCATTTCATGATTTTCATGGTCGGTTTGTATTTGATTTTCCGATCGTATAAAAATTATTTTCCAAAATTGTAATGAAATTTTAATCATATATTTCCAGAATATATAGTTATACCATAAATAATTATTTCTATCATATATGATGACGAATCTTTAAATAAAATGTTAATGTTATTTTTTAGATCATTTTTGTTAGTTACTCAATAATCATGTACATGATTCATTATATAATTTAATTTCACGAATAGAATTTAATTCCAAAAAAATGTTACATCATAAAATATACATTCTTTTCCAATAATTAAAATTATTTAATGATCATATTTTAAGTAATTAATGAAAATTGAAGACAAATCGTCCATGATTTGGGTAAATCGGCACATCGTAGATGATGTTTTTTATTATTAGAATAAGTGGAAGAGTGGAGGAATAAATATGATGTATTTTTTAACCTGAACATGATAAATTATATAATATATATGATTCTATAAATTTCATACATTTTGTATATGGTGATGGGAAAATAATATAAGAAAATAAATGAATTGAAAAGAAAACACATGAAAAAGGATTAGGATTTTTACATCATGATCATCATCTCCTTGAGCTCCTTCTTATAAAACCATGGTTATGGAATTTAGTTGATGCCAGAAGGCCTTGGACGTGGGGAAGATCCTTGGGGAGGGTATTTGGAAGAACTTAGTCATTTCTAAATTCTTGATAGGTGTGAGATAAAGTAGGGAATGATGGTGGAATTTATAGTGGAGGAGAGGAGGAATTTTACAATATTTTAATAATTATTTTAATATTTTTTCATAGGAATATAAATAATATGAATTAATGTGACTCCAAATAGTAATAATTATTTCTATGTTTGAAAAAAGTTCGATTAAATCACCCTTGTATCGCCAATGATGCGGTAAAACAACTATTAATCAATTATCAAATATTACTATTAAAATAATATTCATCAATTTTATGAAACCCTAAATATTTCACTATTACCATTTATCAACATGTAGAATTAAAAAATCAACCCAATTCGTTAGAAGTAATTTCATAAATATTATTAATTTAATTTTTAAATAAAATTACACTTAATTCTAAAATTTTAAATTTTCAAACTACAACTCATTTTATATAACCATAGAAAATTAACTAAGATTTCATTATATTAAAGCATTAAGAAAAAATAATAATAATACTATTTACTATTCATTAAGGTCATATTATAATTAATATTACTATTCATATGGGTATGTTACTTTTCACAAAAATTTATGTTGGTTCGACCAGACTCCAAATAACTTACTAATCACAATGATAGATGACCGTTTTCTGAAATTCAAATCATTAAAGAAGAAAAATTATGTTTTAAGGATAGATATAACTATCTACATAAAACAATTATTCATGAGTTTGAATTTATTTTTTTAAAAAAATGGGGTGTTAGATTATCCCCTTCTTCTGGAAATTTCATCCTTGAAATTTTTCTACTTATGAAACAAGTGAGGATACCAATCCTTCATATCATTTTCAGACAGACATGTTTCTTATTAAACAATTTGGTTTCTCTACAAATCCATTACCTAGTGGGTTATGAAATTCTATAATAATTTTTCCATTTGATCAATAATATAAACTATTTTCTCTTCGTAATAATGATTATCTTCCATTTTAAATGCTGTAGGGATAAAAACATGAGTTGAATCTGGAACATACATTATAAACATGAAAAAAAAAGAAAATCATTATGTACCTAAGATAATAATAGAAGAAAATACACTCCATAGTATATTGGACCATCATTCTACTAGATTTCATAAGGTCCATTGAACTGTTGACATAGATTTCATTTCTTATGAAATGAATTACACTTTTCCATGGTGGGATTCAATGAAAAACATGATCACCTACCTCTAAAGAAAATTCATTCCTATTATTTTCTGCATAAACTTTCTACCTTACCTATGTTGTCTTTATGTGCTGTTAGATAATCTCCACTTTCGCATCCACTACCCCTATTAATTATGGTCCCATCAACATCCTCTCTTTTACTTTAAACGAAAATGATGGAGTTCGAAAACTCTTTCCATACCATTCCTCAAAAGGTTCCCAATAAACACTTTAAAGAAAACTGTTATTATAATAAAACATGACTAAATAAATATACATATCACAACTTATCTAGATTTTTATTGAACAATCCTAAAGTATATACCCTAATGTTTGAATTCTTCATTATGACTACCAATCTGATTGAGGATGTAAATATATAATAAAATTTTATTCTGTGCCCAATGAATTCTAAAGGCCCTTCGAAAAATTATAAGTGAACATATGATCCTGTTCAGATACGATGGATAGAGGAACACTATGTGACCTGATAATCTCATTGAGGTACAATCATAAAATCTGATCTAATGGAATTGTGTCAAGATAAGAATAAAAATGTTTAGGTTTAGTCAATTGATCAATAATAACCCAAATCACATTGTTACCTTGTGATATATTTAGTAGTCCCACAATAAAGTCCATGGATATATTTTCGCTTTTCCATTATGACACTGGTAAAGGAAGAAGAAGCCCCTTCATTAATTAATACTCTTTTTTAACATATTGACATACCTATGATATCTTGGTGAAATAATAAAAATCATTATTCCTTCCATCCCACCAGTAATACACTCTATGGTCTTTGTAAATCTTAGTACTACTAGGGCGAACTGAAAATAGTGAACTATGAGCATCACACAACAATTATTTCTTCAACAGGGAATCACAAGGAAAAATCAACATTTTACCAAATCATAAAACACAATCATTATGAAGGTTAAATTTTGAAAACGTACCCATTTTAACCAATTATTCCTTTCTCTCTAGCTAATAGTCTACCTTCTATGCTTTCATAATTCTGTCGGATAATGATGACTACACTAAAACCTAAAACAAAACATGTGTATTTACTAAAACACCATATTCTAAACAAAAATTTATCAAATCATTAATAAAATGATAATATACCAAACATAACATGGTTAATAATGCATAATGTTTTTGACTTAATAAATATACCAATATGTTTGATTTTTTCTAACAGTAATTTATCGTGAAAAAATAATCGTTTATCAGTTCAAGCCATATTCTCTACCTCATGTTCAATTCATTCTTAGTTAATATATACTTCAAGCTGTTATGTTAAGTTTTTTTTTGAAAATTTTTACTGAATAAATGATACCACCTAATTTTAAATGAAAAACATCATCGTTAAATTCCAAATCATGTGTGGGATAATTTAACTCATAAGGTTTGAGTTTTTATGATGCAAAATCTATTACTATATCATTATACATTAAAACACAACCAATTATTTTTAATAAAGAATCACTCTAGCAGAGTAACTCACTATTTCTGGAAGGTAAGGCCAAAATTGGAGTTTTCGCCAATCCCTTATTTAGTTCAAAAAAATAATAATCACATTCATAGGTACAAAATGATATAACACCTATTCTTGTTAACTTAGTTTGATAGATAGATAACCATGCATTGTTTTTAACAACTTGTAACTAATGACCTACTAATCCCTGAAAATGTTGAATATCTTTAACATTTGTATGTCTTTTCCATTCATCAACCACTTTTTTTTAGTAGGATCAACTATTATTCTATATTTATTTATAATTTTCCCATTAAAATAAATATGTTTCACTCAAAAACAACACATGATGAATTTTCCATATAGTTTTTTCTATTATGGTTTGAAAAACAACCCTTAAATGTTTATCATTCTCCAATTTACTCTTAGAAAATACCATAATATCATCAATAAACAAAACAAAAAACATATCAAAGAACCCATAAAATATTCTATTCATATGATTAATGAATACAATAGGTGGACTAGATAAACCAAATGGAATAACAAAAAATTTATAAAGACAATATATCGTATGAAATGTTTTTTTTTTGCGATGTCATCCTCCATCAACTTCAGATGATGGTATCTGGAAGTCATGTCAATATTGGAAATATATTGAGCACCCTAGAGCTGATCAAATAGGTGATTGATATGAGGAAAAGGATACATGTTTTTAATAGTGATGATATTCAAGTCACCATAATCAATGAAAAGTCTCATGGAAACATCTTTATTTTTAAAGTACAAAATAAGAGCACCCCATCGAGTGGTGCTAGGATGAATTTATCCTTTATCAAGAAAATCATGAAACTGTTTGTCAAATATAAAAGTTCCATTTGAGACATATGATAAGAATGTTATGAAATTGAAATTTCATTAGGAACTATGTCAATTGAGAATTTAACTTCCCAATTAGGTATAACACTGAGTAACGTATCAGAAAACACATCCCCATATTCATTAGCCACTAGAAAATAATTAATCTAAACAGTGCCCTTGTTTTCAAAAATATTAGCAAGATAAAATTCATTTCCATCTTTCAGTGATTTCTCAAATTCCTAGTGGGTTTTCAAATTTATGGGTTCATTCTTGTATACAAACTGAAACTATTACTGAATAACAACTTCCTTATCTCTATGATTAATTTTATCATGATTTATCGAAATTGAATTGACCCACAAAAGGATTTGAACCTCTAATAATGTAAAAGAAATATGGTTTTAGGTCATTTCATTCCATAGAACACAATATAATTATTCTTATAATTTGACTTTTCTATTATATTTCCCCTCGTGTTTTAACAATAAGTTATTGCCTCATTTTTTTTATGTTTCTATTTTAACCAAAAATTCCTCAGATGTAAATGAATGTGCAGACGCCATATCAAACAAAACATTTGAAAAAATCCATGTAAATAATCATGGTACCTACAAAAAATTCACAGAATGTCATGAGATCTACTGACATTGTAGTGACTCAGGTTTTTGACCTGTCAGACTTTTGAATATTCCTATGAATAATTCCAGAGCAAGGCACAAAGACGCCATTAAATTCTGAGGGCTGGTGTGCCCAAATTTAATTTTCTAAAAATATTAAGTATTTTTTATACTATGCACATGGCAGGGGTGTTATATCTTCTAAATAGTAGTTGAAAACGGGAATCTGAGGTCATGGTTGCATCTAGAATGTGTTGTTTACCATAGGCGGGGTGTAAACATTGCGGGCACGGGCCTGCTGTGGAAAATTCCACCAGTGGTGTTTTCATAAATAAGACATAATGATTAATTACGAGCGTCAACCCTAATAACTTCTGAATGGAGTCTCGGATCGCAAATCTAAGTCCGATTTTGCGTTCATAATGGCGTGTTTACCCTAGGGGAGAACATACCTTGGTCTGCATCGGGCATAGGGCAGAGGCGAGTCGGGAGTCGAAGATATTTAAAAAAAATTAAATATCAATGATCCCCCATAGAAATGTTGTGCATAGAGGAGTAAATCTTCCCCCTTCCTCCTCCTCCTCCTCCCTTTCCAAAGGAAAATCGACGGCCAAATCGCGCGATAAAGGTGCCATCGAGCTTGGATTTCGACGGTGGGCGTTCCCAGATCGTGCAGTAGGAGATTTAGAGAAGGGATCTAAGAAGAATGTAGGTGTTTCGCCCGCGAGGTAGGTGGTTTGAGTTTTAATCACCCGATCACATTTTCCTGTGAATTTCTTCGTTTTGGTGTCATAGCAGGGAAGATCACATCCCAAGGGTCGTGCCGATCTCTTCAGTTCGCAAAACGGACCACTGGGGGCCAACGACGGTCCACAGAAGCTCCGTTGGCACCGACGGACCTACGACGGCTAGTGGCAATTTTTAGCAGAGCGCGGTGGTGCTGGGCATCATGCGAGGGAGGGCCACCGTCCAGGGAAGGCTAGTGGCGGTGGGCCGGTTAGGCCCCTTTTATTTTACACAGGGTTTTTAAACCCCCCATTTCTTTCAATTTGAGAGTCGGATTCATGTGACGTCTATAGCGACGTGACCCAGACAAAGAGTCGAACCTTTCAGTAAGGGTTTAAGAAATTTAAGGTTCACGATCATGGCCCGAGATCTTGAAACATCAAATAAAATAATGATATTTTTTTATTATTCGACATTGGGTCGTTATATCTTCTACCTGGAGTGTCTGATTGACATGACGTTAGTGGCATTGAGACCTTGATGATACGAAGGATTTTTCTTGAGGGATTCTTGGTTTTGGGACTGAGTTTGGGGAGCATGACCCATGAGGATGGGTTTTGGCATTTCTAGATAAACACAACTTTCACACCAGGAGTCCAATTTTGGCAGATGAATAGTGGATCTTCTGTGTTTTTCTAAGAGGATTTCAATGGTGCGATCCATTTGATGAGTTTCGGGATTGAAGTGTGGGCCCCACATGAAATGACTTCGATGGATAGTGCCTTTTTCACTGGGTGTTCGTTTCAGACGAACAAGTAGTGTATTTTGTGTGTTATTCCGAGGGGATCACCGTGGAATGATCTGATTGATGAGTTTCAGGATCGTTGTGTGGGTCCCGCATGAGCTGACTATGGTGAATAGTTCTTTTTTCACCGGTTCTCCATTTTGGGTGAGTAAACTGCTTATCCTACGTGTTTTTCCATGTGGATCATGATGGTGGACTCAGTATCGGCTTTGGAGGTGTGTGGGGTGGTGCTGTGGTAGGTCGCTCGGGTTTGCAATGTTGGGACCAATAGTGTTTGACCATACTCCCTTGGTTCATTCCTATGAGGGTTAACATGACATCACATCACTAGATTTGGCTTGTGATCCTCTCAATTGGATGTATAATCTATTATAGTTGTGGCATCCCTCCAATGGGCCCGGAGCGGGATCCTCTTGCATCGTTACCCAATATCGGGTTCTTAGTGTCACTGTGACCACTTATCCACGGGCGGGGATCCCATATCTAGAAGGTTAACATTGTAGGGTCTATGTCATAACTGGTAATATGATCCCATATACAGTGAGCCATGCACAGTAGGGATGTGGAATCATTGGATATATGATACCCTTCTCAGCATGAGGATTATAGTAGGGTTGCAGTATCGTTAGTTATGTGATCCCCTACTTTGAGTGTGGTTTCTGTAGGGTTGCAGCATCGTTATTTCGATCCCCTACATCGAGAGTTATAACAGATAGGGTTCCAGTATCATTGTGACCACCTTTATATGGGCGACGATCCTCTATCTGAGTGATGTGTTTCTTCCGAGTGCCAGATCGGGTTGTGGTATCCCCCACCGGATGTTGGGAGTGATCCCCTATCTGTGAGACCTATGAATGCCAGATCAGTTTGTGGTATCTCCAAGCGGACCCTGGGAGTGATCCCCTATATATGAGATATTTTTCTATCGGTGTGAGTTATTGTATCCCATAGTGGACCCTAGGATCATTCCCGTATCCGAGGAGTTTTGGTTCTCATGTTGTTTCAGCGAGGTTTGCTCCGTGACGTTATCCGATGAGTGCGATCTCTTGGGTGAGCGTCTTAGAGTTTTGTGAGAAACCCGATGGGGTGTATCTCTTGGACTAGTGTCATCTAGGATGACAATGACCGTGGAGTATGTTCTCCTAGTTGTGGATAGTTGTTAGTGATGAGGCCATTACCTCAAGTGGCTTGGTGCATGAGCTGGGTATATCTGCATTTTTCATGGTGTATGTATGGGAATACACCTGGATTGATCTGAATAGTTGTGTTTAGCCGAGGATGGTCATGAGATGGAGTTTCTCTCTCATTTGGGATCCCTCTAGCTGGGATGAGCAGACTGTTGCCTTTCAGTTGCTCTCTTTTGTTTTCGGTTTCTGGGGTGCCTACTGAGTATTGTTATACTCACCCCTACACAATCTTTTCTCGTACATGTTTGTGTCTTGTGCAGACCACATTCCTTTGGATGGAGTCCCAGGAGGACCTGTAGAAGGCGAAGCTTAGGGAGCGGGTTTGACCGAGGTGTTTATCAGAGCCGTGCCGAGGAGCTTACCTGTGGGTGTTGTGGTAGTGTTTTCCCAGCTTCTGAGCAGGATGGACACTTTTGTGGTTTTCTTTTAGTGGGCCATGTTCTACCCTTTTGTACATCTATTTCACTCTGGTTTGGGATGGTTGTATGCATGCCTTTACTTTTCAGTTTTATATATCTCTTCACTATTACATAGAGGTGTATGTGGGTGCGTGTGTATAGGTACCTTAGGCTAATGTGTCCCATGTGTTGATAGCCTACTCGGCATTGGACGCCATCCCCTGGCCTATTAGAGGCAGGCTTGAGAAGTCACAGCTTGAGTCCCATTGGGTCGGGTCATGACAGAAATACTCTCAAATGATCTCACTACACCTTTATCTCATAGTACGACTTCTTCACATCACTATGACATTTCATTGTGAAGTATTTTTCAAAATTACACATCTCACCACTGTTGAAACACCTCAAAGTTTTATTATCTAGATTAGTCATTGGATCAATTTCATTAAAATCATGGGCCATATGTCTAAACATACCACTTTGAAAACACTTCCTGGTTTTCTTAAGGCAATCACTAGGGTGATTTTTGCCACACATTTCACAAAATAGAAACTGGAATTTTTTACCAAAGGATTTCATTAATTAATTCCAACACATAAATATCTATATAAAACAGTTATTATCCTCATTTTCAAAGTGCACATTATCATAATAAAACTAAATTTATACCCTCTCAGTACATCATGTATGTTTCAAATGTCTTTTAAATTCATGGGAGGCCAATTCCCTTCGAAACTTTGGCATTAATACTGAGTAAAAATGGTTTATTTTTCTATCAAGATCTAGAATAAGATTTGGAGCATACCTCCCCAGTCAGGTGAAATTATCTTCATAAACAGACATTAAATCTTTCTAAATTTTCTTCAATTCAAGGAATTTATTATCCATTCTATGTCACACCATCACAAGAAATAATTTCCACAGAAAATACTATAACATTCACCATACTCTAAGGAATCGATATTTTCTATTTCATTGATATTAATGAGCATTGACCACCACTTATCAGCATCACCATCAAAGAAATAATTTAAAATACATTCCTATTGATTATCAAAATATCTCATAACATTGAATTTCTTTTCAAAGCCTTAATCCAACTTTTATCAACTACTGGGTCAAAATATCCACTGAAAGTAGGATAGTGTTGTCTTAAAAAATGTTCCTATATCATCTTATTCTTTTTTTGGTACCTCTCTTATTATCTTCCATGGATTATACCACCATTTATTTCATGCATCATCTAAGAAATTACTATCACAAACTTATTGGTTCCAATCCCTAGTATTTTGGGCTCCAGATTCGGTAGGATATCGTTCTATCAGTGCCTCTCAAATTAAGAATCCCTATTTCTTCTATGGAAAACTGTTCAGAAAAAAATATCTTATTAAATGAAATATGGTAATATTTAAATTCTATATCAATTTAAATTATCCATAGAGTATGAATCATCTATCTTATTATATTAACATCATTCTAATTCATAAATTTATCTAAAACATCCATTGATACCAACTATAAGGACCCTACCTTATTACATTACATAATCTTTAATTATAGTCAAGATATCACTTCATTTCACATTGATGATATTTTCTTGTTTGGTGTTTTATATATTTGGTACATATATTCATACATGGAATTCCACATTAATACATAGTGGATACCACAGAAAAGTGGCCAGTTCTTAAAAAATATGAAACATTTGACATAAAACACGATTTCATTGAAAAATATTTATAACATTTAAGATGTTTTCTTTATTTAAAATAAACATACTTATAATCTATGAAAATCATTTAAAAATATTGTATGAGAAATAAATTATTAAAGGATATAGAATGTATGAAAGAAAACATTATTCCATAAATACTTGTAATAAATGATATAATTTTCAAAAAATACATACTTTTCAACCATATGAACTTACATTCTAAAACATTAAATTTCCATAAGATTTCCAAAAAATAGAAAATAAATAAAATAATATAGTTATATTGGTGTATTAATTTCATTTTTTTAACCTTATGGCTGCCATATTATTTTTAACCCTCACAGCTAACATACAATGAAACACTCACAACAACCTTATGGTGTAACAATCGTAGATACACATGGTGTTGCCATATGACTGACCTAAAACTCATACATATACACTGAATTTTATGTAGATATAGGTCCCAGCTGTAATAATAAAGAATTCCCAATAATGATAACATAATCATCAAATATAAAACATGTATAAAACATTGCTTTTGAATTTTGTAAAATATAAATTTAAAAGAGGATATTAAAAGAAAATACCATCACAATTTTTATATAATAGAAGTGAGATATACTAGAAAGGATATAAAATGTATATAAACTAAAAATAAACATAATAAATCATAATATAAACAAAATTAAACATAGAAACAATTATAATACCATGTTAATAATGTTGTAGATTGTTAACCCAAAAAATAGAAATTGGGTTATGAATTCACCTACCTCAAGTTTTATTTACTTAAAACATGTTTAAACCTATTATATAATGCCTAGAAAAATGTTATTAATATCTTAAATAATCATATTAATATTTTTAATACCTCATATGAACATTTAAAAACACCATTTCGCCTTTTAATGTTTAGTATTTTGTCCGTTCAATAGATAAGGGGAAGTTCATTACACGATTTTCATGGCTAGTTTGTATTTGAATTTTTTTTCATATTGAAATAAAGTCCTATAACTGTAAAAAAATGGTATTCATATGTCTCTATAATATATAATGTCATCATAAATCTTACTTTTGTCAAATATGGTGATGAATCGTTAGATAAAAAATTAATGATATTTCCTTAGATCATTTTTGTCAATTCCTTGATAATCATGAACTTGTTTCATTGTGTAATTAAATTTCATGCATAAAATTACATTACATGAAATAAAATAGGTTACATAGTACATATTAAATTATTTTAAAATGATTCAATGATTTCTATGGTTAGTTTCTCAAGATTCAATGGAAAATAAAGACACATCATCCACGATTTTGGTAAATCGTCAAATCACAGATGGTGATTTTAATTTTAGAATAAGACTGAGAGGAGATAAAGAAACATGATGAATATTTTTACATGAAAATTATAACATACATAATATATATTATTCTGTATATTTCATTCCTCCTGAATAAGGGGAGAGTAAGATAGTACACAAACAAAGGAATAGAAAATAATCCTCATGAAAAATAAAGAGGATTCTTACCTCTTTATCTCTTCTCCTTGAGATCTTTCTTAATGAAATTGGTTTTGAACATTTTGTGAGACCAAAATTTATTACATTTGGGTAAGTAACATGGGGAGGATATTTGGAAGAAACTTGGAAATTCTTAATGCTTGAGAGGTTTTAGAGGAAGAGGAGAATGAGGGTGGTATTTATAGTAATGAAGATGAGGGATTTTACATTATTTTAATAATTATTTTAAATTTTTTCCCTAGAATATTAATTGAATTGATTCATGTAACCCCAATTATTAACTACTGCTTTGTGAGTTTAAAAAATGTGGGCTTAAATTAGGCTTTCTTCACCTATTATGTAGTAAAACAAGTATTTATCCTTAATAGTAATTTATCATATTTTATTATTCATAAAAAATTCATGAATTTCATTAAACTCATAAAAGTTCATCTTAACCATTTTTTGATATGTAGAATTAAAAAACGAACTCAATTTTTCGAAAAACAATTTCTAAATATTTTTAATTAAATTTTTGAATAAAATATAACTTTATTCAAAAAATAACATTTTGAATAATATAACTCATTTTATATTAACATGAAAAATTAGTCAAGATGTCATTATCTTAAATCCTTAAGAAAATAAAATAATAAAAAAAATTATATTCATTAAGATTATATTACTTTTCATAAGGGTATGTTACTATTCACCAAAAAACATGTTGGTTCCATAATACTCCAAATAACTTAATGATCACAACCGTAGATGATCATTTTTTGAAATTCAAAACATAGAATCGTCAAAATTAGGTTTAATGTATAGCTATAACTGTCTACTAAAAACAATGTTTCATGGATTTCAATTTATTTTTGAAAACATGGTGTGTTATTATTCCTCACCACAATGAATCCTTTATCCATGAATTTAGGATCAATTCACCACTCATCAGTTACCTAAAGTATATGTTTGGTCCTTATGATCCATCAATAAGTACATGGATCCAGCCTTTAAATGTGAGGGAACTCAACTATTCTTTTTTCGACTCATGTATCTATTTTTTCGTACGGATTTAAAATGATAATGTAATTCCCATTCATCAAAATTTTATTATCCCATAATTACCAAAATAATTTTCTACAACTGTGAGACCTTAATTATCTATCATTAATCCATTTATATAATCCATATTATATTTAATTCATGATTCCAAATTTATTTCATGACTTTATATCATTTATATGAAATAATATTATATGATAAATAGTAAGCATATTTATCTATTCATGTGGTTCCTCTAAGATGCAACCATGATTAATATATTTTAAAAAAAAATGAAACATGTTATACATTATAATTTATAAAAAATTCCCCAATTTTCATATAGATTTTTTGAATTTATGAATATAATAACATTCATGCGAATCCGTTTTATTATTTACATATGTTTATTAATGGATCTATTATATTATTTAGCTCTAACAAAAAAAATTACAAATATTAAGTATGAGACTCAATAGGATTCCAATCAATTGTGTACAAAAATAATCTTTATAGTTGACATGTTTTACAATACCTTGTGGAATAAATTTTGTAATTTTGTATTAAGACACTTTGGTGACATCTTGTGGTTAAATTCTAAATAGTGTTAAATTTAAATGTTATAACCACAATTAAATGATATGATTATTTATAATTCAATCCTAATATTAATCATATTATTATGATAATTCCCATTTTTTTGAATCTTTGTCACATGCTAAATATTTTATTTCTATCCTATAAAAAGAATTTATGCTGAACATAATTTTTACTTTTTCATTAAATGATTATAGAAATAGTGAAAATACCTATGATAAATATATTACTAGCACATTGAAATTTATTAGAAAAATGTTTATGTTTTTCATGTATTCTACTCCTTACATCCAGAAAAAATAGTTGAAAAGATACTTTTTATTATTAAATATTCCATAATGAAATTATTGTTTTATGTATTAAAGAGTTGCGATTATAGAATTGGTATCAAATAAAAGGTTAGTTATTTTTAAAAATTAATACTAAGAATGATTATTATTAAGAACCATTAGTATTTTATTAAATGTAGGGAATGAACCCAATGAATTGGTTATATATGAAGGTTGCATCTTTGATGGAATAAATACATATGTAGATACTAAAAGATTATTGGGATCTATAATTTTATTAACTAGGGGTAGTAATGATAAATAGGGTGAATTCTATATTAAATCAAGTTCCACCTAGTATAGGATATTTAGGACTCACTAAACAAAATGTTTAACAATCATGAAGATATTTTTTGCTAATCTAATGTTGTTCTTTTAACAATAATAAGATAAACCAAGAAAATGATTTTTTATTATCGATGATGATAATAAAAAAGTTGTATCATTCTGTTTAAAAATTTATTATCCATGTAGAATTAATATATTCTATAATAGCTATTAATCTATAAATATGGACATGTTCACTTCTAATCATTGTTGGACATATCTAGAAACATAGAAATTTTTAGTGGAACATATTCTGCATTAATATATTTCGGTCCATTATTGAAGTTGGAATGTAAGTCTTTATGATGATGTTGAATTAACTGTAACAAGTTTTTAATAGTAACTTGAGTCATGTTGAGAATTTAAATTCACTTCCAAGAGAACACCATGATGTTTAGTTCTTCAGTAATTAATGACCACCTTTTTATAGTGGATTTCATGACCCACCAATTTCATGACAATAGATTAACTCACTAGAAATTATTTTTTTGTGTAGTCCACTGTCTTGAGATATAAATCCACCATATAATTTTACTTCCTAGATTAAGAATTTTTTTTTAAAATTCATTAAATTTCAGTTTTGGTTACAACATATCTCATTACTGTAAAAATTGTGACTTGTTAAAAAATTAAATTGGATCCAATAATGAAAAACATTATAGAGGACTTGACATGATCTATAACTCCAACAAAGAGTTATAGTTTCTTTGGTCTGGTAGGATACTGTAGAATGTTTATTATAATATTTTTATGGTTTTCGACTTCACTAACCCTTTAATATATACAAATTTTTATGATTATCTTGACATAAAATTGAGGGTTATGTTTCGAAGTAATAAATAAGATGTGATTAGTGAACCTATACTACATATACCCTATTTTAGTGAATCATTTTTTTCTATACAGATGCATTTATAAATATTTATGAATGGGATATCATAAAAAATTTCTATGTGATCACATTTTTATCTTAATAATTAAACCCTCGTGATTATAATTATTCTACTCATGACCTGAAGTTACGTACAATAATTTTTTCTAATGATATCAGGGCACTGTCTTTTTTGAATCAATATGGTGTATACATAGATATCCAATATTTTATGTATGTATTCAACAAATGTGAATATAACATTATGTAATTCATATGTTCGTAGATTTTTATGTATATAAATTTTCAATTCATTATCACCTTAGAAGAGTAAACAAGTATTTTATTTCATTGATTAGGAGAAATCATGGTTTTATTGTAATGATGACGAATGAAGGAGATCCATTAATCCGAAAACTATTAAGGAAGGACATGTGAATATTAAGTGAAATTACATCATAAATGATATCCCATATTATATTCAATCTTAAATACAATAGATGATAATGAAATACCATTGGGATAATCCTTTGATTAAAAAAAGAAACTGTGAAAATTGGTATGTTTACCAATTGAGATATTGATATGTATCATGACTAATCTAATGATATAGAATGAGTATATTTTTGAGTCCAAGGCTCCACATTGTCTATACATCATAGAATTACTAAAATATATACAGACAATCATGATCATTATTGGTTGGATAATATGAAAATAGAAACTATCGATTAAAATGGAAGGTGTGTGGTGTGATTATAAGTGATTTCTGAATGAAGACTTCTCAAAAGAGTGTATAAACCACTACTCATACCTATATTGAAGTAGTTAAATTTCTATAGAGAAATTAAAACCATCCTAGATAATACATCCTAGGGAAACAATTATGTATGTGTACTCTATTATATGGTAAGGAATACTAAAATTTTTAAGTTGAAAATAGAGTATTTCTAATTTGATAACCCAGATCACATCAATATTCAAAATTTAGTGAGTACCCATAGAGTAATATTTTCGATTTTTACTAACTATAATTCCTTATTCCCTTTTAATTTCTAACTGAACCATCAAATGGATATGAATAAATAAGTTCAACCGAGTAAAATATATAATTCTTGAACTGATGGATTCCACAAAATGATTATATAAGAATTATATTTAATGATATATTATTTAGATATTTTGGGGTTGGGATCAACATTATCTATCATTTTTATTATCTTATAACAATAATTTCAACTTATGTATTCAAATGGATATTTTTGAATTATTATATAGACAATGATGTAGAAAACCATAAGTTGGGATGATGTTGGAGATTGGAAACAGTTGAGACATGGAATAATGAATGAGACAATAATAATTTATAAAAGATACTTAGAAACCAATAAATGTTTCTCAATTTCAAAAGATAAGTTATACTAATAACATAAGAAATGACACAAAATTTCATGTTGAGAGTCATGTATTTCATATGATATCACCATTTAAAAGAGTTTTGACAACTCAAAAGAATTGGAAAACGAGTCAAAGTTACGTTAAAAAATTTCATATTATAGAGTTTCTTAGAGTAGTTTCAAATTTTTTAGCACTACCATCATACCATTAAAAGATTCACAATATTTTCCATGTGTACATATTTAAAATGCACATCTCTTTCCTTAAACCTATACATGATATTAATGTTGTTGATACTGAATTTAAATTTTCATATAAACAGGAAGTTATATGAATTAATGAAATATAGGAAAAACATTTTATGAATAATAAAAAATGAAATATTAATTTATTATTGATTAATAAAATGTCTTTTGAAGATTAATATGAATAAAATGAATAAAATGAGGGAAAATATACCAAATTTTTTATATTGGAAAACAATACATGCCAGAAATATCATTAGTAGGTTGATTGTAAAAGAAAATGTGGTTGTTATTGTATGACCATTACATTACTATTATAACAAATTTAGTATATATAATCATTATTAACTATAAAAATTCAGATTTATTTTGTATAACGTGATCATTTGGTTTACATTTTAATAATGTTAATGATAAGAGTTAATTGAATGTGGATGAAATAAATGTTGACCTCAACCAATAAAATCATGAATTATTACTCTAATGTTTTAGAACAAGGTAAAGTGGATATACCTTGGTTTATTACTCTTTATCAAACCAATTTATCTCTTCAACATGTTTGATAGAAATTAAATATCGTATGAATTAAATTACATATAATGGACATCACCAATAGATCAATGTTAGCCAAACTACATCACAAAACACCCACTATTTAACAACATACCCCTAGAGAGTTCATCAATATAATTATGTGTTTTCTATGTTTTCCCTATTATCATTAAATTATAATTATTTTAGAAATTAATTAACAATTTTAATTATTATGCATTCTCAACTTTTTTTAAACCCTTATATAAAATGAATATAATTAAAGAATATGATGAAATAATTATTAATATAATATGAATTAATTTTTATTAAAATATAATATATTCAATTACTATATATTTAATAAAATTAGGTTTGATAATTTCATAGAATCAACATTACTCATTTAAAAAATATTTTTATTAATTATATATTTTGTTTTTCTATGGGTAGATGTTTATTTTATAATAAGAATTTGTGATTTAAATATATTTTTAAATTATATTTAATATATATATATATCCTAAATACAAAAATTTACAAACAAAATAGAATAAATATTATAAATAATTATATTAAAATTTAAAAATAATAAATATTTCATAATATTCTAAAATAATGAATTTTGGGTAAAATATAATGTATGGTATGTATTATGAAATTATAAATACATTCACGTGATATAAGTATTATGTGAAATTATTTTAGGGATAAAAATATATTAATTAATTAATATAATATATTTTAATATATTTTAATAATTTTTTCTACCTATTAATTGCATTTTAAAATCTATAAATGAAACATTATATTTTTAAAATTACTTTTTCAGGGAATTTTAATCATCTACAGACCATGTAAGGATAAAAATATTTTTTCAGTTCTAATTCAATTAAATATTATAAAACAAGAATAATCTTTTTAAAATCATGTTATAATACCAAGGATAAGTGTTTCATTTTTTATTTTCCACGTCATATAATTCTATGAGAAATATTAATAAATAATTAGAAAAATCCTCCAGTATTAATATAAATACCCACAAATGCCACAATTCCACTCCACTCTAAATCATTTACATACAATTTATACGTCATCATACCTATAAAATAATCCCCTTAGAGTCTTTGTTGTCTTATAGATCCATCCTCATGTTCTACAATGAAACTCTTTATAGTAAGGGAACTCTTATATTCATCATTTCTATTCAAGAACATATTTTTTGTTATATCATTTAAAGTAATACCTTTATTATATTGATGCACTCTTTATTATCTCATTACTTAAAAAACAATTTTTTATCAATTATATTTATTCATTACCTATCATTATAAAAATTACACAATCTACATTGTATTCCAGTCTTTTACAAAATTTTATTCAAGAATTTATCTCATTTACATGGAATATTATATTTCTGTGAATACTCCACACTTTTCACTATCCTTGGGTATTCACCTACATGTAACATTAATTCATTTATTGTGGACAATCAAATATGAAACCCAAATTGCTTTACCATGTGTTAAAAATGATATTATTTGCATGTTTTCTAGGATATATTAATTTAACAACATTAACATGACCCCCGTTAGTTTTTCCCTGGGGTTGTGAATGAAATGATTTTTTTATGATTTATATAGAAAAATGAACTTATATACATGATGGGTAGACCCCAATAACACTCCAAGTTATTGGATAAATAACTAATCTTTATCTATCAATTTTTACGATGCCTTTTTTAATAACATTAGTAGATATATTCTATGACACCTTTCTCATATTGTTGGTGAAATATTTATTAGTGAATAATTTTTTATTGTTTTAATATTTCAATATTATGATTCATGATTGGTCTATTCGAATATGACTCATATACTTATGATCATTCCCTATTTCAGGCCACATAATCACATTATAAATATTTTCATTATTTATACCCTTACTGGGATTTGTGACAACAGAATTTATTTGATTTGTTTCCCTATCTTATGAGATAAAAAAAGTAACATAGAACAATTTTATTATGAAATGAGTCATTTATGATATAATAATTAATATGTTCTCACAAATTACATTCCTATTTTATGTGAAACTAAATCTCAAAATATCCATTATATTCTTAAATATTGTACTAATTAATAAATATTTTATTATGAAAAAATGTGGAACTCCATATTGTTAATGAAATTATGCTTTATTTATTTTTTAAAATTTCGGAATTGAAGATTTTTGTAAGAACCCTATGCATAAGTGTAAATCTTGTAAAATGTAATACTAATTTTTGGAAATTATAATTTGACTAGATTACATGAAATAAATTCTTATTCGAAATATTACATGTATATTTGGATCTAGAACAGTTGTACCTTGGGTTAATAACTTTGAAAATGGAGCAATGGGTATTAACAGGATAATCACCCAGTGTAGAAAAAAAATGAACCTTTATTAACCCCTAGTTTGACCCACCTAGTTGTTATATTTTTATTAATTATGTATTAATTAAGAATTATTGTGAATGATATATAGAAAAATAAATATCTATTATAATATATTAATTAATAAAATCCATAAATTATGTTATTTATGTTGTAAAATACATTTATAATTACAAGATTTAGAACTATAACAAGTTTCTGAATCTCTTTAATTTATAAAAACCGAATTATGATTTATAGTATTGTTCAATATATATAGTTTTTATTATGGAAAATATTTTAGAAATAAAATTATTTTTTAATATAGGTAATTCAACTAATTGTTTTGACATTAATTAGATACAATGAAGAATTAAAAAATTCTAACACATGGATTATTATGAAAATGTAATGACATGTTTTATTAAATATCACATATTGTCCATTCATCGAAAACATAATAATTTATAATTAACATATTTACCCCAAGATAGTAAAATCATTATTAACATTTTTCTATTAAAAGAAGTGGTTTTCACGTTACATGCCTTTTTTTAAAATTAATTTCCAACTCAAACGACATTTTTAATTATTTAAATTAAAGATAATATTTACAATTATGTGGTTCTAAAATATCTAATAAACATCACATTAATTTATTCATAGTGTTTATATTAATTAAGATAGAAAATAACTACTTTAAAAATAAAAATGATAAAAATAATGAAACATAGAAGTTATGGAATGAAATTACAAATATACACTTATTTAAAAAAGACGGTGGTTTTTATGGACCATAAATCCCATTGGAACCATTATTTTTCCACTTTTGAGAAACTGTGGTTAGTGATACCTCCCAAAAGTTTTTACCTTTTGGTATTAATAAAAATGAAACTCCTGCATATTAATAAAAAGGCATTAAATCATCTAATTCAGTACAAATCTCAAGAAATATTACCACCTATTACCCCAACACAAATAATCAAACAATATCGTACATAAAAAACATAAATTCACCCTTGTGGAAGAAATATATCCTTTTATTCCCATTGGGTCAAACCAATAGTTGTTTCCCAATGTGGATGTATTATCCTTCTAAGAGGTCCTTTGTTTTATTTTCATTAACTAGAACATAAAATATTAACATTAAAGGATCATCAAGTAAACACGATATTCTAAATATAAAAATATTTTATTATTATATGGGTTTAACATAAACCTACACACACTTCCCAAAAATGGATAAATAATTTACCAATCATGGATATTAGAAACTACCGCCTCATGGAACAATGTTGTTTGTTTATCAGTTACCACCTCTAATAGAGGGAATTGTGTTTCACATGTTTTTTATATGAAATATGTTATAATTTTTATTTTATTTTACATAAATAATTATTACATAAATCATACCATCCAAATTTCTATTTTGTGGTAATATGATAACTTCCTTTGTGGATGTGTGGACTGTTGTCTCCTCAAAAATATGTAATTCATTCATACATTACATATAATATATTAAGGATTGGATTAGTAAAATTATTTGATATATATATATATAATAAAAATTATAATTTAATTATAATATATAAAAACATTTATATATATATATATACATATACACCATTTACTTTCTTTCCTTCAATATGACAAGAAAATAGAAACAACATTCATCCATACATAGGGCCTATTTTATCCATGAACTATGTATTCCATTACATATTTAAATCATTTAACAATTTTTATAAAATATATAATTACAATATATTATATTTATATCATGTATTAAATTATTTAATAAGTAAAACAAGACATATTTATGATTTCAAAGAATAAAAATTCGAAAATTAAACAAAAAATGAGGAGGATTTTTCCAGAATATTTGAACTAAAATTTAATTTTTAATTAACTACAAAATAATGTCATAATAAAATCATATATATTATTATATGTTATAATTTTTATATTTGGTTTATTTATAATACATAAGTTTTTAATGAGTATGAATAAATTAAATATTTATCGTAATGGGATGTTAGTCTCACTTTTACTTTTGAGAGAGTAATGCCTTAATCACCGCTTGTTTATTTTGTGAGATTTATATTCATCTCATTCATGTTTTTTATTTTTTTAATCCATAAAATTTTTTCATACTAGATTAATTATCTTTATTTCATGGGGTTTATGGTTAAAAATATACAATATCAGTAAATTAATTTTTTCTCAGTTTTCCTTCTTTGAGAAAGATACATTTTTGTGTGCCCATATTATTCAACAAGGTTTTTAAACTATGAATTAAAATATTATATCTTGAATATAATTAATTCCATGATATTTCATGCATATTTTAATTTCATTTTAGTATATGGAGAGTATGATTCATTGTTATCAATTACTGAGAGTTGTTTTACAATAACATCATTTTTAAAAACTGTTTACATTTATTTATCGGATAATTAAATCTTAGGAATTTTCATATCATAAAATTTTCATATTATCTTTAATTATTTATACAATTTTTAAAATAATGGGTACATATGATAATTAGAATATAATTATTTTAATAAAAACAATAAAGTTATTTATTTCTTCGATCAAATAATTTTTTTTAAAAATCACGTCTTCAAAAATGTTTTCAAAAATATTTCTAAAATGCAATAGAGAACTCATTTTCAATGATATTTCATTTAAACAAATTTTATCAAAATTTACATTATATATTTTAATATTATTCTGAATGAATTTTTTTTAAAAATGTATTGATTATGTTTTTTTTTCAATGTGTTCAAAAGAAAATGGGTTTAGAAATATTTTTACCCAGTAATTATGAGTTTTCAATGATAGTTTAAAATTATTCTCTTGGAAAAAAAAATTAATGTTGAAAAAATAATTTTTCTAGAGGAAATAATATTTTCAAAAATTAAATTTTAAATTAAATTGATTGTTTATCATTATAAAAAATATATTTTGAAATGTTTTTAGGAAATTAATTTTAAATGAAATTCAATTTACATTAAATAAATGGTTTTTATGATCATTAAAAATGATTCTCCATTTATGGTGACATTGTATTTTTTTATTATCATTTAATATGGGAATAATACATTAATAGTATTTATATTCATTATTTTATGGTTTATTATTTGATGGAATGATCTTTATGAAACTTATCTCTCTTTTAGGGGATATATTCTTTTGAAACCCACTTATTATAATAGGTTATTCTGTGATTGAATGATTATGAAACCTATCTATTTTCAATATGTAATATTATGGGGAATGTTTTAATATTTCCATTTCTTTTCATGGGTAATTAAATGATGTTTTTTAACCCCAACACTTTTTTTGTTTATGATATAATGAAATGTTTATTATATTGAGACACGTGTATATACAATTTTAATTTGTGATGTGTGGGATCTATATCTCCCTCCAATGTATTGAGTAAATATTTATGCCTTATGCAATAATGATGGGAGCCGGGTCTATATGCTTGATGAACTATGAGATAATGGTAAACCCTCATCCACTATGGGATGATGGGGAAACCTATCCACTATAGGATTATGGGAAAACCTGGTCCACTATGAGAATAACGAGAAAACCAGACACCTTCTATATAATGGACCATGATTGAATATATTGTTCTGTACAACCAAGTAGGTGTAGTCCCATTGAATTATAAAAATATATTTTTTCAATGAACCTTTTCTTATATAATTTTCTTAAATGTTTATTCTTCTCCCTCAAATTACATACAAATTTCCAATTTTATGCTTTCAAGGATAATGATCATGATATTTTTTGGGCTCTTGTCTTATAAATAGAAAATATATTCTTTATGATTCAACTTAATGATCATCCTTATTTATGGTGTGATCTTATAATGTCATGATCATCATCTCATACCTGTATCCTCATCTTATATATCAACCTCGAAAACCATTATTGAAAATCATAGCACACACCATTCATATTCTTCCTTTATTATGGTAATGAAGAAAAGATTAATTTAGTTGTACTTAAAGTGGGAGATCATTATGAGAGATTTAAAATAATAATAAAACAAAAACATTTATGGTTCTGTGTTTACAAAGACACTAAACTATTATGGCCGTTGGGGTTATACTTTTTTAATATGCTGAATATTCATAAATAGTGATTTAATATCTTTATATGATAAGCATGATTAATTATATTTTCATTTTATCAGTCCCATGTTGATCCTAAACAAGCATAATATTATTTTCATTGCTTATGAGTGATGTTCCATCTTGGTCATATCACCATAAGATAAATGATCGCTGAACCACCTCACAAAACTAATATTTTTTACACCATATGTTTAAATCTTATTTGACTTTAAAAATGATTTATATATCATTACCCTTGTATTATTATTAGGTATTTATTCAGTAAATTCTTTAAATTTTTATTGATTCATCATTATTAATTACTATTAATTTTTTTATTGATATATTATTTTATAATATTATGAAATAATTTTTTTACAATGAGACCATGATTTTATTTTATGATAAATTATATATATTCGATTAAAATATATTTTAAAAAAAATTGGTTTATAAAATATTGAAAACGACAACATTTAAAAGATTACTATTATGAAAATAAATAGATAGTTTTTCAACGCTTTATAAGTAATATTTTATAATTAAAAATTATGGATTCATTATATATATATATATATTATAATTATAATTATAATTAAATATATTTAATAATATGTTCCAAAATAAAATGAGCGATAAATATTAAACCATTTAATTGAATTTAGTTACAATTTATTTTTTTCATTATTTTTTTAGATTGTCAAATTGTTTTCTAAAATATAAAATAAAATTTACAATACTAATTATTATGAAAAGATAAATACATAAATATGATTAAATAACATTTTTTTGATAATTCATAGTAAAAATAGATTATTTTATGAATATTGTATTTTTAAATGTCATTAAATAAATTTATAAACATATAAATTTCATTTTAATGTCTAAAATTGATAATATTATTTTTAAAACTATGTCTTTCTAAAAAATTATTTTTTATGGCCAATATAATTTTTAACGATGGATATCAGTAATAATTATTTAAAAATTAATTAAAAATGAATTATATTTGTTAAACTATTATTTGAAAAATGCTTAATAGAATGATATCTCATTTTCTACTAACTATAATTACAATAATTGTAAATATAAATCTATAATTAAATAATATTCTTTTAAAACAAATACCCCAAATCATAGAATTCAATCCACTCTCAATCATTAAACAATTCAATAATTTTCATTTAATCTCCGATAGTGTCCCTCTATGGTTTCCATAGGTCCTAATGATCCATCATTATATTCTAGGATGAACTATTCAATTTAACAAAAATATCCCCTATAGGATTTTTGTTAGTGTACCTCTTCATTTGTACTTTTTCAAAGTTGAATTATGTTACTTTAATTCATTTTTATCATCCCCTTACTTCCAAAATATTTTTTTTCAATTTGTAACCATTAGAAACTATCATTATTCTATTTACATATTCAACAATATAAAAATTGCACACTGTCGAAATTGAGTCATGAATATATACTATTTACATGATATATTCATATTATGTGATATCATAACCTGTTATTACATTCATATAAAATAACACATTATAAACCATGAATCATTTATTAGGGAAATCCAAATAATAAATTTTAATTTAATTTTAATGTTTTAAAAATTATGTAATTTTCATGCCTAATGTATTTTTTAATATAATTACTTTTACATGAATCACAGTTATAATTTTTAATGGGATACTAATGAAATGATTTTCCCTAATCTAAAAGAAAAAATGTAGATAGACATATTAATAGTTCACCCTGATATTTCTCCAATCAAATTAATGAAAATTATTCTCTATAGATTTTATGTTATATGATACCTTGATAATTAACGTTGATAATAATATTGTATAGAACTGTGGTGACAAAACATTGTGATATTATTTTAAATGTATTTTTTCAATGTTTTATCCACATATCTATGATATTTATCATAATTATTATGTTTCAGTATTCCTTATATTTTTATAATCATGGTATATTTTTATTCCTCATGAGGAAATGATAAAAACATCCATCATTTGTTCCATTATGGGTCTATATTCACAGCTCGTTCATTTGATGTGTGTCCCTAGGATATGATATATAGTAAAATATATATTATTTTAATCTATGAATAATCCAATGAATATGGTTATAATAATGTATATTTTTTAAAAATTTATTTCCCATATTTAAATGAATCAAAACCTCAAACTGTGCTATGTATTGTTAAAATTAACACAATACAACTTTAGTTTTATATATTAAAAACATGGAATTCTATATTTTGTATAAATTTATGTTATAGATATTTGAGGATAGCTATTGGATGTATATCCTAAAAATAATTGTTACATGAAAGGATGATACAATTATCTATCAACAATTAAATAAAAAAAATATCAATAAATAACATTTATTTCACTTAAAACTAATAACACTGTAAAATATATAAATATTATATAATTTACATATGAATAATTTATATTACTAAAAATTTCCATCCTCTCATCAATACAAATAGTACACCAATAGTCATTCTGACAACTGAAATAAGTTAACATGACATCTATTTTTAAGAAAAGTATTCCCCTATTTTCATTAATCAATGACACAATATTGTTAAAATAATGTAGAAATAAGGTTTATACAACTAATATAATAGTGGTAATAACAAAAAATTAACTTTAAATAACCATTAATAAAATATTAGAATTTAAATTTCAGAGATAATCCATAAAATAATATATGACATAAAAAATCATATTTTAAAAACCATGCATATAGAATTATTTCTGTTTTATAAATGACAAAGATAATAAAAATGGAATATCACTGGTCAAAATAAGAGTATAATTTTGATAGGATACATGGGATGAATATACAATTTGTGGATAGGTTGGTATTTTTTGAAACAGGGGAAAATATCATGTATTTAAATAAATAATAATTTATATTAAAAAATAAACCAATTATTTTAGAAAAAAAATTATAATTTTTACCATATTAAATTTAGTTATAACATTTATCAAAACATCTCTTTTATGAAAATTATCTTATCAATATGATAGAGATAAACAAATAATAAAACTTTTATTCATTTTTGGAATCCTCATTAATGTTTTATTATTTTATATATATCTCACCAGAAATAAATTATTAAGTAAATGAAATATATTTTTATTCCTCAAAAACTCAAATTATATTTTTTTATTCATTTTTATAAAATTTATTTAAATATATTATTATATTAATTAATATCTTCCACTATTATCTATAGTAATATATTATTATATTTTATTAAAAAATAATAATAATATAAATCATTTTTATCATATTTCTAAATATTATATATATGTTATTTTTTTTAATTATGGATTTGGGAAAATTTAATTTTTTCTAACCCTGCCACACTAAAATACATCTTGTGTCAGTAGTAAAGCCCATCATGATCCCTGAATTTCTCCACCAATAGGCCATGGGATGGAGCCTAAAGTCAATGGCATATGTCATAGGTATATGAGGAAATTTAATAAATATTACATATAATTAAAATAAATATATCAAAAAAAATAATATATAATATATATAGTTAGGATTTCCCAAACCTATAACCCCATAATTCCAATGTACACAATATAATAAACTAAAATGCAATATCATAATCCTCAAAAAACTTAACAACGATTTGGAAAACATTTCTTAAATCTTCTTCGATATCTAACAAAAAATTGAAAAAATCAATACAGGGTTTACAATATGGGTGTATATAATAGAGTAAAAAATTATAAATAGTTTTAAATCCATTTGATTTAATAGTATCAGTACATGCATGTGTAAAGTCAACTAATGAACAAAAAGTTTAAATCATGATAATATTATAGACAAACAGAAATTTCCATGTGAAAAGTTATATAACTCCAAATATATTAATTAATTCAAATAATGGTAAAATAAATCATTTATATGCAATTTTAATATTTAATAATTATATTCTATTTAATTAAATTTGTTAATTGACTATTAGGTAATTTATTTGTGAAAAGAAAAAACATTTATTTCTTAATAAATTATGATTTCATGCATTATATAATTTTACAAAAAATATTTATTTCTAAATTCTGTAATTATTATTTGTAATAATTATGTATATTTTAAATTCTTTCGGAAAAAATAATCATTGTATGATTTTTTATAGTTTTTAAGAAGTTTTATTTAAAAATAAATATTATAAAATACTACTTTTATTGAAAATTTTATTTTCATTGCATGTATTTAGAAAATAAGATTATATTTTGGATGGATTTTTAAATTTTTTTTTTGAATAATAATCCATTAATTATTATTTGAATAGAAATTTTATTTTACTATGCTATTAAATTATTTTATAATTAAAAATCAATATCTTTGAAAGATTATTTTTGATTCTTTTTGTTGGATTATTTTTAGATTAAATTTTTTGACTTATATGAATTTAATTTTATAATACGAGATACCTGTTTGGAATCATAGTAATTTATATTTGATAATATGTCTAAAATAATATTTTATAATTAATAGTGAAAAGGATATACTATTTTACAACAGTTATAGTTGAAAATTCTTTACCGGGGTTAAACTAAATAATTAAGAGTCAAAGGACATAATTTTTTAAAAAAATCATATTTTATAAGTATATTTAGAATATATCTCATATAATATTCATAAAATGTCCATTTTTGATAAATTTTTATTAAGTAATACATAAATAATCATTTTTAAAATTACATGTTTATCCTCTCCACCACATAAAAAAGAACACCCTTATCCTATGATCTATACATATAAAGATATATTTGGATAACAAAATAACTACACATATCACTTCCTAACATCCATACCCACCGAATGGAGACCTGGTTTCATAATAAATATATGCTTGAAAGGCTCTAGTTATAAACTAATATAGGTTTTCTAAAGAAAATGTATCATTCATACGTGATCATTTTCATTTTATTTTTTTACATAACTCATTAATATATTATTCAACCCTGATAACATAATAAAATAATTATATTAGACATATTTATATTATTTAATGCAGCTCCAGAAATAATATTTATCTTACCTTCTATCAAATGGATAACAAAACCATCATTATTGTGTATGACGAACTTCCACCCAACGGAGTGATGTAATTATTTTCCATCACCCCCACTAATAAATTTTAAAATGATTTATTATATATATTATAATAATGGAAGATTTTATATTGTGTATTTTTAATATATAATATAATTTCATACCATACCATCCATTGAATATTGGAAAAATCGTTTGTTCATGCATGTTGATACAAACCTCTACGAAGCAATGTTATTAATTTTTATTCAATAAAACACATATATTGAATATATACGTTTTAATTATAATAATATATGATAAATATGATATAATATTCAATCATGAAAATTATTATAATTATTACGTTCTTCCTTTCATGTTTATTGAACAATGAAAATGGTGCTCAAGCGTATGTGCAACTTATACTCTCTGTGATTCATTATAACCGTAGATAATTATAATTCATAAATAATATAACTAAATTATTATTATTATTCATGATATGTGTGATTAAAAACCATTTTAACATATTAAACCTTTCAATGTTTTACTTATAATATGAGTTGAATACAATCAATCATTAAACATGAATTTAACTTATAAGTTAAAAAATTTTATATGATACTAAATAAAACAAAAATATTTAAAAATATGGAAATATAATATTATAAAATTAATAATTAATATAAATTTATTATTTAAGAAGATAATACTTATATGTGATGAGTCATTCTCAGGGGAACGTATACATTACCTATAAAACTCTATTAAAATGTTTTAACGATTTACTTATTAAAATTATTCTCCCATAACCATATTAATGGTATTATTTAATGGATTAAATATTATTGACATAAATAAATTTTTAATGAAATTTCAGGTCTATTTTCGATTTTTTAAAATCTATTTAATTACAATCCATGTTACACATTTTATAATTGTTTTATAAAAAATGGAAAAATGAATGTTTAATTTTATCAAATATGATGCTTACATTTCTCTAACCACAATCACCGTTATATTTTATTTAGATTCCCCTATATGATTGCATTTTTTCTACATTTAAAAAAATATATTTCAATTTACATATGTATTATGTAAATGGATTTTGAGTGGAAATGATATTTTGATATCAATGATTTTTTTTCTAATGGGTGAAAAAAATAAATTTATGAGTATGAGGATATAAATTAAATAATTTGTGTGTTATTAAAATGTTGTTGTTCTTGGATATTTTTAATTATGGAGGCTAATAATTATATAGTTCATGATGATATTTCAGCATGATATAACTCATGATAAATTGTGGTCCAGATATAACAATGCAATATATATGGAAAATTTATAGAGTTAACTAGTTAAAGAATTTTCCGGAGATATTATTAAAATTTAGCTATTGGGATACTATATTTTCATTAATATGAATATTAATCACAACTTATCTATAAATTATACTTGTTTTTTAGAAATAATATGATTTTACAATGAAATGTGATGGGATAAATTTAAAACAAAACATTACACGACATCATAACCCAAAAATGTATATATTTCAAAAAATATATTCATTGAAAATAAATGATTATATTTTTTACTAATTCATTTAATATTTATTATAAAATATAATATTAATGACATTAGATATATAATTATATCTCATTAATAAGAAAATATATATTTCAAGATCACTAATTATTATTTAAAAATAAATTGTTTCGAATTATTATTCACAGAATATGAGTTTGTTTCTTTTTTTAATATATAACAAACTGAGATATTTTTTCTCATTCACACCTTTTAATTTTTTATTCAAGTGTTTTTATAGATGATTAATGATATAAATAGTGTGAATATAAAAATTATGAATAATACCGTGAAATGAAAACATTTTATGTATTAATAAAAAATTATTCTACAAATATGAACACTCAGTTAATTCTTAGAAATTTGGATTAAATACTGTGTAGTTTCATGGTTATGAACTAATTCAATAATATTTTATCCATTAATGAATATCATGAAAGAAAAAGAATTAGTTATTTTGTAAGTATAAATCTTATAGATTATTTATGTTATGGTTGTTATTGTTGGTATCATAGAAGATGGTTATATAACTATATAGTTTTATAAAATGTATATAAATAACATTAAAATATTATTGTTTATGATTTTCATAATATATAATTGGAATATTACAATGTTGAAATTGTGTTGGATTTTTACATGGGTACATGATAGGAGGGAAGAACAGTGCCACATTAATAATCATTAAAGACTCTACCTATTATTATTATTTATGTATTATGCATATATATATCGGTCTTTTCTTTATGTAAATTGATCACACAAAAAACAGTAATGAAGAACAAAACTATTTTTATTTTGGTTCTTTGGAAATGATACCATATTCCATGCCACCAACAATCAGGCTACATGCCTAGAAATCATCACTAATATATCCTTCTTATCACATGACATTCACAACTGTGTATGGGTTATTGAAACCATTACAACAATGATTAATTATACTTTTATTATTTTATAGGTATACAGTTTCTCCATAGTATTTTCTGAGAAGATGATACACTTCTAAAATTGTTTCTGAGAAGGTGATACTTCAATAAATAAAAATGTTTTATATTTTATTGAATTTTTATCTTATTAATTATATGTTTTGTAGAATCTAAAACAATAGATATCTTCTTCATCAAATATGAATATGTTCTATTAATAATTTATTTAATGAGGTCTTGTTATAGAATGGTATTTCATAATAGTAGCAACAAACAAGCAACAATGATTACATAACAACATAAGATTAATGTATGTATATCTTCAAAGTGTAACATTTTCAAAAAATTCTAGAGTATATTTATCATTTTTCTCATTGACATAATTCTATATTGAGAAATATATATCACAAAAAATATGTATCTATACAAAAAATTATAAATAAATTTTATATTATATAGTAATATTTTTGGTTTTTAAATTGATGAAGATCCATAAAAATTACATGATATTTCACAATAATTTAACTCTAAAATCATCCAAATGGAGTTATAACATTACATATAAATAGATAATATTTTTTCATTGAAATAATTATTTTTAATTAGTCATAAAAGAGAGTTAAGAACTATATTTACATATATTGATAGTGATGCAGTTATCACCAAAAATATTTTTAATAAAACAACACTAATGATTTGTCAAACATAGGGTTCCATCATGTGACTACATTACTATAAATGTCGAGGTCACAGTGTTAGGTTTTTCACCAATGATGGTTTTTGGAACCATGTATTTATTTCATCAAACATAGGGTTCCATTAAAATGTATATTTTTCATCCATAAAATTTCGTCACTAAAAAATAAGGTTCCATCAAAACAAAGTGTTTATAAAGAATGCATCCCAAAAAAGTTTGGTATAAGATCATTGTATATTATATCAAACATAAGGTTTATAAACCATAAACTGTTATAGAAAATGTAGTGTCTAAACAGTATTTCTATAAAACCTTAAATACATGTTCATAATACTATAAAAAATATTATAACCCATAATTGAGATAACAAAATCTAGATATATATTCCTAAAAAATACATAAAATTAACATAATTCGTAAAAAAATGTATTTTTTAGCATCAAAATAAATAGGATCTACAGAGTATTTTTGAGATAATAAATGACTAAACATATCTACCTTTTCTATGATCACAAGACAGATAACATAACATAGAAAATATTGGAAATATAATCATAAATGGAATAATATTTTTTCTAAAGATAAATACATTACAGTTTATTATTATGAAAATGAACCAGTTATTTGGTAATAAAATCATGAATATTGAGTTTTCCCAATTTTCACCCCATTTATGGAATGAAAATAAATTTATAAGAAATTTTTTTTATATTGAATCCAATGTAGAACGTCAATAAAAATAAAAGTTACATCATTCATAAGATAAAATTGATAGATGTATTATTAAATTTAAACTAAATAAAAATAAACTAAATTATCATAATGCAAATGGAATTTATTAAATAAAATTATTTTCATATTAAAAAATTAAAATTTGACTTATAATGGTTTAAAAAAGGATGGATGTTTATATTTGAATGTTTTGAATTAGAAGTGGTGTTTGGTTCTGGTGAAACTTGAGTGGAATGAACAACATTGTAAAATTACTCCATCTATTATCTTAAACATCCAATATGATTTTCTTCTAAATACCTCCTCAAAATATTTTAATCCGAAGCCACCATTTGGATTTAAATCAGATTGACTATGAGAAATTCATGAACTTTTTCCTCTAACCTCAAAAATAATGAAATAATTGTGTCAAAATTATTGATAAGGGTCCTTATTCTGGTCTTTCCTAAATCTAGATTCTCAATTGGATCATATTAATTTTATATTACAAATTTGGATGTGATTTTTCGCACCGTAGTGTATTATGTCTATCATTGAATGAGGAAAATATAATTCTAATGTTTTCATACTGTCTAAATAAGTCTAAAATTGATTGGGATGTATATATAGAATATTTAGGCTAATTAGAAATATTTCTAATAGATTAGAATTAAATCCCCAAATATATTTTTGGATTATAGAAATATATAATTAATATAGAGTATCCTTGAGCCTTACAAAATAAATCATATATATCTCTTCTATGAGCATAAAAATATCCTCGGGATGTTGGTATTTATCTGAAATTTGTTAGTTGGTTATGAACATATTGTAATTCATCTTGGTGAATTGTTTCACTTCTTAAATCATCGAAATATTTTCACATAGCATCGAGCTAAAATCGAACAAATTGATTTTTTTTTCTAAATTTAAATAAAATTACTCAATTCCATTATTTATATGATAAAAAGATTTATCCTCATGTTCTTGAGATGGTTGGCCTCTTTCAACCATCAGTAAGGATTTTTCATTACTTTTCTCACTATACACATCAAATTAACAGTCAATAACCTATTTCTTATTAGAAGGATCAATTTTTCCTCATACCTGGAATCATATATTGTTAATATTGATTGATTCTAGGATAATGTTTTATTTTAATTTATATCTTCTTCAGTTTTCTCAACTCCTTGAGAATTTTTTAGGACGTTTTTATATATATAAGTTCATTAATTTTATTTTCATCTTGATTGATAATGAGTTTATTTTTCTTTTATTTATAAGTTTTTAGTAACTTCTGTAGCTACATCAATAAATTATTCAAGTTCTAGATTAATATTAACCTAGTATATAGGTTCATTCCTTTAACATGTTTAAATTAAATGGAATAAATATTTGGTTTATCTTAATTATTGTCATGGTATGTTGGCTCATCTATTAAAGCATATGGATAAGCAACATATAATCTAATTCTTCATCTGATGTGTTGAACTACAACATCTATTATAGATTATTAATCTAATCTATATGGAATATGGTTCGTAGAGGTATATTTCAAGATTCTTTACCCCACCTGAGAAAAAAGACCATATGTTTTTACGTATTCAACATAAATAGTATAAATTTTCTTTATTCTATAATCTAGAAGAGTCATTTATTTAATAGAGTTACATCATTATGAGTTTTACTATGATGATACATGGATTGAATCTATATATATATATAATCATGTATCTTTTGTAAAGAAAAAACTAATTTATCATTATATAAGGATAGAAAGTTATTATTTCCTCCCATGGAAACCATGATTAATTTATATTAACATTTACATTATTAAATTAAAAATAAAATAACATATCATTTATAACATCATATACATATTTGGATAATGAATCTTTTTAAGAATAATAAATATATGAATTATTTCTATATGGATAATCTTTAATAAGTCCATATTGTCATCATCAATATCCTTATATTTTATTTTCCTTCTTTGGGTGGAGTCGATGAGACATTATGTAATATCATCTTATATATATATTCTTGTTTCCCTATTTACCGATGATCAAAATGACATGCCTAGTTAAGGGTAAACTAAAACACATTTCATATTTCCACTAAAAAGGATGAATAATCAATGTCATTTACTAGAGATATGAGTACATCCTATTTATCACTAAAATGATCTATACATTTCAAATTAACATCATTACTTCTGTTTAAAAAATTAAATCAGTTCTTTCCATTAGTAAAATTTTATTCCAGACCTTGAAACGAAAGATATTTCTATAGAATATTTTTAGTTCATTGAATCTCTTCGAAATTAGTTTGATTTTAATGATGAATATTTTTGTAGGTAATGAGTTATCCCTTTATTTCACTTTCATCACATTATTATGTTGTATGAATAATTAAAATTATTTAGAATATTCGGTTGGAGGCTCCATTATATTGGGATTCGATGGATGAATTTTGATAATCCGTTATGGGTCATGTCACGACCCGTCCTCGGGGCCCGTGCTGTGACTACCCAACGCCCGCCTTCCATAGGCTAGGGGATGGTGACCAGCACCAAAGGTGAATCCCTGATAAAAAGGGAAGGCATTGCCTTTTAACCCGTAACACACACAGAATCTGAACATAAGAAGTAGAGGAAAAAATTAGTAAAATAGAAAAGTAAGGTGTGATGAAAGAAAGTGGGCCAGTATACAAACCCAACTGAACCACAATTACAAGTATACGTAAAAAGGTAATACATCTCCTTGATTGTCCACTGGGGAATCCTACATGAAGAGTACATACAAAACTCGAACAACTCATCCCTTCGGTATGTCTTATCTACTCCATCTCCGAGCAGCCTATGTCCATCACCCTCCACCTCAATCACTGTTGTCCATCACTTGCACATAACACAACAAGGTGCGGGCGAAGCCCATGCAGGGGTGAGTATAAAAATACTCAGTAGGGGACCCCGAGACCCCCAAAGGTCTCCCAGAATCCACAAAGGATAAACCCCAGTAGAAAGATATAATCCTGAAGTATCAACCAACCCTACTTAGGTATATGACCATACATATACCAAAGTTACCAATCATAGTCTGGCTCCAACTCTCGTGCCCAATCACAACCCAGTCCACAAAGAAAGCAAGGTCAATCACATCGATGATAATGATTGAGAGGCAATACTCAGCTCACATAGGTATACATCTTTCTTAGAGTGATATTGATGATCAAATGTAGTCACTGATTCATCTAAGCTATCGGACCGACACATGATATAGGACCAGCTAAGCTGTCGGACCAACACAGGAAACATGACCATCTATTTTATCATACCCACACAGCATAGAGGAAAAAAAGCTAGAACTGTCTGCCCATAGAGGATCCCAGTATAGTAGTCATCGTTGTCGAACCCACGGAAGATTCCGATTGAGTAGTCATCGCTGTCTAACCCATAGAGGATTTTGGTATAGTAGTCATCGATGTCGAACCCACATAGGATTCCGATACAATAGTCAGAGCAGCAAAATCTATGATTCCTACACACAACACGCTTGATTCTAGGAGGGTCCACCTCTCTATTCAAGTGGTGATAAATCAAATATCACAAAGTCATGAGTTGATGTATCACATAGTTATGTATCATCAAAAGGAACCCATCGGGACAGAAGGTGCGCCAATCAGATGTCTGGTCTGAGAGTTATTGGCATTTACATTCCATGGGCCCGGTTGGATTTATGCTCGATACAAACCCGACCACATTCCAAATTGGTCAAAAACTCACTTAGATTATCGAAAAGGGACCTCATCATCGTGGGGGTCCCATGTCCACAGAAGGCACATCGTTCAGACATGCGGTCATAAAGATACTTTCATTTAAGAGAAGTCGGGTCTGGCCCGTCATGCCCAGTGGGCTGTGGTGGGTCAGCCCAACCCGGCTCAGCATGTCCGACCTGGATGGGGGGTCGGCCCAGTATAGCTCGGTGGGCCTAACTCGCCTGGGGGGTCGTTCTGGCCCGGTGGGGCGCGACCCACCCGCGGACTCGGCCCGTGCTGCGGGTTGGTCCGATTCGCCCAACGGTGCGAAACGACACCGCATCCTTGCAGCCCGGCCGGCCGAAGCTAGCCGGTTTTGCCCAGAGCATGCAGCCTATGCAGTAGGATGCGGTTCTTCCCACCTGGAACCAGCGGGCACTGCGGTCTTCTCCGTGTGGGGCCTGCGGCGCACCGGTTTCTCAAGCGGGCCGACCAGTCGGCCGGCCACTCGTCATGTGGTCCGGGCGGCCTGAGTGGCTGTAGGACCCTCCACACAGTGGGCATGCGGCCGACTCCCCCTTCGGTCATTGGAGCCTCTTTTGTTTGTCGCGGCCTGCATGGTTGTGGCCCCTTCCTTCAGCGCGGTGCGATGACAACACTCATTACAGGCTCTGACTCCGTCGTCAACACAAACAAGGTTTAACGGAGGGACGCTGGGCTATGTTTGTTCGGCCTATGCCCTCTGTGTTAGGTGATAACAACTTTTTCACCGTTAACCAAAAACAAACATCAACAAATGAGGATATAATTCGTACATTAAAAGTAATCAAATCTACCTACCTCGTATTTTGTCGTTAAACGTTGACGAGTCACAGAAGCCGGTCATTACGGACGATAAACATCATTACGTCAATGTCTGAGGGAATTGCGATGTCGTTGATGACATTCTTAAGGGGTGGTATCCTCCCTTTGTTGCTCTGGTTGTAAAAAAAAGAGACGCGTTATTGTTCTTCGGTGGAAACGACGTTCTTCATCGAGAGGATATCATTATTCCAAGAATTCTCCCAAAACTCCACAAATTCTCCCAACAAAGGAAAAATATGCCAACCGTGATAATATAACCCATTTTATAATACTCACATAATGAATTCAAAATAATTCAAATTAGATGAGCCAATTAAATAATTTCAAGCTAGATAATTAATTGAGAGAGTGAGTTGGCACATTAAGTGGGAAGGTGGAAAGGCTCCACCATAAATTGGGAGTAAAATAGTTGGGGGGGTCAAGGGGAGTTGAGGTGTTTGAGCTGGTGTGGGCCCCACCAAAAAATATCCTCCAATCGGAGGTTATGTGGGGGTCGGCCCCACCTCCAACTTCCCTTTGGAGAAAATAACCTCCACCCAAATAAAAAATTTTCCACACATAAATTTTTATTTAATTTAGAGAATCTCCAAAAAATAACTTCCACTCCCGATAAAACGCAACTACGGTAATGGTCTCCATAAGTGAACATCGGCACTGTGAGTTCATCGGTGTCCTTAGATTTCAATTCCGAGCAGTGGTTTAAAAGATATAAAATCCCACATGAATGTTTACTGAATGTACTTGAACAAAACTTCAGAAATTGATTCTGGGCACACTGGGCCTCAGAATCAGCCGCCGTCAGAAACTGCAGACTCATAAAATTCTCATGTATTCCATAAAAAAACTTCCATAGGATTAACAGGTCTTTACATTCTCCCCACGTCAGGGATTTACGTCCCTGTAAGATACAACACACACTAAAGAAACAAATGGGCGTACCGAGCATGCATCTGAGCCTCCCGCTCCCATGTGCTCTTCTGGAGGGTCCCATGCTGCCAGTGAATTCACACTAGTGGAATCGACCATCCACGTAGGACCCGCTCCTATCAATCCTCAATCGTCACTGGAACCTCTATGAAATTCGCATCATCATCGATGTCCATCTCCCCGTGGTCGATGATGTTGGATGGGTCGTGTATGTGTCTCATCAGTTGTGATATGTGGAAGATGGCGTGCACCCAGTGCAACTGAGGTGTAAGGTCCAGGCGGTAATCCACCTCACATACTTCGATGAGGACCTGAAAAGGTCCAATGAATCACATAGATAACATTCCGCCTCAGCCAAATCTCCATAGACCTCGTCGAGGTGAGACTGCAAGAAGACGTGGTCCCCATCCTCGAACTCCAGCGGTCTCCGTCCCCTATCAGCATAGGACTTCAATCTGCACTATGCAGTCTTCATCTGCCTATTGATGATCTTCTCCTTCTCCATCATAGCATGTATGATCTCTGATCCCATAAGTACTGACTCTCCTGGGTCAGCCCAGCACATCGGTGATCTGCAATGTCAACCGTATATTGCCTCATAAGGTGTCATCCCGATGGGGGGGGGTGAGAGTTATTGTTTTTTTTAAACTCCACTAAGGGTATGTGATCCTCCCAGTTGTGACCCAAGTCAAGAATTCATGCACGGAGCATGTCCTCGAGAGTCTGAATGGTCCTCTCAGTCTGACCATCTGTCAGAGGATGGAAGGTGGTACTCAAGCGAAGCTGCGTCCCAAAAGCCACCTACAACCCCTTCAATATCCAAAAAGTGAAATGACCATCTCGATTGGAGACGATCGTCGATGTCACAACATGAAGCTGTACGATCTCTTGTATGTAGAGGCATCACAGGATCTCTATCGAGCTAGACTCTTTGATCAATAGAAAGTGGGATGACTTGGTGACTCAGTCGATAATCACCTTGATACAGTCATTCCCTCTGGATTTACATGGAAGTCCCATCACGAAGTCCATGGATATCTCATCCCAATTCAACTTTGTGACCTCTAAGGGATGAACTGAGCCTGCTGGAACCTAGTGCTCCCCCTTCACATGCTGACAAGTGAGGCATCACGAGACAAACTCTACTACCGCCTTCTTCATACATGGCCACCAATGTTGTCGTCTGAGGTCTTGATATATCTTCACCACTCTTAGATGTGCTGCTAGAGGGGAAGTGTGGAAATACCTCAACACCTCCTCCTGTAGTGCATCTGGTACCATGATATGTCCTCTAAAGTGGATGACGTGATCCCCAACTTCAGAAAACCCATCAGGTGCCTGCCTTGAGGATATCTGAGCTCATGGCGTCTCACAGTCAATGTCCCGACTCTGTGCCTCTCTGACTCACTGAAGAAGTGGAGGAGTGACTATGAGGGAAAATAGAAAAGATGCTCCATCTCTATCCACAAAGGATATCTGTGTTGTGGAAAGCTGCTTTTTCGCCTCTCCAAATAGCTGAATTCCTGATCTCTTGGGGATAGAATATGCTACAACGTTCCACTTACCATGAGTATAGACTATATTGAAGTCATTTTTCTGGAGGAACTCGAGCCATCACCGCTATCTCAGGTTCAGGTCCTTCTCCAAGAAGATGTACCTGAGACTCTGGGGGTTAGAGTAGACTATAAAATGCTCACCCATCAGATATTGTCTCCACATCTTCAAGGAAAAGACCACAACAGCTAACACAAGGTCATGGGTAGTGTAGTTCTGTTCGTGTTGTCTCAAATACCGTGAATCGTACACGATCACTACTCGCTCCTACATCAGGACACACCCGAGTCTGGTCCCTGATGTGTCGCAGTAAACTAAGTACCCTATGCTATCACGACCCATCCTTGGGGCCCGTTCCGTGACTACCCCAAGCCCGACTTCCATAGGCCAGGGGCTGGAGACTAGCACCAAAGGCGTAAATCCCGATAACTGGGAAGGCATTGCCTTTATAAAAGTAAGAAAATCACCACAGAGTACAAGCAGAAGTAAACACTAAGTAAAAAGATGTGATGAAATGTAAAAGGTCCAGAATACAAACCCAACTGAAAAGTACAGCTACAACTGAACGAAAGTACAGCAGAAAAGACAAACAGCTGGAAGAATAGAAACAGCTCCTAGGTCGTCCACCTCAGATCCTACCTGAAGGGTAGGAATAGATAGCACATCTCCTGGATTTTCCACCACGGATCCTACATGAAGGGTAGGTACAGATAGCACAACTCCTGGATTGTCCACCACGGATCCTACCCGAATGGTAGGTACAGATAGCACAGCTCCTAGATCGTCCACCATGGATCCTACCTAAAGGGTAGATACAGATAGCCTCAACAACGCTCTCACCCGTCAAACATCTCTGAGTATCGTCACATCGTGAAGTCCACCTCCAGATACTAACTCATTGTGAGATCCACCTCCGGGTATCGACCAATCCTCGAACACTCTGCCTTTGTCAGCACTACCCGTCGTCTGCAACCAACACAACGAGGTGCGGGCATAACCCGTGCAGGGGTGAGTATAACAATACTCAGTAGGGACCCTAAGACCCTCAAGGCCTCACTAAATCCAATAAGGATAACCAAAAAGAAAGATCTCAATAGATAACCTCCACTTAGGTATATCCCCATACATATAAAAAAGTTATCAAGTAACTCATATCAATCATGAGGAAACACAAAGATTATGAAAGAAACGGATAACCACTACCCAGGTATATGACCATAAATATACCTAAGTTATCAAGTGATCCATCTCAATCATGAGGTAAACACAAAGGTAGTTGTCTTAGCTCAAACCAGGATTTTCAATATCGAATGCATAACTGCTGAAAAGCCCCATCTCTGGAGTGTACATTGGTCCTGTCACGACTTCGAGGTACTGCTCACTAACCTAAGACTGCTGAGGTACTCCTCCTATCGAGTACCGTAGGTCATCCATCCAAACACAATTGTGCTTCCCACCGAGGTATGCCACCCAAACATAGTAGTGCACACCCCCTAATATCCTGTAGAGGTACTCTCCGGACGAGTACCGTGGTTCTGCACCCAAACTCAGTAGTGCTCCATCCTCTATGGGTCTACACCCAAACAATGTAGTGCTCCGTCCATTGGGCTATTCGACTCACTCCAAGTCGAGTCGGTCAAGCAGTCGTCAGGTCTCAGCCGGCTACACAGTCTCCGTACTCCGTACGCTCGTCTCTGGGAGGGTCCGCTCCCCGAGCTACTGGTCGATACTCCAAGTATCACAAAGTCCCACGAAGAAGTATCTCAAAGGAACGCCTCGTCATAGGGGTCTCAAAACAACAAACGACGCATCAATCGGATGCCCGGTCTGTGAGTTAATAGCCTTTTCGTCCTAGGGGTCCGGTAGGATTCGTGTGCGAACCAACCCAGCAGTATCTCAACTGTACCCCAAACTCTCATAGGGTATACTCATAGGGACCGTTTCTAAACGTGATCACCAACACCACTGACGGTTCGTCAAATGGACGTCTGGTCTGAATGTTATCAGCTTTTCCGTTCTAGGGGTCCGGTTGGATTTCGGGTACAATCCAACCCAGCCATACTCCAACTGCATCCAAATCTCAGGATAAGAATGCCAAAAGTTCGGTCTCATCAAGAGTAATCCAACAAAGACGATGTCATGTCAATCGGACGTCCGGAGCTCGAGATATAAGTGTTTCCGCTCCGAGGGCCCGATTGGTTTCGTGATCGAACCAACCCGGCCATACTCAAAGTTCTCTGAAACCTTAAGTGTAATATATCTAAACTACCATCTCAATCCAAGGATTGCATCGCAACTAATGGTGCATCAATCGGAAGCCCATATCCCAAGATATGGGCGTTTGAATAATAATGGCCCGAGAATAGGGGTTCGGGCCCGGGCAGACCCGACCCGATACCCCCCCGGTTCGGCCCGAACCGGGTCCGGGTCCGGCCCATTAGGGCACAGCCCGGTCCGGCCCAGCCGATGCGGCCCAGCCCGACCTAGGCAGCTAGTTGGCCAGGTGCTGGCGCGGCGCCCGCGTGGCCGGCGGGTGTGGGGGGTTACGCCCCCCCCCCCCCCGGTTGAAGAAAAACCGGCGCGTCTTAATGCCACGCCGCTCCGCCTCCGGAACGGCTTAGCCGTTCCTGTTTGGCTTCCACCGCGGCTCCGCCGAGGTGGCGCGCCGCCGCCGCCTTCCACGGACCACCGGACGCACTCCGATGGTCCGTTTCACCTCCCGTCTTCTCCAATGGTCCTCCCAGGATATGACCATTACTATGAAGGCTTCAAAATGACTTTGTGGCCCCATTTGTCGTCGCCCGACAATCCACGCACAATGATCAACCAGTGGAGTCTTTGAAATGCCTCAGCGGTCCTGAATCCTGCCGCGGGTTCGTTCGGCCTCAACGGCGCGACACGATGGCGCCACACATCCTTGCCGTATTTCTCTATGATTCCGCACGGTGCCTTTGCACCATGACGTCTTCTTTCGAACTGCAACATCACAACAAAAAAAGGTGGAGGAGAGTCGACCATGTTCATGCGGTCCGACCTGCTTCCGTTAAGTTGAGCGGCCCAATATATAGATGAAGAGTGACAAAGTATAGCTCATGAACAAAAGAAATTAACCCCTACCTAGAAAAGGCGTCGCATGTCATCGAGCCGCGGGAAAAAGCAAGTGTCGCGATGATCGGTCGTCGCGGAAGATCGGTGTCGATTCCGTTGTCGCCAGAGGAAGAGCCGTCATTGATGGTGACATTCCTTGCAGTTGTGTCTCCTCCCTTGACGTGGAGGAAGAAGAATAGAAGGCACATCGTCGATGTCTTCGCATTCTCCGTCGTAGGTGTTCTTCATCGAGAACGTTCTATGTTGAAGGGAAAGGGTTCTTCATTGAAGAAGAATCATTATTCGATGAAGATGCGTCGTTCTTCGTTGGAGGGAAGTTCACTTCTTCTTCACACCAAAGTTCTCCCAAAAATATCAGAACGTTGTTATGGTTTTCTCACACACCAAAAGCTCCAAAATAATATCCCATGATATTATTTTTATTCACACCTCAATGATTTTTTAAATTCAAACCAAACCACATAATTAATTAAAGTGAGTTTGCATGAATAAAGAGGATAGAGGGGGAGGTGAGTGGTATCACATTAAAGGGGAGTTTCAAGGGGTTATGGGGAATGTGAAAAGGTGTGGGCTCATGTGGGTCCCACCTCTACTTTATTCACCCATGGGTAGTTACCAACCCAACTTCCCCACAAAGGATAAAAATACTTAGAAGAAAAATAAAATTGGATTACAAATTTTATTTATTCTTCACTTACACCTCAAAATTTAAACAACTCCTCCCGAGAAAACGAACCTTCAGAAAAGGTCTTCATAAGCAATTACCGGCGCTACGAGTTCATCGGTGCCCATGGATTTCTATTCCATGCACCAGTTTAAAATTTAGAAAAACCCGCTAGTTCGTTCACTAAACGTATCCGAGCCTAAATTTGGAAATTAATTCCGGGAAAACCGGGCCTCAGAATTAGGCGCTGTCAGAAATTGCATTCTTGTAAAATCCCAAAGAAAATTAAGAAAAACTTTCCCTTGAATTTTATGTGTCTTTACATACTCCCTCCTCCAGTAGCCTTAATATGGGCGCACTTGTCAACCTCTACCTCAGCTCATGAAAGCTCTACTAAAATATATCTGACCACACGAAGGGTTTCCTCTTGTTTGTCAATGCTAAAAGCGGTACTTCAACTCTGGAGAAGTCTGAAAAAATTCTATGATAGTACCCAGCCAGTCCCAGAAAACGCCGCACCTCTATCACACTCATGGGTGGCCCCCAAGAAAGTACTTCCACGATCATTGCTAGATCCACTCCAACTCCAGCCTCTGAGATGATGTGTCCCATAAAGTGAACATCTCGAATCCAAAACTGTATCATCGAGATCATACCATATAGCTGGTGCTCTCATAGTGTATCCAGTACTACCTGCAAATGGTAGGCGTGCTCCTCCTCATTAGTCGAGTAAATCAGTATGTCGTTGATGAAGACTATGAAGAATAAATCAAGGTAAGGCAATAAGATCTTGTTTATGTGACTCATGAACACTGTTGGAGCATTGGTTTTGCCGAAGGTCATAACCATGAACTCATAGTGGACATACCGAAACCAGAAGGCTGTCTCCTGCACATCCTTATCTCGAACTCTGAGCTGGTGATAGACAGACCTGAGGTCTATCTTTGAGAACCATCGTGCTCCCTTGAGGTGATCAAAGAGGTCTTCAATCCTTGGGAGTGGGTACTTGTTCTTCACGGTCACCTGGTTTAGGTGACGGTAGTCGACACACAGTCGCAAGCTCCTATCCGCCTTCTTGGCAAACAAAATCGAAGATGCCCAGGGTGAAACACTAGGTTGGATAAATCCCTTCCCCTATAAGTCCTCCAGCTGTACCTGCAGCTCACGAAGCTCGACAGGAGCCATCCGATATGCTGGATTAGATATCGGGGTTGTCCTAGGGTACATTTCAATGTAGAAGTCTACCTCTCTGCGAGTAGGTAGTCCTGGAATGTTGTTAGGAAAATCATCTACGTACTGATCCACCACAAGAGGAAAACTCGAACTCCACACTTTAACCGCTATGAGGAAAAGACTATCCAACTGATGTGTTATCGGCTTCCCCCTCCTATGCATAAGTCCATACTGTGCTGCTAAGGATCCCTTCATGCCGATGATGGTGAACCTGGTCCCATCCGTGCGGATACACCATACCTTTCACCTAATACAGTTAATCTGAGCATGAAATGTGGATAACCTAGCCATACCTAAGATGAAGTCGTATGGCCTCGACGCCACTACAAGAAGATCTCAGCTGAAGCTCTCACCTCCTAGTGTAATCTCACACTACCAGCACCAGTGCATAATCATTGAGTTTCCACCCATATGCGTCTCTAGCCATAAGGATCGAGCGAACGGCTCTATCGGAATCTCCGTGCTCCGAACAAGGGAAGTGGAAAAAAAATAATGTGTCACACCTATGTCTATAATTACTGTATCAAGGGTTAAATAGACATAGATAGTACCTTGAATCATCTCATGTGCGCCATGGTCATAGGCCTCGACTTCTTGGAGCAGAGCCTGCCTCTATTCGGCAGCTCCCTATGGTCAGGGTGGACCTCCTGGTGGTGGTGGTGGTGGTAGAGCCTCAAAACGTCGTCCAACACCCACTGCCTGACCAGTTCCTCTGCCACGTCCTCCTGCTCCTAGAATACCACCAAGTTATAACCTCTTCCTCTGCATGGGAGGTCTCTCTACAGCCTTTTGCTCATATGCATGGTGGGTCGGGTAGTCACGAGCCATGTGGCCCTGCCTGCCGCATGCATAGCAATTCCTTCTCCTCATATACCTAGATTTTCCTCGTATACCCCACACAACCGAACCTGTATCCTAGGGTCTCCCACATGATGGCCTGGTCTGCTTGGACCTTTGTGTCATCTGTCTACTACTGGCTGTAGCAGACTCCACTACGTGTTGCCCTGGGGTGGGTCTCACTGCAGGTGACTGCTCATCGAGAAAACTCTCCACTAAAATGGCTCACTCTAGCACCCCCGACTGAGTCGAGATGCTGAAGGGGATCATCGAAGCCCTGATTTCATGCCTGAGTCCCTGCTATAAGGTATGGTCTCTGAAGAACGGGTCCTGTACAATATCAGTGGAGTAGCGTGAGAGTTCGGTGAACCGTGCTGAGTACTGAGCTACTGTCATGTTTCCCTACTGCAGATGAATTTACTCTTGAATATGCACTGCACGAAGGGTGGATGGAACAAACACTGAGTGAAAGAGGCTCTTGATGTCTTTCCAAAGTAATGATGCCTCGTCATGCACCTGGAGAATCATGCTCCACTATCTACCTGCAGCTGCATGCAGGAGACTCATGGCAAGGATCACCCTGAGGTCGGCTGATGTCCCTGCCAATCTGAAAACTCTCACGACAGCTTCTAACCAATCCTCAGCTGACTGTGGGTTCGTCTCTCCCTAGAACCTGGGTGGCCTTTGTTGCTAGAACTCATGCAACGCACTCAGGTGGCATGCAATATCTTCTGCTGGAGCTCGTGGTATCGGTGGCCCTGTGGGTAGTGGTACTGCAGGTACCTCCGCTGTGATGGGGCCCTACACAGTGGCCTCATCGCTCGGTGGGATACCATCTTGTATGAAACTCGAATCCCAATCTAGCTTCCTACGTGGGGCCATCCTAAAAAGAAACTGGTGCACCACGGTTAAAACAATAGACCTATTGAGATGAGACAAAGTAATCACAACGGAATCTTTTTCAAGGAAACACACACGCAATCAGTGTTCTCGTGCACTAAGTCAGAGATCAGAAGTCAGAGTCCTAGTGTTTGGATACATCGAGCACCACAAAAACACCGGTTTCCCTAAACTGATAACCACACCCAAAACACTTAACACTACTACCATTAAAATAATCACAGTACATGTTCTATGGTAGAACTGACTCCTCTAATACCAATTTGTCACGACCTGTCCTCGGGGCCCGTACCGTAACTACCCCAAGCTCCCCTTTCATAGGCCAGGGGCTGGAGACTAGCACCAAAGGTGAATCCCTGATAAAAAGGCAAAGCATTTCCTTTTACCCTATAACACACACACAGACACACAGTCCTAACACAAGAAGTAGAGGCAAAAAATACTAAAATAGAAAGGTGTGCTGAAAGTAAGTGGGCTAGTATACAAATCCAACTGAACAATAAGTACAAGTACAAGTAAAAAGTAAAAACGAATCCTTGATCGTCCATCGGGGAATCCTACCAGAAGGGTAGGTATAGAACTCAAACAACTCGTCCCAGCAGTACGTCCCGTTTAGTCCAGCTCCGAGCTACCTCCGTCTCGCACCCTTAGACTCGATCACTGTTGTCCGTCATCTACATAGAACACAACAAGGTGTGGGCGAATCCCATGTAGGGGTGAGTATAACAATACTCAGTAGGGGAATCCGAGACCCTAGAAGGTCTCCCAGAATCCAAAAAGGATAAACCATAGTAGAATGATACAATCATGAAGTATCAACAAACTCTACTTAGATATATTCCCATACGTATACCTAAGTTACCATTCACAATCCGGCTCTAACTCTCATGCCCAACCACAACCCAGTTAACAAAGGAAGTAAGGTCAATCACATCGATGATAATGATTGATAGACAAGACTCAGCTCACACATGTATTCATCTTTCGTAGAGTGAAAAAGATGATTAGATGTAGTCACTAATTCATCTAACCTGTCAGACCCACACAGGATACTGGAATAGAAGTCAGAACGGTCAGACCCACGTAGGATCCAGGTACAGTAGTCATCGTTGTCAAACACAAAGAGGATTCTATTTTAGTATTAATTAGTGTTGAACCCACAGAGGTCTCTGTTACAGTATTAATTGTTGTCAAACACACATAGAATTCCGGTAAAATAGTCGTCGCAGCCACCTCTAGGGTTTCCGCACACAACATGCTCGATTCCAGGGGGTCCGCCCCTCGAGTCAAGTTTCGATACATAAACTATCACGAAGTCTCGAGTTGATGTATCCCGTAGTTCTGTCTCATCAAAAGTAAACCAACGTGACAGACGGCGCGTCAATCGGACGCCCGGTCGGAGAGTTATTGGCATTTCCGTTCCTAGGGACCGGTTGGATTTAAGATCGATCCAAACCCGGAAATTTTTTAAATCCGTCCACAACTCACATAGATATTCGCAAAAGGACCGCTTCTTCGTGGGGGTCTGATTTCCGCAGACGGCGCATCGTTCGGACACGCAGTCTTAAAGATATTCACATTTAAGCGATGTCGGGCTTGGCCCGTCAAGCCCAGTGGGCTGTAGTGGGTCAGCCCGACCCGGCTCTGCAGGGCTGACCCAGCTGGGGGTCGGCCCGGCCTATAACGACCCATACTTTACATACATTGTTAATACTTCAAAATTGAAGCACACTTATTACAACATATGACAAAACCACAAAGGACCGTATAGGTATAGTGTCTTTAGAAACTGGGAAACATAAACAACTGGTTCATAAATCTTCTACAGTGTCTCCCATTTATTTCATCATATCTAGGGTCCCATTTAGCATATTATACTTAATATCCATCTTCCTGACCTAGGGAAAAGAAAACATAAAAGGGTGAGCTCAAATGCTCAGCAAGGGCAAATAAAGGAAATAAAAATCATATCATATCTTTTTGAAAATCAAAACCTGCAAAAGAGATCATAATATCTTAACATGGAATAAATCATAGAAGTGAAAATGAGATCCCCATAATCATAACATAAAACTTGAAACTTTGTGGCATGCACACATAATCATGGAAAATCATTTCTTGTTAGTCATGACTCATTGCCAAGACTATCTTAGTGGATGAAGTCCCTTTCTGAACCGAGTTCACTCCTCGTCTCAGTCCTGTATCACTGAACCGAAATAACCTTCCGTTCCAGCCATGTCTATCTCATGAGATATAAAATCTTTACCCAATGCATTGGAGGGAGATATATGTCCCACCCATCTTATAATGAATCCTTTCTTATGTGTGCCACATAATCATAAAACATACATCATCGCATAACACATGTAACAAAAATGGGATTCTTGAAACATCATGACATCATAAATCAATTCATATAAGATAATGGAATTCATAAAAATAATTACATCACAACATGATCAAATCAATGTAATAATAGGGATAAAAACAGAACCCTTTATTATCTTAGATGGAAAATAATTTTGATAAAACACTTGAACTTCATTCTTGAGGAAAATATCCTTTCTTCTTCAAAAAACATTTTTCCTTTCATAACATGTCATACAACTTTAAAATAAAAGAAGTTGATTAAAAATAAACTTGAAAACTTGTAAAGGAAGCTTCTTGGAAATAATGTTTTAAAAATCCATTCAAGCCGTATAATTTAAAAAAAACATTCTTCGTACTTTTGTTGGAAAAGTCAAAAAATCTACTCGTACAAAAAAGCGACAAAAGATTCCTTTCATATTCTTTACTAAAAACTCACCGAAGGGTAAAAATGGATTTAAACAATTGTAGGTGGATGGAAATAATATTACATATTGATGAAACATGGATGTGGATGATAAAATACACCCCAGTAAATACTTACGAATAAACAATCTCGGATAAAAATGAGATTGTGATATTTCCCTTACCTTAGGTCCGATTTGCTTTGTTCGTGTCCGAAGCTCCTGTATAATGGTTTAAATAATGTTATTGACTTATTCCAGAATCATACATATTGATATGATATCATATATGGTCATATTATTAGCTTCTTGTTAGTAATATTTCATTGTTACTTGTTACTCGGGTCTTTATAACTTTTTGTTCTTATGCGTGTTTTGTCGAATAAATTCTTATTCTTGTCTTTAGGTTATAGATAATTCATTTCCAGAATGGTATTAGTGTAGTATATACCATATTAATTCATTCAATTCATTTATATTATCATTATGAAATGAAGATCATGTAGAACGAGTCGCATCACATCGTGGAGACGGTATTCCGTACGTACGCACGAGTGATGATATCGTTCCTATGATCGTGGAATTGTATTGGAGTATATATATATTATTTCAGTATCAATATTACTTCATAATAATCATATATAGTTACTCATTACACCATTATACCCATCCTTGTAAGGTGATGGTGGAAAATAGATTACACCACGGCGTGGAGACGGTATTCCGTACGTACGCACGCGCGGTGATTTCATTTTTCCGTAGGATGGATAGAAGGTGAATTAGGGTTGTTTAATATTTATAATAACATATCAGTATATAAGAAATACTGATGTTATTACTTTATCATGAAACAACTAAATAAGAATAAGTTTGAAGAAGAAAGAAATTGAAAAGATCGGTAATGGATATTACCTCTTCTTTGAAACGCCTCTTTGAATCCTCCACTTAGGGAACAAAGATTGGTCTTTGAAGAAGACCAGGACCTCTAGGATTATTCTAGGGAAGTGGAGAGGAGAAAATGGCAGGGGTTGGCCGAGCTTGAGTGCTCAAATTGTTGTGAGGAGTAGGGGGAGGAGGTGTCCTTTTATAAGGGAGGAGAGGGGAACCTTAGGAATATCTCAAAATATTATTTTATATTAAAGTCAAAATCGGTTTATAATGGCTCCAAATGGTCTTATTTCGAAGATAAGGTGGGGATGGGTCGAAATCCTATCAACCAATAGTATTTAGACAAGTTTAGGGTATTATTTTAACCTTATCAATTAGATTTAACTCTAAGTTAAATAATTTAACTTTTACCGTGTCTTTTTGTTTTCTTTCACTATATGGTTAATACACTTACTATAACATGCCAAACGAACCCCCAATTGTTTATTATTAATATATCTATCCTTAGCTAAGTCATTTGGCTGAACCTTATATTTTTAGGAATAAAATAACAATTAATAATATAATATTTGACTTAAAAACTATTTTGTGTCAATTTTGACACTATTTGATATATGATTTTTGTGAAAGTCATAACAGAATTATATGTTCAAACTAAGTTGATTAAAGCAACACTAATATATCATAGTAACCTAGAAACTTAGTGTAATTCATAAAAAGTCTTTAATTACATTTATTTTGGTATTTATATTATCAATTATGTCAATATTTCATTAATAAGATAATTACTGCATCATCTTTGTGTCATAAATAAATTATATTATTTTATGTCTAAAAATTACAAATAAAATACCATCATGTAGGAAATCTTTTTATCTTTCTAATGAATATTTAAAATCGAATTTATCTTATGTATAACCCCATATTAAAAATGATTTACTTATTAAACTTTGATTTTAACTATTTTAACTCTTCTTTAAATTAATAATAAATGTCCTAATCTAATCCAAGTGGGCCTAAATGGTCTTATTTTATTCCTAAGTTTGTTTTTGGTCGAATTACACTTGTCCAATAGAATTAGGACATGTGTTAGGGTAATATTAATATCATATTTACCCTTAGTTACCCTATTTACTATTAACCGCGGTAAAAAAAGTAAAAAGTTACTATTCACCAAAAAAATTATTTTTATCTCATTGAACCACATTTTACTTACTGATATCAACCGTGTCTGTCGGATTTTCGAAATATCATTCACAGAAGCGGTAAAATTATGTTTTATGCAAAATTCAGTTTTTAACCTACCACTTAGTTGTTTCACTATTCATCAAAAATTGAAAGTTTTCAGAAAAATACCAAAATTTTACCCTAGGCTAATTTCGATATTCTGAGTCCAAAAATGAAGTCCATTTTGAAAAATAAAATTTATAAAATTTCAAAAAGTGGTTATTACTATTCATAACGGCTAGTTTTAATAGCATATTGTTGTTTAGTGAAACTCGGTATTGCGTACGACGCAAGCTATCGAGGAAGGTCGCGATTGTGTGTAAAGCAAGCCAAGCAAGTGTTGTGTAGAAAAAGATCCCTTTGATGATTTATATAACATGAAAGTCTCGGGTGTTACATTCTACCCCCCTTAAAAAGAATTTCTCCCTCGAAATTCGTCACTTTGCAACAAACAGATGAGGATACTTCTCCCTCATCATATTCTCAAGCTCCCATGTAGCTTCTTCAAGTTGGTGGTTTCTCCATAAAACTTTCACCAAGCGAGTGGTCTTGTTTCGTAGGACTTTTTCGCTACGATCCAGAATCTCTATCGGCTATTCTTCATAAGAAAGATCTTGCTCCAGCGGTACAATTTCTGAGCTGAGTACATCTGAAGGATCTGGTATGTACTTTCTCAGGAGAGATACATGGAACACATCGTGAACTTGAGAGAGATTCGGCGGAAGCGCCAATCGGTAAGCTACCTTCCCAACACGATCCAGTATTTCAAAAGGACCGATATATCTAGGGCTCAACTTCCCCTTCTTTCCAAATCTCATAACCCTCTTCCAGGGAGATATTTGTAAGAACACTTTATCGCCCACTTCAAACTCTAGGTCTTTTCTTCAGTTGTCGGCATAACTTTTCTGTCGACTCTGAGCTGCTCTTATGTGTTGTTGAATAGATCTGACCTTTTCTGCCATTTCATCAACGAGATCAGGTCCTAATAGCTTTCTTTCCCCAACTTCATCCCAGCAAGTTGGAGTCCTGCATTTCTTTCCATAGAGAGCTTCATAAGGAGCCATCTGAATACTGGAGTGAAAGCTATTATTATAAGAAAATTCCACCAAAGGTAGGTGTTGATCCCAACCTCCTTTGAAATCCATAGAGCAAGCTCTCAACATATCTTCTAGGGTTTGAATTGTTCTCTCAGACTGACCGTCTGTCTGGGGATGATAAGCAGTGCTGAAACTCAACTCTGTATCCAGAGTATGCTGAAGACTTCGCCAGAACTTCGAGGTAAATCTCGGATCTCGATCAGATATAATAGAAAGTGGTACTCCATGCAATCTTACCACTTCCTTTACATATATCCTGGCAAGCTGATCTAGAGAGAAATCCTCTCTAATAGCAATGAAGTGTGCAGACTTTCTAAGACGATCAACTATGACCCAGATAGCATTATTGCCTTTGGATGTTTTAGGAAGTCCTGTGACAAAGTCCATAGTGTTGTTTTCCCATTTCCATTCGGGTATGGGTAATGGTTGTAACATCCCCTTAGACTTCTGTCTCTCAGCTTTAACTTGTTGACAAACCAAGCATCGAGAGACATATTCAGCAACATCTCTTTTCATGCCATCCCACCAGAAGTACTCTTTCAGGTCCCTATACATCTTCGTGCTTCCAGGATGAATAGAGAATGATGAACTATGAGCCTCATCCAGCAGCTCATTCTTTAATTCGGGGATGGGAGGAACGCAAACCCGATTCCTGAACTTTATTATCCCATCACAATCAAGGTTGAATTCAGGAACATTTCTCACCTTCTTTTGTAACTCGACATCTTATTTCTGTGCCTCTTTAATCTTCACATGTATAGATGGTTGAACATTCATTTGAGAAAGATAAGATTTTTCCCCTTCCATTATAATTCCAAGATCCATCCTTTGTAAATCCATAAATATTGGATCTTTTCTGATCCTCATCATGGATAAACTAGCATGGTCTTGTCGACTTAATGCATCTGCCACCTTGTTTGCTTTCCCAGGGTGGTAATGGATTGAGCAGTCATAATCCTTAATCAGCTCCAACCATCTTCTTTGACGCATATTCAACTCCTTTTGTGTGAAAATATACTTTAAACTTTTATGATCAGTATAAATATCACACCTTTCACCATAAAGGTAATGCCTCCAAATCTTTAATGCAAATATTACCGCAGCCAACTCCAAATCATGTGTTGGGTAATTTTGCTCATGGATTTTCAACTGTCATGAGGCATAAGCTATCACCATATCATTTTGCATAAGAACACACCCCAATCCCTTCTTGGATGCATCACTGTAGATCACAAACCTTTCTCCACTACAAGGAAGTGTGAGCACAGGTGCACTGGATAACCTTCTTTTCAACTCCTTGAAATTCTCTTCACATTCCTCTGTCCAGACAAACTTAACTCCCTTCCGAGTCAACTTGGTGATTGGATTAGATAATCGTGAAAAATCTTTTACAAAACGTCGATAATATCCAGCCAAACCAAGAAAACTTCAGATCTCAGTTACTGTTGTTGATCTTGACCATCTTTCGATAATCTCTGTTTTTGCTGGATCCACAGATATCCCCTCTTTTGAGATTATATGACCCAAAAATGCAACTTTTTGAAGCCAAAATTCACACTTGGTAAATTTGGCATAAAGCTTCTCCTTTCTCAGGGTCTTCAATATAATTCTCAAGTGATCTTCATGCTCTTCCTTGCTCTTTGAATAGACGAGAATATCGTCTATAAAGACTACCACAAATTGATCACGATAGTCTCTAAAGACTCTATTCATTAGATCCATGAAGATAGCAGGGGAATTAGTAAGACCAAATGGCATCACTATAAATTCATAGTGTCCATACCTTGTACGGAAAGCCGTATTTTGTATATCCTCCCTTTTGACCCTTAATTGATGATACCCTGAACGAAGATCAATCTTGGAAAAGTATTGAGCTCCGCGTAGTTGGTCAAACAAGTCATCAATGCGTGGGAGAGGATATTTGTTCTTGATAGTGATCTTGTTAAGTTCTCGATAATCAATGCAAAGTCTCATTGATCCATCTTTCTTCTTAAAAAATAGAACAGGTGCTCCCCAAGGTGACACACTAGGGCGTATGAATCCCTTATCAAGATTCTCTTGGAGTTGCTTCTTCAATTCCTGCAACTCAATTGGGGCCATTCTATAAGGTGTCTTTGAAATAGGCAAAGCACCCGGTACGAGTTCTATTGAAAACTCAACTTCACGATTTGGTGGAAGACCCGGCGATTCCTCCAGAAAGACATCATCAAACTCCCGTACAATGGGAATATTATTAATCGTGAGTTTCTCACCAACCATTTGAGATAAATAACCTTCATTTAGTGGAATCAATACCCATAAGATGGAAGAAATTTCCACTGGAAGGTTATGTTCATCCTTGCATTGATAGACGATCGTAGATTGATCTGGAATATGAAATGTGACTTCCCTTCTTTGGCAATCGATATGAGCTCCATGTAGAGAAAGCCAATCCATGCCAAGAATCACATCAAATTCCACTAAAGGAAGGATCACAAGATTTGCAGGAAGCACTTTCCCACAAACTTCGATCGGAGAAGAATTATAAACTTTTGATGCGATTGATGTGCCATTAGGTGTTGTCACAGCTAACTCAACATCTAATTGTTGAGGTAATACGGTGATACCCTTAGAAAAGTCTTCAGAAATAAAAGAGTGGGTGGATCCAGAATCAAATAAAACATTTGCTACTTTAGAGTGGATGGTAAGTGTACCTTTCACCACATCGTTATCGTACTCCACATCGCTGATAGAAATTGCATGTGAATTTCCTTTGTCTTTAGCCTTAAGAGTTTGTTGACGTCGACCATCATAATCAACCCTTGGATTTGGGCATTGATTGGCATAATGCCACATCTCCTTGCACTTGAAACATTGAAGTGTAGTAGGTTCATTCTGTGTATCCCTTCCTTTGTTTGCGTCATTAGACATCTTCTTCCCATTATCACAGCATTCAAATGCCCGATGACCTTCTTTTCCACATTTAAAACATTTACTTGTCCCTTTAAGACAACTCCCTCCATGTTTCTTTCCACACTTTGAGCATAAGGAAAAGCTCATCTTCTTTTCCGTGTGCTCTTTAGATTTTTCTTTGAATTCCATCTTCCTCTTCTTATCAAACCCATGTGACTGATGGGTTACTCCAATCTCCATCTCGACTTTGAGAGCACATCGAACGATTTCCTTGTAGCTATTGAAGTCCCTTATGGCTAACGCCCTTCGAAGACTTGGTTTTAAGCCACTAAAGAATCGATCGATCTTACTCTCAGGTAGGATAATAATACCAGAAGCGTACCTTGCAAGTCTTGTAAAATTTGCTTCATAGGTACCAACAGATTCATCATCCCTTTGCTTCAGTTCAAGAAACTCTTTCTCCATCTTTGTTCGGAGAATACGAGGGAAGTACTTATTGAAAAATAAGTTCTTGAACTCGTCCCATTCCATAGACTCAATTTCATCCCTTTGCCTCGTATTCTTAACAAGATTCCACCATTGATCAGCATATCCTTCCAAACGATACACTGCTAGGATGACTTTATCATGTTCAGAACATTGAAGAACTGAAAATATCTTTTCAGTAGTACTAATCCATTGTTCAGCAACTAATGGATCAGTAGACCCGCTGAAAGAAGGTGGACGCTGCCTCATGAAGGATTCAACAGAATGTTGCTCCCTCCTTTGCTCGTTTGGAAATCCTGCATGATTCATAGCTTGAGAAAGTTGTGTGAGCATGGCTACAAGATTTTGCATTCCAGCTCCCATATCGTTTGGTTGCTCAGGGGGACAATCATTGCATTGCCCATCACATTCCGCATTAACACGGTTCCTTCGGGTTCCAGTCATTGACTAAAACCAAGAAGAATAGTGTGAGAAACACTAATTATAATAGGAAACCACATAATTCAAGAATAAAATTTTCATGCTTAAGGTCTTATCCTAGGTTATTCAAGGCCATTTCTAAAACACTAAGATTGTGTTCTATGCTTAGACTTATCCTTAGGGTTCTTACTAAGGCTTTCACATCCTAGTTTCCAAAGGTTGACTATACCTTTCCTTTGATACCAACTATAACGACCCATACTTTACATACATTGTTAATACTTCAAAATTGAAGCACACTTATTACAACATATGACAAAACCACAAAGGACCGTATAGGTATAGTGTCTTTAGAAACTGGGAAACATAAACAACTGGTTCATAAATCTTCTACAGTGTCTCCCATTTATTTCATCATATCTAGGGTACCATTTAGCATATTCTACTTAATATCCATCTTCCTGACCTGGGGAAAAGAAAACATAAAAGGGTGAGCTCAAATGCTCAGCAAGGGAAAATAAAGGAAATAAAAATCATATCATATCTTTTTGAAAATCAAAACCTGCAAAAGAGATCATAATATCTTAACATGGAATAAATCATAGAAGTGAAAATGAGATCCCCATAATCATAACATAAAATTTGAAACTTTGTGGCATGCACACATAATCATGGAAAATCATTTCTTGTTAGTCATGACTCATTGCCAAGACTATCTTAGTGGACGAAGTCTCTTTCTGAACCGAGTTCACTCCTCGTCTCAGTCCTGTATCACTGAACCGAAATAACATTCCGTTCCAGCCATGTCTATCTCATGAGATATAAAATCTTTACCCAATGCATTGGAGGGAGATATAGGTCCCACCCATCTTATAATGAATCCTTTCTTATGTGTGCCACATAATCATAAAACATACATCATCGCATAACACATGTAACAAAAATGGGATTCTTGAAACATCATGACATCATAAATCAATTCATATAAGATAATGGAATTCATAAAAATAATTCCATCACAACATGATCAAATCAATGTAATAATAGGGATAAAAACAGAACCCTTTATTATCTTAGATGGAAAATAATTTTGATAAAACACTTGATCTTCATTCTTGAGGAAAATATCCTTTCTTCTTCAAAAAACATTTTTCCTTTCATAACATGTCATACAACTTTAAAATAAAAGAAGTTGATTAAAAATAAACTTGAAAACTTGTAAAGGAAGCTTCTTGGAAATAATTCTTTAAAAATCCATTCATGCCGTATAAGTTAAAAAAAACATTCTTCGTACTTTTGTCGGAAAAGTAAAAAATCACCTCGTACGAAAAAGCGACAAAAGATTCATTTCATATTCTTTACTAAAAACTCACCGAAGGGTAAAAATGGATTTAAACAATTGTAGGGGGATGGAAATAATATTACATATTGATGAAACATGGATGTGGATGATAAAATACACCCCAGTAAATACTTACGAATAAACAATCTCGGATAAAAATGAGATTGTGATATTTCCCTTACCTTAGGTCCGATTTGCTTTGTTCGTGTCCGAAGCTCCTGTATAATGGTTTAAATAATGTTATTGACTTATTCCAGAATCATACATATTGATATGATATCATATATGGTCATATTATTAGCTTCTTGTTAGTAATATTTCATTGTTACTTGTTACTCGGGTCTTTATAACTTTTTGTTCTTATGCTTGTTTTGTCGAATAAATTCTTATTCTTATCTTTAGGTTATAGATAATTCATTTCCAGAATGGTATTAGTGTAGTATATACCATATTCATTCATTCAATTCATTTATATAATCATTATGAAATGAAGATCATGTAGAACGAGTCGCATCACATCGTGGAGACGGTATTCCGTACGTACGCACGAGTGATGATATCGTTCCTATGATCGTGGAATTGTATTGGAGTATATATATATTATTTCAGTATCAATATTACTTCATAATAATCATATATAGTTACTAATTACACCATTATACCCATCCTTGTAAGGTGATGGTGGAAAATAGATTACACCACGGCGTGGAGACGGTATTCCGTACGTACGCACGCGCGGTGATTTCATTTTTCCGTAGGATGGATAGAAGGTGAATTAGGGTTGTTTCATATTTATAATAACATATCAGTATATAAGAAATACTGATGTTATTACTTTATCATGAAACAACTAAATAAGAAGAAGTTTGAAGAAGAAATAAATTGAAAAGATCGGTAATGGATATTACCTCTTCTTTCAAACGCCTCTTTGAATCCTCCACTTAGGGAACAAAGATTGGTCTTTGAAGAAGACCAGGACCTCTAGGATTATTCTAGTGAAGTGGAGAGGAGAAAATGGCAGGGGTTTTCTGAGCTTGAGTGCTCAAATTGTTGTGAGGAGGAGGGGGAGGAGGTGTCCTTTTATAAGGGAGGAGAGGGGCACCTTAGGAATATCTCAAAATATTATTTTATATTAAAGTCAAAATCGGTTTATAATGGCTCCAAATGGTCTTATTTAGAAGATAAGGTGGGGATGGGTCTAAATCCTATCAACCAATAGTATTTAGACAAGTTTAGGGTATTATGTTAACCTTATCAATTAGATTTAACTCTAAGTTAAATAATTTAACTTTTACCGTGTCTTTTTGTTTTTCTTTCACTATATGGTTAATACACTTACTATAACATGCCAAACGAACCCCAAATTTCTTTATTATTAATATATATATCCTTATCTAAGTCATTTGGCCGAACCTTATATTTTTAGGAATAAAATAACAATTAATAATATAATATTTGACTTAAAAACTATTTTGTGTCAATTTTGACACTATTTGATATATGATTTTTGTGAAAGTCATAACAGAATTATATGTTCAAACTAAGTTGATTAAATCAACACTAATATATCATAGTAACCTAGAAAATTAGTGTAACTCATAAAAAGTCTTAAATTACATTTATTTTGGTATTTATATTATCAATTATGTCAATATTTCATTAATAAGATAATTACTGCATCATCTTTGTGTCATAAATAAATTATATTATTTGATGTCTAAAAATTACAAATAAAATACCATCATGTAGGAAATCTTTTTAGCTTTCTAATGAATATTTACAATCGAATTTATCTTATGTATAACCCCATATTAAAAATGATTTACTTATTAAACTTTGATTTTAACTATTTTAACCCTTCTTTAAATTAATAATAAATGTCCTAATCTAATCCATGTGGGCCTAAATGGTCTTATTTTATTCCTAAGTTTGTTTTTGGTCGAATTACACTTGTCCAATAGAATTAGGACATGTGTTAGGGTAATATTAATATCATATTTACCCTTAGTTACCCTATTTACTATTAACCGCGGTAAAAAAAGTAAAAAGTTACTATTCACCAAAAAAATTATTTTTATCTCATTGAACCACATTTTACTTACTGATATCAACCGTGTCTGTCGGATTTTCGAAATTCCATTCACAGAAGCGGTAAAATTAAGTTTTATGCAAAATTCAGTTTTTAACCTACCACTTAGTGGTTTCACTATTCATCAAAAATTGAAAGTTTTCAGAAAAATACCAAAATTTCACTCTAGGCTAATTTCGATATTCTGATTCCAAAAATGAAGTCCATTTTGAAAAATAAAATTTATAAAATTTCAAAAAGTGGTTATTACTATTCATAACGGCTAGTTTTAATAGCATATTGTTGTTTAGTGACACTCGGTATTGCGTACGACGCAAGCTATTGAGGAAGGTCGCGATTGCGTGTAAAGCAAGCCAAGCAAGTGTTGTGTAGAAAAAGATCCCTTTATTGATTTATATAACATAAAAGTCTCGGGTGTTACATGGCCCAGCTCAGCGGGTCCGACCTGGCTGGGGGGTTGGCCGGCCCGGTGGGGCGTGACCCACCTGTAGTCCTGGCCCGCGCTGCGGGCCTGTCCAGTTTGCCGGACGGTGCCAAGCAGCGCCACCTTCTTGCTGCCCGGCCAGCCAAAGCCGGACGGTTCTTCCTAGCGCACGCTGCCCGTGCAGCATGCAGTAGTTCTTCCTCCGAGGTGCCTGTGTGCACCGTGGTTTTCCAGCCCAGCCGGCAGGCGGCCGACCGGTTTGTCCAGTAGAGCGGGACGCAGAAGCGGGCCGCAGTCTTCTCCGCGCGGCCCCTTCGGCGCCGCAGTTTCTCCAGCTCACCGTCCAGTCGACCGACCGGTCGTCCTGTCATTCGGGCGGCCCGAGGGGCCTCTGAACTTTCCACACAGCTAGCGCATGATCTCCGCTACCTCCGCCACCTCTGGTAACCGGCGCCTCTTCCATTCGTCGCGGCCCACACGACTGCGTCCCCCTTTCCTTCGATGAGGTGCGATGACAGCGTGCCCTACCAGCTCTGCCACCGTTGTAAACACCAACAAGGTTCAACGGAGGGACGTCAGTCCATGTTTGTTCGGACCGCATCCTCTGCATTAGGTGGTAACAACTTGGTCACCATCAACCAAAAACAAATGTTGACGAACGGGGATATAATTCATACATTAAAATTAATCAATTCCCCCTACCTAGTATTTCGTCGTTGAACATTGATGAGTCAAAAAATTCGGTCATTGCGGAAGACAGATGTCATTCCATCAACTTCAGAGGGAATGACATTGTCGTTTAAGACGTTCTTCACGGGCAACATCTTCCCTTTATTTCTCTGGTTGGAAAGGAAAGAGACGCGTCATCGGTCTTTGGTGGAAACAATGTTCTTCGTCGAGAGGATATCGTTCCTCCAAGAATTCTCCGAAAATTCCACTAATTATCCCATCAATGGAAAAATATTCCAACCATAATAATATAACCCATATTATTATGCTCAAATAATGAATTCAAAATAAATCAAATTAGATGAGCCAATAAATTAATTGCAAGCCATATAATTAATTGCGAGAGGGAGTTGGTACATTAAGTGGGAAGGCTGGAAGGCTCCACCATAAATTGGGAGTTAATGAGTTAAAGGGGGGTCAAGGGGAGTTGAGGGGTTTGAACTCATGTTGGCCCCACCACAAAATATCCTCCCATGGGAGGTTATGTTGGGGTGGGCCCCACCTCCAAATTCCCTTTGGAGAAAATAACAACCACCCAAATAAAAATTATGTCACACATAAATATTTATTCAATTTTGAGAATCTCCAAATATAACATCCACTCCCGATAAAACCCAACTCCAGTAAAGGTCTCCATAAGGGAATACTGGGACTGCGAGTTCATCGGCATCCTCAGATTTCAATTCCAAGCACTAGTTTAAAAGATATAAAACCACACACGTATGTTTACTGAACGTACCAGAACAAAACATTAAGAATTGATTCTAGGCACACCAGGCCACAGAATCAGGCACCGTCAGAAACTGCGGACTCATAAAATTCCCATGTATTTATGAAAAAAAAAATCACAGGATTTCCGAGTTTTACAGGTCTCCACTCTCTAGGGGTTTATCTTTATTTTTGTCACCTTCTTGCATTGGATAGGTGTAGTGTTCCCTCCCACGGTCGGTGTATTATTGTGGCAGATCCCCTACTATGGGGATTTTCCAGGAATGGCATCCAACTTCATTGCACCACTTCCAGCCTGCTCTTTGGCTGAATCATTTTCACTGGATAGGACTCCTATGATTACATAGTGTTGATCTACGACTGAGATATAGCTTCCACATCCTGTGGATGTCTCCCTATCTCTGATGGGTGTGCAGGGTGGCTCATTATTCCTCTGTGAGGCTAGTTTGTCTATGACTGGACTTGGCTGTGATAGGTCTAGTGATGTTATGGTTTCATTTTTTCAGTTATTTTTGTTCTCTTATTTTGAATTTGTTCGATATTTTATGGTGTGTGACGATTCTTGGAGCAGATCCTCCTACGATCAGAGTCAACGATGTTGTGTGATGATTATTGGTTTGTTGTTTTAGAATTTTGCCTTTGGTTTCTTCGGATGGATTGATTATCAGTTTCAAGAAATTAGTAACTTTGAAGACCTCATTTTGGAGTAGATTGGATATGTAAGTGGAATGTTTGATGTGTGATTCTTGTATTCCTCTCAATTTGTTCCTTAAGCTCTTGGATTTGGAAAAAAGGATATCCGCACTTGTGTATGAGATGTGGAATTTTTTTTAATTGTGATTATTTTTGTATATCAATGTTGTGAAGGTTGATTCATTAGTTTTTTTCTGGGGAAGATGATAGATTTTTTGTGTATTTATTTTATCGGTGAATTGAATTTGGTTTTGGACATGGTGGTCCACAGCTCAAGGGTGTAAGAAACCCATTGCCTGTAATATGTTGTTCCAGATGAGGTTTAGGGCTATAAATTCTCTTTATTTCTTTTCTCTTTAGAATCCGATGTCTGAGAGGGTATGACTTCGGCCATCGGTTTGAGGCCTGTGCATTTTTGTATGGGACTGTTATCCGTTTAGCTGTGAGACTGTGAAATTTGGACTTAATGTTTTATGTTGCTAGGTCGTGCATCTTTCTTGTAGTTCTGGGTGTTTTTGTTCTTTAGATTTTGGTCTCTTTGGGAAATTTTTCTTCTCTATGTCAATAATTCCAAAATGGGTTCATCCTACCCCTTTAAAAGGGTTTATTTCTGAAAAAAAATTAATTTTTTGTCAGTCTAGGGATTCTATGGATGGAATGAGCTATATAATGAGAAAGGAATCAAAATCTAAGGGTAATAATGAATAATAGATATAGAGATAGAGAGATAAGTGTTTAGTGATTTTGGTGAATACATTCTAGATTATTTACCCAATAACCTTGTGTAATCGTTAGTTATTTATATTGAAAAAATAATTTTATTTCAAAGTATACATTAATTTCAAAAATAAATAAATAATTATCTAAATACATTAAATAATAAATAATTAATATAAGGGACTAAAATAACAAAAATGTTTTTTAATTTTAATATTCTTAAATCCCCTTTATAAAATTGAAACATTAATTTGGATGTTGTTTTGTAAAAATATCATCATCTCGATATTCAATATTAACAAATTAAAAAAATGTATCATCATTAAGATCAAAAATAAATTCAAAATGATGCCATATATCATTATTGTATGTAGATGATTGAATTATTCTTTTGAAGGAAATATAAGTTTTACCTGTGATATCACACAAAACAGGTTTATTATTTAATTTAAGTCCAATATATAGTAAATTGTGTTTCATCCACAACAATTATTCAGAAAAACTGCCAATAGATGTTTATTATGTCTTGGAAGATGATAGAGAAAAATAATTTGTTTCCTACTCGACCATGAATTTAACTATTTTCTAATAAAGTGATAGGATTTTTTTTCTATTTCTATCTGATCTATATCATCCTAATTTGGAATCTATATGTAAAATTAAATTATAAAAATATGTTTTTCAATATAGAGGATATTAATTTTTTTAATATCTTAAAATTCATTTAACTGCACTACTATGAGATTATTTTAAGTGTTACTAAAATATAACACATAAAATAAAAAACATTATATATAGTCTTAGAGAATTATGATATAATATTCTCCCAATCATAATACTTTCTAACTCTTTGTTTACTATTTTATCATCTTCATCCATATAATGATTTAATTTAGTACACATGGGATGTGTGTATGTCTTCTTATATTTTAGTCTAATGTTTTTAAAAAATCAATAATTTACTCTTTTTTTAATTAAATCATTTATATTATCTATTTAAATAATTTGGAATTATAGAAATAAATTTATTCTCCCACCATTCTCATTTCAATTTTTTTCCATTAGATTTAAAAATTTATAAAATAACATTTTATTTTTTTCAGAAAAGAAAATCAAAAACATATAATTTCACAAATAAAATGTTTAAAAATGATTTCTTAAAATGTGTTTGATCCACTAAGACCATAAAAAATCCATTTCCAAAAATAATGAGCATAGTGTTTAATACAATTTTATGGGTTCTTATTTAAGGCCACCAAGGGCATTATTAAGTTTAAAAACTCAATCTAGAAAATGATGGATTTCAAAACAATGTGGTTGTTCAAAAATAAACACCGTCTATTTTATATTAATTTATAAATTATGTTTTTAAATCCATCTAGTATAAATTAAAAATCATATGAGATTTATAATATAATAGGATTATAATTTCCTATAATCTTAAAACATGTGAAATGGATTTGTCGTAGTCTATCCCTTCTGCATAGTTGTATCATTTTTCTACTATTCAATCTTTATTTATTGAAATGATTATATTATCATATAAATTATTTAAGAAAACCCATTTAGACCCTGATACTAGATAATTGTTTGGTCATTAAACATATTCACAATCCTTATTTCTATTAGATTCATTGTGTTCTTCATGAATATCCATTAACCAACATTATTTAGTTGAATCGTTAACTATATTCATAAGATCTATTTGTGAAATAATATACTAAATGTCATATATGTTTCCTATATTTAAGGTAATTGTTACTTTAGTGTCTAAATTTCATACACCAGTTTTAAAGGATGGTATTTTAAGGTTCTTATATCTTGTGTACCTATTGACTCAACTAAATTTCATTTATTTTATTTTTAAAATAAATCACTGGAAATTGATGCCACGTGTTATGAAATAAATTAAAATTTTCACTAGTTTGATCATTATTTTATCAAAATGATCACATTATTCAAACATCACATGCATTGATTCTTTAAAAGTCCATTGGTTTTTATTATAAACTCTATTGGATTTACAAGTAGTAGAAAAGACTAGAATGATTCCTTCACCATTATTTGGATTGAATTAATGAATGTTTTCATTAATATTCAAGATATACATGTTCCATATAAATACGATAAAGTACATTAAATTAAGTTTAATATTAATCCTAAATTTACTAAGTGCCTTTAGCCAAAAATAGTTAGCTAGACTATATTCATTCAACACAATCCTTCGTTTTTTACTTGTTATGTCTCTTCTATAAATAATTAAATTATATAGTGGTGTCCTTTGTTTTGAGAAGGTGTGTTTAATAATAATATTTGAGTAAAAATAATAAATTTTATTATTATAATATTCACCACCATGATCACTTCATAATGAAATTATTTTAAAATAATTTTCATTTTTAATAATTTTAGAAACATTCTAAAAGATATTGGATACTTCATTTTTTTAAGAAAATATAACATGGAAGATATTGAAAAATAATCAAGTAATATTTTAGCATATAATTTTTTAGCAAAATTTATTACCATTTTTTGTCTAGAAAATTCTATGAGGATTATTTATTGTGGTTTTTATATATCAAATGTTTTAATTGATATGAAAAAATATATTTTTTCAAATATCACAGCTATCACAAAATTTATTAGTATTACATTTAAGACTAAAGAACATAGAAAATAACTTCATCATTGAAAAATTCTATTAATAATATTTATTATAGTATTTTATATTTCTATTATAGATCCATGACCCGTTTTTCTTAGTAGATAAATAAATATCTTTTTTTACACAATTAATCGATATCCAAGGTATAATTGATTTTATTAATATACAATATAAATTTAATACATTTATCATTGAAATCATGTAAATATTTGTTTGGTAAATTATCATAAAACAAACATCACATAGTTTATATATACACATTATTTTAATAGTTATACATTTAACGTACAAAAATATTTTTAATGATATTTACTTTGGATCTCTAATTGATCAGAATCCAGCTATCTTTGCTTTTTCATTGTCTTTAAAGGAGAATCTGCATAAATTTTAGCATGTCTATGAATGTTGTAGGATTATCTACTCATATTACATGAGCAGTAAATTTCAAAATACAAATTTTTTCATGAGGTATTTTATCTACAAATGTTTTAAATAGATTTATTTTTATTGTACCCATATTTTGAAAGGTTTACCTAACAAGAAATGAATATAGAATCCAAATTTGGCATATATTACCAAAATTTATATTTATTTATAAAGACATATTATTAAAAATAGAAGACTTTTTAATTCTGTTTACCTTTGAATTTTTAAAATAATTATTGTTAGAATAATCTTCAATCTTTCCATAATATAAACATTAATAATTTTTATAACTCAGAAGAAAATAAGTTTTATTCAATTTTAATTTGTTCCCATTATTAGTGAAATTTTCCAAATAATAAAATTTATTGATATTTTTCTTTTGGTTTAAATATGACAATCACTATTGAAGGGTTAAATATAATTATTTAAAAACATTATTTTATTTTCATGAAAAAAATTATTTTAGATAATTATAATAATTTTTTCTTTTAATGTGTTTTTTGTTTTATAATTTTATCAATTTAATTTAAGACAACATTATGGATATTTTTATTGACATGTTATTTTTAATATATAATCATATTCTTCTTTATCAATTTAGAAATAAGAATCAAATTTTTCTATCTGATCAACTATCGGAGTTAGACTAACAATAGTAATATATGTGTACCTTATATTCTTATTCATCCATAAGTCACACATATGAGTTCATATTGTTTTTCTCTATTTATGAATAATATTTGAACATGCAATTAGATTCATCAAGAACATTGTGAGTATTTTTATTAAATATTTTCCCATTTATTCTCATAATATGTATTCCACGGATTTTTCTATTCTAGAATTATTCTTACTTATTTTAAATGTTGGAAATTATGTCTTATATTACCCATCAACTTTCGTACCTAACATCATATATCTATGGTTCTTTTTTCATATTTATTAATTTTTTTTGAATCCTCTATTCTTCCTATTGAATTTGATGAATTATTCCATAATCTCAAGAATCTAATTATTTTTAGATTTTAAAATATTCACCCTATTTATATTCATGATTCTAAGAAGTGAGAATAAGTTACAAATTTTCACTTTTTATAATATCATGATCTCTATAATCATAATGAATTTATTAATTGTTCATCGTAAATTTTTTAATTAATTTTTTCATTGTCAGATATTTGGAATGTGATGACTGTTTTATAGATATACATATCATATTCCATTATTTTTGTAGTGTACTTAGTACTTTCAGTACGTGATCTAGTGGAGTCCTAACGCAACATAATCATTTCATATTTCAATCTATTTTATATTCATATTTTTATGATCTCAAAATAATACACAATTTATTTCTAATACATCAATTTTTTAATATCATGTAAGTTTTTTTCAAAAACAAAATCAATTCACTCTTATTAAACAACGATTTTATTCTTTATTTAAAAAGAAAAAGTATACTATGACACTCTATTAAATTAATCCTGAACAAGTATACATATTATAGTAATAATTTATTTTTTAAATTCATTCCAAATTCATCTTATTTTTTTAGTATTTCATGTTTATGGTTTCTCAATAATGGTATTATGAGTGGCAATATTTATATAAAAAATAAAATCCGGGATTTATCCACATAGATGCATATATGAATTTTCCAACATCAATGGTTATGACCATTGTTGTATGGTGCATGAATCATTGATGTACATATTATAGGATCATATATTGCCATATTTATTTATATATAATTATTATTATAATATTTCTAGATATTTATTTTTTTTATAAAAACAATATTCCCTCTTTTTCCAATTAGTAGGTTCTAATACTAAAATGATACACAAGAGGGTGTGAATAGTGTGTGATCAATAATCTTGAATGATTATTTCATTTAGATTTCTTTATGATTTATTTAGATATGAATAGTTATCTTGAATTAGTAAATATTGCAGTGGATGGATAACAAATAAGAATATAATAAATTTATTATGGTTTTAGGAAAAAATACCTAGAGTCCACACCATAAACTATCACTCTATGATCTTTATGATTTTCACTATAAAGATCATCTTCTAACAATATTTTCAGAACCGTGTGTAGGTAGTTGATATATTTACAAAAAAATTATCAATAGAGACTTATGGTTATTTAACAGGGAAATAGTCTTTGGATAAATTAGTCGGTTAGGCTGATAGTCATCCACAATAGAGTTCTAGCTTCCCTGATTTACAATAAATTAAAAGAATATTTATTTAATTTAATTTAATGATTCATGATCCCAATTTTAGATGAAATTTATAGAATACATATTTTCTTATTGAAATTTTATTGTTTTGAAATTAGAATATCATTGAAGGGATCCTGGATGTGAATGTTCTACAATAATAGTAGGAATAAAAAAACTAATATTATTACATAGTATCATGAAATATATATATATATATATACATATATATATCTATATCTATCTATGAAGAATAGCTTCTTTAAAAAATGACATTTTCTCTCGATATTTCACTTCATTTAAGTACTCCATTATTCAAATTGATATTTCTTTTAAATATAGATTCATATTGAATGAAACAATTCATTTGATATTACATATAAATCTTGTCAATAATTCTGTTAAGTAGATATTTTACATATAATATATCACTGGCATAATTTAGTTTACTGAATATGATATTTTTTATGGGTCATAAGACAACAAGATAAATTATATTTTCTTTTATTGATACCATTGCATCTTTCATAGATAATTTCATTAAATAAGTCACCAACAGTGAATAGTAATACATTTATTTCAAAACTATAAATATTGGGTATAAAATGTATGATTGATCAAAAAAGTAATGTTGATGTACAATACTCCTATTTCAAAAAATTCGTAGATCCATAAAACTGAAGGGTTTTATGCCCATACATTACATTTTCTCAAATATAATTTTCCATCCAATAATAGAGTAAATAAACAATATTTTACAATAGTGATGGGTATATAATCCTTACGTGTTATATCAAACATAGTAATTCTACACAATACAAAATGATAAAAAACATAGGGGTTGAACAGTGCTTATAGAATAAGTTCAAAACACATTCATAATATATTAAAAAAATATTATAACATGTAATTAATATAATCATCTCAAGAAATATATTCTTGAAAGATACTTAAAGCAAAATTTTTAGGAAAAAAATAATTAATTTTTTATCATAATAATAAAATAGATCTAGAGAGTATTATTGAGATAATACATTCCCAATAGTTACTTTAAATAAAATTTCTTCTTATAATGTTTTTATAGAATAAGATTATAATGTAATGTAAGAATTCCCAAACTGTACTATATAATTAGAAATTAATAACTAGGAAGGATTATAATTAGAACTAAGAAATTAATTATTGTATTGGGTCAATTTATTTACACTATAAATAGTGGTGGTATCTATTCTATAGAGAAACAAGATTTATCATAGTGGAATATTACGATAGGAGGTCATTTTATTAGACAACACCCTATTGGATTCACTAAAACTTTTGACTTAGTAGTAGAATGAGAATGATTAATGCTCTCGAAAACATAGATGTGGTTATGTGTTGTTCAGGAAAGAAAAAATATATCTCTATATATACCATTATAATGGTGATGTAAATCAGTGATATTAAATAATGAACAATAGTAGTGAATGATTAGATATTAAGACCATCGAAGGTGGTAGATATAAAAATATTTCTCTCATGAAATATTTTCCTAAGGATTTACAATATTGGATTCAAAAGAAATTTAGATAATTTAGGTTAATTGGTGATGATTTAATGTCCACATATGATGAACAATTCATTATTTTGGGAAGGAAGGCACCAAATGATATCATAGTTTATGATAGTAAAATTAATAAAGATAACAATATATTGAATCCATGATAAGAAAGATCTCAAGCCAATATATATTTTTATTGTAATGATTTTTTTCTGTGCTGAGAAAGTATAAATAGATTATGATTATGCTCAAATGTCTAATGAAAGAAAAAAGTAATTGAGATATAGAAGGTAGTTAAATAATATATATCCATCAATAAAATTTTATGTTATAAAAATAAATTATTTAGTTAGAGATATATGTTGAAAAAATAACCAATGGGGAGGCCTATGAAATATGTGTTTTGACTAAAATGTTTTATTTTCTTAATATAGATCATGATTTTATAGCCCAATTTCATTATAGTGGTATGTAGATTTCTTACATGTTGTGTGCATGGAATTTTTGTTTTCATTATATGGACTATTATTAGGATCTGTGTCCAAAAAGAGAATGATTGATGGGAATCAGAAACACTATATAAAAAATAGTATGTTGTAATAACTTGTAACAACATCATTATATGTTGAGACATAAAATAAAGTAAATAAAAATAATTTACATGATTATTAATATTATTATATTTTTTTTATTTGAGGTATACACCTTCATTTAATTATGAGAAATTAATTAGTATAATTATAATTTAACCTCAAAAAATAGTGTTTTAACATTTGGTTGAAACAATAGTGGTAATATTTTAGAATATAGAATTTATAAAATACTTATGATTATCATATGGGGATAGGTTTTTCTTGAAAATCATGTATTCATTTACATTCTATATTTTTACATTACTCTCAATATGGATTTTATTTAATTTTTCCTGCTAATATGTCTATAGATCCAAATATGTAATTTTACGAAATGAGTTTTAGTTTGTATATAAGAATGATTTCACATATAATATATCATATAAAGTTTTTATGAAACATGTAAAATATAGGAAAATAGTTATATTTGACGTATTATTGAATATAAAATAAATATTCATACTTAGAAATTTTCAGTTTTAAAATATAATATGTAATATTTTTTAAATGAACATAAATATTATAAATGAAATACAATTTTCTTAATGAATAAATAAAATATCAAGTGATAATGTTTTCAGAAACACATAGAATAAATTAGTTATTTTTTACTATTATAGTCTTATTTATTTAAAACAATATTTGGAATCGTAACCTTTAATAATATAGATGATTTATTGTTTCCATTATTATTTGTATATTAAGGATGTTGATAAAGTCCACTTATCCTATACGGATGAATCTGAAGCCTCGACTAGTAGCATCACACCCTATGAAGACTACTTCTTATAGCATAAAAGGTATAAAAATCACATGTATTATAAATTGGCCAATCCAAAGTATATAATCAATAACTAAAAAATCTGAAAAATCAAAAAAGTATGAAGTCCATACTCATTGAGAATAAAACCCAAATAGTTTTTACCAAGCCTCTACAAGAAAGTATCACCATCTTAGACCCTCCCTATAGGCATATCACTAGTCAAATAATTACTTTTGTATCTAAACCATAACATTGTGAACTTTTATATATATTCTAATAAATAGAATATTCTATATATCTCTTCTATATATTATTATTTGACCAATAATATAATTTCTTCAATAAAAAATCTATTTTCATACGATGGAATACATTTTTTGAAAAAAATAAATTATCAATAATGACATAGTTCTAGACATAATTTATAAATTTTAAAATTAATGTGGTTTTCAAAAAATATTACAAATAAATTATATTTATTTAATAAGAATGATAATATAATTTTATAAAGCCAATATATTTTTTTATAAGGGTCTAAAAATAGTAATTATAAAAATAATGTATCTAGATATGAATATGTAATTTGAATAAAATTTCTAAATTAATATATGATGAGAATTATTTTGATAAAATATGTATTATTTTTGACATTATCTTGTCAAAAGTATTCGTTGATGATTTTTTCATTATTTTATGACACAATTGATTTTTCTAGAGAAAATTTAATATAATAAAAAAAATATGGAATATATTATGACATCATAATGATTAAAAAGGTATCTAATATATTCTATAAAATGTATCAAATAAAAAAAATATATTTCTCCATTAATTTTTTTTTATATTCTGTGAATTAATTTATATTTCCTTAATTAATATTTTATACCTATATTATATTTTGTTATTTAAAAAAATATCTTAATAAGAATGAGTCTCTCCACCATCATAGAGGTAATTATTTTAATGTGTTATGTTCATAGTCCAAAAAAATTGAATTCCACTCCACTTTACATGAAAAATTAGAAAAAACCCTATTGGATGTTTTGTGGTATTTATTATAAAATTATACATAGTCGAAAACCTATGTTTTACACTAATAAATAATTATCATCCTTTTCAAATAACACACAAAAAAACATACTCTTCTATACTAAAACCCCACTAATATTGAAAATACATCACCATTACCTTTATATATTCCTCATATGAGGTTATTATTCTCTAATGAAGATACTACTATCATTTTATAAGTGTCCTATCAAGGTAATATATTATCTCCAACATATATTTAATCAAGAACCGCAATTATATTATTAATTATATTCATATTTTTCATAATGGGATATGTTTTCACACATCCCAATGATATACTGCATTATTTAATTGTCAATATAGATCTCTTTAACTCTAATTAATCTCTCCATTGAATCATAATGTATCACTATCATGCAGATGAAATTATCCTTTGATATTAAATTTTAAAAGAAATTATTGTGAAATCAATACCAATTATTACTAAATGATATTCAACCTAATATTTATCTTTTATATTCACAATGTATTCCAATTTATGTGTCCAATTCTAAAAAATAGTGGGATTAAATATAATGAAGTATGATAATATGTTGAATGACATACGTGGAAAAATTATTATTATATAAGATATGAATGTGATGGGTGGGCATGGAATTATAGAACCATCCAATTCCAAATGGTATATTTTTCACCTCATGATATACCATGAATTTTTGTAAGGGTGTCTATCTTGAAAACAATATGTTATGTTTTCTTGGTGATTTTTCTTTAAATATGTTAATAATTTCATGTTTAATTTTTTCACACATTCCCATGTTTCATTAAAACTATTTTGATTAATCACACCTCATAGTAAAATATAATGATTATTGTTCCTCTTATGTTACCTTTATATACCAATTAGGTCACATGTACTATGTTATAGTAGGTAGTTCATTTAAAATTACATTACTAGGATTTATATTTCACATGGTTTCATATATAATCCCACATATTATCTCATGTATTTTTTTGTTAGAAATTGAAATTAATGTCATATTTAGTAATTTTTAATTATATATGTTGTATTTTAATTGTATTTTGTTATTCTATGTACTTAATCGCCAATTGATTGTAGTATTTATAATATAATTTTATAATATGGGTCTTAATGTGGTAAGTCATAATATAAGTTGAAATCAAATAAGTATCCCATACATTACAAGATGAGTTTCCAAGTATTATATAATAATTGAAAATTAAATTTTTTGTTTTCATTATTTGTAATGCTATGATATAGTCAAAACCTCCCAATCAAATCATTCAGGTAAAAATTATAGTATTTTATATCAATTTAAAAGAATTAAAAAATAATGTTTATGTTCAACCTAAATGTTCACCATGGGTCTATGTTATTCTATTCATACAAATTAAAGATAGTTCCATAATAGTTTGAATTGATAAAATTGAATTTAACAATGACACTATAAACAATTAGTATCAGTTTACACATATAGATTACTTTTTATATCACCTCTAGGGTTCTAAATAGTTTGGAAGTTCCTTCATGGCTACATGTGATATTATTGGATGTAGTAAAAAAGTTAAATAACTATGATTGTGTTTCAAACTATGTATAGTAATTATGTTTTAGTAGTTGTTATATATGATTTTTTTATTTCTCCAACTATATTTAATGATAATATAAAAAGGGTTTTCCTTGAAAAATTAGATAATATCATTTTTCTGTTTACTGGTCATATTTTAGTCTATTTTATATATTATTGGGATTAATTTTTTTTGGATTATTGTACTCACAAACAATGAAATTGTTTTATATAAAAAAATATTCAAATGTTATCATTTGATAAAAAATATTCCATTCTATATAGAAATCATTATTAATGATTGGATAATTATTGATTATTTAAAAAATGGCTTTTGAATTCCCATGACCTAAAAATGCTACTATGATTCATATTTTATGCGGATTAACTTTTTATTATAAGTAGTTTATTTAAAGTATTATATGGTTTTCAAGACCACCAAATATATAAAAAATAAAAATTTTTGTTTAATATAGACAATTAAATCTAATGAATGTTTCATAGAAATTAATATATTGTTTTTAAATGATCCAGTTATGTCTATAATATCATAAAATTGTGACATTATTATCTACATTAACATTTCCTTGATGTGGTTGAGTATTTTTATTATACATATGTATAATTTAATTACCTATACCTCTTGTTAATTAATTATTCATGAGATAAATTGTCTTACACCTGACATTAAACTCATAACTTTAATTTTTTCTATAAAAAATTTGAAAGAACATTAATATAGACTAATTAGTGGGATATATACTTATTATATAATGTTAATATATATATATATATACATATTCACTGAAAATAAGATGAATATGTGATTGAATAAATGTATTTATCATATAAAGGTTTATGACAACATGATTCATTTTAATATAGTTAAATAATACTAATTATATGATTTATTGGAGGGAATATATAATGCAACATTAACCACGTAACATTTAGAACATGACCCATTAGGTAATTGTTCGACTGTATGTAGTAACACCAATTATTTTTTCAGGTTTTAGTAAAATCTCATTTTTTTAAAGGATTATGAAATCTTAGAAGGAAGATAATGTTTTATTGGAATGGTTTTAATTTGATAAGGAAGGTAAGTATCCTAGATATAATATTGAAGATGAAGAATTTTTTATTTATCAAATGACTATGTCCTTCATGTGATCCCCATTTGGGACTTGAGTTTTTCACATAGGAATATTTTTATAGATTTTTCAAATCAATATAGAATAATGAAAATGTATTATGATATGAATGAAAATTTATGATGGGATGTAATGTCATATGATATTTCTAATATTTCAATGAATCATTTTATTTAACAATTTTATAAATCCAAATGGAAATTACATAAGGAGATATTTTATCATTTTGATGTGCTATTATATAAACGGAGGAATACATAAATGGATTTCATAGTGGGATAAGAAAATTTATCTTTGTGTAAAATTTTGATTTGTGATATTTTTGTTAAATTAAGAAACTCATCAAATTATCATAGAATTAAAAAAAAATTATTTTGAATCAAATTTCTAAAATTATTGTCGAAGAGAAATTATTTTAGATGGATTACTTATTTTCATTATATATAATCATGATCCAATATTTACTTGAAATTTCTAAAATGGTCATCATAAGTCATTGGTTACTGAAATAATATTTAGTCAAACCTTTCATAATCAATATGAGGGAATGATAAAGTAAACTGATAAGTTAATATATGATATTCATAGACATTTTTTACTGGACAATTAAGGATAATGGTATAATAGTCTATCATTGGTGAATTGTTTCACAAAAACTATGTACATTCATGTATATAAGATGGTACCATTCAAATAATTTTATCAAAATCCATGTTGGAATCCAGCAAGTCAGGATGAATTCATGGAAAGAATATTTTTTGACCAGAATTGGTAGATAAAGTGGTTAAGAATGTGATATTGATTTAGTGCAACATCAAGAATTTATAGAGTGGGGGAAAAAGTAAGAAATAAAACTGGAGGATGGATCTTTCACTTGATGTACACAATCATGTTTTTCTTAACCTATCTCCATGGAAATGTGTTACATGTTTCGGTAAAAAAAATTCATATAATGTTTATTAGACCATATTAAATCATTTATATAATTGTATCAATTTAAATCTGAGTGTCCTTTACTATGACATTATATATAGAATAATATGTATTTATTTTCTATTTTTTATCAAAATATGTATTAAATATGTCTCAATTCTTTATCCCTGATGTAGTTCAGTTGGATGAAAAACATTATTGTGAGAAAAATATTGTATATATTCATCCCTTTTTTGAAAAAATGGTTTCTTATATAATTATTAAATGATGAAATATTTTCATGTAATAACAATATGATTGACAAATCTACTCTGGGATCATAATTTTCTATGAAGGATAAATAAAGACACTTTTTAAATTAATAAAAAAACATTTGAGGACACAAATTATAAAATGGGAAAAGAATTCAACAACTCTTACAATTCAAAACAAATAATTTTCATGGGTAAATAACATTAATTAAATCTATATTGTAGTTAACTATTAATTAGAATAATATAATGTATTAGTTCAGTCAAAAAGAAAATTATTTATTTCTAACCATATTATAAATTCATGAAATACATTGTTTTATTTAAATGAATAATTTCCAAACAAGAGAAATTAATATTGAAACTAAGAATCAAATTTTTTATTTCTACATTAAAAATTATCTTGATGTGGATTTATGGGAATTTTTTGAAGAGTTCTATTTTTAAATGAACAGTGAAAAAAAATTATTTTTGTAGAACATGTATTATGTTTTCAAGTATTTACATACAAAAATTCTATTTTAATTTAATTATAAAATTCTATAATATTTATATGATAAATTTTAATTCAATGAATGTTATTATAATAAATATTAATCTTTAATTTTTTAAAATACAATTTCATTCATAAATAAGCATTTTTATTAAAAATGACTTATATAAAATTATTTTTGTTTAATTTTTTAATTAACCTTTTCAAATATTATGAATTGAATTTTGTAAAATGTATCCATTTTTATATTTAGAATAATTATTATTACTTAATATCAGAAAAAAATTTCATAATGAACATAACAAATAGTTTATATTTGTTACCACAATAAATGTTTAAATATACTTTTCAGGGATTAAACTAAAAAGATAAATATTAAAATGAAAATATTCTTTTTAAATCATTTTTTATTTAAATATTTTAAACATAAATCATTTACTCTTCATAAACATACCATTTGGGGGCCATTTCTGTTCAAATAAGATAGTTATAATCTTTTTTAAAATTCCATCTATCACCACTCCACCACATATAAAAGGAAACCCCCTATAATCTCTTTAATAATCAATAAGTGCAACTTAATTAGACCCAAACATACCTAAATCATTTCCAAATATCCATACTCATGTATTATATTATCTTCTTTTATCCTAAAATATTTCTTCGAATTCTTTATTTCTATATCTAAAAATATAGTATGACGAATTGGTAATGTATATAACCAAGTTTTTTTAATTTTATCTACCACTGATTTAAAATTCCATTTAAAAATAAAAATTTCATTACATAAGTTTAATAATTTAACATAGATTTTATTATATTAAATTTATCAAATGTATCCATATACTCTTTAATAAAATTTTAACTTAAACCATCTGTATAAATGATTACTATCTCATGAGTCTATTTAAATCTTTTTCCATTACCTCATATCATAGAAGGATATAGTGAAAAAATTAATTTATATATATGATATTCATGAAATAATAATCAATATTAATTGATAACATATCAAATATTTTCTGATATTCATATCCAATGTAAAATGATAATGTCATTAATTTGTACCTGTGGATTATATCCTCTACCAAAAAATGTGATTCATTTTTCATCCCCAAATCACATGGTAGGAATATGTTAGATTACATAATAATATATTACTATATATTATATAATCATAATTTAGTAATGGTAAAATAATACATTCTTTTGAACTTCATTTTTGTTGAATAATCAAAATATAACTCGTCTATATGTATGACCCACGATCACTATGATTATAACATAATTTATTTCTCATAACCACATTTCTTGTTTTTTATTGAAACTAAAATTAATTTATAAAATTTATAGTAATTTTATGAGTATTATTCTTAGTATAAATAAATAATGAACTCTGTTACCCTAGTGATCCTACTGAGTTCATATTTAACATATGTGTAGAATATCATCAAATCAAAGATAATGAACTTAATTGGTCAAAAAAATCTATACAACAATATAAAAATAAAATTAAAGGATAAATAAACATGAAAATGTACTTTAATCGTGTAATTAATTAACCATATTTATTATTATATAATATTTATAATAATAGTGATGATCCAATGTTGAGGGAAGGGACCCCGTACATTAAAATGTCATTTTAAAAGCTTTCCCGGTCTTCCGTATTATTTATCATCCTTGTCCATGATTTTTAAATTATTTTATAGATAAATTTTTAATAACATAGGAAAATTATAGTGTACATTTTATGACCCAAATTATTTAATTTCAATGGATTTAACAGAGATTAATTATTATGCATTTCACTTTGAGTTTTTTGATAAATATGAAAAAATGAATGTTATATTTTATCATATATGTATCATATTTATTTTTACAATAAATATAAATCCTTGTTATTATAATTTATGGTGTTGAAAAAAATAATTTATTATATTATTTTTGATATTTTATTAAATGCATAACAAAATGATAAAAATCCTTGTTAACTATTTGTAATATTAAATTGAATTTTCTAATAGTAAAACATCTAGTTAGTGCAATTTTCTGCAGTCTGAAATGACTTACTGAAGATAGAAATAAAATTAAATATTTTTTTAAGAATGGGAAAAATGTAATTGATGGAATAATGAATTTTAACTACATTAATTTGAGATATGTACTTGAATTTTATATAAGAGGATGTGGTATCATGTTTTTTAAGTTGGGTCAGAAAATATATAGTAGCAAAGAGAGAACAATGAATGAGTTCCAGTGTGATGTAACTAGTAAAATATAACTTGGAAGGGTGTGCCAATATGATGTAGCCTTCATGGGAAAAATAACAAGGGGTTTTCAATTTTAAAATGGCCTATTTGAAATTATGATGAAGAAAAAAATATATTTTACATGTGGATAAGTAAATAGAAAAAAGATCAATGATTCTCCCTTTGAAAGAAACAAGGGAACTACAACATCAATCGATTCATGTGTGGGGCGTTAGTGTTTAACAAGTGTGGAGCACCAACAATGCAATCAACGTTCAGAGCCACATATCAATGGTCTTCTATGTTGTGATCATTAAGAGGCTTGTCCATACATTTATTATTAGAGATACATGAACATGGAGGGTTCATGTGGGTTTGTTCAAAATTCCATTAGATGTGATGACAGATATCTACTTCAGGTGAGATGTAAATGTCCTTTGGGAAATGTGTAAAAATACATAATGTGATAAAACGAATCGTTGTTATAAAAGATATTAGAGTAAATTTTTTATTTTATGGTTTTTATGGTGTAAAATTAAAATAATGTGGTGAGAAAATTTATTAATGGAGATATTTTTCTCTATGATAATGGAGGATTTTTTCCAAACATTAATGAATAGTTCTTGTAAATTTTATTTGTTCGAATAAAAAATGTTGGAAGAATTAATTATATATATAGAATTGGATTCTATATAAGATGTTGTAGTAGAATGTTTTGAATATGAGAGTCATGAAAAATGTAGTTTCTGAGCGAGAATAGTGAAGGAGTGCCAGCTCGTTATAGCCAGAAAGAGAGAACCAGAAAGGGTGTACAAGCATGATGTAGCTGAAAAAGGAGAACTCGGAAGTGTTGTCAAGTTTATGGAGGACCTTGCAAGTGGATAAATATTCCATAATTATCTTGTATGCGTTGCAATGTGATTAGAAATACGATCATGATGATATCCTATGACATGAAAAAGAGTGTATGAAGACACCAATAGCATGTGAGGAGCATCATTGTTAAGTAGGTGTAGAGTAATAGAGATAAAATTGATGAGTGGTTCCATCAATAGAAAGTCTTCTTAATAGTGGTGATATGGTAGGATGTCATGTTTCATGATTGGTAGTACATCATTATGGTGAGTTCATGATAGAAAAACCCTTCATTTGTAACAATATAGTGTGAGGCTGAAGCATGTTTATATATTTATCTCGGATGTCGAGATGTTTCTTTGATAAAATGTTGATATTTTTTCATTTATGAATCTTCTAGTACATGGAACTTGTGATATTTTCTTTTGAGATAAGGTTAAGGCATATCTAGTTTTGATTTTTACATAGGTTTTCTATGCTCTCAATTTATACAATATTTTGGAATTACATGTATTATATATATTCGGATATTCAATGTCTATATTTTTTGGAATTAACCAACAGTTTATTAATCCTTTGCATGGGAGGGGTTTTTAGGGAAAAATCACGTGTGTTGATTTATTTATTCATCTTATATCAATTCAATGCATAATCATGTTTCTACTAATATGTTTCAATGAATATTTATGGATTAGAATCAGGATTATCCATAACAATTGTTATTAGAGTTGTTGATAGAATATCAAAATTCTTCATTGACCCTTGTTTCATGAAGTGTGTTTCATTCTTTGCATAATATATTGATGTTGGTGGATCCAATGAATACCATATCCTATATAATGGATATGAATGTGGAGTATTCTAATTTTATATCTAGGTGTAAATTTTTTTTAGATTTTTCGATTTAAAATTTAAATATATATTAGAGAGAAAATAAATAATTGAGAGATTTATCAAAATATTAAAATAGGTTTTTATCCCTACAAAAATGGAGAGTTATTTTCAATATTAATTTGTTGAATAGTAATTGTTAACTGTATTAATTAGATATATATACTTGGTGTCTACATAAGATGATGTGGAAGATTTTTTGGGAAGGTTGGTCAGTAAATATATTGCAACAAATATAGAATCGTAAAGGATTTCCAGGAAGATATAGATGGAAAAAGAAAACTAGGAAGAATCTAAAAATTGATGTAATTGTAATGGGAGAATATATAGGGGTTTTCAAGTCTTTATTGGCTCACATGACATGACGATAATGAAAAAATTATCTTGTATGTATGGAAATGTTTTTTGAATTATGTTCAAGATGCCATCCATAGAGAGTAATAAGGAATCTACAGTATCGATAGTAGCATGGGTGGAAAATATTTTCTTAACAGGTGAGGAGCAGTAGAAATGAAATCAATGATTATAGCCCTGTGTCAAAAGACTTTATGATAGTAGTTATCACATGGCATTTACTTTTTCATGATATTAAGCACATCATTATATTGAGATCATGAGAGATAAATATATCTGGAGTCACAATATGGTGGGAGGATGACACATGTTTAGATGAAGATATCCGAGGTAGTGACATTTCTTCAATAGAAGGTTGGTGTATTTTCACATATGAATCTTTAGATAAATGGTTCTGGTGATATGTTTTTCAAGGATAAGGAAACAACATATCAATGTGTAGTTTTCACATATTTCTTTTATTCTCTCTTATTTTTAATTCATGTTTTTTCATTACATGGATTCTTTGTGTTCTCTTTTTCGTTGTAGATATTTTTAAATATTTCTCCATGGTTTATTAATCCTTTGCATGGGAGGGTATTTTCATGTTAAAAAATCATGTGTGATAATTTATTTATTCTTCTTATATCACCTCCATATTACATCCAGTTTCACAAAATATTTCGGAATTGAATTTTAGGACATGAATCATGATAGTCCATAACATGAATGAATGTTAACATTTTTATTTTTGGAAGACTGCAATACACCGAGAAATAAAAGCCTCACTGAGGTCCAATGTAATGAAAACCCAATGAATAATTGACAACAAACTTTATCCCCTCTCTAGGAAATAATCCCAAATTAAAAGAGGAAGCCATACCATGATTAGATGTACCCATTGATACCCGAAAATATGCTACTATATTACCCTCCCGACATGTATGCAATATTAGCGTGTGGGACTCCATTAGCGCTTTGCATCTCTTGACATCATAAACAATACACCGAGGAATTCTTCCCATATCCAGCAACACTCGATATAGAAGAAGTGAATCAGTCGCCACTGAGGACACTGAAATATGCCTGCTAGAGCACATATCCCAACCCTTGGCCAAAGCCAGGGCCTCCGCCTGAAGAGAATCACCCTCCCTGAACGAAGTAGTAAAATCCACCCACACTGACCCAGTTTTGTCTCTCACTATGCTGCCCCCATGCATAACCCCCCCCCCGCAAAGCGATCCATACGAGTTTAATTTTAGCCATTCATTTGGAGGAATCCACCAAAACCACTGGCCCTTCCCCACACCAATCGATCGATGTTCTGTAGGTATATGTGGTACCAGAGCACTTACCGAAGGTGAAGAGTGACAGTCCGGAGATACCCGAAGCAGATCCCTATCATTGTTCTTCATTTTTAGTAGAATTCAGGCCAAGGATACAAAAGTGTTTTTGTGCCTACCATCATTCTGTGCCTTTTAAATTGTCCAACACCCAGCACTTAAGATGATCGATCTGGTCGTCCTCTCCACCCCTTGGTTTCCTGCTCCACCAAACCACACCTGGATAAAATTAAAAGGAGATTCGTCATACGCATTCCAACCGAAGAGGGCCAAATAGGTTTTCCAAATCCCTCTAGCCCATTCACTATCATAGAAAATATTCCATACTGATTCTTGGTTGAAAGCCCTGCAACACCAACACCTTGATTCCATGTTAACATCCATTTTCTACACGTTATCATCTGTAGGCAGGGCATTTTTCCGCACACACCACACTAAAAAATTGAATTTCTAGGGGATATAATTTAACCACAAGGACTATACAAATGAATCTACATTCCCATTGGTCCTCGTCGCACGATCAAAATCCTTGATGGAGAAGGTACCAGATGAAGATCCCATGAAAAACAGGCGGTCAGCCTCATCTTTAGCAATAATATATCTGAAACCTTCATGTTGACTGGAATCAAGAATGGTCTGTAAGAAACATGGGTGAGTACGCACCTCTTTAAAAGTTAAATCTGGGTAGGACACCTCAGGAACAACATCATGCCCACCCCCAGTCCTACTGCCAAAAGATGATGTTCCCCCTACCCACAATCCATCGGGAGTTACGCTAAAGAGTTTCCTAACATGGAAGGGTCGGGTTCCATATCCTCGATGATTATCATCTTTGAATATTCACATTTAGACCATATACATCCTGCATGATTCTTCCCCATAATGATCGGCCATCCAATTCCTCCCAAGCTAACATAGCATGGAGCCCCTGTGTGGTACTGGATACACTTTTCAAGTTTATACCCCCTTTAGATTGATTTCTTGCTAGCTGTTTCCCTGAATCCCAATGCTGCCTACCTTCTATATGACCATCCCAAATGAATGACACCATAATCCCTTCCAACTTGGAAATTACACTTTTTGGAACCTTTAATGTTGAATAATATACATAGCGATGGAGACAAGAACACTGTTGACCAGAGTTATACAACCTCAAAAAGAGAGAAATCTATTCTTCCAGTAATAAATACGCCCTGTAATTTTTCTTATAAGATTATCAAAGTGATGCACCTTCAGAGAAGAAGGACTAATCAGAGCTCCAAGGTATTCCAAGGGAAAAGATCCCCTTCCCATGCTCAAGCTGGCTCTCAGAATCATCTCCCTCCTCAAAGGAATCCCCCTTGATGTAAAGAAAAGACTTTTCTCCTTGTTCACCAGCTGCCCACTCCACTTGCAATATTCCTTTAAAATCTAATGTTTTCGCCACACTGATATTCTACTACAATTGATAAAAATAATGGTTTCATCCACAAACATCAAGTGGGAAATTCCCCTTGTGGCATACCTATTGAGATAAAGAAGAATTTTACCTGAGCAGAGTCCCTTGTTGATGTAGCAGCTGAATGCATTTTGTGCAAGAACGAAGAGAGTAGGGGATAAAAGATCCCCTTTCCTGAGACCCTGGCAAGCCTTGAAGAAGACAAAATGATTTCCCATGAAAGAGGTAGAAATCGAAGATTAGCTAAAGAAATGGAAAATATGGTCAATAGTCCAGTTGGAGAAACCCATAGAAGCAAGAACTATAATAACAAAACCTCATTCCATCATATCATACGCCTTGCTCAGGTCTAATTTATCCACCAAATTCCCCCAAAAGACATGTTTTTGATGCCACTGATCATTTATTAGACCAGAACGATTGCACCATGAATTGACCGCCCTTTAATGAAACCATGTTGTTCTGGATTCATCCACTCATCCAGTTGAATGGCCAATATCTTATTAAGAATACTCGCTAGGATCTTGTATGGTATGTTACACATACTGATGGGTCTAAATCTATCAATCGACTGAGGATTATTCACCTTTAGGATAAGAATCACTTTAGTAGCACATTCAATACATGGAAAATCCCCTCCACGGAAGAAATCCTGAATTGCCCGAACTAGATCCCCTTTAATAATATCCCATGAATCCATGTAAAGATACCCAAGAAACCCATCAGGACCAAGAGAACTGTCTGGGTTCATGGTCTTGGCCGCTTTATGGACCTCATCCTCATCATTAATTCTTCTTAATTCAGCATCAATGACCTCCGAAACCCTGCTAGAGATACCCTAAAAAATCTCAACATCACCACTTAGGTACCCCCTGCCATGATAGGATTAGGAGCAGCCATTAGAGATTGAATAGCTTCATTAATCATAACCCCAACTTCCTCCTGATCTGGGGAGACGGATCCATCTTCCCTACAGATATTGGGCCACTAGACACGCCAACGTTCCTTGATGAAAGCATGAAAATACCTTGTATTTTGATCCCCCTCCTGAAGCCATCTCACCCGTTCTTTCTCTCTAGACACCCTTTTCTATTTGAGCAGACTATCAGATAAAGAATCTTTCTTCCTTCCCAGCTCAGTAAAGATGGAGTCATCCCATTCTTGTTCCAATCTTTTCTCCAGACAATCCACCTCCTCACTGATCTTAGAGACATCATGGTCACGGGCCGGGATGGTTCTTCTCCAGCTACGTAAAAGATTTTTAACCTTCCTAAGTTAGTTGTGATAAGTAGTCCAAGGATTCTTCCGATAGTGATAGACCCATGCTTCCCTTACCACTTATAATAAACCCGATTCATGCACCTATGATTTGGAAAACATATCATGTACCTCCCGGGACACCCCTGCACCATGGGAAATGCATAGTGGGGAATGATCATACAAACTTCGTGTCAAGTGAGCAACTTGGGAGTTTGGGAACATTGATATAACATCATTATTCATCAGGCATTGGTCATGCCGACAGTATGAGAGCCTCCCCCCCACGTTGGTTGTTGCACCAGGTAATGATACTTCCCTCAAAACCCGCATCCAAAAAGCCACTCTGAGCCGTGAATGAAATGAAAGAGTGACTGGCATTCCTGGGTAAATCTCCACCCCCTTTTTTCTCCTTTTTACGAGCCATAATGTTGAAATCTCCGCCAATAATCCAGGGAGCCGCAATCAGATTAAATCCCTCAAGATTACTCCACAAAGACTCTCTGTCTTCAGCATTGCACATGGGATAAATAAATGAGAAGAAAAACTCTTGGAGCCCCACCATTATCTTTGTTTTAAGACACTGATCTGTTGTACTCCATAGATCGACACTGATGTGGTCTTTCCATAAAATCCATATGTGAGAATTAGGACGATCCACATGTAAAAAACCATGTACATTAGGCATCTGATCAAACTCAGAGATATTCTTGGATGCTTGTTTAGGTTCCAACACTACTAGAAATTAGATCTTTCCCAACGCTTCTATACCAATGGTTTGTAAAAACCGTTGGTATAAGTCCCCTTTCCCAACGGTTTGGCCAAACCGTTGGGAAAGGCCCCCAAATTGGCCACTTTTCCGAACGGTTTGGCCAAACCATTGGGAAAGGCCCTCAAATTGGACAGTTTTCCCAATGGTTTGGACAAACCGTTGGGAATGGTCCCCAAATATACCACTTTTTCCAACGGTTTGGCCAAATCGTTGGGAATGGTAGACCTATCCCAACGGTTTGGCCAAACTGTTGGGAAAGGTCCCCAAATATGCCACTTTTCCCAGCGGTTTGGCCAAATCGTTGGGATAGGTCTACCGTTCCCAACGGTTTGGCCAAACCGTTGGGAAAAGTGGGCCAAAATTCAACATCCTTCACAGAATGAAAATCACAACCAAATACCTATACCAACGGTTTTAACAACCGTTGGTATATGTACTTTCATTTTTTATCGAACCTTCGTATCGAGAACATTATATAAATCAAAATTTAAAATATTTATGAGAATACATATATATATATTTATGTAATTATGATCACAAAAGTCATGTTAGGTTAGTGGTTGAGTCGTTCAATTATAAACGAGGGGTCCTGGGGTCAAATCCCAGCGGATGTTTTATTTTTGGAATTTATATACCAATGGTTCCATTACCGTTGGTATAGATTTCATATTACCTATACAAACGGTTTCCAAAACCGTTGGTATAGGTCTATACCAACGGTTTTTGGAAAACTGTTGGTATAGACCTATCCCAACGGCTTCCTTGGCTAAGGTTCTCCAAACCGTTGGTATAGGCTATACCAACGGTTTGGAGGCCTATACCAACGGTTCCAAGCCGTTGGTAAAGGTTAGTTTTCCAGTAGTGCAAGAAGGCCACCAGAGATCCTTGATTATAAATAACTCACTGAGAAGAAATTATGACTTGATCCTGGCCCCAAAGCCACGACCATTCCATATGATGGCTTTAAACATTGACACGCACCCGTCTGGCTTTGGTCCCAGACTCCTGGCCCATTCCCTTATGAGAAGGGATATCACATATGCCCTCATCTGCTCTTGATTTTGATCTGGTTTTAACACCCATTTCCACCTACAAGGAGGAGTCCATATAAGATAGACCACTGCTGGACAACACTTTGTATGTGACCTCTGGAGAATCGAAACACATGCCGTGACCGAGGCTCTGATCCACAAGAAAGAAGGAAGTAACTGAACGGAGAGGAGCTGTAAGCGCTGCAGGCGAGGAGGGAGGAGAGGAGACCACTAGGCCGGTTGAAGAGGAAGACACCATAGGGAAGGGATCCAGTAAAAGGAGGGGCATCCGCTTAGAATTTTGAAAATCCTATTGGTCACACAAGCCCAAATCAACCATAGATATGGCAGTAATACAACTACTCATGGGAACAGGGATGTCTGCTATTGGATCCCGAGGCCAAAGAAATCTCATGATGCCCATCTCTGAGGAAAAAGTATCTTCCCCCGAATGAAGACAAAATATTCCTTTTCCTAGAGAACTTCTAACTGGAACTAGAGCGCGACTAGAATAAATATTCCCCTCCCCTGCCTTCTTTGACGATATTACCATGGATGACAGATCAGAGTGACACGAGACCTTACCATTGTCTCGTCCACTTCCATCACGGCCTATAGGATGGACCCTGTCAGCAGACCTTGAAATAACCTGAACAACAACACCCTTCAAGCACGCTTTGCGGCAGACCTGTAGAGAGTGGCCAGAGAGATGACAAAAGGAACAGAATCTGGGAAAAACAGGGTAAACCAGAGGTTGAAGCCTATCCGGCTACCCTTCAATTGGCAACACCATATGATCCTGCAACGGATGAGAGAGATCCATCTCAACACACATCCAAGATACAGATGCCTCTGCCAAATGGAGAGTGCGATCATCCATGCATCGGAAGAAACCCAAGGAATCCCCGATGACCTTAAAGAAGTGTTCGCTCATGAGAGGCAAGGGAATCTGAGGAAGAGAAATCCAAAATTTCCCATGAGAGAATTCTCTTCTATGATGGACATCCATCGACCAATGAGAGAGTGAGAACCTCCATCACCCCATGGACCGAGGCCTCTTACACCAAGCAGTGACAAAATCTTCCCTGGATGCCAGTACTATGCAAAAAGATTTACGATCCAAAATCGACAGCGAGGCTGGCCGATCAAGATTCCAAAGCCTCACGCAATCTTGGAAGAACACCTGAAAAGGCTTGTCCATACAGAACCTTGTGACCAATGTCCACTGAAGATTCAAAGATTCCTATGGAAATGACGCTGTTGAAACCTCGAGCACCGGAAAACCATTTTCCGAGAAAGAAGACGCAACATCCTGGCCTGCCGAAGCAACACTCTAAGGAAAATCTACACCCGAAACCTGCTGCTGAAGAAGGGATTCCTTGAAAGAGAGACTAGAGGGATAAGGAAAACCCTCACTGTATGTCGAAGGGCCTGGCATAGAACCCATTTCCACGAAAGTAGATCCGACCTCTGGGCCCACCGACGCAGTGCTTTGAGGAAGATCGACACCATAAGGAAGCTCCTGAACGTTGAAATCCTTGAAAGAGAGACCAGGGAGGCGAGGCGAGCCCACGCCGGTCGCCGAAGGTCTAATCACCGGAGGTCCAGTCACCGAAGGCCAGTCACCGATGTGTCATATGAAAAAACTTATATGTTTGTTAGGTCAATAATGTGATTTTTACACCAAACTAGTTAAAACATTATAAAGTGTTAGACATTTGGTTTCCACGCCTGTGAGAGAAACACTATTGTATTTAAATAATTATTCATTCCTTTTATAAAAACTAATATCTTATTAACAGTGCATCTAGTTTTAAATATGAGACAATAATTGCATCTATAATATTATTTTTACCCTAGTGGGAGAATAAAATTCCATGTCACCATGAATTTGGATGCCCCACTCACTAATTAATGTTTATAAATAATGTGTTTCAAATATTAAATTATTAAAAAAAAGTATTTATAAAAAATATTCCATCACACAAAAATTCCAAAATGACTATTAATTCCAGCATTGGGGTTTTACATAGGGGGCAAAATATTTAGGCCAATTGACCCCTTTAATAACATTTTTTACATAGGATAAATTGTGTAAAAAATTGAATTAAAAATAAATAAATTATAAAAATAGGGGATGTGCACTGTTCATTCCCCTTCTTCTCCCCCAGTGCATGGTTTCTTCCATATAGGGCCTGGGAAGCTTCCCAAACCTTAAATTTGATAAATTCCCGCAACATTAAAAAATTAAAATGCATTAATGAGTGATATTAAAAAACTCCAAAATCATCAATTATTTGTTTAATTGTTGGAAATAGTAGACTCTCCCCTTTCAGCCCCCTTGTGCAGTGCTGAAAGGTATGTCTCTATACATCTTTTAAAAAATTTGTTGATTTTATAAATTAATTATAATTTCACATATATCATCTATTTTATTTCAAGTAATTTTTTTTAAAATGGTGAATTTAAAAATTCTGACATAAACCTATATAAATCAATGGTTTACTAAATTAATGTTATTATTTTTTCTATAAAAACATAAAATTTTATTCAAACTATGACATGAAAATTATAAAATATAATTACATGAAATTATTAATCATATATATGATAAAATAATCAAGTTATTGTCGCCGTCTTTTATAAATGGATGATTTATATGATTTAATGTAATTTTTTATAGGCATAATAGTTAAATTTTTTATTTGGAAATCATAATTATCATCACATTTTAATTATCGAACAAAGATAATTATCATCGAATATAATTTCAAAAAATATAAAGTAATAATATTTTTTATCAGCACCTGTAATGAAATTAAATTAAAAGTCCTGAATTATTATATCATATAATTTTTTTTATAAATGATAAAATAATTATTTAGTTTATCCATGTAGATGATAACATTAAAATTGAAGTCATTATTTATCATTCCATGTGACAATTTAGAAATGATAAAATAATAATTTAATTTATCAGTGCATGTGATCTAATTAAAGTAAAAGTTATGATTTATCATTTCACGTGAATTTTTTGAAATGAAAAAATAATTAATTAATTTATCAGATCATGTGATAAATTTAATGATTTGTAATTTCATGTGACATATATGAAATGATAAAATTATTATTTAATTTATTAGCACAGATTATAACATTGAATTAAAAGTTAGGATTTATCATTCTATGTGGATTTTAAAATGGTAAAATGTTAATTTTAATGTATTAGTGTGAGCGATAGATTTTATGATAAATTGAGATTTTTAAAGAGAGTTAAAGAACTATCAAACATTATTTTTTATTTCTTTGGAAATTAAATAAATGTAATGATTATAGAAAAACCATATAAATACCATGATCACCAACATGCTAAGAAATCATTACTTTTATGTATCGCACGAATATCCAAAAAACTTTTATTGGGTTTCCAACTATTTATGTTTGAAGTTAATTACCATTTTAGGCATATTAAAATACGATTTACACTAATATAATGATGTGCATACATTTTTCATGACCATGCTAGATAGCGAATGCATATGGGTATGTGTGTAGCCCTAAAATACCTATATTACAATTGATATCATGAGTAAATATAGTTGTTTATTGACATTATATGTATCAATTTATGGAAATTATGTGATACATACTCATTAGGATGTGTTATTATTTCTTATTTGTAATCTACCATGATATTTATACATTGTGTTTTTTTCTTAGAGCCATGAATGTTGGACCGTCAAATTATGTTATACTTTGTCGGAGGGAAGTATATTTTCGATGATAAGGGAATGATGCATAAGGTAGGTACATTAAAATGCCTAGGAAATGTCATTTAGTGGGACAGTATTACTTGTGTTATCCTTTGGATGAGGGATGCACATGAATGATGGTGAGGGCCCAATACAAGAGGAAGTAACACTTTGACACCTTGGTGTGTCATGTAGTGGACCATCACGACATGTGTTATCCATTGGAGGTGAGATGTGTATGACAGAAGAAGAGGGTATTATTTATTACTGAGGCACACAATGATTCATTGGGATTCATCCAATAATGAGGGGACACTTATTATCTCTTAGATCCTAGTTTGTTTTATCGATGATGTGCTTGGGCCACTAAAGTAAACTGATTAAATATATGACCTCGGTATGTCAACTTGATGAATAAGGGAAGCTGATTAGCTCTTGTTTCCCTACACATATAGAGAAATTTTTTTCTAGCATACTATTTATATTTTTTCACATGATGAAGCTAAGAAACCTGATTCACCATTTTAGTGGCTAATCATTGATTCATTTAACACCGTGGTTATCCATCCATCATATGGTTGAAGTAGGTATGACTGGGGGTAGTGGAATCATATATAGCACACATGAACTATGTTTTCAATTGTTTTTTTATTTAGGATTATTTATAATGCGATAAAAAGGTATTATTAGCACATCAGTTTCATGAAACATTGGTGGTGTCTTATTGATCCCTGAACTGACATCATACATAATAATTTCAGTGCGCTTTTATATTTCACCAATAGAGATCTGATGAATAGATAGGTCCCTATGGTAGATAATAGATATGTGGTGAAAGGAGATAAACCATAATGGGATAGGAACTATAGCACTTCATGGGTAATTTTTTATTTACATTATAGTTTTTTTACTTCATTCATGGGTTTTCATTCCACTTGGTCGAGTTCTTACATTTTATGTATTCTATCTTTAAAATTCTACAATATCCTATGATTTTTTATTACGATGTTGTCGATTATTGAATATATGAATCAATATAGGGTTTATAATCTCCCCAATTATCCACTTGAGACCCTTTATAATAGTCTACAACCTCTTATGTAAGAGGAGGTTCACATGAGGTCATATTGAATTCTGGCTAGGACCTAGTGAATTGGGTTGAGATGTTACAATATACAACATAATTTTTTATCCAACCATTATGGAATTATGTAATATTTATATAAAATAAAAATATTTCATTACTTATATAATGATAATCCCACCATGCATTTTTTCTATGTATTTTCAAAAGGGGGACAATAAAGATTTGATATTTAGATATCTAGAATGGTTTTTTGTTATAGTTGAAATAGTATTTTTATTAGTATGATAATTGAAATAAATTATTACATGTTTCATGATTTTTTATGATTATTGGGAATTTTTAGGATGGTATTTTATCCCCATATTGTTCTTAATGACGGATAATCCTGATATAGCACAAAATGGTGTGTTGGACCAGTATTGTTTTCTAATGCATTAGGTAAAGGTAATGAGTTAAATAATTATAGGCATCACCAATGATATTATTCGAACTTACCAACTGGGATACTCCATTTCTATTATTTATGTTATGAGTGACAATAAAAAATGTCACATTTTACCTACATGAATAAAATATTCATTTTATGTTATTTTTGAGAAATAATATGATTTCATTGGGTATGTTAATGAGGTTATATTCTATGTGATGTTTAGGATATATAATAATGGTGAAATGTATAAAATTTTGATAAATGTTTTATGTTTTATTCATTAATTAATATAATATATTATGAGTTTTAATAATTTATTTTAATATTTATTTTTTAATGTTTTATGAAAATATCATAGAATATAATTTTATTTTATCATTAGGAAAACATTTATTTTTTACTCATGTTTTATTAAGAAAAGGTAAATTTTTACAATGATTGTTGATATACTAATGAGTTTCTTTCATTCTTTAAAAAATCCCATTATATAATTTTTTCTGATCATTCCACATTTTCAAATGTTTTTCATAGGGTTTTGTGGATGATTAGGAAAATGTATTAGGTGAAGATGAAAATAATGATGATATATCATGGAAATAATACTTTTTATGTCATAATAGATTTTTACTATAAAAAATTTGAATATTCTATTGAATTTTTATCTTATTGATATAATATTTATTTATATATGCATGATGATATGACTCACTAAAAACATGAACCTAATTTTTTTAAAGAATTTATGAAAAAGAATTCAATTAAAAATATAATATTTAATGAATGTTTAATGACAAATATTTATATTATCAAAACCCATAATATAATTTACAACTATTGAACCCATATTTATATTTAATACTATAATCATAATTATTTATAGTGCTATTAATAATTAATATTATAATTGGAAAAGGGGAACATAAAATATACCACTACATCTATCTTTCCTTTCAAATTCCATTGAAACTCATACCAAAACCCAGAGATTGGGATTATCTTTTACCAAATGATTAGAAGTATGATAATGAAACAAAAATCATAACCACATAACATCCCATATTTCTTTCCAGTCCTTATATCATCAATAGAAATCCTAATCACCACAGTAAAAATTATATCACCTTCTATACATGATTCATATCCTTATGAAAAATAATTTTATCCCTTAAACACCAAATGTGTAAATTTCATAATCCTTTATCCTAATTATCCCCTTTTTATATAACAGAAATTATCATAATCCAAACATATCACATCAAATATCTCCCCCCAAAAAGATAAAATCAATATTACCATAGAAATTTATTTTTTAATAATTTATCATCATTTTGGTGGAAGTGAAATATAAATCCTCAATATACCATACATGATATCTTAATGAAAAAAATTATAATGTTAGAGATTTAATTTGGTATTCCAATTTTAAATTATTATGTATAATTATGTAAAGCGACGTAGGGTACGCGTCAGTACACCCAGTGCGGGTCCCGAGCATCTTTTTAAATAATTTAAATAACTATAGAGGCTTTATGAATAATGTTATATCCCAATTATAATGTTGTATGAGTTTAGAATAATTAATAAAGGATTGAAAATAAATAATAATTTATTTGAATAAAGGTTAAAATAAATAATTAATGGATAAAAAGATATTTAGAAATAAAATATAAAGGTGGTTATAGAAAAAGTAAAAATAATTAAAGTGGGAGATTACAGTTTTTTTTATTTTTTTATCTTCTATATTTATCCATCATTTTTTTTATATTTTATTTTTCAATTTAGTTTCCATTTTTTTGTTCTTTTATTTTTCACTTATTTTTTCATTTTTTTTCATTCTTTTCTTTCTTTTTTTCATCTCCTCATCTCCTCCTCCCTCTAATGTCGCACATCCCCATCTCCTGAGGTGGCTCACCACCTTAACCCCTCTTCGGAAGACCTTTGTTCCTTTTTCCATTTTCTGTTTCCATATATTTGAGGTTCGTTATAACCCTTACAAAATTTCTAACCTTGTGCAATTAGAATTGTTTGATTTTGTTGAGTCTCTTTTGAGTAGATTACTACGTAAGGATTTTACCCTAATTTGAGGTTTTTCTAACAATCATTTTTTCATTAATTTTAGGTCAAATAAAACCATAATATTGATCATAGAATCTTTTGTGACTATATGGTTCGGTGTCTACTCACCATACATCCATTTAATTACTATTTATCAAAATGCACAGTTGTATCATTCGTCGGTGCCTACCGACATTGTGAAATTTTACCCAATTATTAAAAAAAATTTATGATTAATTGTTTCAATCCTATTTATTTTAAATTAAATTATTTATGTTGTTGAAATGGTGTCGGAAAACCCTTTGGGTGTGCTGACATGGTCGGTATAAATTCTATTCTCCCGAGCATTTGATTTATTTAACTACATGTGTTGTGTAACCCACTTTTGTTGTGATTAATATAAATAATTAATTTTGATTATTTATGAACCATGAATTATTGGATCTTTGATATTTGTTTGTGATGAGTTATTTATATTTTAAAAAGTGCATTTATTTTCTTGTGCTGATACGATATATTGCCTTTTTATTTTTTTACGCTGCAATGTTAAATTCTTACATTGAGATGAATGAGTTTATATGCTTAGATTTCAGGATGCATTTACATATAAATTCTTTTTCATATCTGCTACTGTGACGTTTTAATTTAATTTATGTCGGGGAGAGAATGTGGGCTTCATATTAAGGTCCAGGCTTTGATCCTCTATTCCTGACTAGTTTCCACCATGCTTCAGGGGTGGTGTTTTAGTATTTTCTTGTCTGAGTCTTCCCTCATCATTATAAATAATTCTATGACATACTAGTTCTAAAAGGGCCCATCAAGGAATGATCTATTGGAAATGTGGGTAATCCATCCTAAGATGATTCCCAACCCCTTTTTTCTATGATCCAGACAAACTCCTGGTAAAGGCAATCCTTGAGCGATACTTGGCCCTTCAAAATATTTCCTTGGACGAGCTCAGTGATATTGGATAATTTGAAGGATTTATTAGAGTGATACCTTCAAGATGTACTCGGACTCCAACTCTCATCATGAAAATTAATTATGATGCACTGAAGGATTATTATAATTCCTCTTTGAGCCTCTAGAGAATTGTGATATTTTTATGCTATGTTGAAGCACACCTAGTTGACACATGATTTAGACCCCTAATTAAAATTCAAGCTTAGAGGTAGGTCTCTTCGATGTTTTAATTTCATTTTCTAGGCTTGTATATAAATACATATGGGCATAATTTTAATTATTGGTACTCTTTTTAGACATCTGACACAGGCCGTAGTTGGTAATTAGGGATGGGTACCATTGGGAACCCAGGCCATGTTACTTATTTTATATCACATAATTAATTATTTGGATTTGTTATATAATGGAACAATAATTTTTATTACCAAACAAAATGGAATGGTTTAGACACTATGGATTTTGGAAATCTTTGATTTTATGTTAGACCCTGCTCAGGCATCGTTTACACCTGAGTAGATTTTATTCTTACAATTATTGACAAAGGGAAGTGTAATACTTCTGATTGTTGATTTTTTCATATGGATTAAGATGAATATTGGTGTAGAGGTCCAAGAATTCCACGTGATACAGTTGATGAACATTGTGTCTTTTCTTTTTATTTTAGAGTATGGTTGGGTTTTTGTTTTCCATGATTTCAGTTTAGACTGACATCATAGCATGACATTGTTTTGTGAGATTCTGTTTATGATTCTTATTCAGTTGAATTATTCACATTTCTTATGCTGCAGTTTATTCAGTTATATGCTTATGCTATTTGTTATTAATTTTTGTTTACATCTACATCAATAATACCTATTACCTATGAGGGCATTGTCTCCCCTATAGATATGAAAAAAGGTCCTCTCTTCTATTTTGCAACCTCTGGCATTCGGGGAGATGTGCATGAGGTTATGTGGCCGACCCGGCTCGGGGCACCATTTAGGTGGCTCCCGGGACGGGGATGCTGCAATGTGGTATCACATGATGTTTTTACTTTCATATTATTTTTTGGGTTATACATGAGACTAGGATATAGGGATTTGGAATTTTACATATGTTTGGAAGTAGCTTACCCATGAATAGGGGAAACAAAAATTAATGGGTAGGGATTGTAGTTATTTATTATGCTGGTTATTATTGATATGATCACACTATTGGGTGACTCACATGGTTTTTGATGTTATTAATTTTGGTATTGTTGAGATAATGAATTATTACCATTGAATCCAAGTGATACAATGTAAATACATTACATGCATCATATTAAGACCCACAAGATTAAAATAAAATGCATATTTCCATTCCATATCAACTTTAATCATGCATTGCCTCTTTTCAAGTGATTTTTGATGTTCCTAGTGGTAATTGTTTTTGAACGGGTGGTTTATACAATATAATTTTGTGATAGTCGCTTAATGATAACCTAACATAACATATTAATGGATAATAGATCTTGTTATCTAATCCTCATATGTTTACCCTTCTATATCGAAACCTGACTCTGCAAGTGGTTTATTGGTTATTTAGTACACAGAGGAAGGAAATATACCTAACCTAATTTTTCACCTAACTATTTTCCTTATCTTTTTTACCATTTTAATAAATGGGTTTGTTTGGATATTTTTGACCAATTTCACCATGATGTCTTCACGTCATGCCTTAGGTGAGTGGTAATTAAAACATTTAAGGAATTTTTGGTCTCAAATATCTAGTTATACTTATTGTAGGGTGACCTGTGGTTTTACCTCCTACAGACCTTCCAAGGGACCATGAAATTCAGCTCAGGGATAGTCTACTCAAGATTATGTAGTCATTTTAAAGTATCCCCAGACATGCCATGTCTATGGATTCTCTCACATGAGAATTTCTGTTGTAGCACCCTCCCACCATCTTAGGGAGTGGAACCCCTCATTCTGTAAAGTAATTGATACAATCCAAAAGGGCTATCTTCAACCACCTCATGATGGATCTAGAATGATGTTTCAAATAGGTAGTGTATTTGGTTTGTGACTCTGCCAAGCACTGGTGGTGTGTTATTTCTTAGGCATAATTGATTAGTAAAATGGTCTGAGCAAATTTCCATGAAGCTTTCTATGATCAATTTTTTTTCATATTCTAATGGATGATCATTTACTGGAATTCATAGGTACTATGACTATGTTAGAGTATTCTACTCATTTCATTGAAATTCATAATTTCCCCCATCTCTGTCTTGAGATGCAATGACTAATAAAATATAGTTTTATGATAAAATTGACTATATTATTCTCTGATAGGAGAATATCTTCAGTTTGACCACTACCACTGAGATTGTAAATCAGGATCTAATTTCATACCGAATGGTCAGGGAAGCTAATCTGGTGCTCTAGGGTGGTTCTATTCCAAGATAGGGTGACATATCTTCTAGAAATGGGAAGGGCCGGTTTTAAAGTGAATCTGTGGTGAATCCCATCCAAGCAACAAATTTTGATATCTCTATAACATGTTATCTGTGAAAAACAGATGGTCAAAAGAATCCAAAATGTGCGAGAGACCCAAAGGAGTGCCATGCTTGAAGCAGGATGGGTCACCTTCAGTGTTTCTGTCATTCCTTCTCTTCATCATACAGTGTCATGGGATCCACACATGTTCCTACCTCATGTATGAGATTGATGACTCCACAACATGATGGATGATATTTTTCCACTAACCTATCTACCAGTCAAAATGGTGGAGGTCAGGTTTGAGGAAATCATGTTCCAAGATTATCAGTGTCAGTAGAGTGGATCAGCTCAAGCCAACCAGGCAATGTTTCAGTGTCATGGTTTAGGTCTCATGTATGCAGTTCAATGAGCACTGAAAGAGTATATTGTATGAAAATCAATGGTTATAGTTACTATTATTGTAGCATATATATTATTTTCTTCTCTTTTCAATACCAGCGCATCACAATCCATTTTATCTTTTATTGTTGTTGAATGTAATGGTTTTAAAATCGGACACCTTTGCAACATCATTTCTGTCAACAATCCATGTGGGGTTAGGACATATGGAATAAGATAAGGCCAATAGTTCCCCTATGAGACATGTGGTTTACTATTTTGGTTGGAATTTCAATATCCTCAATATGACAGACATGGAAGACATTCTTGGTTAGGACTGGCTTGCTCCTTATCAGGAACAAGTGGATTCCTATCATCGTCGGTGTCCTTTACATCCCATGAGAGAGACACATATCGACATAAAGGAGAATTGGATATGTAGGTTGATCTATCTAAACCAAAATATACATGGCTAGGTAGATTGACAACTCAGATAGTGTGTCTCTTCATGAGGGATAAAGGGATAATGCTAGTTGAATTCCCTCCAGTGGTGGATCTTTTCAGGCATGTCTTCCCTGACAATTTCTCTAGATTACCTCCTCTAAGGGATGTGTAGTTCACTATCTAACTCTTTCCAGGTGTAAAAATAGTGTGCATTCCAAAATATAGGATGGCACCAACCGAGCTACTTGAACTCAAAAACCTACATGAAGACCTCAAGGATGAGGGTTAAATTAGACCATGAACATCGCCATGGGGTCCATCTATTGTATTCTCCACGAAGGTATATGGAACACACATGTTATGATTGAATTATCATTGAATCAACCAGATAAATGTAAAGAATTCCATTGCCTCATATATATTATCTCCTCAACCATCTCCAGGGAGAAACTAATTTCTCCCAGATTGATCTTAGGTCGGGATATCAATAGGTGCGCGTGCGACCACCTAACACACAACGTATGAAATTACAATGAAGGTACGGCTTGTAAGAGTATTTGGTCACCCCATTCAGCCTCAAGAATTCTCAAGTAGTCTTCATGGCTCTGATGAATCGGGGTTTTCACACATATCGGGATTCCTTTGTGGTAGTCTTTATAGAAGACATCTTGGTGTATACGTGTTTCAGATATAACCCTACAACCCATATTGAGATCGTGCTAAGTACCCTAAGAGAGAACCGTCTATACGCTATGCTCATTAAATACCACATTTTTATTGATAAAGTTCATTTCATGGGTTCTATTATATCTGAAGGTGGATTATCAGTTGAACCATAAAAGGTGAGGACTATAGTTTTACTGGAGCACCACAAGAGTGTCTTCGACATCCATAGTTTCTTGGGACTTTTTGGATATTAAAAAAGTTTCATCTAGGATATATCCCTCTTAGAAACACATTTAATGACACTCTTTAAGAAAGGGGTATATTTCATCTCTTTAAAATCATTTGAAAAAGTATTTTCAAAAGTTTAAAGGAAGACTAACCTCATATCTGATCTTGATTCTTCCTGATCTAGGTAAAATCAGTAATTTTTATTATGTTTCAATAGGATTCTGACTGGGTGGATTTTTTTTCCAGGGTGATTGAGTCATGGATTATGGATCCTACCAATTGATACATCACGAGTGGAAATATCGAACACAAGACCTTGAGTTAGTAGTCATGGTTCATGATCTACTTTGTTGTAGACACTACATGTTCGGTGAAAAATTCATTGTTGACATTCATAACATTGGTGGTTTGAATACATGGAGTAATTTGACATTGAGCTTTCTTATATTCCTAGTAAGGGTAATTCCATGGTAGATTCAATAAGAAACAAGACCCCGAAAAAATCTGTTCGGGTATCCATTAGTGTGTGGAAGATGATTTCTTTGTTTTAGAAAATGCATCTGTAGGTTTTTGGGAGAATAATATACCTCTAATTGAGTTTACCTATAAAAAATTCTTCTAAGAAACAATTCAAATGGTTCTGTATGAGTCCCTCTAAGGTTGATCATGTCATTCACCATTTTTCTGGATCAAAGTAGGCGAGACATATTTATTGGGTCCTCATCCTTTTTAGGATACTTTTGAGAAAGTTCATCTAATTCAGAATCTTATCACTAAATGCCTTTCCAGACATAAGCCTTATATCAATCTTCACTACAGACCTCTAGAGTTCAAGTTGGGACATTAAGTCTTTGTGTATATTTCTCTAAGATTGGGTCATAGGCATATCTGTAGATGGGGAATATTATCACTAAGATACATCTGGCCATTTGAGATAGACGATAGACATGGGCCAGTAGCCTATTATTTTCTACTACCTCATAGTTATCATGACATACACGATTTTTTCCATGTATCTTAGCTCCAATAATATCATCTAGACTTATCTCATTCTTTTGACTTGAATGACATTGATCTTGAGGAAGATGCATCCTTTGCAGAGCATATAATATGTATCGTTGACTATAGCACAAAGTTCCTTTGAGGAAATTCAGTCCCTCTGGTTCATGTTCTATGGAAACACGCATGCGTTCAAGATGATCCCTGGGAGCCAGAGATAGATGTTTGTGCGAATTGGATAGAAATTTTCTCTGACAATGTTACACTAATATTGGAAGGGAAACACAGGGACAATTTGTCTTAAATAGGGGAGGTTGTAACATCCTAGCTTTAATTAGGTATGAAATGTTGTTAATTTTTTGGACTAATTCATTAATGTGACCCAGGTTGCACGTCGTTAAACACATTTGTGGGTCCCGAGCATCTATTTAAATAATTTAATTAACTTCAGTGGATTTATGAAAAATGTTATATTGTACTTTACCGTGATGTTTGGGATTTGAATAATTAATTTAGGATTGGAAAAATACAAAACATTTAATGAATGTATAAATTAAACAACGAAGGGATAAAAAGAAATTTAGAAGTAAAATAAAAAAGGGGTTACAGAAAATGAAAAAAAATTAAAGTGGGAGATTATTATTTTTTCATTTTACCTTCTTTCCTTTTCCTATCCTTTTTAAACTATTTTATATTTAACTTTAATTTTTTTTCTTTTCTTTTATTTTTATATTATTTTTTCTTTTCCTCTTCTATTTTTCATTGTTTATTTTTTTCCTCTCTTTCTCTCCTCCACCCTCTCACATCGCACCTCCCCCTCTCACTGGGTGGCACACCCCTTGCCTACTCTTCGGAAGATCATCGTGCCTTAATTCATCATCTTTTTCTGGTCCCTTTAAAAGCACATTAAACCTTAAAGAATGGTTAACCACTAAAATTTGGAATCATATGATTTTGGTGAGTATCCATCATGAAGTTCTCAGACAAATTATTTTATACTATTTTGGGGCTTTTTTGAAATCATATGATTTCATTCATTTTAGGTCAAATCAAAGCATATCATGGATCATAAAATCATCTACGACAATAAGGTAGGGTTTCTACATATATTCCCTCTATTTTTTTGCGATTTTTAAAAATGGTTGTGTCATTCGTTAGTGCCTACCGAATTTGTGAAAATTTATCTATTCATTTCAATTTAATTTTTTTCTTAATTGTTGCAGCACTATTTAACATAAATTAAATTTTCTAAAAAATTTCAACATGTTCAGACAAACATATTAGTGTTTCCATGTATTCCCAATAAATTCCATTACCCAGTCATTTAATTTATTTAACTGCATGTCTTTCACGGGCCATTTTTGTTAATTTTAATTTAATTAATTAATTTAGATTAATTATGAACCTTGAATTGTTAAATCATTAGTAGTTATTTGTGTCTAATTTTTTATTAAATAAAATGTTCATTAATGTTATTTTGATGATACAATATCTTACATTGTTATGATTTTATGTGGAAATATTAAATTAATACCTTGTGTCTGTTGGTTTTATCTTCTTAGATTTCAAGCTACAATTACATACACATGCATTATCATCTGTGCTGCTATGAAATTTTAATTAAATTCACCGTGGGGAGAGAAGGTGGGTTCTATATTAAGGGACATGCTAGGATCATTTATTATGGATTGGTTACCACCATGTGTTGAGGGAGGTGTCTTAGGCTTTTCTAGACCGATACTTCCCTGGGATTTCTAAATACTTATGATTGATACAGGTTCCAAAAGGGCCCATAGAAGACGTATTCATTGGAAATGTGGATATGTTATTATTGGATGATGCTCAAACCCTTTTTTTGAGATCAGGAACGTCTCATCATAAAGCCATTCCTCATGAAATATTTGGTATTTCAGAATATTTTTTTGTACAGGCTCATTGGTATTGGATGATTTGAAGGATGTACCCTAGTGATACATTCAAGACAATCTCCGAATCCACCTCTCAACATAAAAATTAATAATGATTAATTAATGGTTTATGTTAATTATTCTTTGACTGTATAAAGAATTTTTACATTTTTCTATCATGTTTAATAACACCTAGATGACACATGATTTAGTCCCCATGTTAAAGCACAATCTTGGGGGTACACCTCTTCATTTTTTAACTTGATTTTCAAGGATTGTATATATATATACATATGTGAATCCTTCTTATTATATGTACTCATTTCAGACATATGTATTAGGCCGAAGTAGGGGATTAGGGATGGGAACCATTGTGACTCATCCCTGGTTATTTATTTTATTGCTGTTATTTAATTATATGCATTTTTTATATAATAGTAGACTTCATTTTTTACTGCCCGAAATGGAATGTTTTTGACACTGTGGATGCCACCCTATGGGGATTTTAACTCACACTATTATTTGGAATCTTTGATACTAGTATATATTATATTCTTGCATGTATTAAAAAAGGGAAGCTTGCTGCTTCCAATGATTGATTGTTTCTTGAAGCTTTGGAAGGAGACTAGGGAGGGGGAAGGAGATTTTCATAGGATGTAGTTGTTTCACATTATGTATTTTCATTTTTATTGGTATTATGCTTGTTTATATATTATCTATGCTTTCATTTTAGATAGGTATCATAGCATGACAATGTTTTGTGAGCTTCCACACTTGATTGCTTTTTAGTTGTAATATTCATATTTCTTTTTCTATAGTTTATTCACTTTTATTTTTCCTCTATTTATTTTTAATTTATGTTTACATCCACTGTGATAATACCTAATACCTAAGAGGAAATGGTCTCCCACATGGAATCAAAAAAGGCCCTCACTATTATATGGAATCCTATGGTGTTTGAGGATATGTTCTTGAGGTTAGGTGGCCAACCCCGCTCGAGGGACCCTTAAGGTAGATCCCAGTATGGGGACTCGACAACAATATTTATTATCACTATATAAATTCTCTCCTATCGATTAATTTTTATTTCGTTACATGGCTTTTAATGTGACAATACTCAACATATTTTCATCATGATGTCTTAATAAGAATAACTAAAAAAATTTATAATAAAAACACACACAACATCTATCTCTAGGATATAAAATTACACAACTCTCTCAAAACCATTATACCCATATTTTTCCCCTTCATAAATCCCACTAAATATATTTTTAGGCACTATAAGAATAGATAACATATAAAGAAACACTATAAATAATCCCAAAAATAAACTCTATATTCTCAATATTTATCCAAAAAAACTAAAATCATTGTATAGATGGATGAAATAAATTCCACACCTTTGAAAATTGTCAATGAGGAAAATGAAAATAATCCCATATATAATTATTAACTTCAACATTAAAAACCTATAAATATGAAAGAGATAATCTATTATTATAATCCATTTCCATCCATAAAATATACAACATGAATGAAACATATAATGTGTTATAATCCATGTTATTATAAATGACATCAAAACTCTAGAGGAACCCAAATTATATAACATAATTCACTGAAGGATAAGAGTAAATAATTTTATATTTTTGAACATATTTAATTTAATAATAACTCCTTAAATTAATTTATTCCAAAATATTATTTTATACACATTGACAGTGTTAATACCTATACATAAATTTATAAATGTATAAAATCAATAATATTAATATTCTTAATCCTTTTTTAAATTTATATTGAAATTACAAAATCATAGATAATTAAATAATTGTATTACTATGAATTTTAATTGTAACTATATTTTAAAGAAAAAATTACCTGAATGGTCAAGATTAAATTTAAATATTAATTACAGAAAAAATTGGTATTTATAATTTTATTAAAATTTTAAATTTATTTTCAATCCATAAATTGACATGAAATATTAAATAACATTATTTTTAAGTTAAATTACAATTAAAAATTTATTTTTAAATTCTATAAAATTTGAAATTGAAAACTATTTTTGAAACTTATATTAATTTTATTTATTTTACTAATCATATTAAAAAAAATAATGAATAAATATTACATTAATTTTATTTCACTACATCAATCTTCTTGTGAATTAAATAACGAAGCATTAAATGAATATATGGGGATACTATCATTCCTAAATCATGCTACCATGAAAATGTTTTAAATCCACTACATTCATGACTAATATTCACAACTACATTAGTGGAATTATTTCATGAAACAACATTGATGAAATATTATTCAATGAGGCTTATTTAGTGCAAGGTGATGTAAAACATCAATATTTTTGTGTAATCTACGGAAGTGGATGTAAAAAAATCTAATAAAACATGGTATGAGTTGATTTATGTTTTAAAATTTATCCATTATATATTCATTAGTTACTTTTATGGGTATTTTGTAGGTTTTTTTTAGAAGAATGTGTCCATGAATTGATGTCTAGAGAGATGTGTAGTGGATTGGAAATTAATTATCTATTACATAATGATAAATATTATTAAAAAACTAAATAATTGAGAGGCCAAATAGGATAACCAAATCACACATATAAGAAAAAGGTGAGCTTGAAAATAATTATAAGGTAATAATAAAACTATAAAAATATATATTAATTCATTTTAGTCAATGAGAATATCATTATAGAGAAAAAGAGGTGAGAATCATTAAAATAAAAATTTAATCATGATATAAGATGACAAAATTTGGACAAAATCATAATGTATAAAAACATAAAACGTATAAAATTAAGAATATGTAACTTATAGATTCTAAAAATTCATAAAAATATTTTCCTAGGAAAAACTTTCATGCACTAAACAAGATATTTTATGAGAAATATTATATAAAAAATTTCATTGGAGGTGCATATAATTCAATAAAAATCATTCAAATTTATATCATGTATATCGTTTGTTTTCAACATCAATTATACACTGTAAAATTTTATTTCAAAAATTTTATCCCCAATATTATGGTGCATGGGTTATATAGAAGTAATTCTCCCATAAATTAATGTTATTTTTGTCTTGTTTAATAACCTTGATTGTAAACTGTGGTGGGTGTTCAAAATAAAAATGTATGTTATATAAAATCAAGGAATAATTTCACCAGGATAACGAGAGTACAAAATATATACTGGAATGTATTATTTATTGTCAAAAGTTTTGTCATGTTACAAAATAATAATATGAATATTCTATGTAATGCATAATGACATATAATGAATTAAAAACTAAAAATGAAAATTATATGTATTAATATCTCAAAAAAATGACATGTCATGATAACATGCAATGATAGATAACATCCTAAGGATTTGGAGACTTTATTATTACAATAAAAAAAACATTTGGTGGGATTTATAGTGGTATAGTGTGACTAAATTCATTTTATATAGGTTTTCAGTGATGAGATATGGGAGGATTTTTAGTTATCTTTTGATAAAGAGAAAGGAATTCATTATTAATTTCAAATAATTGGTTGTAGACTATATATGATAGATTAATAAAAAATAAAAAATAAAATTTTTTTCCTATAAAGATAAAATATAATTGTCTGTTAAAGTATTATATAATTATAATAACTAATCATATTAAAATAATAACAATTTTTATTCATATCTAATTACTCTTCATAAAATTAATTTTTAAAATTATTCAAAATATTATTAGATTTGGAAAATTAATTATAGGAATAGAAAATTCATAAAAGTAAATAAGAAAAAAATATTTTAATGATAATAGATTACTTTTTTATGGACCCATAGTTTAGAATTTATTATATCTCAATTTGTGTATTTTTATGTGATAATATATACAACATATTTATTATATTATAATTATTTTCAAAAAATAATTTCATTCTTGTTACATTATGAAGGGAACTCCATTTGGAAATTTTAAAAATTAATATTTAAAAATAAAAAATTATTTTATATTACTAATTTAATATATACGAAAATTCACAATTTAGAATAAAAATAATTATTTTATTAAAAATACTTTTTATAAAAATAAAAAAATTATTAGACATATAAAAATTACATTGGATTTCATTAATTTAGATTTAGATTTTCATGTAAATAATTATTATTTTGAATATTATTTTATAAATATAATATAAATTTTAATAATTATTGAAATGATCAAAAGAAGGTCTCTACTGGGAGTATTTATTTCAAAAAAAAAATTATATTTAATTGGGTAAAATTTTAATTTTTTATCATATTCAATATATAATTGTTTATTACATTACAGAAAAGGATAAATATAGACATTACTTTTTAAAAAAATAAAATACAAAATTTTTTATTACTAGATAGAAAAAAATATCCCTTATTACCCTAGTGTATTATCTAAATGTATAGTGTGTGATAGTATGGATTTCATATAGTGGTTTAGTGAAAAAGGATTATGAAGTGATATCAACATTCTTCAACTTCTATAATTAATAATTTCTGTCATGATTCTATCATTTAATTTTTCCATAGATTGGTCACGGGAAAATTATAGTGATTTATTCTCCCTGAAAATCCCAAATAAATGTGATTCATAAGATGCAATCCAATTGGTTGAGGTCGTCATTCTATTCATATAGACCGATTATACTTTATCAGAAATCATTCTATTTACTAATCATATATGTCATTCGAAAATATTTATGTTACCCATGGTTAACATTCTAGACGTGTTTCTAAATTCTATAGGACTTATTTATAATTGTTCCAAATCAACAAAAGTAGTGTATGATATTTATATAAATGTATATATATTTAATAATAAATTAATTCATTAGAGAATAAGTTTTATTTATGAAATTTAATGTCACTACTCTCTTCTCCCTAATAAAAATTCACCCTAGATATTTTATTTCATATAGAAAAATAGATGATGGTAATTTTGTTTCATCACTTCATTATTTCCAATGATTCTTCCCCAGCCATCTGATTTCTCCATAACACTTTCACAGTGTGTGATTTATTTTTCCACACATCATTTTTTATATGATCTAATATTTTCTCTAGCTACTCAACATCTGAAAGATTGTTATTGAAATGTTCACCAAATAAATTCCCAATATAGAACGTGTATGATATGTACTTCCATAAAGATGCATGGAACACATCATTTACTTGACATATGATAAGTTAGAGTGCTATTATATAGGCTAAAACTCTATTGTGATCAAGTATCTCAAACAGTATGATGTATATTGAACAAATAATTTACTTACTATAAATCCTCGAGACTATCGTCCATTGAAATATAAGAAGAAAAAAATTATCTCTAACCATAATTTCAATGTATTTTTAATTATTATATAAATAAATTTTCTCTTTTATTTTTTTGGATTTAAAATTGTGTTTAATGGATTAAAAATTGTCGATCTAGAATTTAATAATATATGGCCCCATAATCTCCCTATCTAAAACATTTTCCCAAAATGATGAATTCTGAAAACAATTCCCATACATAGCCTTATAATGTATAATTTTTATTCTAGATTACAAGCTTATTTTTTATGAGAACTCTACTATATGACAATTTTGATCCTAAAATAATTGGAAAAATATTGAGAATTATCTTAGTATATAGTATTGTGTTTTAATAGTTCATTAAATTAAAATTTCCATCATAGTTTATTATATATGAATGAAACTAAATTCCTAATTTAAACCTTATTAAAGGAATCTTCAATTACTATTAGTGAAACGCATATCTCGATTACATATAATGGAGTGTGGATCTCAAAAATGTCTTAAAACTTTTTTAATATATATAATGGCGATATGACCATGAGATAAATTTTATTTTATGGAAATGAAATAAACCGACATTTTGAGATAACCAACTAACACATATATGGTGTTATAACATTTAATTGTCCTATTATTCCTATGATGTAATATATGGTTATGACTTCCAATTTCCATTCTATTACGATAAATTATAGCATCATAACCTAAGACATATGATCTTCAACCTTGAGTAGTTATAATACAAGGAATATAGATATTAATTAATCAATCTCCCTATTATTGTAATCCAGAAAGATGTGTTTCTTCAGATATATATACATTATTGTGATCCCTAGATGAAATGATAACCATGATATTTTTTTCTTCCCAAATATCATTCTTTAGGTAATTTGTTTGGGGTCAATTATCCATGTTACAATATAAATAAATCTATCCTAAAAAGCATTTAACTATTAAATATTTGAAACATTTTTCTATAAAAAATTTTATTTCTATTCCACATTTATCCTCTCAAGAATTTATATTGGGTTATTCGTTATGGTTATGATGCACATTCTTTTATATTACCAGGTCCATTGATTAAATTAGAAAGATGATTCAATTCCTTTACATCATTACCATTGAAAGTGTTTCAGTACCATTTTATCTAAGAGAATATTCCACTTTTTTCATAATATATAGATGTTAATTGATTGGAAAATCATAATTCTTGATTTTATATAAAAACCCTAACTTGGGTATATTGTTATCCATTTGTGTTTTTATTTACATAATAATTTAATGATCATTATATATGCCACTCTTCCCCTATAGATATATTTTTAAAAATATTAAATTTTATGATTAATTCATCCAATTATAGATAAATCATTAGATTTTTATTCTTATGAATTAATAATGACATGGAGGCCTATGTTATATCTTTTTCAACTTACATTAGAACACTAAAAAATCATTTTTTGACACATTAATGTAAATAAAAAACAATTCCCCAATTATGGGTATTTTGAGCATATACTATATTATTATACATCATTTAACCCTTCACATATCTCTTCAGATTCATTGAAAAAAATCAATTGTTTTTAAGTTATCAATATAATATGCCTTTAAAATAGTGATCTATTTCCAATAATAATAATTATATAAATAAGATAATTCAAAGGAACTATGGATCTCCATCTTATACAACAGCCTATGTCATCCCTCAGATGACATTTATTTTTAATGATTCATAAATATCCCATATATAGTTAAAATATGACTTAAGAATATTATATTCTCCACAAATCATTTATTATAAATCACATTAAAAATTTCTTTCCTCACTCTATTCAAGAAAATATTCAAATGATCCTCTTGTTCAACCATTCTTTTGGATTATGTTTGAATGAAATTTATAAATAAAACCTCTAATTTATTGAGGTAATCCCTAATGAAAAAATTACTTATCTTTTTGTAGATTTTTAGTGATGTCTTGAGAGCATATTTAGTACCTATGAAATCATTGTTCCCATAAATTATATGAAATATTGTCTCAGATATACCCAACATCGTCACCTTTACTTTAAAAAAAACCTGACAAAAGATCCAAAAAAGTGATGTGTTATGATCTAAAAAAATGGTCAAAAAATTCATCAATATATAGTGGTGGATATGTGTATATTATTATGATATTTTATAGATAATTATAATTAATTCATGGGTATAATGAATCATCCTTCTTCTTGACTAATAGCACTAACACCCCCATGGTTATGTAAATGGGAATATATGGCATTTATCTTAAATCTTGTATAGTTCATTTTTTTCATTTTGACAAGTTAATTAGTGACAATTATTTATGAATCCAGGGATATTGTATGATATCCTTTTATACTCTCGATTAAGAATTCATTCTCATATATTGTAAGAGGACATGGAAATTATTCAGTATGCTAATAAGGATATTCATTAAGAATGGTCATGTCATCATGGATGGTACTTTACTTTTTCTAAATCATTTAATATAGAAACAATTTTTTCTAATGAAACATCATGAAATCATTAGATTATGATACCAATGGAATTCCACCCCTAATATTATAGTTTTATCGGTACATAAGGTGATTCAAGGATTACAGTGTAACTTCCTAATTACAATAATTTATCTAAATAAATGAAAATAACTTATACCTTAAAATTCAAAGAGATAAAATAAAATTTTCAATAAAAAGATATTTGGGATGAATATAATGACAATATGGATATTTGAGAAGATATATACTTGGAATGAAATAATTTCACAATATTATCACTAGTATTTCCTCTCTATATATGGATGTGGTTTTTGTAAATCCCTGACCTCGAAAGCCTAGATCCAGTGAAATATATTATTATATAGGTAGGATTATAAGAAATAAAATCACCAATGAAAAATTTTTGTAACAGTTTTGGGGGACCAAATTTCATTCACGATACCCGTTGTACATTTGTAAAGATATAAAATAAAATATGATACATAAAAAAACATAAATTAACTACCTCCTTGAATGCTTATTCAAGATTCTAGAGATTATAACTTATGAAATGGAAACATAATTAGGGTGACATCTAATTCTCATAATGGTTAACAAAAAGTGGAATCATAAATCAATAATAACTAAAACATAATCATTTATACACAACGAATTAGGCATCGTCAATAAATGAAAAAACATTACATCAATAAGATGAGAATAAAAATAAATCCATAGATTTTTTTCATAATGAGAAATCTATGGAATAAATAACTAAATACATAATTAAGAGGATTCATATTATTTGGAATCCATGTATCTGGAATATGAACCATTAAACCATCGAGGCAGTTTATGTGTGTGGGTAGAATTCGGGAATTTTTTAGGAAACAGAATCAAAGGAATTATCACCAACTGATTTGTCTCATGAGTCATGTCAATGAATTGAGGGGATATAAAGGGCCCCACCCATCACTACTAGTCCAAGTAATTCCTTATGAAATGATATATTACATTAACAATATTCTTTTTCAAAATATGTATTGAGTAGAGGATACTGATTCATAAATATTTTCATAGTTAAAGCAACATTCCACAAAAACACCATATATAAAAGGGTGTATATATAAGATACTAATAATAAACATGTTAAAAGTATATGTTTACATAATTTAATTACAATATGTAATAAAAATGATCTCAAAGGGAATTAGTTACATTACATAAGCATGATTAGGTGCACAATACCATGTAAATCTCAGTGAAATGGACATTGAATCAATCCCTATAAAACATTATAATCAGTTGAGTTAATATTAATTAGGAGAACAACAATATACCTTTAATATAAAGGGAATCATGAAATTTTCTATCAATTTTTTTTAAAAATACACCATAATCATGAAATATGTGGCGAAAAATGCAATTCTCCTAGAATTAATAGTGAGATAAGAAACCCATTATCTTATTCAATAATGTGTTCTTCCATTGAACACAATTTAATGGATAGAAAAATTAGAATTTTTAATTAAAAAGCTCATAAATATATATATATTTAATTTATTAACTATGTCCTCATTACGTTTATTTATATCCTTTTATATGGGTTATGAGATTCAATTTCATCATTTCAGAGTACACATTTGCATAGTTATTATAATCAATTTTTTATATTATAGAATGGATGTTGTTGTAAAATGAAATTGAAATCCAAAATTGAAGTTTTGAATTATTAATTATCATTCATAAGGTCAAATTTTCATATATATCAATTGGTTATTTTGGTAGAGTATGAGTCATTATATAAAATTTTTATGACAAACGCTTTGATTATTTTTGTATCACTATGAACTCATTTAGTTTTACAATAATATACCATGTCTCAAAAATGATTTCATAAAATTAAATAGGTAATATTACTTATATAATGGTCTGGATCAACACTAAAATTTTTCTCATGACCATAATTGAAGACAGTAATATAAATTGAAAACACATCATCCTTGAATGCCATAAATTAATACATCTCAGACAGTCTTTTCATTTTTACTATAAGAGGAGGAGGAAAGAAGAGGTGATTATGTAATATTCCATTATTGTAAAAACTTACAGTACATATAATATATTAGAGTTTTTATAACATTGGGATGGGAAGATGTTGTAATTGAAAAGATAACAAATGAACATGAAAAGAAAAAAATGAATAGAAAAGGGGAATTTACCACTAGAATATATATTCCTTTTAATGCCCATTTATGGGAGAGGATTTGGTCTTATAATGATACATAGGTCTAATAAATGTGGGGAAGGAAATTAGGAAGATTTTTCTGAATAATTTAGGTATGGATTGAATCTTGAGAGTTTTGAGGAAATGAGTGTGTGAGGGGGGTATTTATTGTGGAGTTAATGATGGATTTCATAATATTTTAATCATTTGTTTGTTATTTTTTTCTACGACAAGAAATAGTGATGATCCCATGAAAAAAATAGTAATAAGTACATATGAGTATGAACCACGTGCACTTACATCAGAAATGATTCATACAATAGTGTATTTCTCTTAAATTGTATATATATGGTAAATTATATTATTTTACAATTCATAAAAAAATCTAGTATTTTAAAAAATTCATAAAAAAATCACCGTGGACATTTTTCAAGGTGTAGAATAAAAAAACTGAGCTCCATTTTTTTAAATAATAATATTAATATGAGAAATATAAATTCTACATAAAATCATCATTTAATCATAAAATATAAACACTAAAATTATTCAACATCAATTTTAAGGCGCCTAACTTATATTTATAATTTCATTGTAACGGCTACAATTTATAAGGGTCATATTACTATTCATATAGGTATGTTACAATTCCTAAGGGTAAGTTACTATTCATAATTTTATGTCACTATTCACCGAAAATTATATTGATTCTCTGATAATACAAATATCACCCTCATCGCAACCGTGTATGTCCGTTTTTTAGAGATTCAAAACACAAAAGTTGAAAATTCATGTTTAATGGATTGGTTATAACCGTCAAATATATATAACCATGTGTTGTTTCATAGAGAATTAGTGATTAATGTAATATAATATATCCAATGAGTTTTATGTATTTAATAGAAAAATACCATAAAATGTTTTGTATGTTATAGTTTTTTAAAACCACCACTAAACATAACTAATATGAATAAATGCTTAAAATCATAATCAAATTCATATTTTAGAACTAAAGAATGGATTATAAGAATTAAATTCTCTATTTTATTACGGTTTTAAATATTTACATTATCCAAAATAAACATATGGATTATAATTTTATAATAATTAATCACATGACAAGGAAATGATGGTTATCTAATTGATATACCATTAATAAAATATATTTAATAACTATGAATCTCTGTGTTTCAATATAATTTATTAGTGGTCAGTTTAAAAACATAAAATGTTATGATAATTTTTTGTTAAAATCATAATGGTTTAAAAAGAACATGTAAATTTACAAAATAATGACACCAGCGAGTGTCATACTATGTGTATAGAACTGCCTTTTTTCTTTTCACCTTGTAAGGAATAAGTAAATTAAAAAAGCTCAATTTTTTGGGGGATTACCCCAATGTATTACTATACTAGAGCTGTATAAAATTTTATCATCTAGAATATTGTTAGTTTCTTATAAACCACTAACTCTATACAGTATCATAATGTAGTGTTTTTCTCACATGTTGACACTTATCCCTAAGGATTTCACTGATTATTTATTATCTTACTTCCTTAAACTACCTAGACATGTCTCTCATACCAAATCTGACAAACTAATTCTGTAAGTCACCTAGACTCATGATGATTTAAAAATATTAAAAAATGATCAAGTGGCCAAGTGTATTTGACTAACTATATTAATAATATAATAACACTAAATATGTATTGAAAACTATTTTGTAAATTTTATTGACATGATCATAAAATTCCATCTCTCATTTAAAACTACATTAGATAACATTTGGATATACATAAGAAATGTGTGAAATATTATTCCCAATAAGTAAATTATCATGCATAAAATTGAGAAATTAGTAATTTTGATTTAGGAGGCCTAACATGGTAACACAAATTGGCTGAGAATAATAAACATGATCACTAAAGAAATATCTATGATGATAACATAATATATATATTGGAATGTGGAAATAGTGTTAAATAATAAATCATATACATAATAAGGATAAATAAAAAAATATTGTGACATATTGTTCTTACTAGAACATCTCATACACCAGTCATAGTATCTCATGGGATGAATGAAATAATCATCGCTGTAGATGAGATATATAATCTTGAGACCAGTTATCACAATCATTTCATGTACATGCATTTGTGGTCCTTGTAGATCAAACAATATAATAATGTATATCATCACTACTAGTCTTGTTTTTATAGATTCTGGTTTTTATAAATTTAATTAGAAAATAAATTAATATATTTCAATCAAGGTGAATTCCAATAAGAGGAAACATGTGTGGGAATTCACCATACAAAAGTTTGGTATGGAAAATCAATATATAATTTCATCTGAATAACATGGGTACATTAACATTCATGTAAGGGGATTATTTATTGTGGATATTGTACAATATAATACTTGGTATCAAATGTATAGAAGAAGGAATGTGTAAAAAATATATATCTTAAAAAATTGGACATGAAAACATTAATACAATGAATTTAATTGACCTAAAAAGTAAGAATTGGCCTTTTTACTTGAAAGGGTCAATCTAAATGCATGATGAAAACATATTACAAACATGGGAACAAAATAATATTGATTTAGAGATTTATAGGTGAAGAAATTAATGTATAATTATAAATTTTGGATGGGGGAGTGAGAGTATTAGTGGGTATTTATATTAAAAGAGGGATGGGATTTATTATTAATTTTGAATATGTTATTTTAGATTATTTACAATAAAATTATCAAAAAAAATATATATTACAAATTTTCCCAATATATCTATAAAAGAGGAGTTATTATAAAAATTTTATATGACAATTAAGAGGAAATTATAAAATAATAACATTGGTGATGTGAAAATGAGTAATGTTGAAAAATAATTTGTTGTAAAACCATAATATATAATATATATTTTCGATGATTCATAAATTAAATGTATAATTTATCAAATTAAACAAAAAAATTATTAAAAATGAAAAACATGATTTTGTTCATTAATAATCCTTATATAATTTAGTATATAATTTTTTCCTATCAGAATTTTATAATAAAGACAATATATATTTATATTTATATTTTATTTTCATTGAAAATTTGTTTATTTAAGTAAATTATTGAATAAGAACCATTAGTTAAATTTAATAATATAATTTAAAAATTAATATTTACTTTATGAAAATAGTTACGTAATTATGAAAGTTTCATCTTTCCAATAAAAATCATTATTTATTGTAAATTATTGGTTTCAATGAAACTAAAATCATTTTAATTTAATAAAAAGTACATTAAAACACCAAGTAATATATTTTCACATATAATTGATTATATATATTATAAAAAAATAATTTTTTTAAATAAAATTTATTACAAAAAATATTCATATTATCAAAATAATTTTGTTGTTGAGATTATATATTTCCCAAAAATTAAATATTTTATTTATTTATTTCAAAATCTATTTCGTTATCCAAATCATATTATATCAATTTTTTAATTAATAATAAATATATTTTAATACACTAACTAATTAATTAATAAAATCAAATTATGTTTGTCTATAAACATTACCACATATTCCCCCTTTGTACACAATATGGGTGATTTATGCGATGATGTGCCTTTATTTGGGTTGTTTGGAAAACATGTTTTTACCATGATCTCAAATATATATAACTTCTCCAATGATAATTTTCATTAATTCTTTATTTGTTTTATTTTTTACACAGTGTTGTTTAAGTCCATTGTCCAATGATGAAATATACCTTATCAAATCAAATAAATTGGGTACAAAATGTATAATTCTCCTCGTTATGAACATCATTCATTTGGTCTATGAAAGATAGAGATTATCATGATCTATAATTTAGAATAATATTATTTGTTGAATTATAATTACTATATTATCAATGATTAATATTCATAATAGTCCGTTTAATTCTATATGCGATATATTATAATTGGTCCAAAATAAAAGTAGTAGTGAATTTTGTTATATATATATAATCATTTATAAGGAATTTATTTATTCAATAGTGAATTTAATTAATAATAGTTTAAGAAATTGTACGTGCGGACCTATATCACATTGTTGTATGTTTCTCACAATTCCATTAAATACACCATAGTTCTATTTCATTAAAAATAATTTTCCACATTAATTAATTCAGAATCTAAATTGAAGAACATATTTAAATCCAAGATACTCATACCATCAGTCTTGAAAACTCCCATTAATTCCCCCTTGGATTTTCAATGTTATATCGATCTAGTGAAACTGGAAATGTATGTTTTCACCATACCAATACAAAATTTCTCTAGATCCTAATGATATATTCATGTATCTATGATGGATCAATTAATTCCTTATGTATTCTATTTTTATTACACCTACAATCAAAAATAAGGGACAAATATACCATGTTGGTAATGAATCATTATATAATATATATCAATCTTAATATAAGGATAATCTTATAGATATGTAATAGTTTTTCATCATGATAATAAATTTTTCTTGGTGTTTTTATGATATCACTATAATAAATTATAAATATAAATGTTCTCTTTATAAATATTATGTGAGATTGAAAAAAACTATCATAATATTGATTGTAATTCAACATGAAAACAACATAAAGTTGTTTGGAGTTTGATCTCCTATGTACAGAAGATGTTTCCATGTAATATCTCATATATCAATCATCATGAGAGCTTATTATTCTTTAATATCATCTTGGGTTTATTTTTTGATGACTGATTCATTGATTATCGATTTTTATTGAATAGAAATGCAGTATTCATCTAGGGTATATTTTCAATTAACAATCCACTAATTTACAAAAAAAATATCATGTCTATTAAAATTCTATTAATTGATATATATCATAACCATAACAATTTAAATACTTTATGTGGTATGTTATTATAGTACTAGACCTCTTTAAATCAACTCTCCTAAATACTCATTCTTATTTAATTTATTTTATTCGGAAGAACATGATATTGAAATACTTGTTGTAAACACTAGATTCTCATGGGTTCTCAATTTCATTCAGGCTTTGATAATTTTATAACAATTTTATTAAATCAATAAAGAGAAATAGGAATTATACTTTTTACTATTTTTTGTCTTGTGTTATCTTCTAGCCTTTATATTATCCTTGTGTTTTAATATCATGTTTTTTCCACAAATTATTGTGATTTCTTGTGGGCTTGTTTCATTTTTGTGATAATTACCTAATGCATGAATCCATCAGTATCATTACAGTATCTTATTATGATGCTTGGTTTTAAGAAATTTTTTTACATACATATACTAATATTATGGATTACATTGTAACATTTTCCCTATTATTCCCTAGCTTTTTGGTTGTGCATACCAAGAATTTATTTTTATTTTCATTAGTTAATGGAGTATAAGGACTATTGTGTAATTGATATCAACTTTTGGGGGAGATTTATTTTGATTCTATGATGATTATGATGGACTTATAGGCACAGTAGGGGCATGAGATCAATGTGTCCCTACTTAAAAAATAAATGTCATCTGGATACTATTAATCTTGAAACACAATGCCATATAGATTTCGAGTAACATGTTCAAAATACGACTATGTTGTCTGACCCGAAATTCGATTCCTTCAATACAACAAGTAATCTATTTACCAAACTTGTGGATAGTACCTCACCACTTCTGTGCTCAACCTTACCCATTTAATTTGTATATAATGTGGGATTAGATGTGGATCATAGTTTCTTAACAGGTCAATAGTTCTATGAATATGGTTATTTATGGTTTATTTTTGTGGTATTTTTAACATATAATTAAAATTTTATACCTAACAAGTACTGTTATAGATGAATTGGTTGTGAATTAAAGGGTTTTATTATTCATACATTGAATAGGAATTTTTTTTTTGTGCATACATTATGTTTAGGGATACAAGAGAGGGAAAGGGACTTATGACATGTAGATGGTTGATAAGTATGTAACTAATAGTGGATCAAAGATACTTTATAGAGAATTTATATAGTATTTTTCATCGTATTTTAGTTGAATATTTATACATTGATTTTTCCTGGAACACTAGGAACCCTTTTTTACTTATTTGTATGACATGTGAGCCGTCTGTTATTATATGATAATGATTTATCTTATATAATGATTTTATATATTGTTATATATTTGTTATTTATTTTTTATACATATTATTATTTAGGTATAGTATCCAAAATTATTGATTTTGTACCATCACAACATGTTTTTATCCTATTTGGTATATGAAAGAACTCATGAGAACATTTCAATATCCAACATGGATTCAGTGGTATCTTCCAAACCAATTAAAATTTCATTATGTGATTGTTTCAGTTATAGTTTTTTGGGAAATGTTGAGAAAGAGATAGGTCATGTATGGCTTAGGTATGAGAGATTCCATATTTTGGGATAGCTCATGTGTAACAGACATCTATGTTTCCATTGATGGAATTTTTGATACAGTTTTATGATATTTGGTTGTGTAAATTAATCGTTATTCAGGTATTAAGATCAAATTTCTTATATATTCATGTCTATTTATAGATAATAGTATATTAATTTAGTGAATTTTTTTTCACATCCAAATAAACATTATTTCATTGTATGAGGATCTAACTACATTATATATTGTTATGATATATTTGTTTTTGATATTATTAGTGTAACTCAATAATTAAATTATTATGTTTACCTATTTTTGTGATTAAATATAATGAATGGATAATCGTTGGTTGTTCTATTAAATATATTCCATGGGTTATAGATTTAAACATAAGCTAACCTTTATGTAACCCTGTAAACTAACTAGGATATATCATTATATCATTATATGTTTTAAATGTTGGTTTTGCATTTCATAAATCTATAACCCATAATGAGACTAATTAAAGAAGAAATTGAAATGGGCTTCGATTTTACCTATACGAAGGATTTTCCCTTCCATTCACCCATTATATAGGTGGGTGTAGAATAGAAAACTCCTACAAAAATTCTAACGGTGTAGTACATACTCCCACTATATCTATGGGCCTTTACAATTTTGTTCCTTAATAAGATGGGAAATAATGTCCATGTTTGAATATATAAAGGAATTATAATACAATCATCCACCTTTTATTTTGTGTACTACATGTACATAGGATGTAAATAAATATTTAGATATCATTTGTAGTATCTTTGAAATATTTGAGATTACTAGGGATATAAAGGTGATTCTAGAAGTGTTCATGTTATAGGGGCGTTCTATGAGACGGTGTGTTATGATTGGCCATGATTGTAGGCATGAAGGTCTGGGCTATGTTTCGTTCAAGAAAATTTTATTTGGGGAATTTTCCCTTGATATAACAATGTTGGAATTAGAACAGTATTTTATGGCACTATAACATTGTATTTATAATATAGTTAGTATACGACACCTGTTTCCTAAAACATCTATACATAACCCTCTAATAGATGGGATAATAGAATATAGGATATTAAAATCTATATTAGTATTCCTCATAATGTTAGATGAAAATTTAGTAGTATCAAACTAAAATAATTCATATAGGTTTTGCGAAATACCATAAAAATTAATTAAGAACTAGAGGATGAACAATCATTTAGTCTTACTCAAGAAGTCAATACTAAATCAGGTATATATCCTATTACTATAATGAGTTACTATTCAAGTATTATGAATAGATAGATCACATACATGTTGTTGATTATTAGTTAAAAATTTGAATATATTATTGATTCTCCGTCCCCCTTTGCAGAGGTTCAATATTTCATGAAATGTATAAAGGACATGCATTTTTTTCTTAAAACCTCATCAAAAGGGACATTATTGTTTCAAGATAGGGAATCTATTATATTTTTTCTCCAAACCATCATGTCTATTTATATAAAATTTTATATGGAAAAATTATATGTAGCCTAATAACAATTAAAATTTCATTAGTCGAAATATTATATAATTATTACTTCAGAGAGTCAATAACCATAGGTTTAGCGTAATGGGGTTGACGTAGGACCGATGAATATAGTAATTGGGAACCAATAGATGGTGGTGATGTACTGTCTACTATTCAAATTATGATATTTGTTAAATTTATAGTGTCTACTACTTATCTAAAAATGTTTTTTTCTTTTAAATTATAATATTACATTTTTAATGGAAGTGACTGACTAGAAATATATTATTATAACATTATTCTCATAAACATACCATTTAGTGAGAAAGTTGAAAATATAATGTGATCACTCTAGTTTCCTATGGATATTTATAGTTATCAACATCTATAGAAAATCTAGAAATGGGAGCATAAAAGAATTAATGTGATTGAAAAATGGGTTATATATTCATAATTAGATCATACATTGATTTTTTAGAGACTAGTTCCACTTACATTTTACAAGGGAGATATTTTATTATTACTGGGGAGTTTGAGTTGGAAGTTGGTATTTTTTCATTATACGTAAACCAGTTGTGAATTATTATAGAGATCAATAGTGGATAAGCTATTTTTTAATGATCAGTGGTATCCCATGTTCCCATCCCACCATTTATTATATATGTTGTGAAAATTTTCTATATGACTATATAGGTCTCTCCCAGGTATTCCAATTGAGTTTGAGATAGAACTAATTCAATTTTTACAACACAGGGTTCAATTGATATCATAGTATATTAGTTAATGACACCTGGGGGAACCGTGCCTCTAGATGATTTTATTGGATTATTAGCTGATGGATGCATCAGAGGACCAGGGTTCAATTACATGTGCCTCATTAATGATCAAATAATCTATAGTAGTACAATTGAAGGATATTTAGGAATCATACACAGATAGTTTTATTATGAGAGCAAAAATACCATGTCGTGACTCAATAATAATGATGTATTTGGTTATAGAAGATGCGATCCTATTACAGGGTGGACTTATAGTACCTACTTCCATCAATGAAAGGATGAAGAGATATTTACATACATAAAGGATCGTTTTTTATCCTTGAGTATAAAATATATAAAAAGAATCTTGGAATTATTTCTCATGTATATAGATGAAACGGATAATTTTAGGATTTTATACACAATGCCTTACTGATAATAGAATAAATATTGAGAATTATCCTCCTAATGGATTGAATTAGACACTTATATTTTAAATTTGGAAGTTGGAGGATGTCATAAAAGACAATTAGATTAGGTAAATCCGGATATGAAGAATACAAAAGTAATTTTTTGTAGTTTTTGATTGTCAAAAGAATTTTCTGATTTCAAACTAATCTCTGGGGCACACTCAATAAAATAATTTGTATTCCTGTATATTCACACACTCGAATTCATCAAGGGAGTTCATATAATCATTTTATATTATATATATAAAGATTTTTTGTTGTGTTCATCAGATAGATAGTAAAATTCTTTAGGGACTCATCAATGACTAAAACAATGAACAATCATTTAGACAAATGATAGCTGAAGATGTTTACTCGTACATTAGAGGATGTTATCTAGGACTGTGTTTTGTATTTTGGTCAATCATGAAGTGATAAAATATCCATTGATTTTTTTTATAAAACAATAATTTTCATGAATAGATTTTGAGGGAAACATATGAGATCCTTTATTAAATTCCATTCAAATATGAACTATCTTGAAATAAGGCTGGTGAGGAAGTGGCTGTGGGTTCCATTATGGTTCTCTATGCTTTTGATAGAGTACATTAAATTCAAAAAATGTTGTTGAATGATACTATATGGTAGATATATTACATCAATTAGAAAAAGACTCCATTAGAATTTACTATGGTCCACCAGGTTTTTCAATGACTGTCTCTATGGTTGAGAGACCAAAATTTGAGGATGCATGTGAGGATAAAACCTTACAATATTAGACCATTTGTGACCTTGTTGTGTACTTGAACAATGATGTACTACATAGAGCATTGTTCCGACTATCAAGATATAATAAATTTGATTATTGTGTCTCAAAAATATAGGTGCGAGGATGTTAAGATAGAGCCTAACATATTGTACAAGGAATTCCTAGTACCAATTATATACTAGGAATACAATATAATATAAGGGATGATGGTTCCACTATTCGTGATTCATTTGTGGTCATAGATGGTTCTAGATGTATAAAAGGGAGGGAGAGTCTTATGATTAGTTATAATGGACCATGTTGTTTATGTAGTCCAATTGATGATACTTTTTGAGGATCAGAAGCGATTAGAGGATCATAATTGTAATATTCCTTCTTAAAACAATATATGAAATGATATATGTATTACATTAATTATTAATTCTGTTTTATCTCTATAATGGTTTATTTGGATTATTTTTAAATATAATGTTTTTAGGATTAAATATTTGGAGAATGTTATAGATGCTTGGATTTGTGATGGTAGTAACAATGCAATTGGCTAACTATTGGATATAATAGGTGATAAAATGGGGTTACTATAGGTCTAATGTTATATATATAAAACAACTTCAAATAAATTGTATTATACTAACCCATTGATGGTGTTTGAAAATATTGGTGGTTGTTCCTTCTAAACTAGCCCACTAGGGAGGCCCAACAACTCTCCAGGGAAGCCTATCAAAGAGGGGATTATATTGACCCAAATAAATTTTATTTATATTAATTGTCCTATTTAAATAAGAAAACCTAAACACAACCACATAAATTATACCCAAATGAAGAATCCCTTAACACATGAAAAAAACCAATCATTTTCCATTCTATTCCAATGTTTGATCAATATAATGATGCTTGATCGATATATATTCTATAGAACACCCCAAACTCCTTCAACATGTATGTGAAATGTGAATTTATCTATTATGGATTTATGAATTACATTTTAATATAACTATTATTTCTTATATCCTTCATTAATAAATTATGAATATATCATTTATTAATTTATATGGATCAAAACTATAACTATCATTAACTAAAGATATATTACAGTTATGTGATTATGGATTATCATCATATATGTATTCGTTAGGTATATTTAATGAATAAAATATAACCCATTAGATAAATATAAGTAAACCATTTATAAATAATTTGACTTTGAGGATTATATAGTTGATTTATAATGGACTGTACATTTCAGAAAATACCCTTTAATTGATCTATATCTGTCCAAAACATGGGATGTTTCTTGGTACGTTATATTATATCATTCATGTTGTGACCATAAAAATTATAAATAAAATATTGGTTCCATTTTTCAATAATGAATTAATTATTGATTTATGTTTTTAATAGTCATGGGGTCTTATTCTATTTTTAATAAATATTTCATGATACTTTCATTAGTCAGAAATATATCTAGTGAGTTGAAATCAGCTTCTATTAGATCTATATAAAATATCTCCATTGAAAGACTCCATGACATAGGTGATTATTTTATTCATTTATAGACACTGAATATCCTATGATATCTTTTATAAGACACATATTCCTTCCCTAAATAAAATAAAATATTCATTGATGCATGAACTATATATGCATGGGAGCGAAACATGATTCAATGTTTAATCTATTGATTAATATTGGAGTAAATTTTGATTTTTCTCGGGGAATGAAGTTACATATCATTTTAATCTCATTAATATTCTAATTTCAAAGATATGATTCCTATGTTGGAAATGGAATGATTGACTATTTTGGATAGTGATAGATTTTTCTTGACTGTGTAGTTCATGAAATACATAAATGATGTTTAATTTCTTGTGTATTTATATTGTAGATTTTTTAAATTATTTATGTGGATCAAATATTGTTATGTGATATTATTAATTACTTTGATTACATGATGTGAACAACTCTGTTACACTCTGAAATTTTGTTGATTTTACCATTCATTTAGCGGTATTGTATTTGGTTCATAGTACAGGTGGACCATATAAGTATTAATATCACATATTGGGGAAGTTCATATTACATGAAGTTATGATTATGATTTAACAATTAATAGTTATGGGGAATGAGTTCCTTTTGGACCATCATATAAACTATATTCCTTGTTGATAATGAGTAACGAAAAACAAGATGCCTTATAGACACTAATTAAAATTGTCACAATTTGACCTTGTGTAATGACTTGAAACTCTATAAATTTTAGATATTGAGTAATATTATTACCATCCATTTACTTATTTCATTATCACCTCAAGAATTATAGACTAACATTCCAGAATATGGCCCAAAAATGTATGGATAGGGATCATGGTGGAATGGGTTGCACATATACCCAAGGTGCATGATTACATGTGATATATTTTTCATCTATTCTTATTATGAAATACACCTAATATAAAACATCAAAAATGATAATGGTGTATTTTTGGTATCTTATTAGGATTTATTACAAGCATATTGTTAGTTAATCTCGATAATTTCATAGGATTCTTGATGAGGGATCCAAATTAGGGAATGGGATCCATGATAGGTTTCTAATTGAGGTTTGTGATGAGGTTAGTGGGACATCGATGGACAGAAGATGTTTTTTAATATATTCAATTATTTACCTTCTATCACCTTAACACTATAATTTGGTATTTCACATAAGTTTTTAGTTTATTATTTTGATGACATGTGTGTAATCATTAATTTCATTATGGTTTTTTGTCATTAAACATCATTCTAAGAGTTTCTTTATATTTCAATTTTATTATTATCATGTATTTTTGTGATAAAAGAGGGTATATTCTCCCAATAAATGGTGTTTGAACCATCAATTATACTCTGAATCCTCTTGCATAAAAGGAGGTTCACAGGAGGTATTGTTTTTCTATAAATCATACATGGTTTTTTGTGTCAGGGAACTATTTCTGAATAATCTTTCAAGAAAAAATATGAATCTTCATTGTACCCACAATTTGACCATGAGTTGGATTTCTACATTTATGCCTAGTTTTCCATGCCAAAAAATCACTATATTTCTAATAAAGTTCATGAAACAATGTTTAACAAGTCACTAATGTGATTCCCTGAAATTCCTTGAAATATCATTCATTAAGAACATACTCAAATAGACCTCATATATAGACCGCCATCTTCCTCATATGAAACATGATAAACCAATTGGTCTAACACTATATTCAATGTATTGGGAGAAGTTCGACATAGATTATAAGAGGAAGTAATCTATTTTAAGTGTCTATTGAGGTAGTCTTATTCTTACCTAAATCATGAATATGGGAGCACCAATACTATTCAATCAGAATGAGATAGAGAAATTAAATATGTAGAAAAAAATATTGATCTCAGGAAGGATATAAGATGATTATTGAAATTGGGATCCAACAATATTACTCATTGATTAATTTCAACATCACAATTACATCATTCATAGTTAAATAAATCGTTTACATGATTTTTCTCAGGTGATTCGAATAAAAAATAAAGAGACAGTGGAGGGTGAATAGATGAACTGAGGATCCGATAATTGATTAATGTGATCCAATCATAGGAATGATCCATTGAAAAATAATTTCTGGAACCATAATCATACATTTTGAACATTTATATAATTTATCATACCAATTTCTCATTAAAAAGTTAAAATATTGTTCATAAATATAGGATTAATCCCACTCCCACTTTTTAAAAAATCTTCTTGATTATATTAGGATCTTTTCTACTGTTATTTTTTTAATTAGATATATTAATAATGTAGTGTCGGAACTCAAATAACTAATTTTGAGTTCTGAGGTTCATTGATGTTTCCCTAACACCATAATATATATATATTTATTTATTTATTTATATTGGGATGAAAAAATTCAATAATGTTCAATAGATGATACCCCATATCTAAAAGAACTGTAATATAGTATACATTTATAAAATAATTATTAAATTGTAATATAATATTATAACTAACTAAATTAACAAAAAATATTGTATTAAATAAAAACACATGAACCCAGTTCATTATAAATTTATGTAATGATCATTTTGGATTTAAATAGTTCTCTTTTATAAAAATAATTTGTATTATTTAATGGTTTTATATTAATAAATTTTTTTTATCATTATTGGTGAATAATTTTAATGAAATTGTTATTTAATATTTTCATCAAATATTATAACATTAATAATTTTTTTAGACATGGGAAAATAGTTAACTTTATTTCATTCCTAAAGAATTATTTCTCTAAAAATAATTATTATCACCTCCTAGGAAAATGTTTTAAATTTAATTTTTAGATATCATATGTATTTAATATTAAAAAATGTATTACATATTTGAAATCATGGGGATTAAATTTAGAAAATATGTCATTGTTTTTTTTTCTTCAATAGGAATACAAACCATTGAATTTTTTTTCACCCATGTCAGGGTAAAACATTTAAAATCGTATTAAATGATTTATTTAATGCTTCCAAATTGTTGCAGTAATTTTTTACTTGATTATATAAGATTAGTTTGATTGTGTCTATCAAATTAACAAATATATAGTAACTATGTAACATATTTCTATGACTAGTAACCTTTTAATTTATTTAATTACATCAAAATAAAATTATCTTAAATTTTATATCACTAAATTACTTAAATAATGAGGGAAATGGATAATATTGGATATAGATGTTTATATAATATCAAAATTTTTTATTTCTCATTAATTTATGTATAATAATAAATGATTCTATAATTAACATAAATGCTTACACAATACTGAAATAATATATCATTAATTTAAAGAAAAATAAAGATAATTATTTTTAAATAATAATAATAATATTACATGAGTGATTTATTTTATTCCAAAAACTTTGTACATAAATATAACATATTAGTGAACTTTTATAATTATTATATTGTAAAAACATCTTTTTCATGGTGCCTTGAATGTTTGTTTAAATGAATAGTTCAAGAATATTTTTTAATGAAATTTTATTATATATTATATTTTATAAAATGATTTAAAATTATAATAAAAAATAATTGATTCTGACCGAATGGAAATTGGTTTCATATGTTATTCATGGTCAGTATTTTGTAACTTTTCATTTTATGTTAACATTTTTATCCCTATAATATTTATGTAGTTGTTATCACATTTTTGGTAAAAAAAATAATTAACAAACAATTTAATCAAAACCATTCTGTTCAAAATGAAAATAATATATGTATAAATTTCAATGGAAAATATTATTTCAATCAAAAAATAATTTTCTTCTAATTAATATCCATTTTGATCAAAAATGAAATTTTTATATTTTAATACATTTTATGAAAATCATTTTGTGTCATATCCCTTTATTATAAATCAAAACTCCTCCTGAAACTCTTTATATCACATTTATCCTTTTATCTTGACCAATAATAGAACAATTATCTAATAAAATTACATAGGCAATAAATATATTTTCTATTATTCTTAACTAATATACTGTGGTCTCATTATAAAGGACCTAAAAGAGTATAATCAAAATAGAGGTATTATCTTTACCTAACACCATTCAATATACTTCATATTAAATTTTGTCTAACTGATTTGTAAAAATAATAAAATAATAAATTCGGTAAACATAGAAAAATTTAATCTAATTAAGATTATTGTATAAAAAAATTCACCCACTTTCATATCATATGTGGAGTAAATTGATCTCCCCTATATACCAACGACCTATAATCTCAACATTGAGAGGCAATTCATTTCCCATCACTATATTTCATTTATTTTTAATAAAATAGATATCATGTATATATATTATTTCTAAATTATTTATGTAAAGACCCGTAAAAATCAAGGGAATTTTTTTTCTTAATTTTCTTTGGGATTTTAGAAGAACGCAGTTTCTATCGGCGCTTGATTCTGAGGCCCAGTGTGCCCGGAATTAATTGCCGAAGTTAGGCTCGGGTACGTTCAGTGAACAAATGAGAAGGGTTTTCTAACTTTTAAACCGGTGCTCGGAATTGAAATCTGAGGGCACCGATGAACTCGCAGCACCGGTAATTTCTTATGAAAACCTTTTCTGAAGGTGTGTTTGCCCTGGAGGATTTGTTTTAATTTTGAGGTGTAAGTGAAGAATAAATAAAATTTGTAATCGAATTTTATTTTTCTTATAGGTAGTTTTATCCTTTCTGTGGAAGTTGGGTTGGTAACTACCCTTGGGAGAATAAATGAGAGGTTGGACCCACACGATCCCCCACCTTTTCACATTTCCCATAACCCCTTGAAACTCCCCTTTAAACTTGTTAACCCCCTTAAATTAAGTAACACTTCCACTTCTTTATTTAATTTTCCAACCTACCTCTTAATTAATTAAACAACTCATGGTTTGATTAATTAAGTGAAATGGATTTGAATTTTGTAAATTTGAATGCATGGCATGGGTAAATAAAATAATGTGAAGACTTTTTTTATTTTGGTTGAAATTGTTGTGTTAAGAGAAAGGGAAGTGAGCTCTTGAGTTTTGAAGATGTTTTTCCTCCGAAGAAGAACGCTTCATCTCCTTTGTTGATGAACGCAATTAACGCCGAAGCTTTGACGAAGAATGCCATCTCATCTTGCATCTTCTCTCCACATCGAAGGAAGCGAGACGCCGCATTCTTCATCGGGCGAACACCGACGACGTGCCTTCTCTTCTTCTTCCTCCGCATCAAGGGAGGAGACACCTCCGCGGGGAACGCTGCCATCGACGACGACTCTTCCTCCGACGTCAACGGAATCGACACCGATCTTCCGCAACGTCTTTTTCCGCGACGAACCTTCGTTCAACTACGCCCGAGGTAGGGGATTTATTTGTTGTTCGTGAAATCATCCTTCACTGTTCCTCATTTCATTTGGACCGCTTACTATTGATTAAAGGGAGGGGTCCGGACCGCACAAACACGACCGACCCTCCTCCCTTGTATGTTTTGTGGTTACGGTTCAAAGAAAGCGGTGCGGTGCAATGGCACCACGTGGGAACATACGGCAAGTTCGTGCGACGCCGATGAAGTCGAAGAAGGTCGTGGCGTCGTTGCGCTGCGCGGGTGAACCCCAAAAACACCACGGCCGGAGTGGGGCCGTGGCAGAGCAGGGAGCCAGGGGTTATGACCCCTGGATGGCCGGACAAGAGTGGCCCCCCACATGGGGGTCGCGGTTACGAACCATGGGGCAGCACCCCCCCCCCCCATCTGCTCGGCCAAAATGGCCGAGCCACCTGGCCAGCGCGTCGGGCTACCCAGGCCGGGCCGTGCCGCGCCCAAGCATGCCGGACCCGGACCTGGGTTTGGTCGACCCAGGTCGGGCGGACCCAGGGGGTCTCGGCCCGGGTCGGTCCGGGCCCGAAATCCCCACTTCCGGACCCCTTTCTGTCTTTTGCCCATAACATGGGCTACAGACCTCTGATCGACGCACCGTCATTTGCGATGAAATCCTTGGATCAAGACGGTCATTTTGGTTTATCACACTCAAGGTTTCAGAGTACTTTGGGTTTGTCCCGGTTGGTTCGAACATGAAACCAACCGGGCCCTCGGAGCAGAAACGCTTATAACATGAGCTCCGGACGTCCGATTGACGTTTCATCGACTTTGTTGGATTCCTCTTGACGAGACGAAACTTTTGGAATTATTTTCCTGAGTTTTGGATGCTGTTTGATTGTGGACGGGTTGGATTGTACCCGAAATCCAACCGGGCCCCTAGAACGGAAAAGCTGATAACTTTCGGACCGGACGTCCGTTTGATGAACTGTCAGAGGCGTTGGTGATCTCGTTGAGAAATGGTCCCTATGAGCATACCCTATGAGAGTTAGGGGTACAGATGAGATATGACCGGGTTGGTTCGCACACAAAACCAACCGGGCCCCTGGGACGAAAAGGCCAGTAACTCACAGACCGGGCGTCTGATTGACGCGCCGTCTGTTGCGTTGAGACCCCTATGAAGAGGTGGTCCCTTGAGATACTTCTTCGTGTGACCATGAGATACTTGGAGTATCAACCAGTATCTTGTGGATCGGACCCTTCCGGAGATGAGCTAGTTGAGTGTAGAGACCTAGTAGCTGATTGAGACTTGAAAACTACTGATCGATTGACTCGGAGTGATTCTGATAGCACAGTGGGGTGCACTTGGTTGTAGCGGAAAACCCATGGAGGAAGTGCGCTTGGTTATAGCGGCAGACCCGCGGTACTCGACAGAAGGAGTACCTCTGTAGGCTATGAGGGGGTGCGCTTGGTTGTAGCGGCAGACCCATGGTGGGATGCGCTTGGTTGCAATGGCTGGCCCACAGTACTCGAAAGGTGGAGTAATTCAGCAGTCCAAGGTTAGTGGGACGTGCATGGGTGTAGTGGAAGGCCCACTGTACTCGACAGGGGAGGAGTTCTCCAATAGCCGTGGTTTCGATATCGTGAATAAAATCCTGGTTTGAGCTGAGTCTATGACCTTTGTGTTTACCTCATGATTGAGATGGGTCACTTGATAACTTAGGTATATGTATGGGGATATACCTGGGTAGTGGTTATCCGTTGATTTCATAATCTTTGTGTTTCCTCATGATTAAGATGGGTTACTGATGACTTAGGTATAAGTATGGGATTATACCTAAGTAAGAGTTATCTATAGAGATTCTTATTTGTGTTTATCCTTGTTGGATTTAGAGAGACCATGAGGGTCTTGGTGTCCCTACTGAGTATCGTTATACTCACCCCTGCACGGGCTATGCCCGCACCTCATTGTGTTGGATGCAGACGACAGACAACGCTGATGGAGGTCGAGCGTTCGAGGACTGGACATTTCCCAGAGGTGGATCTCACGACGAGTCAGTACCCATAGGAGACAGACGGACGGATGATCGGATGGGGAGTGTTGGGGAGGTCATATGTTCCTACCCTTCAGGTAGGATCCGAGGAGGAAGACCCATGAGCTTCTTCCATTTTTCCAGCTATTTGTCTTTTTCTGTTGTACTTTTTTTCAGTTGTACCAGTACTTACGATTGGGTTTGTATTCTGGCCCATTTACTTTCCAGCACTTTTTTTGTACTTTGTGTATTGCTTCCGCTTGTACTATGTGGTGTTTTGTTTACTTTTATAAAGGAAATTCCTTCCCAGTTATTGGAAATTACACCTTTGGTGCTAGTCGCCAGCCCCTGGCCTATGGAAGGCGGGCTTCGGGTAGTCACGGCACGAGCCCTGAGGACGGGTCGTGATAATTTATAATTATATAACTATAATATCTCTTATAACTTTTAACCTTACTATCTATTGGAATGTGATAACACCATTTTTTGTAAATGTGGACCACCACCTCTATGAAATAATGTGACTTTTTTGTATTTTAATTTTAATTAGATGGTAATAATAAAACATTTAATGCATATATGATATATATTTGATATAATAATTTTCCTATAATTTTGAATTATAATTTATATTATAATGATTCAATATATGAAAAAAATGAAATAATGTTCATGTGTATTTCATGCTTCTAATATCTATTAATGGTGGAAATGATTTTTCCATCCATACCTTATATATATATATGTTTGAAATATATCTAATATTAATATGTTGATAAATATCTTATATAAGATATAAACATGAACAAATAATAACGAATGAGGTTTCCAAACTGAATCTTAAATGAAAAATGAATCTATTATCATTGAGAATAATGATTCAAATAACACATTGCTAGTAAAATAATTTTATGATTTTCAAAATTAAATAATTAATTGAATGATAAATATTCTTTTGGTTATAGATGAAATATAATAAATAAATATTAATTATATTGGAGGCTTCATTATGTATGAATATTGATGAGTCATTTGGTAGGTTGTTTATTTTCCATTCCTAATTTGAAACAGGATTGTTTATGCAGGAATTGGAATTAATTAAATTATGTGATCCATACATGATAAATAAATTTCCTTTTACATATCTTTTGTTTTTTTATTATAATAAATTTTTTCCTTTCTTTTCCATCACATTATATATTTATGTGGCCACAATAATCATTTAATTTAAAAATGAATACGTTTTACTATTTAGTGGGTAAAAAAATTCTTCCATATCCTTGTTTCATTTTTTTTCAAGTCTGATTTAATTAATATAATATGAATGTATAAATTTTTTTATACCCATTATTTTTTAATATAATTTTTTAAATGTTATGTTCATGTCATTATTCGAGTGAGGTAGTTTTTTACTCTTTACAAAGATTTTAATGGAATGATTTCATTTAACTGATTCTATATGTTATGAATTTGTTACCATCAGAGAGACTCAATGATTTGATGTATTATTTAAATTTTTAATGTTTAATTTCATACATAAAATTTCTCATTATCATTTGGAAAAAAATTATATTTTCACTAAGCAATTTAAAATCTAAAAGGGTAATTTCCTTAAAAAATAATGGTATTATAATTTTAATTGACTTTTTATAGATGATGACATAAATTTATGGTATTTTTTTAGTAGGTATGTTACCAAATTAATCCATTATTATTATTTATCTATATTTTTTTATGATGATGATTATATATTTATGAAAACCAATTATTTTCAAAGAATTATGCTATGGGAAATTTTTAAATGTCTTTTAAGCACATTTTATTTTCTTGATTTGGATTTGATTATAAGATTAATGTTTTATTATCATTTGGTATGTGTGACTAGAATTATATATCCCTGCAATTAATTGATTAATGTTTTATGTCTCCTGATATTATTATCGGAAATAATTCGTTGTGCTTAATCCACTATGGGAAACAAGATGATGTTCATAATCCACTCAATAAAAAAATTCATTGACAATTTTACACATTGAAAATAATTATTTCCTCTATAAATTATAGAAAACTAATTGATTTTCATGATATAAAATGGAAAATAACTTAATTCTATTAATTCACTCAGGGAAATATGTGTTGAAACCTGAAAAGTTATGATTTGATGGTCTGAGTAGTTAACCATGACATATAAAAATGTTTTTCTAAAAATGATAATGACACAATTTTATAATAGGAACATATGTATTAATATTGATTTATATTAAATTTTCAATCTTATTATTCATGTATTTAGAAAATAAAATTAGTTATTCCATCAATCCTATTTATGATCATTGTTATACTGGTTATGGAATTTTTATGTTATGGTATTGATTTCACACCATTATAATTATCTTCTTCATTTATATAATAATAGATTGATATGTCTTACATTTATCCTTCTTGTTTAGAATATTTTTTTACAAAGAGTATGTTCCGAACTGTAAGAAATTTGAAGAATATTATTGGAGATAATGAAGAATGTATCAAATTAAATTTTTTATGAACGTACTTCTAATGAAAATAAACATAATGATTATAGAATAAATTATATTGTTTGATAAGAAAAACTCATTGAAAAATATGTAATATTTTTCTATGAAATTTATAGGATACTATAGTTGGTAATAGTGTATGGGGTTTTAAATCTATGTTTATTATGATTACTGTAATTCAAAGAAAACCATAAAGATCAGTAATTTATAAGTTAACATGATAATGATTTTGTAATTACCAAAAGACCTACATATAAAATATGGTTCCATAGACTAAGAATATAATGTCATTATGTAGAAATCCATTGAATTATTTTTATTGAATAATCACTCTGATTAATTATTCTTAATAGTTACAAAAACCATTTTGGTTTCGGTAAGGGTATGACGATAAAATGATGTTTTTCTGGGTAATATATATGCTCATATATTTTTTTTTGTTATTTTAGAAATGTTATATGAATAATTTTTTCTATACGAATGTCCCATGGGAATCCATTTATGATATATTAATATTAGATTATAGTTTGAATATAAATTTTATAGTGGTATATTTGTCACATAGCATTTCTATAGTTCTACTTTAATTTATTTTTATGGATAATTTTTCAAGAATATATTTTTTAAACCAATATATTAAATATTATATTAGTTATAGAATGGGTTGGATTTATTTATATGTACTTCATGCCCATTAAAAAGGAATTGATGTCATGATTCTTATTAAAAATAATCCTACGATCATTTTTCATTTCTAGGTTTAATAAAAAATGAAATAGAAATTACTAGTATCGTGTGTGCAGTAAATCCAATCCATGATGGTTATGTTTCTAATATGGTAACAAAGAATATAATCATTGAAGATAATTCTATAGAATGGTATTATGTTGATTTATTTCCAAGTGAATTCATAAATATCATTAAGGAGGCACATATAATTGAACCCAGGTCCTCTGATGCATCCATCAACTAATTGGCCAATAAAATAATCTAGAGCAACTATTCCCCCAAATGACATTAACAAATATACTGTGATCAAATATTCTATAGTAGTATGATATCATAGTATATTAGCTAAGGAACTTTGGGGGAACAATTGCTCTAGATGATTTTATTGGCCGATTAGCTGATGGATGCATCAGAGGACCAGTGTTCAATTACATGTGCCTCATTAATGATCAAATATTCTATAGTGGTACAATTGAATAATATTTATGAAGCATACATAGAGAGTTTTATTATGAGATCAAAACTAGCATGTGATGACTCAATACAAATTAGGTCTTTGGTTATAGAATATGTGATCCTATTACATGGTGGACTTATAGTACCAAATTTCATCAAAGAAAGGATGAGGGGATATTTACATACTTAAATGATCATTTTTTATCCTTCAGTGTCAAATATATAAAAAGAATCTAAGAATTATTTATTGTTTATATGGATGAAAAGGAAAAAATTTGCATTTTATACACAATGCCTTACTTATAATATATTAAATATTGAGAATAATCCTCTTAATGTATTGAAGTAGACACTTACATTTTAAATTTGGAAGTTGGAGGATGTCACAGAAGACAATTAGATTAGGTAACTCAGGACATTAAGAATGAAAAAATAATTATTTGTAGTTTTTGATAGTAAAAATAAATTTTCTCATTTCAAACTAATCTATTGGGCACACTCAATAGAATAACTTGGATTCCTATATATTCACACACTCAAATTCATTATGAGAGTTCATATAATCAATGTATATTATAGATATATAGATTTTTTGTTGTCTTTTTCAGATAGATAGTCAAATTCCCTAGGGACTCATCAATGATTGAAATAATGAACAATCATTTAGATGAATGATAACTGAAGATGTTTACTAATACATTATAGGGTATTATTTCGGACTATGTTTTGTTTTTTGGTCAATCGTGCAGTGATAAACTATCCCTTGATGTTTATTTATACAACAATAATTTTCATGAATAGATTTTGTTGGAAACATATGAGATCAATTATTAAAGTCCATTCAAATATGAACTATCTTTAAATAAAGCTGGTGAGGAAGTGGTTGTGGGTTCTATTATGGTTCTCTATGCTTCTGATAGAGTACCTTAGATTCAAAAAATCTTGTTGAATGATAGTATATGGTAGATATATTAAATCAATTAGAAGAAGACACCATTAACATTTACTATGGGCCACCAGATTTTTCATTGACTGTATTTATGGTTGAGAGACCAAAATTTGAGGATGCATGTGAGGATAAAACCTTACAATATTAGACCATTTGTGACCTTTTAGTATATTTCAACAATGATGTACTACATAGATCTTTATTCCCACTATCTAGGTATAATAAATGTGATTCTTGTCTCTCAAAACTATAGGTACAATCCAGATTATATTAATGTATTCATGTGTGAGGATGTTAAGATAGAGCCTAACATATGTATAAGGAATTCCTATAACCAATTGTGTACTAGGAATATAATGTAATATATGGGATGAAGGTTCCACTATTCATGATTCCTTTGGGGTTATAGATGGTTCTAGATGGATACAAGGGAGGGAGAGTCTTGTGATTAGTTATAATGGACTATGTTGTTTATGTAGTTCAATTGATGGTACTTGTTGAGGATCAGAAGCGATTAGATGATGATAGTTGTAATATTCATTCTTAAAACAATATATGAAATGATATATGTATTACATTAATTATTAATATTGTTTTATCTATATAATGGTTTATTTGGATTATTTATTAATATTATGTTTTTAAGAATAAATATTTGGAGAATGTTATAGAAGCTTGGATTTGTGATGGTAGTAATAACGCAATTGTCTAACTATTGGATATAATAGGCGGTAAAATGGGGTTACTATAGGTCTAATGTTTTATATAGAAAACAACGTCAAATAAATGTATTAATACTAACCCATTGATGGTGTTTCAAAATATTGGTGGTTGTTCTTTCTAAACCAGCCCACTAGGGAGGCCCGAAAACTCTCAAGGGAAGCCTATCAAAGAAGGAATTATATTGACCCAAATAAATTTTATTTTTATTAATGGTCCTATTTAAATAATAAAACATAAACACAACCACATACATTAAATCCAAATGAAAAATCCCTTAACACGTGAAAAAAACCCATCATTTTCCATTCTATTCCAATGTTGGATCAATATATTGATGCTTTATGGATATGTATTCTATAGAATAACCCAAAATCCTTCAACCTATATGTGAAATGTGAATATATCTATGATGGATTTATCAATTACATTTTAATAAAATTATTATTTCTTATATCCTTAATTGATCAATTATGAATATATCATTTAATAATTTATATGGATCAAAACTATAACTACCTTTAACTAAAGACATATTACTGGTATGTGATTATGGATTATCATCATATAAGTATTCGTTAGGTATATTTAATGAAAAAAATATAACCGATTATATTACTAGAATTAAACCATTTATAAATAATATGATTTTGAGGATTCTATAGTTGATTTATAATGGACTGTACTTTTCAGAAAATATCCTTTAATTGATCTATATCATTCCATAACATGGGATGTTTCTTGGTATGTTATCTTATATAAATCATGTTGTGACTATAATATTTATAAATAAAATCTTGTTTCTGATTTCCAATAATGGATTAATTATTGATTTATGTTTTTTAATAGTAATGGATCTTATTCTATTTTTAATGAAGATTTAATGATCCTTTCATTAATCAAAAATATATCCAGTGAATTGAAATCAGGTTCAATAAGATCTATATAAAATATCTCCATTGAAAGAATCCATGATATGGGTGATTATTTTATTCATTCCTAGACACAGAATATCCTATGATATCTTTTATAAGACACATATTCTTTCCAAAAATAAAATAAAAGATTCCTTGATGCATGAACTATATATGTGTGGGAGTGAAACATGATTCGATGTTTAATCTATGGATTAATATTGGAGTAAATTTTAAATATTCTAGAGGAATGAAGTTACGTATCATTTTAATCCATTTAATATTATAATTTCAATGATATTATACCTATGTCAGAAATTGGATGATTGACCATTGTGGAGAGTGATAGATTTTGGTTGAATTTGTAGTGCATGAAATACATAAATGATGTTTGACTTCTTGAGTATTTATATTATAGAGTTTTATAATTATTTATGTGGATAAAATATTATTATGTTATATTATTAATTACCTTGATTACATGATTTGAATAACACTGTTACACTCTAAAATGTTGTTTATTTTAAAATGAATTTAGCGGTATTGTATTTGGTTCATAGTACAGGTGGACCATATAAGTGTTAATATCACATATTGGGGGAGTTCATGTTATAAGAAGTTATGATTATGATTGAACAATACATACTTTTGGGGAAAGAGTTCCTTTTGGCCTGTATTATAAAATATATTCCATGTTATTACTGAGTAATGAAAAACATGATTCCTTATAGATACTAACTAAAATGGTCACTATTTGACCTTGTGGAATGAATTGAAACTTTATAACTTTTAGATATTGAGTATTATGTTTACTATCCATTTACTTATTTCATTATCACCTCAAACATTATAGAAAAACATTCCAGAATATAACCCAACCATGTATGGATAGGGATCATGGTGGAATGGGTTTCACATATACCCAATGTATATGATTACATGTGATATATTTTTCATCTATACATATTATGGAATACACTTAATATAAAACATCAAAAATGATAATGGTATATTTTTTGTATATTATTAGGTTTTATTACACACATATTGTAAGTCAATCTCAATGATTTCATAGGATTCTTGATGAGGGTTCCAAATTAGGTAATGGGATCCAGGACATGATTCTAATTGAGGTTTGTGATGAGGTTAGTGGGACATCGATGGACACAAAATGTTTTTTAATATTTTAAATTATTTTCCTTTTATCACCTTAACCCTATAATATGTTATTTCACAATTGTTTTAAGTTTTTTTTGAATGACATGTGTGTAATTATTTATTTCATTATGGTGTTTTGTCATTAAACATAATTCTAATAGTTGTTTTATATTTAAATATTATTATTATCATTTATTTTTGTGATAAATGAGGGTATATTCTCTCAATCAGTGGTGTCTGAACCATCAATTATAGTCAGAATCCTCTTGCATAATGGGAGGTTCACATGATGTATTGTTGTTCTTTAAATAATACATGGAGGTTTTTGTCAATGAAATATTTTTGAATCATCTTGCATGAAAAAATAAAAAGCTTCATTATACCCACAATTTTACCAGGAGTTGGATTTCTACATCTGTACCATGTTTTCCATGCCAAAAAATCACTATAATTGTAATAAGATTAATGAAATAATTTATAACATGTCACTAATGTGATTCCTTGAAATTCCTTGAAATAGCATTCATTAAGAACATACTGAAATAGACCTCATATATAGACATCCATCTTCCTCATATGATCCATGCTAAACCAATTGGTCTGACACTATATTCGACGTATTCATAGAATTTCCAAATAGATCATAAGAGAAAGTAATCCATTGTAAGTTTCTATTGAGGCAATCTTATTGTCAGCTAAATCATGAATATGGGAGCACCAATACTATTGAATCAGAATGAGAAAGAGAAATTAAATATGTAGACAAAAATATTGATCTAATAGAGGATATTAGATGATTATTGAAATTGGGATCCAACAATATTACTCAGTGATTAATTTCAATATCACAGTTGCATCACTCATAGATAAATCAATCCTTTAGATGTTTCTTCTCAGGTGATTCGAATAAAAAATAAACAGAAGGTCAAGGGTGATTAGATGAAATGATGATCCCATAATTGATTAATGTGATCCAATCACAGAAATGATCCATTGAAAAATATTTTTTGGATCCATGATCATATATTAAGAACATTTATATAATTTATCATACCAATTTCTCATTAAAAGGGTAAAATACTATTAATAAATGGAGGGTTAAGCCCGCTATCATTTTTTAAACAGTCTCCTTGATGATATTATGATATTTTCTACTATTATTTTATTGCTTAGTTCTTTTAATAAAGTAGTGTAGGAACTCAAATAACTAATTTTGAGTTATAAGGTTCATTGATGTTTCCCTAACACCATAATATATATATATATATATATTGGTATAACAAAATTCAATAATGTTAAATAGATGAAACCCCATATCTAAATGAACTGTAATATAGTATACATTTATAAAATTACTATTAAATTATAATCTAATATTATAACTAAATAAATTAACCAAAAATATTGAATAAAATAAAAACACTTGAACCCAGTTCATTGTCAATTTACATAATGATCATTTCAGAGTAAAATAGTTCTCTTTTATAAAAACAATTTGTATTATTTAATGGTTTTTATATTAATAAATTTTATTTATCACTATTGGTGAATAATTTTAATGAAATTTATATTTAATATTTTCATCACATATTATAACATTACTAATTTTTTTAGACATGGGAAAATAGTTAATTTTATTTTCTTCTTCAAAAATTATTTTTCTAAAAATATTTATTATCCCCTCATAGGAAAATGTTTTAAATTGATTTTTTGGATATCATATGTATTTAATATTGAAAAACATATTACATATTTGAAATCATGGGGATAAAATTTAGAAAATATGTCGCTATTTTATTTCTTCAATATGAATACGAACCATTGAATTTTTTTTCACCCATGTCAGGTTAAAACATTTAATGTCTTATTAAATCATTTATTTATTGCTGCCAAATTATTGCACTAATGTTTACTCAATTAGATGAGATTATTTTGACCGTTTCTATGAAATTAATGAATATATAGTTACTAGGTATCCTATTTCTGCGATTAGTAACTTTTTTATTTATTTTAATTACATTAAAATGACATTATCTTAAATTTCATATCACTAAATTACTTACAAAATCATAAAAATGGATAATATTGTATATACTTGTTTATATAATATTGAAATTTTTTCTTTATCATTAATTTATGTATAATTTTTAATGATTCTGTAATTACCATAAATGGTTACAAAATACAGATATAATATATAATTAATTGAAAGAAAAATAATATGAATTATTTTAAAATAATAATATTATTATTACTTAAAAGATTTATTGTATTCCAATTAAATTGTACATAAATATAATATATTTGTGATATTTAGAAGTATTATATTGTAATAACATATTTTCCATGGTGTCCTTAATGTTTCTTTAAATGAATAGTTAGAGAATATTTTGTATTGAAATTTGATTATATATAATATTTTCTATTTTTTTTAAATTACGATAAATAATAATTTATTCTAACTGAATGAAAATTGGTTTCATATGTTAGTAAAGGTCATGTTTTTTGTATCTTTTCAATTTATGTTAACATTTTTATCCCTATAATATTTATGTAGGTGTTATCACAATTTTGGTAAAAAATAATTGACAAACAATTTAATCAAAACCATACTGCTCAAAATGAAAATAATATATGTATAAATTTCAATGGAAAATATTATTTCAATCAAAAAATAATTTTCTTCCAGTTAATATCCATTCTGATCAAAAATTAAATTATTATATATTAATACTTTTTATGAAAATTATTTTCTAGTCATATCCCTCCATTATAAATCAAAAATACTCCTAAAACTCTTTATATAACATTGATCCATTTATCTTGACCAATACCAGACCAATTATCTAATATGATTCTTTAGGAAGTAGTTATATTTTCTGTTATTCTAAACTGATATACTATGGTCCCATTATAAAGGACCTAATAGAGGATAATCAAAGTAGAGGCATTCTATTTACCCAAAATCATTCAATATACTTCATATTCAATTTTTCCTAATGGATTTGTAAAAATAATAAAATAATAAAATCAGTAAACCTAGAAAAATTTAATTTAATTATGATTATTGTATCAAAAATATTCACCCTCTTTCATATCATATGTGAAGTGAATTTATCTCCCCTATATACCGATGACCTATAATCTCAACATTGAGATGCAATTCATTTCTCATAACCATATATCATTTATTTATAATAAAATAGATATCAATTATATATTTTATTTATAAAATATTTATAATTATATAATTATAATATCTATTCTAACTTTTAACCTTCATATCTATTGGAATGTGATAACATCATTTGTTTGTATGTGTGGACTTCCACCTCCCCGAAAAAATGTGATTTTTTTTTGCATTTTCATTTTAATTAGATGTTAAGAAGAACACATTGAAAGCATATATGATATATATTTGATATAATAATTTTCCTATAATATTGAATTATAATTTATATTACTATCATTCAGTCTATGAAAAAAATGAAATAATGTTTATGTGTATTTGATGCCTATAATATCTATTAATGGTGGAAAAGATTTTTCCATCCATACCTTATATATATATGTTATAAATATATCTAGTATTAATATATTGATAAATATCTTATATATGATATAAAGATGAACAACTAATAATAAATGATATTTCCAAACCGAATATTAAATGAAAAATGAATCTATTATCACTGAGAATAATGATTTAAATAACACATTTCTAGTAAAATAATTTTATGATTTTCAAAATTAAATAGTAATTGGAATGATAAATATTCTTTTGGTTATAGAAGAAATATAATAAATATATATTAATTATATTGGAGGATTCATTCTGTAAGAATAATGATGAGACTTTAGGTAGGTTGTTTATTTTCCCATCCTATTTTGAATTAGGATTGTTTATGCAGAAATTGGAATTAATAAAATTACATAATCCGTACATGATAAATAAATTTCCTTTTATATATCTTCTGTTTTTTTAATATAATACATTTTTTCCTTTCTATTCTATCACATTATATATTTATGTGGCCAAAATAATCAATTCATTTAAAATTGAATATGTTTTACAATTTAGTGGGTAATAAATTTCTTCCATATCCTTGTTTCATATTTTTTCCAAGTCTAATTTAATTAATATAATATGAATGTATATATTATTTTATACCCATTAATTTTTAATATAATTTTTTAAATTTTATGTTCATGTCATTATTCGAGTGTGGTAGTTTTTACTCTTTACAATGATATTAATGGAATGCTTTCTTTAAACTGATTCTATATGTTATAAATTTGTTACAATCGGAGAGACTCAATGATTTGAAGTATTATTTAAATTCTTAATGTTTAATTTCATAAATAATATTTTTCATTATCATGTTGAAAAAATTTATATTTTCACTAAGCCATTTCAAATCTAAAAGGGTTATTTCCTCAAAAAATAATGAAATAATAATTTCAATTGACTTTTCATAGATGATGACATACATTGATGGTATTTTTGTTTTACTAAGTGTGATACCAAATTAATCAACTATTTTTATTTATCTATATTTTATTATGATGATGATGATATGTTTATGAAAAAAAATTTAATTTTCAAAGTATTATGCTATGGGGAATTTTTAAATGTCTATTAAGCGCATTTTATTTTCTTGATTTGGATTTGATTATGAGATTAATGTTTTATTATCATTTGGTATGTGTGACTAGAATTATATATCCCTGCAATTAGTTGAGTAATGTTTTATATCTTCTGATATTTTTATTGGAAATAAGTCGATGTGCTTAATCCACTATGGGAAACAAGATGATGTTTACAATCCACTCTATAAAACAATTCATTGAAAATTATAAACATTGAAAATAATTATGTCCCCTATAAATTATAGAAAACTAATCGATTTTCATGATATTCAATGGAAAATAACTTAATTATATTGATTCACTCAGGGAAATATGTGTTGAAACCTAAAAAGTGATGATTTGACGGTTTGAGTAGTTAACCATGACATATAAAAGTATTTTTCTAAAAATGATAATGACACAATTTTATAATAGGAACATATGTATTATTATTGATTTATATTAAATTTTCAATCTTATTATTCATTTATTTAGAAAATACAATTAGTTATTCCATCATTCCTATTTATGGTCATTGTTATACTTGTTATGGAATTTTTATGTTATTGTATAGATTTCACACCATTATAATTATCTTTTTCATTTATATTAGCATATATTGAAATATCTTACATTTAACCATCCAGTTTAGAAGATTTTTGTACAAAGGATATGTTAAGAAGTGTAAAAAATTTGAAGAAAATTGTTGGAGATGATGAAGAATGTATCTAATTAAATTTTTTATAAATGTACTTCTAATGAAACTAAAACATAATGATTCTAGAATAAATTATATTGTTTGATAAGAAATACTCATTGAAAAATATGTAATATTTTTCTATGAAATTTATAGGATACTACAGTTGGTATCAGTGTATGGGGTTTTAAATCTATGTTTATTAAGATTACTGTAATTCAATGAAAACCATAAGGATCAGTAATGTGTAAGATAACATGCTAATGATTTTGTAATTAACAAAAGACCTACATATAAACTTTGGTTTCATATAATAAGAATATCATTTAATTATTTAGATATCCATTGAATTATTTTTCTTGAATAATCACTCTGATTAATTATGGTTAATAGTTACCGAAACCATTTTGGTTTTGGTAAGGGTTTGATGATAAAATGATGTTTTTTGGGTAATATGTATGCTCATATATTTTTGTTAGTTCTTTTAGAAATGTTATATGAATAATTTTATCTATGCGAATGTCTCATGGGAATATATTTCTAATATATTAATATTATATTATAGTTTGAAAATAAAACATATAGTGGTATATTAGTGATATATCATTTCTATAGTTCTACTTTAATTTACTTTTTTGGATAGGTTTTCAAGAATATTTTTTTTTCAACCAATATATTAATTATTATATTAGTTAAGGAATGGGTTGGCATTATTTATATGTACTTAATGTCAATTAAAAAGGAATGGAAGTCATAATTCATATTGAAAATAATCCTACGATCATTTTTCATTTCCAGGTTTCATAAAAAATGAAATAGAAATTACTAGTATCATGTGTGTAGTAATTCCAATACACGATGGTTATATTTCTAATATGTTTACAAGTAATATAATCACTGAAGATAATTATATTGAATTGTATTATGTTGATTTATTTCCAAGAGAATTTCCTTTTCAACCTCTAAATTATGGAGTTGATTTTACAGTTTACTTAAACGCAGATATACCAAAATTTGAAAGGTGCCTTATAGAATGTACCTAATTATGGTGAATAATTTGAAGAAGAAACTATAAGAGAGTATTGATAAGGGATTCTTAATCCCTAATATGTCACCACAGGTTTCATTTATTCTATTTTAATCAACAATGATTAGTAAAAGAGTATCCAAAGTGATTTTCGGGATCTTAATAAAATCACTATCAACAAAAAGTATCAATTACACTGTAGAAATTATTTTCCCCATCAATTATAATGAAATCAATAATTTTACCTGATTTAAAATTTTCTTGTGTATCATCTACTAAGGGATATTGATCAGGATATACCAAAGACTTATTTTTGTAAGTGGTAGGGAATCATGAATTTATATTAATGAAATTTGGTCTTAGTAATGCCTTAAATAAAAAAATATACAAAGAAGGTTCAGGAAGCGAACATGCTCGGCCCCTAAAAATTTATTAAAAAAATAAAGTGTAGCAAATAAAAACATGCGGCATCACAAATTTCACCAAGAGAAATAGTGTCAAACTGATACCACCCAAAACAACATTTGTGTCCGAAATAAAAAGATCACATGACTCAAAATTAAAATTAAAACCATAGAATTCCATCATCTAGCACAATTTATTCTACCTCCACCATGTGAGAACATCTGCACCCATCTCAAAATATCCTTCCAAAGATGGCTAACAATGGCCCAGATTTGAAGCCTATTTTTGAAGACCCACCTATAAACAGGTTGTCACCAGCCTATAGCATCCCAAGGTCACCCCCCGCATTCCGATGTCAACAACGTCACGATCCAGTCATCCTGGAAACACGACATGATCCGCACCGGTCACACCGACCTTCAGCGACGCACCGTAATGGTCATCCCCTTCGATCCCCATAACCCTATTGTCCAACACACCAGGTCTGAACCACCTCCCCCCTACGAGATCCAACGAGGAGTAGAAGGCCATAAAATCAAACCGTCATCTCCAAAATCACCGACATCCGACCGTGATTGCCGAGCTGGTCCACTAATGAAAAGCCGATCTAGCACCAACCTATCATACGGATCGAACCATCATCTCCGGCCAGAAACCATAGCACACGCCACCTCCAGAGTGTTGCACCTTCGTCGAGCAAAAACCACTCACGCCGACACCCAACAAAGAAGATCCTCTAGGGTACCACACAAACACACCACCTCCAAGGTCATCCCTCTCATGGTAGTAACCATCGACCTCCGTCACACGCCAACTCCTACTCGGCCACAAGTAAACACCGAGGTACACCAGCCGCACTCCACCATGGTCCATGCTGCCGGCTAGCACCTGGTCATGCAGAACCCCGTCGAACAGACCCCATTTGGCCAGACTGGATCTGGATTAGCGCCGACTGAATCCCTACTGGTGGGCAGGCTCCCTGCAAAAAAAAAAAAACAACCTCTTCGTCATCGAACCCCCCATAAGTGATCATATCTGAACCATTTCTCGTCGCCGCAAGAATCATCCTCCAAAAAAAGGGATTTTGAATCAGTCATATCCCTAATTCTTGAATCCCACTTATGCACCTCAGCCAAATTGAATAACAACAAAGAGAAAATAGATCATAATACCCAACCACATCACAAAGAGTTGAATCATCCTCACGGATACTAAAATTGAAACCAGATCCAAATTGATCTCCATATATTAAATGAATATGATCCTTTTATGATTAACTTGACCAGACTATAATATTCCTTATAGCAGATATTCTTAAATATTTAGAGAATGAATAATATTATTAAGATCATTTGATATTTATGATGAAGAACATATGGATATAGAAGTTGTATAAATAATTTATCATGTGTGAATATTGGAATTTGAAGGCCTCATTCAAGGGTTATATAATCATATGTGATGGTATATATATATATATAACAATGAAATATTTTATTCTAAAATTTCATATTCCAACCATAGGAACTAAAATACATAGTTTTCTTTGGTTTCTGCTTGCTACTGACAATTTTTTATTGATTCCATATGAATATCCTATCATGGAATATTAGGTTAGCATGCATTACACATAAAAAAAAGTTCTAATAAAATAATGATATATTATTTTTGTTTTTTTAACATGGTCTTCAAAACTTATACAATAAACATAATGAAATTAATTTTATTTTCTAAATTTTAAATATTCGGTATAATTATGTTTTTAATAAAATACATTAATAAGTAAATAATTTTTTTAGTAAATTAATATTTGTTTGAAAAAAAAAATTCAGAAAAATTATTATGTATTTTTTTGAAAAATAATAAAAAGGTATTTATAAATTTATAATACAATTTGACAAAAAATATAATTATTTAACCTGGTATACCCCAATTATATTATAGTTAATTTTTTTTTGATTTTTCTGAAATGTTTCATTTTTTGATGAAGAGTGACAAGTAATAAATTATTATTAAAAATAAATATTTATGTTTATTTATTTATAAATTAAAATTATATTTTAATTTTGTTTCAAAAATTATATCATAATATAATATATATATTAATTTAATTAAGTTTATTGGAATAAAATTCTGGTGGAAATTTTATATTAAAACATAATAAATGTTCGATAATTTTTGTAATAAATACATCATTTCTTATCATGTCATTAAAATTAAAGATAAATTAATTTTTCCACATCAATGAATATAATTTTTTATATTTATTAAAAATTTGAATAAAAATAATCAATAACATATTCTATAGTAAGCATAATGTTTTATGGATATGAATAGAAATTGTAATAATAATCAATTATTGCAGCTAATATAATAATTGGTTTATGTGGGTGATAATAAAAAATGATCGGAGTTGAAATGAATATAAATATTTTATTAATATTATTTTATTATTTTATTTAATCATTTTTCATCAAATAATTTTAAATATTGGAATTCCATTCCACTTTGTTTTGAATATTACCCATTTAATATGTTATATAAAAAAGGAGACATAAAATATACACTTCTTACTAGAAATATCTATAAATATTTGGGACTGGAAAAAACATCCATTGTTAGAATATATGAATTAATATTACAGAAAAAATAGTTTTTATCATAATAATTTATAATTAATATTTATAGATGAAATAATAATTAAAATAATTACTAAATTATAACACATTAATGATTTAGTTTATAAAACACTAAAATAAATTCAACCAAAAATAATAAAAGAGAAGTAAATGCAATTATTTATTGTATTCCATTATTATTTTAGGTAAAAGTATCATCTTATATATTTTTTAATATAAAATATTTTTATTTTTATTTTTATTGATATTTTTCAAATTCAAATTAAATGAATTATGTCAAAATTGACATTAGTGTTTATTTTTTAACAAAGGTTATTTTAATAAATAATTGAAAATTAAAAAATATAAATATTCTTACAAGTGATTTTTATATATTAATAAATAACAAATATTCACCATTAAAGGACCATCTAAAATTTTCAAATGATTATTTTGACCCTTTAATAGTTAAATATTTATTAGCATGATTAAGGTTAAAGTATAGTTTTTCACATTACATGGGTTATGTTAGAATTTATTTCTAACACTCATGGAATTCATCTTTAATAAATTATAAGTCATATTATGAATTTTTGTCCAAATTATATAATATTTTTCACCATATTTTAGTCTTTACGGAAAAATTAAAAATGGTAGAAAACTAGTTACTATACTGAAAAATAATTCAAAAAATAATGATCCTTTGATATTATGGAATGAAATGTTCAAAACAAGAAATTAATTTTTGTGCTGGATGAGTGTCTGGACCATATCACCCCTTAACATATTTAATTTTTATATTGTAATTAACTATAGGGACGATTGACACCCCAATAGTGAATACATTTGAGTATTTACAAAAACAACACTTTTAGTCATCTATAAATTTTAACTCACTTTACCCACTTCTTCAAACCTCTCATGATATTTGGCTTGACCAAAACAAGCCCAAATAAATTCCCAACATACCTGGCCTTTTCCTAGAATCATTATTTGGGGTATAAATCTAATCAATCCTGGATTTAGAGAGAAAAAATGTGGATTCTTGAGGAAGAGTAAGTTTGAATGTGTACGAAAACAATCAATACATAAATAATGGATTTCAGACTCATATTATGCTTCCTTGAAATAGGTTCAATGTTCCCCACCTATTAATATTATTTTGCTTGTATTCTAATTGTGAATTAATATTATGATTTTGTAATGAGTATTATAAGGATTTATAAATACATTTTTAGATCTCTATTTCTTGGGTTTTACAATTCAAACTGCACCAATTGGGTAAGTGATTTCCACCTCATATCTTACATCATTGGGATATAATCTATATTCATCACCTTTATCAGAGACGTGGTTTTTATAAATCCCATTAATTTATTTTATGAATTTTCTATGGTGTTTTATTTTTATTTACATATAAATTTTAGTGTCACACATTCATGGGGTTGACGGTTCAGAAGTTACCAAACCAGTAATGGATTTTTGTCTCAATTTTCATTCGTTGTGATGTACGTTATGTTATGAACCAATAATAATTCATTTTGTATATATAGAGCCCCATTGACTTTTAATATCCTAAATTTATTAATCATAAAGATAATTTATGTTTTATTTTATGTAAATACATCATGGTTTTATCATTAAATATTAACAAAGTCGTAATGATTTTATGTTACTATAAAAATATTTTTCCACATTTTTTATGATTATGTATCAAAATGATGAACTCGGGTGATCCAACACTAAAGATTTCTCTACAATTTTATAATTCACTTTTTATTCATGATATCTTTAGGTAGTGGTATAATCATTCCACTCATTGATACTTAATATAATTAATAAAATATTTTCAAGATAATACAACCTTCTTTATCTATTCGATTAGAAATCACTTTTATTCAAATAACATTTTTCAAAAAAAAATTGTAATTTAATTATATATAGAGATAATATTTACATTAATGGTTTCTGAAAATGTATTATATTTTAAAATGAATTTTAAATGATTTGAAAATTTTCGTTATAGGTTTTTAAAGGATTTTTTAATGAAAAAGATTTCAAAAATTTTTTTTGATTAAAAATTGATATAAATTATTTTCAAATATTCATTTATATTCTATCATGTATTTTTTTTAAAAATGTTTTTTCAATAATTTTTATTTTTTATATATATTTTTTCAATGTGGAAAGGATATGTTCCCCATGAAATGTTATAAATGATCTTTCATAATTATTTTCCTTCCAATATTTAATCTATTGATGTTTTATATTAATTATTGGGGATATGATACATGGATACAATTAGTTTTCATTCTCTAAATGCCTTATGATTATTAAACATGTTCCTCATACATGACCCAAAATCATATAAAATAACAATTAAGCTCACTTCTTTACACATGTTCTTTGATGATGAAAAGATTATGAAACCTATACCTTTTCGATAAGTTATGATATAATGAAATCATTGTGATACCCATTTCATGTCATCAGTTACTATATTTTAAATTTTCATGGACTTTTTCCACACATAAATATGGAATTAATTATATAAAAGGGGAAGTTAATACCCCCTTTAATGAATTGTGTAATGATTTATATATCATGAGATTCATTTTGATGGAATTGGGGATAAACTTGGTTTCATATGACAGGGAAGGAATAGGGAGTGATTAGTGTTTAGATTGATCGGACTAGAAGGTGGAGTGGACCTAGTTCTATAAAAGTCATTGTCCAATATGATATTACAGAATGTGATCCCTTAAATTTTTTGAGATGATTATCAACTTGTATGTGTATTCCTCAAATTACATGTTTTATACCCATTTCATTCTATCATAGATAATGATCATTAAATACATTTTGATTCATGCCTAATTAAATTCCAATATTTATTTATTGAATCAAGATTATGAACATTGATATAAATATTTTGATTTTTAGATTATATGATATTGTATGTTTCTCTTCATTCAGTATAATTTTTATCGAGGGAAAGTCTTATTGAACATTTGGGAACTAGTATGAGATAATATTAGTGAGATAACATGGTATATTTAAAAGGACATGTATTTGGATGTATCTAAGGGAATATTTTACTGTTCAGCTCAGTTATAGAAAGATGGCCTAGAATTGTTGTTAATTATAGAGAGATTATTTTGTAACAAAAAATTCATTTTCTGGATGCTAAATGATAATGTCACTACGTAATTGATTTAAATTTTGGTAACAAAACTAATTGAAATCTATATGGTGAGATTTGAATAGAAAATAATGCAAAAAAGATTTCCTTTTTACCATATAGACTCAACACTCTAGGGGATATGATTTTGAAATTCCAAAAACATTTATGAATCATCTTTAACCATTTAAATAACTTATGTCAATAAATTACAAAATATATCATTAATTAAAAAGGTATTTATGATTTATCCTTCTTATTAGTGATTTTCAATGATAATTTAGCCCCCTACAATATTTAGTGTCTCTAAAACTAAGATTTTGGTTTTGTTATATGTTAAAAAAATGATGGATATGAGTTAATGATGATCATGAAAAAAAAATGGTGATGTGTAGTTAAACAGGATGATGAATAGAGTAAATGATGTTATGATTATGACTAATCAATTTTCATGGAATATGATTACAAATTTATACCTTAAACATCTATTAGAAAACTTAAATAAGAGAATATATTTTTTATTGAGTATTATGGAAGGGATTCCATATGAAAATGAAAATTTAGTTTCTTATATATCGAGAATGTGGGAAGAAGTTCACAAGGTAATTTCTTAGGGATGCATAAACATGGTTTGATAACAAAAAGTAAGTGTAAAAAAATTAACTACAAAGGAAAATGAAAATCTAAAATGGATGGTAATATTGTTCAACATAACTCCTAATAAATTAATGAATAATATAATTTTGGAAGGTGAGGTCGTTATGAAAATCTATATCTAAGCTGGAAATATTGTGAAGATAAAAAGAAAGACCATAAGAGTAGTGTTTATATTTCCAATTATAAAGAGACTAAAAAATAATTTGGAATGAAATATGTGTAAATTATTAAAATTATGATCCATAGTTATTTTCAAAATAAATATAATGAATTAGTGGTTAATATATAGGAATCCTGACATTTATAAGGGTTTCCAGTACATTTTTTATATGTATTTTAAAAAAATAAAATGGTATTAGTTGATTAGAAAAGTGATAGAAGGGTGATTGAGGATATAAATCCATTATTATATTTTTTATGAAGGAAAATGTTGTCATTTACCTAAACATGGTGCATAAGAATAATGAAAATTGAAAATTAATGATCACATTGGAATACATTAATGAGTTGTTAAGAGATTTGTTTATACTTTCATTGACAGAGTTTACATCATTTTTTGATTTAATTAATATATCCAATAATGTTTTTTCTATGTTTGTGATTTTGATGTATGTATATTATGAATATGGTTATAAATGAATTTATTTTATTACTATGTATCATGATAATTCATGATAATGGAATTCACATTGTTGATATGTGATAACGATGAGTAACATTATGATATATGGGGGGTCATTGATATGATATATTTGAGGAATTTAGAAAAAAAATTTCTAAATTTAATAATTTTTTTATATTGGAATGTAAATAAGTATAAATACTTTTGAAAGTAATTATTATGAACATTGAGTTTTTTAGAGATTAATTTATTATTTAACCATAGGAATATTAATTTCTATTGGAAAAGCATTTTTTAACCATTTGGATTTGATTATAAATAATGATTGATGGATTAAATTAATATTATATGATAGGATATTATCATCTATAAGTGATTTAGGTATAACAAAATGACCTTAATTTATAGGAGTGATAGATGATGATTAAATATATTAAGGCACAACCAGAGGGTGAGATTTTTCTTTTGAAATTGGATGAAATCAACTAAGCATATCTTATTATGAATATTCCTGAACAATATGAATAGTGCTTTGAAATAAAATGTTTTCAAGTATTAATCATTTTTTATGATATTAATAATAATTTTAAGCCTCCTTGGATTAGGACCTTTTTATAATTAGCATTCTCCTATCCATGATCTCTATTACACTCTATTAGAATTTTGATTCCCATTTACACATCTAGTTCCATGATTTTCTATACCACCTATGTTACTATATTTAGAGACCTAGTATGGGTTATTTTGGATAACATTTTCACAGATCATTCTCTTTATAAAGGATATTTATTAATAATCCTTGTTATGATGTCAGATTATATGAAAGTAACTTTTATGTATTACACCATTGATACTCGAGATGATTTTTAAGGGTGAAATTTTATTGAAGTTGGGTAGAATTTAACACCTCTATTTTTAATGAATTTTTTCCTGACTAAATTAAATTTCATTGATATATTGTATTACATGAACCACCTTGTCATTCTTGTGCTACACACAATATTATCTTTGATTATGTTTCACGTAACAATTTGTTTCAACAAAAACATGATATATTATTATAGTCATTTAAAAAAAGTTTTCATAACTAAGTTTTTAATCACATTGATATGATTAATAATAATTTAATGTTAACATTTAGAGTAATAAATTTATATAAATAAATCCTATTTCAAAAAAATATATTTTTTTGTAATGTTTATTTATTTTTCATAAATACATTTTCCTGAGAAAACTGTTTTCAATTTTTTTTTACTAATATAAAAAATTAATTATTTACACTTATAATTTTTATATGGAGATATAAAAAAATTATTAAATTTAAATAAAAATAATAATATTTCAGTATTTTTTTGGATTTTTTTGAGTGGTTTAATTGTTATGAAGAATATTGTGAAATAGTGACTTTTAATTGAATATTACATTTTTTAAATTTATTTTTGAATAAATATGATATTATAAATAGTTTTTAATGTATAATTTTCTCAAATATATATATAATTATCTAATTTATGTAATTTTTATCTATTTAATTTTAAAATTGGATATATAAATATTATTATCGTTTTATTCTCTTTTATTTAAAACTCCTCTATTTCATTATTCTTAGGAAAATTGATAAGTATAAATAGAATATCCATAAGTATATCTATAAATCTAAAACAATATGCATCCCACAATCCTATTAAAAGTATTAAATGAGTATCCAATCTATTTTTGATTAATCCTTCCATTGTTATTATGTACAAGCTACTCCATTTCTGGAAGAGTACAAAAAATCATGCACTAAAAATAGATAGAATACAATACATGATTTAAATGGATACATTAATCCAAACCCAAAAAGGATAAAAATGTAGATATTGTTATAAACCAAGATAGTGTAATTTACAAGATATTTTAGAGTCATCTTAGAGGAAAAAAATATTATTTCCCAATAGATGAAGGAAATTTAACATATCACGGAATCCTGTGATGATAAAAATTTCAATTAAATTAAAAAAATTCCTTAATATAGGGATTTATATTAGTATGAGGATGAAGTGATCGATGATTTTTATTCATTAATGGAAGATCAAAATGAATTATTATTTAAAAGGTACAATAATGGTGAAATAATTGGGGAGAGTTATCGATAAATATAAAAGATATTGTCTATTAAAATAGTTAAGGTATATAAAATAATTATTATTTTATTTTCATAGACACATTATTGAAATTATTATTCTTTTATCTCTTAAAAATTAAATGTCAATTAGATTCCTCTCTTTTTTGCAGTTTAATCATTTATATTTTTACATAGGACATTTGTTGGATTTGGTATGAGGTATTTTTAGTGTTATAATATTTTTTTCTCTATATGTGAGCCGTATAAATTTTTAGAATATTGGATTAGTTCTTTTACCTACAAATTTCCTAGCTACAAATTGATATCCGAATGAAAGTTATCATTAGTTTTTAGGATCATTTGGAGAATTCTTTGGTGGATTGTTTATTTATACATGTAATCACATTTACTTTGTGTCATAATATTTTCTTTTATAATTTCTTTTCCTATTACCACACCCATGTGCAGCTGTATACATGTTTCTGTAGATTTATGGGGGATGGTCTTCCAGATTTGGTCACCTTTACACATGTTCATCAATTTGTAAATCTATTGAGGAACATCATAGAGATGGCCTAAAAACATTCTTTTGAATGCCATTTGTGTTATTTTCATATTCATGTGATTCTTTTAATTTGATGATGAAAATCATACATGGGTATCATTTTAATGGTTGTTTTAAAAACATGATTATTTATGAATTTTTTGCATGATTTATGTTCATGTTTTTCAGATTCATTTTACTTTACTGAAAATTTTTACAATAAGTAACTTTAGTGGTTATTTATTCATGAATTATGGGAGAATCTCAACAAATTTTTTGATGATTTTATTTGATGAGTAAGTTTCTATAGACCATCAATTAGTATATACAGGTATGTTAGATATTGTTAATTTTGAACTAGAAGAAGATATCATGATAACTATACATTCATGATCATTGTAGTGGTGTATTCATATTCTTTATTTTGTTTTCTTACTTTTACAACGAATAACTGTAAATTAGTTTTTGATACTCCTTCTTCAATATTATTATTGATTTCATTTTTTTATAACCATTAGAAATCGACATTAAAATTAGGGAATTTAAGGAGTAAAAATACTAGGCATTTATGGATGTGTCATAATTATATTGCATATAATTAGATTAGATTCATTGGAAATTATAGATTAATTGAGGATATAAAAAAAGATCTTTCTAATGTTGATACTAGTTTCTCTTCTCAATGTTTCTTTAATGGATCATTATTTGGTATATTATCTTACTCTTGTTTAAATTTTTTTATTAATATTATGTTGGTTCAAATTTATTTCACCTTGCATAATCACTATAATATTTTATGTTATTACATTTTAATAAAATCTTTTCGTTCTTTGAATTTAGTATTCAATTCACACTTTAATCTATTTAAAAAATTTCCTTTCTCATTACTTTTACATGAGTAATATTAATTTTTTTTTTTAAATTTTGTTAATGGAATTTGTGAAAAATTATTCCATATTTGGAATATAAAATAATTTATATTATCTAATATGTTTAAATTAATTTTTTATGAACATTATTTGTTAATATTTTAAATATTAATTATTATTGATATGGTAAAAATGTTATCTCCATGCGATAAAATTCAATGACGAAACTAAAATTGAAAAAAAATATAATCATAATTTTATTTGATGACTTTATTATGAATATTTTGTTCGAAGTCTCTAAAATATAGAAATTCTATTCCATTGTAATTTTAATATGTTCCTTATCATTATTTATCTGACGAAAAAGATAATAGGATATTTTTCATTACATTTACTATATTTAATAATTTTGGTTAGGGAGAAAAAAATAGAATCAGTTTAATATATTCTCTTAAAATATAAAGAGTTTTTTATCATAATAATTTACCTTTTATGTTTGAAGATGAAATATTCACATAAAATGATTAAGAAATGACAACATTGTAACTATTTAGTTAATTAAAAATAAAACAACTAATACTAAAAAAAATGTATATTGGTTGAATTATTATATTGTTATCCTTTTGAAGATAATAATATAATATTTCATATGAATTATCATAATATATTATACATCAATCATATTCATTTTTTTCTTATATTTAAATTAAATGAATAATGTCAGAATTGGCATGAATGATTTTTAACGAAGGATTTTTTATAAAAAAATTTTAAATTAAAAAAATAGGTCCTCTTACACATGATGTTGATATGTTAATAAAGAAAATTTCATCCATTAATAGGGAAAATGAACTATTAAAATTAATATATTGACCCTTAAATCGTAAATACAATGATAGTATAATTAGGTGAATGAAGTGGTTTTTACATTACACATAATTACGAAAAAATTACTTTCTAACTCACATTGATATAATATAATATAAATTATATATCCTATTTAGAATCCATGGATTCAAATCATATAATTAGTTTGAATATAATACATTTTTATGGGATAAATTAACATTTTAAGAAAACTAGTTACCCGAGTGCAAAACCAAAATAGTAAAAATAGGGATATATAGAAGACAAGGAATGAAATGTTTATATAATGTGATTCATTAAGTAGTATATGTGTGTATTGACCATATCATCCCCCAAAACCATTAATTATGTTATTTTGATATACTTATGGTATTATTTACATCCCAATAGTGATTTTTTATAATACTACCACTCCTCCTCAAAAATTATACGAAAATCATTCTCTCTATATCTTCTCACATCTCAATCCATTTTGGATAAACACGATATACCTAAATCACATCTAGAATACCATAAAAGCATTACTGAATTATTATTTTGGTCATAATTCCCAAAAATCATGTATTAATGGGAATCCTAAGGATGAAACATGAAGATTATGATGTTTTGACAAGTATAAATGTAGTCAACACACAAGGTTACATATTTCCACCTAAAGTAATACATGCATGAATTACATTCCATTTTTACAACCAATTAATTTTTTGTGGTGTGTATACATCCAATGAAATAATTTTCAAATTCTTCTATTTTGAATTATCTGGATTTAAATACACATTAAAGGATCTCTCATTCATGATTTTTATGGTTAAAATGTTACAAGATTGGTATGGGATTAGATCTCTCTTTTTTTACTTCCATGAGAAACATTCCATGTTCCCCACATATTTAACTTATGTAGTGTTTATACTGCCTATAAATTTATTTTATGTTTTTTATATTATTTTATATTATTTACATATCTCTTTGAGATTCTATCTTTTAAGGTGTTTTGGTTGAAAAATTATTAAATCAGTAAGTGATTATTGTCTTCATTTGACTTCATTGAGATATAGATTTTATTATATACCTATATTATTTAATTATTTGTATATACAATCCCATTACCATAAAATATCATCATTTTTTAATACTTATGTTATTTTACATTTTATTTTAGTTGATTCATTTATGGTACTTATGATTCAGTGTTAATAATTTCATAATAATATTATATTACAATCCAATCATTTTTTGTAATTATATATGAAAATATATCAAAAGATAATATCTCATGATCTACCTCTCCTTATTTTGAGTGAAATTGTTTATCCCAATTTAATTACGATGTTTTAGAGTAGCAGTACCATTTTATAGTATTTTCTAAATATTATAATTAAGAAATTTTTTTCCGAAACTATGACATTATTCAACTCATCTTTAGAAAATATATTTTATTCCAAAATCATGTTTTATAATAAAAAAATACAAATAGTTTTTAAATTATCTATTAATAAAACATTCAATGAAATTTGTTGTCAAAATCATTATATTTTTTTAAATTATTTAAATGTATTTTCATATAATTCAATACACATTTTCCCTGGTTATTTTCAACAAAAGTTAAGCCAAAATGTTTTATAATAAAAAAAATTAAATGATTTACAAAGAATCATTTTTACAATTTATGGTTATTTTCAATGAGAATTAATTTAAATTTTAAAAAATAATTTTCAAATGAGAAATTATATTCTAAATATTAAATGTTTTAAATATTATTTTGAAGTAATTTTCGAACAATTATTTCATCTGTAAATGTTACATATGAATTAATTGGAATAAGAACCAAGTATATAATTTATATTCATTCTTTGACTTGTTTATGTTTATAAATAATATTTCTCTCCCATTGGTAATACCATGATAAAATTATTGTCAAAACAAAATTGTTTTGATGTGTAATTTTATGAAAAATGTATATGAAATTAGTATTGTTTCAACATGTAATGACATGAAGATATGATTGTGATACCCATTAAATTTCTGGGGATATAATATGATTAATATTTATTAACCTATATAATGTATAAATATTGTTCTAATTATGTTTATATTTGGATATATATCTCCCTCTAATGAATTGTGTAAGTATTTATTTATTATCATATCAATAGAACTGAAACATGGAGTGATACAACCTCATCATGTCAGGGTTTGGTTAGGGTGTCAGCTTAGTTTAGTACGACTATGATGGAATGGGGATTATACATGGTTCATTAATGGACAATGTCCTTTATGATGGTCTTGGGTGTGATCATTGACAAATAATGATTTTTTTTGTATTCTTATTTATATTAAAAAAATTAGGTCCTATTTTAACGTTTATTTTACCTTTTATCATGTTATTTGGTTACCTTATGATTTATATATTATTAAATTCAATCATTATTCTAGGACTCAATATTATGATCATTTAAATTAATGTTATGGTTTTAAAATTTTATGGTCAAGTTCCCATACCCTTATATTTATGTTATTCTAATTCATCTCCATTATTTAACATTAATTGGTATATAATATTTTACATTATTTTTTTAATTACCATTGGTTATGAAGACATTTATTATAAAAGATATGATTATGAAGGATTATAGATTAGAATAATGTAGTGGGAGATGATGTATCTTACTTGTGGACTAGTGTTTATGTTTCTATGATTAAAAAACACTAACCTATTTTGTTTCTTATGAATGTGTTTTTTTAATTAATGAATAATCACAAAAAATACTGTCATATTAATGAATTTTTATATTTTGTATCTATAAGGTGAAATATTTTTTTATAAATGAATTCGAAGAAAATTACATTGAAATAGTTAAAATGTTGGACTATAAGGAATCGACCTTAAAAAAATAAATAATATAAAATTAAATGAATAATTCAAATTTTAGATATTTGTAGGTTTAGTGTTTTAGAGAATTAGGCCATAAATATTACATTACATCTCAAAAAATTACAAAGTATACACTTCCACTCAGTTTCAATTTTTTTATAAAATAAAAAATCTTAAAAACATGTCTAGTTCCATGTTTTGGACCGCATGAATTTTCCTTGATCCATCCTTGACCCTATACATATTTATGTCATGTGGAAAACATTTCAATAACATTGGATGACTATAAAAATATCATTAAGGGTTTTAATATAAGGAAACGAAACATTAAAGCATCAATAAATACAAATCAATGAGACCATACTTTTCAATCATAATATTCCTAATGAAATCATATGATTTTTTAATAACACATAGAAATCATAAATAATAATGGTAACGTATGGAATCCATATAATACATAAACTGTAGCTATCACAGTGATTTATGGAGTTATATTGGAATACCCATCACTTTATATTCACTAAATCTCTTAGGAGAAACATTATCGTTTAGCTTTGTCATGTTACCCAATGCATTGGAGAGCTATCTCGGGGTCACCATCTTTTGGTTAATCACAGAACCACCCATACACACAAAAAATTCCCAATAACCATAATATATTCATTACAAATTAATCATTCATAATTTACAGATAACATTTCCACATTGCAATTACAATATATAATTTCAAGATATTGACCTAATCAATGCTTTATCAATCCATTTTCAAAACAATTTAAAACATTTAGTAGAGATATTTTTGATTCAAAGTGTCCCATACCTCTAAAAGTATTTTAAAATAAATAAAATCATAAAAAATTAATTTCCATAAAAATAAAACCTTAAAACCAATTTTAAAACATGGACATTATTGGAAAATATTTAGAAGAACAAATCATTAAAACATTTAAAACGACTTTTTAGTTTAATGGTTCCTAACCAAATAAGAGACACTTGAATACAAATAATTGAGGAATAACATTTATCAAAGATTATAATATCATGAGAATAGATATATTCATGATATAATATGTCAAAGGGAAGTATATACACTATATAAATGTGAATTGGTGCGTAACAACAATGAAGTCTCAATGGGGTGTAAATTGAGACAAAATATCTTATAAAGATGGTATCCTTAGATAAAGGATAAATAAAGAACATAACTATGTGTGAAAAATATAAATAATCCTGATATATGTGGATATAATGTGTAAAACTATCATAGTTTATTCACATGTATTCATAGAACTCCATAATGTAGAAGTATAAGTTTAACCCAAAAATGTGAAATTGGGTAAAGAAGATCCCATACAGAAATTCGATAGCCTAACGTCACCACATTAAATTTCAGAAAATGAGTTGATGGGAGAAAAATTGGTATCAAATAACTTGGACATAAAATTTACATCAATAAAAATATAGAATAACATATCTCAACATAATAATATGTAAATAAAATGACATATCAGAAAGATTTCTTTTATAATGATAAGGGTGAAAGGTTCCCTTACAAATTTGAAAACATAAAAAACATACAACCCATGAAAGAAGTATAATTAATTGAAGATTAAAATAAACCTAAAATATTGTATATTTTAAAAATAATACATTCATGGGAAGTACATCTACAACACAAATGGAAATAGTGGGAAATATAGAATAAATCTCACAGGAACAAAAATTGAGATGGAAACCCCTTACCATGTTGTAAAAAATCGAGTCATATGACCAAAAGATACTAACCACAAAAATAATCACAGAATACCATGAATATAAATAAAATAATTATAATATATATCAAATGGCAGTACAAAATACCCCACATGTAATAAATAAGTGGTGAACAATGGAAATATCGTGGAATTAAAAGTGAGGTAAAAATCCCCTTACATATTGTCCAACATGACACGATCGTTCATAAATCTCCTGAATAATAGAAAATTTTAATTTATGAATTCTTAATAACATTTTTCATGTTTATTATTCATTCTATATCAATTATTACCTTTCTATAATAATCAGTTAATTATTTGATTTCATATCAGACATTTTGTCGATGATCAGAACTTCAGTTAAAAATGAACTTGTAATAATTATAAATTGTGCATGTGGTAGAAATTAAATCATATCCATAATTATATTATTGATTTATATATCATATAATATCATATATATCAGGTATATATATGTATTTATAATAGTACATTACATTTGTAGATAAGAAATGAAATACATCATTCATCGAGACATCAAGCTGTACGTGCACATGAATGGTACTTACATTTATATTTTCTATATTAATAGAATGAAAAAATAATTATACATTGGTATATTATAATTAATGTGTAACATTTTATATTATTTCACTAACCACATCTTTTATATGTCCCACATATTGCATGAATGAGTCATATCACTTAGAGGGGGTGGTAGTCTGCACTTCCACAAAAGAAATTATCATTTTACCCATTATGGAAACCATTAAGGAATGACCAAAATGGAAAAATAAAATAACATAAAAACAATATAAATATAACATATATCACATATGAAAATATTTCCATCATAATTTCCACCATGATAGTCAGTAAGAGATAAATGAAAAATAATCATTTCATGAGGCAGTAGATCATCGTCCACAAAACGGTATGTTATTTGACCATTAGACGGAGGATTCTATATATTTAGTTCAAATACGGAACATAACAACAACCTAGTATAATTTGGATTCTGGTATAATTATTAATTAATTTAATAAAATGAGTTTATGGGTTTTGATATGTAAAATGAAAGAAAAGAACTTACGAGAAGACATTACCTTTAATTCGGGTATCTCACTTTGGATTGAACCAAAAGGAGTACTTGATTTTCCATTATTGTGATGACCCAGACCCCCCTTGGTCCCTTCCTTTGCCAAAATCTGGATCCTTAAGCGGTGTCGATCGGTGAGACCGATCGGTGTGACTGATCGGCGGAACCGGCCGACGTCACCTGACCTTGCCAAGTTGTTCCAGTAATGCTCCTTTTTCGCAAATAGGGTTTTAAACCCTATTCTAACTTGTTTAAAAGAAAAGAAAATGTCTTAAAGACCCGAAACGCGCACAAAAGTTTTAATTAGATACTGAATCGACTCATGAGTCAGTTTAAACCACCCAGCACCTTTAATGATGAGTCAAGCCGCGTGGTCAACCCACGACTTCCACGTCTTACGTGGTTTTGCGTTTTCACCTCAACCGTCCCCGGCTCTTATAAATTAAGGGTTAGGCCGTGGTTCCCCCCCTTCCTCGATCGTGGCTCTTCTGGTGCATCGGGCCCGCCGCATCGTTATCCGTAAAGTTCCGCGCCCCCGGCCTAAACATCGATCATCTATCAACAAGTAGGGAATTTATCTCATCTCTCACCTTTGTTTATCATGCGGGGTGGGCGTTATTTTTGTTCCTATGGAATTGGTTGAACCAAACCTTAATGAAGATAATAAACGAAGTTCTAAAGAAAGAAGGGGAAGGGGTTGTGATCGTTGTTATGCTTTATCTTGTGATCATCCTTTTTAGTTGTGCTGGTTCATGTTTTCTAAAAATTGAGGCCGTTGGTGGTCGTTGTATGTGCACTGATGAATCCCCTCGTGATGTTTTAAATGGGTTGCTGAAATTGTGAACTCCTGCTGTGAAATTGGTTAATCACGTATGCCCGACTGAATAAGTTGAAAGCACCAGGATCAACCCTTCTGTGATAACTCCTAGAACACACGGAATTTGAAATCATGGAGTGTGTTAAGTCGTTTAAATCTGAAAATCCCTGACTTGTGTTGGTAGTGGTAGTCGGTTGTTTTCCTTTCGGGCCGATTGCTGGAAATGTGGGAGGGGATGGGATCCCCTGTTATTTTATACTCTCAGTGGTTGTGTGAATTTGGGGATGGGATTCCCTGTTGGTATGGTTTCGGTGGTTGTGAGTTTTTATCACAAATTAGGGAGAGATGCTCTGTTGGCAGAACCGGGTGTGAGTGTTTTGGTTAATCCATGCTTTTGACGCTTTCTTTGGTTATGTTTATGGTAGTTGCCCAGTAGTGCTTAAAATAAATTGAACATTTTAACCGAACGTGAAACAAGAATGGGACAAATGGTTTTTGTGGGCAAGGGTCGTGAACTGTGACCCGGACGCAGTGGTGTTGTGTTCTGTAGGTTGGCTAGGAAAACCTAAGTTTTGGGTGAGTGTTTGTTACATATATCTATACTTGTAGCTTTGTGTTTCTTATTCGCGCCCCACCCAAGTTGAGCACTCAGTGCCGAACACCCCCATTTATGGGGGAAGGGTGTTTTTCCCAACACTATCCTTAGTGGCTGGTTATTAGCTCCTTTTCTTCTCCCTTTCCCGGATAGCCCAAGTACCTTCGGGCAGGCTGTGATGGCCTGAAGTCCATTATTTTCCCAAGAACCATCGGGCGGGGTGTTGTGGTGGTTGTCCAGGTGTGTGCGGCAGGTGGTTTCCCAAGTGTCTTCGGGATGAGGCCCAGGTGTCTTCAGGCGTGGCGGTGGTTGTTCTGGCCTAGGTGTTTGTAGGCATGGTTACATGTGACAGTTGTGGCCCAGGTGTGTGCGGGCGGGATTCAGCAGTGGGACTGCGTGCGGTTGAGGCCCAGGTGTGTGCGGGCGGGATTTCGGCAGTGGGACTGCGTGTGGTTGTGGCCCAGGTGTGTGCGGGCGGGTGTGGCAGTGGGACTGCGGTGAGAATGGCGGGATTGGTCCGACGCGTAGGATGTCTCAATAACCAGTGGGAAAGTGGTGCGGGGTACCCAAACATCGATGTGATCTTATTATATATATTACTCGACTTGCGTTATTTGGGGAGTGAGCCTTGGTGAGGCCTGGGATGGGTAGTTTGCCTTGTTAGGTGTTTGGTTTACTCCTTTTTTTCTCACGGGACTTTAGTACGTTCCCCTACTTGTGCACGAGAGTCTTGGTTTTCCCTACTGAGTGTACTTGTATACTCACCCTACGTATATAAAACTGCTTTCAGGTTTCCAGGAGGACTTCGGGGATCACGCAGGACCTTACTAGCTCAGACTTTTGGAGCAGTTGCAGTTGTTTTTTTTTCTTTTTCTTTTTGGTACTTACCTTGTAGTCACCTTTTTGCACTTTGTGGCTTCCACTTTTGAAACATGCATGTGGGAATGGTTTACTTTTGGCTTTAATTTTCTTTCTACCTTGGTGTTGTTGGGTTTTCTTCTCCTTATCTTTCGATCCTATAAAATACAAAGGGTAATTCCTTCCATTGCGAGAATTTTCTATACCCTTGGTGCTAGTCGCCACTCCGGGACCTATTGAAGGAAGGTTTCGGGGGTCATTATCTCTCCTTCAACTTAAAGAAGGAAGGGCCTTGCAATCTGCTGACCCTACCCTCCTTTTGGTGAAGGCGGGTCGTGACAGAATGGTATTAGAGGTGAGGTTGAGAGATAGGATGGAGTCTAGAGTTAGGCACAGTGAGGATTGCATGGGATGGTAAGGCAACGGTGTTGGGTGACCTTGGAGCATGAATTAGGCCAGGGAAGACCGGCTAGGACACGGGATTTTAGGGCCCCCCGTGATCCGATGCAAGGACTCTGGACCTACCGAACGACCAAGTGAGGCCACACTGATTGCAGGGTAGAGACCCTAGGAAAGGTACATGCATCATAATGACTTGTGTTCTTGTGTTTTTGGGATGTCTTGGGAATTAAGAATAAATTAAATCTTAAGAAGATTTAAGAACGATATTCTGCACTACTTGGGCTTAGGCATTCCTTGTTTACCTTGCAGCTATGGCACCTGGGAGGCGACCACGTGTGGTACAGGTGATCGAGGCCCCTGAGACTAATTTGGCCAATCGGCAGAGAGCTGATCGAGAGGAAGAGGACGACCAGTGGCAGAAGACTCTTCGAGCCTTCCAGCGACAGGCCCTCGAGAAGTATGAGGGCAGCACCTCCGATATGAAGATGAAAGACTGGCTAGAGGAGCTAGTTATAGCCTTCGGCCTGATTCGGGCCCCGACCGAGTACTTGGTTCCTCTGGCTGTTAGCCAGATGCGAGGAGCGGCACGTCAGTGGTGGATGCTTCACCTGGAGAATAGGAAAGAGTCTGAGGTTTCTTGGGCGGATTTCGAGAAGGAGTTCTGGGCGGAGTTCATCTCCTCGACAATGAAGGCGGAGAAGAGGCAGGAGCTACTCTCCCTCCAGCAGGGGAGCATGTCCGTGAGGGAACTTGGAATCAAGTTCAAGGACATCCTACATTTTGCTCCAGACCTCTTTCCTGATGAGGAGTCTCGGGCAAGACGTTTGGAGGAGGCGCTCCGACCCTCCCTCCAGTATGCTGTTACCCCCTTTACCCTTCCGACATACTTAGAGGTCCAGAAGAAGGCCAAAGTGGTGGAAAGGATGCATGTTCTGGGCGGAGTGTCATGAGAAGGGATCCAGCTGGGACCATCGAAGGGGAAGGCCGTCAGCACCAGGCCTCCAGCATCGGGACCCTCCAGGTTCCGACCCACAGGGAGAAGACCGCAGCAGTTTCAGTTTCGATCCCCTGGACCACGTTCCTTCCCTTCAGGCTCGGGACCACGGTGCTTCATCTGCGGGAGCCCTGGACATTTCCGGAGTCAGTGCCCCGATCCGGTGCAGTACAGCAGTGGCAGTCATCCCCAGCATCCGCCGCAGCAGCAGTTTCTAGCCAGACCCTTCCGGCAGCAGCAGCAGGGACAGCGAGCTCCCGCTCCTCCGCAGGCAGACATAGGAGGAGGAAGCCGACCTCAGGGCGCTCCCCAGGGACCTCGACCAGGGCGTGGTCGGGGAGGTGGCCGACAGCCGAGGGGCAGGGGAGCTGGGCGTGGACAGTTACACGCCGCAGAGGCAACAGTTCCAACAGGGCCAGAGGTTGTTCGAGGTACGATCAATGTGTTTAGCACTCTTGCTTATGCTTTGTTCGATACCGGAGCTTCGCACTCCTTTGTTGCACCCAGTCTAGCCCGTGCCTTGGGTCTAGATGCCGAGAGACTTCCAGTGCCCCTGGTGTTGAGCACACCAGTTGGAGGTCAGACCGACTTGCTGTTCGTTTGTCGGGGATGTAGACTGATGTTAGGGCCACATCAGTCGGTTAGGGATCTCCTTCTACTACAGATTCAGCCGTACGATGTCATCCTAGGCATCGACTGGCTATTTTCTGTGTGCGCCGTCATCGACTGTTTCCAAAGAAGTGTGGTGTTCTCCGGTTTGGACGGCCAGCGTGTTACCTTCACCGGCGAGCGGAGCTGTCCGAAGGGAAACAGGAGGGAGGAACCTCTCCTCTCCTTGTTGACCGAACTGACGGTAGAGTTAGTAGATGCAGAAATGGTGGAAGTGCCAGAGGTCATCCGTGAGTTTATGGACGTCTTTCCTGAGGAGGTGACGACTCTACCCCCTCGACGTGATATCGAGTTCGGGATAGACCTGCAGCCCGGCTCTCGACCAATCTCGATGGCTCCTTACCGGATGGCACCTTCGGAGCTACGGGAGTTGCAGATACAGATTGATGACCTGATGAAGAGGGGTTATGTTCGTCCAAGTGCGTCACCGTGGGGTGCTCCGGTCTTGTTTGCAAAGAAAGAAGATGGAGGTCTTAGGCTGTGCATCGACTACAGGAGGTTGAATCAGGTGACGATCAAGAATCGCTACCCTCTCCCAAGGATAGATGATCTTTTTGACCAGCTGAAAGGGGCAGGATGGTTCTCGAAGATCGACCTGTAGTCCGGATACCACCAGCTGAGGGTGAAGGATAGCGACGTCCCGAAGATGGCGTTCAGGTGCAGGTATGGGAACTTCGAGTTCGTGGTCATGCCCTTTGGTGTTACGAACGCCCCGGCTGTGTTCATGGGGCTTATGATCTCCATCTTTCGGGAGTACCTGGATCGGTTTGTGGTGGTATTCATCGACGATATCCTGATCTATTCAAGGTCAGAAGAGGACCATGCAGAGCACCTGAGGACAGTTTTGGAAGTCCTCCGACAGCACCAGCTCTACAGGAAGTTGTCAAAGTGCAAGTTCTGGACACGAGAAGTGCACTTCCTCGGGCACGTAGTGTCTGAGCAGGGGGTAGTAGTCGACCCATCAAAGGTTGAGGGAGTTGTTTCTTGGGCAGCACCCAAGAATGTGGCGGAAGTCCGGAGTTTCCTCGGACTGGCAGGTTACTACCGGAGATTCGTACCCAACTTCTCCCGAGTAGGAGCCCCTTTGACGGATTTGACCAAGAAGGACCAGGTTTTCGTGTGGAGCGAGAAATGCGAGTCATCCTTCAGCTACCTAAAAGAAAAGCTGGTTAGTGACCCAGTGTTGAGATTACTAGAAGAAGGGATGGCCTATGAGGTATTTTGTGATGCTCCAGGACAGGGCCTGGGATGCGTGTTGATGCAGCAACAAGGGGTGATCTCTTACGGGTCCAGGCAGCTACGCCCCCATGAGCGTAACTATGACACCCATGACCTGGAGCTTGCAGCGGTCATTTTTGCGCTAAAGTTATGGTGGCACTACCTCATCGGGGAATGCTTTGTGGTCTTCACAGATCACAAAAGCTTAAAGTATATCTTCTCCCAGCGGGATTTGAACTTGCGACAACGGAGATGGGTGGAGTTCCTCCAGGACTACGACTTTGAAATCTCTTATACTGAGGGCAATGTGGTGGCCGATGCCTTGAGCAGGAGGACGCAGAAGGATGCGGTCCGAGAGTCGGCAAATTCCTGGAAGGCAATGGAGGAGTTGGCTGCCTTACACCTGGATGCGAAGAGGGATAGTGGCAGAGGCTTCCTATATCAGATGATAGTGCAGTCATATCTGTTTCGACAAGTGGAGGAGTCTCAGTGGGGAGACCCCGAGTGCGAAGTGATGCGTGATCGGGTTGACCAGGGCGATGCTCCAAGAGAATGGACAGAGGACGGTCAGCACCGGATGCTTTTCCAGAAAAGGTTGTTTGTTCCAAGAGTGATGCGTGGCAAGGTTTTCAGTGAGTTCCACAACTCACCCCTAGCGGTGCACCCAGGAGTTACCAAGATGTACCAGGGGCTGAAAAGGCAGTACTGGTGGCCCGGAGTTAAGCGAGAGGTGGCAGAATTTGTGGCTAAATTCTTAGTATGTCAGCAAGTGAAGGCTGAACACCGGGTTCCGGGCGGCCTACTGCAGCCTTTAGCTGTTCCCGAGTGGAAGTGGGATGACATCTCAATGGATTTCGTCACGGGACTACCCAAGGTCCAAGGAGGGTGCGACGCCATCTGGGTGGTGGTGGACAGGTTGACGAAATCGGCTCACTTTCTGGCGATCAGGGAGTCAAGTACTGTGGATGCTTTGGCACGAAAGTACATGAATGAGGTGGTGCGGTTGCATGGAGTTCCGAGGTCTATAGTCTCGGATAGGGATGCACGGTTTACCTCGCGAATTTGGAGAGGATTGCAGCATGCGTTTGTCACCCAGTTACGCCGTAGCACTGCTTTCCATCCCCAGACAGATGGAAAAACGGAGCGAACCATCCAGACCTTGGAGGATATTCTACGGGCATGTGTTCTGGACTCAGGAGAGTCATGGGTGCGATACTTGCCTCTAGTAGAGTTTTAATTAGAAACTGAATCGACTCATGAGTTGGTTTAAACCACCCAGCACCTTTAAGGATGAGTCAAGCCGCGTGGTCAACCCACGACTTCCACGTCTTATGCGGTTTCCCATTTTCACCTCAACTGTCCCCGGCTCTTATAAATTAAGGGTTAGGCCGTGGTTCCCCCCTTCCTCGATCGTGGCTCTTCTGGTGCATCGGGCCCACCGCATCGTTATCCGTAAAGTTCCGCGCCCCCGGCCTAAACATCGATCATCTATCAACAAGTAGGGAATTTCTCTCATCTCTCACCTTTGTGTATCATGCGGGGTGGGCGTTATTTTTGTTCCTATGGAATTGGTTGAACCGAACCTTAATGAAGATAATAAAAGAAGTTCTAAAGAAAGAAGGGGAAGGGGTTGTGATCGTTGTTATGCTTTATCTTGTGATCATCCTTTTTAGTTGTGTTGGTTCATGTTTTCTGAAAATTGAGGCCGTTGGTGGTCGTTGTATGTGCACTGATGAATCCCCTCGTGATGTTTTAAATGGGTTGCTGAAATTGTGAACTCCTGCTGTGAAATTGGTTAATCACGTATGCCCGGCTGAATAAGTTGAAAGCACCAGGATCAACCCTTCTGTGATAACTCATAGAACACACGGAATTTGAAATCATGGAGTGTGTTAAGTCGTTTAAATCTGAAAATCCCTGACTTGTGTTGGTAGTGGTAGTCGGTTGTTTTCCTTTCGGGCCGATTGCTGGAAATGTGGGAGGGGATGGGATCCCCTGTTCTTTTATACTCTCGGTGGTTTTGTGAATTTGGGGATGGGATTCCCTGTTGGTATGGTTTCGGTGGTTGTGAGTTTTTATCACAAATTGGGGAGAGATCCTCTGTTGGCAGAACTGGGTGTGAGTGTTTTGGTTGATCCATGATTTTGACGCTATCTTTGGTTATGCTTATGGTAGTTGCCCAGTAGTGCTTAAAATCAATTGAACATTTTAACCGAACGTGAAACAAGAATGGGACAAATGGTTTTTGTGGGAAAGGGTCGTGAACTGTGACCCGGACACAGGGGTGTTGTGTTCTGTAGGTTGGCTAGGAAAACCTAAGTTTTGGGTGAGTGTTTGTTACATATATCTATACTTGTAGCTTTGTGTTTCTTATTCGCGCCCCACCCAAGTTGAGCACTCAGTGCCGAACACCCCCATTTATGGGGGAAGGGTGTTTTTCCCAACACTATCCTTAGTGGCTGGTTATTAGCTCCTTTTCTTCTCCCTTTCCCGGATATCCCAAGTACCTTCGGGCAGGCTGTGATGGCCTGAAGTCCATTATTTGCCCAAGAACCATCGGTCGGGGTGTTGTGGTGGTTGTCCAGGTGTGTGCGGCAGGTGGTTTCCCAAGTGTCTTCGGGATGAGGCCCAGGTGTCTTCGGGCGTGGCGGTGGTTGTTCTGGCCTAGGTGTTTGCAGGCATGGTTACATGTGACAGTTGTGGCCCAGGTGTGTGCGGGTGGGATTCAGTAGTGGGACTGTGTGCGGTTGAGGCCCAGGTGTGTGCGGGTGGGATTTCGGCAGTGGGACTGCGTGTGGTTGTGGCCCAGGTGTGTGCGGGCGGGTGTGGCAGTGGGACTGCGGTGAGAATGGCGGGATTGGTCCGACGCGTAGGATGTCTCAATAACCAGTGGGAAAGTGGCGCGGGGTACCCAAACATCGATGTGATCTTATTATATATATTACTCGACTTTAGTTATTTGGGGAGTGAGCCTTGGTGAGGTCTGGGATGGGTAGTTTGCCTTGTTAGGTGTTTGGTTTACTCCTTTTTTTCTCACGTGAATTTAGTACGTTCCCCTACTTGTGCACGAGAGTCTTGGTTTTCCCTACTGAGTGTACTTGTATACTCACCCTACGTATATAAAACTGCTTTCAGGTTTCCAGGAGGACTTCGGGGATCATGCAGGACCTTACTAGCTCAGACTTTTGGAGCAGTTGCAGTTGTTTTTTTTCTTTTTCTTTTTGGTACTTACCTTGTAGTCACCTTTTTGCACTTTGTGGCTTCCACTTTTGAAACATGCATGTGGGAATGGTTTACTTTTGGCTTTAATTTTCTTTCTACCTTGGTGTTGTTGGGTTTTCTTCTCCTTATCTTTCGATCCTATAAAATACAAAGGGTAATGCCTTCCATTGTGAGAATTTTCTATACCCTTGGTGCTAGTCGCCACTCCGGGACCTATTGAAGGCAGGTTTCGGGGGTCATTATCTCTCCTTCAACTTAAAGAAGGAAGGGCCTTGCAATCTGCTGACCCTTCCCTCCTTTTGGTGAAGGCGGGTCGTGACAATTATCCTATGTGAAATTGTATAAGTGGAGGATAGGGATGTATGGAGCTTAATTTGACAGAGTTTGTACTGGCCATGGTGCTATAGAAATGTAAGTAATGGGTTAGTAGTGAGGTAATTTTATAAGGGGGTGGAGGGGCTCTTTAAGAATGTTTAAAAATATTATTTTATTATATAATGATATTTGGTTTCTAAATGTCCAAAACTTATTAAAGTAGAATATAATATGAATCATGTTCGAAATAAAATTATACAATAAGAATTGGACAGGTTTTGGATATTTTTTTAATCTTTATAATCTTATTTGTTTAAATCATCCATTAATGAGGAAAAAAACATTGCATCATTATTATGTCCAAAATATTTTTTTGATGTGTAATAATTATAAAAAATATATCATGATGTATGAAATATTGTTTTATTTTTATATAATATTTATATTCAAAGAGATAACTTATATAACCCCATGTAAGAATTGTTTTACTAAATGATGTATGTTTAAGACATTTTTGTTTTTACATTAAATTAATTAATATAACATGTCATTATCACTTTCATGTGGCTCCACGGGGATTCAAAATCAAAAAAAGGATTCCCATTGTCAGAAATGTATCAAAAAATATGATTAGGACAAATGTTAGGGTAATTTAGTTTTATTATAATAATATTTTGTTACCCTTATTTACCAGATTTATCCTTTAACCATGGTAAATAAAATATTTACTGAAGTAATATTCATAATTTCTAAAAAAATGTTACTTATTTACACAATTTGGAGCTCATGATTCCATATATGGAATAAATTTTTCCTAATTCAAAACAAATAGGTGTTAGAAATAAATTTAAAATTAATTCTCGCTGTAAAAAAATTGTGTTTTTAATATATAGTTACTATCAAAAGACATGCACTTATTTATGTCAAATTTTAAAGTGATATTACTTCTAATGACCAAAATTGTATTAAATAGTTAAAATAAAATATAATCACACTTCAAAAACAAATTAAAATGATAATATAACCATATAAAAAATTATATTAAAAGGCTTCTTTGAATTAAAATACAGTAATTTTCAGTATTCATTAAAAAATGGATTTTATCAGAAAAATACCAAACATTTTCCCAAAGTAAATTTTGATTCCTTGATTGACAAGAATAATTTTATTTTTTTTCAAATAGAACATATAATAGTGACCAAGACTATATTTAAATTGGGTTCTCCATCAAAAGGAAGTAAATCGACCATTTAAAGAATAATAGAGTACTTTTTCTTAAAATTGTATTCATTCAAATTTTAATCCCCTAACTTTTATTGGATAAATGTAAAATCATTTAACAAACATGTGTATTAATATTGAAGTTAGTTTTTTCTCTTACCAAAAATACAACAGCTAGACGTTTACTACCATTTAAAATAATATTATGTTATTATTTTTCAGTATGACTCTGCATTGTGTGCAACATAAGATTTCAATGAAACCCCTCGTTGTGTATCGAGTACGCTATCGAATATAGAATCCATATTAAAGTAAAATTAATATTTAATTGTAAAATTTTAATAAGTATGAAAATTTTATATTCTTTATTTACCTAGTATGTTACATCCTTCCCCCGTTTTGGGTATTATGTCTTCCCAATTTTAAAATTGTTCTTGGAAACTTTATTGAAAGTTACAAATCAGAAAAATAGTCAATAAAAAATATCAATTTAAAAGAAGTAAAGAGCATTACGATGGTCACTCGAGATAATAGATCATAGGATTCCATGAAAACATTGACATGGAAGGGAAACAAACTCCCATATATTAATAGATGGTGATGATGGACATGATCACTGAAATATAACCACTACAATGCCATAAATCTGTGCTTGGGTAAATGTATGATAATAATAGAGAGCTTATAACATTTTTTTCGTCAAGATCCATTTCATAGAGTTGAAGAATTTTATTAACAACTAGAATAAAATCATAATTTAATATACTTACATGTCATGTAGAGTATCATCCTTTAATAAAATTCTACCAAAAACTCATATTTTATCCAAATAGTGAGTATTGAAGATGACTTGTTCTCATTGATATCCCTATAATAAAATTCTAGAGAATCTCATAATCCAAAAAAGATGAACAATATTTTTTCCATGTTATTAGAGATTAACCAAAACCAAAATGATTAGTATATGATAAGATAATCTCCAAAAAGTATAATTGTTTACAAAATGAAAAACTACACTAAATCTCGAAAATTTGTAAAAAATACCCAAAGATCAAAAAGACCATTCAATAAACAACTTTCCATAAAATTCTTCAATGTAATCCAATATTATATTGGATCCCAAATATTAGATAGATATAATCACATAGTCTTCCAAGATAAATCTTAACATTTATCTCAAAATAACATCAGTTACTCTCAAAGTCTCATACGGGAAAGTAATTAACCTAATCATATCTTCTCCAAGATAGGTTGACCATTTTCATAGATAACTCAAAATCACCTTATGTCCATAATAAAAACAAAGATTCTTCCAAAATAATATTTCTACCATTACTCCACAAATTAAATCACATAGTATTTTATTTTCAATAAGAATGTAGTGTTTCTAAAAGAGAAAACATCTTATAAAATAACCTCTATCCCATAATCACCAAATAATTTTCTTATATTAAGGATATCCATTGGATAAACACATGAGTACCCAAAATCAAATAATTATTGATCTATACAATATTTTAACTTAAAATAATAATTCTTACTAACCAGGGAATTCACATGGGACTGTGGTAGGTGATGCCCCATTTTCACCCTTCAGTTGTGAGATTGATATTTGTGGGCTTTCTATACGTCACAGGTTGTCACCAATATTACGGGTTTTATTTTTTATAAAAAATAACCCTTACATATATTAAACTCAAAGGATTTATTATACCTTTCATTTTCATCCCAATAAATTAATACCTCAACATCTTATATATTTTCATTTTTTTCACCTCCATATGATAAAATAAAACTATTCCCATTAGAAAGAACAACATACATTGATCATGGTTTGTATATGGTCTCATCATTATCTTATTCACATAGGTAGATAGTACAAGCATTGTAACAATGTTTTAGATATACTTCAAAATCATTTCCATCCTTCATCCAAATACACCTTGACAAACATGGATCATATGGGTGTTCATAGAAAAATACTTTCAGAAAATAATCATGTCTACCATATAATTTCAAAACATCTATTAAAACATGATTTTTATAAAATAGTCAGACTGAATTTGAGTTAAATATTTCAATCAATGGTCCTTATAAAATTTCATAAGTATGTGCTGAGAGACTATACCTTACAATAAAATATAAATAGGTTGCGCAAGTGTCTCCTTCTTCATCACCTTTTTCAAATTCATAATATGCTTCCAAATATTGTGATAAGGTAAAATATTTTTAAATTCCTTGTAAATATTAATCTTTCTTGAAAATATGATAATATTGGGGTAATTTTATTTGATTAAATACAACCCATTATCCCTGATTATGTAGAGGTATAGTGGAGGTGTTTGACATCTTAAACATCTGATTTCAAGTGAGTTGTATGCTAGAAAACGTTTTGCAATCGTCTTAACATGACATGGAAATAATTATTGAAAGAATGTCATGTGGAAGAGATATTAATTTAGTTTGAGATCCTCCTCCTTCCATTTTTAATTGAAATTCCTTTATCTAAAAAACATATAAAATAAGGATTTAACAGAAATAATAGACATAGGGACAATCCAAGTCTTTAATGAAAACACAAAATCTTTAATTTTGTCTGAACCAAACTCTCATAACAACTATAAAGACCCATCTTTAAAAAATTACATAATCTTGAACTAAATGAGTAATTCACATTGAGGATCATTTCAGGTTTACCATTTTAGATATTTAAACCATAATAATTACATTATATATAAAAAAATCACAATGTAGACACTTCTACTTAGTTTCAAAAATTTTAATAATATAAAAATATTAAAAAATCATGTCTAGTTCTATGTTTTACACATCATGAATTTTCCCTAATCTCATCCTTGACACAATTCATCTTTATGTCCAATGGAAAACATCAAAAAAACTTGGGATGAGAATAAAAATCCTTGTAACTGTTTTAAAATAAGGAAATGAAATGTTAACCCATAAATAAATACAAATTAAAAAAACCATTCTTTTCAATCACAACATACCTAAAACAAATTATAAGATTTATGAATAACATATAGAAATAATAAATCAAAAAGTAAACTTATGAAATCTATATCATAATTACATTGTAACTATCATATCTATGTAGGGAGTTATGTTGGAATACCCATAACAATATATTCCCAAAATCTCTTAGGAGAACCACTAACGTTTACCTCCGTCACATTACCCAATGCATTAGAGAACTATCTCAGACTCACCCTCACTAGATTTATCACCAAACCTCATATATATGTAATCAATGACTAATAACAGTAACATATTCATAACAAATTAAAAAATCATAATGTAATGATAATATTTCCACATGACAATTACAATATATCATTTCAAGATATTGACATAATCAATGATTTATCAAACCATTTTCAAAACCATTTAAAAAATTAATAAAGCTATTATTGAATCAATGTGTCCCATACAACATTGAAGCCATTAAAAGAATTATAATTTTAAAAAATTAATATCCATATAGAGAAAAACATAAAACCATTTTTAAAACATAGACATTAATGAGAAAAATTTATAAGAACAAATATTTATATAATTTAAAATGATATTTTGGTTAAAGAGTTCCTAACCAAATGAGAGATTCTTGAATACACATAATTGAGGAATAAAAATAATCGAATCTTATAATATAATGAGATTAAAGATATTAATTATATAATACATCAAAGGGATGTATATAGGAAATATAAAAGTGAATTTTTTCATAACAACTATGAAGTCTCAATGGAATGTAAATTGAGAAAAATTACTTTATAAAGACATTATCCTTATATTAAGGATCAATTAATGAAATAATTATGTGTCAAAAATATAAAAACGCCCAATATATGTGGATATTAATTTTAAAACATCCAGAGGTTTTTAGGACATATTTATAGCATGACAAAATAAAAAAGTATAAGTTTAACCTAAAGAATTGAAATTGGGTAAAGAAGTTCCCTTACAGAAATTTGATAGCCTAACGACGTCACTTTAAAAATAAAAAATGAGTTGATTAAAGTGAAAAGGATATATCATAACGTGGAAATTAAATTTAAATCAATAATAATATATAAGAACATATCCCAACATAATAAGATGTAAATTAAAAGACATAACTAAAAGATGTCTTCTAAAAAGAGGAGGGTGAAAGGTTCCCTTACCGATTTGGTAACTTATGAAACATACACCCCATGAATGAAAGGTAATTAAACGAATATTTAAATACCCATAAATTAAATTAATTGACACATATAATACAACTAGGAGCAGTACATCCGCCACACAAAAGGAAATAGTGGCAAATATTGCATGAATGTCACGAGAATAAAAGATGAGATAAAAACCCCTTACCATGTTGTAATCAATCAAGTCATATGACCAAGAGTAATAACCCCCAAAATGAATAAAAAATTTCCATTAATATAAATAGAATCATGATAATATATATCTAATGAAAGTATGCAATACACCACATGCAATAAATATGTGGAAAACAATGGAAATCTCACAGAATTAAAAGTGAGATATGAAACCCCTTACCTCATGTCCGGCTTGACTCAATCGTTATTTAATATCATGAATAATAAACTAAAGATAGTTTTTACTTTATTAAGAACGTTTTTCACATTTATTATTCCTTTTATATCAACTATTATATTCCTATAAAAATTAGTTAATTATTTGAGTTCATATTCGACATTTTTTCGATGTTTGGAACTTATGTTAAAAATGAACTTGTTATAATTATAAATTGTCCATGTGGTAAAAATTATATCATCTCCAGAATTATATTAAATATTTAAATATCACATATATCATATATATCCACTATATATACGTATTTATAATATTATATAACATTTAGAGATAAGTAATGAAATGCCCCATTCGTGGAGACGGCACGCCATATGTATGCACAAACGCTACTTTCATTCCTATTTCATATTTTAATGCAATGAAAAAAAATATTTAGGTATATTATAATTATCGTATAATATCATATATAATTTCACTAACCCCATCCTTTATATGTCTAACTTCTTTCATGAATGATTCATATAACATTAAGGGGGCGGAAGTCCGCACCTCCACAAATGAAATTATCATGTTTACCCATTATGAAATCCCTATAGAAATATAATAAATGAAAAATAAAGAAACAAAGAATCAATATAAATATAATATATATCATATATAAATTCAGTTCCATCCTAATTTCCACCATGATTTGTAGTAGGAGATAATTGAAAAATCATCGTTTCATGAGGTAGTAGTTCTCCGTCCATAGAAACAGTGTGTTCTTTATCCATTGAAACGAGGTGTGTGTATGTGTAGATAGAATCATTCACATATAAACAACCAATTATACTTAGGATACTATTTTTGTTATAAAATAAAAGAATAAAAATATTTTAGCGGTTGTAGTAGTAAAATTAATGAAAAAACCTAAGAGAAGATGTTACATCTAAATCAGGTATCTCCCTTTTGTTTGAACCAAATGGTTTACATAAAGTTCCTAATTAATATGGTATGGATTATATGAGGATAAGGGGGATGTAGGGAGATTAATTTAGTTGAGGTTGGAATATCCATGCATCTTGATAAGTGTGATGAATGCGTTAGATGTGACGGCTTTTTATATGGGGTGAGGGGCTCTTTAAAAATGTTTAAAAATATTATTTTATTATATAATGTTATCTAGTTTCTACAAATACAAAACATATTAAAGTCAAAGATAAGATGAATAATGTTTGAATGAAAATCATCCAAAAATAATTTAATAGGATTTGGATATTTTTTTAATCTTTATAATCATATTTATTTAAATCATTCATTAATGAGGCAAACACTACAATAATATTGTGTCATAATTATTTTTAATTATATAGTGTCTATTATTTATAAATAAATATAATGTTGTAGGTTTTTTTTTATCTTTCTAAGGAATATATATAGCCCATAATTGTCACAACCCCCTCCCCACAAAGTGTACCCCTCCTGGGTGGAAAATGTGAAAAGGGAGATAATGAACCCCGAGTCCCGCCTCCAATAGGCCCCAGGTTGGTGACTAGCACTAAGGGTATAATAAACACACAAATGTGAGGCATTAACCTCTAAGAGAACACATGCATAAGAGATAGAGAAGTTAGACACCAACCAAATCCAACTCATAACTTAAATATAAAAGAAACCCATGTACACATATGTAATGCCATGCAAAAGAACTACAACTGAAAGAAGGAAAAAAACTACAAGTAACCAAAAGAATGTAAAAACAGCTGAAACCACAAGCCTGAATAGCTCCTCCAACCACAAGCTAGTAGAAACCAGCTTGATCTCCGACCAGATCCATGTGACCTAAAATATATATATATACATAGGGTGAGTATTATAGTATACTCAGTAGGATCCTCCCCAAAGCCTCTCGTGTGAAAGTAAAGAGAGCATGCTAAAGCACAGTGAGCAACACGTGAAATTCACTCGTTACCTAAGTAGTTAGACTAAGTTCCCAACCTCACCATGGATACTCTCACTAAGTATCATATACATAAATATATCATATAATAAAGAATATCAGGGGTACCCCGCTATTACAACCTCATTGGTTTGCTGCTTTTCCCCAATGTCTCACTTCCTGAGCATCTCTCTCCAAAAAGGCTGTCCTGCAAACACCTAGGAGAAGAACAACAATGTGAACCTCGTGCCACACAAAGGCTTTCCCATAGACACCTGGGTGAAGCACTACACCATCCTCACAACCAAAAGTAACCAGGTAGATTCCGGGATCCACCACAGCTCACATAACATGTATCATATGCTGGGTATTAAACCACAAGCCATTACAGCCCATACACCGAGTAAGGATCATCAATCCATCACAACCTATACACGTTACACCTATATTAGTCCATAGGATACTATATCCAGAATCAATGTGTGTGAATAACCAAAAGCCACTACAGCCCTCTACACACATATATTGGGAAAATAACTGTTGTCCCTACCAGCACAAGTATCTACCAAGAGAAGAAAGTGGGGCCAATGGGGGTAGTCGTCCATTCACCCTCCCATCAGAATGTTGGGGAAAACACCCCCCAGGGCTCAGAATCCCCGAAGTGTTAGTTGCCCTTACTGACAGGATTAAGTAGCATATAGAAACACAAAAAGTACAGAATATACTATATATCACAACCACACTATGGGAATAACCTAGTCTTAGACACCACTGTAGCTAACGTCTCTCAAACTCCGGGATGATACTTCTAAGACTAGGTATCCTATAAGCATACAACAATTTAAAGGACTTTATTAGATTACTTCATTCCCTTTTTATTTTTTTCCACTTTACAATAATTAATTCATTAAACATTAATTAACCATGAACCATTCCACATTAGACTTCATTATAATCACACCCAAATTCCACTACCCCTTTAAAAATATAGACTCATCATTATGTTATAGTGAACTCCAACCCAAAGGGTTAACACCATTTATTCAAACATTAATTACAGAAACACTTTCCGATATTCCAAGGCATTCTAGAAAAGCATTCTATGCTACTAACACAAAGGGGCTCAACACGGTGAGTGGATGTACTACCCGTCGAGTCTTTTACACCTATAAAAAGAATGTAGACTCATTCCCCCTTGAGAAGGTAAACACAGAAAGCACGTGGCATGCCCCACTTGTCTTCACCTCATTCGAAAGAAGGGTAAGCAAGACCAGCTACCTTGAGCAGTGGGGAATGGTAAAGCAGATAAACAACCAAAGAACCTTCAAGAATCCAACAATGAAATCCATCCCATTCCATTAACGTTGGTGTCCTCCCCGACACCCACATGCATAAACTGATGCATCTCACCACTCTAGACATCATCCGATGCCACAACCAAAAACCTCCCTGCCCCCACATATCACAACGAACATCCAGGATCACATCACAGAATAAGCAGTAGGAAAGAAAACATCACATCAATTGGGATCTTGGCCCTTTAACAATAAAGAGGGTAACTCTGAACCCTTCAAGGAATTATCAAATAATCAAATTCTTTAATTCATATTGAATTAACAGATTTCTAATCTGTTGGTTTCAACATTGGGAAACCTAACTAGTAAGCTATAAAAAAATATTAAACATTCTTACTACACTAACATGATTAACATAAAATTCCAACAAGAACCAAATTTGTATTCATGACCCTTTATCTTTAACCAAACAATTATCAAATTAACCCCGATTTATGTTCTTTACTGATTTCCATCAAGAACAAACAGCTATGCAAAGAAAGACTATATATATCACACTATCTAGCAAAAGAAGAGGCAATATCATACTATCGATTACAAATTATTTATCCGGTTCAAAATATTTATTATGTCAATTCCATTTTCATCCAGAGGGATTTAAACATGCTAAAAATACAGTCTCATGTAAAATAAAGAGAAGCAATGAATCCCCTACCTAAAGGGTTTCTTATGAAAACCCCAACAAACAAATAACGCATAAGAAAGCTAGGGTAATTATCCAAGAATCCTCCTTAGATCTCTTCTCCAAAGACAACCAAGACCATAATCATCATATTTGGTATCGATACACTTAGATCTACCCATAACGGATGTAGATCTAAGAAATCGAGAGAAGTGTTGAAGTAGATACAAGTGGATCTAAGAAACCGATCAAGAACGAAGAAGAACAGAGAAGAACGATCCATACCTCAACAAAAAATCTTCGATTTTCCAAGAGAAGCCTTCAGATCACCTCCAAAATGATTGGGAGAGGTTCTCCTACCTTTAATGGAGGGTAATCCCGAGTTATGGCCTCTTAGGAGCTTAAACTAGCAAGTTAGAGGTGAAAAGGTAGAGATCCACAATATTAGGTTCTAGTTTAAGTTTCCGCATGGTTTCCTCGCACGGTTAGACAAACTGTGTGCTAACCTTGTGGTCACTACTGACTCGTCAAACACTCCTCACATAATTAGGCCACTTGGTTAGACAAACCATGCGCTAACCGTGCATTAGCCACTGCCTCCAATACTAACTATGCATGGTATGGCCACATGCTATTGACAAACGGTGCGTAGCCCGTGCGAAAGCTACTACCCTTTAGTTTTCCTTAATGATTCACCCAACACACCCCCATGTCCCTACTCCAAAACAAGGGTAGTTAGAAACATCAAAATTACCTAAAGACGTTACGTGATGTTACAGTTCACAACTGTCAACTGTTGAAATGGTTCATCAAAAAGGAAAATTTTGGAAAATCATTGGGGATAAGTTACATTGACCTCCCGGAACACCTCTAACACCACATTTCCACAAAGTAATGGACTAGATATGTCCATTCAATTACATTAGATACCTCTCAAAACATTCTTGTCCTCGAGAATCCAAAACCCACATAAAGGAAAAACGAAAAAGGGTCTGAACAACTACCCACCGAGATACCTCTCCAAAGAGAGCAAGCCACCAAAAACAAAAATGGGAGCCATATCATAAACATGAAAGTTTCATAACCACAAAACCTACATCGGTACATTAAAAGAGTTAAACATCAAACAACTCTGGGTACTGAGCACGTATCTGTGACTCACGTTCCCAGGTACCATCCTCCAAGAAACCGTGTCACCACAAGACACGAACTAAAGGAATAGAATGCCTATGCAACACCTTATCCTTAAGTTCTTGGATATCCATAGGTTTCTCCTCAATGGTTGAATCATCATCAACATCGATCTCTCCCCAAATCGATGATGTGATAGTCATCATGAAGATATAGACGAAGTTGTGATACATGGAAAACATCATGTATTCGACTCATTTGTGGGGGAAGTAATACTCGATACACCACTGCTCCAATACGAGCTAACACCTCAATAGGACAAACAAACCATGGAAAAAATCTTACATCCATGACCAAACCTTTTCTGCCCACGACGGGGAGTCACCTTCCGAAACACATGATCCCCAACATTAAACTATAAGGGTCTCCTTCTTTGGTCAGCATATGATTTATGAAGATCTTGCACTATCTTTATCCTCTCACGAATCACCTGAACCATATCTAATGTATTATACACTATTTCCGGTCCAAGAATTCATGACTCTCCGGCCCCATTCCATCACAATGGAGAAAGACAAGGTCGTCCATACAAGGCTTCAAATGGCACCATACCAATGGTGGAGTGAAAAATATTATTGTAAGTGAACTCCACCAAGGGTAAGTGCCACATCCATGAACCTCCAAAATCAAGAACACAAGAGTGTAACATGTCTTCAAGAGTATGGATGGTTTGATATTTCTGACAATCCATTTGAGGATGAAAAGAAGTGCTAAGGAATAGTTGAGAACTGAAAGCATGTTGGAGACCTCTCCACACCCTAGAGGTAAAATGAGGAGCTCGATCAGAAATGATCATCCTTGGGACTCCATGAAGTCTCACCACTTCCTCTAGATACTACCTCGACAAAAAATCCACTGAGCTTGACTCCGTGATTGGTATGAAGTGGGCCGAATTTGATAAACGATCCCCTACCACTCAAATAGCATCATGACCTCCCGGAGCTCGAGGTAAACCATAAACAAATTCCATTGATATGTCCTCCCAATTCCACTGAGGAACACAGTGTTTAGCCATCACCTTCTGGAAGTCTAAACATAGAGACCCAACCTCCGCAACCGCACGCTTCAGCCTAGGCCACCGAAACTTACTCCTCAAGGCTCGATACATCTTTGTCACGCCATGATGTACCGTTAAAGTTGAAAAATGGAAATCTCTGAGAACCTTCCCATTCATCGTCAAGGTAACAAATAGACTTCCTTGATACAACACTCGGTGTTGTTCATCATCACTCAAACCATCAGGGGCCTCACCCCAAACAACTCGGTGTCTCGAGACCTCCACCTCTAGATATCCCAACTGGGAATCTTCTACATTATACATCAGAGGTGATTGTACCATCATATGAAAAAGACAGCCTCTACCTCCAACTTCTCCCATATCTAGATGTAATGCAGACAGTTCTTCCATTACTCTCCAAGAATCATCATATTCACACACAACATCACTACATGACTTTCAGCTCAGCGCATCAGTTACAACATTCCTTTTTCTAGATGCATATGATATTTCAAAGTCGTATCCCAGCAAGAACTCCATCCACTGATGTTGTCATAAGATCAATTCACAGTTGGAGAAAACCTACCTCAAACTCTTATGATCGGTGTAAACCACAAAGCTATCACCAATGAGGTAATGTCTACACAACTTCAGTGAAAACACCACAGCTTCCAAATCAAGATCATGGGTGGCATAGTTGCATTCATGGGGAAGTACCTTCTGAGACCCAAAAGAAACAACTTACCTATGCTGCATGAGAACACAGCCTAACCCCAAATGTGAAGCATCGTAGAAAACATCAAAATGAACTCTTTCAGTAGGATGAAAAAGGATTGAAGTACTTACTAACTTCTAATTTAGATACTCGAAATCTTCTTGGCACTGATCAGTCCATATGAACGCCTAATCCTTCCTGGTCAAAGATGTTAGAGGGGTCACAACTCATGAAAAATTGGCTACGATCCTCCTGTAGTAGCCTGCGAGACCAAGGAAACTTCGCACCTCTGACACTGTCTTGGGGGCTGCCAAAGAAAAAATTGATTCAATCTTCTATGGATCCACAACTACTCCCTATTGGGACACAACATGCCCTAATAAATGGAATTCTCATGCCCAAAAAGCACACTTAGAAAACTCCCCAAACAACAAAGGTTGACGAAGGACTCCCAAAACGGCTTGTAGATTCTCTACATGCTCTTCTTCAGATGTGGAGTACACAAGGATGAATTTGATTAAAACTACCATGAAATTTTCTTGGAACTCTTAGAACATAGAATTCATCAATCACATTAATAAAGCTATAGAATTCATCACCCCAAATGGCATTACAAAAAACTCATAAGGCCCATGATGACAAGGGAAAGCAGTCTTCAGGGAATCCTCATCCTTCACATGCATCTGATGATATCCTAACCGCAAGTCGTTCTTTGAGAACCAACTTGCAAACTTTAGTTGATCGAATAAGTCATCAATTCGTTGAAGAGGATATTGATTCTTTATTTTCAATTTGTATAAGCAACGATAATCTACACACAACTACAAACTACCAATGGCCTTCTTCATGAACAATACTGGTGCACCCCACGGTGACAGAATCGTCCGAACAAAGTCGCATTGTAACTGACCATCAAGCTATATACTTATCTCTCGTAACTTGGAAGTGGCCATCCTCTATGGAAACTTACAGATGGGAGACGCTCCTAGCTGTAGCTCGATCCCAAACTCGATATTTCTTCAAGGGGGTAATGCTACAACCTCTTCTGGAAAGACATCAGGGTACTCCTCTATGACCCTATGAAACACCAATTGCTGAACCTTTGAAGAAATCAGAATCATCTCATCCATCATAGATGATAAGGATAGAACATGTTGATGACCCATCTGAGGGTCTCGCTCAACAACAAACAATACTTGCTCTCCATCCGCACCAATGAAGATGACCCTTTTCATGGAGCAATCCACGATAGCTTGCATTGAATAAAACCAATCCAGGATGAGGATGACATCATATGGTTGTATGCATAAACATATGAAATCTCCCCAAGATCGGTGTTGCCCCAATACTAGCTCATAGTATCTACATACATCAAAAAAGTTAGCTCAACCTCCAACTGGCGTAGTCCATGCCAAGGGAACTGAAATCATGTCTACCTCACGTCCCAATGCATGGACACAGGTAGGTGATATGATGGAGTGTGTGGCTCCTAAATCAAAAAAGGCATACACCAATGTAGAAAACAGGTAAAGGGTACCTCGAACGACGTCTGGCTCACCTGGAGATGGAAACGCTAGAGCATGAAGCTGACCACAACCTCTTCCATGACCTCTCTAACCCTGATGAAGATCACCACAATGGCCTCGCTCTGATATCTGAGGACGGGGAGCATCATGGGGTGGTCCTCTTCCTTCCCCATCTACCCTCTGCGGATCTAAAGATGGTGAAATTGGCTACGGCTGCCTCGGTTGGAACTTCCTCAATGGAGGAACCTGGAGTGTAGCGCCTAGTGAACGATGACCACTCTGAAATGTCAGACACTCCCACTATGGATGGTCACAAAAACCATAAGAAAAACAAGCACCTGATCCCTTGTCATAAGCATGAGTGTTTCTACCTCTGGAGAAACGAGATGTGAAGGGTTAGGACCTCCCCCCGGCTGAACTGAAACTCTAATGCCCTAAAAATCGGGAACCCCGAACCACAGCTTTGTTACATGATGGATCATGAAAATCCCCCTCTTGTGATGATATGGTCATTTTCAAAGTCCTCTTGACAACCTCTGCCCTAGCATGAAACCTCAAGATATGTCTTCAGCATAAATCAGGTGAACTGGCGTTAGATATATGGATGCAAATCCTCCTCAAAATGCCTCACCCTGCCCTCCTCATCTCGTAACAGGTACGAAGAATATCGTAAAAGGTTCCTATAATGGATTCCAAACTCTCATACAGTATATCTCCCCTTTCAAAGGGTATGAATCTCTTGGCGACTGGACAACTTCACAGTCGAAGAGAGTAACTCAACTCTAATCTTGTATCTGAACTCCTCCTATGAGATCGCCAAATCTTCACGATCCCCGAGGTACAAGAACCACCACTACCTTACTTCTCCACGCAGCATCGTCACAGCTAAGGACACCCAGTGCTCCTTCCAAGCACGGATCGAACTGACGCCTATCTCAACCTCCTCAAACCAGTCCTTTGTGACTGCATCTGAAATGGACCCCTCGTACTTTTGCAGACTATGGTACTAAAACTCTAGGAGTGTCTTCCTCCAAGTGTCTTTTTCATCAACCTCTACCCTTGCGGCGAACTGCTAGAATATCCTATTGGACATTGTTTGTGTGAACCTGATGAGGAAGTCAACCTGGAGCCATACCCTTAAAATAACAAATAGTTAGAGCTCCTAAACCTGGAATATGGAAGACTCAACATTAATTAATTAATTATTTTCTTTTATTCATTTTATGTTAACCTATCCAAAGGTCTACCCATTCAAACACAATCACAAAGAATAATGATGCATGATCCTTTCATAGGTCTCTACCCTACAACTAGTATCACCTTGTTTAGTAACCATTGTAAACTTAATGGTCCGTACATCATATCATAGGGGGACCTAAAATACTATGTCTCATCCGGTCTCCAGTGTTTACCTCACTTGCTAAACATGAATGACACCATTGCCCTACCAACCCATGCAACCTTGCGTGTGCCTAACTCCAAACACCATCCTACCCCTCAACCAGACCTCTGACTCCACTATGTCACGACCCCCTCCCAACAAAGTGTACCCCTCCTGGTATGGAAATGTGAAAAGGGAGGTAATGACCCCCGAGTCCCTCCTCCAATAGGCCATGGGTTGGCGACTAGCACCGAGTGTATAATAAAGACACAAATGGGAGGCATTACCCTCTAAGAGAACACATGCAGAAGAGAGAGATAAGATAGACACCAACAAACTCCAACTCAGAACTGAAATATAAAAGAAACCCAAGTGAACATATATAATTCCATGCAAAATAACTAAAACTAAAAGAAGAAAAAAACTACATGTACCCAAAATAAAGTAAAAACAGTAGCAACCATAATCCCAAACAGCTCCTCCAACCACAATCTAGTAGAAACTAGCTTGATCTCTGAACCACTCCATGTGACCTGAAAAAACAATATATATATACATAGGGTGAGTATAAAAGTATACTCATTAGTATACTCCCCAAATCATCTCGTGTAAAGGTATAGAGAGCATGCCAAAGCACAGTGAGCAACAAGTGAAACTAACTCGTTACCTAAGCCAGTATACTAAGTTCCCAACCTCACCATGGATACTCTCACAAATTAATCCGTAAAAGAATATAGCATATAGTAAAGAATATCAAGGGTACCCCACCACTACTTCCCCACTAGTTTTCCGCTTTTCCCCAATGCCGCACGTCCTGAGCATCTCTCTCAAAAAAAGGCTTGCCCGCAGAAACCTGGGTGAAGCACCACAATGTGCACCTCGTGCAACACAAAGGCTTGCCTGCAGACACCTGAGCGAATCACTACACCATCCTCACAACCAATAGTATCCAGTCAGATTCCAGAGGCCACCACATCTCACATAACATGAATCATATGGTGGTTATTATACCTCAAGCCATTAAAACCCGTACACTGAGTTAGGATCCAAATGCCATCACAGCCTATACACGTTACACCTATAGTAGTCTATAGGATACTATCTCCAGAATATATGTATGTGAATAACCACAAGACACTACTTCCCACTGCACACATATATAAGGAAACTAAACATTGCGCCTACCAACACAAGTATCTACCAAGAGAAGAGAGTGGGGCCAAAGGGGGTAGTCCTCCATTCACCCTCCAATTAGAATGTTGGGGAAAACGCCCCCAGGGCTCGGAATCCCTGGGGTGTCAGTTTCATTTACTGATAGGGTGGAGTAGTGTATAGAAACACAAAAAGTACAGAATATACTATATCTTACAACCACACTATGGGCATAACCTAGTATTAGACACCACTGCAGCTAATGTCTCTCAGACCCTGTGATAATACTTCTGAGACTAGGTATCCTATATGAATACAACCATTTAATGAAATTTATTAGATTAGTTCATTCCCTTTTTCTTTTCAGTTCCTCTATATAATAATTAATTCATTAAACATTAATTAACCACGAACCATTTCACATTAGACTTCATTAGCATCACACACAAAGTCCACTACACCTTTAAAATTATAGCCTCATCATTATGTTCCAGCAAACTCCACCCCCAAGGGTTAACACATTTTATTCAAACATTAATTATAGAAACACTTTCCCGTATTCCCAGGCATTCTAGAAAAGTAATCTATACTACTAACACAAAGAGGATCAACAAGGTGAGTAGTTGTACTACCCCTAGAGTCTTTTCCACCTATAGAAAGAGAATAGACCCATTCCCCCTTGAGAAGCTAAACACAGAAAGCACGTGGCATACCCCGTATGTCTTCGGCTCTTTCAGAAGAAGTGTAAGCAAGACCAGCTACCTTGAGAAGGGGGGAAATGTAAAGCAGATAAATAACCAAAGAACCCGCAAGCATCCAACAATCACATCCATCCAATTTCATCAACCCTAGTGTCCTCCCCAACACCCACATCCATAAACCGATGCATCTCACCACTCTAGACAACAACTGATGCCACAAAAAAAACCTCCAAGCCCCCAGATATCAGAACGACCATTTAGGATCACATCACAGCAGAATCAGCCGGAAAGAAAACATCACATAAATTAGGCTATGTTCCCTTTAACAACCAAGAGGATAACTCAAAACCCTTCAAGTAATTATCAAACAATCAAATTTTTTAATCGAACATGAATTAACAGATTTATAATCTGTTTGTTCCAACATCAGGAATCCTAACCAGTAAGCTTTCACAAAAGAATAAACATGCTTACTACGCAAATTTTATTAACATAAAATTACAACCCGAACCAAATTCATATTCATGAGTCTTTATCTTTAGCCAAACAATTATCAAATTAACCCCAGTTTACATTATTTACTGATTTCAATCAAGAAAAACAGCTAAGAAAAGCAAGCATAGATATCAAAGAATCTATAAAAACAAGATGAAATATCATAAGATCGATAACAAATTCATTATCTGGTTCAAAATATTTATTATTTCAATTCCATTTTCATCCATTGGGATTTAAATATGCTAATAATACCATCGCATGTAAATGAAATAGAAGCAACGAATCCCCTACCTCAAGGTTTTGTTACAAAAACCCCAACAAATGAAGAATGCACAAGAAAGATAGGGTGATTCTCCAAAAATCCTACTTAAATCTCTTCTCCTAACAAAACCAAGACCAAAACACATCATATTTGGCGTCGACACACTTAGATCTACCCTTAACAGAAGTAGATCTAAGAAACCGAGAGAAGAGCGGTAGTAGATCCATGTGGATCTAAGAAACCGATAAAGAATGATGAAGAACAAATAATAACGACCACATACCTCAAGAAACCATATTTTATTCGCCAAGTGAAACCTTTAGATCACCTAGAAAACACTTGGGAGAGGTTATCCTACCTTCAAGGTAGGGTAATCACGAGTTATGGCCGCTTAGGAGCTCAAATGAGCAAGTTAGAGGTGAAATGGTTGAGATCCACAATTTTAGGTTCTAGTTTAAGTGCCCACTCGGATTGCTCACAGGGTTAGACAAACCATGGGATAACCGTGCAGTCGCTACTGCCTCTTCAAACAGTCCTCGCATGGTTAAGCCGCATGGTTAGACAAACCGTGTGCTAACCGTGCATTAGCCACTACCTCCAACACTAACTATGCATGGTATGGCCGCACGATTTAGACAAACCATGTGCAGCCCATGAGAATGCTACTACCCTTTAGTTTTCCTTAAAGATTCACCCAACGCACCCAAAGTCACTACTCCAAAACAGGGGTAGTTAGAAACATCAAATGTACTTGAATATGTAATGTGATGTTACAGTTCACAACTGTCTACCATTGAAACGGTTTATCAAAAAGGAATATTTTTGGCAAAGCATTGCAGATAAGTTACCTTGACCTCCCAGAACACTTCTAACACGACATTTCCACAAAGTAATGGATTGGAGAGGTCTGTTCCATTACAAAAATATTCTCACGACCCGTCCTCGGGGCCCGTGCCGTGACTACCCCAAGCCCGCCTTCCATAGGCCAGGGGCTGGCGACTAGCACCAAGGCGTAAATCCCAACAAAAAGGGAAGGCATTGCCTTTGGAAAGTAAACAAGAACCACAGAGTAAGAAAGCGGAAAAGTAAACACTAAGTAAAAACTGTACAAGCTGTGCTGAAAGTAAAAGGGGCCGGAAATACAAGCCCAACTGTAAAGTACAACTGAAAGGAAAAACAGCAACTGAAAGGAAAAAAACTGCAGCGTCGAGCCGTCCTCTGGAAGTCCCACCTGAAGGGTGGGTACAGATAGCCTCCACTGCTCCTCGGGTCCACCTGACCGCTCCGAGTACGTCCCGCCCAGTGGTCCACCTCCAGGTACTGTCCTGCTCCGCACGCCTCCTGCACGATCAGCTCCGTCCGTCATCTGCAACCAACACCACGAAGTGCGGGCATAGCCCGTGCAGGGGTGAGTATAAGCTACTCAGTAGGGACCCCGAGACCCCCGAAGGTCTCCCGAAATCCACAAAGGATAATCCACAACGGAAAGATACAATCACGAAGTAATATCTGACATGGCTTAGGTATATGCCATACATATACCTAAGTCATCAATTCCCCGATTGGCTCTAACGTCCGAGCCCTAGCACAACCCAGTCCACACAGGAAAGCAAAACGCATACCCACGCAGGATATAACAACACAATCCACAAAGGAGAGTAAACAGTAAATCCACACAGGATAGCTCAACACAATCCACAAAGGAGAGAAACACAAGATTCAGCTCACACAGGTATACTTCTTCGGATGACGATAAAGATGATCACTGAACCATCTAAGTCGTCGAACCCACAAAGGATTGATAGGTACTAACCTTGCAATGACCCACACAGGATCGAGCCCACGCAGGACCTGTAGGAGTTGGCTCACACAGAACCGCTGAGAGATGACCCACACAGGATCGGACCCACACAGGATCAGGCCCACACAGGACCGGGCCCACGCAGGACCTGTAGGCGCTGGCTCACACAGAACCGCTGAGCGCTGACCCACACAGGATCAGACCCACACAAGATCGGGCCCACACAGGACCGGTAGCACTGATCCACGGAGGATCGCTGAGTGCAGTAGTCGTCGCAGTCCGCTGAGGATCTCTGCACAGTCGTCGCCGGAGTCCACGGAGGATCTCTGCACGGTCGTCGCCGCAGTCCACGGAGGATCTCTGCACGGTCGTCGCCGCAGTCCACGGAGGATCTCTGCACGGTCGTCGTCGAAGTCCACGGAGGATCTCTGCACAGTCGTCGCTGCAGTCCACGGAGGATCTCTGCACGGTCGTCGTCGGAGTCCACGGAGGATCTCTGCATGGTCGTCGCCGCAGTCCACGAAGGATCTCTGCACGGTCATCGCCGCAGTCCACAGAGGATCTCTGCACGGTCGTCGTCGAAGTCCACGGAGGATCTCTGCACGGTCGTCGCTGCAGTCCATGGAGGATCTCTGCACGTTCGTCGTCGGAGTCCACAGAGGATCTCTGCACAGTCGTCGCCGCAGTCCACGAAGGATCTCTGCATGGTCATCGTCAGAGTCCACGGAGGATCTCTGCACAGTCGTCGCCGCAGTCCACGGAGGATCTCTGCACGGTCGCCGCTGTCGAAGTAGCAGTCGCAGCCAGCCTAGGGTTCCCGCACACAGCAAGCTCGTTCGGAGGGTCCGCTCCACGAGCCGAGAGGCTGATACATCAACTGTCACGAAGTCCGAAGTTGATGTATCCAAAAGTTCCGTATCGTCAACAGGAACTCAACGTCGCAGACGGCGCGTCAATCGGACGCCCGGTCTGAGAGTTATTGACATTTTCGTCCCAGGGGCCCGGTCGGTTTTTAAGGCAAAACCAACCCGACCGCACTCCACCTGCGTCCAAACCTCGGGCGGAGTATTCCAAAAGATCCGTCTCACTTAGAGGAATTCAACGAAACAGACGGAGCGTCAATCGGACGCCCGGTCTGTTAGTTATTGGCCTTTCCGTCTCACACCCACCCTGGGAAACTTCCCAGGAGGTCACCCATCCTTATCACTGCTCTAGGTCAAGCATGCTTAACTACGGAGTTTTAACTACGTAGGCTCCCGAAAAGGAAGGTGCACCTTGAGTATAGTATACCGAAACGACCGTCTCGATCCAAGGATCGCGTTGCCACTGACGGCGCGACGTTCGGAGGCCCGTAGCTCAAGATACAGCCGTTTGAACGAAAACGTCCGAAGATGGGGGGTACGGGCCCGGGCCGACCCGGGCCGACCCCCCCCGGGAGTCGGCCGAAGGCCGTGGCATGCGGGGTGCCGCCCCCGCGACCAGGTGATGCGCCCCCCCCCCCCCCCCCCCCCCCCCCGCGTGGGGCCGCGTTGAGTCGGGACGCGGCTTCAGCCGCGTCCGAGGGCACCGGACCCGCGCGGCCGCGGGTCCGCGGGTGCCGCCGCCGCCGCGCTGAGTCGCGGCGGCCTGTCCGGCGGCGCGCCGGGGCGCCGCCGCTCCCGGCTGCCGGCGCCGCCGCACAGGCGGCCCGCGCCGCCGGCGAGTTCCGCGGGCCACCGGAATAATTCCGGAGGTCCGATTCTCTTCTCGCCTGCGCCATTGCTCCTCCCGGGACTCGTTCTTCACTGCGGAATCGTCAAACATCCGTTGCGGCACGTTCCGTCGTTGCCCGTCAAATCCGCACAAAACGAAGAACGGCGGAGGGTCGTCGGGCCGTGTTCGTTTGGCCCGAACCCTCCGCGTTAGAGACAAACAACCGGGAGGAATTGTTCAACACATGAACCAACAATTTTAATTTTAATATAATAAAATTGTTTCCTTGAATCCGGTTCTTTAATTTTTAAAGAAAGTTCACGGGAATAACAAAGAGGGGTATTCCAAAATTATAAAATCCCTACCGCGTCGATCGTCGCGCGCGGGCGTTCTTCGCGGAAAAGCTCGTCGCGGAAGATAGGGATCGTCGCGTCGTCGCGGGGAGGCGTCGCGTTGTCGCGGAATCCGGGGTTGAGTCGGCAAACTCAACACACCATGAAATAGCAGATTTAATTTAATTAATTAAATCCGTGTTTTTGGTTAAGAACCACGAAGGAGATAAAAAGGAAGGTCTGAGATTCTTACCTCAAGAAGCCGATCGAAGATCCGTCGCGGAAGAAGAGACGTCGCAGAAGAACGTTTTTGGCGATGCGGATCAAGGCGTCGCGTCGTCGATTTCCAGGTTCGGCGTTCTTCGCGTTCTTCGCGTTCTTCGCGTTCTTCGCGAGGGAGAAGAAGAAATAGGGATCCTCTCAAATCTTCTCAAAAGATTTTGGGTTGGTCTTATTTTATTAATATGTCAACACACGAAAACAGGTTAAGAAACGATTGAATTAATTCGTTGAATTAATTCAACGAAAGAAACATGCCATTTAATTCACGAAAGAAACAGCCCATTTAATTCACGAAATAAACCGCCCAATTAAATGGTCTGTTAAGAATTTAGAAAACGCGTCAGTTGACTTTCATTAAGACGGGTTTTCACGGGTGCGTTTCTTAGCAGAAAGAAACGGCGGGGCTCGTGTGGGCCCCACCTCACAAATATCCTACCAAGGGGGTAGGATATTTGTGGATAGCATCCTATTCAGTTCAAATCAGTTCAAGCCTCCTTTAAGTGGCTTCAAGTGGCTTCCAAGTGGCTTAAGTGAAATAAAATAAAGTTGTCGCAAAATTATTTTATTTCTTAACTTTAAGCCCGAAAATTAAAAACCACACCCGAGCAAACGCAACTCCGGAAGAGGCGTTTCTAAGCGAATACCGGCGCTGCGATTTCATCGGTGCCCTCAGAATTCGATTCCAGGCACCGGTTCAAAAGTTAGAAAAACTCGCTCGTCCGTTCACTGAACGTACCCGAGCCAAACTTCGGAAAATGATTCCGGGCACACCGGGCCTCGGAATCAGGTACCGTCAGAAACTGCGCTCTTGTAAAATTCCAAATAAAATTAAGAAAAAAATTTCCTTGAAATTTACAGGTCTTTACATTACTCCCACCTCAGGACTTTACGTCCCTGTAAAGATACATCATAAACTAGGGAAACAAATGTGGGTACTGAGCACGAATCTGAGCCTCCCGCTCCCAAGTGCTCTCCTGGAGGTTCCCGTGCTTCCATCTGATGCGCACAAGAGGAATCGATTGCCCACGTAGGACCCGCTCCTGTCGATCCTCTATCTCCACTGGGACCTCCGCAAAAGTCGCCCCATCATCCACGTCTAGCTCCCCATAGTCAATGATGTGCATCGGGTCGTGCACGTATCTCCTCAGCTGGGATACGTGGAAGACGTCGTGCACCCGGTGCAACTGAGGTGGCAGAGCCAGGCGATAAGCCACCTCGCCAATCCTGCCGAGGACTTGGAAAGGCCCGATGAAGTGTGGAGACAACTTGCCGCCTCGGCCAAATCTCCGCAAACCACGTCGAGGTGAGACACGCAAGAAGACGTGGTCGCCATCCTCGAACTCTAGTGGCCTCCGCCTCCTGTCAGCATATGACTTCTGCCGGCTCTGTGCTATCCTCATCCGCTCCTGGATGACCTGGACCTTCTCTGTCGTGGCCCGGACCATCTCTGGTCCCACAAGTGCTGACTCTCCAGGGTCTATCCAGCACAAAGGGGATCTGCAAGGCCTGCCGTAAAACGCCTCGATCTTCGCGGGATCCACTACAACTCCCGCCTCAGAAATGACGTGCCCCAAGAAGTGGATCTCACGTAACCAGAACTGACACTTCGAGAGCTTGCCATAAAGCTGGTGCTCTCGGAGTGTGTCTAGCACAACACGCAGGTGGTAGGCGTGCTCCTCCTCCATCGTCGAGTACACCAAAATGTAGTCGATGAAGACTACGAAAAATCGATCGAGGTATGGCTGGAAGATACTGTTCATGAGGCTCATGAACACTGCTGGAGCGTTGGTCACGCCGAAAGGCATAACCAAGAACTCATAGTGGCCATACCGACACCTGAAGGTCGTCTTCTGCACATCCTCGTCTCGAACTCTAAGCTGATGATAGCCTGACCTGAGGTCTATCTTCGAGAACCACCGTGCTCCCTTGAGCTGGTCGAAGAGGTCATCAATCCAGGGTAGCGGATACTTTTTACTCACTGTCACCCGGTTCAGGCGACGATAATCGACACACAGTCGCAAGCTCCCGTCCGCCTTCTTGGTGAACAAAATCGGGGAAGCCCAGGGTGAAACACTGGGTCAGATGAACCCCTTGCCCTGCAAGTCCTCCAACTGTACCCGCAGCCCTCGAAGCTCAGCGGGGGCCATCCGATATGCTGGGGTGGATATCGGGGCTGTCCCGGGGTATAGGTCAAAATAAAAGTCTACCTCTCTGCGTGGAGGTAGTCCTGGAACGTCGTCGGGAAAGACGTCCGCGTACTGATCCACTACTGCAGAAAAACTGGGACTCCGCATGTCAACTGCTCCCAGGATGAGGCTAGCCAACTGATGAGTGATGTGCTGACCTCTCCTCTGCCTCGTCCGCCTCCTCCCTACGGACCACCACGGTCGACCCTCTGCCTCTGCCTGGGTGGTCCCTCCATCGTCTGCTGCCCCTCGGTACGACGGGTCGGGCAGTCACGAGCCATGTGGCCCTGCCCGCCGCACTTGTAGCACTGTCTGCCTCTCGGAAGGCTGGCTCCGTGCTGTGTGCCCCGTACCGCTGAGCCAGTGTCCCGGGGTCGTCTGCCGGAAGGCCTGGTCTACCTGGAACCCTGATTCATTCGTCGGCTACCTGCTGCCGAAGACTCCGCTATCTGCCGCCTTGCGGTAGGTCTCGCTGTGGACTCAGCCAGGAAGCTCTCGATCAGGAGGGCTCTCTCCAGTACTGCTGCCTGGGTCGGGATGCTGAGGGAGATCAGCGATGCCCTGATCTCGTGTCTCAATCCCTGCTCGAACGTCCGGGCCCGGAAGAAGGGGTCTCGTACCATGTCTGTCGAGTAGCGAGATAGGTCAGTGAACCTCGCCGCGTACTGAGCGACCGTCAAGCTGCCCTACCGCAGCTGAAGAAGATCCTGAATGCGCACCGCACGGAGGGTGGCCGGGACGAACTCTGAGCGGAAGAGGCTCTCGAAGTCCGTCCAGATGAGGGTGGACTCATCGTGTACCTAGAGCATCAGGATCCACCATCGCCCTACTACTGCGTGCAGTAGGCTCGCCGTGAGGATCACCATGAGGTCTGCTGGTGTCCACACTAGCCTGAAAACTCGGACGACCGCCTCCAGCCAGTCCTCGGCTGCCTGGGGGTCCGACTCCACACGGAACCTGGGTGGTCGCTGGCACTGGAACTCGTGCAGAGCTCCGAGGCGTCGTGCGTCGTCAGCTGCCAGTGCTGAAAGCATCAGGGGCTCGGCGGGTAAAGGTACCGCCGGTGCCTCTGCTGTCAACGGGCCCTGTACCGAGGCCTCGTCACTCGGCGGGCTGTCGTCGTGCTCTACTCTAGGAACCCTAGCTGGCTGCTGTCGTCGTGCCATCCCGAAAAGGAAACAAGTGCGCCACAGACAGAACAGTATACCTGGTGAGCTGACACAAGTAATCACAAAGAAAACATGAAACACACATGCAATCAATGTTTTCGTGCATTAAGTCGGAAATCAGAAGTCAGGGTCCTGGTGTATGGATACGTCGGCCGCCGCACCAACACTGGAATCCCTGGACTGATAACCACACTCAATACGCTAAACACTATTGCTTCACATAGAAGAAAGATTAGAGTCTGCGGTTGAACCGACCACCTCTGATACCAATTTGTCACGACCCGTCCTCGGGGCCCGTGCTGTGACTACCCCAAGCACGCCTTCCATAGGCCAGGGGCTGGCGACTAGCACCAAGGCGTAAATCCCAACAATAAGGGAAGGCACTGCCTTTGGAAAGTAAACAAGAACCACAGAGTAAGAAAGAGGAAAAGTAAACACTAAGTAAAAACTGTACAAGCTGTGCTAAAAGTAAAAGGGGCCGGAAATACAAGCCCAACTGTAAAGTACAACTGAAAGGAAAAACAGCAACTGAAAGGAAAAAAACTGCAGCGTCGAGCCGTCCTCTGGAAGTCCCACCTGAAGGGTGGGTACAGATAGCCTCCACTGCTCCTCGGGTCCACCTGACCGCTCCGAGTATGTCCCGCCCAGTGGTCCACCTCCAGGTACTGTCCTGCTCTGCACGCCTCCTCCACGATCAGCACCGTCCGTCGTCTGCAACCAACACCACGAAGTGCGGGCATAGCCCGTGCAGGGGTGAGTATAAGCTACTCAGTAGGGACCCCGAGACCCCCGAAGGTCTCCCGAAATCCACAAAGGATAATCCACAAAGGAAAGATATAATCACGAAGTAATATCTGACATGGCTTAGGTATATTCCCATACATATACCTAAGTCATCAATTCCCCGATTGGCTCCAACGTCCGAGCCCTAGCACAACCCAGTCCACACAGGAAAGCAAAACGCATACCCACGCAGGATAGAACAACACAATCCACAAAGGAGAGTAAACAGTAAATCCACACAGGATAGCTCAACACAATCCACAAAGGAGAGAAACACAAGATTCAGCTCACACAGGTATACTTCTTCGGATGACGATAAAGATGATCACTGAACCATCTAAGTCGTCGGACCCACGAAGGATCGATAGGTACTAACCTTGCAATGACCCACACAGGATCGGGCCCACGTAGGACCTGTAGGAGTTGGCTCACACAGAACCGCTGAGAGATGACCCACACAGGATCGGACCCACACCGGATCGGGCCCACACAGGACCGGGCCCACGCAGGACCTGTAGGCGCTGGCTCACACAGAACCGCTGAGCGCTGACCCACACAGGATCGGACCCACACAGGATCGGGCCCACACAGGACCGGTAGCACTGATCCACGGAGGATCGCTGAGTGCAGTAGTCGTCGCAGTCCGCTGAGGATCTCTGCACAGTCGTCGCCGTAGTCCACGGAGGATCTCTGCACGGTCGTCGCTGCAGTCCACGGAGGATCTCTGCACGGTCGTCGTCGAAGTCCACGGAGGATCTCTAGACAGTCGTCGCTGGAGTCCACGGAGGATCTCTGCACGGTCGTCGTCGGAGTCCACGGAGGATCTCTGCACGGTCGTCGCCGCAGTCCACAAAGGATCTCTGTACGGTCATCGCCGCAGTCCACGGAGGATCTCTGCACGGTCGTCGTCGAAGTCCACAGAGGATCTCTGCACGGTCGTCACTGCAGTCCACATAGGATCTCTGCACGCTCGTCGTCGGAGTCCAGAGAGGATCTCTGCACAGTCATCGCCGCAGTCCACGAAGGATCTCTGCATGGTAGTCGTCAGAGTCCACGGAGGATCTCTGCACAGTCGTCACCGCAGTCCACGGAGGATCTCTGCACGGTCGTCGCTGTCGAAGTAGCAGTCGCAGCCAGCCTAGGGTTCCCACACACAGCAAGCTCGTTCGGAGGGTCCGCTCCACGAGCCGAGAGGCTGATACATCAACTGTCACGATGTCCGAAGTTGATGTATCCAAAAGTTCCATATCGTCAACAAGAACTCAACGTCGCAGACGGCGCGTCAATCGGACGCCCGGTCTGAGAGTTATTGACATTTTCGTCCCAGGGGCCCGGTTGGTTTTTAAGGCAAAACCAACCCGACCGCACTCCACCTGCGTCCAAACCTCGGGCGGAGTATTGCAAGATATCCGTGTCACTTAGAGGAATTCAACGAAACAGACGGAGCGTCAATCGGACGCCCGGTCTGTTAGTTATTGGCCTTTCCGTCTCACACCCACCCTGGGAAACTTCCCAGGAGGTCACCCATCCTTATCACTGCTCTAGGCCAAGCATGCTTAACTACGGAGTTTTAACTACGTAGGCTCCCGAAAAGGAAGGTGCACCTTGAGTATAGTATACCGAAACGACCGTCTCGATTCAAGGATCGCGTTGCCACTGACGGCGCGTCGTTCGGAGGCCCGTAGCTCAAGATACGGCCGTTTGAACGAAAAAGTCCGAAGACGGGGGGGTACGGGCCCGGGCCGACCCGGGCCGACCCCCCCGGGAGTCGGCCGAAGGCCGTGGCATGCGGGGTGCCGCCCCCGCGGCCAGGTGATGCCCCCCCCCCCCCCCGCGCGGGGCCGCGTTGAGTCGGGACGCGGCTTCAGCCGCGTCCGAGGGCACCGGACCCGCGCGGCCGCGGGTCCGCGGGTGCCGCCGCCGCCGCGCTGAGTCGCGGCGGCCTATCCGGCGGCGCGCCGGGGCGCCGCCGCTCCCGGCCGCCGGCGCCGCCGCGCCGGCGGCGAGTTCCGCGGGCCACCGGAATCGTTCCGGAGGTCCGATTCTCTTCTCGCCTGCGCCATTGCTCCTCCCGGGACTCGTTCTTCACTGCGGAATCGTCAAACATCCGTTGCGGCACGTTCCGCCGTTGCCCGTCAAATCCGCACAAAACGAAGAACGGCGGAGGGTCGTCGGGCCGTGTTCGTTTGGCCCGAACCCTCCGCGTTAGAGATAAACAACCGGGAGGAATTGTTCAACACATGAACCAACAATTTTAATTTTAATATAATAAAATTGTTTCCTTGAATCCGGTTCTTTAATTTTTAAAGAAACTTCACGGGAATAACAAAGAGGGGTATTCCAAAATTATAAAATCCCTACCTCGTCGATCGTCGCGCGCGGGCGTTCTTCGCGGAAAATCTCGTCGCGGAAGATAGGGATCGTCGCGTCGTCGCGGGGAGGCGTCGCGTCATCGCGGAATCCGGGGTTGAGTCGGCAAACTCAACACACCATGAAACAGCAGATTTAATTTAATTAATTAAATCTGTGTTTTTGGTTAAGAACCACGAAGGAGATAAAATGGAAGGTCTGAGATTCTTACCTCAAGAAGCCGATCGAAGATCCGTCGCAGAAGAAGAGACGTCGCAGAAGAACGTTTTCGGCGATGCGGATCAAGGCGTCGCGTCGTCGATTTCCGGGTTCGGCGTTCTTCGCGTTCTTCGCGTTCTTCACGTTCTTCGCGAGGGAGAAGAAGAAATAGGGATCCTCTCAAATCTTCTCAAAAGATTTTGGGTTGGTCTTATTTTATTAATATGCCAACACACGAAAACAGGTTAAGAAACGATTGAATTAATTCGTTGAATTAATTCAACGAAAGAAACATGCCATTTAATTCACGAAAGAAACAGCCCATTTAATTCACGAAATAAACCACCCAATTAAATGGTCTGTTAAGAATTTAGAAAATGCGTCAGTTGACTTTCATTAAGACGGGTTTTCACGGGTGCGTTTCTTAGCAGAAAGAAACGGCGGGGCTCGTGTGGGCCCCACCTCACAAATATCCTACCAAGGGGGTAAGATATTTGTGGATAGCATCCTATTCAGTTCAAATCAGTTCAAGCCGCCTTTAAGTGGCTTCAAGTGGCTTCCAAGTGGCTTAAGTGAAATAAAATAAAGTTGTCGCAAAATTATTTTATTTCTTAACTTTAAGCCCGAAAATTAAAAACCACACCCGAGCAAACGCAACTCTGGAAGAGGCGTTTCTAAGCGAATACCGGCGCTGCGATTTCATCGGTGCCCTCAGAATTCGATTCCAGGCACCGGTTCAAAAGTTAGAAAAACCCGCTCGTCCGTTCACTGAACGTACCCGAGCCAAACTTCGGAAAATGATTCCGGGCACACCGGGCCTCGGAATCAGGTGCCGTCAGAAACTGCGCTCTTGTAAAATTCCAAATAAAATTAAGAAAAAAATTTCCTTGAAATTTACAGGTCTTTACATTACTCCCACCTCAGGACTTTACGTCCCTGTAAAGATACATCATAAACTAGGGAAACAAATGTGGGTACTGAGCACGAATCTGAGCCTCCCGCTTCCAAGTGCTCTCCTGGAGGTTCCCGTGCTTCCATCTGATGCGCACAAGAGGAATCGATCGCCCACGTAGGACCCGCTCCTGTCGATCCTCTATCTCCACTGGGACCTCCGCAAAAGTCGCCCCATCATCCACGTCTAGCTCCCCATAGTCAATGATGTGCGTCGGGTCGTGCACGTATCTCCTCAGCTGGGATACGTGGAAGACGTCGTGCACCCGGTGCAACTGAGGTGGCAGAGCCAGGCGATAAGCCACCTCGCCAATCCTGCCGAGGACTTGGAAAGGCCCGATGAAGCATGGAGACAACTTGCCGCCTCGGCCAAATCTCCGCAAACCACGTCGAGGTGAGACACGCAAGAAGACGTGGTCGCCATCCTCGAACTCTAGTGGCCTCCGCCTCCTGTCAGCATATGACTTCTGCCGGCTCTGTGCTGTCCTCATCCGCTCCTGGATGACCTGGACCTTCTCTGTCGTGGCCCGGACCATCTCTGGTCCCACAAGTGCTGACTCTCCAGGGTCTATCCTGCACAAAGGGGATCTGCAAGGCCTGCCGTACAACGCCTCGATCTTCGCGGGATCCACTACAACTCCCGCCTCAGAAATGACGTGCCCCAAGAAGTGGATCTCACGTAACCAGAACTGACACTTCGAGAGCTTTCCATAAAGCTGGTGCTCTCGGAGTGTGTCTAGCACAACACGCAGGTGGTAGGCGTGCTCCTCCTCCATCGTCGAGTACACCAAAATGTAGTCGATGAAGACTACGACAAATCGATCGAGGTATGGCTGGAAGATACTGTTCATGAGGCTCATGAACACTGCTGGAGCGTTGGTCACGCCGAAAGGCATAACCAAGAACTCATAGTGGCCATACCGACACCTGAAGGCCGTCTTCTGCACATCCTTGTCTCGAACTCTAAGCTGATGATAGCCTGACCTGAGGTCTATCTTCGAGAACCACCGTGCTCCCTTGAGCTGGTCGAAGAGGTCATCAATCCTGGGTAGCGGATACTTTTTACTCACTGTCACCCGGTTCAGGCGACGATAATCGACACACAGTCGCAAGCTCCCGTCCGCCTTCTTGGTGAACAAAATCGGGGAAGCCCAGGGTGAAACACTGGGTCAGATGAACCCCTTGCCCTGCAAGTCCTCCAACTATACCCGCAGCCCTCGAAGCTCAGCGGGGGCCATCCGATATGCTGGGGTGGATATCGGGGCTGTCCCGGGGTATAGGTCAAAATAAAAGTCTACCTCTCTGCGTGGAGGTAGTCCTGGAACGTCGTCGGGAAAGACGTCCGCGTACTGATCCACTACTGCAGAAAAACTGGGACTCCGCATGTCAACTGCTCCCAGGATGAGGCTAGCCAACTGATGAGTGATGTGATGACCTCTCCTCTGCCTCGTCCGGCTCCTCCCTGCAGACCACCACGGTCGACCCTCTGCCTCTGCCTGGGTGGTCCCTCCATCGTCTGCTGCCCCTCGGTACGACGGGTCGGGCAGTCACGAGCCATGTGGCCCTGCCCGCCGCACTTGTAGCACTGTCTGCCTCTCGGAAGGCTGGCTCCGTGCTGTGTGCCCCGTACCGCTGAGCCAGTGTCCCGGGGTCGTCTGCCGGAAGGCCTGGTCTGCCTGGAACCCTGATTCATTCGTCGGCTACCTGCTGCCGAAGACTCCGCTATCTGCCGCCTTGCGGTAGGTCTCGCTGTGGACTCAGCCAGGAAGCTCTCGATCAGGAGGGCTCTCTCCAGTACTCCTGCCTGGGTCGGGATGCTGAGGGAGATCAGCGATGCCCTGATCTCGTGTCTCAATCCCTGCTCGAAGGTCCGGGCCCGGAAGAAGGGGTCTCGTACCATGTCTGTCGAGTAGCGAGATAGGTCAGTGAACCTCGCCGCGTACTGAGCGACCGTCAAGCTGCCCTACCGCAGCTGAAGAAGATCCTGAATGCGCACCGCACGGAGGGTGGCCGGGACGAACTCTGAGCGGAAGAGGCTCTCGAAGTCCGTCCAGATGAGGGTGGACTCATCGTGTACCTAGAGCATCAGGCTCCACCATCGCCCTACTACTGCGTGCAGTAGGCTCGCCGTGAGGATCACCATGAGGTCTGCTGGTGTCCACACTAGCCTGAAAACTCGGACGACCGCCTCCAGCCAGTCCTCGGCTGCCTGGGGGTCCGACTCCCCACGGAACCTGGGTGGTCGCTGGCGCTGGAACTCGTGCAGAGCTCCGAGGCGTCGTGCGTCGTCAGCTGCCAGTGCTGAAAGCATCAGGGGCTCGGCGGGTAAAGGTACCGCCGGTGCCTCTGCTGTCAACGGGCCCTGTACCGAGGCCTCGTCACTCGGCGGGCTGTCGTCGTGCTCTACTCTAGGAACCCTAGCTGGCTGCTGTCGTCGTGCCATCCCGAAAAGGAAACAAGTGCGCCACAGACAGAATAGTATACCTGGTGAGCTGACACAAGTAATCACAAAGAAAACTTGAAACACACATGCAATCAATGTTTTCGTGCATTAAGACGGAAATCAGAAGTCAGGGTCCTAGTGTATGGATACGTCGGCCGCCGCACCAACACTGGACTCCCTGGACTGATAACCACACTCAATACGCTAAACACTATTGCTTCACATAGAAGAAAGATTAGAGTCTGCGGTTGAACCGACCACCTCTGATACCAATTTGTCACGACCCGTCCTCGGGGCCCGTGCTGTGACTACCCCAAGCACGCCTTCCATAGTCCAGGGGCTGGCGACTAGCACCAAGGCATAAATCCCAACAAAAAGGGAAGGCATTGCCTTTGGAAAGTAAACAAGAACCACAGAGTAAGAAAGAGGAAAAGTAAACACTAAGTAAAAACTGTACAAGCTGTGCTAAAAGTAAAAGGGGCCGGAAATACAAGCCCAACTGTAAAGTACAACTGAAAGGAAAAACAGCAACTGAAAGGAAAAAAACTGCAGCGTCGAGCCGTCCTCTGGAAGTCCCACCTGAAGGGTGGGTACAGATATCCTCCACTGCTCCTCGGGTCCACCTGACCGCTCCGAGTATGTCCCGCCCAGTGGTCCACCTCCAGGTACTGTCCTGCTCCGCACGCCTCCTCCACGATCAGCACCGTCCGTCGTCTGCAACCAACACCACGAAGTGCGGGCATAGCCCGTGCATGGGTGAGTATAAGCTACTCAGTAGGGACCCCGAGACCCCCGAAGGTCTCCCGAAATCCACAAAGGATAATCCACAAAGGAAAGATACAATCACGAAGTAATATCTGACATGGCTTAGGTATATTCCCATACATATACCTAAGTCATCAATTCCCCGATTGGCTCCAACGTCCGAGCCCTAGCACAACCCAGTCCACACAGGAAAGCAAAACGCATACCCACGCAGGACAGAACAACACAATCCACAAAGGAGAGTAAACAGTAAATCCACACAGGATAGCTCAACACAATCCACAAAGGAGAGAAACACAGGATTCAGCTCACACAGGTATACTTCTTCGGATGACGATAAAGATGATCACTGAACCATCTAAGTCGTCGGACCCACGAAGGATCGATAGGTACTAACCTTGAAATGACCCACACAGGATCGGGCCCACGTAGGACCTGTAGGAGTTGGCTCACACAGAACCGCTGAGAGATGACCCACACAGGATCGGACCCACACAGGATCAGGCCCACACAGGACCGGGCCCACGCAGGACCTCTAGGCGCTGGCTCACACAGAACCGCTGAGCGCTGACCCACACAGGATCGGACCCACACAGGATCGGGCCCACACAGGACCGGTAGCACTGATCCACGGAGGATCGCTGAGTGCAGTAGTCGTCGCAGTCCGCTGAGGATCTCTGCACAGTCGTCGCCGTAGTCCACGGATGATCTCTGCACGGTCGTCGCCGCAGTCCACGGAGGATCTCTGCACGGTCGTCGTCGAAGTCCACGGAGGATCTCTGCACAGTCGTCGCTGTAGTCCACGGAGGATCTCTGCACGGTCGTCGTCGGAGTCCACGGAGGATCTCTGCACGGTCGTCGCCGCAGTCCACGAAGGATCTCTGTACGGTCATCGCCGCAGTCCACGGAGGATCTCTGCACGGTCGTCGTCGAAGTCCACGGAGGATCTCTGCACGGTCGTCACTGCAGTCCACATAGGATCTCTGCACGCTCGTCGTCGGAGTCCAGAGAGGATCTCTGCACAGTCATCGCCGCAGTCCACGAAGGATCTCTGCATGGTAGTCGTCAGAGTCCACGGAGGATCTCTGCACAGTCGTCACCGCAGTCCACGGAGGATCTCTGCACGGTCGTCGCTGTCGAAGTAGCAGTCGCAGCCAGCCTAGGGTTCCCACACACAGCAAGCTCGTTCGGAGGGTCCGCTCCACGAGCCGAGAGGCTGATACATCAACTGTCACGAAGTCCGAAGTTGATGTATCCAAAAGTTCCGTATCGTCAACAAGAACTCAACGTCGCAGACGGCGCGTCAATCGGACGCCCGGTCTGAGAGTTATTGACATTTTCGTCCCAGGGGCCCGGTTGGTTTTTAAGGAAAAACCAACCCGACCGCACTCCACCTGCGTCCAAACCTCGGGCGGAGTATTCCAAGAGATCCGTGTCACTTAGAGGAATTCAACGAAACAGACGGAGCGTCAATCGGACGCCCGGTCTGTTAGTTATTGGCCTTTCCGTCTCACACCCACCCTGGGAAACTTCCCAGGAGGTCACCCATCCTTATCACTGCTCTAGGCCAAACATGCTTAACTACGGAGTTTTAACTACGTAGGCTCCCGAAAAGGAAGGTGCACCTTGAGTATAGTATACCGAAACGACCGTCTCGATCCAAGGATCTCGTTGCCACTGACGGCGCGTCGTTCGGAGGCCCGTAGCTCAAGATACGGCCGTTTGAACGAAAAAGTCCGAAGACGGGGGGGTACGGGCCCGGGCCGACCCGGGCCGACCCCCCCGGGAGTCGGCCGAAGGCCGTGGCATGCGGGGTGCCGTCCCCGCGGCCAGGTGATGCCCCCCCCCCCCCCCCCCGCGCGGGGCCGCGTTGAGTCGGGACGCGGCTTCAGCCGCGTCCGAGGGCACCGGACCCGCGCGGCCGCGGGTCCGCGGGTGCCGCCGCCGCCGCGCTGAGTCGCGGCGGCCTATCCGGCGGCGCGCCGGGGCGCCGCCGCACCCGGCTTCCGGCGCCGCCGCGCCGGCGGCGAGTTCCGCGGGCCACCGGAATCGTTCCGGAGGTCCGATTCTCTTCTCGCCTGCGCCATTGCTCCTCCCGGGACTCGTTCTTCACTGCGGAATCGTCAAACATCCATTGCGGCACGTTCCGCCGTTGCCCGTCAAATCCGCACAAAACGAAGAACGGCGGAGGGTCGTCGGGCCGTGTTCGTTTGGCCCGAACCCTCCGCGTTAGAGATAAACAACCGGGAGGAATTGTTCAACACATGAACCAACAATTTTAATTTTAATATAATAAAATTTTTTCCTTGAATCCGGTTCTTTAATTTTTAAAGAAAGTTCACGGGAATAACAAAGAGGGGTATTCCAAAATTATAAAATCCCTACCTCGTCGATCGTCGCGCGCGGGCGTTCTTCGCGGAAAAGCTCGTCGCGGAAGATAGGGATTGTCGCGTCGTCGCGGGGAGGCGTCGCGTCATCGCGGAATCCGGGGTTGAGTCGGCAAACTCAACACACCATGAAACAGCAGATTTAATTTAATTAATTAAATCCGTGTTTTTGGTTAAGAACCACGAAGGAGATAAAATGGAAGGTCTGAGATTCTTACCTCAAGAAGCCGATCGAAGATCCGTCGCAGAAGAAGAGACGTCGCAGAAGAACGTTTTCGGCGATGCGGATCAAGGCGTCGCGTCGTTGATTTCCGGGTTCGGCGTTCTTCGCGTTCTTCGCGTTCTTCACGTTCTTCGCGAGGGAGAAGAAGAAATAGGGATCCTCTCAAATCTTCTCAAAAGATTTTGGGTTGGTCTTATTTTATTAATATGCCAACACACGAAAACAGGTTAAGAAACGATTGAATTAATTCGTTGAATTAATTCAAAGAAAGAAACATGCCATTTAATTCACGAAAGAAACAGCCCATTTAATTCACGAAATAAACCACCCAATTAAATGGTCTGTTAAGAATTTAGAAAACGCGTCAGTTGACTTTCATTAAGACGGGTTTTCACGGGTGCGTTTCTTAGCAGAAAGAAACGGCGGGGCTCGTGTGGGCCCCACCTCACAAATATCCTACCAAGGGGGTAGGATATTTGTGGATAGCATCCTATTCAGTTCAAATCAGTTCAAGCCGCCTTTAAGTGGCTTCAAGTGGCTTCCAAGTGGCTTAAGTGAAATAAAATAAAGTTGTCGCAAAATTATTTTATTTCTTAACTTTAAGCCCGAAAATTAAAAACCACACCTGAGCAAACGCAACTCCGGAAGAGGCGTTTCTAAGCGAATACCGGCGCTGCGATTTCATCGGTGCCCTCAGAATTCGATTCCAGGCACCGGTTCAAAAGTTAGAAAAACCCGCTCGTCCGTTCACTGAACGTACCAGAGCCAAACTTCGGAAAATGATTCCGGGCACACCGGGCCTCGGAATCAGGTGCCGTCAGAAACTGCGCTCTTGTAAAATTCCAAAGAAAATTAAGAAAAAAATTTCCTTGAAATTTACGGGTCTTTACAAATATAACTTATATAACCCCATGTATGAATTTATATATGAAAATATATACATTTATGTTATTTTATTCATTAAATTTAATTAATTAATATAAAGTTTCATTATCACTCCCAAGTGGCTCCATGAGGTCCCAAAATTGACACAAGGATGCCCATGGTTGGAAATGAATCATCCAATAGGATTAGAACACATGTTAAGATTATATAATATTATTATAACAATAGCTTTTTACCCTTATTTAGTAGATTTACCCTTTAACCATGGTAAATAAAATTTTTACAGAAGTAAATATATTTATAATGTCTAAAAATAAAAATAACCTATTTACCCAATTTAGACCTCCTGATTGAAAATATCGAATAAAATTTTTGAAATTCAAAATAGCGAAGTGGGAGAAATTAATTTAAAATTAATTCCTGCTGTAAAAACAAAAACCATGTCTTTAAGAAATAATAAATATCAAAAGAATGACACTTATTTTTGTCAAAATTTAAAGTGAAATTACATCCAATGACCAAAATTGAATTAAATAGTTAAAATATAATATAAATAAACTTTAAAAAAAATTAATAATATTATATAAAATAATAAATAATTTATTTTAAAAGGATATTTTTAATTAAAATATAATATTTAACAATATTTATTAAAAATGATTTTCTTTTGAAAAAGACAAAAGCTCTTACAAAAGTAAATTTTGATATTCCGATTCTAAAGGATATTATTATTTTGTCAAATAGAACATATAAAATTGACCAAAACTATATTTAATGAGGGTTCTCCTTCAAAACATGGTAAATCGATGATTTGAATAAAATTAGAGTAATTATGTATAAAATTGCATTCATTTCCATTTTAAGCCTCTAACTTTTATTGGATAAATGTAAAATCATTTAAAAAACAAATATATTCATATTTTAGTTAGTTCTGTAAATTATTTCCAATACAACGACAAGGTGTTAATTTCCATTTAAAATTATATTATTATTTTTCAGAATGGCATAGCATTGTTTGAAACATAAGATTTCAAAGAAAGTCATTATTGTTTATCAGGTATTCCATCGAACATAGAATATCCTTTAATGTCAAATTATTATTTAATTCACAAATTTTAATAAATATGAAAATTTTATAATTTTTATTTACAGGGATGTTACATAGACATTGTACTTATTATCATAATTCCTTATGGAAGATAATTTCTGGTGATCTATAATTGTTCATCAATGAAGAGACTATTATGTTCTCACATTCATAATTATATGGTGATACCATATTTATCATTAATATTTAAAATACATGATAAATACTACCCAACTAATGAATTTGTTTTAGTTGTTGAAATTATTTTTTTAAACATGTTAATACATTATCATTATTGTGAAAACTGTGACATATATAGAGATATTCAATGTTTTAAATATATCCCTGTTTCAAAGAAGGTGGATTAAGTTGGTAAAAGATTATTATTCTTCTATAATTTACAACTATAAGAATGTGGGAATGGTTTCAGATACTATGACAACAAAAGGCATTCTTTGTTATTCAATGAAAAGGATTACTATATATCCAATAATTACATATTTATAGGAGAAAAAAAATTAATTATTTTAAAAAATGTGAAATATTATATCATTATTAGATGAATGATCAACCGTCTATCTGCTTGGGAAATAAATATGATTTGAAAAAAGTATATAAACTGTTGAATAATGTGATAAATTTTCATGAGCATAACCATTATTGTGATATAATGATAAATCCTAGAAATAATGTGTGTATTCTATCTATTATATATTTTTATATGGGTTTGTTGGATGAATATAATATTTTTTCATTTTCTACTAACCCAAGATGTATAATGATATATATAGATCTAAAATAGTTATTCGGTTGGACCACATGAAATAAGATATTTTATAATATGTTAATTGATGAATATATTTTTATTAATTTATGGATGTTAGGAAAATGACTGAGGGGATTATGAATGAATAACCCATACATTAATATATGTGTAAAATCATTTCCATGGTTTGCTTTTTGAGGATCCCACAAACATAAAACACATAAAATCTTATTATGGTCATAGTAATTGACCTTATGAAGGGATATTGATTTGTTGACAAATAAAAAAAATTGTTTATTGATCCTGTTTAATGTATATACATTAAGAACATTTTAAGGTTTGTGGAGTGTCATATTATTTTCAATCTATTCATGATATACTGTCTATATCAATGTTTTAGAGATGTCTTCATCCAAAATTAGATACAATTTTCTATATAAATATATCATATCATCCTCATAATGTTGAAAATATTGAGAAAACAAATAAATCCTTGTAAAATATGTTTATATTTTGTTATTTGAATTTCAATGGTGACTTGGATCTTCACCCACCTCTAGTAAATTTTTTATAAAACAATGGATTTAACTTGACCCTGTAGATAGAACTTAATGAAGTACACTATGAATTAATGTATTAATCTTCAACATGGTGAAATAATCGTATATAAATAAACATGTTAGGATGTCACGAACCAGACCGGGTACCCTGGTAACCCGATAACTGAGCCAGACTTGACATAGCCCAAAGGGTGTTCCTGAACCCCATGGGTCGGTATCTAGCACCTGTCATCATAAAACATACAAGTGGGAACGATTTTTTTCCACAATAATGTAGAAGCAACAAAAAACAAAATAGTATTCATTAAAAAAGAAACTTCACCAGGAGTAATGTACCAGAATACAAAGAGGCATAAAAAACCCAATGTACTACATCCCAAATACTAAAAATGGGAAAACATCCCCAAGGTCCCTAACGAAACAACTCACCAAGACTAGAGATCAACAAATGGATTCACTTCAAAGAGATCCCTTCCCTTTGCTCGATAATGGAAGAAGAAAGTATAAAAACACCGAAAGGAAGAAGTAGGGTGTGAGCCTAAGCCTAGTAGGAAACCACCAATGATTTCATAACAGATGCCAAATATAGATTATCCAAAGAAAAGCTTTCAATTTTCAAATAAATAGGTTTGTCAATTCAAAGAACATTCTAACAAAATATGATATACATTTTCATGTGATGGAAATAAATATTTTAAGCAAAGGCTTTACAAATGATTGAATATTTAAAAAAAATGGCTTAAGTAAAACATTTATATAAAATAGTTTATATATATTCAGCAGGCATGTAAGCAGTTCAAAAGCATTGGCATACATTTACATCTCAAATATAAATAAACAAGCGAGCAGCATGGTCATCTGCCAAAAGGTACGATATTATTAACCAGTTATAGGATTCCACACTCTCTATGTGAACCCAGTAAATGTGTATAAACACGTACCTATTACACTGGCCAAAGAAGACTCGTCACCAGCCCTTTAGGATGTGACCTGCCACAAGTATGTTTTATAACGTTGTCATAGTGTAGAGTGTATCCAAATTACTCACTAACTACCTAAGGCATGAATATGCTCTTACATGATGGGAAGACTATTTTAAGAATGATTAAAATAAAATGAATCCCATTCTAACATTCCAAAAGTGATAATTTCATTCCATTTAAAACCAAAACATGTTTTATTAGAAACATGCCTTTTTCACAAGATAAAACCACTGGGTTTATATCAATTCATTTATATCCATATCCACCATTTTGAAATCCATTCAAAACCAATTATATCATCACACAATTTATTTTCATAATTAAATTCAAAAATTTAATTGGATTCTTTTCCATCAAATCCACTATTTAAATTGAAAGATTTAAAGCAGAAAATTTCCATAAACACACCCAATTCAATAGAATTGGGGTTTTCCAAATTTCCATTCCAAAAAAGTTTCAAATAACTCGATTCACTAGAATCAAGTCTTTATAAATTTAAATGAAATAAAAATTTTCAATTTAATTTAAATAAATCATGAAAATTCAATGATAATCAATTTGGTAAGTCGGGATAGAACCACCTACCTCAAAGGTTTTGACCAAAACCACAACAGTCGAGAACGCTCAAGAAAACCAGGTTGCTCCTTCAAGAACCCACCTTAGATCTCTTCTATTAGAAAGATAAATACCAAATATCATCATATTTGGCATCCCCACACTTATATCTACCCATAATGGGTGTAGATCTAAGAAACAGAGAGAAGAGGAGAATTATATCTATGTAGATCTATGAAAAAGATAATGAATGATGAAGAATGATCACATACCTCAAGAATATAGCATTGATTCACCCAGAGAAGACTCTGGATCACCTCCAAAACAATGGGAGAACCTTCTCTGATCATAGGAGAAGAAAAATACCGAGTTAGGGCTGCTTAGGAGAAAAAAGATTCTCTTAGAGGCAAAAAAAGTGAGATATACAATTTAAGGATCTCATTTAAGTGTATGCACGGTCTGTTCGCACGGTTTGACAAATCGTACTCTAGCCGTGCGTTAGATACTGACTCGGTAGACACTCCATGCACGGTTTGTCTGCATGGTTAGACAAACTGTGCGCCTCCCGTGCGGAAGCTACTGCCTCCAAGACCAACTACACACGATTTGGATGCACTGTTCAGACAACCCGTGCACCGCCTGTGCGGCTTCCCCTTTGCCTCAAAACGTCATTTAATGTTCTCCCGACTCTCTCATATGTCTCTACTCCAAAAAATAGGTACTTAAGAAAATCATAAGTACCGGAAAACGTAATGTGATGTTACAACCTCCCGACCATAATATCTTTCTGTCCCCAGAAAGGCTATAAAGTAACCCCCACATAAAAAAGATGAGGCCACTACTCTCTCATTAGTGACTCCCTTTCCCACATCTCATGAGAATCAGAACCATGCAACCAAAGTATATGGCCCAGAGGTATCTTTATCCCATGAAGTACTTTGGTCTCTGAATCAAGAGCCCTGAATGGTCGTTCAGTCACAGATAAATCTGGTTCAATCTCAATATCACTCCAGCTGACAACATGAGATGGATCAGAGAGATACATTAACAACTGTTATACATGAGACACCTTATGTATCAACATCAGCTGTGGTGGTAGATCTAGACGGTATGCACGTTTCCCTACAAGACCAACAACCTCTAAAGGTCCTACAAAACGAGGAGCAAGCTTCCCTTTCCTCCCAAGCTGTCGATGACCTAATCGGGGTGAAACTTTCCAGAACACCGGTCACCAACTGAGAATTCTAAAGGTTTACAGTGACGATCAACATATGAATTTTACTGATTCTGTGCTATCAAAATTCCCTGAAAAATCAACTGGATCTTAGTTGTCATCTCTTGGACTAAACTCAGTCGTACCAAGGAACTTTCACCAATCTCTGACCAACATAAAAAATATTTACAAGCAAAATTACACAATGCATCAAAAGGAGCCATTTTGATCACAAAAGAGTAACTGTTGTTATATGAAAACTCAACTACCCCAGATGATCATCTCAAAACCCACCAAAGTTGAGAACACATGCACGAAGCATATTATCAAGGATCTAAAAAGCTCTCTTTGTCTGGCCATCTGACTACAGATGGTAGGCCATGCTTAAACGGACCGGAGATCCCACTGCCTCCTGAAGGCCTCTCCAAAAGTGAGAAGTTAACCAAGGATCCCTATTAGAGACTATAACAGACATAACTCCATGAAAATGAACAATATCTTTCAAATAGGTATGTCCCAACTTCTCAACTTTTGTTGTATCTTGAATAAGTATAAAGTGATCCGACTTGGTCAGCCTGTCAATCACAACCCATATCACGTTCATCTTCATCTGTGTTTGAGGTAACCCAACCACAACGTCTATAGAGATTTCATCCCACTTCCATGTAGGTACTGTAAGTGGTTGAAGAAAACCCGATGGTTTCTAGTGCTTGGATTTCACTTGATGGCATGTATAGAAACGAGATACAAACTCAGCAATGTCCCATCTCATACATGGACACCAAAACTGTCGTTGAATATCATAGAACATCTTCGTGGTTCCTGGGTGTACAACCCACTAAGAGTTATGGAAATCCCCCATCACATCCTTCCTTACTGATAACGGCACAACGCAACAGTTTCAATAACACAGATCACCCTTTTTGGAGAACGACCACTATGTGTCGGTCTCCCCACGATAAAGAGAGTCCCTAATTCTATGGAATTCATCAACCAGTTGTTGTTATTGAATAGTTAACTTGAGATGAGCAGATATCAACTGAACACTGGCTAATGAAACTTCATTCCTCTTCCAATGAACTCCAATATGCAAATGATCAAAAAGAGCCATCAAATCTCCACTATTCTAAATATTATTTCATAGCCTTTGATGGAAGTTTCCTTCGTAACACATCTTCAACTACATTCCATTTCCTTAAGGTATAGGAAATTTCAATGTCAATATATTTCTAGTACTTCACCCAATTCCTTTGACATAGATTCAAATCTTTTTTAGAGAATATATAACTCAAGCTCTTGTGGTCTGAATACATAGTAATCTTTTCCCTATAATGGTAATGTGTCCAACACTTATGTGCGTTCATTACAGCTTCATGTTCAAGGTCATGGGTAGAATAATTATTCTCGTTATATACAATCTCAGGAGTAAACTACACCAACTTAGAAATGTTATTTGAGTACTCAGTCACAGTTTTGTTGGCCTTCTCAAGCTTGAAAAACTCCACATCCTTGGCCAACACCATTGATTCTGGATAGAACTGGTTAGTGAAAAGAACCCTAATGACTTTCCACTCTAATCCATCATGTTTCCCAATAGTCACCATCGTGTCCCACCATCTCTTACTTAGCCCCTCCAGCATGAAGGTGGCACACTTCACCTTGATCACATCAGGTGTCTCCAAGAACCCAAACTGTCGTTCGATCTTACTCTACCTTTCCTCAGAATGTTGGGGTTCAGTTGAGCCTTTGAAAACTAGTGGCTTCTGGCATATGAACTATTGAGAATGACTTCAGAGAATATCACTATGAGGATCTATATATGGAGCTATAATTGGAACTAGAGGTGGTGCTAGTCCCAGAGCTTGGATAGTGCGAACAATCACCTCAACCAGACTCAGATACACAATAGGACTCGCTTGCTGAGATTCAGCATCAGACTCTTTTTAGATCCAATTATCATGTCTTCTCAGAGGCATGTTTCTACACAACATAAAAAGGAATTTTATTAACACTAAAATAGAGTAACAAGGAAAAATATTCATAATAGAAGGGATTAACAAGATTTGGATTCCACTCTATCCAAATAAAAACAGGGAAAATACTAGAATTAATATACAAGTCATACTTCCCTAACCAACCCTAGTGACTTAATGTTCATTGCGGTGAGAGATGGCTAGGTACTCAATCACAACTACATCCTATATCCTGACAAGAATACCCAAATGCATACCGTCATCAAGGTAAGATTCTCAACCTGCCTCTGATACCATTTTGTCACGAACCGGCATGGGTGCCCTTGTAACCCAATAACCGAGCTGGCCCTGACATAGCCCGAAGGGAATTCTCGATACCCACAGGTTGACGACTAGCACCTGGAATCGTACACCATAAAATTGGGAACAATTTTCTTCCAAAAAAAAATGTGGAAACAAAAGAAAACAAAATAGTATGCATTACAAAAGACACTCCACCGGGAGTAATGTACCAAAGTACAAAGAGCCATAAAAAGCCCATATTAATACAACCCAAGTACTAAAAATGGGAAAACAGCCCCAAGGTCTATAAGGACACAACTCACCAAGACCAAATAACAACAACTGGATCCAACTCAATGATATCCATTCCCTTTGCTTGATCCTAGAAGAAGAATGTCTACAAACACCCGAAGGCAGAAGTAGGGTGTGAGCCTAAGCCCAGTAGGATGCCACCAAAGATTCCGTAACAAATGAAAAATATATATTATCCAATGAAAATCATTCAATTTTCATATAAAAAGGTTTGGAAATTCAAAGCATATTCTAACAAAATATGCAATACATTTTTAAATGATGGAAATAAATATTTTAAGCAAAGGGTTTACAAATGATGGAATATTTATAAAACAATGTCTTAAGTAAAAAAATTATATAAAATAGTTTATTTGAATTCATCAGGAATGTATGAAGTTAAAAATCATTGACATACAATTATATATCAAAAATAAATAAACAAGTGAGCAACATACTAATCTGCCAAAAGGTATGATAGTATTAACCAGTTATACGATTCCAAACTCTCTCTATGAACACAAAAAATGTGTATACACATCTCCCTATGACACTGGCCGAAGGAGACTCATCACCAACCCATCGGGGATGTTACTCTCCCCATGTATGTTTTAGAACGTTGTCGAAGCATAGAGTATAACCAAATAACTCACTAACTACCTAAGGCTTGCATGTGATATTACAAGATTGGAGGACTTTTTTAAGAATGCATAAAATATGATGAATCCCATTCTTCCATTTCAAAAGTTACAATTTCATTCCATTTAAAACCTAAAAAGTTTTAATTCAAAAAATGTTTTTTCACAAGATAAATCCACTGGGTTTCTATGAAATCATTTTATGCCATTTTCACCAGTTTGAAATCCATTAAAAACCAAATACATCATCACACAATTTATTTTCAAAATTAAATTCAAAATTTTAATTGTAATAATTTCCATCAATTTCAGAATTTAAATTGAACAATTTAAATCAGCAAATTTCCATAAACACACCCAATTCAATGGAATTGAGGTTTTCTAAATTTCTATGCCAAAACCATTTCAAATATATCAATTCACTGGAATCGAGTTGTTATCAATTTAATTGAAAGAAAATTTGGGAAATTGAATTCAAATAAAAAATTGATATAAATCAGGAAAATAAAATGATAATAAATTTGGTAAGTCAAGATGGAACCACCTACCTCAAAGGTTTTGACAAAAACCACAATGGTCGAGAACGCTCAAGAAAACCGGGTTGCTCCTTCAAGAACCCACGTTAGATCTCTTATCCTTACAAGATAAAGACCTAATATCATCATATTTTCCATCCACACACTTAGATATACCCATAACAGGCATAGATCATAGAAAACGAGAGATTTGGAGAAGTATATCTAAGTAGATCTAAGAAACCGATCAAGCACGATGAAGAACGATCACGTACCTCAAGAATCCATCTTTGATTCACCAAGATAAGCCTTTAGATCGCCTCCAGAACGATGGGGGAACCTTCTCTGACCTTAGGAGAAGAAAAATATCGAGTTAGGGACTCTTAGGAGTAAAAACAAGGCACTTAGAGGCAGAATGAGTGAGATCTACAATTTATGGATCTTATTTAAGTGCTCGCACAGTTAGTTCGCACTGTTTGAAAAACTGTGCACTAGCCGTGCATTAGCTACTACATCCGAAGACACACCATGAAAGGTTTGACACAGCGTTAGACTAATCATGCACCCCCCATGCAGAAGCTACTACCACCAAGAACAACTACACACGATTTGACCGCACGGTTTAGACAACCTGTGCGCCGCCCATGCGACTTTCCCATTGCCTCAAAACGTAATTTAATGTTCTTTCAACTCCCTCATATGTCACTACTCCAAAATAGAGGTACTTAGAAACATCAATGGTACCTAAAAACGTAACGTGATGTTACATAGGATGTGGTCATGTAATGTAAATTTTATTGAATTTTAGATACTTTTAGCAACACATAAGGCTATCTGAATGTTTATTTAAAATATATCCCAATAATAATTGGTGTATAATGAAATTTGAAGTTGGTGAAAATGTATTTATGTAAATTTATTCATGGAAGATATTTATGAGATTACTAAATAATTTATTTATTTTCCATTGGTAAATTTTATACTTTTACATTTATGGTCGTCTAGAGTCGGTATCCTATAACGTGGATCTTCCAAAAAAATCTCTCTCAAGTATAGGTTATGTTCCATTTATCTCACCTAATTTATTATATACCACCTCTATAACATGTAATTAACTTATAGGTCATATCTCTTGATTAATATATCTCTTAATAGTATTAGATTCTTGATATTCGTGATCATAAAGATAATTCAATACAAAATAAGACCACATAACTCATCAATGTTTTGTGAAAAATAGAGGATATTATAAAATAATATGTTAATGTGATAATAAAAGATATCTTGAACTATTTATATCATTGTGAAGGATTTTTTGGGGATAAATTTATTTTAATTAGAATAAAATGGTATCACCAATATACTATAATAAATAGTTTTCTCTTCAAATTAAAAATTTTCAAATTATTGTGATACATGCATCCGACAGTCTAAACGAATAGTAATATTGTATTGAATTCTAACATACTAGTTAATTATGTGGTTATGAATTGGAATAACTGTGTTATGAAAAAATTAATTAAACCATATATTCAGTGGTTATCAACTGATATTAAATAAAAATAAAAATAAATTTATAGTGAAAAAAAAATTCACTGGAAAACTACTTTAATACGCACTTTATCTTTCCACAAAAACATATTCACATGACCACTATTAGTATGGGATTTTAACAATATATTGATTTATATTATATTAATTTTTTTTTATATTTTATCAATTTTTGTAATCATGTGATAAGAAAAAATCGACTTTTAAAAAAATTGAAAAAATATTTATCTTAATTTTTTCCCATATATTTTAAAATGAATATATACCACACATAGAAATTAATTTATTTTAAAATGGATTCAATATTTGGAATATGTAATATAAAATTTAGTAAATAGGTTAGTATTATTTTTTATAATATTAACAGAAACCATTTTAGACTATTGTTACCCTAGTATGGAGAAAATAGTAATAATAGAGCATAACTCTAGAATAAGGTTTTAAAATAAAACTAAAACAAAAATCAATTTTACTAGATGAGTTCAATTCGAAAAATAAAATTTTTCCCTCGAATATATGGTCACCTGGTTCAATATTTCATATATTATAACAATTATTTTAATTTAAGAAATTAATAAATAAAAAAATCCACTATATGATCATTAATTTCTATAAAAATGTTAGATAATAAAAAATTAAGGATAACATTAGATCTATTTTTATATTTTAAAGATAATTTTTTCATTATGTATATTTATTTATTATATGTTTTTTTACAAAATTACATTAAATTATTATGCACTACTGAAAAAATATTTCATTAATTAATAAAATTATATATTGAATGATTTTAAAAATATTAAATGTAGTATATTTTGAATATGTCATTTAATTCCAAAAACTTTCTACATAAATATAAGGTATTAGTTTTTCTTAATGAGATTATATTGTAATTATATATATTTCATTGTGTCTATAATGTCATCTTATTTTTATAGTTCTATATTTGAGGTTAATGATATTTTATATTGAATAATATTGTACTAAATGTTTTATTATTCATAATAATATTTGCATCATCTAGGAGAACTTAATAAGGTTTGAAAATATCAATTATAGTCCATTTAAGAGTCAATTATCCATTTATCAAAACATTTTAATGCTTAAAATTGAAATTGTTTTTTATATGGTAAAGGTCAATAAAAATGGATAATTATGGGGTTAATTAGAAATGAAATGGTTAAATTGACCGAAAAACTCTTTATAAATTTCATAGGAGAATTCTATTTCTATCACATAATATTTTTATTCAATTTCATTGAAATTTTTATATATATTTTTTATAATTATTTTACCATATAGTAATCATTTTTTAAATTCTTATTGTGTCATATCCATCTGTTATAAACAGACACCCCTAATTTCTGTTATTTACATAACATCATGCATTATATCTTAAGAAAGAAATGATTATATATATAATTAATTCTCTATACATAATTTAAGGGTTCCGATATTCTTATATTACCATTCCATTGTTACATTAGAAAGGATCTAATGGAAGGAAATTGAAATCGTTGTAATCATCTTACACAACATCCTTTAATTTCATCATTCTTATAATTGATCTAATTCTATGGAAACCATTATAAAATAATAAAGTAATATTCATAAATATGTTGAATTTTTTTATTATTGTATTAACAATATCCATATTCTATCCCATCAAATTGGAAATGAAAACATTTATTGTGTATACTTACGACATTGCGTTGTCAAATTACGATATGATTAATATTCCATTACAAAATTTAATTAATGATTATTATGAATTGGGTCATTAATATATATTATATGAATGAAATATTTTTTATTCTATAATTAAAATATCACAATTTACTCTTTTCCTTGCAATATTATATATATATATAATATTTCTTGAGTATTTGTGTTGACAACCACCACTACAAAGTTATATGATTAATTTTCAATTTATGTTTTCAGATGAAAATAAGGGTGATTTTAATGAAAATAAGTGATATGTATGATATTATAATTATTTATTATTTTGATTAATTATTTACCATTATTTCATTCCTTATTTTGAATAATTATAACATGGTTCATCTATACACATGACATAACTATTATTCTACCCGATTTAACCAATTTTCAATCATTAAATATAATAATTTAATAAATTTATATATATGTAATGGATATATATTATATTAATATTTTTTAAAAATTATTACGATGACATAACTTTGATCATTTTCAAATTACTAAGTGTTTTGAATAGAATCATTAATGATAAAAAATGTAGATGTCAGAGAGAATAATGATTTTAGAAAACAATTGACAATAAAGGGTGATAAAATATCATAAGTAAATCATAAATTGAATGATACATATGATTTTTTTTAATTAAATTACTACTAAAAAAATTAATTATATTCGAGTTTAGAAATCATACTAACAAAGAAGATACTTTATGTTAGTGGTTTATTGGTCAATCCAATATGTAATTGGGATTTTTTATGAATTAATATTAATATATAAAATTATATTATAATTATCTGAAAAATAAATTTTATCATACCTCTCATAAAATTATTTATATATAAATCATATAATAGTTTTGTTTACCTGAAATTTTTTACATAATATTCTGAAAGAATATTTTTTAGAAAAACTAATAGTGTTGGATATTAAGCCAAGATTACAATTTTTTCATATCTAGTTTCCTTAAAAAATTTATTAAGAATATTTTAAATATTATAATATGATTTATAAAATTTATTTTTTATTTTTTATTTAATTTCTATAAAATTTATAAAAATTAATATTTCTGGAAATATCCCAATGAGGTCCTTTTCTGACATTTTATAATGATGTGAAAGGAATGTTTTATTTTAACATATATGACATGAATGGAATTTATAACCTCTAAGACTGATAAATTCATAGATTATTCCATAAAATTTTGACAAGATTATTATAAATTAAAATGTGTTCAATAATAGTTGGGAACTTATTAAATTTAAATATTTTTTCTAAAGATAAAAAAATATTTTCTTAAATATATAGTATATTGATTATATTAAGGATATTTTTATATATGATAAAATAATTATATTGGAATTATGTTTTACTAGGAATAAGATCTAATGATATAATCTTTATCGGTTTTCTATACTGTTGATTATTATGATGATGATATGTTTATAATCCCTATTTATTTTTCCATAGGGTATGTTATGTGGAATAAAAGAAATTATTATGAAATAAATTTACATATCATCAGTTATGATATGATGATATGAGGAATGTTTTATGAAATTATTGTACACAAATGTATGTTTTTCATTATGTTATTTTTGAGTCATGAATATATATCCCTCTAATATATTGGATAATATTTTATATCTAATGAGATACATATAGGAAAGAACTCGTTGAGTTTGATCAATTGTTGGAAGAACTTTTATGTGATTAATATATTATGGAAAAAAATGATTTAATTGATCCACTATGGTGTAAATTATTATTTTAGTGATCATTCATGTTGAAAAATTCATTATACATGATCAAAAATAGGAATAATTTCAATGATTTTAATTCCCTATGGGAAACTTGTGATGATGCCTAATAGATTATAATTTCAAGTGATTGATTGTTAACTATGATATATGAAAGCCTTTATCTTTTAATGATGATTATAATTGCTTATTTAATAATATATGGTTTATGAATGATTTATAAATATTTATCACCCTTATTATTAATTTATTTTAAAAAAATATTTCTATATTACCGAACACATATTTATGATGGTTGGTAGATTTTGTGTGAGAAATGTGTATTATGTTATTGATATCAATACCTTTTTCTTCTATTATTATTTCATATAAACATCGATTGATATCCCAAATTTATATACTTATTTATTATTTATATCAACCATTAATTATATTTCCATTTTAAAGGTTATAATTTTTTTATGAATGGAATGTCAAGACGGGCTAATGTTGGGAATAAAATAATGGTAGATAATGAATAACTCATTTAAATTATAATTTTATATATCTAGTCTCAAAAAAAACTTATAAATAAATTTAATTTTTTTTGATAGTAATATTATATATCTAATATTCATATAAAATTTTGTGATATTTTTCTATGAAAATTTAGGGCGGCTAATTCTTTGCATTACCTACTTGATGGAATATTATAATGTGTTTTGGAGCATGAATGTCTGTATGAATTGGGGACTCTCATTATATTAATGAATAAATGTACGTTCAAATACGATCTTATTATAAGAATTAAATAATTAGCTTGATTATTGGAATTTAATTTTTTTATAATGTAAAGTAGATTAGTATTTCAAAAAATTTACATCTGAGTCGATTATAATATATTTGTTGAATATTGTTTATTCTTCCCATATTATTCAATTGAGTTCATAAGAGTTATATTAATGATTAAATAGATTTTGAATAATATAAAACCTAGGTTATAATTTGAATTATGATCCAATAATAAGGATTTTACAATTTTATGAACATTATAAGTAGGCTGGTCAGATGCGATTGATGATTTCATCTTCATAATTTCTATTGGATGGGTGACTTTTGTTAAGGGTGGTGATGGAGGTCATTTCTTTATATAATTAAGGTAAATTATATAAATATTCACATATATCAATATATATGTATTGAAAATATATTAAGAATCAATGTCACCTATTTTATTCCACATAATATGTGAAAATGTAAAAAACCACACCCTCGGTCCAACTAGCCACATAATACTTTTTTTCTATGAAATATTGAGATGTATTGGACCAAGAACTAGTGTAGTTCCAAATTTTGTGATGAAAATTACCCCATTAATATTTACAATATTACATATCATGATTCATGATCACCAATACTTCATGATTATAAGGATAAAAAATCTAGATATGTTGTGAATAATTGAATGAGTCCTACTAAATATAACCACAAATGACCACATAGATCAATAATGAGAGGGAGTGCAGCAGTTAAGGATGTTTTTTGATTCCATGATAAATTATCACCGAACTACACTAATTTAAAAGGTACCTTATAGAATGTACCTAATTAAGGTGAATGATTTGATGAAGAAACTATGAGAGAGTATTTATAAGGGATTTTTAATCTATAATGTGTCACCATAGGGTCCATCTATTATATTTTTATGAACATGTTTTAGTAAATTTTTATCCCAAGTGATTATTGAGATCTTTATAATATCATTATCAAGTATCATTTAGAATATATAATTTTTTTTTCATTCAATTATAATGGTATTAATACTATTACATGATTAAACTATTTCCTATATATCATCTACTAAGGTATATTGAGGGGGATATACCAAAGGATTCTCTTAGTAAGTGGTTTGGAGTTATGAATTTATATTCATGAAATATGGATATAGTAATTCCCTAAATATATTAATAGATTAAATGAATTGGATCCTATAAATATTACCATTAATAGATAATAATAGTCCTTATAAAAGATATTCTTAAACATTAAGAGAACAAGAAATATTATTAAGATAATTTAAGAGTTATGATAAATAACATATGGAAGTCCTTATTGAAGGGTAATATAATCACATTTGATGGTAAATAGATTTATATAACAATGAAATATGTTATTTGGAAATTATATATTCCATCCATGGGAACTAAAATACATAATTTTCTTTGGTTTTTGTATAGTAATGATAATTTTTGACTAATTCATTAGGAATATATAATCAAATCCCTATGTTTACTAGGAATTGGGTTTTTTCACCTTGATATTTGATGGATTTTTTTGAATAAATTATATTTTATAGGTGGATTTCATTACACATAACACTATCATGGAATATTATCTCAGCAAGCATTACACATAATAATGAATTTTAAAAAAATAATAATATATTATTTTAGTTTTTTAAACATGGTCGTTACAACCTAGAAATTTATCACAATGATATGAATTTTAATTTATAAATTTTAAATATTAATTATAAATAATTTTTTCAAATAATATACATTAACAATAAAATAATTTTTTTAGTAAATAAATATTTGATTGAAAAATAAAACTTTTTCAAAAAAATTATTTTTTATTTCTTTGAACAACAATAAAAAAATATAAATTTTTTATAATTTGACTTGAAAAAATAAATATTTCTTTAACTTAGACTACGAAAATTATATTGTGGATTTTCTGTTATTTTTCAGAAATGTTTCATTTTTTTATGAAGTGTGAGAAATACTGATTTTTAATTAAAAGCCTACATTTCTATTTATTTTTTTATAAATTAAAATTATATTTTAAATTGTTTTAAAAAATTATATTATAATATTATAAATATATTAATTTAATTTAGGTCATTGGAATCAATTTCTTGTGAAAATGATATATTAAAACATCATAAATGTTTGTTAATTTTTGTAATAAATACATGACTTCTTATCACATATATGTGATTAATATTAAATTAATTTTCCCACTTCAATGAATTTAATTTTTAAAGATTTATTTAAAATTTTAATAAAAATAATTAATAACATATTCTATGTTAAACACAATTTTTTAAGGAAATGAATAGAAATTGTAATAAAAATAAATTATCATAGCTAACGTAATAATTGGATTACGTGGGAGATAAAAAATTATAGGAGTTGAAATGAACTGAAATATTTTATTAATATTATTTTATTATTTTATTTATACCCTTTTCAACAACTAATTTTTAATGTGGCAATTCCATGAAACTTTGTTTTAAATATGCCCCATTTAACATGTTATATAACAAAAAAAGACCAAAAAGATACTCTTATTACCTGCAATATCTATAAATCTCTAGGAATGAAAAAAAATCCATTATTAGAATATATGTATTAATTTTATAAATAAATTAGTTTTTAAAATAATAATTTTTCTTTAATATTTAAATATGACTTAAAAATTAAAAGAATTACTTAATTTCAATACATTAACGATTTAGTTAAAAAAAACTAAAATAAATTCTACTAAAAGTAATAAAAAAGAAGTTAATGTATTGATTTATTGGGATCCATTAATTTTTTAGATAAATGTATCATCCAATATATATTTCTAAATAAAATATATTTATTTATCTTTTTATTGATATTTTTTAAATTCAAATTATATGACATATATCAATATTTACATTGATGTTTTTTTACAAAGGGAATTTTAATCAATATTTTTAAATTAAAAATATATACATCTTCTTACAAGTGATTTTTATTTGTTAATAAAGAAAAAATATGGTCTGATAGAGGACAGTCTAAAATTTTCTAATGAATATGTTGACCCTTTAGTAATAAAATATTTTTTAGTATAGTTAAGGTTAAAGAAGTGTTTTTCACATTATGTTGGCCATGTTAGAATTTATTGCTAACACACAGAGAATTTATATTTAATAAATTATAGTTCATATTTTTAATTTTTGAACAAAATTATTTAATATTTGTCAACCTAATTTTGATTTATAGACAATTAAAAATGTAATAAACCTAGTTATTAAACTAAAAAATAATTCAATTAATATGGACACATAGATATTGTGGAATGAAATGTTCAAAATATGAAATTCATTTTTTTGGTGGTGGTGTGTCATGACCATATCACCCCTTAACATATTTAATTATTATATTTTAATCAACTATAAGGATTATTAACATCCCAATAGTGAATAATTTTAAGTATTTACGAGAATACCACTCCTCCTCATCTATAAAAGGTAACTCACTCTCCCCAAATCATCAAACCTCTTAAGCCATCTGAACTGACCAAAAAAAGACCAAATAAATTCCCATCATCCGTCACCTCTTCCTTGAATCCTTATTTTGGATATAAATCAATCCAATCTCGGATTGAGTGAAAAAATAATGTGGATTCTTGAGGAAGAGTATGAGTTAATGTCTACGACAACTATTAAGACATAAGGTTATGGATTTTAGTCTCACATTAAACTTCCTTGAAATAGGTTCAATGTTCACCACCTATTAATATTGTTTGGATTTTATAATAATCATGAATTAATTTTATTATTTGTTGAATGAGTATTATAAGAATTTATAAATATATTTGGGGATATCTATTTCATGGTTTCTACTATTCAAATGGTACTAAATGGGTAAGTGATTTCCATCTCACATCTTGCTTCATTGGGAGACATTCCATACTAACCACCTTTTTCATTAATGTGGTTTTTATAAATTCCAATAATTTATTTTATAATTATTATAATGGGTTTTATTTTTATTTGCATATCAATTTTAGGGTCTCCTATTCATGGGGTTGACGGGTCAAAATTTACCAAATCAGTAATGGTTTTTGTCTCAATTTTCAATATTTGTGATGTATGTTATGTTATGCACCTATAATAATACAATAAGTGTATATTGATCCCCATTGACATGTAATATCGTGAAATTATTATTCATAAAGATAATTTATTTTTTATTTTATGTCATTCCTTCATGGTCTTATCATTCAATATTAACTTTTTCGTAATGATTTTATGTTACAATAACAATATTCTTATATATTTTTTATTATTAAGTCTCTAAACTATTAACTCGCATGATCTAACTTTAAATATTTCTCTCAAATTTTCTTATTAACTTTCTAATCATGATATCTTAATGTAATATAATAATTATTCCACTCATTTATACTTACGATAATTAAGAAAATATTTTAAATATAATATGACCTTATTTATCTATTCTATAAGAAATCACTTTTATTGAATATCCATTTTTTAAAATTTAATTTAATTATATATAGAGATAATTTGTAGTTAAATGGTTTTGGAAAATGATTTATATTTTAAAATGTGTTTTAAATGTTTTTCAAATGTTACTTTATAAGTTTTTAAACGATATATTTAATGAAAAATATTTAAAAAATATTTTTTGATTAGAATTTGATTTAAATTATTTTCAATGATTCATTTATATTCTATAAAGGAAATATTAAAATAAATAAGTTTTCTATTATTTTTTTAAATATATTTTCTCTATGTAGATTGGATATGTTCCTCAAGAAATTTTATAAATGATCTTTACGAATTATTTTGCATAAATTATTTAATCTATTGTTTTTATATATTAATTACTGAGGATATGATACAAGGATTACATTATTTTTATTTCCTTAAATGCATTATGATTTTGAAACTTGTTTCTCATCCATGACCTAAAATATTATAAAATTTCTATTGAAAACACTTATATGCACAGGTAATTTGATGATGAAATGATTAAGAAACCTATACCTTTTCCATAGGGTATGAAATGGTGAAATAATTATGATACCCATTTCATTTCTTCAGTTATGGTATTTTAAATATTTATGGACTTTTAGCACAAATAAATATGAATTTTATTATACGAATTGTGGAAGTAATATCCCCATACAATGAATTTTGTAGTGATTTATATCTCTTGAGATGAATTTGGATAGAATGGGGGATAAATCTGGTTCTATATAACAGGTAAGGAATGGGGAGTGATCGATGTTTAGAATGATCAGGCTAGAAGGAGGATTGAACCCAGTTAAATAGAGGTAATTGTCCAATTTGATAGTTCTGAAAGTGATACCTTAAAAAATTTCAATTGATTTTTAATTTTAAGTAAATTCCACAAATTTTATGATTTTTCTCAATTTCATTCATTTTGGATAATTTTCATTGACTCCATTTTCATTCAGGTATAATGGAATTACAATATTTATTTGATGAATCGACATTATGGACATTAATTTAAATACTATGATTTTTAGATGATATGATCTTTCATTTTTTTGATTGTCCTATATAATTTGTATCGGGTGAAATTCTTAGTTAACTTTAGAGAATGAGAATAAGAAAATATTTTTGTGATAATAAGGTATATTTCTAAGGATATGTATTTAAATATATCTAATTAAAATTTAAGCTTCATTTCTATTATAGGAAAATTGACTATGATTTTTTTAATGATAGATCAATTATTTTACAAGAAGTAATATTTTTCTAGATACTAAATGTTAATGTGTCTTTGTAATTTATATAAATTGTTGTAAAAACACTAAATAAAATTTATCAAGCTATATATGAATAGTAAATAGTACAAAAAAGAATGCCTTTCTACCATATAGATTCAACACTACATGAGATATGATTTGGAAATTCAAAAACCATTTATGAAACATTATTAAAAATTTAAATAATATATTTCTCTGAATGAAAAAGGATATCATTGATTCAAAAGGTTTCATGATTTATCTTTCCTATAAGTTATTTTTAATGATAATTTAGTTTCCTACAAAATTTAGTTTTTCTAAAACTATGCATTTGGTTTTATTTGATTGTTTAAACAAGAAGGATCTGAGTTAATGTTGAGTTTCAAAGAAAATTTGATGATGAGTAGTCATACTAGACGATAACTAAAGTAAATTATGTTATGATTATGACTAATCAATTTTTATGTAACAATATAACAAATTTGAACCTTAATCATCAATCAAACACATAAAATATGTGAATTAATTTGTTTTATGAGACTTTTGGAAGGTATATCATTAGAAAATGAAGATTCAGTTTCTTATATATGAAGAATTTACGATGAAGCATAGAAGTTAATTTCATAGAGAAACATGAACATGGTTTGACTATTGAAAATAAGGTTACAAAAAGAAACTAAAAAAGAAAAAAATGTACAGTTATAATGGATCGTAATGTTATACAACATAAGTCACAATAAATTAATGAATACATTAAATTTGAAAGCTGAGGTAATTATGAAAATCTATATCTAAGTGAGAAATATTGTGAAAAGAATAAGAATGACCATATGAGTAATGTTTATATAACTAATTATAAAGAGACTAAAAATTGAATTTCAAAGGAAAGATGTCATATTATTTTAATGAAGAAGCATAGAAAATTTCATTATAAGTAGAATGATTTCGGGGTTAATATATGTGAATCATAACATTTATAAGGGTTTTCAGTACATTTTTTTGATAATGATTTCAAATTATAATTAAATGGTATTAAGATACTACAAAAGTGATAAAATGATGATTTAGGGAAGCTAAACCTTAATATATTTTTGACTAAGGAAAATGAAGTTTTTCTCTCATGACATGGTGTATAAGAATAATGAAAATTGAATAGTATTAATCAAATTGGAATAAATTAATGATTTATTTAGAGATGTGTTTATAATGTCCTGAAAGGATTTTATGTTATTTTTTTAACTAATATACCCACTATTTTTTCTATTTTTTTGATTTTGATGTATATAAGTTATGAATATGGTTATAAATGAATTCATATTATTACCTTTTATCAATAGAATACATGATAAAGGAATTAACATGGTTAATATGTGATACTGACGAGTTACATAATGATATATGTAGGATCATTGTTAAGATATATTTTTGGGATTTAGTAACCTTTTATCTAAATTTAATATTTTTTATCATTTTAAATGGAAGAAATTATAATAACATTTAATATTATCTATTCTAAATATTGAGTTTTATAGAGATTAATTTATTATTTAATCATAGGAATATTTATTCCTTTCTAAAATCATTGTTAACCATTTGATATTGAAGATAAATAAATATTTATGGGTTAGCATAATATTATATCATTGGATATTATCATCTATTATTGAATTAGGAATACCAAAATCACATTAACTTTTTGGAGTGACAGATGATGATTAAATAAATTAATGAACTACCATAGGGTGAGATAATTCTTATTAAATGGACTGAAATAAAAAAAAGAATATCCAATTTTGAATATTCCTAAACTATAGGAAATCAGTAATAAAATAAAATTATTTCCTATATTCATTATCCTTATGATATTTATAAATATTTTTAAGCATCTTAAGATTAGGTCTTTATGATAATTATCATTCTATTATCCGTTTTTTCTATTACACTCTATTAGAATTTGGATGTCCATTTACTCATCTAGGTGCATGATTTCCTTTCCAACCTATGTTACTATATTTGGAAACATAGTATGTGTTATTTTGGATGACCTTTTCACATACCATTCTCTTTATCAGGAGGATGTATTAATATACATTGTTAGGATGTCGGTTTATGTGAAACTAATTTTTATATATTATCCCATTGATGATAGAGATGATTTTTAATGGTGAAATTTTAATCAAGTGGGGTAGAATGTATCAACTCTAATTTAAATGAACTTTTTCCTGAATAAATTAAATTTCATTGATGTATTGTACTTCAAGAAACACCATGTCATACTTGTGATACAAGAAATGCTATCTTGTCTTGTGTTTCATATAACAGTATGTTTCAACAAAAACATTTTATATTATTATAGTAATTTAAAAAAAATTGTTATAAACTAGTTTTTCATCACATTGTTATGATTAGTAATAATTAAATGTTACCATTAAGAGTAATATATTTATATAAATAAATCATTTTTCAAAAAATACATATTTTTTTTGTAATGGTTATTTATTTTTCATAAATACCTATTCTTCAAAAACATTATTAATAGATTTTTCAATTATAAAAAAATTAATCATTATCATTTATTCTTTTAATATGGAAAAATAAAAATCATTTATGATATTTTAATAACCAAATAATATCTCAGATTTTTTTAGGATTTTTTGAGTGGTTTTATATTTTTAATGAATATTGAAAAATTATGAATTTTAATTGAATACTGCATTTTCATTTAATATATTTTTAAATAAATATTATATTATAATTTTTTTAATGTATAATTTTTTCAACTTTATTTATATTAATCCAATTTATTTCATTTTAATCTATCAATTTTTGAAATTAGATATATAAAAATTATATAAATTTGATTCTCTTCTTTTTAAACCCCCCCTTTTCATTATTCTTATACAATTGATAAGGATGAATAGAATATCAATATGTATGTCCATCATTATAAAATAATATTCCTCCCTTAACATCAATAAAGAGAAGTAAAATAATTCCAAACTCTATTTTTAGTGAATTATTCCATAATGATTATGTACAAGCAACTCTATTTCTGGAAGAGTACATAAAATTGAGCAAAATAAATGATTGGAATGAAATAATTAATTTATATGGATACATTAATCAAAACCCAAAAAAAGATAAAAATGTAGATATTATTAGAAACCATGAGATAATAATTGATAAGAGCTCCTTAAAGGACTCTTGGAGGTGAAAAATATTATTTCTTTATTGTCGAATTCTTTTTAACATATCATGGAATCCTGTGATGATGAAAAATTCCATGAAATTAAAAATAATAAAGAGAGTTTCCCTAATATAGGGATGCATAGTAGTATGAGGATGATGTGATTGATGATTTTTAATATTTTTATGACAGATAAAAAAGAAATATTATATAAATTTTACACTAATGGTGATATCATTATGGAGAGTTATTAGTAAATATTAAAAATATTGTCCATTAAAATAGCGAAGGCATATAAAATAAGTATTATTTAATTTTCAAGGACACATCATTGAAATAATTATTCCTTTTCTCTCTTAAAATGTAAATTTTAATTAGATAGCTCTCTTATTTTTAGTTTAAAATTTTAGATTTTCACAGAGTATTTTTGTTTTATTTGGTATGAGGTTTTTTGTTCATGTCATAATATTTATTTTTTCTATATGGGAGATGTTTAGTTTTTTTGAAAATTGGATTAGAATTTTTTAATTACATATCGACAAGATGCACAAAGATATCTAATTGAGAATGATCATTAGGTTTTAGGATCATTTAGAGATTTATTTGGTGGATTGTTTATTGGTAAAGGTAATCAGGTTGACTGTGTAGCATTCTATTTTCAGTTCTAAATCATTTTCCTATAACCACACCTAGGTACACCTATATACCCGTTCTTGTGAATTTATGGAAGGATGTCTTCTAGATTTGGTCATCTTAGATCATTTTCATATTTTTGCGAATCTATTGAGGAACATCATAGAGATGGCCTAATAACATTATTTTTAATTTTAATTGTGTTTTTTTATTTTCATGTGATTCTACAACAAGCCACTTTAATGGTTAGTGTTTCATGAATGATTATAGTATCTCAACATGTGTAGTAATGATTTGATTTAGGGATATAATTTCTATGGACCATCAATTAGTAAATAACAGGATGTTAGATATTGTTATTGTGGTACTAAAAAAAGATATCAGGATGAATATACCTTCAATATCATGGTATTTGTGCATTCATATTCATTATATTGTTTTCATAGTTGTACAAGGAATCACTATTGATCAGTTCTTGATACTCCTTCCCAAAGGTTATTATTTATTTCATTTTTTATTAATTTTGGTAATCCAAATTCAAATTAGATAATTTAAGGAGTCAAAAATACTAGGTTTTTAAGGATGTGTCATAATTATGTTGGATATAATTACATTATTTTCACTATAAATGATAGATTTATTTAAGAGATAATTTAAAAAAATCATTCTAATGTTGATAAGAGTTTCTCTACTCTATGTTTTTTTGATGGACATTATTTGGTACATTATCTTATTATTTTCTATATATTTAGTTAATCTTATGTTGGTTCAAATTTATTTCACCTTGAATAATCTCAATAAAAGTTTATGTCCTTATGTTTTAATATGTTCTTTTTTTTCTGTGAGATTTTTATTCAATTAACTCTAAAATCTATTTAAAAAATACCATTTCTCATCACTTTTTCAGGATTTATTTTAAATTAATTTTTTTAACTTTTGTCAATATAATTTGGAAAATTTGATTCCATATTTGGAATTAAAATAATATATATTATCTAATAAAGTTAAATTATCTTTTTATCAACATTAACTGTGACTCTATTAAATATCAATTACTGTGGATATGGTAAATTTTTTACCTATGAGATAAAATAAAATGACAAAATAAATAATGGAAAAAAATATTATCTTAATTTTATTTGATAACTATATTATGAAATTTTTTTCAATCTCAAAAATATTGAAATTACATTCCACATTAATTTAGAAATGTCCAATATAATAAGTTATGAAATGAAAAATAAAACAAGATATTTTTCTTACTTTTACTATCTTTAATGTTTTTGGAAAAGGATAGAAAAATTATTACCAGATATATGTATTATCTAAAAATATAAAGATTTTTTTATCATAATAATATATCTTTTATGTTTGAAGATGAAATAGTTACATAAAATGATTAAGAAATGACAACACATGAATTATATAGTTAATTAAAGACAAAACAATTAATACTAAAAATCTGATGTAAATTGGTTAAATTATTATATTACATTAATTTTAAAGACTCAAATATAATATTACATATTTTTAAGATAATATATTCTATATCAATAATATTAATGATATTTATAAATTTAAAGTAAATGAATAATGTCAAAAATGACATTAATGATTTTTTAATGAATGATATTTTATTAAACGATTTAAAATTACTAAAAACATATCCTCTTACAAGTGATTTTGAAATGTTAATTAAGAAAACTATCATCCATTAATAGGTAAAATAATCTTTTATAATTAATATACTTACCCTCTAATTGTAAAAACTATGTTAGTATAATTTGGTTTATGTAGTGGTGTTCAGGTTACAAGTTCTTTTACAAAAATAAATTTCCCACACAACGAGATTTCATATAATATAAATTATATGTCCTATTTTGAATCCATGGATAAAATTATATAATTATTTTTACTCTAATACATTTTTAATGGATAAATAATCATTCTTATAAACTAGTTACCTGAGTGAAAAACCAAAAAAGAAAAAATAGGGATACACAGAAGAAAAGTAATGAAATGTTTATATCATGTGGTTCATTGTGTAGTAAAGGTGTGTATTGACCATATCATACAACAACACCATTACTTATCAAATTTCACTACACTTTTGGTAATATTTATATCCCAATAGTGAATAAGTTTTATTTTTTATAATAATACCACTCCTCCTCATTAGTAATAGGGAACTCATTCTCCTTACTTATTCGCAAATCTCAATCAATTTTAGTTAAACAAGCTATACCTAAATAACTTCTATAATTCCATAAATTCATTATTGAAGTGTTATTTTGAATATAATTATATAAAATCATGTATTTAGCGGAATCGTAAGAATGAAGCATGAAGATGATGTTGTTTGAACATGTATAACTATAGTCAATACATAAGGTTACATATTTCCACCTATCTTATTACATGCATGAAAACACGTCCATTTCACAACCTCTTAATTTTATTTTGTGTGTATACATCCAATGACATAATTTTGTTATTCTTATATTTTTTATTATTTGGATTTACATATACATTTTAGGATCTCCCTTTCATGATGTTTATGGTTCAAATGTTACCAAATTGGATAGGGATTATATCTCACTTTTTTAATTCCACAAGAAACATTCCATTTTCACCACCTATTTAATTTATATAGTGTTTATACTATGTACACATTTATTTTTCAATTCTTATATTATTTCATATTATTTTCATATTAATTTTAGATTATCACTTTTATAGGGTTATGTTAAAAAGACACCAAATCATTAAGTGATTAATGTCTACATTTGACTACATTGAGATATAGATTATATTACGTACCTATATTTTTCAATGATATGAATATAAAACCCCATTAACATAAAATTTCATTTATTTTTTAATACTCATGATAATATACATTTTATTTTATGCCATTCTTCAAGGGGTATATGATTCAATGTTAATAATGTCATAATGAATTTATATTGCAATCCAATCATTTTCTGGAAATATCTATATCAAATATGAAATGTTGAGATCTCATGATCTACCTATACATATTTCCCATGAAACTTATCTTCTAAATATATTCATGATATTTTAGTGTAGCAATACAATTTGTATAGTATTTGATACTTAGGAAAATTAAGAAACTCTTTCTAGGAATGTGTAGCATTATTTATCTCTTCTCTCAAATATAAATTTTATTCTAAAATAATTATTTTAAATAAAAATAATAAATAGTTATTTAATTATCCATTAATTTAATTTCAACAAAAATGTTTATCAAATAATTAAATTTTCCTAAATTACTTAAATTTATTTTAAAGAATTTAATATATATATATTTAAGGTTTTATTCAAGAAAAATAAAATCAAAAAAGGTCTAAAATAAAGTAATTAAATAATTTACAATGAAACATTTTTACATTGTAAGGTTATTTTCAATGAAAATTAGTTTCAATTTAAAAAAAATTCAAGTGGGAAATTATATTTTAATCAACAAATGTTTTAAATATTATTTTAATGTTACCTTCGAACAAATATTTCATAGTTAAATGATACATATGACTTATTTGGAATAATATCAAGGATATAATTTATATTCTTTCTATAACTGGTTTATGTTTATAAAAACTATTTCTATTATATTGATAATACCTTGATAAAATTATTATCAAAACTGAATTGTGTTGATGAGTAAATCTATGATAAATTGTATATGAAATCATTACCTTTTCCACATGTTATGACAAGAAAAAAAATTATGATACTGTAGGGTCCTGAAAAATTTGAAAATGAATATAATAATCCCCTTAATTCAAGAGAGGATTTTTACCCAATTCCCTTCAATGAATTGGGAAAAGGAAGGAGGCCAATTCTCAAAATTGGCAAAGGACCAACCGGTCTGTGAACCAGCCTGAGTGTTAGGTGTCCGGTTCAGCGAACCGCTCCCCTCTGCGGACCAGCCTCATTATCATGATGGAGGTGGAGATCCTCCGTGGGCGCACCGGCCCGAGGGTTACGTGGCCGGTTCAAAGAACTGTCCCCCTTCACGGACCAGCCTTGTTCGTGAGATGGAGGCGGAGATCCTCCGCATGCACGAAGTAGAATTGGCGCTGAACCAGTCCACTATCACGAACCACCCCATCTGCAGACTGCATCAACCGGCCCAAGCCGCATCCGCTCTCTCGTGGAATGGAGGCAGAACCCTTTGCGGCTATGAAGCACTCTCAGAGACCATTATGTTCGTGGGGAGCCCGTTTGGTTCGCGGGGGAGATGCACTCAATTCCCCCCGCGAGTTGCGAGTTGACCGAGTCATCCGTGAAACAGGTTTTAGGTCATCGGCCTCCGAAAAGGGTGTTGCATGACCATAGATACCTCCTTTTTCCCTCTATATAAAATGAGATAGAGGGGAAGAGAAGAGAAGGATTTGAGGACTCGGAGAAGATCAATCAGATTTGGGTGGAAGGATTTCGATGGAAGGAATAGGATTTCAGAAGTTCCATTTCGTGAACCAGAGTAGGTATGAACCTAGGAAAGAATAAATAAGGAACCAAAAATTCATAAAACGTGGTGAACCATGAACCTAAAATAACATATAAGAGAAAACCGCGAACCATGGTTCTTTTGTGGATGTACTCCCTGCAGACCAAGGACTTTATGACCCTTTTCCGAACCACAGCACCGCAAAGAACCCTCTTATGCGGGCGAAGCCCCGACCAACGATATAACAACCCATATCTTACATAAATTTTTATTACTTCAGAATTGAAGCATACTTATTACAACATTTAACAAAACAATGAAAATATCGTATAGGTTTAGTGTCTTTAGAAACTGGGAAACATAAACAACTGGTTCAAAAAACATCTACATTGTCTCCTATTTATTTCATAATATCTATAGTCCCTTTTGGAATATCCTACATAATAACCTTATTCCTGACCTGGGGAAAGAAAACATACAAAAGGGTGAGCTCTAATGCTCAGTAAGGGTAAACAAAAGAAATATCAATCATATTCATAATATCATAACATTTTGGAAATCTTAACCTTCAATAGAGATCATAATTTCATAACATGGGATAAATCAATAATCATAAATTAAAACATGAAACATTGTGGAATACACACATAATCATAGAGAATCATTTCTTATTAGTCAAGACTAATTTCCAAGACTATCTTAGCGGGCAAAGTCCATTTTTGAACCGAGTTCACTCCTCGTTCCAATCCTATATCACTGAACCTGTTTAACTTGTCGTTCCATCCATGTCTATATCATGAGATATAAATCATTACCCAATGCATTGGAGGGAGATATAGGTCCCACCCATATCATAATGATACCATTCTTATGTGTGCCACAAAATCAAAAATCATACATCATTGCATAACCCATGTAATAAAAATGGGATTCTTAAACATCGTGACATCATAACACAATCCATATAAGATAAATGAATTCGTAAAAATAATTCCATCACAACATAATCAAATCAATGTAATAATAGTGATAGAAACAGATCCCTATATTATCATAGATGGAAAATAATTTTTATAAAACACTTGAACTCCATTCTTGAGGAAAATATCCTTTCTACTTCAAAAACATTTTTCCTTTCTTAACATGTCATACTATTTAAAACTAAAAGAATTGGATTAAAAATAAACTTGAAAACTTGTAAAGGAAGAATCTTGGAAATAATTTTTTAAAAATCCATTCATGCCGTATAAGTTAAAAAAATATTATTCTCGTACTTTTGTTGGAAAAGTCAAAAAAATACCTCGTACGAAAAACGACAAAATATTCCTTTCATATCTTTGACTAAAAACTCACCGAAGGGTAAAATTGGATTTTAAAAATTGTAGGTGGATGGAAATAGTATTAAATATTGAGGAAAAATGGATGTGGATGATAAAATACACCCCAATAAATACCAAAGTATAAACAATATCAGATAAAAATGAGATTGTGATATTTTCCCTTACCTTAGGTCTGATTTTCTTCGTAAGTGTCCGAACCTCCGGTATAATGATTTAAATATTGTCATTTACTTATTCCAAAATCATAATCATTGTTATGATATCATATATGGTCATATTCTTAGCTTCTTATTAGTAATATTTCATTGCTACTTGTTATTCGGGCACTTATTACTTTTTGTTCTTATGCGTGTTTTGTCGAATAAATTATTATTATTATTTTTAGGTTATAGATAACTCATTTCCAGAATGGTATTAGTGTAATTTATATCATATTTATTCATTCAATTCATTTATATAATCATTATTTAATGAAGATCATGTATAATGAGTCGCACCGCATCGTGGATATGGTATTCCGTACGTACGCACGAGCGATGATATCGTTCCCATGATCATGGAATTGTATTGGAGTGTATGTATACTATTTCATAATAAATATCACTTTACAATAATCATATATAGTTATTCTATACACCATTATACCAATCCATGTGTGGTGGTGGTGGAAAGCAGATTACACCACGGTGTGGAGACGGTATTCCGTACATACGCACTCGCAGTAATTTTATTTTCTGTAGGATGGATAGAAGGTGAAATAGGTTTGTTTCATATTTATAATTACATATGATTATATCAGTGATACATATGTTATTACTTCATAATGAAACAACTAAATAATAATAAGTTTAAGAAGAAAGAAGCTTCAATGAATCAGTAGAAGAGATTACCTCTTCTTCGATGCACCTCCTTTAAACATCTTCTTAGGGCACTAGGGTTGGTCTTTTGAGAAGACCAGAACCTATATGATATAACTAGATAGGTTGAGAAGAGTAATTGGCATGGTTTTTCTGAGCTTCAAGGCTCAAATGGGTGTGAAGAGAAGTGGGAAGTGTTCTCTTTTTATAAAGGAGGATAGGGGAACCTTTCAAAATCTTAAAAATATTAATATATAATAAATTTAACCCCATCTAAAAACCTCATAAAATGAATCATATTCGAATATTAGATGAGATAGGTTTGTAATCGCATCAACCAATAAAATTTTGACATGTAGGGAATTTATTTTAAACATTCTCAACTTTATTTATCCTGATTTAATCCATTAATGTTTATTTGTGGTAATAAGATTCTAAATTTTAAATTGTCATAAATAATTACTTATGTTCAATAATTATTCATAATTATATAATTTCTGACATTTTAGACAATATAAATTTCAATTTATAATTTTTAAATATTTTTGTGATTTTTAAACAATTTAATAATATGATATTTTTATAAAATAACAATTGTGTCAATTTTGACACTATTCATTTATTTGAATTTAAATAAAATCCACACATAGGATATATTCGAAATAAAATATTTAATAGGTTCCTAACATGTCATATTATTCTATAAAATTAGTGGATTACATTAAATAGTTCATATAATAATTATTTTACTATTTGTAAAACCATTTATTTGATATTTCTCTTAATAAAATAATTACTACAACATTTTTGTATAATTATTAAATATACTTATTTTTACATAAAAATTAAAAATAAAATACTATTATGAAGATAAATCTTGTATATTTTATAATAATACATTTAGTTGGATTTATATTCTAAAACAAAATTTTTTTATAATGCTATACTTATTAAATTACGAAGGTGAAAACTTTGACATCATATAAAATAAACTAATATAAGTGTCATAATCACTTTTATAAGACTCCAAAGGGTCATATATTAGGTCATTGGATTCTTATGGTGTATATATACACTACCAACAAGTTTTGGTAAGATTTTTGAGCCCTTTAATATGTATTACATTTTCAATAAAAACATTATTATTGATTTTTTTTACTAAATAAATAATTTATGCATCATTAATGTATAAGCTAATAAGGTAATTAAATAACTCTTAAAAATTAAAAATAAATTACCATGGAAAAAACATTTTATCTTTAAAATGATTATTTATAACCGATTTTAAATTCTGTATAAACTTATATTAAAAATGCATTAATTATTAAAGTTTGAGTGAGACATATTTCACTTTCCTTTAAATAAAATAAACTAAAGGTCTTAATCACCTACAAGTGGGTTCTAATGGATTACATTTAGACCTAAATATGACTTAGGACGAAATATAATCGTCCAATTGTATTAAGAAAAGTTTTAGGGTAATTTTATAATATTATATTTACCCTTAATTACTCGATTAACCTTTTACTATGGTAAATAAAATTTACAGTAGTTACTATTCATAATGCCCAAAAATAAAAATTAGTCTCTTAATATAATTTGGACCCACTGATTTCAAATATGGAATCCATTTTTCCAAATTCAATAAAAAGAAGTTGCAGAAACTAAATTAAAATTAATCCTATTTTCGAAAGAAATCAGGTTTTTGTTTAAAACATTGCAAAAGATTGAATTGATTTAACCTACGAATTAAATGTAAAATCAATGATAATGACATATATTATATTAAATGGTAAAAATATATTCTATTTATACTTTAAAACCATTCAATATTATAATTTAGCCACATAAATTATTATGATGAAAAAAGTTGTTTATAATTAAAATATAGCGTGTTTTTACTATTTATTAAAATATGAAAGTTATCAGAATAATATGAAAATTTTATCCAAGGTAAAATTTTATATCCTGATTGTAAATAATAATTTTATTTTGTAAAATTGAACTTATAAACATGTCAAAAACTAGATTTAAAATGGATGTGCCATCAAAAGGCGGCAAAACTGCATTTAAAAAATAAATTATTTTACACGAATAATTTATTTTATTCTCATTCCATGTTCTAGAAAATGATTAAGATGAATAATAATTTCATAAAAATAAAAATTTAGTTAATACTATTCATAACGGCTAGTTCATGATAATATTATAACCATATATCGTTGTTTAGTGAAACCTGGTATTGCGTACAACACACACTATCGAGGAAGGTCGCGATTACGTGTAATGCAAGCCAGGTCAGGGTTGCATGTAGTGCAATCTCCATTTGGTGTTGCGTATAACATAATTTAAAACTTATTTCATTTATACATTTAAAAAAATCTATATTTAATGTTTCGTAGAATAATTTATACATAACGAACTTGAAATTATGTGTAACACGAGCCAAGAATAATGTTGCATATACTGCAAGCTAATACGGTGTCACGTATAGCACAAGATTATTTTGGTGTAGCGTACAACAGAAGACATCAATGAAATTAAAAGAATATTCTTCCTAAAATCTCAGGCTGTTACATTCTACCCCCCTTAAAGTGAATTTCACCCTCAAAATTCTTCGGGGTTATAAATGGTTTACTACTTGAAAGTTTCGTTAATAGAAATCCACATCGTAAAAAGGAATACCAAAACATAACTTTAAAAACTAAATTATGAAATGTAACGGCTACCCAAATTAACTAATCCCTTGGTCTCCACATAGGAGAACATTGGTTAAAAATATGGATATGGAAGAGAAATCTAACCATCATGTTCTGATGGAGAGTGTTAGAGAACATGGCTATGAAAAATCCAAAAATCACAAAGCCAAAAATTTGTGATGGTCTAAGGTACCATCACATAAATCGGATATGAGAGTACTAAGACAACATTTTTTGTTTTCAAGATCATTTCCCTAATGTTGATGATTTTTTGTATAAGAATAAATACTTACTTGATTTCAGTGTAAATTCATCATTGGTCATTCCATGAACAATTTCCGCTTCATCTCTTATTTAAAGATATGAAGTTGAATTTGACATTCTTGAAGTATTATAAGATCACGCGATAGAATGATAGGTCACTACATCTATCACTATCACAATAAAATGTGAGTATGAGATATTAAATATACATAAGTCCATCAATGGTGAGTTTAATCGTACATGGTTCCAAAAATGGACTTATACTTCATCTATCATATCAAGTAATAAAATAAAACTAATTTCTACAGACCAGGGACTTCCTATAGGCCAGTGGTAGGCGATGAAGGAATGTCGCACTTCGGTTGTGGGTTCGATTCCCGCAACCTTTTCCAACACGATGGGTTATCACCCGTCCTGCAGGTTGTCTTTTTTTCTAAAACTATACTATCATAATATCCACAAGCTCTATCCTTAAACAATACTTTCTGATGTCCAAATTAATCTATTCCAACCTTTAGGCTTTTCAAAAATACTTCTATCTAATCATTTAGTATAAAGAGAATGATTACTAAAAAAGTCATCTAACAAGCATGTGCATACAATCATTTATCCCTCATATATCATAAGATATATCTTTTTGATCTCATGTTAATTCCTTAATCTTGTATTCTCAAGAAAAATGAATACCCCTTGAACCTTACTGAAAACATGAATGCTGTCAAAAGTCAACTCTTTCCACATACCAAAATCCCAAAATTTTGATATACTCAAACCATGGTATCAATTTTTACTTATATCAGTCATGAGCACATGAATACTATCAAACATATTATTTTCTCCTTATCCATTCATTATGCGCATATTAGGTTCTTTACAAAAATATCTGAATAAACTTTCATGGTTACCGGTACAATTCAACATATACTTTCAAATACTCTTGGAAAAACAATAGTGTAACAATCCTTAGATGTCTCTTATTCTATAGTACCTTGAGATTACTTATACAACATTACTATTGATAAGCATGTAATCATTCCACTACCTTCTTAAACCATTGACCGATCTTGAACAATTCATTCATCTCACATATCATTTGTAGTCTCTTCATCATCATCAACATAAATACTACCCCTATGACCATGCTGATTCTCTTCATTAGACTATCCCTTAAGGAATCGGTTTTCATAATGCCCATACATTCCAAATTTAAAACATTTAATCATTGTTTATGTCGCAGAAATACCATTATCCTTGTCCATGGTGTTAACTGAACTTTTTCCTTTGCACTTATTGGATTTGTGTCCTTTCTTTCCACTCCCAAAGCATCTACCAGTTCCTTTGAAACATTATCCTTGATTCCTCTTCCCACATGATTTTCATGAGGGAACTTGAACTTTCTTTCCTTTATGATCATCATGAAACTCCATCTTTCTCTTATTAGATGTTTCAGGATACATACCAAAGTAGAGATTATTGATCATATTGTGAGATTGCTGATTAGGCATAATAATGATGTTTTGACTTCCAAATCCCATTTCATTTGGTTGCTTATGAAAAATATCATTCCATTGTCCATCATATCCTCCATTATCGTGAATCTTCCAATTTCCAGCCTTTTTCTAAAACCCAAAAAGAATAGTGTGAGAGGCAAAAATAATAATCAAGGGGGAGTACCTTCAATATCTAACATCAAGGTTTAATTCTAATATCATTACCATAATTCTATCTCTATAACCAATATGTATACTTAACCTTAGGGACATCCCTAGTCATACCATTGAAATATCTCTAGGGATCTCACTAAATTTTTCGCATCCTAGTTTTCAAATGTTAACTAAACCTTTCCTCTAATAAAAACTATAAAGACCCTTAATTTACATACATTGTTATTACTTCAGAATTGAAACATACTTATTACAACCTATAACAAAACCGTGAAAGGACCGTAAAGGTATAATGTCTTTAGAAACTGGGAAACATAAACAACTGGTTCACAAATCATCTACATTTTCTCCCATTTATTTTATAATATCTAGAGTCCCTTTTGGAATATCCTACTTAATAACCTTTGTCCTGACCTGGCGAAGAAAACATACTAAAGGGTGAGCTCGAATGCTCATTAAGGGTAAACAAAAGAAATATCAATCATATTTATAATGTCATAACATTTTGGAAATCTTAACCTGCAAAAGAGATAATAATTTCATAACAGGGGATAAATCAATAATCATAACATAAAACATGAATATTTGTGGCATACACACATAATCATAGAGAATCATTTCTTATTAGTCAAGACTCATTTCCAAGACTATCTTAGCGGGCAAAGTCCATTTCTGAACCGAGTTCACTCCTCGTTCCAGTCCTGTATCACTGAAATGGTTTAACTTTCCCTACCAGCCATGTCTATCTAATGAGATATAAATCTTTAACAATTCATTAGAGGGAGATATAGGTCCCACCCAACTCATAATGAATCCATTCTCATGTGTTCCACAATCATAAATCATACATCATATCATAACCCATGTAATAAAAATGGGATTCTTAATCATCATTCCATCAAAACACAATCCATATAAGATATAAGACATCATAAAAATAATTCCATCATAACATAATCAAAAAAATTTAAAAATATGGATAGATACAGAACCCTATATTATCTTATATAAAAATAATTTTGATAAAACACTTGAACTCCATTCATGAGGAAAATATCATTTTTACTTCAAAAACATTTTCCATTTTTAACAGGTCATATAATTTTAAACAAAAAGAAGTTGATTAAAAATAAACTTTAAAACTTGTAAAGGAATCTTCATGTAAATAATGTTCTGAAAATCCATTCATGCCGTATATGTTAAAAAAACATTCTTCTCATACTTTGGCTGGAAAAGTCAAAAAGTACCTCGTACGAAATACGACAAAAGATTCCTTTCATATCTTTTACTAAAAACTCACCGAGGGTAAAATTAGATTTAAACAATTGTAGGAGTATATAAATAATTTTAAATATTGATGAAACATGGATATGGATGATAAATATTCCATAATAAATTCTGAATTAAAAACAATCTCGGATAAAAATTGTGATTGCGAGATTTTCCCTTACCTTAGGTCATATTTGCTTCTTAAGTGTCCAAACCTGATCTATATTGATTTAAATAATGTAATTTCCTTGTTTCAGAATCATACTCATTGTTATGATATCATATATGGTCATATTATTAGCTTCTTATTAGTAATATTTCATTGCTACTTGTTATTCGGGCGTTTATTACTTTTTATTCTTATGCATGTTTTGTCGAATAAATTATTATTCTTCTTTTTAGGTTATAGATACCTCATTTAAAAAATGTTATTAGTGTAATATATATCATATTTATTCATTAAATTCATTTATATAATCATTATGCAATGATTATCATGTAGAACGAGTCGCATCACATCGTGGGGACGGTATTCCACACTTACACACGAGTGATGATATCGTTCCCATGATCGTGGAATTGTATTGGAGTGGAAGTATACTATTTCAGAATCAATATCACTTTATGATAATCATATATAGTTATTATCTACACTATTATACCCATCCAAGTAAGGTGGTGGTGGAAATCAGATTACACCACGGCGTGGAGACGGTATTTCGTACGTACGCACGCGCGGTGATTTCATTTTCCATAGGATAGATAGAAGGTGAAATAGGGTTGTTTGATATTTATAATAACATATCATTATATGAGTGATACTAATGTTATTACTTCATAATGAAACATCTATATAAGAATAAGTTGAAGAAGAAAGAATCTTGAAAGAATCGGTAGAAGAGATTACATCTTCTTCGATGAACCTCCTTTAAACTTCTTCTTAGGGTACTAGGGTTGGTCTTTTGAGAAGACCAGAAACTATATGATATAACTAGAGAGGTTGAGAAGAGGAATTGACAGGGTTGGTCCGAGCTTCAAGGCTCAAAAGGGTGTGAAGAGAAGTGGGAAGGGGATCCCTTTTGATAAAGGTGGAGAGGGACACCTTTGGAAATCATAAAAATATTAATTTATAATAAATCTAACCCCACTTAAAAACCTCCCAAAATGACTCATAATTGAAGATTAGATGAGATAGGGTTGTAATAGAATCAACCAATAAAATTTAGACATGTAGGGAATTTATTTTAAACATTATCAACTTGATTTATCCTTATTTAATCTATTAAGTTTTATTTATGGTAATAAGATTCTAAGTTTTAAATTGTTATAAATAATTACTTATGTGCTATGAATTATCCATAATTAGACACTTTCTGACATTTTAAACTCTAAAATTAGTGGAGTAAATTAAAGAGGTTCCGAACATGTCATAGTAATATATACAATTAGTGGAGTACATTAAATAGTTCATATAATATTTATTTTACTATTTGTAAAACAATTTATTGGATATTTCTCTTAATAAAATAATTACTACAACATTTTTTTATAATTGTTAAATATACTTATTTGTTGCATAAAAATTAAAAATAAAATACTAGGATGAATATAAATCTTATATATTTCATAATAATACATTTAGTCGGATTTATCTTCTAAAACACAAAATTTTAAAATGTTATACTAATTAAATTATGAAGGTGACAACTTTGACATCATATAAAATAAAATAATATAAGTGTCATAATCACTTTTATAAGACTCCAATGGGTCATATATTGGGTCATTGGATACTTATGATATATATATACACTACCAATATGTTTTGGTCAGGTTTTTGAGCCCTTTAATATGTATTACTATTTCAATAAAAACAATATTATTGATTTTTTTCTCAATAAATAATTTATGCATCATTAATGTATAAGATAATAAGGTAATTAAATAACTCTTAAAAATTACAAATAAATTTCCATGATAAAGAAAAACATTTTATCTTTCAAATTAGTATTTATAACTGAATTTATATTATGTATAACCATATATGAAAAATACTTTAATTATTAATGTTTGAGTGAGACATATTTCATTTTCCTTTAAATAAAATAAACGAAAGGTCTTAATCACCTCCAAGTGGGTTATAATGGATTCCATTTCGACCTAAATATGACTTAAGGCGAAATATAATCATCAAATTGTATTAGGAAAAGTGTTAGGGTAATTTTATAACATTATATTTACCCTTAATTACGCAATTTACCTTTTACTATGGTAAATAAAATTTACCGTTGTTACTATTCATAATGGCAAAAAATAAAAAGTATTCTATTGCTATAATTTGGACCCAATGAATTCAAATATGGAATCCATTTTTACCAATTCAATACACAGATGTTGCAAAAATTAAATGAAAATTAATCCCGTTGTCGAAAGAAATTTGGTTTTTGTTTAAAACATTGCAAAAGATTGCATTCATTTAACCAATGAATTCAATGTAAACTCAATGATAATGACATATATTATATTAAATGGTAAAAATATATTCTATTGATAATTTTAAACCATTCAATATTATAATTTAACCACATAAATTATTACGATGAAAAAAGTTGTTTTCAATTAATATATAGCGTGTTTTTACTATTCATTAAAATATGAAAGTTATCAGAATACTATGAAAAATTTATCCAAGGTAAAAATTTATATCTTGATTCCTAAGAATTATTTTATTTTGTAAAATTGAACTATTAAACAGTTCAAAAACTATATTTAATGTGGGTGTGCCATCAAAAGGCGGCAAAACTGCATTTTTTGAAAATACTTATTTTACCAGAAATATTTATTTTATTCTCATACCATGTTCTAGAAAATAAATAAGATGAATAATAATGTTATAAAATTAAAAATGTAGTTAATACTATTCATAATGGATAGTTCATGATAATATTATAACCATATATCGTCGTTTAGTGAAACCAGGGATTGTGTACAACACATGCTATCGAGGAAGGTCGTGATTTCGTGTAATGCAAGCCAGGTCAAGGTTGTGTGTAGTGAAATCTCCCTTTGGTGTTGCGTATAACATAATTCAAAACTTATTTCATTAATACATTAAACAAAATCTATACTTAATGTTTCGTAAAATAATTTCTACAAAACTAACTTGAAATTGTTTGTAACAGGAACCAAGAATAGTGCTGCATATACTACAAGCTAATACGGTGTCACGTATAGCACAAGATAATTTTGGTGTAGCGTACAACACAAGACATCAACGAAATTAAAAGAATATTCTTCATAAAATCTCAGGATGTTACAGACATGCCTCCGGCCGGCGCCGCCCTTAGCTGTTGCTGCTCGCATGGAACCCATCGTGAACTACCATGGTTCACGGACCGAACCCAAAGCCGTGAACCACCCTGGTTCGCAGGATGTCCATCAGTCTGTGGACCACCCTAGTTCGCGGATGGCCTTTCCTGCTACGTAGCACCTTCCTGCGCAAAGGTTGCCACCACCCGTACCCCGATGTGGCCCGCCGAATCCTTCAGAGTTCCAGTTCTGTGAACCAGATAAAATACTTCCAATCCAGCCTGATCCTCCATGACTCCCTTATTGGCCTACTCATCGGCCCTGAGTCGAGTCCTCCACCAGAGCCACTAGACCCGTGTGATGTAACCCTCAGGTGCATCAGCACGCTGTTTTGAGTTCACATACCCATGGTAAACAGGGGCTAAGGGGTTTCTCCCACCCTTGAGCAGATTCCCGAAGCATTCCTGGGTTCACATTCCCACAGAAATGTGGAGTCTTATCTTGGGATCCCCCTTTCTGACCCTCCACATGTTTGGGCTAGGGTACTTCTCTCTTTTTTGGGGGGTAGTAAAATACCCATCAGAAGGAAGCCCCCATGCACCTCAATAATTCCCCCAGGAACATGGGAGATGACGGGCACAGGAGCACCTCTTTCCCTCTACCACTTCACTTTGTCACCATGGGAATCCATCTTGGAGTACGCCCCGACCTTATGGGCCACTCCATGCGTAACCCCCAATCACTTCTCATGGACACACCATTTGCGATGCGATCGTCTGATCCATACCACCTCTTGTTTCTCACACCGAGCATGACTCCCGTGGGCTTAGAGTAAGCATCAACCGTGATATCCTCTTATGGGACTCCTCATAGTGTAAGCCCCAATCCATTACCAGGGGACTCCTCATAGTGTAATCCCCAATCCATTACCATGGGCTGCCTTAGAGCGTAATCCCCACTAATCTAAACTACATGGACTTTGATCCTTGTCTCCTAGGTAGGGTATGTAGGAAGCCTCCCAGGAGGTTCAAGACCAATCACCACTGGACCCTCGAGGTTTACCGTCCCTTGGGTACACCTTCATGTCGGTTCTCCAACACCCTAATCCGAACTATGTGGACATTGATCCTTGCCTCCCAGGTAGGGTACGTAGGAATCCTCGCTGTGGTTCAGGCCCGACAAACAGCTGATTCGACTATCTTCACGTCGGTTCACTGCACCGACCCTGGTTCCACCTCAATGAGTCCATACTTCTCGGGGTCATTAATCCAACAAGGGATGGTAATCCTCGGGCATAAATTATTCCGAATCCCTGCGTCCAGCTAACCATTTCCAATCAGGAGAAGTCCTGGGAAACTATTCTTGGGTATAAACCAAAGATTCAAGAACATATTAATACGTCTTAAATCTATAAGAGAGTCCCGGAACAGGCAATAATTCCCCCCAAAAGGGTGCGATGATCCCGAATTTCCGTCCTCTCGACCAATGTGAGCTCTTAAGCATTGCTGGTCAAACCGCTAAGCCAACGCCTGCCTTTCTAAAGTAGGTCCATGTATTACTGGATATAGAACTGTTTGGCGCTTCGAGGCAGAAAACGGTGCACCCGATATGAATGATTAAGTAGAACTAACCTTCTCTAATCAAACGTCTAGTAGCATACGTTTCTTCTCCATGACCCCGTCGTGTGCTGCGAGAAAAAAATGGTGAACACGATGTGGATCTTTAACCAAGAATGATGGATTTAACCTAATCCCACCCTGTGACCCCTTATAATCTCAAGGAGGGCCAAGAAATGTCAATAATTACGCATGGGGTCATGAGATGCTGCTTTGAAGGGTTTTCTATTTGTATTTGTTAAAATTTTTTACAGGTACTACATGGAACTCCCTTCGATCCAATGGCATCATGAAGGAACTCTCAAGTGCACACTTCAGGCTACGCAACGACTGGGCGTCCACACCAACGGAGGACCCCATCACCCACCCAGTGTCTTTAACATTGGGTCTCAGACGCGCAGATGCGATAGTACCACGTAAACGGTACTCTCCCAATGGTGGAGGCGGCCATGAACACCCTCCAATCTATCAAGATTCACCGGTCACCTGCCCAGTAGTGGCCACAAAGGCAGATCCAGAGATCCCCTATTGATGTCTCCAACAGTTCCAGGAGTCCATCCCTAGAACGGGACAATGTGTACCTCCCTTATCTTAGGGAGGTGGATGAGGTCGACATTGAGGACTTCATCCCCACCAGACGGGGGTTCCGCTCCAAGGCCCCCACCGGTAGACGTCGTCGTGACCACACCGTGACTCAACATCCCCATGCTCAGTAGGATGTAGCCCCGAGATTCAGGCCCACGCTCCCTGTACTCCGGCCCCTGGGACCACCCAACGAGGGCGACAAACTTACAACCGTGGACCAGTCATCACCCATGTCCCTGAGAAGGAGCTCCGCTACCCAGTCACGGAGACGCATCGCGAACAGGCACATAGACATGTTCGTTCCTCCAAGTCCTACCATCTAGTCATGGCGGCATCATACGAGTAGGCGCACATCCCCGCCGCGCTCCATCAAGCTCGTCGCTCACGCAGGACGACATTTATCGGGCAGGAACCTCTCCCTACCCAGGGTCGTAAAGCCCACCAACCTGATGTGGTGGCAACCCAGTGCCTGCAGGACCAGCTCCTAGCAGATCCCATTGATGCCTACCATCCCAGCATGGTGTTGATCAACAATGCCTGCCGCCCTGATGTGGCGGAAAATCATAGGTGTGCACATCTCCCGCCAACAATGGCCACAAACTGGATATGGTGGGAAACCAACATATGTAGGGCCAGCTCCCTGCAGATGTAATTAATGCCCACCATCCCAATGTGGCAGCAAAGAGATAGATAAACCGGCGTATCCCGGTACAAGGGAAGATTCATTGACCTGCCCGACATAAGATAATTTTCAGTACCCACTGACCACCAGAGGACTAGAGAAAGATAGTCCCACTCTGATACCAGAATGGGCCTTCATACCCATTCCAGCCAAATATGTCTCTCTACATATCCTGGAAATGATGGAGGAGCAGGTATCGATCCCAGATCATATATTGCAGACTTTCCAGAATGTAATTTCATCAGCGGAAAAAGCAAGGATTTGGGCCCATGAGATCATCTCCCCAATTGAGGTGACTCATAAAAGAGACGAGATAGACGCCTCAAAGCAGATATGCATCCCTACCCCCACCTAGGAGGTTCACTGGCTATATTCCGTGACACAAGGGAAACCGAATCGAGCAACTTCACTCATTCCAACTGGGGGACACCCATCCATCACAATTGATGCTCCAAAGCAGGAATATATCCATGCTAAAAGTAAAGATGTTCGTCGGTGTATCCAGACAGCATCACGAGACCCAATTAGATAGGGACCCAAAGGTGATGGCTGTTTTCAACAACAGACGGTCCCCACTGCCCGCAAGAGAGCGCCCCAAACGTGCTGAAGGCAGCCGAAAAATAAAGAGCGGGTCCATTACTCTACTATGCTGGAAGATGGGGTTCCCAATGCCGTTAAGAACACATCACAGGCTCATAGCCTTTCCCACCCATTACCATATCATGGGAGTGGCAGTAGTAGTTGTGAAGGTCCTCCCCGCAATATTGCTACCAGAAGCTCTGAAGGTCCCCCCCAGAGAACCCGTGGGGGCCTCCCCCATGGGAATAAAATGATCGATCATGAGAGCTCCTCTTTTCATGAGAGTCACGGAAACCCTCCACATGACCAGAAGATCGAGCAGCAAGAAGGTTCTCCACTTAATGCGGTCCACCCTGAAGGTCCTCCCCGGGGTATACACTACAAACACTCTCCATGCAGTGGGACGACAGATTATTATAGTAGTCCTCACTATCATAGTCACAACTGCGGAGGCCCTCCCCATAGTGACGTCTCATTACGAAAAGATGGACCTCCCCTTGTTGTGGCCTGCCATAAAGGTCCTCCCCAGGGGTTATGTTGCAACAACATTATGCGAAGCCGTGATTCAGATCACGGTGGTAGTCCTCGCCACCCTGATAACGGAGGTCCTACCTTTAGAGACGTCAAGCAACGAGAAGGCCCTCCCCACATTACTACACATTCTGAAGTCCCTCCCCAGGGTGTGCCCCGCAGATATTCTCCCTACGGTAGCTGTAATGGTAGCCCTCGCCATTGAAGTAGCAGTGATGGTATTCCTCCCCACCACGGCCGGCATTGCGAAGGTCCCTCCCGCAGTGGCCCCATGCGACAAGAAGGTCCTCCCATTGTCGTAGTGTATCTTGAAAATCCTCCCTAGGATGCACAGTGAACGTTAAACCATGATGGTCATCCTCACCATGATGGCAGTTGTTGCGAAGGCCCTCCCCGTAACAACGCTATGTAGCCAGAAGGTCCTCCCCTTACTGTGACACGCCTTGGAGGTCCTCCCCAGTGTATGCACTGCAAAAGTCCTCTATGTAGTGAGCCGTCAAGCATTAATGGAAGTCCTTACCATTACGACCATTATTGTGAAGGCCCTCCCCACGATGACATATCACATCGATAGGAAGGTCCTCCCCCTGCCGAATCAAGCACAGAAAAGCCCTCATATGCCATGCCACTCAGAAGGACGGGATCGAGCATATCAGATTTACAGTTAGTCGCCAACGACATACTTATTCAATCGGGAGACATCCCGGGTCCATGTTCGTCTTCTAAACCACCTCGAAATCGCCCACATGAGGATTCAACACCTACCGGTCCCACTGCCTTCGACCACACTGACAGTAAGCATATTAGTTGGGACGACCAAGTAGAGGAATAACTAGAAAAGGAGTATGCCAACATGTTGCACCTGAGGAAATGACAGGATAGGGATGATATACCAGTTATGTTTTGGCCTACGACCACCTCTCAGTTCGACATACCCCGGGAATTCTCGAAATAATGCGTGCATGAAATTCACCATAATATATGGACAACCCTCCGCTAGTTGAAATCAATATTTTTGCCATATGATTGGTATGTAGACCTTTTCATGACAATAGGAGACCTCCTGCATCACATAGACAAAGAATCTCTTCCTTTGGTGCGACAACAGTGACCCGAGAGGCGCAAAGGGAACATGGATATCGCTTGCCTCCATGCACTACACCAGTTGTGTCGCCTCATTGGTGACACTCCGACGGGAGTCCATATCAGAGGATGGGGGGAACATATAGATTTGCATTTCACTCCTCTCCCCACATAGAAGAACCCATTCGGCATGGTGTCCTGCGACATCATCACTTCAATACGGCAATCGTATGGTCTCCATGTTCGTGAAAGGCAACACACCCAGTAGAGTCGGCCCTTGAGTAAGTCCCAAAAGTGTTAGTCCCGTCGGGAACAGGCTATTCAAGAACTCCTGAATCAGGCCAACGAGAGAATACAACATGCTTCTCTCCTTAGAGAGGCCAATCTGCGATCTTTTTCTGCCTCTCCAGAATGGATTGATTCACAGCAGAACTCGGCACCAAGACCAGTTCACCCCCGAATGGGGGAACATAAGATCAGGCAGGTAGCAATAGCCGCAGCCACTGCCGCAATCCAGGGTCAACCCCAGCCTACAGGGCTAGGGGCATTTTTAACAACAAATTCCCCCGTAAGACCAATAAAAACTTGAAGAGACTCGATGTCTAGGGAACAGAGCCAACCCCTTCCCTCAGGGCTAGGGACATTATTACCCCCTCAACAACAAACTCCCCCACGAGATTCAGTATTCTCTCGTCTAGGAAGGAAAGCCAGAAGAAGAGGTTCCTGTGCTATCCCATTATTTGAATCATCATCCCCTCCGAGAGGAAGGCACACCGTGAGGTCACATTAAAGAACTCTCTGTGTCACCCTTCATCAAAAACTCTGAAGGCAATCCCAGGTCATGAATGTGAAGGCTAGCAGAAGACGCGGGAGATCCTCTTCCTATTTGGAAGATGACAAATTTTCTGCCCCGTGATATTCATCTATAAATGTCATAGAGGTTAACTCCATGGGTGACACTAGAGATGCTGCAAATCAGGATGGATCGAGAGATGATAGTTCCAGTCAGGCCGTGACTCACGACGAACAACCAGGTGTGCACACCCAGAACCAGAGGGCCGAGATAAATAATGCCTCCCCTTCATCTAACCTTACTCTTCTTACCCTGTGAGCTTCCAACAAGGATAAGAACAAAGGACCTGTTACCCTTAATCCATCCCCTCCTCTTAAAAAAAACGATCCAGTCACGCTCGAAGAGAGGTTCTCTCAACAGGAAGAGGAAATGAAATAATTGAGGCAGCTCAACACCGAGCTACTCCAGAGGAACCACCTTATTGAAAACGCATCCCAAGAGGAGCCACATCATGCACTCCCAGTATGTGCACATCAAAGACTGAGTTTTACCATGATAAATGAAGCACAGTCAGGGCTCTTGCCCAACGAGGTGTCTCGTCCGTCCAACTACCTAAATGTGGATTCTGGATGAATACCAAGACATCCCTCCACTCAGGAAGAAACCAAAGCTAGTGCGCCCGAACCCTCCGGGGGTGTCATGAATGGAATATGCACCATTGGTACCAGCTGAGCCAGATCCTAGAGCAATGCCTCATGCTGCACCTACCCAAGACCAGGCCCAACAGGATGTAAAGTAGGGTCTCACCATCACCATCGAGGCACTGACCACTCGATTGGAGGCGTTAGAGGGTCGACACACTCTGATACAGCCAGAGAGGAAGCCCTACCCATATTGGGTGAGCAACACACCACCTACACCTAATTTTGGGATCCCAGTATTCACTCTCTTTAACTGATCAGGAAATCCGGAGCAGCATTTGATACACTACGCATCCTATTGTGACCCTATGATGGGAACTCAAGAACAACAAGAAGCAGTGAAACTCAGATGCTTCGTACGCACCCTATAAGGATCTTCCTTCATCTGGTATACAATTCTTCCAGTGCATTCAATCAAAAGCTAGGATGACCTTCGTCATCAATTCCTCTTCCACTTTAGCTCAATGTTTCCTAAGACAACAGTCAGCGACCTCATGAACTGCAACCAGAGGGAGAACGAGAGGGTCTCAGATTTCATCACTAGATGGAAAGGTCTGACCTACTCTATGAACTTTCCAATGCCACAAGATGAGTTTCTTTCCATATGCATCGACAATATTTGAGATGAGCTGCGAAAACCACTCTTACCAGTGGATTGCACCACAGGCTTTCGCCATCTCTCATCCATTGCCTAGAGAATTGAGGACTCCCTACAGCGGACCAATTTGAAGTCCCGAATAGCCTCATAGGCTCCTGCAAAGATAATAGCTAGAGCTGAATCATCCTATGTCACAATCAAGACATCCACTGTACCTTCTCCACCACTCAGGCCTCCACAAAATCGCTAAGGGCCCCTGTATATCAGTGGCCGCCTCCTCCCAGGAGGGACGATCAGAAAGGTGAAAACCGGAACCAGTTTGAGGAATGAATACATAAAACATACTTTTTCAGAGAGGACCAAGTCTGTTGCTATTTCATCACAACCATGAATTGAAACTTTCTCCGCCTCCTGGATCCGAGGAAACCCGAAAAAGTCGGCCACGATGATAGGCTAGACTACTGTCCCTACCATTGGATGTTGGGTCAAAATATTCGCGAATGATTCATCTTCAAAGACCTCTTGCAAAGGATGGTAGACTCAGGGCAGGTCGAGCTGGGACCACCACCAGCACATGTGACATATATTTCTACCACTGACTCCAACAATGGGGAGGGGTGGCAGGATTTCACCAGCAAAAGGGGTAGAAATTTAACAATTGGATGACTCAAAAGACTATCAATTGAGCCCAGGGCATACTCTGAGCACGACTACAGCAGCCAGTGTTGCTGCCAACTGCCCCTAAAGCCGCAGAGCCAACAGTATCGGCCTCACAACCCTCCACGACCCGGTCATCCAAGCGTAATCTAAAATGGAGGGGACAAGTACAAGAGGAGAAATCTGGAACAAGGCCAAAGTTTGCACCGACCCTGTCATATTTCATGCCCCCAAATTTGGCGCAACGGGCACCGACCCACCAAACAGCACCATCAGGGAAAACCAACCAGGTTGACCTATCAGAGGATGACGAGCCGATATTTTGTTCCATTAATTTCATCCATCTTATGGAATCGTTCCATGATGATGGGTACGGTTATGAACCCGCGATCGAGACACAAGGGTCCGGGAGGAGGAATCGCAAAGGTAGGGGATACTAGGGGAGACATAGTCACGACCGAAAACAACCATATAGTTGGAACCCGGCCCGAACTATTAATATCACGGAAACCCATGGGAGAGCACTTCAACAGACTCGGAAGGAGAAAGGACATCCTTCCACATCCCCAAGCGACCACCCTGGCCCCGTTATTCTGTGATACCCATCAGAGGAGGAACAGGCGCCGAGCAGACTAGTGTGCACAAATAGACCGGTCGGGCCAAGTCCCCAGAATGTGGGAACATCGTCGGCATCCGACCCCATGGCGGGTCCCTCCTCATCAAATACTCCAACTCCTAAGACTCCTTCTAGAACTATCCCACCGACAGAGAAGTGTTGACCATTGGAGAAAATGTATGATTTCCTCAAGATGTTGGCATCAGTACCAGCCAAGTTGTCCATCATGGATTCCCTGAGTCTATCAGCCGACCTCAGGGAGGCACATATTGAAGCCTTGCTAAGCCCCCAGGAGTTTGAAGCTGAGGTAGCTACCGCCGATGTATACCGAATGGAGACAGGCCTAGCTGAATGAAATGTGGTGATTTCCTTCACCGATCACAACGAAGATGCCATCCTGAAAAGACACATCAAACCATCATATGTGTCCAGTGCATTAGATGATGTTGAGATCCGCAAAGTCTTCATTGACAATGGTTCTGGAGATAAACTCATTTTCCTAGGTACACTCCATATGTTGGGCTACAGTGAGGGTGACCTAATCCCCTCAGCTGAAACTCTGTTGGGTTACGACAAGAGTGAGCAGATGTCAATGGGACAAATAAAACTAAAGACCCATTTTGGAGACCTTGTGGCCTACTCAGAATTCATGGTGGTTCGACATAACATTACATTCAATGCCCTGTTGGGGAGGCCATGGCTCCATAAGCACATGGCCATTCCTTCGTCATACCAGCATTGTATTAAGTACAGCGTCAATGGGGAATGTGGGACATTGTACGCCGATAAGGCCCCTTTCAAGCTCTTCGAGTCACTCTAAATTGATGTCGGATTTAATGAGAAAAATAAGAAGAAGCCTTTGTCCGATGGTGTTGACTGGATCCCCAATCAAAATGGTCTATAAGTGGTTCCTGATGACCCCCACAGGAAGCTTGACAGAGACTATGTACTGCCCATCAACCATATTGAGAGCAGGGGTTCGAGTTCAGACACACACTCAGTTGTCCTCATGACTTCAGCCACAATGTCCGAGCTTGAAAATTATGGAACGTCCACCTACCCGCAATCTAGGGATGAATAATCGAGCGGGGATTCCCACAATGCCTCTCCCTCACCGCCGGACTCCCAAGAACCCGCACTGGGGGCTCACCCCGCATCAGATCCAGAAGATGAGGATTTGGGAGAAGAAGAGGAAAAAGATCTCAGGGACGACCCTCCCGTATTTGAGGAAGGTATCTCCACCACGGTGGATGAGCTCAGGGAAATAAACCTGGGTACCGAGGAAGATCCAAGGCCTACTCTCATTAGAGCAACCATATCCCCCGAGGAGGACGAGATATATACCTCTTTCCTGAAGCAACATCAGGATGTTTTTTCCTGGAATTACACAGAAATGCCGGGAATCGATCCCGAAGTGGCAACGCATCACCCGAGTCTTCCAAAAGACCACTGGGGCTATAAATAGGACTCCAGAAGGAAACATCCCTCACATTCTACCAAAATAGAGGTTTATGCCGATTAGATCATTAAAGTAGGCTTAATTTGGCAGGTCCAATACCCCATCTTGTTGGACAACATCGTCCCTGTCAAGAAAAAGAACAGACAAATCCATGTCTGCATCGATTTCAAGGATCTCAATCGGCATTTCCCAAAAGGTGACTTCCCTGTCCCGGTCACTGAGTTATTAATTGATGCGATAGTCAGGTATGAGGCTCTATCCTTAATGGATGACTATTCTGGGTATAATCAAATCCGAATGGCCCGAGAAGACGAAGAAGCCAATACCTTTAGAGCCCCCAAGGAGTATTCTATTATAGGGTTATGCCTTTTGGCCTCATTAATTCTGGAGCCACATATCAGCGCGCCATGCATCGTATCTTTAAACTATTCCTGGGTATATTCATCGAATTTTATGTAGATGACTTGGTGGTTAAATCAATAAAACACTCAGATCACCCGTCAGACCTTGAGACCATCTTCAACAAACTTCGACAGAATAACCTGAATATGAAACCCTTAAAATGTGCCTTTGGGTTACCTCAGGGAAATTCCTTGGCTTCATTTTACGCCATCGCAACATCGAAGTCGACCCTCAAAAGACAAAGGCTATCCTTGAACTTCCTCCTCCCCGAAATCTCACTGAGTTTAGAGGATTCCAAGGACACCTAACCTATATCAGGCAGTTAAAATCCAATAAGGCGGGAAAATGTTTTCCATTTACCAGGTTAATGAAGAAGGGAGTCACGTACCAATGTAAAAATGACTGCCAAGAGGAGTGTGACAGCCTGAAGAGGTATCTCTTAAGCCCACCGGTGGTTATTCCTCCATTTGAAAGAAGACCTATCCTCCTATACATGACGGCCCTAGAGCAGTCACTAGGAGCCTTCATCGCACAAAAGAATGACACTGACAGTGAAAAAAGTCTCTATTACCTCAGCCGAACAATGATTGATGCTGACACTCGATACTCAAACATCGAGAAGAGCTTATTGGCCTTGGCCTTAATGGTTCAAAAGTTGCAACATTATCTACAGCATCATGAAGTCTGTTTGGTCTCGCATAATAACCCACTCAAGTACATCCTCAGCTGCCCAATGCTGAACGTGGACCTATCCTGATGGGCGGTCATCCTGCAGTAGTTTGACATCTGGTTTGTGCCTCAAAAGGCCGTCAAGGGCCAATCATTAGATGACTTTCAAGAAGAGCACCCATCAACAGGTACTATCGCACCGGACATCGAGCTACTGGATGAAGACGTCTTCTTGGTTCAAGGGGAGCTCCCAACATGGGAAATTTACTTCAACGACGCATCCCGAAGCCAAACCGGGAAAATGATGGAAGATCACAAATTCAAAAATGTGGGTTTGGGGATAATACTCATGTCCCCAGAAAAGGAAGTTATTCCATATTCCTTCCTCCTGTCAGAAGGATGTACAAACAATGAAGCATAGTATCAAGCCCTCTTTATAGGGATATAACTCTCACTCCAGGAACAAGTGTAGCGACTTAAGGTAAAATGTGACTCAGAACTAGCCATCATGCAAGTCAATGGTGACTATGCTATCACAAAGGAGGAGCCGAGTCCCCAGTTTGACTATGTCTGAGGGTTAATGGTGGAATTTCCCACAGAGCCAACATTGACCTATAATCCCCAGTCAAAGAATTCCTAGGATGACGCATTAGCCAATGTGGCCATATCCATTGCTGACCCAGACCAGGATGAAACAGTCCTCAGTATTGCTCACTGCCGAATGGTCTTGTCGTTTGTTCAGACCAAGACAGTGGAAATCCATGAAGTCAATCCTGTCTCTGAGCCGTATGCGCCCACCACTGGTTGGATGACCCCCATTGTAAAATACCTTAAACAAGAAGAACATCCATAAGACAGGGCTGAACGAGAGAAAATATAGAGAAGGGCAATCAACTTTGTTCTATATGGAAGCACGAGTCAGCAAGAAGTCCTATAAAAAAGAGGCCTCGATGGAATCCTTCTCGGGTGCATTGACGGAGAAGAAACTTCCGCCGTCATGACTGAAGTGCATGCTAGATTATGTGGAGCACATCAGGTAGGGACCAAGCATTCCCATCGGTTTCGAAGACTCGGGTACTATTGGCCCACAATGGCACGAGATTGAGAGCGCTTTACCGCAAAATGCCACTCGTGCCAAATATATGCCAACTTCGTACACCAACCCCCATAGTTACTTCATCAGGCCAAGTACTCTTAGCAATTTTCCATCTGGGGAATGGATGTTGTGGGACCATATCCCCCTGCCAAAACCAAACAGCTGAAGTATATCCTCATGGCAATTGATTTCCTTTCCAGATGGGCAGAAGTCATACCCCTTAAGGAATTCGGGGAAAAAATCCTTGTTAGCTTCGTGAAAACCAATATCATCACCAGATATGGTGTCCCTCATACCATACTGATGGATAATGACACCAACATATACTCTGCTGAATTGGAGAAACTATACCAAGAGTATGGTATCATGGCTAACCACTCATCCCACTACCATGCGGTGGCCAACAGACAGATATAGGCTTTCAACAAGACCTTGTCTAACATTATCTAGAAAATGGTGAACAAAGACAAGAAGTCATGGCCGAATAAACTCCTCCATGCATTGTGGGCTTATCAAACCACAATCTGCACCACTACTCGGGCCACCCCGTACTTATTAGTGTACGACATAGAGGTTGTGCTTCCCATTGAACTCCAACTCCCCTCACTCCATGTTGCCATCTGTGATCACTTGTCTGACGATGAGAAATCTGAAAAGTGGTTGAGTGAATTGGAATAGCTGGACAAGAATAGGCTGCACACTTTTCACCATCTAGATGTCTACCAGAATCGGATTGCAGGAACCTTCAATAAAAAGGTCTGTCTTCGGTCGTTCTTGGAAGGAGAATTGGTATTGGTCCTCCGAACCCCAATGATACCTGGAAGGAAACATCCAAAGCTGAAGCCCATGTGGGAGGGACCATACATGGTACAGATGGTCTTCTCCAATGGAGCATATACCCTGATCTCCATGGATGGGAAATTCACCACGACTCATAACAATGCGAGATTCTTGAAGAAGTATTTCGCATAGAGACCATGTGTATTTATTGTCCTTACTGCATGACGATAAACTGCACAGATTAAAAAAAGATAGGATCGTCCGAGCTGCATGACATTAAACTGCCAAGCACCCAATGGTCTATCCTATATGACCTTAAACTAAGAGAATTTCTTCCTTACCGCATGATGTTAAACTACACAGATAAGATGTTATAATAATAGTTAAGAATGCCCTTCCCCTTGTGTATGGACCACACCTGCACGGGGTGTATTTTTCATCCGAGCCGCATGATGTTAAACTTTCAAACACCCAATGGTCCAAACTCTATGACCTTAAACAAAGATCATTTCATCCTTACCACACGACGGTAAACTGCACGGATAATAAGGGATAATAAGATTTAAGAATTCATTTCCCCATATGTATGGACCAGACCTGCATGAGGTGTATTCTTCATCCGAGCAGCATGATGTTAAACTACCAAGAACCCAATGGTCCAAACTCTATGACCTTAAACTAAGATCATTTCGTCCTCACTGCATGACGTTAAACTGCATGGACAAAGAAGTTTTAAAAATGACCCCTCCCCTCGTGTATCGACCAGACCTGCACATGGTGTATTTTATTTTAGAGAACTATGTGCGGCTTGATTTCTGACCTCACAGAATATGTAGTGACTCCAGGGTTCCTCGTCCTGGCCCAACCACCTCTCAAACTATTAAAAAATTCCCCCTTCCCCCATGTACGGACTAGACCTGCACGGGGTGTATTTGGTAGAGAACTACATCCGGCTTGATTCTTGCCTTCGCAAGATACGTAGCGACACTAGGATCCCGTCTTGGGCCAGCCACTCCCAAATGAGATAAAATAAAAGTTAAACAATTTATTCTTCCCCCGTGTATGGACCAACCCTGCATGGGGTGTACTTCTTCCAGAGAACTACGTACGGCTTGATTCCGGCCCTCAGAGGATTTGTATTGATGCCAGGGTTCCCCATCCTGGCCCATCCCCCCACCCTCGAATAAAAGATAAAAATTCCATTTCCCCTCGGGTATGGATCAGACTGGCATGGGTTGTACTCCTTGCCCTTACCGCACAACATCAAACTGCATGGATATCAAGGTTTAAAAACACCCCCTTTCCCCCATGTATGGGCTAGACCTTCACGGGGTGTATTTTTACATCCTCTCCGCATGATGTTAAACTGTATGGATAATGAAATTTAAAAAATACCACTTTCCCCTATGTATGGGCTAGACCTACACGGGGTGTATTTTTCATCCTCACCACATGACGTTAAACTGCACATATTTCGTCACAAACCACCTATGATATATGGTGAAATGAGGTGGAGATACTCATTGCGCATTCAGATGAATCCTCCCCAAACATCAGACTCACAGCCTGGATAATTATGGATCTTCATAAGCATTCATGTCTATCGAAAGTGGAAAGTTATCGACCCATGGACACCTTTGTACGACTATGCATACCTTGCCCTCAGTGGAACTGCATATTGATAGCCCCTGGCCCTTCTACCAAAGGCATGATTTCCACAGGAAACACTCTTCCTAGCTCCGTACGCTTACTGGACCCAGAGCCCCATGCCATACCTCCTGATCCAGAAATTTATGGCACAGTGGTTTACAAGCTCATCCCCCTTTCACGTCCTAAATTGCCAAGGTATCACTACCAGGATAGCCTATGTATCCACCCGTGGTTCACATGATGACCTGCATCTACGAATATCAAGCCATGACTAGGCTATTGTGACTCAACAGATAGTTGCAGTGAAGATGTTTCTTATATGCTCCGAACACCATTATCCCAATGTGTCGAACTCTGTGCTATGATAAATCTTGGATTTTCATAATAATTCATGGCTATCGGAAGTGGAAAGTCATTGACCCATGGACACCTTTGTACGACTATGCATACCATGCCTTAGCGGCTCTGCATAATGATATCCCCTGGCTCGTCCATCAAAGGCAAGATTTCCTTAGGCAGTACTCTTCCTAACCCCGTATTCTTACTGGCCTCAGAGCCCCCATATCACATATCCTGATCCAGGAAACGTCAGAGTTGCAGTTTACAACCATCATCCCCTACCCTATTCTGAGTATATTAGAGCATGTTAACTTAGTTGTCCTTCGAGTGACTACAACAATAGTTACCCAGTGGTCCGATCTCTATGACCGCTAAACTAGTAGTTCTTTGTCCTTACCACACGCCATTAAACTACATGGAGAAAAAGTACACCCCCACGCACAAGATAAATCAGCACGGGGAACTCTCTAAGATTCAACAGAAACCAGTGCCGAGTATTCCAGACATGTCCAGGCATTTCCTTCCCAAATGATAGACTTTTTGGCCTGGATAGTTGCAGATCCTCATAACCACTCATGACCATCAGGAGTGGAAAGTTATCTACCCATGGAAACCTCTTCATGACTATGCATAACTTTCCCTCAGCGGATCTGTATATTGATATCCCCTGGCCCGTCTACCAAAGGCATGATTTCCACAGGCGACACTCTTCCTAACCCTGTACGCTTACTGGCCTCAGGGCCCCCATATCATTTATCCTGATCCATGAAGCCCCGAAACTGAAATTTACACCAATTGACTCCTCTCCACTTCATGGACATGCCGAGATTCTCGAGTCCAGTTACATCTTAATCAAGAGTGGCCTTTTCAACTCCGTCCTTGCCGCATGACATTGAACTACCCAGAATCTAATAACACTCCCCGTCCTCACTACATGATGTAAAACTGTAGAACAACCTTTAAAAATACTCCATGTCTTTTCCACATGACGTTAAACTGCACGAAAGTCGTCCTCACTGCATGACGTTAAACTAAGAATACCCCCCTTTCCTTTCATGTTGGGTCACCTTCATCCTTACCGCATGATGATAAACTATATGGAGTTCATCTTTAATGCATGACGTTAAACTGTATGGGCTTCATTGAGACCCACCCAAGATATATGGTGAAAAGGGAAAGGAATACTCCTGGAACATTCGGATTCGTCCTCTTAATGCACCAGAATGCACGACACGGATGATTGTGGATCTACGTGACCACTCATGGCCATCGGAGGTGAAAATCCATCAACCCGTGGACACCTTTATTTGACTATGCATACCATGCCCTTAGCGGTTCTACATAATGATAGCCCCTGGATAGTCCATCAAAGGAAAGATTTCACCAGGGGATACTCTTCCTATCTCTGTATATTCATCGGCCCCAGCGTCCCCATGTCATACCACCAAATCAAAAAAATTATGGAGCAGTGGTCTACAAGTTCATTCCTAACCCGCATCCAAGTGTTGTCGGGGCACCCCTGCCCGATGAGCCTATGTATCTGCCCGCGGTTCACACAACAATTTGCATCTACAAGCATCAAGACAGAACTGGGATACTTTGACTCAGCGGGAAACTACCGTGAAGATGCCTCCTTTGTGCTCGGAACACCATTATCCCCACATGTCAAACTCTGTACTACGAGCAATCTCGGATTTTCATGATCATTCATGGCCATCAGGAGTGTAAAGTTATTGACCTTTGGAAACCTTTGTACGACTATGCATACCATGCCCCCAGCGGCCCTGCATAATGATATCCCCTGACTTGTTAATCAAAGTAAAGATTTCCCCAGGCGATACTCTTCCTAGCCCCGTACACTTACCGACCTCATAGCCCCCATATCATCTCTCCTAATCCGGGAAACCCCCGAGTTACAGTTTACACCTTCATTCCAATACATTTGTTCAGTGCATGCCAGAGCATCAAACTCAATTGTCCTCTGAGTGATTGTAGCAATAGTCACCCAATGGTCCGAGCCCTATGACTGTTATACTAAGAGTACTTTGTCTTCACCGCATGACATTAAACTTCACAGAATGTAAAAAAAATGTCCCTCTTCCTTACCACATGACATTAAAATGCATGAACTCCGTCTTCACTGCATGACGTCAAACTGCGTGGTCAAACTCTCCACGAGTCCAGCCAGGGATAGGGGTTTTCCTCCCCTACTCACTGTAAGGGCCAAACATGTACAAACTATCTCCTCATATCAGCGTGGGGAGGGATGACTTCACCCATTCCCGAAAATTTAATCGGGACGTTTCCCCCGTGTCCAGGCATCCTCTTTTCATAAACCATACTCTGCACCCAGAAAGAGTCGAACCCTTGTAAGCCACCCCTGGTGGCCCCGACTCTCAACTTCCCTGAAGTTTCTCTACTATCGGAAGAATACAATCATTGACCTAAGGATACCTTTTCATGACTATGCATACCATGCCCTCAACGACACTGCATATTGATCGCCCCTAGACCATCTACCAAAGTCAATATTTCATTAGGCAATGCCTCTCTCCGTAAGTCTGATGGCCATTGAGCCCCCGTATCTATCCGGAAACCCTATGAGATGCAGTTTACTACCCCCTTTCACAACCCTTCCAGAATATGGTGAAACGTCTCTGACATGATTACTGAGGACGAGGAGAAGCCGTTCCATTCTAGATGATGTCCCAGCTACATGACTTTAAACAGTGCCAAACCCCAACCGTCCATTACGCTAGATGAATGTGTAGGATAGGAACCTTCCTTCCACACTCATGATTGATACCAATGTTCTCAAAACCCTTCAGACATCACATACCCTTTCCGGGCCACCCCTAGTGGTTTTCGTACTTCTCTGAGCCACCCATGCTGGTTCCCATAAGCTGGACTTTCATGAAGTCCTATGTTCATCAGAAATGGATAGGCATTGACTTAAGGACACCTTTGTACGACTATTAATACCATTCCCTTAGCGGCTCTGCATATTTATCACCCCTGGCCTATCTACCAAAGGCATTATTTCCTTAAGCGATGCTCTTCCCACCTCTGAATGCCTATATGGCTCCCATGCCTTGAGATATTCCCTACATGTCGTTCAACTCTAAACACACTCTATCCAAATGTGTCTGAAGGACACCAAGACATCTTTTAATCAACTGAACCTCATTGGGGCCCTTTCCCCACTATATTTTTTCAATGTTGTTCGACCTAAAATATTAGTAATGATAGTCTTGGCGGTGGGACATTAAACCATTCACAAAAGGAACAAATCGTGTTTGGCCGAAAACTCGAAAAGGGAGACCTAAGCAAAAGTCAGGGCATACCCACTGGGTTCACACTAAATGCGGCCAAGAAAAATTAGGGAATTAAAATAAAAGACAAAAAGATTGTGAGTTTTTTCTATTGAACAGTAGCAATAGTCAAAATATGCTCACTGGACCCCATCGTCTAGGAAAAAGTTAGAGCTTTTTATATTATATCAATTGTCTTGATCTCGGATCTTTCTCGGTTCAGTGGATTGTTATATGCAACAATCATGAAATATGATCTCTATCACAGGAGGAGACATTAAGAGTGATAAAAGAGAAATGTATTTTCTTTCTGTGACAAAATTTGTGAGGAGGGATTCCAAAATCCGGAGCCTCCTCTGTTATCAAAGGCCATTACATGAGATTTTCAGAAGATTCATGAAGATGTATCAGGTACTGGTGAGAATCTTTGATTACTTGGTAGAGATTCTGCTGCAAGGTTGTCTCAGCTTCTACACCAGCCTGCAGTGCTTCTGCCTCTTTTTTCGCCTTTAAGATTGCGCTCATCTCCTCCTACGCCCGCTGCTCCCCATTTTCAATTATGGCTACGACATTGGCCTACTCCCGCTGCAGCCGCTGTATGTCGATTATCAGCACCTCTAGTCGAGAGCGATGCTTATGGATTTCATCCTGGAGTCTTGCGACTGCTCCAGCATTATCATGAGCTTCTGTTAGGTGAAGTTGGTGGGTCACGGAAAGGTAAGCTTCAGATTGGGTAGGAGAAAAGTGAGACTCAAAGCTGCCAAGCCTCTCCCAGTCGGAAACCACCTTCTTGACCAGATCATAAATGCCATGGTTTTCAAAGCTATAAAATCCCAGCAGCATGAATAGATCACACAGTTTCGGTAATCTGGACGACATCTCAGCCAAGGGTGTTTGGGAAATCAGCCTCCAGATTTTCTCCCATGCCCTTTGGAAAGTAGGACGGAGACTGGAAAGGATCTGTTGATCGGGCTTGGAGTCACTCCTGGACAAAGACACATATTCTATGATAAATGTCACCATGGAGGGACCCGATAAGGCTTCAACCGTGGGCTCCGACGCCGCAACAACTCCACCCCCTGCGATTGTAGTCGAGGGTGCAATTTGATCCAAAGGAACGATCACCAGTGCTGAAAGTGGTGGCCCTAAAAGCCCAAAAGATGGTAATACAGATGAGTATCCCTAATCAGAAAAGTTAAAAGAATGGATTTAGTAGCAAGATATTGAGAAACATGCCTCCAGTTATCTAGGCATTAGAGTTATCAAGATCTTTGATTTCGTCGCTGTGGGAGGAATATGTTACATCCTCAATGGGCAGCAGAATCCTTAGAGCCCCCAGAGGTGCCTAGGGCCTAAGGCGACGCCCAAGGCCGGTAGTTCCCAAATATTCCTCTAAGAAGTTTTCTATAGAGATCAAGCTCGGGGAAATCACTCCCCCAATAAATAGAATGATGGCCCGCTCTGGGTTTTCAACGACTGCTCTAGCGGCATGATCTTCCTCCATAGCCACATGATCTATTGGGTCTGAGGCAGCTGGCCCCGTCAGACCTGGAGACCCCTCAGCAATTACAGGCACCCCATTCTCCCCCAAAATTAAAGGGGTTGTTTGATTAGTAGGAGTTGTGAAATCCAGTTGTTCCTCCTCTGACATACCTCTAACTGATGAAGGAAGGAGTAAATCATCCATATCACTATCTCCTCTAGCAGGACCCTACCATTTCTTCACACTCAGGTATAGTTGTAGTTAATCCCTCAGATGATAAGAGGTCAGAAGGTATGACCATGTGGGTAGCCACATCCTGATTCCCGAGTGGACCTATACCATGTGTCAAAACAATTAATAACTGGAAGAATCAGAATATACGAGTTGGATATTGATGAAATGGGAAGTCATAATTACCTGACATCCCATGTCTGAGTCGTTCTGATAAACGGGATGCCTGTTGCCGTTGTTGGATCTGCCCAGGGGAAAGTTCTTTTCCGAGGGTGCTGGGAGGAGCTGGAGGATGAAATACCCTAGCTGGGTCCGCAATGGTCATTTCCATGAGCTCAGCTGCTCCAGGAGATCCCTCCTTGATGAACCCTGTAACTGAAAGTGCGTGTTTGCCTGTTGCAGTACCATGGAGGGTGTACTCTGAAGAAGGAATTGGCCCCTTAGATTCCCCGACACCCTGTATAAAGGGATGAAACTTTAGAACCTTCTTAGTAAAAGAGGTGGGAAAGTCGGAATGGACGAACATGAGGACGTCTTCTTCAGGATCAGACAATTCAGGATGTCTTATCATCATGGAAACCCGGGCAGACCCATAAAGCCGGTTCCGGATCGAAGGAAATAAGTGTCCATCTCATTCAAAGAGGAGACTATTTCATCCAGGTCCTCCTCCAATATTAGGTGGGGTGGGGCGAAGATAGTTCCAATGCCCGGATGATCGAGAGAGCTCGCCTGGAGAATCACCCAAACTTCATCATCTGAACCGCTGACCCTCAGATCATCCCAAATCCTCCACGCATCTAATAATGCAGCCGTAATAGGAACAACTAGCTGGGGAGGATCGCCCTAGGAGGGCTGAGCACCAGCAGAAGTTGACGAAGGCGCCAATGGCCGAAATTGGTGTCTATGGCTCATCGTCGTCTATGCCTCATCGTCGTCCTAGAACTCTCGAGCGCTACCGGTGGGCGGGATCTCGCAGGTGGGGGAGGGATTTCCCTTGCCTCAGCCATGGTAGGGGAACCAACGAGATCATTTACCCCTTGTAAGTGATCGATCCCCTCCTCCTCATCATCATTCACTGACCACAATAGGTCTTGGACCTGGTGAGTCAACACCACATGACCCCGATGAGTGTAAATATAGTCCTTGAGGTCCTGGAGATATCGATCGACACTTTCTGGGTCCACATCATAAATGATGTCAGCGGGAGACGATAGGTAGCCCAGCCCGTCGAACGCCACTCCCAACTCTTGGAGGTACTGCCACAAAGAACCGGGGTATTGGCCACAGAAGGCTGATTATCCCATAATGAAAACCCATTGGCCCAAGGCCGTCGAGAAGGCAGCGTCAACAGGAATGGCTGAATCTCTCTCGGCAACTTCGTGAGCATGCAAGGAGACACCTCTGTCCATTAACACCTTCCCCGGAAGCACGACGCTAGCAGGGTTGCAAAACACCTTTCCCAGCATGGTTGGGGTACTACCCCCCTTCCGCTTCCTTTTTCCCTTTGATGGCTTAGGGCTTGGGATAGTGGGAACACACAGCCCCAGCAGACCATTTAGGTACGATTGTACCCAAGCATAATCATATTTCATGGATAAGAAAGGCTTGGGATCTATATGCGCGGGGGTCATGACCTCGCAACCAGTGTCCTCTCGGGTAAACATCAGCCACAATTTCCTAGCCACCAGTAGATGGCGGTTCCCACAGGCGCCATTAAGAGCGGGAGGACATACTACTTGGACGCAGCCAAACTGACACCTTAATTGGAAAGGTGTGTACCCCTCGCAGATCAGATCCCTGCCGATACGAGCTACCAAGACACCATATTAGTGGGAGAATAGGTAGCCCCGCTTGGTAAATTCCTCTGATGAAGTGTTTGTGATTGCAGTGGTTGGGGAGTGGTATGGGATGAAATTGAAGTGATCATAGTTCGAGATCTGACTTGACTGTAGACACTTCTTCTGAATCATCTGTTGTCCTTCCTTCTCCTGGGCCACCCACTCCTCGGGCATGACCCTGCTGGTCAACTACAAATACTGTCAGAATGTGGTACCCAGAATCTAAAGGGGGTTGATGAAAGTATATTAGTTCTTAACATGCTCTCCCAACCATCCCCAGAGGACTTGGAAAGGACCGACTAGCCGGAATGGTCGACTCTGCTCGATGATGTTTATAAGAAACTGGTAAATCCATGCTAGCACTCAGACAACCAGTTTGATAACGTTGCCAGTGGCCAACTGGGCCTCTATAATGAGGTGGAAACCTGCACTCCACCGGTCTCATGTACGGGCAATAGCCAGCCACTCAGGAACATGGCTAGAAACGCTACCAGGTGAAGCAATCGTTCAACGTCTGGAACAAGCTGTGAGCCCCAGCTGTTGAATTGGCCTTCCTCTAGGATCATACAGTAGCTACCACTCTGCCTGTTGGATTATATTGAAGGACAGTTTGTGGGCTAGTGTGGAAGAGCCACATGCTCACCCTCTCAGGAGAAAGCCATGATCCAGTCACGATAAGGGATCAGCTGTTTCGAAGAGATATCATGTTTCAGAAATTTATCCAGTTCCGAAGACTTAACCTTCAAACACTACCAGGCTTGGTTGATGAGCTGCCTTATGAAAGGGGGGTCCTTTCGTCGTCATCCCACACAGATGGAGGAGGTAAGAATTCTTCATACATACCTCTAAAAATTAGGACCCCCAAAATCTGGAAGACGTCCCGGAGACTGATGCCCACCTCCCAATGAACCAGGTTGAATGTGTGGGTGTCCGGGCTCCAATGGATCATGAGTTTCCTAGAGAGGTCATGGGGCTGATGGGTATAGGTCTAGGACCCCCAGGTGGATTCATATAGGACCATGGCCCGCATCTCCGCCTCAAACTCTGCATAGCTCTGGTGAACCCAGAAGGGCCACCCCCAATCCAATGACTTGAACGCCCCTTGGAGCCGGAGGTCCCGTCTTGCTGATCAGCCACATTGGTTGTTTACCATGGCCTTGCGGGTAATACATTGGTAATAGTGCATCACCCCTTCCTACTAACATTGTTCCCCCATCGGGGATGCAGGAAGGTGATTCAGCACAATCCGGTAGCTATCTACCATGGGGTAATCCCCCCTTAGTGTTTATCACAGCTCAAGGAATAGTGGTGGTAAAAATCCATTCTGCAGGGTTATTGTCAGGAGAGGGCACCAGAATCGGTGTATCGGATAATAGACCGAACCCGTAAGCGGGAAGGCTATTGGAAAGAGGATACTTCTTCAGCGACTCTGAGAGAGAACGTGCAAGAGGGGGGGAAAATGGGGTTTGGTGGACTCCATCCTCAATGGAGCTGGCCACACCATTCTAACGTTGTTCAACAACCGGAAGAGGCCCTATAGTGGGCCTAGTCACAAGACGAGGAGGAACCATATTTATCTTCTCCCTAGGCCATGGAATTCATGCAGGTAGTTATTTAAAAAGTAATGAAACATGGAAAAAATACCAAGTATTTTCATAGGATTCCAGCCAAGCCTCATAATGAAATCCACAAGGTGGCCTCATAGGTTTGTCCACTATGATAGCATCCCGCGAACCAACCTTACGCGGAATGCATCCGCGAAACCCTGGCCCACAGAGCGTTGGCCAGAAAACCGCAACCAGGCTAACTCGCCGAACCTCATCTCCGAGCATTAAGCATTTAAGTTAGGATATTATGTTTTTTTAAAGTTTGGATCATTCTGGTCGGCGGACCATTTTGAAACCACATAGCAATTTCCTACCCGACCTGGCATAACTCACACTTTAGTTAATCAAAAGGTTTGGTTCGTGGACAAATAATTGGTCTGCGGGTGAAGGCGACCGTGAAGGAGGAATGGTTCGTGGAAGTGGTAGCTGGTTCGCGGATGAAGCGTCTCACGAAGGAACAAGTATGCGCAGACAGAAATGAAAAAAGAACTAGTTTCACAATGAATCTGGGAAAAGGAAAAATGAAGGGCCCCCCATATTTATAGGCCTGGCCCCCCACCGAGTCTACTCCCCTACCGCAAACCATCCAATTTTAAGGACCACTCTGCATCGAAATAGTGTTCTCTTCGTTCCGATCGGACCCCATTCCGATAGGGTGCATCTTTAGGGTCCTGAAAAATCTGCTAATGAAGATAATAATACCCTTCATTAGAGAGAGGATTTTTACCCAATTCCCTTCAACTAATTGGGAAAAGGAAGGAGGCCAATACTCAAAATTGGAAAAGGGACAACTAGTCCGCAAACCGGCCCGAGTGTTACGCGGCAGGTTCAGCGAACTGCTCCCCTCCATGGACCAACCTCGTTCACGAGATGGAGGCGGAGATCCTCCATGGGCGCACCGGCCTGAGGGTTACATGGCTGGTTCAACGAACTATTCCCCTTCACGGACCAACCTCATTTGCGAGATGGAGGTAGAGATCCTCTGCAGGCATGAAGCAGAATAGGATAAGAACCGGTCCACCATCAAAAATCGCCCCAGCCGTAGACCACGTCAACCAGCCCAAGCCGCATCTGCTGTAATTTGTGGAATAGAGGTGAAACCCTCTGCAGCCACGAAGCACTATCTGATCCCATTTGGTTCGTAGGGGAGATCGTTTGGTTCACAGGGGAGATGCGCTCCAATCCCCCATGCATTGCGAGTTGACTGAGTCATCCGTGAAATGGGTTTTCAGTCATGGGCATCTGCAAAAGGTACTGCATGACCATAGATACATCCTTTTCCCTGCTCTATAAAAAGAGATAGAGGGGAAGAGAAGTGGAGGATTCGAGGACTCAGAGAAGATAAATCAGATTTGGGTGGAAGGATTTCGAATGAAGGCTTAAGATTTCGGAAGTTCCAGTTCGCGAACCAGAGCAGGTATGAACCTGGGAACGATCTAAAAAGGAGCCAAAAATGCATAAAACTTGGTGAACTGTGAACCTAAAATAACAAAGAATAGAAAACTGTGAACCGTAGTCCCTCCGCGGATGTACTCCTCGCGGACCAGGGAGTTTATGCCTATTTTCCGATCAGTCACACCACGTAGCACCATCCAAAGTAGGAGAAGCCCTGACTGATGAGCCTCCAGTAGGCACTGCCCATGGCCGTCGCTACTCGCATGGAACCCTCCACAAACTACCCTAGTTCGCAGAATGAACCAGAAGCAGCAAATGAACCTGGTTCGCGGGATGCCCACGGTTCCGAGAACCACCCTAGTTCGTGGGATTCCCATCAGTCCGCGGACCACCCTGGTTCGCAGACGGACCTTCCAGCCACATAGCACCTTCCTGCGCGAATGGTGCCACCACCCGTACCCTGGTGTGGCCCGCTGAATCCTTCAGAGTTCCAGTTCCCCAAACCAGATAAAATCCTTACAATCTAGCCTGATCCTCCATGACTCCCTCATTGGCCCACTCATCGGCCTTGAGATGAGGCCTCCATATTTGCCACCAGACTTGTGTGATATTACCCTCAGGTGTATTAGTGCGCCATTTTGAGTTCACATACCCATGGTAAATAGGGTAGAAGGGGTTTCTTTGACCCTTGAGCAGATTATCGATGTATTCCTCAGTTCACATTCCCATGGTAATGTTGATTCTGAGCTCGGGAGCCCCCATTCTGACTCACCACTTGTTGGGGATGGGGTACTTCTCCCTTCTTCATGGGGTAGTAAAATAACCATCATAAGGAAGCCCTCATGCCCCTCTGTACTTTCCCCCAGAATAAGGGAGGTCATAGGCACATGAGTACCTTTTTACCTCTTCCACTGCGCTTTGACGCCGTGGGCATCCATCTCGGTGTAAGACCCGACCTTATGGGTACTCCATGCGTAATCCCTACTCACTTCTCACAGAAACACCTTTTGAGACGTGATCGTCTGGTCCCTACCACATCTTGTCTATCACACCGAGCATGACTCACATGGGCTTAGAGTAATAATCGACAATGAAATCCTCTTATGGGCTTCCTCATAGTGTAATCCCCAATCCATTACCATGGTACTCCTCAGAGTGTAAGCCCCAATCCATTACCATGGGTTGCATCAAAGCGTAACCCCAACTAATCCGAACTATTTGGACTTTGATCCCTGTCTCCTAGGCAGGGTAAGTAGGAAGACACCCAGGAGGATCAAGCCCGATCACCGCTCGACCCCCGAGGTTTACTGTCCCTCAGGTCCACCTTCATGTCGGTTCTCCGACACCCCAATACGAACTACGTGGACTTTGATCCCTACTTCCAAGGCAGGGTACGTAGGAAGCCTCCCTGAGGTTCAAACCTGACAACCGGCTGATCCTACTATCTTCACGTTAGTTCACCGTACCGACCCTGGTGTTGCCTCAATGAGTCCAGAATTCTTGGGGTCATTAATCCAACGAGGGATGGTAAACCTCGAGCATAAATGATTCCAAATCCCTATGTCCAGCTGACCATTTCCATTCAGTAAAAGTCTGTGGATACTATGCTTAGATATAAACCAACGATTCACGAACATATGAATACATATTAAATCTATAAGAGAGTCCCAGAACATGCAATAATTCCCCCTAAAAAGGTGCGATGAGCCCGAAATCCCATCCTCTCGACCAATGTGAGTTCTTAAGCATTACTGGTCAAACCACTTAGCAAACTCCATACTTTGGGAAGCAGGTCAATGTATTACTGGATATAGAACTGGTGGGAGTTTCGAGGAGGAAAACAATGCACCCAATATGAGTGATTAATTAGAACCCAACCTTCTCTAATCAACAATTGGGTAGCGTACGTTTCTTCCCCACGACTCCGTCGTGCGCCGCGAGACAGATACCCATTACATTTATAGGGATATGATGTGATGAATATTTATTAACCTATGAAATGCAAAATTATGGTTTTAGTTATGTTTTTTGGGATATATATCTCCCTCTAATGAATTGTGTAAAAATATATTTCTTTTGAGATCTATATAATTGAATCAAGGAGTGATACAACCTCATCATTTTAAGGATTTATTAGGGAGTCATCTTTCTTCAGTAAGACTATGATTGAATATAGATTAAACATGGTTTAGTAATTGATTATATCATCTATGATGGTCTTGGATGTGATCGTTGTCTAATATGGAAATTTTTTGTATTCTTATTAGTATTAAAAAAATTATGCCCTATTGTAATGTTTATTTTATCATGTATCATGTTATTTGGTTATATTATGAGTTCTGTTATTAAAATCAGTATTCTAGGACTCAATATTATAATCCCTGAAATTCATTTTTTAAGGTTATAAAATTTAATGATCAAGTTCCAATACCCTTATATTCATGTTATTCTTATTTATCTCAATTATTTACCCGTAATTTGTATCTATTATTTTAATTTATTATATATAATTCTCATAGGTTATGATGAAATTTATTATCTATGATATGATTAGAAAGGATTATAGCTTTAAAGAATGTATTGGGAAATGATTTATCTAACATGTGGACTAGTGTTTAGGGTTCTAGGTTTCCAATGAAACTAAAATATTAAATTTCATAGGCATGGGTTGTATTAATTTAACTAATATTCATAAAAATTAATGAAATATCAATGTATGTAAATTTTATGTCTCTATAGGGTGAAATAATTTTTTATAAATAAATTTGAAGAAAATTACATTAAAATGATAAAAATGATGCACAATGTACCTATAATAATACATCCTTGTTGTATATAATATATGGTGATCTATAATTGTGCAAAAAATAGGGTAATATTATGTCCTCACATTTATAATTATATGGGGATACCATATTCGTCATTCAGATTTAAAATACATGATGAATACTATACAACTCATGAATTTGTTTTAGTTGTAGAAATTATTTTTTTAAACATGTTGATACATTATCATTATTCTAAAAAGTGTGACATATATACAGATCAACAAAGTTTTAGTCATATCCATGTGTCAAAGAACGTGTATGATGTTGGTAAAATATTAATGTTTCTCTATAATTTACAACTCTATGACGGTAGACATGGTTGTTGATACTATGACATTGAAAGGCCTTGCTTCATCTTCAATGATAAGGATTATAATATAGACATTAATTACAGTTTTATTTATGATAAAAATATTATTCTTAAGAAAATTTGAAATATCATATCATTATTATATGAATGATAACCCATCTATCCATTTGGGAAATAAATATGATTTGAAGGAATGATATGAACTGTTGAAGAAAGTGATAAAATTTCCTGAGAATAACCTTTGTTGTAATATAATGATGAGGCCTAGAAATAGTGTGTGTTTTATAACTATTTTATAATTTCATATGGGTTTGTTAGATGAATATAATAGCTTTTTATTTTCTAATAACCCACGAAGTAAAAAAAGATATTTATAGATCTAAAATAATAATTTTGTGGGACCACATGAAATAAAATATTTTACAATATGTCAATCGATGCATGTATTTTTATCTCTGAAAGTATTTCAAGAAACTATCTAAGGAGATGATAAAATAATTACACATACATGAATATATGTGTAAAACAATTACCATGGATTACATTTTGGGGCTCCCAAAAACAATTAATAGGTAAAATCCTTTTACGGTCATAGTCTCTGACCGTATGAAGGGATAATTATTTATTAACAAATGAAAAATATTTATTTATTAGTCATGATTAATTTATATACATTACAAATATTTTATAAATTTTGGAGTATCATATTCTATTGAATCTATTCATGATCTACTATCTATCTCCTTGTTTTAGAAAATTCTTCATTCGGACATGGATATGATGTTTTGTATCAATATAGATTATCATTTTAATAATGTGGAAAAAGTTTAGTTGAAAAATAAATCCTTGTAACATATGTTTAGGTATTTTTGTTTGGCTTCCAGGGGTGTCTTCGATCTTCACCTTCTTCTGGTCAGTTTTTTACACAACAATAGATTTCACATGACCCTTTAGATAGATCTTAAAGAAGACCACTACGATCAAATTATATAATATCCAAAATGGTGGGATAGTGGTATAGAAATAAATATATTGGGTTTTGATCATGTTATGTAAATTTTATCAAATTTTAGAGCCATTTAGAAACACATAAGGCTATATCAATATTTTTTTAAATATGTACAAATAATAATAGGTGTATAATGGAATTTGATGTTGCTGAAAATGTATTTATATAAACATATTCGTGGAATATAGATATGAGATTACAAAATAATTTATTTATTAACCATAGGTATATTTTATACTTTTACATTCATGATACACTAGGGATGGTAACCTATAACATGGATCTTCCAAAAAATCTCTATCAAGTTTAGGACACATTCCATTAATATCACCTAATGAATTACAAACCATCTCAATCACATGTAATTAACTTAGAGGTCATATCTCTTGAGTAATATATCTCTTAATAATATTAGATTCTTAATATTCATGATTATAGAGATAATTTTATACAAAAAAACACCACACAACTCATCAATGTTTTATGAAAAAAATAAAATAGGGGACTTTATAAATTGAAATGTAGTTGTGATAATAAAATATATCCTACACTATTTATATGATAGTGAAGGATTTTTGGAGTATAAATTTAATTTAATTTGAAAATAAAAGTACCAACAATAGATTTTAAAAAAATGTTTTTTCTTCATATTAATTTTTTTCTAAATCCTATGATACATGCATCCAAAAATAAAAATGAATAGTAAAATAGTATACAATTCTAACATAGTTGTTAATTTAGTGGTTATGAATAGGGATAATTGAGATTTGAAAAAATTATGTAAAAATATATTCACTTATTATCAATTTATATTAAATAAAAATAAAAAAAAATTATATTGAAAGATAATTTTCAATGAAAAACTATTTTTATACGCACATTATCTTTTTAAACAAATTTATTAACATGACGACTATTGGTATGTGATATTGAAAATATATATATTTATAAAATATTATAAAAATTAACATTTATCAATTTATGAAATCATGTGATAACAATGAATCATTGTTTTTATGAATATTCTAATAAACTATTACCTTAATGTTTTCTGACGTATTTTAAAATGAATACATACCACACATAGAAATTCAATTTTTTAAAATGGATTAAATATTTGGAATATATAGGATAAATTCTTTTAAATATGTTGGTATTATAATTTTCAATATGAATTGAAACCATTTTAGATTGTTGTAACCCTGGTATAGGTAAAATAGTTAAAATATAGTAAAACTTTAGAATAAGGATTTATAATATCACCTATAAATAAATAAATTTCACATGATAAGTTCTATTAGAAAAAAAAAATATCTCATGAATATGTGGTCACATGGTTCCATATTTCATTTATTAAACCATTATATTAAATAAAGAAATAAATTAATATAAAATGTACTTATATAGTTATTCATATCTATAAAAATTATAAAAAATAAAAAATAGAAGTTATTTTAAGATATAAATTTATATTTTGAAGAAATTTTTTTCCATTATATTTATTAATGTATTATATTTTGTGTTTACATAGTCACATTCAATTATTATGCACCACTAATAAAATATTTCATTAATTAATAAAATTATATATTAAATGATTTTAAAAATATTAAATATAGTATATTTGGACTAGGTTATTTTATTCTAAAAAGTTGAAACATAAAAATCACATATATGTTTTTCTCAAAGTGATTATATTTGATTTCCATATATTTATTAGTGTCTATAAAGTCAGATTTTGTTTATGGATGTATATTTGATGTTAATTGTATTCTATATTGAATTATATTTTACTAAATGTTTTAATATTCATAAAAATATTCTCTTCATCCATGTGAAATTAATATTGTTTTATATATCAATTATAGTCCATTTAGAAGTAAATTATCCGTTTTTCATCACATTTTAATAATTCAACATTAAAATTGTTTTTTCTATTGTAATTGTCAAAAAAATGGTTAATTTTGGGTTTAATTTGAAATAAAAAGATTAAATTGACTAAAAAGCTCTTTGTAAATTTCATAGGATATTACTATTTCTACAACATAAAATTTTTCTTCAATTTCATGTAAACATATATATATATATATATTATAATTAGTTAATCATATAGTAATCATTTTTTAAATACTAAGTGTGTCATATCCATCTGTTATAAATGGACACCCCTCATTTCTGTTCATTAAATAACATCAACAATTGTACCTCAAACAAGAAATTCTCATATATATAATAAAATTCCCTATCCATAATTTAAGGGTTAATGTATATTAAAATTACCATTCTAATTTTCAATTATAAAGAATCTAATATAGAGAATCTAAAAGGGAGGAAATTCCCTTACACAACATCTTTCAATTTAATTATTCTTAAAATTGATGTAATTTGAATGAATAAATCCTAAAGTAATAAAATAATATTCATAAATATTTTTAATTTCTGTTATTATTGGAATAAAAATATCCATATTATATCCCATCTAATTGGAAATGAAATTATTTATTGTGTATACTTATGACTTTCCATCTCCACATTGCGAAAAAAATAATTTTCCATTACCAACTTTAATTAATGGTTTTATTATTTATTTTATTATTATATAATATATTAATGAAATATCTATAATTTTATAATTGAAATATCACATTTACCATCTTAGCATCCAATATTTTATATTGATAAAATATCGCTTGAGTATTTGTATGGATTACAACCACTACAAAGTGATGTGATTCGTTTTTCATTTACATTTTGATTAGATGAAAATAATGGTAATTTTAATGAATATTTGTGATATATATGATATTATAATTGATTATAATTTTGATTAATTTTTTAATATTTTTTTCGTAGAATTATTACAAGGTTCATCTATATGCATGACATGCCTATTATTTTACCCGTGTTATCCAATTATCGATCCAGAAACAGAATAAATTAATATATTTTTAATGGTTATATAATATATTAATATTTTTTTAATATTACTACTATGATATAACCTTGATTAATTTCAAATTAATTGGAGTTTTGAATAGAAACGTTAATGACAAACAAAGTAGATGTCACACATAAAAATGATTGTACAAACAAAATTGACAATAAATGGGTGATAAAATATCATAAGTAAATCATAAATTGAATGATACATATTATTATGTTTAATTAAAGAATTATTGAAAAATATAAAGTAATTATATTTTAGGATAGAATTCATATTAATAATAAAGATACATTTTGTATGGCGTTTATTATTCAATTCTATATCAAATTGGAATTGTTAACGATTTAAATTCAATTTATAAAATTATATAATAATTATATGAAAAATAAATTTTATTATTATTATTATACAATTATTTTTATAGAACACATATAATTTTTTAATTTACCTATGATTTTTCACTTTAGAGTATGAAATAATTTTTTTTTGGAAAACTAACAACGTTTGATATTTAACAAAGAATCATATTTTATCATATGTATTTTCATTAAAAAAAATTGAATAATGATTATAATATTATAATATGATTGATTAAATTTATTTATTATTTATTATTTAATTTTTATAAAATGTATAAATAATAATATTTTTGGAAATCTACAAATGAGGTCATTTTCTGGCATTTTATAATGATTTGAAAGCAATATTTAACTTTAATGTATATGTCATGAATGAAATTTCTAACCTACATGACTGAAAAATTCAGATATTATTCCATAAAATTTTATTGAGTTTATTTTAAATGACATTTTGTTTCTACAATATTGGGTAAATGTTTTTATTTAAATATGTTTTTATAAAGTAAAAAACTATTTTCATCAATATGTAGTCCATTGATTATTTTAATGATATTTGTATATATGATAAAATTATTATATTGGAATTATGTTTTATAATAAATATGATCTGATGATATAATCTTTATCGATTCCCTATATTTCTAATTATGATGATGATGATGATGATATGTTTACAGACCCCATTTATTTTTTCCATGGTGTATGTTATGCGAAATAATATAAATTATTTTGAAACCTATTTTCCATTCATTAGTTATGATATGTTGATATGAGGAATGTTTTATGATACTACTGCACACAAATTTCGAGTTTTCATTATTTTATTTTTGTGAAAAGAATATATATCCCTCTAATGTATTGGATAATATTTTATATATCATGTGATACTTATGGGAAACAACTCAATGAGTTTGATCCTATTTCGCAAACAGTTCAATATAATTGATCCATGATAGGAAAAATATTGATTTTATTAATAATCTATGTTGTAAAAGATTATTTTAGTGATTATTTTTATTGAACACGTCATTATACTTGATCCAAAATAGGAAAATTTTCCATGATTTTGATTCACTATGGGAAACTGGTGAGGATTCATAATCCATTATAATTTCAAGGGACTATTTTTTAACCATGATATTTGGAATAATTTATCTTTTAATGATGATTATAAGTTTTTATGGAATAATATATGGTTCATGAATGTTTTAAAAATATTTTTCACCCTTGTTATTAATTTATTTTAAAAAATATTTCCATATTACTTGACTCATATTTATGATCGTTGATAGATTTGGTGTAAGAAGTGTGTATTATAGTTTTGATATCTATACCTTTCTATTAAATTAATCATTATTATAAACATAAATTGACATATCAAATTTATAAACATATTGATTATTTTTGGCAACCATTTATTATGATTCCCTTTTATAGATTTTTAAAATTGTTTTTAGTAGTGGCATGTCAACATGGGTTAATGTTAGGAAAAAATAATGGGGGATAATGAATAATGTATTTAGATTATATTTTTTTTATCTAGTTTCCAAAAATAGTTAAACATAAATTTTATAGTTAGGCTATTAATATTTTATATGTAATATTCATATAAAATGATGTGATAGAATTTTATGAAATGTTAGATTGGAAAATTCATTACACTACATGTTTGACAGAATATTATAATGAGTTTTGGAGCTTGAATGTTTGTATAAATTAAGGACTATATTTATATCAGTGAATAAATGAATATCTAAATACGTCTTATTAATTGAATTAAATAATGAGTTCGATTGATGGTATTGAATTTCTGAATAATGTAAACTAGATTAGGATTTCAAAAATTTATCATATGAGTTGATTATGATATCTTAGTTGTATATTGTGTATTCGTCCAATATTCATCTATTGAATTTGTAAGTTATATTCGAATGATGAAATATATTGTGAATAATATAAACCTAAGGATATGATTTTATGTATGATCATTGAATAAGGATTTTACTATTTGGTGAACATTATAAGTAAGTCGGTCGGAGGCGATTGATGATTTCACCTACATTTTTTTCTATTGGATTATTAATTTGAGTAAAGGATGGTAATTGAGAGAATTTATTTATATGATTACGTTCAATGATATAAATGTTCACTTAGAACAAGATAGAAATATTGAATAGAAATTAAGCATCTACGTATCTCATTTCATGCCACATGATAAGTAAACCTGTCAAAATGGCACCCTTTGTACAACAAGGCATATAATATTTTTTCCAATGAAATATTAAGATGTATCGGACGAATCACTAGTGTCGGAACAAATTATATGATGAAAATTCCCCCATTAATTTAACCAATATTATATCTTATAAATCATGATAATCACCCTTTCTTGTTTAGAAGGATTAAAAATATAGATACTTTTGTGAATCATTGAAATAGTCCCACTAAAAATATCCATAAATGATCACATATCTCAATAATGAGATGGGGTAAAAATGTTATGGATGCTTTTCCAGTTCAGGAGAAATGATCAAAGAACTAAAAATGTACAATGTTTAATAATCAAATGATTCTGGATTCATTAGTTTTGGAAAATAATATTATAGAACATTCTTTAAGTCTATATTTACTCAAAGGAATTGGAGACTCTCATATAGGTCACATGTTCAATTGTCATTCATGCCAAGAATATCTTAAATTTCATCAATATATGTTGGAATATTTAACATTTTTGTGATCTTATTTACAAGAACATAGAGAGATATTATAATATATATTCCAAAAAAAATTTATATTTTAGTTTTTATTTATATAGTTATGGAAAAATAGACATTAGTGGTTGAGAGGATGAGAGACCCTACCCATATGTTGATAAGTTCAAATGACAATTGATAATTATCTTATATTTATATCAGAAATATTTATAATGCCTTTATATAATGTAAGTTTTATATTGGTATATGTATTCAATTTCTACATTGTATCCCTCCATTTTTCCTAAACAGGACACGTGATCAGGTACACAACTATGATAGTTATTAGTGAGATTAATTAAGATTTTTTTTGTATAACATATCACTGGGAAAGGAGATATTAGAAATTTCAATGATTTTTTCATCACACAGATGAAACGAAATTGTCATAGGGGTGTTTACATTATGATTAATATTACTAAATATATAATATTAAATAGAAAATTATAACTAATGATGTAACAAATATGGATATTGATACTCAATGTTAAAAAACATTTTTTAATATAAAATTCAATACTCATCATTCTCATTCACTGCGTCTACAAAATTAACCTATAAATAACATATAACACATTCAAAACACTTATAGGGACCAATAATTTTTATAAATGAAGAACAAAAATTATAAATAAATATTCAAAATATAATATTACAATCTATCACAACACTATAATAGTATAATGTGATTGGAATCATGGATACATAAACAAATGTATCAAACAATATTATCCCAATCTCCCACTTACATCATTTTAAATAGAAATATTCTACGATAAATCATAATGAAACATCATTATTTCAAATGGGAATGGAAAAAAATGTGGGATCTGAGATAATTAGTAAGGGAAAGAATGGGTGGTAGTAATTATCATTTACCCATAACATGATATTAATGTGTATTAGAAGTTGATATTGATCTTTTAAAACCATATCATATAATTCTTAGTCCATAAACATGTGGCATTGTTATATTCATGTAAGATCATATGACATGAATCATAGAATGAACAAAGAACATGACCGTTGAGAATAGAATATTTCCATAATATGTTGTCATCAATGTGTGACATTAATTATGGAATTATCTTAATAATAGAAATATTGTTTCAATGACACTCAAAAATACATTTATAAAAGTGAGGATGGGGATAACTACCCATGCACATACATTAGAATTGGGATAACCGCATGAGTACCCAATTATTTCAATCTTTGGATAACTTAAATTATATAATATTATATAATATGACACTAATAATTACCCAATTAATTAGGATTATAACTAATATCTATCCCAACCTTCACATAATCACAAATACATTCATATGTATGACACTTGATCATATGATCATTTATCATAACATAACACTTAGAAAATATAATGGGATTCATCGATAATTCATCCTCAAAATAATAAACCATCCATGGAAATAATAACGATATATAAAATCAGATTATAAACCCTATAAAGTCTAAATAACAAGTAGTGATTATGAAATAGATGGAGAAATTGTTTAAAAGACATCAGTAATATCTATTGTGGAAATACACTTAACATTAATAAAAAACATATAAAAATAAAAAACTACCAAATATTAAGGAAAAAATTTTCATTAAAAGGGAACTCACAAAAATATATATAATCCATCAATTAATTTATTTTTCGTGATTCCATATAATTCCGTTTATTATGGGTATTTTAAAAATCATTCATTTAATTTTTTTGTAAAAATCCAAATATATCTCATTATGAAAATTATAAGAACAATATTTTTCTTCCATTTTTTAAAAATAAAATTATTTTATAAATTAATATAAAAATTAATTTGATAACTGTATATATATATATATAATTTTTAGAGAAAAATATAATGGAAAAACATGAATTTTGACAATAGATAGAAATAAATTTGGTTTTAATTAAAAATGTTCTACGATGATGTTGAGTACATAAAATATTTAAATTAATTGAGAAATTATTTATAAATAAAATAATAATAAAAATATTGGTATTATTCATATATAGTTTTCTGAATTTCATTGTCTAAAACATAATCCAAAAAGTTTCTGATAAAATTTGAGATCATAAAATTGATCCCTTGTATTGAAATTTACATTCATCGAATGATATTTTAAAAAATTATAATCAAATTAAATTTATTAAGCACACATAATAGATTATTGAATATATTTATATTATCATTTATGATATACTTAAAATATTTCAAGCTATATTTACAAATAATTCATTCTTAAATTTATAGTTTTTTGGTGTTCACTATATTAGTTTTGATGGGAATCTTTTTGCTTGTTTCAGTTATTATACATTGATTATGGTTCCATCATCTGAAAAATATTACTTATGACATAAATGTATTATATATTTATTATATTAATAAATAAATTATTCTAAATAATTTATAGTTGAAAAACTGTATTACAGCTTCCATGGAGAAAATATTTCGTACACACAAATAAATGGTCTTTTAAAAATTCAAATGATTTATTAGAAGAAAAATAGAAAATCCCCATCAAAAAATTATTATTTTATAAAATATATAATATTTATTCATATAATATTCCCTTTTTTACTATCTATGTAAACAAGAATTGAAAAAAAGAATGTCGTCGCATCGTGGATGTTGTAGTTCACATGTACACACAATCAACACTATATATTTTCAATGGATGGGTTGTTAATAAGGTTTATATGGTATTATAATTATGGTAGTATAATAATATTATATATAAAATTTATAAAAAATAAAATAAAAATAATAATCATCCTTAAATGGTGGTGGTATAAAATTAATTGCATCTCTGCATGGATGAGGTATTCCACATGAACACATGAATAATATTTTCACAAACCATTTGATGAAAACAAAGGGTGCAAAATATAGGTTTAATGATAATATTAATGTTATAGTATATTAATGAAACTGAAATTATTATTTATGATCAATAACATAGATTTGGAGGAGGTATATGTAGAAATAAATTTTAATGGTTAGGGTGAGATGATAACAAATTTTTAAGGTTTCTCCTTTACAGAGTTTCTTAAGGACCTTTTAAACAGTATTTTATAAAGATGATAATATATATAATTATTCTAGGGAACTTTTGAAAACAATGTATCATGGTTCTATCATGATACATGTCCCAAATATTTGTTATTAAATGAAATAAGTAGTATTCTTTTATAAGTGAGGTAGAGGACACACTTCAAATTACTTATAAGACGTAAATATTACCCATCAATTCCAAATAAAATTTCTTCTAAATGATTATTGTTTCCAATATGAAGAAAATATAGACCATATAGTAAAAAAAATCATGTTATACATTTTTCTTTTTATTTTATTCATTTTCAGTAGGTTTAACCTTTTGGTTTACCAAAATTAATCCAATCCACAATAATTTCATTTGAATAATAAATGATGTAAATTTTACATAAAAGGTAAAAATTGAATCATAAATGAGAATTAGATGAAATTTATTTCTATTTTAATTATAATATTACCCTTTCAAAATTTTTAATTATCAAATAATTTATTAAAATCATTTTCTTATAAAACACTATTAATGTCCTTTTATAAACAACTCACATAATTTGAAATTAAATTAAATTTCATATAAATGGAATTAGAAGATAATCGTATATAGAATCCCTTATATGTTATATTAATATAAAAAAATTGGGAATCCATTAGTAAACCATATAATAATACTTTTATGGTTTTTAAAAACAATTACATGATTTTTCTATTACTTGCACATGTATTGTGTTGGTATTGTAAAAGAATATACAGAAATTATATCATTACTGAAAATTAAATTTAAAAAATCATTATGAAAAATTAATTAAATTAAATATTTATAAATTAAATTATACGCTTTTAATCCATATGAAACAAATATATATATATATATTCAATATAGTTAAATTTTTGAATTTTCATTAATTAAAATAAGGTAAATTTATTTAACCATGGAAAATGAAACAAATTGACATATATTATATTATTTGCCTCTCTATGGTTGAATTTATTCCAAAAACTAAAATAATTGAATGTTATTGGTTTATTTTGTCACCATATTTCATTGTTTTAACCTTATTATTTCCCATTTAACCCTTTATGATGTGTCAAATATTTACCATGTTTACTATTCATAATTTGAAAAAATAATATGGATATATTTAAAATATCTAAAGATACATATATAATATATGGAGTATTTTTTCCATGATTCAATATCTAGTGGTGGAAAATTTATATTTTTATATTGATACATTTTATGAGAAAAAATGGTGTTAAGATAAATATGGTTTAAAAATAAAAAATTTCTAGTATCAAATTCATGAATACTACTAATTCATGAAAGTAAATTAATTTATTATAAATAAAATAGATTATGTTTCATTTGAAAATATAATTCCATATATAATAGAACTATTTAATTTCTTTATTTAATTAAAATATATTTTTGTACTTAAAAAACATGGATGTTTTTTAGATCAATTAAAAAATAATCAATTTAAAAAATTCACAAAATATAACCCATTGTTATTTTTTATATAATAATTTAAAAACTCATATTAAATTTTCAAATAAATTATATATATGTGAAATAAATTAAATATTTCAACAAAACAATGACATAAAAAATAATCCAAGAGAATAATTGTTTTTCCTAATAATTGGTACTTAATAATCAATATGTCAACATTATGTAGAACAATTATAAATAATTTTCCAAATATGGTTATTCTAAATAATTCTACCATTTTAAAATATATGATATAATGTTATATTATATTATTGTCTATTTTGAATCAGTATTGTGTGAATAATAATCTATAAAAGAGGATGCATTTTTTGAAATATAAATATATCCTAAAATCTCATATTGTTAAATTCAATGGTCCAAACTATGAATTTATCCATTTATTTTTAATCACTAATTTTATATACGATGATATATTTTTTTCACTATTTTAGGGTGTTACCATGTATATTTTTAATATATCTTATTCCTCCATAGAACATTTATCGGTTGAGTATTGTTGTTTTGTAGCAATTAAAATCTATGCTCTAATAATTTTGCAAGTAATTCATTGTTAAAATTTTAATTATTTTGTTTTATAAACAATGAGTTTAGTACATCAGAAGGATTAGGCATATAATTAAATAAGGGAGATACATGGAAGACACCATAATCATTAGGGAATGTCATTATAAGCACCAACTGATCAGAAACAATCCCAACCCGATAGATACTCTCAAATGGGATAATATATATAGGGATTAGTTTTCATGTATTTTTGAATCCCATAATCCCAATCCATAGAGTAATTCATTGGAATATGTTATTAAAGAAAATATAATTCAACATTTCTTGATGATTTTCATTATAACATTTCAATCATCCTGTAGTTTCTTGGATGTGAAAAAACCCATTTATCTAACATTCTCTCTCGTTTACTCATCTTACTTATTTTGTAATAGATTAAAATATCACACATCATCCGAACATGTTGGATATATAAAAATTACTCTTTAGGGATTCTAAAAGTATCCATCTTAATTCTCTATTGAAATCAATTTATTTTTGAAAACTATAATGAAGGAAGGTGTGGATCTCAATAAGATGTGAAATCCATTGAACAATATTTAATAACATTCTATTGAAGTTTTATGGTTCTCTCATGTTACCTTCCATATAATGATGAAAACTCATACTAAAATTCAACTCTATACATAGAACAAATATAATAATTAAATAGATAATCGAGGAAAACATTATATCCTTAAATGATTTAGTAGAATGTCATAATACATTCATGATTGCATATTTTTCAGCAGATATTATGGATATATGATCATTATAAACATATTCATAGATAAAAATGAATCTTTATAACATCATAATGAGATTCACTATAATCAAAATTACATTTTTTTCTTTTACATGTGTTGGGGATCCTAAAAATCGATTCTCTGATGATTTTTCTAGTTTAATTAATTTTTAGAATTTCATGTTACATACTCTTATTAATTATTTTTATTATGATCAATATGATACCATACAAAAAATATAGACAAATACACTTTATCTTTTATTTTCATTTTTTCATATAAGAAATTCTGTTATAGATAATTATACATATTTATAATACTATAATGAATAGTGAATGACGAGTAATGAGATTTATCTGATAGATCCCCACTCAAATATGGTATGAGATGAACTTGTTTCCCAAAATTAATTTATTATATAATTATATATAATTTTTTAATGTGATAATATATTTTCAAAAAACATTGAGTCTAATGAGACAGTGATATACTATTAAAATATTAACATTTAATTAGATATTATTTTAAAGACACAAAATTTTAGTATATTTTTATTAATTATTTGGAATTCTGAACAGACCATAAAATATGAAGACACATGACTCTGAGGATCAGAGTACCTAGATTGATTTGTCAAAAATGTATTAATCATAAATAAAAAGCACAAGTAGTTTCATGAAAAATAGGAATAACACATAAATGGGTTCCCAGGTCATAAATCTAATGTCATTGTTTCGTTCAGGATGGCAGATTTACCCTCGATGCATCTTATATTTTGATGGAACATTTCTCTAGTGAGATAACACAAAAATGGAATAACCCTAAATAATATAATTAAATAAAATCATTTTATTTTTAAAATTCTTATAACTCATTAATGATGACACCGATTATAAAGTGGAAACCACCACTAAACTCGTGAGGGTAAGATTTCCTTAGGTAGATTCTAACTTTGGTCGGTGTAGGGAAATATTGGATGTTAGTTTTTGTCCATAAATAAAATAATAAATTAATGATTATTTTATTTCTAAATTCTATAACACCTAAATGATTACTAGGATTCAAAATACGAGAGTACCATTGAGCTCTTGAGGGCATGTTACCCTTAGGCAAAACCTAACCATGACTGGTGCAGGACAAGGGTGACTGTTAATAATATTGGAACGTCTATTAAGGTATGTTCAGTAAAAGTGTGGGAAGAAATTTATATCTTTTTAACCGGTCATCAAAATTGAAATTGCAGGGAACCATTGAACTTGCAGTGATGGAAATCGTTTAAGGGAGGATTCACTATAGGTGCAGTATGTCGGGTGAAAAAGATAATTTTTGTAACTTTTATGAATTAATAAAACAAAAAAATTATTATATTATTTTATCCTAACTCCTCTTGAACGGTGGTGGTGGGGACCATGGATGTACTCAAACATTTAATACGAGATATTAAATGCTCGATTACACTTTGGTTTCCTAACCACCCCTCGTGCAATTAATGGTGTGCATTAATTACGTCAATTAATGAACCATATAAATTTCTCGATGTGTTACTCACCCCTTCCCTCCCCCCACTATATTTTAATTAGGCTCAAGATATAGTTATTTTTCCCGACTTCATCAAGCATGGAACCTCTGGTGAATTGATTTGATACCTTCCATCAACAGAAACAGAAGCTCGGGCGGCAACGAACCGCGATCAATGAACGTCGGTGACTTCATCGAATGCAGAATCTTCTTCCACCACCACTGAATCTACAAAGAATATTGAGGTAGGTGTTGTCTATTAATTCATTAAATTCCCACATTTATTTTCCTTGTTGTGGAGTTTGTGGGTGGTCATTGCTGAGGATTTTATCGGGGTTTATCATTATTTCAATATGGTGTATAAATTACCCCCACATTTTATAATTCTAACACGGAGGGTTTGGGCTAAACGAACAAGGCCAAATCCCCCCACCACTTGTTTTTCATTATGTTCTTCATAGGTGGGACGTTACAAATTGATGGGACCATGAAATAGAGAGTCACTCAATGATGATGGCCTCTCGAGAGGACCGTAGGTGCATCAGGAAGTAAGAACGGGCCACAAGAGCTCACACGATAGCCCATAGTATAAGAATAGGCACAGCGGCACTGATGAATATCACTGGTGGATGAGGGCGGTGGTTTACAACCACTGGCCACAGTGGAAGAGCTTGGTCATGGTGGTCGGACCGGAGACCAGCAGTAGCAGGCCATAGAGGTGGAGGCGACGCACCGTCGCACAACACGTAGAAGGGATTTGCGGCTCGAATCTGCGCCGATGCAGGGGACCTACTTCCTACAGTGATATAGGGTACCCGCTCACTATGGGTCCTATGTGTAATGAGGTGGCTCCAGCTAGAACCGCCAATAAAGGAGATGAATGGCTAATTTGAGCTATTTGGGAGTAGCAAAGGAGCATAACCAGGGTTTTGCTTTTAGTGAGAGTTAGGATTGCTACTCCCATGATGACTCAGGTCATGGTTGTTCCTTACTCAAATTCTCTGGTAGAGATGGGACACCCTACGTCAAGAGTGCTGATTGGTTTCCCTTTGATTTATTTTTTTATCTTAGAGTCGATACTCCCATATTGGACTAGGGTGCCTATCTTCCATAAATAACTCACATATATTCAGGTACTCCCATACCAGGTAGGATGTGGTTCCTCTATGTTAAGAGTAGGTACTCCCCTTTCAACCCAGGGAGTGGGTCCTCCTTATGTAGTGCTACAGTAGAGTTGGTACTCCCCTGCCGTGCTAGGGTGCAGGTCCTCTAGCATGGGGTCTGTACACCCTTGACGTAGTAGGGCGTAGGTCCCCCCGCAATGAAAAACTACCAGAGTTGTACTCCTCAGCTGGGTAGGGGGTGAGTCCTCATAAATAAAGTCATTACTCCACTATCGTGCTAGGTTGTGGGTCCTCTAGCCTAAGGTTGGTACTCCCCTAACATACTAAGGAGCAGGTCCCCCATAGAAAACAAACTACCAGAGTTGTAATCCCCTACCTGGTAGGGTGAGAGTCCTCAAATATAGAGTAGTACTCTCCCATCTCAGAATAGCGACAAGGTGTGTGTCCTTCTAGGCTATTGGATCTCCCTTGTCTGTAAGAAACAGTGCTGAGGATTGGGCCTCTTTACTTTGTTTCCCTTGGCCCTGCCTCGGGTACAAGACTTTGACAACATGACCTCTAGTGTCAGGCACTAGAGGTAGTTCCAACAGAAAGTTCCCAATGGATAATGTCTATTTAAAGTTCAATTAATAATGTTTGAGTTTTTCCTAATGGAGTGCATCTCGTAGACAAGTTCCATCAGGGATGTCCAGTTCACATGGCATATACTCCTGATCCTTGATTAGCGTTTTGATCCTTCTTTGGAATCAATGAAATGGATTGTGGTCGGGGCCTTATGTTTCATTGTTGATGATACATGTATATTTGGTTTGAGCAGTGTCTTTTTCTTTGTGCTCTGTGATTGAGATCATGATTTTTGGTCTTCCTTTGTGGAATTCTGAGAGAACTATGGGGGTCTTCGTGTCCATACTAGGTATTGTTATACTCACCCCTACACGGGCTTCTCCTGCACATTTCTATGTCTTGTGTAGACGATGAGAATCCTGGATGAGATTTAAGGAATCCAGGACCAGGTGGTACATAGATAAGACTTGCTAAAGTAGAGATCTTTGGAGATGAGATATACATACCCTTCAGGAAGGATCCTTGGTGGATGATCAGAAGATTTGTTTTTCCATTTTTTAGTTGTATAAGTATCTTTTAGTTGAGATTTTATTATGTCCCCTTACATTCAGTACAATATTGTTATACTGTATTATTTATTTGTGGTTTTTGGTTGTTTCATTCTTAAATGTGTGTTTATACAGGTTTAAATGAATTTATTTCACGTTTTGGGGATATACATTTTCAACGCTAGTTTCCAACTCATGGCTTATAGAAGGATGGCTTGGGGTAGTCACAACATGGGACCTGGGGGATGGGTCATGAAAAAGTGGTAACAATGGAGACAGTAATACCAAAAAACTAGGACTCTGATCCTTCCAATGGAGTAATACAGTTAAGTGTTTTGAGTGTTGTTTTTAGTTCGGGGAGTCTAGTGTTGGTGCGACATCAAACATATCCGTACACCAAGACCCTGAATTATGATTTATGACTCGGTGCACAATAACACTGACAGCGTGTGTTTTGGAAATGATTTTCTTTTGATCTCATTTGATTCATCTCACTATGTATCACTTATTGATCGTGGTTCATCATGATTCTCTTTCAATATTCCTACATGTAGACAGACGGTCAGGATTCAAATGTGTGACTATGAGGATGGCCCACAGTGTGATGAGGCTTCAGTGCAAGGACTGTTGGCTGAGATTTATACCCTATGGTGGTGTCCTAGAGATACCTCTGCTCGTTCATCAGCAGTTACTACTGGTGCTACAGATAGAGGACACTTATAGGCTTGGTGCTATACACGAGTTTTTGGGACAGATACCCCTTAGATACTAATGTGATCTAGACTCACATGTGTCAAAGGAATGTCTTGAGGTGGTGACTATGTTTCCATCAAGCTCGTGCCCCATTAGATCAGATGGCGGTCCTGGCAGTTAGCATTCAATGTGGCTCAGCAAGGCAATGGAAGGGTTAAGATTATCCATATCATACGATGAGGTGGCATTTTTCCATGGACATTTCGTGATAACCTTCCTCAATGAAGGGGGTCTGTTAGAATAAAAATATAAGGGGTATGTCTTCCCATGAGATTCTATAGCTACAAAAAGATGACATGTTAGTATATAAGTATTCTTAGATGTGCACCGACCATTCTAGGTACTCGATTAATACAATACGACCAGTGATTCAGGTCTAAGACCTCCAATAAAGATGTTTTTAGGGATAACAAAGAAAGAAATATTCCTCTATGCATTCCTATTTATGTTAGGGTGATAGAGAGAACCATTTTGGTTGACAATTATTTTGCTGAGTAGATACATCCAGTGAATGTTAGCAGTGGTAAATGATGAAACTGATGTCATTCTTGGAGACATGGATGTGTAAAAATGTTTCAAGAATATGAAGGGATATCATCAGATGAAACTTTTGGGAAACAGACATGGAAGAAGATAAAGCAAAGTAGTAGGAGGTGGCATACATTTTATAATGTTACAACTTCCATCCCAATGTGGTCCCCACTAGGCTTTGGGAGCTTGAGGACAGCAGAAGGGAGTAGCTACATGTGTTTAATAAATGCGACCCAAGGGCTCCTGGAATGATTTAAGGTACAACCTATGTATACTACTTGTTGCCGTATTAATATGAATTGGAAATAATCATTCCTTATGGTCATAAATACGGTTCAAGACATAGAGTTTTTAGTCAAACCATTAACATGGACTTTGCGTCTGGATATACCATTGGGAGGAGACTCAAAAATCACACATATGCTGATAGTGTGACATAACCCTTGAAGTGAGAGTTTCAGTTGTAACCTCTTGTTTTCATAATCAAGGCCTTATGATGTTAGTTTGGGTTTGGATTGGTCATCCACAGTTCATGATCAGATAGACTGTTTTTGGAAAAAATGTTGTTGTATATCTGTATCATTCGAATGGAGTTTTCCTTGTTCATCGAAAAAGGAATCCCATGTAGCACTGGTAAAACTCATGCATAATAGGGTGCAACCAATCTCTCTTGAGTCGAAAAGACTTACCCTCATTGTAGCAGTAGTTTTGGGTTTTCAGTTCCCAACAATAGTGGTAGAGTGCGCAAACATCATTTCAATAGTTGTTTCGAAAATTTCCTATTCATATGTAAAGGGACTTCTGTATTGGCTTGTACACAGTGAGAACACCAATATCTACAATTGTATATTTATTGTCTCTCATAGAGCTTTGTGATTAGAGATTTTAGAAAGGGGACAAGGTGGAAGACTCACTTTGTAGGAGGTATGGTTTACAGCTGCTGAGGGAGGTGATGAAGCATCTAGCTGCGTTACGGAAACCCTTCATGGAAAGTGATGGATTAGCTTACCTATAGTCTATAAAAATCACTTCCCCACACCTTAAGTGAGTTCGGGAGGAAAAACATGGGGACGTAGAGTGTCAGGCCTAACGTTCTAAGATATTCTCAGGATAGGCTCTAAAAATATTTTACGAAGTCGGGGATCATGTCATACTTCTTATTGGATGCTCCATGATACTAGTGACTCTACGAGAAGAGGTGTCGATAGAGTTACACACATCCGATTTGGCATCATATCCTTTTTTGGTGAAGATATACTAGGAACTTTGGCATTAGGACTAGTGTCCAGGGATGAAGAATACACCAAACCTGTAGATTTCTTATACTGACAGGAGACAGTGACCCTTAGAGTTCAAGGAGGGAGACTATGTCTTCCTTCTTGTCTCACACAGATTAAAATTATGATGATTCGTCCGAGGAAGTAAGTTATCTCAAAGGTTCATCGAACTATTCCAAATTCTCAACAGAGATGGAGAGATAGAATACCACCTATCTTTTCCCCCACAAATGAACTTGGTGCATAATATTTTCCATGTGTCGTAGCTGAGGAGATGCGTTCATGATCCATCGAAATTTATCGATTAAGGAAAGTTGGACTTTGATGAGAGGATACATTTTATAGAGTTCCTAGTTGAGATATAAGATCGACAGGACCAAGTCTTTTGATTATGGTTAGTCCCTCTAGTGCATGTTTATTGGAATCATGGGAACCTCTAGGAGAGAACATGAGATTATAAGGCCCACATTCACACTCAGTACCCACATTTGTTTTAATTTCCAACATTCTCAGCATTCAAGGATGAAAATACCTATGGTGGGGAGAATGTAAAGACATAGAAGATACATATATTTTTTATAATTACTTGGGATAATTATGAGGACATTAAATCAGATGGCACATGATTCCAAGACTCAGAGTGCCTAGAATAACCCATCGAAGAAGTGATAATATTAAAACAGCACGTGTTAGTAGTTTTCTTGAAAATAGCTACAACTCTAAATGTTTCCCCGGATCAGAAATCTTAGGGATCCATTTTGTTCAGGATGGCAAGTTTACCATTGGTGTGACTTAATTTTATTAGGCGCATGCCCTTACTGAGAAAACCCAAAAATGGAATAAATATAAATAAAATATCTAAATCGAAAATATTTTATTTTCAAATTCTTATAACTCATGAATGGTGACACGTATTAAAAATCCGAGACCATCATTGAAATCGTGAGGGTATAATTTTCTTCGGCAGATCGTAACATTGGACAGCGCATGGCCACAGTGTGAGCTAGTTCCTGGATGAAAATATAATAATTATGTAACAATTGTTTTAATGTTTAATTCAATAAATCCAAAATAGTAACTCATATTTTAAATCCATGAGTACCATTAATCTCTTAAGGGTGTTTCTACCTTAGGAAGTGCTTATCCATGACCGGTGCGGGTCAAGGGTGACTAATATTAATTTTTCAATTTTTTATAAGGTATATTTATTAAATGTGAGGGCAGTAATTTCTATCTCTTGAACCGGTGCTCAGAATTGAAATCTGAGTGCACTGTTGAACTCACAGGGATGAGATTATCTAAAGGGAGGCTTCACTTCGACGAAATTATTTATGGTGAAAAAATTATTTTTTAGAAACATTTAATATTTAATAAAAATAAAAAATTGTTATTTTATTTTATCCTACCACCTATTAAGCTGTGGTGGTGGGGAACACCTTGGTTGTCAGACATATAATATGAGATATTAAATTATCTTTTACATTTTTGTTTCATAACTACCCCATGTGAAATTAATTAGGCACATTAATTATATTAATTAATGAATCTCATTAATTTCTCCGTGTGTTACTCTCTCTTTCCCCCTCTATTTAAATGGGGCTCAGGTTCGAGTATTTTGGCATGACATCATCAAGTGAGGAACCTCTAGCGATGTGAAGTGACAAATTACATTGACATAGATAGAAGCTCATGTGGAAATGAACCGAGATCAATGAATATTGATGGCTTAATCGGATGTAGAATCCTCTTCCACCACCGTTATGCCTCCAGAGAATTTCAAGGTAGTGTTTTTTAATTCAAGAAATTTTTATGTTTTTTTCTCCATGTTCATGATATTGTGGGTGGTCATTGCGAGGGATTTGAAGGCAACATATCATTATTTTAATTTAATGAATAAATTTTCACCACTTTTTATAATGCTAATGCCGAGGGTGCATGAAAAAAGAATAAGGCACAAACCCTCTACTGCTTGTTTTTCATTATGGTCAAAGGAGGTGGGTTGTTCCAAATTGATGGAACCATAAAACCGAGTGGCGTGCAATAACAGTGGCATCCCGAGAGGACCATATGCACGTCCAAAGGAAGAACGGACCACCAGAGCTCATCTGGTGACCTGCGTAAGAAGTGCTGTTGATCGGCACCCGTGGAAGAGGGCCACAGCTAACAAATGTGGGCCACAGTGGAAGAGTGGGGCCGCTCAGTGCTTCAGTGATTTGATAGGAGCCAGAAATGACTAACCATAGAGTTAGAGGAGGCGCGTTTTCATGTGCCGCCCTGACGGACACCACTGCTCGAAGCCAGGACGTTGTAGGGGAACTACCCCTTGTGGGTCCTTTGGGTAAGGAGGAGGTACCACATAGAACCTCCAATAAAGTATTCAAATAAATTCATTGAGTTTTTCGGGAGAAACATACCCCACGATCGTGCATGGGTCCAGCCAGATGGAAGGCCACACTAGCTATGTCCCACACCATCCAGGTTGGGTCGGGTCAGACTCAGACCTGGTTGGGTAGTCCCAAGCTGGGTCGGGTCATGTTGGCCCAGGCCGGCGTGGGCTAGGTTGATCTGACCAGGTCAGATTTGACCCAATCCCCTCTCAGGCCCATATATGCTTAAAAGGATGTATCTTGGAAACTGAACATTTTTAGGAGAAATCTATAGCACTGGGATCCATGGAATATGATGGTAAATTTTTGATACTCCACTTGAAATTCGAATAAATTTGGAGATTAGCCGGGTTGGATTTTTCTCGAATCCAATCGGGTGCTCTACAAAAAAATGCTTATAGATTACAGACTGGGTGTCTGATTGATGTACCATATATTGAGTTGGAACCCTTTTGACACGATGGATAATTAGGTTAATTCCTTTTTGATCATCATGGAAGTTGTGCTATAGAAGTTAATTAGAGGATCAGAGCCATGGTGTTTCTTGTAGTGTAAGTTAGGATGGCTACTCCTTTGATGAATCAAGGTGCATGTATTCCATACTCCTCTGTGCTAGTAGAGATGAGACTCCCCTTGTCATGCGTACAGGCTAACTTCCCACTAATTGGATTTCCTATCTTTGTATTTTATACTCCCCTATTGGACTAGGGCGTGGGTCTTACATACATAACTCGCAAAGATTAAGGTACTCCCCTACCGGGCAGGGTGCAGTTCCTCTATGTTAGTATTAGGTACTCCTCTGGTAGCCCTGGGTGTGGGTCCTCCTAATATAGGGCTCTAACAGAGTTGGTACTCTCCTTTCTTGCCAGGGTGTGGGTCCTATAACCTAGGGTCGGTACTCCCCTGACGTACTAGGGTGTGAGTCCCCCACAACGAACAAACTACTAGAGTTGTAATCTCCTACCAGGTAGGGTGCGAGTCTTCACAGATAGTGTCGGTACACCACTTCCATGCCAGGATGCAGTTCCTCTAGCCTGGGGTCAGTACTCCCTTGACATACTAGGGTGCGGGTCCCCCAGAGTAAACATATTACCAGAGTTTTACTCCCCTACTGGGTTGGGTGAGAGTCCTCCCATATGAATTAGTACTCCCTCATCCTTGAGTTGTGACATGGAGCTGGTCTTTCAGGTGAGTTGGAGCTCCATTGACTGTTGGAAATAGTGTCGAGGATTGGTCCTCTTCACTTGGATTCCCCTGGTCTTGTATAGGGAGCAAGATAGTAACTAAGATACCTCTCTTGATGGGCTCTAGACGTAGTTCTAACAGAAAGTACCAGATGGAGCACATCCTTTCAATGTTTCATTAAGAATGGTTGAGTTGTAATTTTTAGAGTGCATCTCTCATACGGGTATAATCAAAGATGGCCAGTTCATGTATTGTCTACTCAAGATTCTTGAGATATTCTTTGAGACTTCTTTGGAAATCAAGGAAATGGCTCAAGGTTGATGCGTTATGTTTCTTTGTGAATGAAAATATTATATCATGTTTTAGGTGTTCCTTTTTCATTGTGATTTGTGATTTAAATTGTGCTTTTTGGATTACCTTTGTATAATTATGATAGACCTTTATGTGACTTGGGGTCTCTACTGGGTTTTGTTGTACTCAGCCCTTCATGGGCTCCGCCAAAACCTCGTTGTGTCTTGTGGAGACAATGAGTGTCATGGTTGAGATAAGGGGTATCCAGGACAAGGCGGTGCATTAAAGAGATTGGATGATGTGGAGAGTTGTGGAGACGAGTTGTACCTACCCTTCATGTAGGATCCTTGGTGGACAATCAAATGAGTTGTTTATGTTTTTCAGTTATAGCTGTATCTTTCAGTTGGGCTAATATTTCGGCCCCTTGTATTCAGTACACACTTGTTCTACTACAGTTTTGCTTTTTGGTTCCATCTTTTTGCATTCTTGGGTGTCTGTTTGTACAGGATTAAAGGCAATGGCTTCCCGTTTTGGGGATATGACTTTTCCATTATACTCACTAACCCCTGGCCTATAGAAGGGAGGATTGGGGTTTTCACAGCATGGGTCTTGAGGGATGGGTTGTGATAGTTATAACCTAGCCATTTTGATTATAGTGTATTAACATGACTAACATATTATAAAAAATATAGCTTAAATATGTATAAAATAATATAATTTTTATCAACTAATTATAAAAGAAAATGAATAACATTTGAAATTAATTGATTTTTTTTTGAAAAAACTATTTTTATTTGTGAAAATGGTTTTTATATAAATAAAATAAATTAATCACATCCAGTTAATGATTTTAATGATATTTATAAATTATATATTCAATAAAAAATATATCATTAATTTAACAGTTAAAAACATGGGATCTCAGTGAATAATGTTTTATGCCAATAAATGTAATTTACAAAAAACATTTTTCAACACATTATGAAAATTTATTTTAAATCGAATGTCGACAACTTATTTAAATTAATTATTGAAAAATGAATTCCAAATATTTAATGAAGACGTCTAAATATGGTAACTAAGTCAATATAATTTGTATTCTTTATCAATAGTAATTTTAGTAAAATTTATCAACCTATGTAAGAGAAAAAAAGACATCATTGTTTGTATCTGAATGTTACGGTCACAATTTTTTCAACAAAATTATTATTTTATCATGGAAATTTAATTATCCACACCTTTGGCTTAAAATTTAATTCTATAAGAGACAATTCTCCCTAAAAATCACCTATATGGTATTTAATAGAATAAAAAATGTAAAATATTACCATTTTAAAATAGAATGTCTATAAGTCTTTGTATTTGGATAAAATAAACACACTACATAGTAATATTTGTTATTTTTTGTATAATTAAATTATTTTAATGACTCTTATTTATTTCAAATTTCTAGTAATTATATAATTATGTTAAATTCCTAGTAAATACGAATAAATTTTTTCAAATAAAATAAAAATAAAATAAAGTATTTTTAACATATTTAAAGTAATATAATTGGAGTTAGATATAATATTAGATAAACTATATAGATAAATAAATCATAATAGTATATAATATACTGTATTAAAATATAATCTTTATATTTTTGTTTTTTGTTTCAAATTAAATATCTAATATGAAATTTAATAAATTTTATTTTTTGAAAATAATGATTATTTAAATTATTAAAAAAATACAAAATACCATGAAATAAAACAAGGTGGATATTATATAATTGAAAATTTAATCTATAAAATATTTATGATATACTTTTCACCTTATTATTAATATAATATCACATTAAGAGTGAGAAATACATTACTAGGGTTCAGGATAAAATAATCTAAACCAAAATATATTTTTAAAAAACTACATAAACATATAAAAATTTAACAGGATAGTGGAATTTAAACAAAAATATACCATATCATAAAATATCTGGTCCTTTAGATGATTTTTTTTTATAATTAATTTTCTATATTTAAATATTTTATAAAATTATTAAAGTACCACTTTCTTCACATGTAAAAGGAATCCCCTCATATATCTTCTATTTATCAAATTGAGAATTCATGAATAAAAATTACGAAACAAAATACCTCATTCTATTTTTTCACATTTAGGTTGTTCTAATGTTCTTATAAGACCGTATATAGGATTTGATATAAGATATATAAATGTGTGAGTTTTATCTTATAATATTTAATTTCCTTATCTTATCTCATTGTTATATATTTATACCTTTTTCATCAAAATATAAGTTATTGTTTTAAAATTAATAAGAATATCATCAAAATAATTAAAATACCATAGATTTTTGATACCATCAATATGAACCATCTTTAGCATTGACTCAAAATCATTTTGGGTGATTATTTTTCCAACAGGGTTTCTCCATGGACCAAAAAACACCAAAGGACTTATATATATATAATTCCTTATAGACCTGTATTCCAAAGGTAGGAGGTCAATGAGGAAATTTTATAATGATTCTTATGATGTTACATTGATGAGAGGAAGGGAGTTTGGGCTCATCATATCATTTGATGGATGGGGATAATTTCCAACAATATTTCTTTGTGATACATATTTTCAGACCCATAATTAGGTGAAATTTCATTTATTTTCACATAGGGAGATAAGAGTTAAATTAATGGTGGGATAGGGCCCTTGATAGGGGATTCCTATGTATGCTAGTGGAAGGAATTAGAAATCAGGTAGTTTAGTGCTACATAATGGGTCATGTCATAAATTTATTAATCTTCTAACATGGACCATACCAAACTGTCAATTGTCGTGAAGTGAAGACTTATTGGTGAATGTGGCGTCACTAAACATGGTGTGGGATATATTCCAAAAAATAACATTGGTACTTATATAGGATATATCCTACAATTTAGGGGGACCAACTTTGTACTAATATTAGTTAGTAAGGAATAGGATGAAGGGAGCAGAATGGACTATAACCTTCCAAGTCGGATATGAACCTATAAAGAATATATACTAGAGATGAATACAATTTGGGTGGGGTTCAAGGTTTGACAATCAAGGTGGATTATAATGTATTCCATTTGAATAAGAATGAAAAACAATTTATTCCATTATGGTAAGGGATTAAAACTATAGAAGACTCTCAGTGATGGTATTTGGTAAAGCATGTAAGATTGTCACAAATAACCCCTAATCTCATTTTATTCATACATAGAGTGAAAAATAAGGTGACATGGAATATATAATATGAAAAATAATCATCATTATCCACTAATGGATAAGAAAAGTGTAAGGAATATAGGAGATATTTAACAAGAAATATTAGTGTATAACCAAGGAGGGATACCAAATTCTTTATTTTAGAGAGGAATAGATAAGTTTACAACACTAGACCATATAAAAATAGAGAATAAAGTGAGTAACCTCATCATATGAAATGGGGAGGTCCCATAACTACATCCAATGTTGGGGTTCTCATTTCAAAGGGATGGAAAATTTTAAAAACCCAAAGGACCCAACCTATTAATTTGAAAAAATTTGGATCACATTCACAATCAGAACAAAAAATATAATTGGAGACATAATGATGTGTATAATGATTTAGTTCGGAAAATATGGGGATCCGGGTTGAGGTTTTTGATTTGTTTCCATTAAATGTGAGTCCTTAGGGGAGGTCCATATAATATTTGGTATTATATATGAAATTAATGGTGAAAAACTATGTGATATCTATTAAATTTGTAAGGGAACTCACCTAGGTGATAATTGGTTGAGTTGGTTTTTGATTTACATAGGTTATACCTATAGAAAGTCTCTTTGGCTTCACCAAGGTGTCATCTGGGTGAGTTAGGATCCCACTACTTCACCAAGGTGGTACATTTTAGTATTTATAGATACATTAAACTTTAATTACTTGGGAAAACATGGATGGCATACATCATTGGTAACCAAACCCATGGGAGTCTATTATTTTTCTTACATGGGTCTCCTCGGGTATTTCAACAAGGGGATAAAATGTGTCCTTGGATAGGGATGTGAAATTCACTCATTAAATGTAGGACTTAGGGTTAGTGTATCCATACATATTAAATTTTATTTTTAACCTTGGAGGAACTCTTATCCATTGACTCTATGTAATTACCAACTCATTAGAATATTGGAGGGATACTAATTTGTTGTTCAGGACATGGGTGGATGACTAGGGATAAAATTTCTTCGAGAAGTTTTCTCCAAATTAAAAAATTATTAATTGGGATATTAAGGGTAAAATTTATAAGAAATATAAAGATCCTTTTATAAGGAGTTTCTTCTAGATTTTTATCCATGATAAAGTCAAAAATATTAGTCTAGTCTGGTCAGCATAAGTGATCCAGATCGTTGATTTTTCATATTCTCCTTAGAGGTTTCTATGTGGATGCTGGTATGTGTAGGATCATTTTGAATCAAGGAAATGTGTGAGATTGTAAAAGTAGTGTCATGAAGGGGCTTAATGAGATCTGAAATTCCTTACTTCTGATAGTCATATATTTTGATCTGTACGTTGATTGAGCTCTACTCTTGGTAAAATAGAATTGTACAAAAAGATCATACCACTTGTTATGTTATATACAACATAATATGGGGTTTTATTATTACTATTACTTCCTAGTGGACATATGTTTTCTAAAATAATCATAAAAACCTTTTTATATAATTTTTTTAAAATATATGACATACTTATGATGGGATGATTACACCGATATACTATTTGATTGGTAAAAATTATAATAAATATTTATCCAACTAATAGGATACATTTTATAAACAGGGAAATAATATTTTTTACTTAATTAAGTATAGATAATTATTTATAATTATAAATTATACATCAAAATTTGTGGGGTGAATATTTTTTGAGGCCAACACCCATAAAATGGGATTTGAATGCATCACTAGGACGTACGTTTGACATACAGTCTCTATATAGAAATAAAAATAATTCATCCACACCATATTTTATATATGTCTTTTACGATGTTTTTAATGATTATATAATATATTTATGATATAATTATGACTCAATAATAATACTATCAAATTGAACTTATAACCAACCAATCTGTGGGAATAGGATAATGATGCTCGTGTGTATGTATGGACTACCATCTCCATGAAGTGATCATAATTTATTTTAATTAATTTTTTATATGAAGGATAAAATTAAATAAAATTAATATATAAGATATATATTATTTAAAAATTATTATATAAATTTTATTTATTACTTACCTTTCTATCACTCAAACTATTGAGAAGTTAAAATTGTGTTAATATGAAGGTATTTCCTACAATCTCCATGAAATTTGTAATTTATTTTTCTATCTATATATTTTATGGTTGAAATATAATATGAAAATGTGAAATTTATTTCATATTCATATTTAGATTGAAATTTATTAATTTTTGGGAAATTGATCATTATATAGGGGACACACCAATAAATTGTTTTTAGGAAAATTCCAAAATTAACACCTGAAAATGAATATTTTAAGAATGAGTATTAATAAAAAGATGATAAAGGGTTTTAATTTGATCATATATGTTAATCGAAGTATCTACATGATACTAGAATAAATTTGTTTCATATATTTAATTTATTTTATAGTATTTTAGAGTGTATAAAACTCAAGTGGATCTTGAGGTAAGTGTTTTATTTTTCAATCTCAATTTCTGTTGGAATTATTTATTTTTATGTTTATGATGATTATATTTAATTAACTACCTCTCCAAAAACCCCTGAATTTGATTAAAAAACTGTTATTTATATAAAATATATCTTCCCAATTAATTTTCCTCACATTATTTAGTAAATAAAAATGAATTAAATTTTTAAGGAAAGAATAAATTATTTCATTTAACATTAAATATAATATTCAATTCAATATATATGGGTTCTATAAATTAATTAAATAATGTTTTAATACTCTGTTGTGATTCATTTAATTGAATCGTAATCATGATTCATTTTTTAGAATTTTTTAAAAATGAACCTTTCATTAATATTCCAAAATAGGAACATTTTACTCTCTCTATATGAAGATTTTATATTTTCTGAGCAACCTATTTTTTTGGGTATTGGGAGTCAATAAAAAAATTCATCCTTTAAGTAACATTCAAAACAAGAAAAACCCTATAGAAATTGAATGTACCCTATCAAATTAAAAATTCAATAATATATACATAACATATTATACTATTATGAATCACTTTGATCTGAGAAACATAATGTAGAAAACAATACCATCAATACCCACACCACCAACAACACCTATATTGTCCTCGTGGCCTTATATTAATACTGTATTCATCCCTGAATAAAACACCATAACCTATAAATGAAACAACTCACAGGAAAATAATACATTAGAAGCCACTATCACCACCATGTAATAATCAACCAATGCAAAATCTCATCTGTCATCATGTATCACCACTATTATAAATAAATATGGGATACTATAACTATATTCCTTGAAATATAATAAATACCAAATCCACTAAAATAATAACAAAAACAGAATCTATAATGATTAACATATTATAGAACCAAAAAAACATGTGCATCACTCCCAAAAACATCAATGAGGATGACCACATTAGACCAACATAGATTCATAATTATATACATTGGAATATATATATGATTATAGGGACTAAGTAGCCTCAAAATGTAGAAACATTGATCAAAAAGACCACCATGACCATAAATAAGAAAAACCAATTAGAGAGAAACATAGGTGAGTTAATTAAATTCAAAAGAATGAAATTGTGATAAATCCGCATCATAATAAATAAACCATCAAAATAAACATTTATAAAACATGATGTAATAAAATATTTATTGATGTAATACCGTGTAACAAAAAAACCATCATCAGTCAGTGTCATGAAGGAAAACCAATACACCATCAAACTATATGATTCGACTAGAAACTTATGACGGGGTTGATAGTGTGAGGGATAAACCTTCCCACCAAAAAATCACCCAAAAAATATCCAAATCAAATTAAACACCTTCGTATAAAAACATATAATTTTAATGCACAAAATGGTGGGGAGACATAGTAGGGGATATATAACATATCATTAATTATGTGCCTCTAAGAACAAATAAAAAATACCAAACCATCATGAAAAACTAGCACGGGGTTTTCCAAAGAGCATTATTTGAAAAGAGTGATTGTAAAATGATCCAGAAATATGAAGGGTATGTGAATTTCCTAGAAATTGTAAAATAGAAGAACCCAACCAAAAAAGTAGACTATCCTAGAGTAAAAATTATTTGTGACAATGATGTCATCGATAGATTATTAGAGATGTTAGAAAACCTATATTTCTTATGGAAACTAAAATCGAGAGAAATATATGAGCTTGTATAGTGTAAAGGATTTAAAATTATAGAGTAATAAAAACCAAATAGATAAAAGTTATTTAAATATAGTTTAAGTGTAGAGACCTGAAGCTTGACGTACATGGACATTACATTTCTTTTGTGGAATACTTAGTACATAACAAAAACACACACACAAGGATCGTAATAGTTTAGTGTCTTTGGAAACTCAGAATATAATCTTCTAATCGTGGTGAAAGATCTTCAACATCCCCCATAAAGATCTTCCCTTTTTTTACCTAAAACCTTTCTTTATATCCTGGGGAAAAGAAAACATAAAAGGGTGAGCTCAAATGATCAGTAAGGGTAAACAAAAGAAATATCAATCACAACATATTCATAAGAACATAACAGTTTGGAAATCATAACCTGCAAAAGAGAGCATAATTTCATAACATGGGATAAAGCATAGTAGTGAAATGGAATCCGAATAATCATATAATAAAACATGAAACATTGTGGCATACACACATAATCATAGATAATCATTTCTTATTAGTCAAGACTCATTGCCAAGACTATCTTAGTGGACAAAGTCCATTTCTGAACCGAGTTCACTCCTCGTTTCAGTCCTGTTTCACTGAACCGGTATAACCTATCATTCCAGCCATGTCTATATCATGAGATATAAAATCTTTACACAATGAATTGGATGGAGATATAGGTCCCACCCATCTCATAATGATACCATTCTTATGTGTGCCACAAAATCATAAATCATACATCATTGCATAACCCATGTAATAAAAATGGGAATCTTAAACATCGTGACATCATCAAACAATTAATATAAGATAAATAAATTCATAAAAATAAGTCCATAACAACATAATAAAATCAATTTAATAATAGGTATATAAACAAAACCCTATATTATCTTAGATGGAAAATAATTTTGATAAAACACTTGAACTCTATTCTTGAGGAAAATATCCTTTCAAATTCAAAAACATTTTCCTTTCTTAACATGTCATACAATTTTAAAATAAAAGAAGTTTATTAAAAATAAACTTGAAAACTTGTAAAGGAAGCTTCTTGGAAATAATGTTTTAAAAACCCATTCAGGCCGTATAAGTTAAAAAAACATTCTTCTCTTACTTTTGTCGGAAAAGTCAAAAAGTACCTCGTACGAAAAACGACAAAAGATTCCTTTCATATATATTACTAAAAACTCACCAAAGGGTAAAATTGAATATAAACTATTGTAGAAGGATATAAATATTACATATTGAGGAAAAATTGATGTGAATGATAAAATACACCCCAGTAAATTCCACAGTATAAACAATCTCAGATAAAAATGAGATTGTGATATTTTCCCTTACCTTATGTCCGATTTGCTTCGTAAGTGTCCGAACCTCCTGTATATTGATTTAAATAATGTCATTGACTTATTCCAGAATCATACTCATTGTTATGATATCATATATGGTTCACTTATGACTTTATATTACCCGTTCTTTTGTAAATTCATTTCTTAAAGAGCGTTTTGGGTAAAATTGTTTCATTTGTCGTCTGTGTTTTTACTTGTAATTATTCATATGATTACCTAGATCATAATTACTTAATTTCAGAATATAAAACATGATTTATATATAATATATATTCATAATATACATATATATAATAAATCAGTAAATGGAAATAAATACACCGTTCATGGAGACGGTAGGTCATACGTACGCATGAACGCTGTTTTCGTTTCCTTATTGAGTTGAATGGAATTAAGTAGATGACATAAATATATATACACATAAATCCAGTATCATTATTATGTCATATATTTCATGATTACTTATTATATATACTTTATAATCATTCATGAATGGTTAGCGTGGAGAATGAATCTCATCGCGTCGTGGAGACGGTAGTCCGTACGTACGCACGAGCGATGATATCGTTCTCATGAACGTGGAATTGTATTGAAGTTTATGTATACTATTTCAGAATCAATATCACTTTAAAATAAACATATATAGTTATTATTTACACTATTATACCCATCCAAGTAAGGTGGTGGTGGAAAATAGATTACACCACGGCGTGGAGACGGTATTCCGTACATACGCACGCGCGGTTATTTCGTTTTCCGTAGGATGGATAGATGGTGAAATAGGGTTGTGTCATTATTATAATAACATATCAGTATATGAGTGATACTGATTTTATTACTTCATAATGAAACAACCTAAGAAGAAGAAATGGAAGAAGAAATAATGTTGAAAGAATTGGTAACGGACATTACCTCTTCTTTGAAGCACCTCTTTGTGATCTCCTTTTAGGGAAGTAAAATTGGTCTTTGAGGAAGACCAGAACCTCTAGGATGTTTCTACTGAAGTGGAGAAGATAATTTTGCAGGGGTTGGCCGAGCTTGAAGGCTCAAAGTGGTGTGAGGAAGAGGGGGAGGGGGTGCCCTTTTATAAGGGAGGAGAGGGGTACCTTTGGAATAACTAAAACTATTATTTTATTATAAAGTCAAATTCGGTTTTAAATAGCTCCAAATTGATTTTTTAGAAGTTAATGTGGGGATGGGTATAAATACTCACATCCAATATAATTTATACAAGTTCAGGTTCCTATTTTAACCTTATCATTTAGATTTAACATAAGTTAAATAATTTTACTTTTACCGTGTCTTCTTGTGTTCTTACACTATAAGGTTAATAAACATACTATAACAAGAAAAAAGAACCCCAAGTTGTTTATTATTAATATATATAACCTTATCTAAGTCATTTGACCGATCCTTAGATTTTTAGGAATAACATAACAATTAATAATATAATATTTGTTTTAAAAACTATCTTTTGTCAATTTTGACACTATTTAGTAATTGATTTTTCTAAAAATCATAAAAGAATTATTAGTTCGAAAAAAGTTAATTAAATCAATACTAAAATGTCATATTAACCTTGAAAATTAGTGTAATTCATAAAAAGTCTAAAATTACATTTATTTGGGTATTTATAACACCAATTATGTCAATATTTCATTAATAAGATAATTACTGCATCATCTTTGTGTCATAAATAAATTAAATTATTTAATGTCTAAAAATTACAAATAAAATACCATTATGTAGGAACTATTTTTAGCTTTCTAAGGAGTATTTATAGTCGAATTGATCTTATGTATAACCCTATATTAAAAATGATTTACTTATTAAACATTGATTTTAACTATTTTAACCCTTCTTTAAATAAATTAATAATAAAGGTCTTAATCTAATCCAAGTGGGCCTAAATGATCATATTTTATTCCTAAGGTTGTTTTCGGTCGAATTACACTTATCCAATAGAATTAGGACATGTTTTAGGGAAATAATAATAACATTTTTACCCTTAATTACCATATTTACTTTTAACCGTGGTAAAACAAAGTAAAAAGTTACTATTCACCAAAAATTATTTTCATCTCATTGAACCAGATTTTACTTACTAACATCAACCGTGTCTCTCGGATTTTTGAAATTCCACTCACAGAAGCGGTAAAATTATGTTTTATGAAAAATTCATTTTTTTTAACTACCACCTAGTGGTTTCACTATTCATCAAAAAATGAAAGTTTCCAGAAAAATACCAAAAATTAGTCCTAAGCTATATTTGATATTATGAACTCAAAAATGATGCCTATTTTAACAAATTCAAAACATATTAGTTGCATTAATTAATTTAAAAATTAATCCCCATCGTCAAAACAAATAGCGTGTTCTTAAGAGATAATAATTATCAAAAGATTGACACTTGTTTATGTCTGGTTTAAATGTAGAATTACATCCAATGACCAACATTGTATTAAATTGTAAAAATATATTCTAAATATACTTTAAAACCACTCAAATTAATAATTTATCACTATTAATTATTTCGATTAAAAAAGTAGTTTTTAATTAAAATTTAGTAATTTTCACTATTTATCAGAATATGAAAGTTATCCGAAAAGTACCAAAATTTCACCTTAGGATAAATTCGATACTCCGAACCCAAAAATGATGTCCATTTTGAGAGATAAAATTTCTCAAATTTTAAAATGTAGTTATTACAATTCATAACGGCTAGTTTTAATAATATTTTAATAGCATATTGTTGTTTAGTGAAACTCGGTATTGCGTACTACACACGCTATCGAGGAAGGTTGTGATTGCGTGTAATGCAAGGCAAGTCAAGGATGCATGTTGTGCAAGCTTATTTTGGTGTAGCGTAGAACACAAGACATTAATGAAATTAAAAATAATATTTTTCATAAAATCTCAGGGTGTTACATTCTACCCCCCTTAAAATGAATTTCGCCCTCGAAATTCGTCGGGGTTATAAATGGTTTACTACTCGAAAGTTTATTTAATAGAAACCCACATCGTAAAAAGGAATACCAAAACCAATCTTTAAAAACAAAAGTATAAAACGTAACGGTTACCCAAATAAACTAATCACTGGGTTTCCACATAGGTGAAAATATGGATATGGAGGAGAAATCTAACCATCATGTTCTGATGGAGAGTGGTAGAGAACATGGCTATGGAAAAGCCAGCAATCACAAAGATATTGATTTGTGATGATCTAAGGTACCATCTGATTAATCGGATATAAGGGAACTAGGACAACATTTTTGGTTTTCATGATCATTTCCCTAAAGTTGATGAAATTGGAATTAGAAGAAATACTTTCATGATTTTGGTATAGTCTCACTGTTGGTCGTTCTTTGGACAATTTCCACTTCATCTCTTAAATAAATGAAGTTGAATTTGTCATTCGTGATGTGTCAGCAGATCATGTGATAGAATGATGGGTCATTCCATCTGTATCAAACAAAAGGTTAGAAAAGTTATCAAAAAATACATAAGTCCATCTATAGTGAGATTAATGATATATGGTTCCTAAAATGGACTTATACTTAATATATCATACTGCTTAATATAATAAAACTAGTTTCTACTAAACAGGGACTTCCTGTAGGCCAGTGGTAGGAGATAAAAGCCAGTCGCACTTCGGTTGTGGGTTTGATTCCCACAGCCTTGTCCGACACGATGGGTTGTCGCCCGTCCTGCGGGTTGTCCTTTTTCTAAAACTATATAATACTAACTTATTTCCAACATAATCCATTCCAATCTTTAGGCTTATCTAAAATACTTCGGTCCAAGCTCATAATATAAAGAAAATGATTACTTGAAATGTCATCAACCAAGCATGTGAATACCATCATTTATCCCCCATATATCTTGTTGGTCACATTCCAATCATGTGAATACCTTAATCATGTATTCTCTTGAAAAATGAATACCCATTAACCCTTAGTGAAAACATGAATGCTGTCAAAAGTTAACTCTTTACAAATACCAAAATCCAAAAATTCTATATACTCAAACCATGATATAACCTTCTTCTTATATCAGTCATGAGCTCATGAATACTATCAAACATTTAATTTTCTCCTCATCCCTTCATTATGTGCATATCATCTAAATTCCAAAAATATCTGAATAACCTTTCATGGATACTGGTACCATTAATCGTACACTTTCAAAACACAAGGAAAGACAACAGTGTAACAATCTTTAAATGTCTCTTTATTCCATAGTACCATGAGATTACTTATACAACATTACACATGATAAACAGGTAATCATTCCACTACATTCTTAAACCATTGACCGAGCTTCAACAATTCTTTCATCTCACATATCATTTGTAGTCTCTTCATCATCATCATCATAAATACTACACATACGACCATACTAATTCTCTTCATGAGACTTTCCCTTAGGGCATTGGCTTGCATAATTCTCGTACATTCCACATTTAAAACATTTAACCATTGTTAATGTCGTAGAAATACCATTATCCTCATCCATGGTGTTAACTGAACCTTTTCCTTTGCACTTACTGGCTTTGTGTCCTTCTTTTCCACACCCAAAGCATCTTCCAGTTCCTTTGAAACATTATCCTTGATGCTTCTTCCCACATTATTTACATAGGGGAAATTGAACTTTCTTTCCTCTATGATCATCATGTAACTCCATCTTTATCTTATTAGCCGAGCCAGGAAACTTACCAAATTTTACTTTATTGATCATATTTTGAGATTTATGATTCGGCATAATAATGATGTTTGGACTTCCAAATCCCATTTCACTTGGTTTCTCATGAAGAATATCATTCCATTGTCCATCATATCCTCCATTATCGTGAATCATCTTGTTTCCACCCATTTTCTAAAACCCAAAAAGAATAGTGTGAGAGACAAAAATCATAATAAAGGGGGAGTAACTTCAATATCTAACATCTTTGGTTTAATCTAATATCGTTACCATAGTTCAAGAACTATATCCTATATGTATACTTATCCTTAGGGACATCCATAGACATACCTTAGAAATATCTCTAGAGATCTCACTAATGTTTTTGCATCCTAGTTTCCAAAGGTTGACTAAACCTTTCCTCTGATACCAACTATAGAGACCCGAAGCTTGACGCACATGGACATTACATTACTTTTGTGTAATACATAGTATATAACAAAAACACACACACAAGGATCGTAATAGTTTAGTGTCTTTGGAAACTCAGAATATAATTTTCTAATCGTGGTGAAAGATCTTCATCATCTCCCATAAAGATCTTCCCTTTTTTTTACCTAAAACCATTCTTTATATCCTAGGGAAAATAAAACATAAAAGGGTGAGCTCAAATGCTCAGTAAGGGTAACCAAAAGAAATATCAATCACATCATATTCATAAGAACATAACATTTTGGAAATCAAAACCTGCAAAAGAGAGCATAATTTCATAACATGGGATAAATCATAGTAGTGAAATGAAATCCCAATAATCATAACATAAAACATGAAACTTTGTGTCATACACACATAATCATAGAGAATCATTTCTTATTAGTCAATACTCATTTCCAAGACTATCTTAGTGGACAAAGTCCATTTCTGAACCGAGTTCACTCCTCGTTTCAGTCCTGTTTCACTGAACCGGTATAACCAACCATTCCAGCCATGTCTATCTCATGAGATATAAAATCTTTACCCAATGCATTGGAGGGAGATGTAGCTCCCACCCATCTCATAATGATACCATTCTTATGAGTGCCAAAAAATCATAAATCATACATCATTGCATAACCCATGTAATAAAAATGGGAATCTTAAACATCGTGACATCATCAAGCAAGTCATTTAAGATAAAGGAATTCAGAAAAATAATTCCATCACAACATAATCAAATCAATTTAATAATAGGGATATAAACAGAACCCTCTATTATCTTAGATGGAAAATAATTTTGATAAAACACTTGAACTCTATTCTTGAGGAAAATATCCTTTCAAATTCAAAAACATTTTCCTTTCTTAACATGTCATACAATTTTAAACTAAAAGAAGTTGATTAAAAATAAACTTGAAAACTTGTAAAGGAAGCTTCTTGGAAATAATGTTTTAAAAATACATTCATGTCGTATAAGTTAAAAAAACATTATTCTCTTACTTTTGTCGGAAAATTCAAAAAGTACCTCGTACGAAAAACGACAAAAGAATCCTTTCATATATTTTACTAAAAACTCATCGAAGGGTAAAATTGAATATAAACTATTGAAGAAGGTTATAAATATTACATATTGAGGAAACATGGATGTGAATGATAAAATACACCCCAGTAAATTCCACAGTATAAACAATCTCGGATAAAAATGAGATTGTGATATTTTCCCTTACCTTAGGTCTGATTTGCTTCATAAGTGTCCGAAACTCTTGTATAATGATTTAAATAATGTCATTGACTTATTCCAGAATCATACCCATTGTTATGATATCATATATGGTTCACTTATGACTTTATATTACCCGTTCATTTGTAAATTCCATTCTTAAAGAGAGTTTTGGGTAAAATTGTTTCATTTGTCGTCCGTGTTTTGACTTGTAATTATTCATATGATTACTTAGATCATAATTACTTAATTCCAGAATATAATACATGATTTATATATAATATATATTCAGAATATACATATATATAATAAATCAGTAAATGGAAAGAAATACACCGTTCATGGAGACGGTAGGCCGTACGTACGCTTGAACGCTGTTTTCGTTTCCTTATTGAGTTGAATGGAATTAAGTAGATGACATACATATATATACACATAAATCCAGTATCATTATTATGTCATATATTTAATGATTACTTATTATATATACTTTATAATCATTCATGAATGGTTAGCGTGGAGAATGAATCTCATCGCATCGTGGAGACGGTAGTCCGTACGTACGCACGAGCGATGATATCGTTCTCATGAACATGGAATTGTATTGAAGTGTATGTATACTATTTCAGAATCAATATCACTTTACAATAAACATATATAGTTATTATGTACACCATTATACCCATCCAAGTAAGGTGGTGGTGGAAAATAGATTACACCACGGCGTGGAGACGGTATTCCGTACGTACGCACGCGCGGTGATTTCGTTTTCCGTAGGATTGATAGATGATGAAATAGGGTTGTTTCATACTTATAATAACATATCAGTATATGAGTGATACTGATGTTATTAATTCATAATTAGACAACCTAAGAAGAAGAAGTGGAAGAAGAAATAACGTTGAAATAATCGGTAACGGACATTACCTCTACTTTGAAGCACCTCTTTGAGATCTCCTTTTAGGGCACTAAAATTGGTCTTTGAGGAAGACCAGAACCTCTAGGATGTTTTTATTGAAGTGGAGAAGAGAATTTGGCAGTGTCTGGCCGAGCATGAAGGCTCAAAGTGGTGTGAGGAGGAGGGGGAGGAGGTGCCCTTTTATAAGGGAGGAGAGGGGTACCTTTGGAATAACTAAAACTATTATTTTATTATAAAGTCAAATTCGGTTTTAAATAGTTAAAAATTGATTTATTTAGAAGCTAAGGTTGGGATGGGTCGAAATCCTCTCATACAATAGAATTTAGACAAGTTTAGGTTCCTATTTTAACCTTATCATTTAGATTTAACATTAAGTTAAATAATTTTACTTTTACCGTGTCTTCTTGTGTTCTTACACTATAAGGTTAATAAACTTACTATAACAAGACAAACTAACCCCAAGTTGTTTATTATTAATATATATAACCTTATATAAGTCATTTGGCCGAACCTTAGATTTTTAGGAATAAAATAACAATTAAAAATATAATATTTGTTTTAAAAACTATTTTATGTCAATTTTGACACTATTTAGTAATTGATTTTTGTGAAAATCATAACAGAATTATTAGTTATAAAAAATTTAATTAAATCAATACTAACATGTTATATTAACCTATAAAATTAGTGGAATTCATAAAAAGCCTCAAATTACATTTATTTGGGTATTTATAACATCAATTATGTCAATATTTCATTAATAAGATAATTACTGCATCATCTTTGTGTCATAAATAAATTAAATTATTTAATGTCTAAAAATTACAAATAAAAAACCATTATGTAGGAAATATTTTTATATTTCTAATGAGTATTTATAGTCGAATTTATCTTATGTATAACCCTATATTAAAAATTATTTACTTATTAAACATTGATTTTAACTATTTTAACCCTTCTTTAAATAAATTAATAATAAATATCCTAATCTAATCCAAGTGGGCCTAAATGATCATATTTTATTCCTAAGGTTGTTTTTGGTCGAATTAAACTTATCCAGTAGAATTAGGACATGTGTTAGGGTAATAATAATAACATTTTTACCCTTAATTACCATATTTACTTTTAACCGTGGTAAAAAAAAGTAAAAAGTTACTATTCACCAAAAATTATTTTCATCTCATTGAACCACATTTTACTTACTAATATCAACCGTGTCACTTGGATTTTTGAAATTCCACTCACAGAAGCGGTAAAATTAAGTTTTATGAAAAATTCATTTTTTTAACTACCACTTAGTGGTTTCACTATTCATCAAAAAATGAAAGTTTCTAGAAAAATACCAAAAATTAGGCCTAAGCTATATTTGATATTATAAACTCAAAAATGATGCCTATTTTACCAAATTCAAAGCATATCAGTTGCATTAATTAATTTAAAAATTAATTGCCGTCGTCAAAACAAATAGCGTGTTCTTAAGAGATAATAACTATCAAAAGATTGACACTTGTTTATGTCTGGTTTAAATGTAGTATTACATCCAATGACCATCATTGTATTAAATTGTAAAAATATATTCTAAATATACTTTAAAACCACTCAAATTAATAATTTATCAATATTAATTATTTTGATTAAAAAAGTTGTTTTTAATTAAAATTTAGTAATTTTCACTATTCATCAGAATATGAAAGTTATCCGAAAAGTACCAAAATACCACCTTAGGCTAAATTTGATACTCCGAATCCAAAAATGAAGTCCATTTTGAGAGATAAATTTTCTAAAATTTTAAAAGGTCGTTATTACTATTCATAACGGCTAGTTTTAATAATATTTTAATAGCATATCGTTGTTTAGTGAAACTCGGTATTGCATATTACACACGCTGTCGAGGAAGGTCGTGATTGCGTGTAATGAAACGCAAGTCAAGGATGTGTGTTGTGCAAGCTTCTTTTGGTGTAGCTTACAACACAAGACATTAATGAAATTAAAAATAATATTTTTCATAAAATCTCAGGGTGTTACAGTAAGAATATTCACTTTGTAGATGTTGAGGTAGAATTAGGTGAGAAGAAACATGGCTCTATGAAATACTGTACTCTATTAGAAAATGTTTCCATAAGGAGGAACTTAATAATTCTTATAGAAAATATGAAAGGAATCATAACATTAATTCATGAAATATGAATACATTTTCCCATTATAAGTAGTAATCAATACTATAAATATTGTTTTCATGGATTCCACGTAAATTTTTACAAAACACATTCCATTATATGTTAAAAATTTATATATTTTAATTGTGTGATCATATAGTATAAATTTATATTTCTGAAAGAATTATCCCATTTATTATTTTATGGATTTCTCATCTATAAAGAAATACCTTGATTGTACATATAGTTTACATAGGATATGATCCAATGATTTAATCATTATTCTCTATCAATATGGATCATCATTATGATGATGATATGTTTATAAAACCTGTCTCTTTTATATGAGTTATCTAATAAAGTGTCATTAAAATAATATGAATCTTGTTTCCATTCCATGGGATATGATATATTATTGATGATTTATGATCTTGTGGAAAAAATATGAAAGAATTATCTATATGTGTCTTCTAGTACAAAACTTATATATTTTCCTAATACATTAGGAAAAAATTAATAATCGATGATACAAATATGTTACCTATCAACCCAATTTCAATATAAAAATTTTATGAGTTGACCTAATTTTCTTGTCAATAATATTTTTTTGGACATGTTTCTAATTTCTATAATATTATTCATGGACCATGATTTCAATTACATATAATTATTCATGGATCTAGTTTCATATATATAAATTTATGTGAGGGTCTAATTCCATGTCTTTAACATAATGAGTGATCATATTTATATTTTTTACATTTTCAAATTAGTATAATTTTATGTTTTTTGTCACATTCATGTTTTTATTTTATTATCCCATCAACCTGTACTAATTATTTATTATGTCATATTATTTTTAAAACATTGTATTAATATGATTATGTTTTGTTCCCAGACCCATGTATATGTTCAAAGATAGAATGTGTATCATATTTTTATATATTTATCATGACCTAAAATACTAATTCTTATATTGTATTCATTTATAACCATTTATTTATATCTCCTATTATTACCCTTAATTAATATATGTCCTCTCATTTTAAATGTTTTTCATTCCCCATACTATGAATAAGGATTTCATGTATGATATTTCGTTCTTAAAATTTTATGTTTTCTTTAATTCCATGTGTTTAGAAGAATGGATTTTATAAGGGTGTACATAATAAGTGCTCTATGTTTGAACCTTGTCAAATTATTTATTAAATATTATGACTATGTATATACATTCAAAAATACATAAAGATTATGTTTCTTGTGTATATCATAATGGTTTGAATTAAATAGTCATCCATAATAATATAATATCTATGTAATGGAGGATTGGTTATCCATCGTTAGTATAAAAAATTGTAGTAGATTCCTTTGTAAAATTTTATTTAAAGGCATTATTGGGGGACCTAGTGTTTTCAATATATATTTGATAAAATACTATAGATTTCATTATAATAATGTATATTCTTATTAAAAAAATAATGTTTCCTTGATAGAAATCATTTTCATTCAAATTAGAAATACAATATATGTGTTTTCATTATTATTTTGTTTATCATTATGATTTTTTACTAAAATAAGATTTTTAATTTATACTAAAATCTTTTAATATGAATGAATCATATTAATGATAAATATGAATGAAAATTAAAAGTCTATAATCAAGAGAAACAATTTTAATTGAGAATCTGAAGAAAAAAATACCATTATTATAACTAGGAATATATATCACAAACCAACTTGAGTGACCCTGAACTAGTCACTCGGGTCAGCCCGTGACAAGTCCAGAAAGGCATTCTCGATCCTCCCGGGCTGAAAAAAAGCACCATGACATCGATTGAAATGATGATAATGGTTTTTCCCAATAAATTGAATAAAATAAAGTTATATAATCAATAGAAACTCATAATAAATACACCAAATATTGCAACTGAATAATAGATAAAGAAAAAAAGACTAAGTAAACTAAAAAAACACTATCTACATTTTACCTCACTAGTATCTCTTTTACTCACAACCGAACGTCGCCCATGGCTTTCAAGCTCATTTAAAACCTACAATAGAAACTAAAAATAGGAAAAACACTATAGGCATGAATATTAAAACTTTGTAGGTTAGCACAATAACTATTCTCAATGCACTTTATTTAAATAAAAAAATATTATTTCTGTTTTGAACTACATTATATAAAAAATGAGTTTTCACACTCACATTCATTTCTAAGATAATTAACAGACCATTACCATTTTTATTTTAAATTAGATTTATGATTTTTATGACAAATATTTGTAACATTTTTATAAAATTTTCAAACACAATTTAAAATAAAAATTTCAGTTGTTAAACATATAGAAAACCATATTCCCACACAATAGGGGTAATATAGAAATGGTACATGGGGCCAACAAATAAAATAAGCACCTCAAATGTCTATAACACAAAAATAAGTGCTATAAAAAACATGGGTTGAACCTATGAAGTCATGAAAAATCCAGAACATATTATACATTTGACTCATCCTGAAGGAATTCCTACTCTTGATGACATCATAACACCCTAACACTCAGGGTTTCACTACCTAGCCTAACTGAGGGGCACAATCACCTAGCAGAGAAAAGTCCGTGTTAAGGGCCACTATCCAATGTGTATTTTAAACTAGTGCAAAAAGAAATTTCCAAGGGTTCAATTACAATGATAGTTTTCCATTTCAAAACATGTAATAAAAAAGGGGTGATTCTATAATTTCAGTCATGTAACCAGTCACGATTCACAAATATCAAACAAAAAAACTCACACAATCTATGTACATAGTAGGATCACCCATGATTTTCCCCAAAGAGAGTTTTCAAATTATTTCATTTCATTAAAGTGTCATAGAGGCCTTAACCAACTAATCAACACCATCCCATTTTAAGAAACAAAAAATACCAACTTTCTTACAATGAATCAAAGAAAAACCACATTCAATCTCAAAACCATTTGAAACCCCATTTATGAAATCCATTTAAAAAACCCAAATCTCCATTTTTGATTCTATAATAAATTTGTAGAGGCCAAAGTGGATTTTTATCAAAAACATGATGTCAAAATTACAATGAAGTCATCTATTTAAGTATATAAACATATAAAAACAAATACAATTTAAGAAAAATAGTTTTTCTAACAATTCTATACCAATAATTAGTATAAAAAATAGATGTAAAATAGAGGAAATAAATGATTATTAAATTTAAAGAATTATGCATAGAGATCACATCTCATGAAGACCAATCCAATGTTTAGAATTTATAGCATTCAAACTCAATTATCCATCTACTCTCATGCAGATACCTATAAATATATTTATGTATATCCTTTACTAAATGTACTTACTCCCTGTGCAATGAGGTAATATGCACATAGAGGATATACACATTTATATATATTTACATACCTTCATATATGCTTGAGAGTCTTCCAATGGAAATGTAATCTCTACACACAATTTAGTAAATCATTTAACCAAATAATAAAACACAAAAATGTAGAACAATAAATTTTTACAACAAATACAAACCTAATTTCATAAAAATTTCCACTTAAAAAACCAACTGCACAATAAAACTCTTTCCAAACATATTCTGCAATGCAAACACAATTGAATAAATCATGGAAATTATTATGAAATTATTTTAAAAGAACACAACAATGTATTTCATGATGATTAAACACAATTTTTTTCTATCTAAATTCCACTTTAAAAATTATTTCATATCAAGCCTCTTCAAAACAAAATTTTCATAAGGATATAGTTTCATAAATCATAAATAAAAGTATATAAAAAAAATTTCAAGAAGCGGCACATGGAATTAACAACAAAACCCATTCCAAAACCAATTTTATGACCAACTACACCCCAACAACATATCAACATTGTATCTTAAGCCCTTCTAATATTTAATAAACTAGTTGAATAATTTAGAAAACAAAAATTAATAAGTAAATATGGATTTTTGTCTAAGATGAACCAAATTTTACATGAAAATACCACATAAAAAAACAACGCATAATAAATACACATAAAAAACAATTTTTCACCAAGAATTTTTTTTAATAAATATGATAAATTAGTTAAATAAGAAGATTAACTCTTCAAGAAATTGTTATATATGGAAACCCTAATTTATGAATAGACCAACATTGCAAAATTGGGACAAAAATTCCTCCACAATTCAATATCACTAGAACTAAACTCAAATATGTCCTAATTCAAAATTGAAACAAACATATCACTATTGGAGCAAAAAAAATGGAACCCAAATCCTGAAACACATCCAAATAGAAGAAAACCCCCATCAATGTAGGATGCACCTGGAGAGAGGGAGATGATGGATGGATGAGTTGAATGAGGGGCTTCTGGAGGTATGTCATGTCAGAAAACCACTGGGAAGGGGGAGTCAGGTTCTCCAAAGGTATGCTGAGAAGGGATTTGTGTGGCTGGACGTAGAGCTGGATAGAGCGGGGTTTGACGTCGATGAGTGGGAGAAGGCCAAAGGGTCACAAGTGTACAGGGTGGCGGGAGGAAGGTTGGGCCTTTAGTTTTGTCAGAGGATTGGAGTTGGGGTCATGCAGCAGGCCAGCAATGGTAAGTTAGAGTTGTATGTCACTAGGAACGAGAGGTCGGAGTGAAGTAGCGATGAGGGGAGGTGCATTTTGCACCCAATGGAGAAGGGTGTCAGGGACTCTGGTTCGTGCGCACAAGTGGTAGGGGTGGAGATGTGCCTTAAGGGAGAAGAATATGGGGGTGCGACACACTTCCTAGGGATTCTTAATAAACAAAATAAATAATTAAAAAAATCAAAGGAAAAAAAGAAAAACTCTACACTAATAATATTATTATTAATAAAGTAGAAATAATAATAATAATAATAACAATTTCTTTTAAAACTTATCTTAATTATAATATATGTATTATTGATTATAATATTAATATTAATGTAATCATAACAATTTCATTTATTTTTATTAATAATAATAATATTAATAACTATAAAAGTAATAATAATAATAATAAAAATTAATTAATTGATTTTAAATCATAACATAATTAATTACAATTTAATCCTAAAAAACTAAAAAATGATTTTAACAGACTTTAAATAATAATAAAATAACACACACACAAATATATATATATATATTTATAACAATTCTTAATAATAAAGAGTCAGGTTGTGACAATTCTCCCACCATGACACATTCCCCCCCCATAAAGCCCCAAACGACATGGTCAACCAAATATGTGAAGCAAGACTGTGAAGACACATAAGAAAAATTCACAATTGCATGAAGACCAAGAATTCAGAACATCCATGACATGAAACTTTAATGATCTCAAAACCAATATCACCAAGAAAAATAACCAACAACAAGGAAATCACCTCCAAAATGAACAACATGGAACTCCCTAACCACTCACATAGGGATCACCACAGCTACTCAAGATCTCCAAGATTACTCATCAAGAGACCCACTTCCTATTCTACCCAATTAACATGGTCGAGGATGGGAATAACAGAAGTAAGGGGTTGTTATGCCATGTGCATATTGGAAACATGGGTTTTCAGGAAGTTCATCCTATGGTGGTCTCCCCTCTATATTAAGGTTCTTTTCAAACATTGGATTTACATAAAACCACTAAAATTGTCTTGACCCTCTATTATTTCTATGTTTAAACAACCCAACACAAGAGGAGATGTCAGAGAGGCACAAAGTGGGTCTCCCCACCATTGTAGAATATGACTTACACCACGACACCTACATGGGAATTCCATGTTTACTTTGAGCGATACAGACTGAAATATTCTTCACGCAACCACAAACACGGGACGAACAACACGAAGGATCCTTACACTGGCCAATAATGGACCACATGAGATGGTTTTGATAGTGGAAACCCCTAAACTTATGGAAAATTTGAATGGTGCGCATTAATTTCACAGGACAAGATCCTCTCAAAAACGAGTACAATTTCAATTCCTAACCGACCCACAGGAAGGTTCACAATGCACACCATCTTACATTACAAGAATAAGGATTAACCAAACCTCTCTATGACCTAAGAGAAACTACCATAAATTAAGACTATAGAAAGGATACAAGGGATTCATTCCCCTCACTACAAAAATGAATCCTTCAATGACAATACCATAATATAAAATTTATGTTATCCCATTCATGACATTGTTGACTTAAGTCAGACCAATCCCTTCCAATGTTCGAAGTGCTTTGACTGGTTTCAATCTCCACCTCGATACCTACGGTTGGTGCCTTGATGTATAAAGAATCTACCACATCACAGTCATAAGCTTTCAACCTATGACTGGAACTTACTCTTCTGGAAAATAAACCTCCATACTTTCCCATGTTCCCCAAGTGGTCACTCCTTCAGCTTACCAACTGAGAATTACAACGGAGGACATAGAGTTCCTGACTAACCACACTTGAGATAGGTTATTTAGTGGTCTGTCTGACATGAAAAATTAACTGATGGATGGATAAATTTAATAACATGACCCTTCAATTCACATTACTCATCAGATGAGTAACCTTCACTTAGCACAATATGAAAAAGACCACCAACTATTACGAGCTTTAAACCAATCGCTTCACACAACCTTTGAGGAACATGAAACTGACTCATCAATGGGTCAACACACCTCATTCACAATATTTTGACTGTTCGAGAACCTACGAGCTCCACCACTTTCCCTCGAATTCACTTAGGTACCCCCACAGAATGAGTCTAGTCTAAGGAATTTCTCATGGCATCCCCATTTGCAACGAAAATAGAATGATCGCCATTTTCTAGTGTAGTATCACTCCTCCAAACATACTTGAGACAAATTACACCAACACAACATTTGGAGTTCCTAAAAAACTGGAGACATTCCTAACATTTTCAAATCATTCAATGTAATACACCTATCCTTGACATCTACAAATAGTCAACACAACCGAGCATAACCCAACTCCACCACTACACTGGGTGTCTGGGCTGATCCAAGAATTGATACCTACTATAAACCCATGGGACGTTTCGAGGGGAATATAAAAAACAATCAACCAAAAAAATTCCTTTCATAAAACCAAACACATCACAAAGAAAACAAGAACACCTTGGACATAATTACAGTAATTCCAATTTAAAACACCAATTCATTCTAAAAAAATACAATCTTGAAAAACCAAGCACTGCACAAAAATTCCTAAAAATTATTTTGAAAAATTATTCTTCACTCAGAACCAAAATAAATTTTCCAATTATTAAATAATTTAAGAAACAAAACACATTTTAGGGAAAAAATAATATTTAAAAAATAAGACACAGCCTTAGAAATCCATCACTCACAACCGATATTCAATGACACCCTGCATATATTCATTTTTTTGTGCAACTCAGGAACCCATACAAACAATCCAACAACTGACCATTAATCACTTCCAGATGAATACATGATCACCCATAGGAATACCACTAGACCAAGACAAGGCACTTCCACTTTAAAAACAAAACATTTCTTATATTCCAAAAATGCCTTCTTCCAAACACATCTTTGAAATTGAAGATAAATTTTCCAAAATCATTTCATTTCCAAATTAATTAATTCCATTTCAAATAATCCATGTTCTTCTTTTAGAAATTTTAATTCGACAAATCAAATGCCAAATTCTATAAACAAGGTTTAAAATAAACACACCCTAAGAATCATGTCAAACTCACATCAAGAGATAATTAGAGTAACCAAAATAGCTTGTTTACTTTTAAAAAACCATTCACAAAAACGAAAAAATGAATCAAAACATCTAGAAAATTAAAGTACCTAGATATAGAACTAGTGTTCATGCCAAACCCGACTATATAGTTTAACAAACTATGCACAAAGCAGGTGCGAACAACTATGAGTGTCGAACCGTAATATTAGGGATCAAAGGGGTCGATACTCCATGTGAGACCACATGCAGTACAAGTTTACTTGTACTTTTATCCCCCATACACAAAGACCAAAACCAATGACTTAAATCATGGACTACACCTATTTACTGAAGGATCAGAATGAGTAAGAGTCAACAACGCTCTTCCTATACCTACCACTCGAGTACCGACAATACTATATTATATCTATCTGACACCCCAAATAACAAGAACAAGACCTACCTATGATGCCATTTTTGCACAAACCAACCCAAGTCGACCCGGAACCAGTCTCCCATGTCAGCCCACGATAAGGCCTAAGAGGAATTCCCAATCCTCTTTGGTAGGAAACAAGTGTCAGGGAGTCGACAAAAATGATGGGAACAGTTTCTTCTAATACAATGAAAAATATCATGGGAAAAAATAAATACAAAATCAGAATAAATAAACCAAATAATGAAACTAAACAAGATCTGAAGAAAATAAGACTAACTGGACGTAACAACCACTATGTATTTGTGACTTCAATTGTCACTCTCTAACTGACAACCGAACGTTTCCCAAGGGGATCAAGCTCATGTCAAACCTGCAATAGAAAAAAGAAAAAAGAAAAAAACTATATGCATGAGTATTAAATCTTAGTAGGCTAGCCCGATATCTATTCTCAATGAACTTTCATTAAATATATAAACATTATTTATTAGGTTTGAACAAAATTATATAATATATGAGTTTTCACATGCACTTTCATTTCAAAGGCATGTAAAATTTAATTTCCCTTTTTAATGTAAATAATGTTTATGATTTTGTTGACAACGATACATTACATTTTTTAAAAAATTTCGAAGAAAATTTAATATCTTAATTTCAGTTGTTAAACAAGAGGAAATCATATGAACGCACACAACACAAAGTCCAGGAAATATAAATGTGGCGCACAAGGAATGTAACCGAACTACACACCTCAAATTTCATTCACACAAAAATAAGTGCTAAAGAAACATGGGTTGATCCTAAGATTTCATGAACAATACAGAATGTATTGTACATGTGACTCATCCAAAATGCATGTCTACCTCTGAAGACTTCATAATGACCTAACGCTCTGTGTTTCCATGCCTAGCCTAATCGAGAGGGCCAATCCCTATAGCAGAACAATGTCTATAATAAGGGCCACTTTCCAGTGAGTATTCTACACTAGTTCAGTAATTATTTTCAGAATATTCTCATAATATTCCAGGTTTTCAAGTCAACACATGTAATAAAAATGGGTTAGTTAACCATTCCAATCAAGTAACTAGTAACGATGCACCAATATAAAAAAAATAACTCACATAATCAATGTACAAAGAATGATCAACCCTAAGTCACTCCAAAGAGAGTGTTCAAAATATTTCATTTCTTTACAGTGTTAAATGGGCCTTAACTAACCTCTCAACACCAAAACATTTTTAGAAGAACCAACACATTAAAAATCATTTCCATAGAATCAAAAAAACACCACTTTTAATTACAAAACCATTTAAAAACCCATTTTAAAATCTGTTTAAGAAACCCAAACAACCGGTTTGAAAGTAAGAAATATTTTTAGAGGCCAAGGTAGAATTTCATCAAAAACATGATGTGAAAATTGAAATGAATTCATCTATTTCATAAAATCCCTAGATAAAAACAAATCCATTTTAAGAAAGATATTTTTTCTAACAATTCTATTCAAACAATAAATATAAAAACAAGATGTAAAATGTAAGAAATAAATTATTCTTATATTTAAATGTTTATGAATAAATATATTCCCTCATGCATACCAAACCAAATATTATCATTCCGAGCATTCTAACTCAATTATCCATCTACTTGCATGCTCATATCTCCATATATAATTATGTATATCCTTTACACAATGAATGTTCTCCCCGTGCCACGAGGGAACACACACATAAAGGATATACACAAACATATATATATATATATACATTTTTATATTATGGTGATTCTTCCAAAGGCCTTGGAATCTATACACACAATTTTATAAATCGTTTAAACAAATTATTAAACACATAAAAGTATCACAACAAAAGTTCACACAAAAAACTCACCAAATTTCATAAATAATGTCAAGTAAAAAATATCACGACAAAACTATTCCCAACCATGTTAAACCACACAAATTAAATTTAATAAATCAATGACAAATTTATTAAAACATTTTAAAAAGAACACAAAAAGATATTTCATCAATATTAAAAATAAAATTTAAAGTAAATTACACATTAAAACATGTTTCATATCAAACCTCTTCCAAACTACTTTTGGACCTTGATATAATTCAATAAATAATAAATAAAAGATTATAAAACAATTTTCAGGAAGTAATACATTTCTTTAACAATGAAACCCATTCAAAACCTTATTGTATGACGAAACAAACCCCAAGAACATGTCAAAATATAAAATGAAGCTCGTGTAATATTTAATAAACTATTTTCACATTTTAAAAAAATCAACATAATAAGGAAATAAGAGTTTTCATCCAAGACACACCACATTTTAGATGAATATACAAATTTTAAAAAAATATCACAATAAATACACGTAAAAACTATTTTCACACCATGAAAACTAATTAATAAATACGATAAACTTTTTGAAAAAGAATATTAAATTCTCAAAAAATGATTATACAAGGAAACACCTACATCAGATTAGACCAACATCGTAAAATTTGTGTGTAATGTCCACCAAAATTCATTCTCCCTACTACCAAACTCAAGTGTGTCCTAATACAAGAGTTGAATCAATCATATCACATTTGGAAAACAAGTAACATGGATCCTTACCCCCCAACACTATGAAAGGGATGAAAACCCCCATCAGGGTAGCAAGCACCTGCGAAGAGGGAGAGGATGGCTAGCCGAGTAGTATGAGAGGCTTCAGAGGTATGTTGTGTCTGAAAAGAACCAGGTTGGGGGATTTGGGTTCACCATAGGTGTGATAGGAAGGGATTATGGTGGCTGGACATAGATCTGGATAGAGCGGGGTCAGTGCCGATGAGAGGTAGAAGGTAGGAGGGTCGACAGTGTGCATGGTTTGAAGGAGTAGGTCGGGCTATTGGGCTAGTAGAAGGAAATGAAGAGGGCCACATAGCTGGCCACTAAGGGGAGTTCAGAACACTAGTTCACTGAGAACGGGATTCAGGAATGATGTAGTGATGATGGGAGGTGTCTTGCACACCTGGTTGAGAAGGGGGTCAGGGCCTCTGGTTCTTACACACAAGCCCTAGGGCAGGCGATGTGCAATAAGGGTATAGAATCGAGGGGGTGTGATGCCCCTATGATTTACTAAAAAACAAAATAAATAATTAAAAAACTAATATGAAATATAAAAAATAACAACTAAATACTAATAATAATAATATTAATAGAATTAACAATAATAATTATTATAATATTAATTCCTTCTAAAAAATAATATTGTTAATAATATTTGTATTCATGATTATAATATTAATATTAATTTAATAATGAAAATGAAATTAATTATTCTTAATATTAGTAATAATAATAACAGTAGATGTAATAATAATAATAATCACAATTTTATCCATTTCATTTTAAATCATAACATCATTAATAAGAATTTAATCATAAAAATATTAAAAATGATACTCATAGCCATTCAATAATAATAAAAAACACATATATATATATATAAGAAAATTATTAATAATAAATATTAAGGGTGTGAAAATACTTCCCACCATGACACTTTCTGCCCCCCAAAAGTCCCAAAAAACTTGGTCAATCCAAGATTTCAAGCAAGAACACAATAACACTAAAGAATAAGCCTCAATCTCACCAAGATTGAGCATTCAAAACACAATGACCTAATACTACAATGATATGAAAACTAGGATCACCAAGAAAAATAACAAAAATCATGGAATTCACCTTAAAACAAAATGACATGGAACACCCAATCCTCTAACCAAGGGATCACCAGTGCCATTCAAGATCTCCATGATCACTCATCAAGAGACCCACTACCTATGATAACCAATTACCATGGTCGAGGATGGGTGTATTATAAGTAAGGGGTTTCTCTGCCAAGAGCACATTTAAAACATGGTTTTTCCACAAGTTCATCAAATGGTGGTCTCTACACCATAATAGTGTTCTTTTTAGACATGGGTTTTATAGAATACATCTAACACTGGCATGAACATTAATGCTTCATAAGATTATCCAAACCTACACAATAGGATATGTCGGTGAGACCCATAGTGGGTATCCACAAATTTTTTTAATTTTACTAACACCACAACACCCGTGCAGGCATTCCTAGATTAGTATGAGCGATACATAATAAACTCTTCATCACGAACCCACCAACACAGGGCGACCTACACAAATGGTCTTTACACAGGAAAAAACTCCACCGCATGAGATTGTTTTGATAGCAGGAACCCCTAACCTATTATCAAAATGGATAGGCACATGTCAATTCCACTAGAAAATAGAATATAAAAATCGAGTGCGATTTCAAATCCAAACTGACCCACAAGAAAGTTTACATAGAACACATGCTAACTTTACAAGAAGACAGATTCTCATAACATTGTTACAAAATAATAGGAACTATCATAAATAAAGACCACAGAAATGAGACAAGGGATTCAGGCCCATCCCAACAAAATTGAAGCCTTCATATATGATACCACAATATGATATTTATGTTGTCCCCATCCTGAAACGGTAGACATAAGTTAGACCATACCGTTCCCACATTCGACGAGCTTTGACAGCGCTCAAGCTTCACCTCAATACCTATGTCTAGGGCCCTAATGTATGAATCATCTACCACAACTCATTCATAAGCTGACCAACTATGTATGGAACATTCTCCACTCGAATAGAAACCTCCATACTTCTCCTTGTGCAACAAGCATCCACTCTATTTACTTACCACCTGGTAATTGCATTGAATGACTTAGAGAACCCGTCTGACCACACCTCAGATAGGCGATTGAGAGGTTTGTCTGACATGAAACTAGAACAGATGGATGGAGAACTACAAGAATATGTCCCTTTGATTCACACTCATCATCAAATTACGAACCATCACATACCAAAATATGAATAAGACCACCAAATATTATGATCTTTAAAATGATCTCTTAACACAACCACCGGGGAACATGAAACTGAATCATCGAAGGGTCAGGAAAACAAATTCACCATATTCTGAATATTAGAGGACCAACAATATCTACCTCATTCCCTCACCTTCACTTACGTACCACCTCAAAATAAGACTATTCTTGAGGATTGGTCACGACATCCCCATTTGAAACGAAAATAGAATGATCATTATTTGCTGGTATTGTCTCACTCCTCCAAACATACATCTGACAACTTATGCCTAAAAATCATTTAGAGTTCTTCAAAAACTAGATACACTACTAAATTTCACAAATAATTCAACGATATCCAACTGACCTCGACGTCTATAAACATTCAATACAACTAAGAAGAACCCAACTCTGCCACTCGACTGGGAGTCTGGGTAGAGCCAAGAACCGAGAGACATACAAGAAACCAATAGAATGTTTATACTAGAATATCCCAAACCATAAACACAAAACTAGCCTTACACAAAACAAAAAACATCCCAAAAAACAAAATAACACCTCAGAAACAATTCATTTAATTCCAATTTAAAACATCAATTCATTCATAAAGAAAAATACCCACTTGAAAAACCATGATATGCAAAAAAATTCCCAAAATATCTTTTTAAAAAGTCATCTTCACTATGAACTCAAAGTAATTTTTCAATTATAAAATAATTTATGCTCTAAAAAACTTTTTAGAGAATCACACACTTTTCTAGAAACAAGAAGCAACCTTAGAAATCAATCACTCACCACTGATATTTCATGACACCTCACAAATATGCATTTATGTGCTACTCAGGCACCCATCCACCTAATCCACCAACTATTAAATACTCATGTCCACATGCACAATCAAGAACCCATATGATTACAACTAGTGAAGACAAGGCTATTCTGATTTCAAAACAAAACGTTTCCAATATTCCAAAATTACCTTTTTCCAAAACCATCTCAGAAATTTGAGACAATTTTTTCGAAAGAATTATATTTCCAAATTAACTCACTTCAATTTCAAATAATCCAAGACCTTATTTTAGAATTTTTTTCTTCGTAAAATAAGACACCAAATTCTAGAATCATGGTTCAAATCAAACACACCCTAAGAATCATGTCAAGATCACATCAAGAGAAAATAATAGAAACCCCAAAGTCTGCTTTCCTTTTAGAAACCCCTTTGTGCCAACCAAAAACTGAACCAAAACATCACCAATACTAAAGAACCTGGACATAGAACTAGTGGTCATGCCTAACCCGGCTAAATATTTTTGTAGACTATAACCTATGAAGGAACCAACCACTAGAAGTGTCTAACCGTACTCTCGGGCATCACATGGCTCACTTATCTATGGGTTACCGCGCACAGTACCAATTTCCTACTACATTCATACCATATCCACAATGAGTGAAACCAAAGACAGAAATCATGTATTACACTAGATACTCAAGGATCATAATGAGTAAGAGTTTTCAATGCTCTTACCACACCTACCAATCAAGTACCGATAATCATATCTATGATATACCTGAAACCCCAAATAAAAATAACTAAACATCCCTATAATAATAATTTTCATGAACCAACCCAAGTCGACCTTGAACTGGTTACCTTAGTCGGTCCGCGACAATGCCAGAGAGGCATTCCTAATCCTCCAATTTTCGTGACAAGCACCATGACATCAACATAAATGAAGGGAATGATTCTCCAAATTAAATGAATAAAAGTAGAAGAAATAATTAACAAAAAATCAAAATAAATAACACAAATAATGAAACTAAACGAGAACATAAGAAAAGAAGACTAACCAAACAGAACAAACAATATCTCCATGTGACCTCACTGGTCACTATTTAACATATAGCTAAATGTCACCCAAGGCAAACAAGTTCATGTCAAACCTGCAACTGAAACTAAAAGCAAGAAAAAACTATACGAATTAGTATTAAAACTCAATAGGCTATTCTGATAACTATTTTCTATGCACATGCATTAAATAAATAAAAATTAATTTCATATTTGATCTAAATTTTATAAAATTTGAGTTCTCACATTCAATTTTATTTCTAAAGCACGTAATAGTCCATTTCCCTTTTTAATTTAAATCATGTTTATTATTCGGTGGAAAATGATACGTTACATTTTTAAACCATTTTCTAAAACAATTTAAAATACAAATTTTAGTTTTTAAACAAGAATAAAACCATTTGAACACACACAACACACAGTAATGGAAATAGAAAAGTTGAACACGGGGGAAACAACCAAACTAAAAACCTCAAACGTCCGTCAAACACAAAAAAGAACAAAAGAAAACATGGGTCAAACATAGGAGATCATGAACAATCCCAAAAGTGTTATACTAGTAAATTATCCTGAAGGCATGCCTACTCTCGATGGTGTCAAAACACCATAATGCTAGGTGTTTACCTACCTGGACTAACTGAGGGGCCCAATCCCTTAACAAATCAATGTCTATACTAAGGGCTATAAGACAATGCGTATTCTAAATTAGTGCATCATTCATTTTGAGAAGATTCACATACTATGGTAGTTTCCCATGCCCACAAGTGTAATAATATTTTTTGATTAAACAATGCCAATCAAGTTACCAGTCACGATGCACAAACATCACACACAATGAATCACACGATCGACGTAGACAACCGAATCACCCCTGAGTCACCCCAGAGAGAGTTTTTAAATTATTTCATTTCATTAATGTTTCAAATATGCTATAACAAACCTCTCAATGTAAACCCATTTTTAGATGAACCAACACATGCAAAATCACTACCAAAGAATCAAAGAAACACCACTTTCAATCTCAAAACCATTTGAAACCCCATTTAAGAAATCCATTTCAGAATCCAAAATCACCATTTAGAAAATAAGACACATTTGAAAAATCCAAAGAGGAATTTTATCAAATAGTAGACGTAAAAATTTCAACAAAGTCATATATTTCAATACATCACCATATTTAAACAAATAAAATTTAGGACATATAATTTTTCAAACAATTAAATACCCATAATTAAAATAAAAACAAGATGTGAATTAATGTAAATAAATGGATATTAAATTTAATGGTTTATTCATAGAGATCCGTCCTCAAGAAAACTAAGACAATGTTTAGAATTCCATGCTTTCTAATTAAATTAGACATCCACTCATGTGCACATACAACCATATATAATTAGGTATATCCTTTACTCAATGCTCGTACTCCTCGCGCCATGAGGGAATACACACATAGGGGATCTAAACATTTATATATACATGCATACCTTCGTATATGCCCACAAGTCTTCCAATGGAAATGTAATTTCTACACACAATTTATTAATCATTTATGAAAATTATAAAACACTTCAAAGTATCACAAAAAAATGTTTACACAAAAAATAGGCCATATTTAATTAAAAACACCACATAAAAAACCAAATTCACAACAAAATTCTACCCAACCATGTTCTAAAATGATAACTCAATTTATAAAATTATTGACACAATTATTAAAAAAATTTAAAATAACACAAAAAATGATTTCATCATGATTACACAAAATTTTTCCCATGTAAATTACACTTTAAAACATTTTGCACATCAATCCTCTTTAAAAATACTTTTTCATCTTGGGATAATTTAATAGACCATAAATAAAAGTTTATGAAACTATTTTTAGGAAGTGATAAATTCCTTTAACAACAAAACCCATTCAAAGAAATATTTTATGACAAAAAAAAACAATAACATATCAAAATAGAATTTTAATCCCATTTAATATTTAATAAAATAGTTTCACAACATAAAAACACCAATTAATAAGGAAATGTGGGTTTTAATCCAAGACGCACCACATTTCACAAGAAAATACAACTAAAAATAATAATAATAAACAAACACAAATACTAATTTATCACCAAGAAAATTAATTTAAAAATATGATAAATTTGTTAAATTATAAACTTAACTCCAAAAAAATGGTTATATATGGAAACACCATCCTTAGAATAGACCAACATCGCAAAAATAACTAGGAAAAGTACACCACAATTCAATATCACTACAACCAAACTCAGATATGTCCTAATTTAATAATTGAACCTAACATGTCACAATTAGACCTTAAAAAACATGGAACTATAATCCCAAAACACTGAAAAATGGAAGAAAACCCACATCAGTGTAGCATGCACTTATGGAGAGATAGAGGAAGGCTGTCCATGTAGAATGAGGGGAATCCAGAGGTTTATCATGTTAGAAAACCACATGGAATGGGGATTCAGGTTCTCTAGAGGAGCATTGGGAATGGATTAGGGTGGTCAAACTCAAAACTAGAAAGAGCGGGGATTGTCACTGATACGAGGGAGAAGGCCAGAGGTTCAGGAGTGTGCAGGGTTGCAGGGAGTAGGTCTAGACGTTGGGCTAGTCGGAGGAAAAGAGGAGTGGTCACACAACAGGCCACCAAGGGGAGGTCAGAGCAGCTGGTCACCAGGAACAGGAGGCTAGGGCAAGGTAGCGATGAGGGGAGGTGTGTTGCGCACCTAGAGGAAAAGTTTCTTGGGGCCTGTAGTTTTTGCATACAACTGCAAGGGGAGGCACTATGCCTCAAGGGAGAAGAATATGGGAGGTGTGATGTCCCCAAAATATTTCCTAAAAAAAATCAAATGAATTTTAAAATAAAAAAGACTAATAATAATAATAGAAGTAATAATAATAATAATAATTTCTTCTAAAAATAATACTAATAATAATATTTGTATTCTTGATGATAATAGTTATATTAATGTAATCATAAAAATTTCATTAAATTATTTTATTAATAATAATAGTAACACTAAAAGTAATAATAATAAAAAATTTAAATTCCATTTAAATCATAATATAATTATTAATAATTGAATCTTAAAAATTCTAAAAATGATGGTAGAAACCATTCAATAATAAAAATAACACACACACACACAGATATATATATATATATATGAAAATTATTAATAATAATGAGTTAGAGTGTGACAATATATATGATGAAATAAATCATGTTGATATTTCAAATGAATAAATTAATGGACTAACATTCTATTAATACCATCATGATGAAAAAACAACCATATTCTTTTTGGTCACCTATTCTACTATTTTCATAGTAATTGATTAGCCCAATATAAATCGTATTATCCATTATGTAGTGTTTATAAAATGGAATATATATTATCTCTATTTATCTTTTTGAAGTAAAAATATTACGACAATGTAATCATCTTAATAAAATGATTCAATATGAATTAATTTAATATATAGTGTGGGATCTGTTTTAGTTATTACATTTCAATAAGTTATTTTACAATATTCATCATAGAAGTTATATAAAAAATTCATTGAAATAGAAAATATGGTTGATTAATTTATTATTACCATTGAATAATATTTAACGAGGTAGGTTAAGTAATAATTTGGTTTTATAATCAATCCTAAATTTTCGGTTAATCAATACATTATAGTTTAAAAAGTATGTAAAGGGTGTTATCCATAAAATATATATTATCTATGAAAATAATTTTTTTATTTTCATAGTGAAAATGGTGATTAAATTTCCCAATACATTTCATAGTTTTATAATAATTGAATGACATAATTCAAAGGAAATTGTAAAAAAAATAAAATTAATAAGATGATACTTCCATTATGTGTGAACTATGAAAGGAAACATATTATAAATTGTGTTTACGGTACATGTAAAATATAGGTTTAGAAAGAAAGGTCCCTATGAAAATGAAATCCATAGGTTTGGGAATATATTAGCAATTATGGAGGAAAATAATCCTAAAATTCCCAACCAAAATCTATTGATTTGATAGCATTGATTATAATAAATATGTTTATAGGTTCTCAAACTAGAAGGTTAATGATGATGATTGATTTCAGTAATAACACAATCTAATATAAAATTTAAAATATCCTAAGATAACATGTTTTTATGTGATGTATAATAACTATGTGGAGTAAAGATACACATTTCATCCCCTCTAATATTACAAATGTCATATTTTATTTTGAAATAATACAATGTTTTATAACTAAAAAATTTATAAAGGTATTATAGAACCACCTCCAAAACTAAATATAGTATAACATGTAAAACCCAATAATAGTATGATGAAAGAATCAAAAGTCTGTGATTTTTATAAAAATAAATTATTTGAAAATTTTATTCCAAATAATATTGTTAATCTCTCTATAGTTGATTTCTATTTTTTAAAATATTTTCTTGGTTTACATGAGGCTCACAATAATATCCCTGGGAAAAAAGTCATGTTCAATATTCCAAAGCATCTTGTGATCATATATCTGTGTTGTGATTAATATTTAATTCAAATATGAAATTGAATCCATAGAACAGAATGTGATATATTTTAAATTCGGGTGACAATAACCGATGTTTGTGGAAAAACTCAACATTTAGGACATGTAAAATGTGTGGGAGATTATTGATTTTTTTTCATAATATTTTCTGATTTAATCACAATATTGGTAAGTTAGGTTATCAATTGAACTCATATTTACTACTACACATATTTAATATTGTCGATATAGGGTTCCCCATTTTTTTAGGAATTGATTTATAAACCCCAATAAACTCTGCAAAAAAGAGTTTTTTATAAAATTGTGTTATCTTTGGACGAACCAATTATCATTATTCATATGAATAATGGATTAATACAACTCAATATTGATTTTTAGGAACATTGAAATATCTCAATCTTGATTAATGATCATCCTCCTCATATTGATGAATTTTAGGATCAACATTTATTGGAAAAAAACATTTCAATGATTGATCGTTATTCTAAATATCATTAATTTACTATAAAAAGATGATATACCATTGAACAAATTCAATAAATGGTTTGGAAACTAGGAATATATAGTGATTATAAATTATTTTACTAATTATTCTACTATAATAAATGTTTCAATGCATAGAGTCATTATATATTACTGTGATCAGTTTGGTTTATTATATAAATATGATATACATATATATTAAGAGTCAAGTTATGGGGATGAATTTGACAAGAGGTTTTTACTGAAGATATAAAAACCCATCCAAAAACTCCCCATGATTGGATTAACTTATTATAACCACTTATTGGATAGTGGATGGAAACACGAGTTGATTTATAATATTTTATAAAATAGGGAACTTAACCATCTATACCTACACATGCACACATCTCAAATCCCTTACAATAGTGATTTGTAAAAATATTATTATCATGAATGAATACTTCTAAAATTCCACAATGGTAACACATTTTCATGCACTGAGAAGAAAAATTACCAAAATAAATCCCACCAAAATGATATGAGAAAAGAATATTCTAAAATATTGGAGAAGACGATTATCATGGTAATCATATGAACACACTTTGGTTCATTCATATAACTAAATAACTCAACATTTTTTGTAACTGATGAACATAATATTATTTCTTTTACAACAAGCTAAAAAATTCGTTTCATGTAAAGTATGATTAATGTTTTTTTATATAAATCATTAATAACATATTTCTTTCATATAACAGAATCTATATTTATTGTTTCATGAACTGAAAAATATCAAATAGTTTAAATAAATTTAAAAAACAAAACATATTTGGGTTTTACAATAACGTAGTTAATTTTTTATTATCAATTATTTTAATATTTAATTACATTTAAAAAAATTTCATTTACTTAATGATAACCCCCACACACTAAATGTTTTCAAATTAGGTGTGCCGTAATGAAAAAAACACTATGATTTATATATTGATGAAAAACTCTTTCTAGGGTTATTAAAATTAGATGTATGTATTATAAAAAAACATCCAATTATATAAAAAATATTCATACAAATGTTTTCATGGAAAACCAAATAGTTTCATGACCATAAATGAAGATGTTCAACTATACATTGGATAGCGTAAAGGTTATCAATAATTTTTTTTATCATATTTAAATAAATGTAAAATAAATATTTCACTAATATGTATTATAGTAATCCATATATTACATTTATAAACATCCCAATATATTATTTGAATATTAAACATATAAGATTACGATACATTCAAAAACCATAAAGGGTAACATTCATTGGAAACATGAATACATAAAAACATGTTCCTAAAATATTAACATAATATCCCAAAAAGTTAATCTCAATTTGTAACCACTTAGAAACATCACAAATAAAACATTTCTTCATCTCTTATGGAAAAGTGAATATAATAAATTAGGTGGTGTAATTCATAATAAAGGTAATCCAAATATAATTCAATGGTCATTTAAACTTATCATTATAATAATGGGTATTTTAACATGATACTATCCTTTTTATATTATACAATGTAATTAATAGATTATAACCACTAGTCATGTAACAAATCTTATAAATAAAAATCATATCAATCATAAAGTGATTAAATAAAAAATTCTCTGAGAATGTAATAGTATCATAATATATTGCCAATATGGAGTGACATAAATAATGGGAAAATCATAATCATATAAATCTTATGTCATAAATACCCACTAACAAATTAATATTATATGAGAAATTGGATAACTATCCATTTACCAACATTTAGATTTAATGAACTCCCATTTATCATTTTATGTCACATGAAATTAATTTTTACCAATTAAATTAGATGAAAATATTATTTCGGGGAAACCCATCACATAATCAAAAATGTATTCCTAAGTATTCCAAAAGATCATAAAAACATTCATAATAAATTATCCTGGGGAAATAAAATGGGTCTCATGAATATTTTATAATGATAAATAAAACCAAATTTAATATATGTGACATTGTTGGACAATACACTTGGTAAATCCTAATTAACATTTTTGGATTTTAAACCAAATGAATATTTCATTTAAAATATAACTTGAATACTTTTTGGGGAATATATATTTACCATTTTTAAATCACATATTAAGGAGAAATATTCATTATACAGTATATAAATCATTTTAAATAAAAACAACCATTAATATTTTTAAATTTTTTTTAAAATTATATATTTGTCATGATAGTATGATATTCCATTCATTTTTTTTTATTTTAAAATGGTTATTTTTTCACATTTTTTGTAAAATTTTGAAAGAATTTCATTCATGAAATCTTAAGAATATTCCCATAAAAATAATTTTTAAATACTAAAACATAAAATAAATTATTAAATTAATAGTAGGAAAATATTAATGAAATTATTATACTCATTTTTATAAAATATGTTTGTTGAATAAATATATGTTTTACCTAAGAGAAAAATAATGGCAATTATTCTTGAAAATGGTCTCTCAATCCTATAAGTTAATAAAATAGGGATTAATAAAGTTAATAATGTATTCTAGAGATATTAGAAGAGGAAACGTAAAAACATTTAATATTTATGATATATAATATGTAATTTTTCCAAAAAAATATAATCATAAACTATCTCAATAAATATTGAGATTATAAAATAAATAATTACCTTTACATACACATGATTAGAATTCAAATTTTTCCCTTATCAAATAAATATAAATTTATTATAAATTAAAAAAAGTCATTTAATTACTTATAATATAATTTATGATCTAATTATTACATTTCCACATCAATATATTCAATAAAATTTATTAAAATCATAGTTTCTGAGTGTAAAAGGTGTTATTCTTGATGAGAATATCATATCGGTAGATTCATTTCATTTACATTGGTCAAGGTTCCATAATTACCAAATTTTATTTGTTATATAAATATAATAAATATTTATAATCATCCACAAAAGATAACGGTATAAAAATGTTTTTGATCATTCATGTGGAGGATAAGTCATACATATTCAAATATGTAGTTTAATCTTCTCAATGAATATAAAAGATGAATGATAAATTATATTCGTACATTTATGAATAATTATTTCATCATATATATCATAAATATACATTAAATATTTCATTATATCCTTTTATATACATTTTCAATGAAAAATGAATCACATCACTTACTGGAGGTGGCGGTCTACACATATGAAAAAATGGAATTTTCATTTTTTTAATAGATTTGATGTTAAGAGGGTATATATGATATTAAAATATAGAATAATAGTTTTATTATAAATATCATACATAAATATTAACCAAAAATAATAATCATCCATGAATTATGATGATAGAAAATGAATTGTATCAATATGTGGAGGTGGCAGTCTATGTGTAGGCATGAGCTATACACTCACTTCCTAATTGATGAATTTGAGAGAAGATAATTATTGATTCAATATAATAATTATTGTTAACTATATTTGTTTTACTTATGTTATTATTTAACAATGAAAACCATATAATCATAGTATTTTGAAGAAGATATTAATATAAATCTATCAGGTAAGACAATTAATTCTTCATCTGGTGACCTCCTTTTATATCAAATCATATAGACCATTTTATTTTTGATTTCAGAATAATTGAACACAATATTTAGTTATAGGTATGTTCATAATAGAACATTATCGGGTTTTGGTGATTTATATAGATCAAATTAGTGTAAATAAATAATTGATAGTTTTTCTTTTTATAATTTAAGGATCATACACACTATTAATTATGTCAAAAGATTAAAATATAAATAATCCATTATGAATGCTTTTTTTGGAAAAATACTCTATATTAAAATAAGAAGAATATATGATAGAAATATCATCATAAAATAAAATTTATATGTGTTTTGGTTCAACTTTAAACTCTATCTATTCGTTTAAATGTTTTGTTGACCAATTATATTCTTAATCATGTTAATGAATATTTAACAATAAAGGGTTATAATTTTGCATATAATGCATACATAGGAACATAATTGAATAAATGATGAAAATAATGAAAAATTATCACCCAACATTTACTATCATTAATATTATTATATAAATTAATGAATTTTAAAGAATAATATTTTAGAAAATACTATTAAGATTATATAAACAGTTATTGACATTATTTGAAGCTTAAAAAATTGTGAAAATAATTGAATGTTAATTTAATTTTATAATATATTTATATATATTATTAATATATATGGTCCTTCAGGAACCAAACATTGAAAAAATTATATTTTTTTATATGTTTTATAAACATTTACATGATTTTTCTTCTACTAGCACCAGCACTATCTTGGTGTTGTGTAATAATTTAACAGGATTATTCCATCAATAAAAATAAAGGATAATGTACAAATATAAATTCCATTATATTATCTTCCAAACAAAAAATTAAATATTAACTTATATATGTTTTTTTACTAATGTAAAATATATTTTTTTATATTAAATTCAAGAGATTAGCATGTCTGAATTTTATTTATAATTAATAATATAATTTTTAATATCTAGGAAATATATTACCAAATAACATATATTATAATATGTGGTGTTTATGATTTTATTAATTTTGTTCAATATATTAATTTCATGTTCGGGTTTGACATTGATTCATTATCTAATGTTTGACCCCTATTTTAGCATGTTTAAACTTTCTAAGGGGAAATGTTTTCAACATTTACTACTAAAATTGACTAAAAATAAATGTGGTCAATTTAGAAAATTTAAACAACTTAATTAAAATTATTTTCCTACTTTTCATGCTTTATTGAACATATGTGTAATAATTAAATTTTAATATAATATTTTGAGACACATTAGAAAGTGTTATTTTATAAAATGGTTTTTAATCATAATAATTAAAATGTATCATAATCATAAATATTTCTCAATCAAATGAAGATAATTATAATATTATAATTTATATTGTATAAAATTAAAATGAAATAAAAAATATGAAAAATATTGAGAAATTTAAATTATTTTATTGATTGAAATTAAGTGTGAGTATTTCAAAAATCAATATATTTTAGTTAATCATAGAAATTCATTCTTTCCAAAAATATTCCAAAATATAAAAATTGTTCAATATGGATATGTATATTTTAAAAATAAATTAATATTTGTATGAATAAAATTTATATATTTGGGTGAAATTTATTTTCATACATGATCATAAAAAATATGAAAACCAATTTTTATTGGAAAATATTATAAATACATTACTAAAATTAATAATTATTTATCAATATATTTACATTATCAAATGACTTTATACAAATTATTCAAAATTTAGTTATTACAATTTATTATGCAGATTTAATATTATTGTAATAATGGTATAAAACATTAAATTTCATTTATAATCTTGTTTGTGTATATTGTATACCATCGTCAAAATTAAAATTACTTGAATAGAAATATAACCTCAATTTTTGTGGTGTTACAACACAATCCACCACAATGAAAATTCATGTCACTTTCATCAACATAAAAAAAGATCAATTTTACATGTTCATCCTAATTTCCATCTTTCAAACATATTCCAACATAATGCTATTAATGATAAAGATGATCATATATAACTATAAATTAAATAAATTAATATATAAATGTGGAATAATTTATCCATTAGTAGACATGATCAACTAACCAAAAAAAGTTATTTTAATGGTTATGTCCTTCTATAAAATAGCTTCAATATTAGGATCAAAAGAATATATGATAATATATTTCTAGATATAAAATTATTTTATAAAAATAGAGTTATAAAATAAATAAATAAATAATATAAAAACGATACAGAATGAGGGGAAATAAAAATTTCATTTCAGATGGAATAAACCATGAACAACAAGATCATGTCAAATGATTACTAAAAAAATAGAAGGATTGAAATGAACTAATCCCTTATAAAAAAACATGAAACTACACCTCGGGGAAGTTATTGAAATTATAATACATAAACAAAATATATATCCAATCTAAAAACCATCTCCAATAGTCATAATTTATAATTGTGAATCGACTGTTTCAATAGATATCTCAACTGTTAGATAAAAGAGTATGATAGAGATGGTAAGAGTAGTACATTATTTTTGGAAACATAATGAACTGAATTTGTGGTTTCCAATAAAGTGGATGATGGTATGAATGATTAAGGGGATAAATAAATTTTTTGTAGAGTTTATATTTTAGAGTTAAACAATATAAGAGATTATATAAAAAATATGATTGTTTAGATAACTTTAAGGAATTATAAGAAAACATATAAATCAAATTGATAAAATAACGGAATGTAAATTCCCAATGCCAATTATTTTGGTTAGTCCCATACTATGACGATAACTGATGAGCACTACTTTATCAATGAGAATCTTCCACCAACGTACATTAATTGAATCAATTTAAAAAATCTGAAAATAGACAATATGAACTATGATTATCATATTCATTTATTAATGAAATAAATATTCAAATACCTATAATTTTCTACAAATCAAAAATAAACTGATCATATGACCAAAATTTTCATAAATCATCCCCATTAACTACATACTAGAAAAATAGATCTCAATAACACATAGTATTTTGTCAAATTGGTTTAGATAAAAGTAGGGGTAAAAAACCAAAATTTATACTCCTAGAATAAAAATATTATTGATAAAGTAATGACATGATGGGTTATTTTAAAACAAGTTTACAAGTAACACATCATGATCCTCTAAGGAATTCCCATTTTTAAAATATGTCCAACCCTAAAAATTTAGATATGTCAATGGAAATTCCTGTTGTGTTGAATGCAATATGTCATAGTTTTAAAACCTCTGAAATTAATATCTTGAATATGAACCAATCTATTATGAAATATTATTTCCATTATAAAATTCCTCTAGTAGGGAAAAAACTAATGAACTCATCATCTAGTAAATCACAATTAAATGGATGTAATAATGAAGTATTAGAATTATATATAAGAAAAAAACTAATACATAATTGATAGTTTCATAATAATTTCTATCTATAAATAAATCAATAACTCTTCCATACTACGTTTTATAATTTATTAATCATTTAAACACCATGATAATAACCTCTAACATTGTAACCCAAATGGAAATTTAACTACCATGTAATCAACACCTAAAAATAAAATATCCCAGATTTCATGTCCCATTCCATATTCCATAAAACGACCATCTATTACAAGAGATAACTCTTATTTCTGATTCTTTTCCTCATGGTTTGATATATATGAACTAAAATTAGTATGTTCCTCACCTTTTACAGTTTCTATAAATATACACATACTATTTTAGGACATGATAATGTTAAATGTAATCATCTGTGAAAATCCAATTCTTTATATTAGACACCATAGAATTAACTCCCATCATTAAGAATGAAAATAAAATATTATAAAGTAAATTATAATCCATGTATATGATAGGTAAACCCATATAATCATGTTATATACCTATAAAATGATTCAAAATATTTAGAACCCAATCAAACACCAAATTTTAAAATCCAAAAGGATCAGATAAATTGCTTGATAACTCTCAAAGTATATAGGCATAGTAATAAAAACCTTTATTTATGGATTGAGTTTCAAATCCGACTCAATTTCAATATATGCAGTCAGAAAAAAGAAAACCATGGGAAATTTATATTAAATAATAATTTTATCATTTATGAAAACAATATAAATCCCTAACCATATCAACTCACAACAATCTCTAAACAAATAATCCACCCCAATAACAATGTTTCAAAATAAAATCTCTCAAAAAATTAAACCTCATATTTTATAAACCAATAATATATTTTAGAAATAGGTAAAATGAACCACAAATAATTCGTTATTTTAGTTTTCAATATTAATCATAACAAAAATATCAATAAGATTAATAATCACCATTGATTTTATAGTGAGTGTAATAGGCTTTACTTCCTTAGATATAAAAGTCTTCCTAATACATCAATGAATAACTACCAATTACTTATTTTTATAATGAACCTAAAGGAAATCAAATTGATAATTCTTATCACATTAAAATTAAAATATATAATTTAACCAGGAATACAATCTATTTTTCTTCTTAAAACTAGTAATTAATCTATTCAATAAATCACTATACTTCCTCACTCTCCCCTTCCACAAACCATGATACTTGAAACTAATATATTGCATCTCAACCCATCTAAAACCATAAGAGGGATATAATATAGTTCCATTCCAAAGAGAAATTATTTACTCCATTAAAATTATTCTATACATAACCTCCTCCTTTGAAATTCTATAAAATCCCAATTTATATAATTGTTTATTTTTCTTCAATTTTTAATAAATTAATAAATTTATTTTATTCATAGTCAATAATTATGAAAAATTAACCATCACGTGACAAAAAAAATTCATTGTATTATTAACATTTTCTTCCTCATGCTATATCACATTACAACAGTAATCCAAATATCCATATATACATTATTGGAAAAGTCAATCTAGAATATTTCACAAGTCAATTCCCAATGGAATATTGTTTTTGTCAACGTGATTCGTTTTATACCATCAATGTGGGTAATTTTTAAATAATCTGAAAACTATTGAGTCTTAGAATCTATCCATATTCCATAATAACCCATTTAAAACATAAATATCTGATAAAAAATCCATGGCTTCATGGATATAATATTAATTAATGACTTTGGATACTTTATCCCATTTCAATAATAAAAATATATCAAAAAAGGATTCTTCATACTTCATTTATTAACAAATTTAAATATATTAATTTCATGGAATGAATTTAGTTTTTTATAAGACATGTAAATTAATAGACATATGATTAATGTGAATAATACTATATGGATCATAATATCATGATTGGGAATAAATCAAATAGATAAACATAATTTTTATCCTAATAAATAGTTTCCACAAAATAAACTCATTATCTACTCTACATCACAAATCCACACTCATTCCACTATAAAAAATTACCAAATAACATCTAATCCTCCCCACAAAATACACTCAATATATATATCCCTATGAAATTCATAAAACAATTATCAACATAAATGAAAAATAATTTAATTCGTACAACATCACATATGTATAATAAATCAATTACTAATTTATAAAATTAATTTATAGACACATAAAAATTAAAGATATTGATCATAAATACATTATATATTATTTTCCAAAAATACCCAAATTATTTCTTGGGGTACTAATGAAATAATCATAACCATTTTATCTTACAATTTAATAATCAGTAACATATCATCATTTTTTTCTAAAAAAATCAAATAATAAATTTTCAAACTAATATATGATTATAATATGATTTTATTTATATTTAAATAAAACATTTAATGATTTTTGAACTAAAAATAAATAAATTCATAGAACAGATACATCATTTTTGATATGTAATTGATATTAATAAAATTATAACATAATATACCATTAATAAATTAATAATCTGTTAATTTATTTATCATAAGTTTTTGAATTTTATACAGTAATATGATAATATATTCAAAATTTCTTATCAATGAATGTTATGAATCTATTTTACTATATTATTATAATATGTAATGACCAAACATCATAAAATTTCATAAGTAAAAACTAGTTAATTAAAATTAATTACCAAATATTTCATGTTATTATATTAAATTAACTCATTCAAAAATCTCATATATAAATACAAGAAACATCAATTTTGTACAATTTGGCATTTCACAATAAATTATAGTTCAAAACTTGATACATTAGAGTCTAAAACATCACATTAAATATAGTTTTAAAAAACATATTTCAATCACAAGTACTCATCAATGGAATATTTAATCCAAGATGGAACTTTATTGAATTATGGAATAAAATAATGATATTTTAGGAAACTTTAATTATCAATAAAAATATATTTCTTCCAAACATATATCAGTTTTCATGTACACAATTAATACTAACATTACCATACAGGTTTTTTAACTACCATTCAATGAAATTAACATTATAATAAAATCAATGTATATCAAGATAATGAATCATTATATAAAGTAATGAATTTATAAAAAAATTATCATACTATAATGTATTATTTTATTAAAATTAAATTAATTATAATTACTTTGATTACATCATATGAATAAATTTCAGCAGAAAAAACATCATTAAAGATAATTTCAAAATAAAAATTAATATAAATAAAACATCTGATAATGATTCCTGAGATATTCCAAATTCATTACCCATTAATTAGAGTTTCATTATATGAAAATTCAAGAAGATGATCAAGGTCCTCTCATCAGTTCATATATGGGAACATAAATACATGTTTCCTAATATATATTCTTTGCCAATATTATTTGATTAATTTAAATTAACATATTTCATTATTATAAAAATGAAATCATCGAATATTTTGAAATTTGAAATTCACATATTTTCCCTAAAAATTCTATGATATCACTTTTCAATGTCCCACCGCCACTAAAAACCACCCAATGTTATACACATAAGATAATTGTGACCACTGAATCCTATCTAAAGTAAAACATATCTTGTTGATAATTATGTATAATATCTATAATATATATCACTGACATTATTCTAAAAATTCACATGATACATAGGGAATCCACTTATAAAATCTATATATAAAATAAACACATTACAATTTCCACACCATCACTATATCTAGATACCCATAAAAATGACACAATTAGGAATAATGAATGAATGGATGCCTATAAAAAACACATCAACAATGTAATGGGGTGATAACTTGAGATTAAATAATAGGAACACACATATAATGAATTCTAAATCTATGTTAAATAATGTGTATGAAATAACCATGTGTTATATATACAATAAAAAGTAAAAATGAAGGGAATACTAGGTTCCTTATAGATAAACATAAACAATTGATAAGTATGATACATTATGTTATCATGATATTTGTCTTAAAATGAAATTATTATAAAACTCTTATAATAAAAAAATAATATCTATCAATCATCGAAGAAAATATAATTATTTATATTATAAAAAATGGGGCAAGGAAAACATAAAATATATCATAATTCTTTCATTTTAAATTGATCTAACTCAAATTTTTAGAATAATTGTTGGAAAAACCCTCCCCAATTGAAGAAGAATCCATTAATTAAACATCAATATTAAAAACACGTCATCCCACACCTATATTAAATATTAATATAATCAAAATCATAACAATATAACTATATCAACTAACATTTAACATTCTCTACATTGTCTATGTCCTCATGAAACATACCATGAACTATTATATCCCATGTATTTATATATCATATATCCCGATTATTCACATCAATCTAATGAAAACACAAAATCCCCAGATCAAAAAATATCATATCAAATATCACATAAAATAAGGTAGTCACTATATCATTTTATAAGAAATAATTTATAATAAATAAATTTTATAGTAATGGAAAAACATAAATCACCACCGTAAGATTGGAAATATAACAATTGATTCTTCATTACTTATAACCCTGAAAATTATATAATAATAATTATTTCATTTTTTCATTTTGGTATTAAACATATATCATAACTCACCCAACATATCACTGAGTCTCTAGTTAATAAAATCATAACATTTATATCAATAGTTTTATCATATATTCTTCCATTTACAACAGAAAATTTAACCAACTCTCTCCAAAACAGTCCAATTACTCTTCAATATATTTATGAATAAAAAATAATAATTCACTAAAATAAAACAATTATCACTATCCTAACAAAATAAGTAATAATTATAACCCTAAAATATACTAATTTCAACTAATAAACAAAAAATATAGAACGTAATTATATAGAAGATGTAAAGGGAATTAAAATTATTGGAAAACATCAGGGAGATAAAAACACTCCTTAATTACACTATTTAGTTAGAACATCCATAACAAAATTACTAAACATAATGCTAATTACTAGAATTATAACCCACAACCAATCATAAATATTACCACAAGACAATAATATAGAATGTTATAAGAACCCGATAAAATTTAATGAAACCCCATGTATATAAACAACTATATCCAAAATAAATAATCATTAATCACATTATATAATATTAATTATTATTTTATATCCTATTCATATTATCATTCACAACATTTATTCTAGAATATCTCTTATAATTCGAAATTTACTTATTAATTCTCATTTTAAGCTTAAACAAATATTTTATCCCAATGGTATTAACATTAATGTTGAGAATATTTAATTGTAAATAATTTAAATAATCTTCTAAACATGGAATAAATTAGAATCTCATTAATATGATTCTATTAACAGTTGTGGGTCAATAACTACTTCATGCCTTCTTTAAAACCATTCCCAAAATGGTTTTTATATTATGACATAATAATTATATTCCGATGATGGATTTAATTTAATGAAAAAAGAGAGTTATAAAAAATGATAAAATAATATAAAATCTTTGATGAAAGGTGAAAACAAAATATACTCGTCATTGAGACTAGACCCAAAACTCCAAGTCTATAAGAAATAAATATTATATTATGAGAAGGAATATATGAAACTATTTACCAAAACCAAAATAGTGACACTGGTCCATAGGTATGATTTTCAAAAATGATTTGATATAGAAAATAATAACCCCTACACCTAGACCAATTGATCTTTTAAATGAATGGGGAACCGTTATAGATTTTGAATTTAAGAGGTCATATAATGAGTTAAGAAAATGTGTTGGCTATAAAAATAAACTGGCCTAGTGAACCACTAAACCGAATCCAAACTCGAATCATTCAAAATACAATTTTGACTCCCAAAACACATTGGATGGAAAAATAATCAAACATTGTGAACATGAAAATTTGGGGATGACTTCACCCTTATATAAGAATATATACATATAAAAAACTATACTGAAAATACAACAAGGTATATTCATATTTTGGGAATCCATGAATATAAATTAATATAATAAAATAGTCTATCTAACTAAACAGATAATGGGAACATAAACCTTTTTTTAAATATTCTTCTCATCCACGAAAAAAAATATTGTGAAATGTGATAAAAAATACGAAATTCACTAAGAAGATATTAAATCTAAAATAGACAAAAAAATAAATTGGAACTCAGTTAAATAAAAAATTCATCTATATCTCCCATACTCACTCACCAAATAAAATATTATATGACCATAAAATAAAAAGAATCATCAAATGGAATAAATGAAAAAGAACTTGAAATAAAAATATATAACTACTAGACACATAGTTGTATCTACATTGTGTTATATACAATTCCCTTAAGGATATAAATATTGTGTGTATACAGTTCCCTTTATATAAAATATATGTATTATTCGTTTTAATATAATGTAAATAATTGGTTTTTATCATATCAAATTAATTAAAACCACGTATCACATTGTAATTACATTTATATCAATCCCCAAAATTTTCTAAAGAAAAAGTGTGAAACCATAATAAAAATAATAATAATTCCATGAAAATTGAAATACCACCTTTAAACTAATGAAAAATGGAAATTATTATATATCATATTCTAAAATAATTAATTGAAATATATTTTTCATATTTTTTTCACTATTCATTTAAAACCATTAAACAAGATAATATATTAAATCATGTTTAGGGAAATAACTATTATTTTAATTTATAAATTAGCATTCAAAATCATTTATTAATATATATTGAAATGAAACCATAACCCTACCTAGAAAACAACTTCCACACAATAGGACAAATAAAATAAATGAATCAGAATTAATTAAAACATTCAATGCAATGGTGTGGAAAAAATTAAGCTCGAGGAATGGGATATATAGAATACATATGAAAGGATCCCATAAATAATTTGAAATAGAATCAAGGCATCAGGGGAAAATCGCAGATTAATAATAAATATTGTGTTGGATCAGAGAATATAAAAATCGTGTGGTGCTGGGTGGTATATTAAAATATTTTTTTAATAATTTCAAAAAAAACATTATCAAGGATCATAAATGGAAAATATAATTTTTTATTACATTTATAGAGAAATAAATACCTTGGAGTTGGAACATTCTTTGATGATGAATTTCAATCATCTGAAATGACCATTTTTGATTTCATTCATTACACTATGAGGATCCAATGGTAGATTCCCTATAGATATTATCTATACATTTTCTAATTGATCTCCAAGAAAGACCACTCAATAAATAGGTTATTGAATATAGATTTTAATTTCATATGATTTTCATTCTTTATTGATAATTTTTCATAATTGAATAAATATCTCATGTATTTCTCATTCTTGAGAGGGTTAGAGGAGGTTTCAATCAACAATTTTCAATGCACAATGAGTATCTATTCTTAATTTTGGGATGTTCTTTATAATATAAAATGTTGTCTATTTATAGAGTTATAATTTATAGATAAATTATATTAAATTTTATGAAAATAATTAAATGTAATTTTTTACCTTTAATAAATTCCATAAATCATACTAATATAATTATTATGCGGTGTTCACTAAATTGTGAAATATCAAATCTTATTTAACCATATTATAAATTTATTATTTCTCCAGATAGTGTTTTTGTCTATTTAAATTCCTCTATAATTTCTTAAATACATAAATAAAAAATATTTCTTTTCCATACACAGAAATAAATATTTACTCATTATTTAATAAAAAAATATATTTATTTCTATTCACAAGGAATATAATAAATATTTATTTAATTTGTAAAATAAATTTAAATTTAATAAAATTATTCCTCAAGAATTATAATAATAATTATACTATTAATTATAATCAATTATATTTTTGTTGTGATCAAAAGAACCACCTAGTGTTTGACCCTCTAGGGTTCTTTCTCATTGAAATTAGATGAGCATGCCTAAATAACATGAATAATATATAGTAATAGATCGAGGAAACATGTATAATGATAATAATGTTTCAAAATTTAGAACCATATAAGAATTTTAACTATATTATATAATACGTAATTCATAATATCTCATCAATATGGTTCCATAATTGTTTTATCAAAACATTAACTCGACATATCATTATTAAACTATCTAAAATAGTATTTTTATTAAACCATGGATTGGAAATCTATTTAAAGGTTTAAATTATAATCCAAATGAAGAGATATGACCTTCCATAAATATATAAGAGACAATTTATTCATTAAGATATCCATTAATGGAAACTGAATTTGGCACACCCAACATAGCCTACATCTCACCAACATATGGAATTATGATATTAACCTGTAAATAAGATTTTGTGAGTCATGAAATAAATTAATGATAATTATAAATGTTTGGACCATTACACATTCTCCTAGATATAAATATACCACTACACCATAACATATGAAAATATAACTTTTGGTATTGTTTTAATAATATCCCATAGATGAAATTACCATATGATAAAATCAGTATGATGAGCCTCATCTACTAATGATAACTCACTCCTGATAGAATAAATAAGTTTTTTCAAATCATAAAATGTTATCCTACTATAGATCTATATTATTAATATTTTCGTAGAACATCATGTTTAGCATCTTGTTAGTGATTCACTATAATTTTATCAATGTAATAGATAATTTAGGACATTAATACAATAAACCCATGAATAAAAATAAATATTAGGATATATTTTCTTAAATTAATAATAAATAAATTCAATTAAATTTAATCGAGGGAAATTTTGTTGGTCCTTATAGACCAACACTACCTAACTCTTTCTGTAACTAGAGTCATCCACATATGTATTTTAGTCTTCTAGACCTCACATTTTAATCATATTTCTTATAATTTAAGGATTTATTCTATGGTTCTACCACATTGTCTTATGTGGAAATATTACTCACTCAATACTAATATCTTTGAGAAAAATCCCATATGAAGTGAGATTTCTGATGCTTCTTCATCATTCATTGATGTGAACATAGATTGTTTTCAAGAGAATCACATCATTATTATCTTAAAATAGTATGATACGATCTTCATTCCCATGTACCACATCATTCTTTGGTGAATTTTTTTAAAACCATACAATGTATTCAGCTTCATCAGAAGCCACAATATACATGGTATCTATTATATAATATGTGAACTCATTCTGCATTGAGCTATCTATCAAAAAGAACCTATATTCAATGTAATTATTTATACCCTATTTGTGACTTCATGTAATCTTGGCCACTTTTGAAACTAGATTATATATATCCTATAATAATTATTTCCACATACCCTCCATAGAAAAAGAATATATCATCAATACAATGTATAAAAATAATTTAATTCTTGACATCTATACAATGGTGGTATCCGTGATTATCTTGATAACATCATAACACAATCAATATGTAGGAAACATCAAACATAGTATATTCTATATCATACATGACTAACCCAATCAGTGAAGTGCATGGAATCCATTTTATTCTATTTCATTTCATGTTTTTCTAAGGAAACAATTTCATGTAATTATATATTTAATGTGAAATATAGCAACAAATACTCTTTTGTAGGGTTCAATATTGAATCTATTCAGCATTATTTCAATGTATGTACCATAACAAGATTGAAAAACCTCTTAGTCATGTCACGAAGGATATTGATCTAATGAATATATGATGGTTAAACCATGTCCTTCATATATATTCACTTATTGTTCCCACTATTAGAAGACATTAAGATAGTAGTTTCATTTCCTATGGTAAATATTTCATCAATTTATAATATTTAGTAATGAAAAAAACTTCCACTAAACCAATTATAGACGCAAGGATCCAATTAATTCATTATTAATCAAAAGTCCATTATGGTTTCATTAAATAAATTTTACCTAACCTATAATCTTGATTAAATACATACATGCATTTTCTAAGACAACATATCTTAATTTAAAATTTTTGAGTAAAAACAATTAAATTTTTGTCATATATACATCTTCTAGAAAGTTACCATTAAAGAAGGATGTTTTTAGATCCATTTTCTAAATTTTAAAATTTTGATAAGATGTTATTGAAAGTAAATTTCAAATTTATTTCAGTATTTTAATGATTGAAATGGATTCATTATATTAAATTCCATGATTTTGTTGAACAAATTTTCAAACTATTAATGGCTATTGGTACTAATGTACCCTTCCTTGTAGAATTTATTCTAGAGTACCTATTTGAAACCAAAAATATTTACATATTTTAAATGGTCGACCAAAATCTAGACATGGTGTTGGTATATGGAATCTATTTACATGTTCATGTAATTTTTCCACAAATAAATTTTTTTTGACACATATTGAATCCTTAGATATTAGGGAATAATTATTATTAGGTAACAATGAGTCACCATTCTTAGTGACTTGTAAACTATAACATTTTAGTTCTTTTATATCTCTTATACATTGTAATTTTTTCTCTGTAAAAATTTCATAATCCTTACGGACTTTTGGTATCTCTTCATATAAAAACTCTTGTGTTCGTTAATCCCCTATATAATCTATGTATTTATTTACCCCTCTTTATATTTTATAAATGTCCTACCACTCATGTAATATAGAATGTATCTCCACTATGCCCATTTTTTCTAAGTGGTACCATTGGTAATATCCCCTTCATTCCTAGGGGTTTCCTATAAAGGTACTCTTAGTAAATCTATGTGAATTCATGTAACCTAAAAAATCCTTAACATCTACTTTTTTTCCCAATATATTTGAATTTCGCAACATTACATTTATGAAAATTCCAAATTAATATCAGATATCTTTTATTGATTTATTTTCCCTTTCTATTCTTATATGTGCTACTGCTTATAATTTGTATCCCAAAAAGGATAATGGAATAAACACATGACTCATCATTGATATCACTATTTCCAATATGGTGTGTTTCTTACTTTCTCACACACCATTCCACAGATGACTCTATGGTGGAGTGAGTTTTTATAATATCCGAAATAGTCATATTTAATTATTTAAATCTTAATTTATACATTCTCTCCAATGTTCAAGGCCGATTTTCATAAAATTATTTCCAAGATCGTCCCCAGCATCATTCTTCAGTTCCAAATATTTATCAAAATAATCATACTTATTCCTCATCTTGAAGAAATATCCATATCTTCTATAATCATCTATAGTTTTTTTTGTACGATTACCTACCATAGAATTATATAATAAATGGTACGCACACATTGTTATGAATATATTCATGAATCTGTTTAGTTGTTTCACCATTCCAACTATATAGGTATCTAGTAATTTTATATTATAATAACATCTAAAGTTCACAATGGGATTTTAGTTTAAAATATTTTAAATATCCACATAGATGTAATTTAGTTATTATTTATTCATTTATCTAAAAAATTTGTTGATGCCAATGGTGGGTGTGGTATGAGTGATATAATTTAATTTCATTATTAGTTTCCAATACTTGGTTTGTGTAATCGAAAACCTATAGACTAATATTTTTATGTGCCTTGGAAAAAATTAAATACTTATAAAAGAGAATACATTTATTCCAAAATTTCATAATAATTTTTCTGTAGCTAATATGGACATGATGAAAAAAATTGGAACTAAAGAAAAAATATAAATCCATTTAAAACAAAGATAATTCTAGTAGTAAATGTGAGTATGTAGTTCTCCAATAGCAATAATAGTAGGATTATCTTAGTTTTCCACTCACAAATCAACCTCCCCTTGTCAATATTCATGAATCTACATTGTTACTATATTATAATACATTTTCAACCACCAATATCCCTATCAAATTATTATTATTTTTTAAATTGGATAAATTTAACTTGATAAAAAGTAAACCTAAAAAATTACATTTCTTATTTGGAAAAGTTTTTTTATTCATGTGATCCATATTTCCACATAAGAAATAGAAAACATTATGTTACAGTTATTTCACCATAATATTCATATTCTGAAAAGGGTTTTAAAAATCATTGGGTTTAAATATTATTAAATTCCACTTCCATCGTTCACCATAATTATGAATGTAATTTCATGATTCTTATCATTATCTACCTGGAGTAGAAGAGTGGGATGATTTTATAGATACATCTCAATGTTAATTATTATTTATTTAACATAAATGTTGTTTTATCTCTTTTAATGTGATTCATGAATGATATATGTGCATAGTTCTTCTAGGAGTTTATACCCATGATCCTCTTGCTTCTCAATGAACCTAATGAGCAAGACTATATAAGGACCAAATATAGAACCCTCTCTATGATTCCTCTGAAAATGATCCATTGAAATATTAAACTATTCTAGTGTATATCAATCCTAGTAATAACCACTTATGTGATCAAGAATTCTATATGTATCACTATTTTAGTGCGAGTTGATGAGTTTAGTAGACATAGAAGAAGGCATCAAACATTAAATGACAAATGTGTCATTCATATGTTTCTCATCATTTGGGAACTATTCATTAGTCACATCATATGGAGGTATATCCAAGAATGAGGATTAAAGAATATATGATTCATTCCCATGGAGTAGGACACCATGAAGGAATATGTACCATTATTTGTATTGACAAAAAGATAAAATGTTATCTTTACAAAATATGGATATTAGTGATAATGTGGTTGTTGAGCCTATAAATTTATTCTACATATTTTTTGACATATTAAAAAATTAATATTTTGTTATTCAAATTACTAATTCTTATATATGTTCAAATATAATTCAATATTTAACATTGAATGTAAATTTGAAATTAACTTCTAGTGGAAAGGATTCATATTCACCATATAGTTTCCCAAAAAAAGGGTTGATCAAGCTACTTGATGTTATTCTGGAATTAATTTCAATGTAATCTACATGATTATAAATCCTTCATACATTTAGTTGACACCCATAACCTAAAATAATGACTTGTAATTTATCATCACAAGCTTCCAAATTAATCCATGTCCATAAAGGGGTACTCTTCATTATGTGAAATGGTAAATTAAACCCATAACAATCATAAGAACTCCCTCTTAAAAATAATTCTTTCAAACAAGGGTTTTTCAAACACGTAACAATAATGAGTTTTGTTACTAATCATGTAATCAAAATCCCAGCCTCACTTATAATTAGTATGAGTGATTCGAATCAACTATGCATCAATTATATCATTTTTTCCTTTTCATGTGTTGTTAATTTTTTGTGGATTTTAATAAATTCATTAACCCCTTTGGAAAAAAAAATATGCATAAATCAATTATTTAATTCATTGTGCATTAATTTTATCTTATTATGCCCATTACATTTCTTATTAATATTATGTGGCTAATACAAAATTAATTTACAATATTGGATAAATCATTGAGAAGTAATATATTAATTAAAATTTCATATTTTCACAATAATTTATTATTTCGGATTCCCCATCCTTGTGTCTAATAAATAAATAGTTTCATAGACAAAAATAATTAAGTAGTTTCAAGTTATATTCCAGAGCATTATATAACATTCGATTAAATGAGTAGTAATTAACACAACCTTTAAATTTGGTTAAATAACACCATTTTTTTTGGATTGAGTTACGACGTTAATCTTTTCCACATGTGTATCACCTGATTTAAAATCATAATGGATCAATATTGAACAACCTCTACATGCCTTCAGATAGTAGATTAAATAATTTTTTTATTACCCACAGTCGTATGAGGGGAACAAAATGATTAGTTCAAATCATATTACATAAATATTATTGTACCTGTAGGCCCTATATAATAATGGAGGTAGGGATGACACATATTCCATCATATATAATTTCATAATATATAACTATGAAATTAGGTAATATATTAAATTTAAACATCAACCACATACGTAAGTCTTGGGAAAGATTATGAATATTCACACCTACAATGAATACACAAAAATAACAATCTAGCATTCATTTCTATAGCCTTAATTTATTATTTAAGAAAAATATTAATTATTTAATTAATTAATTAATTCACTTTCATCTTAATGATCATACAATCATAATTATATATATCCATAATTTATGGAATTCATCAAAATAAATGGAAGACCCAATAATTAAATAATATTTTTAAAAAATTGAATTATAATTTAGTAATGTTTAAAACAATTATTGGATGGTCAAACACACATTAGTTTCACAATAATTGAATGAACGTTTTAATGCCACAATTTTAATGGTAATTTAATTTTTATTATGTATTTTTAAGGGATACTACACTATTTATTATATCTAACTACAATCATTTTTCATTTATTTTATTTATCTCAATCATAAACATGGGGCATAAACTTGTTAACTTGACCTAACTACATAGTGTGTACAAGATGGGTACATGGAATGTACCATCTATTTGTGTTCTTGGTTTCCTTGGTAAACACACACTGGGTAATAAATGCACTACTTTTAATTAAATTCTAACCACTTCCATGTATTATTATATTGGGTACATCACGTGTGATCGGGATACATATAATGTAAACCATTTATACCAAATAATGTTTTGGAACAACCTAATGGAATATCCAATTTTTCTTTATCTTTTCATAAAACATCAATAAAATGAAACGATAAAAAAACATGAATAATACATGGATAACATGTTAATTTAAATTGGTTTAAAAAATGACATGAAATGAAAATATTACTATAATTGAACATAGATCAACATTAAAATAAATAATTATATATTTTAACATGAAAAATCAAATAAAACATATTTGTTATGGGCAAAATGGATGAATTCAGTGGTAGAAGACATATTAAAATTCTTTTTAATAAACATTTCCCAAAAACATGACCGAGGATCATGAAATTATCATATGTTCTTAATTATTTTCATTCATTAATTGGGATTGATGAATTATCTCCTGAATTCTTAATTCCATAGAGGGCGGGAGTAGGAATAGTGGACAAATAATTTTTATGTCACAACCATTCTCATTTCTGAATATATAGATGGTATAAAAAATAGACATTACTATATATTAATATTTATAATATTTAAGTAAAAATGTTATTAAATTTCATGGAATCCATTAAATAATATTTTTTCTATTAATAATCCACATAACTCAAAATGATAATAGTATTATATTATTTCATATCCCATCATGCATGATAAAAAATATCATTTAATCAGCTTGTTATTTAATATTTCTATCCTAACACGACCTCTTTCCATTCAACTCATAATGAATTTATTTAATTCAAAATTAAAATTTTATTCATAAATACATATTTATTTCACATACTAGTGAGTAAATATTATTTTCAATAACATATTATATGAGGAAATATATATTTATTCAAATTCCTTTAAATAAATATTTATTTAATTTACGTTATAAATATAACTATTGTAAAATAATTTCACGGACATGAGAAAATTATTAATTATCTTAATTAAAATCCAATATATATTAATTAATATCAATGGAAACATATACTTTATGGTATTCTTGTATTATTTATCATTTCCATTATCTGATCTTGCCTAAAGATCAAGAATATTATTTTAGAATAGGTTACGACACTAATTTGAATGGAAAAAATATAGCAATGTTGAAAACCACATACGAATTGTAACAATATAATATAATCCATCTATCACGGTATCTCATCAATAAAGATTGATTATGTTGTCATAAACATACTTATATGATATGTATTTCATTGAAAATCAACAATAAAAACATTATTACTCCATAGAAATAGAATACAATGGGATGGTAATAGTCCAATGAAAGGACTGAGATATCCAATTCCATATAGATGGAAGGGAAAAAAGGTTCCTCAAAAAATCATTTAATTAAATGTTAAAAATGAGGCACCCAATATTCCCAACATACCACCATCATATGGTGTGACCGAATTAGCCAATAAATCTATGTTCAATAAAGATCACATAAATTATTAATAGTCATAATGTCTAAATGCAATTACAAATTCTCTCAGATTGGAATATATGATGAGAATATAATATGAATAATTCCTACTAGTATGTCTGTTCAAATAATCTCACATATTATAAATTACCAAGTGATAACATATATTTTAGAAAACTCTTATGCTTATGGGAACTCACACAATAAATGCTATATAGTACTTGTCCTGTCAAATTATGTTGTAAAGAAGAAGAACAATATTGATAAAAATATTACAAAACATCACGCTTCTCATAATTGTAGGGAATTGGTATGACCTAATGAATTCAAAAAAAATATATAAAACATTATTACATTAAATCTTTGTATAAAAAATGAACAATATTAAAATTGAAATTAAATTACTATTTAATAATACAATATATAAGCAATTTAAGTATAATTTGTTGGTCCTAGGATAGAAACTATAACACACTAAACATATCATATAGACCTAAAATCCTAGGTCATCGAAAAATAACAAGTCTATTATACATGTAGCACATTAGATTATTCATGAAAAACAATCCATCATTTGAGTTCTCTATTATCATAGGCCACAATCTAAATAGCGATCTCTCAAAATTTATTGGCCATAAAACCCAATAAATAAAACAATATATAATTGTATTTTTTTACTAAACATGGTTATATTAAAAATCTATAGGATTAAAGTGATAAAAACAACTGTATGTGGCGAAAAATAAAGATAAATGATAATCACATGAAGTAATAATAATATAACACTATGGACACTAAACTATAACACCTCAATCATTATTTCTATAAGTTGACCCATTTTAAATTTCATTCATATTAATTATTAATAAAAATCCCCCACACTCATTTCTTCATAGTCATAATAAAATAAATAAAGAGTGTCAATATTGAGTGAAACCAAAAAATCAAATATACTCCATTTTTTAAATTTCACTATGGGTCATGGGAACATTTTTTTAATTACATTATTTATTATCAATAAGCAATACCATTCCAAAAAATATTTATTTTTAATCAACCAATGATCAAAACCGTTTTAAATTTATTATTTCACCATATAAAATCACAATTAAACAAAATATTTCCATAGAAAAAACATATAAATTTCTTGAAAATATAATATTAAAGTTTGATAAAAAATAATCAGTATATATAAATTATTTAACTGTATATTTTTTATGTAATTAAATCACATGTCATTCTTCATGAGTATGATATTATGGAAAGTGAATATAATTGTTTGAAGGATAAAAATGTGTGATTTATTTTGATTACAAAAATATGTAATTGTGATTATATTTAAATATTTTAATGTATTGATATGAATTTTACTTGTTTTCAAGAGGATCTAGGATAAATAGAGTAAAATACAAAAAAATAAAATGTACATTTTCATGAGATAATGGTCAATGTAATGAGATTCAGAATCTTGTGTTGCGAAAATCCACCATATCAGTATGTTCACATATGGGTCTATATGTAAATTATTAAAATTCATAGTAATGTGTAAAATGTATAACCACAAGAATTTTACCCCAAAATTATATATCACATAAATGGGTTTATATATAAGGTGATAAATATTTGAGGATTCGCATATTAAGATATACCTAATGTGATAAACAATAAAATTTTCCCACATAATATAACTCACATCTGATCCACTGAAAATTTGGATATAGATTTGAAGGAAAAAATTTCCAATTTAGGTAAAGTGATTTCTTATCATTACATGTATATTATGCCATGACCCGTCCTTGGGGCTCGTTCCGTGATTACCCCAAGCCCGAATTTCATAGGCCAAGGGCTAGAAACTAGAACCAAATGCGTAAATCCTGATAAAATGGAAGGCATTGCCTTTATATAAGTAAAGAAACACAATAGAGTATGCAAGATTAAGTAAACACTATGTAAACTGAGTACAAATGTAAGTGCGGGAATGTAAATGGGCCAGAATACAAACCCAAATGAAAGTACAGTACAACTGAAAAGAATGTACGACTGTAGTAAAGTAAATCATCAGCTATTGAGTCATCCTCCGGCTATCCCACCATATGGGTGGGTACAGATAGTATCCTCAGCTCCTTGGGTCCAGTCGTCCGCTCTATGTACGTCCCTCCAAGTGTTCCACCGCCAGGTATCATCCTGCTCCACAAGACTCCTCCTCGATTAGTGTTTTCTGTCGTCTTCATCCAACACAATGTAGTGCAGGCATAGCCCATGCAGGGGTGAGTATACAATACTCAGTAGGGACCCCAAGACCCCCAAAGGTCTCCCAGAATCCAAAAAGGATAAACAACAAAGGAAAGATACAAACACAACGTATCAACCAACTCTACTTAGGTATATTCCCATACATATACCTAAGTCATCAATTCGAGTTTGGCTCCAACTCAAGAGCCCATGTACAACCCATTCTACACAGGAAAGAACAACACAGTCCCCATAGGAAAGAAAGTCAATCATTTCGATGATATTTATTGAAAGTCAAGACTCAGCTCACACAGGTATACTACCCACGAAGAGGGGTGGAGATGATAGATGTAGCCTCTAAATCATCTTCCCTGCCGAACCCACATAGGATCAAAGTACAGAATTCGTTGCTGCCAAACCCACGTAGGATATAAGTACAGTAACCATCACTGCCGAACCCACGTAGTATCAAAGTATAGTCTTCATCGTTGCCGAACCCACAGAGGATCCAAGTACAGTCGTACTCGCTGCCGAACCCATGTAGGATCCAAGTATAGTCATCATCGTTGTCGCAGTCGCAGACAGCTCTGGGGTTCCCGCACACAGTACGCTCGATTCCGGGAGGGTCCGCTCCAAAAGCCTAGGGGTTCGTTACATCAACTATCACGAATTCTAGAGTTGATGTATCTGGAAGTTCTCTCTCAACAAAAGGAACTCAACGCGATAGATGGTGCGTCAATCGGATGCTCGGTCTGAGAGATATAGCCTTTTCCATCCCAGGGTCCCGGTTAGAAATGTGCTTGTTTCTAACTCGGAAGACTTCCAAAAATATCCAAAACTCACTCAGAGTATCGCAAAAAAAATGTATCATCGAAAGAGTCCCAGTTCCACAGACGGCGTGTCGATTGAACGTGCGGTCCTAATGTTATTCACATTTAAGTGAATAACGGGCCCGAACCATTTTTTCCCAGTGGGCCGATGGGTCGGGTTGAATCAGTTTGATGGGTCCAACCCAGTAGGTGTGACGAACCGGTCCGAAGAAAAAAATAACTAGGCCCGAAGGGACGCGGCCCGACCCGAAGTGGTGCAGCCCGACTGGCTCGGTCGAAGCCGAGCGGTCTCTTCCCCCCCCCCCCCCCCCGTTCTTCTGCACCGGTGGCGCCGCCCTTCCCCGAACCTGCCAGTATTCTTCACACGCATACCATATGGGCGGGCCGCCGGTCCTCCAGTGCGGCGCCCTCCTGGCATCATGGTTCAGCACCGCCCGACCAGTCCTCTAACTCAGCGCCATCATGGCACCGCAACTCCACTTCGCCCGGTCATCCGATGGGTTAGCCAGTTCTTCCACCGAAGCGGCCCATGTTGCAGGCCATGGTTCGTTCCACACAACCGGCACGATTGCGCTGGTTCCCTTCATCACGATCCCGGCATAGCGCGAGGGCGCTGTGTTTTTCTTCCGCCTCTGGTTTCCAATTCCAAATGAATAATGTTCCAGTGGAGGGTTGTCGGGCCGTGTTCCTTCGGCCCGTGCCCTCTGCATTAGACGGTAACACATGATCAAGAATGAAAAAGTTTCACTAAAAACAACGAACAATTTTATTCTCAATAAAATTGAAACAACACACCCTACCTCAACAAAAGATGATGAGCGTTGGCGTCGTGGGATGAGGGTTCGTAGACATCGATGGAGAGCATCCGAGGAGGAAGTGGCATATCCCCTTTTTGTCATGGAGGTAATATTGAAAGGTTTGACGTTGTTGGGGAGTTCCAACGTCGATGTCTCCTCCCTTGTCATGGAGGACGAAGAGGACGAATAAACCGGGGTCGCCTGGTCGATGTTCTTCATCGAAGAGTTGACTTTATTCGTTGAGGATGAATTTCTTTAAATAAAACTAGAGCTCTCTCCCCAAAATCTCAACACAACATGCCAACCCCAAAAATAAAATAAGGATTCCCTTATTTTATTAAATCATTCCATGCATTCAAATTTAAAAAATTCAAACACTTAATTAATTATTTAAGAGTTTCAATTAATTAATTAATGTGTTTGTTGGCATGCAATAAAGAGGGAGAGAGGGAGAGTTACTTAATTAATAGGAGTTAACAAGTTTCAAAGGGGGAGTTTATGAGAGTTATGGAAATGTGGATGGTTGGTGCTTGTGTGGGCCCCACCTAACATTTATCCTCACATGGGTAGTTAGGATGGTAGTGGGTCCTACCCTAACTTCCCCATGTAGTTTATAACCACATAAGATATAAAAATAAAATTGTTCCACAATTTTATTCACCTCTCAATTAATCCACAAAAAAATTAACTTCTTCTCCTGTGAAAATGCATCTCCAGTAAAGGTCCTCTTAAGAAATTACCGGTGCAGCGAGTTTGCCGGTGCCCTCGGATTTCAATTCCAAGTATCGGTTTAAAATATAGAAAAACCCGCTCGTTTATTTACTGAACTTACCCGATCTATACTTCGGAAAATGATTACAAGAACACCTGGCCTCAGAATTAGGTGCCATCAGAAACAGTGTACTCGTAAAATCCCAAAGAATTTATGAAAAAATTTTACTTGAAATTTTCGGGTCTTTACATTACTCCGAACTCAGGGATTTATGTCCCCATAAATCTATATCATAATCTAGGGAAACAAATGAGGGTATTGTGCATGCATCTGAGCCTCCCACTCCCATGTTCTCTCTTGGAGGTTCCTGTGTTGCCAACGAATGTGCACCAGAGGAATCGACCATCCCCGTAGGACCCTCTCCTGTCGATCCTCGATCTCCACTAGAACCTCTGCAAAAGTCTCCCTTACATCAATGTCCACTCCCCGTGATCAATGTTATGCGTCGAGTTGTGCACGTATCTCCTCATCTGAGATATGTGGAAGACGTCATGCACCCAGTGCAAGTTAGGTGGAAGAACTAGGCAATAAGCCTCCTCGCCTATCCTACTGAGAACCTAGAACGGTCTGATGAAGGGAGGAGATAACTTTCCACCCCAGACAAATCACTGTAATCCACATCAAGGTGAGACCAGTAAAAAATGTGGTCTCTATCCTAAAACCTCAGTTGTCTCCGCCTCCTATCAGCATAGGTCTTCTGTCTACTCTGTGCAGTCCTCATCTTCTCTAGGATGATCTGCACCTTCTCTGTCATAGCCTGAACCATCTATGGTCCTACGAGTGCTGATTACCCAGGGTCAGTCCAGCACAGAGGTGATCTGTATGGTCGGTCGTACAATGCCTCGTATGATGTCATCCTGATAGTGGAATAGTAGCTATTTTTGTACGCAAACTCCACCAAGGGTAGGTGATCCTCCCAGCTGTGACCAAAGTCAAGGACACATGCACAGATCATATTCTCGAGTGTCTGAATAGTCCTCTCTCTCTGGCCATCCGTTTGAGGGTGAAACGCGGTGCTCAGGCATAGATACATCCCAAAATCCTCCTAAAATCCCTTCCAAAGCCAAGAAGTAAAGAGAGAATCTCAATCAGAGACGATAGACTATGGCACACCATAAAGCCTTACGATCTTCTGAACGTTGAGGTGTCCCAAGCTCTCCACTGAGCTCTACTCTCTAATGGGTAGGAAGTGGGCCGACATGGTGACTCGGTCGACAATCACCCAGATGGATTCATGTCTTCTGGAAGTACAAGGGAGCCCCATCATGAAATCCAGGGATATCCCATTCCACTTCCACTTCGGGACCTCTAAGGGCTGCACCTAGCCCGCCGGTACCTGGTGCTCTGCCTTCACCTGCTGGCAGGTGAGGTATCGTGAAACGAACATTTCCACAGCCTTCTTCATACCCAGCCACCAGTGCTATCATCTAAGATCTTGGTACATCTTTTCTACTCCTAAAAGTACCACCAATGGGGAAGTGTGAAACTCCCCCAGAACCTCCTCCTGTAATGAAAATGGTACCATTTTACATCCCCAGAAGAGGATGATGTGCTCTCAACCTACAGAAAATCTATCAAGTAACTGTCCTATGGATATCTGTGCACGTCACATCTCACAATCAACGTCCGCACGATGTGCCTCTCTGAACCACTAAATTAGTGGAGGAGTGATTTTGAGTGACTATTGAAAGGCTGCTCCATCTCTATCCATGAAGGATATCGGCAACACAGCTAGCTGATCTATTGCCTCTCCAAGTAGCTGAATTCCTGGTCTCTTGCTGAGAGAATCAGCTACTATGTTCCCCTTCCCAGAAGTATAGACTATCTCAAATTCATAGTCCTGGTGGAACTCAAGCCAACCCTGCTGTCTTAGGTTCAGTTACTTCTGTGATAAGATATACCTGAGACTCTGGTGGTCAGAGTAGACTTTAAAGCGCTCTCCCATAACGTAGTGTCACCACATCTTCAAGGCGAAGACCACTACTGATAACTCCAGGTCATGGGTAGCATAGTTCTACTAGTGCTACCTCAACTGTCGTGAACCATAAGCGATCACTCCCCGCTCCTGCATCAGGACACACCCGAGTCCGGTCCCTGATGCATCGTAGTAAACTCTGTACCCTACGCCTTCCTCTGGTAGCCTCAAGATGGGTTCATTGGTCAATCTCTGTCTCAGCTCTTGTAAGCTTTGCTGACATCTATATAACCACACGAAAGGTTTCCCCTTCATCGTCAAAGATGAAAGGGGTGCTGCAACTCTGGATAAGCCTGACACAAATCTCTGATAGTACCTAGCTAGACCTAGGAAACTCCGCACCTCTGTCATGCACCTGGTGGCTCCCAAGAAAGAACTACATCGATCTTCACAGGATCCACAGCAACTCCCGCCTCAGAGATGATGTTCCCCAAGAAGTGGACCTCTCGAATCTTGAAGTGACACTTATAGAGCTTCTCATAAAGCTGGTGCTCTCAGAGTGCGTCTAGTACAACTCATAATTAGTATGTGTTCTCCTCCTCAGTAGTCGAGTAAATCAGTATGTCGTCGATGAAGACTATGAAAAATCGATCGAGGTAAGGCTGGAAGATCCTGTTCATGAGACTAATGAAAACTGCTGGAGCATTGGTTACACTGAAAGGCATAACCAGGAACTCATAGTGGCCATACCAACACCTGAAGGCTGTCTTCTGCACATCCTCGTCTCGAACTCTGAGCTGATGATAGCCTGGCCTGAGGTCTATCTTCAAGAACCATCGTGCTCCATTGAGCTGATCAAAGAGGTCATCAATCCTCGGAATTGGATACTTGTTCTTTACAGTCTCTTGATTCAGGTGACGGTAGTCAAAACAAAGTCAAAATCTCTCATCTGCCTTCTAGGTGAATAAAATCAAAGAATCCCATGGTGAAACAATGGGTCGGATGAATCCCTTTCCCTACAAGTCCAACAGTTGTACTCGTAGCTCATGATGCTCATCAGGAGCCATCCGATATGCTTTAGTATATATTGGGGCTGTCCCAGGATACAGGTCAACGTATAAATCTACCTCTCTGTGAGAAGGTAGTCCTGGAACATCGTCAAAAAAAAATTCCCCATACAGATCCACCATAATAGGAAAACTCCGACTCCGCACATCAACCGCTCCGAGGATGAGACTAGCCAACTGATGTGTGATCGGCTGCCCTCTCCTCTTTGTAAGTCCAACCTGCACTGCAAAGGCTCCCTTCTCGCTTGTGAAGGTGAACCTACTCCCATCTATGCAGACACACCGCACTTTGCGCTTAATATAATCGATTTGAGCATGGACTGTAGATAACCAATCCATTCCCAAGATGACGTCGTAAGGCCTCGACGACGCTACAAGAAGATCCCAGCCCAAGATCTTTCCTCTTAGAGTAAGATGACAATGCCGGAAACAGTGTGTAATTGTCTAGTCTTCCCCCGTACGAGTCTCTAGCTGTAAGGACTGAGCCAACGGCTCTGTCGGAATCTCCGAGCTCCGCATAAGGGCAGCATCAATGAAAGAATGACTCGCTCATGTGTCTATAAAAACTGCAGCAAGGGTGGAGTAGACACATATCGTAACTCGATTCATCTCAGGTGCGCTGTGGTCATAAGCATGCACCGTCTAAAGCTGATCTTGCCTCTATCCTCCAGATCCCTATGGTAAGGGTGGACCTCTTGGTGGTGGTGGTGGTAGAGCCTCGAAGCATCACCCACCACCCACTGCTCGACCAGATCCTCTGCCTCGTCCGCCTGCTCCCTACGGACCGCCACGGTCGAACCTATGCATCTTCTTAGGTGGTCCCTCAACCATCTTCTTCTCCTATTCATGGCGGGTCGGGAAGTCCCGAGCCATGTGGCCCTGCCCGCCGCATGCATAGCATTGTCTTCCTCTCATATGACTGTCTCTAATGCATGTTCCCCACACCTCTGAACCAGTATCCTGAGGTCGCCCACATGATGGCTTGGTCCACTTGGACCTCAAGGACATCTTTTTACTACACTCTACAGAAGACTCCGCTATGTGTCGCCCTGTGGTAGGCCTCATTGCGGGCGTAGGCTCAGTAAGGAATCTCTCCACAAGAAGGGTTCACTCCAGTACTCCTTCCTGCGTCAGAATGCTTAGGGAGATCATCGAAGCCCTAATCTCATGTCTCAGTCCTTGCTCGAAGGTCTGGACCCGGAAAAATGGGTCTCGTACCATGTCTATGGAGTAGAGTGAAAGGTTGGTAAACCTCGCCGAGTACTGGGCTACTGTCATGCTGCCCTTCCGCAGCTGTAGTGACTCCTGGATGCACACCACACGGAGGGTGGCTGGAACGAACTTCGAGTGGAAGAGGTTCTCGAAGTCTATCCAAAGTAGAGATGCCTCGTCGTGCACCTAGAGTATCAGGCTCCACCATCTACATGCTACTGCATGCAGGAGACTTGCGGAAAGGATCACCATAAGATCTGCCGGTGTCCCTATCAATCTGAAGACTCGAACAATAGCCTCCAGCCAATCCTCAACTACCTAAGGGTCTGTCTCTCTGTAGAACTTGGGCGGCCTCTATCGGTGAAACTCGTGCACCACAATCATGCATCATGCACTCTCCGCTGCTGGGGATAGTGGTATCGGTGGCCCATTGGGTAGAAGTACCGCTGGTGCCTCCGCTGTAATGGGGCCCTGCACCGAGGCCTCGTCACTTGGTGGGCTGCCATATCGCACGAAAATGGGAACCCTAGCTGGCTACCATCGTAGGGTCCATCCTGAAAAGAAACATCTGGGATATGGTTAATACATTATACCTGGTGAGCTGACACAAATTAATCACAAAGAAAACTTTTGAAACACACATGCAATCAATGTTTTCAGGCATTGAGTTGGAAATCAGAAGTCAGGGTCCTGGTGTATGGATACATGAGCCGCTGCACCAACACTGGATTTCCTGGATTGATAACCACACTCAATACTCTAAACATTATTGCTTCATAGAGAAGAAATTATCATAGTCCTGAGTTCTGCGGTAGAACCGACTCCTCTGATACCAATGTTTCACGACCCGTCCTCAGGACCCATGCCATGACTACCCCAAACCCACCATCCAAAGGCCAGGGGCTGGCGACTAGAACCAAAGGCGTAAATCCCGATAAAAGGGAAGGAATTACCTTTATATAAGTTAATAAACACAATAGAGTATGCAAGATGAAGTAAACACTATGTAAACTGGGTACAAAATTAAGTTCTGGAAAGTAAATGGGCCAGAATACAAACTCAACTGGAAAGAAAGTACTGCAGTAGTAATGTAAATCAGCAACCACCGAGTCATCCTCCGGCTATCCCACCTGAAGGGTGGGTACATATTGTCTCATCAGTTCCTTGGGTCCAGACATCCACTCCGTATATGTCCCGCCAAGTAGTCCACCTCCTGGTACCGTCCCCCTCCACAAGACTCCTCCTCGATCAGTGTTGTCTGTCGTCTGCATCCAACACAATGTAGTGCAGGGAAATCCCATGCAGGGGTGAGTATACGATACTAAATAGGGACCCAAGACCCCTGAAGGTCTCCTAGAATCCACAAAAGATAAACCCCAAAGGAAAGATACAAACACAAAGTATCTACCAACTCTACTTAGGTATTTGCCCATACATATACCTAAGTCATCAATTGCAGTTCGGCTCCAACTCAAGATCCCAAGTACGACCCAATCCACACAGGAAAGCACATCCCAGTCCACAAAGGAATGTAAGTCAATCATATCGATGATATTGATTGAAAGTCAAGACTCAACTCATACAGGTATACTACTGATGAAGAGGGGTGGAGAAGATATATGTAGCCTCTGAACCATCATCTCTCCTGAACCCACGAAGGATCCTAGTACAGAATTCGTCGCTGCCGAACCCACGTAGGATTCAAGTATAGTAACCATCGCTACCAACCCCACGTAGGATCCAAGAACATTCGTCATTGCTGCCAAACCCACAGAGTATCTATGTACAGTCATCCTCGCTACCGAACCCACGTAGGATCCAAGTACAGTCATCATCGTCGTCGCAGTCGCAGCCAGCTCTAGGGTTCCCGCACACAGCACGCTCGATTCCTAGAATGTTTTCTCCATGAGCCAAGGGGATCATTACAGAAACTATCAAGAAGTCCAGAGTTGATGTATCCCGAAGTTTCATCTCGTCAAAAATAACTCAACGCGACAGACAACGCGTCAATCGGACGCCCGGTCTGAGAGATATAGGCTTTTCCGTCCTAGGGATCCGGTTAGAAATATGCTCGTTTCTTACCTGGATGATATCCAAAACTATACTAAACTCACTCAGAGTATCTCAAAAGGACTGTATCATCAAAAGAGTCCTAGTGCCGCAGACGGCGCGTCGATCGGATGCGTGATCCTTATGTTATTCACATTTATATGAATAACCTGCCCGACCCATTGTAGCCCAGTGGGTCGATGGGTCGGGTTGACTCAGTTTGACGGGTCCAACCTAGCAGGGGTGTCGGAGCGATCTGAATAAAAACATAACTCGGCCCGAAGGGATGCAACCCAGCCTAGCCTGGTCCAGCGGGGCGCTGCCCGGCCGGCTCAGCTGAAGTGGAGCAGGCTCTGGGAGGGTTTCCCCCCGGTCTTTTACACCGGCGCCGCTAGGCGGTGCCCCTGTTCACCAAACCGGCAGGTTAGACTGGCCGGTCTTCTGCGCACTCGGCCCGCATGGGCGTGCCGCTGGTCCTCCAGCGCGGTGCCATCCTGGCACCATAGTTCAGCACCACCTGGCCGGCCTACGGGTCGGCCGGTCCTCTAACGCAGCGCCCTCCTTGCGCCGCGGCTCCACTTTGCCTTAGCGGTTGATGGGCCAGCCTGTTCTTCCACCGAAGCGGCCCGTGTTGCGGGCCACGGTTTGTTCCGTACAACCAGCGCGATTGTGCCTATTCTGTTCATCACGATTCCGGCATAGCGTGACAGAACCGTGTTTTTCCTCCACTTCCAGTTTCCAATTCCAATGGAATAACGTTCCAGTGGAGGGTTTTTGGGCCGTGTTCATTCGGCCCGCACCCTCTGTGTTAGACAATAACACATGGTCAAGAATGCACAAGGTTCAAGAAACACAACGAACAATTTTATTCTCATTAAAATTGAATCAACACACCCTACCTCAACAAAAGATGAAGAGCATTGACGTTGTGGGATGAGGGTTCATAGACGTCGATGGAGAGCATCTGAGGAGGAAGTGGCATCTCCCCTTTTTGTCACTGAGAGAATATTGAAAGGCATGATGTCGTTGGCGAGTTCCCGCGTCGGTGTCTCCTCCTTTATCGCGGAGGAGGAAGTGGATGGAGAAATCAGGGACGCAGAGTCGATGTACTTCATCGAAGAGTTGACGTTCTTCGTTGAGGATGAAGTTATTCAAATAAAACTATATCTCTCTCCCAAAAATCTCATCACAACATGCCAACCCCAAAAATAAAATAAGGCTTCCCTTATTTTATTAAATCATTCCATGCATTCAAATTTACAAAATTCAAACACTTAATTAATTAATGATGAGTTTCAATTAATTAATTAATGTCTATTTTGGCAGGCAATTAAGAGGGAGAGAGGGAGAGTTACTTAATTAAAGGGAGTAAACAAGTTTTAATGGGGGAGTTTATGAGAGTTATGGAAATGTGAAGGGTTAGGGATCATGTGGGCCCCACCTAACATTTATCCTCACATGGGTAGTTAGGATGTTAGTGGGTCCCACTCTAACATCCCCATGTAGGTTATAACCACATAAGATATAAAAATAAAATTGTTCCACAATTTTATTCACCTCTCAATCAATCCACAAAGAAAATTCACTTCTTCTCTCGTGAAAACGCATCTTCAGTAAAGGTATTTTTAAGAAATAACTGGAACTACGAGTTCACCGGTGCCCTCAGATTTCAATTCCAAGCACTGGTTCAAAAGATAGAAAAACGCACTCATTTTTTAATGAATATAACCGAGCTAAACATTGGTAATTGATTTCGGGCACACCGGGCCTCAGAATCAGGTGCTGTAAGAAACTACGTACTCGCAAAATCCTAAAGAATTTAATAAAAAAAATTCCATGAAATTTAAAGGTTTTTACATATTATGACTTCCATTTTTTTTATTGGATAATTTGAAAATAAATTCAATGATGATTTCATAATAATCACCATAGATTTAAAAAACAAAACAAATTATTTTCTTTTTTATTTATTCCATTTTAAAAGGATATTAAGATGTGTTTAATGCCATAAGATCAATACTCCACATTTGTGTCCCATAAAGACATTTATAAGACTTTTTATTGAATTATATATAGTTATTTTGGTAGTAGAAACAGATGAAAACATTAATATATGTCTTTAATAAAAATGATGGAGTGTTTTCTGAATTAATGTTGATGTCTTGAAAAGGAAATTAAATAAAAAATAAAATAGTAAATAAATATTCCATTTTAAACAAATAAGATTTGATCTCTATAAAATGCCAATAAATTTTAAAATATTAATTTATTATATAATATTATTCACAATATAATTTTTTTTGAATATATATGTTGAGTAATAATTATTATAATTTTTTGAATTAATAAATATTATAAAAAATTTCAAATACTAAATGTGAAATTTCTAATGAATTAGGTGGAACTTATCTCAGAATAATGAGAAAAACTATTTTGATGTTGGGATATGAACGTAGGTTCTAATTATATATTTCTTGAGTGTCTAAAATATTTATAAACAACCATATCATTAATTTTATTAAAATGTTTAAAAATTGATTGATATTTCCCAACAAATATCAATTTTTTTGAATAAAATATCATGGGAAGTCTATTTGTTCTAAAGATTTCATAGTGAAGTATCTACATTTAGTCGTTCAGAATAAACCTATAGCTAGAGGATATTCCATTACCATAGTGATAGAGACATTTAATATGTAATGTGATGCTATTAGTTATCCTATGTATCTGAAGGGATAGAATATATATTGATCTTGAATTAATATAAATGAAAAAATCATTAGAGTTGCAATCACTTATTCGTATATTAGAGAATCCATGATTGGGGTGAATAAACATTAATAACAGAGTATTCATTCATATATGTACCTATAAATAATTCACATATTATTTATTTTTAAATATAGTACCTAAAATGTTATGTGGTTCAATATATTATGTTTATCAGGTATATTCTGAGTCTAAAATTTTGACTTCCGATAGAATAATCCATAGAATAATACCGCTGACTTAGCCCCCCCCCCAAATGTGGTCAATTTATCCTAGGGAAAAATGAGTGGTACTATTGGGAATAGGGTTTACTTCATTAAAATTGAAAAATAAGAATAAATAATTTAAATTTAATTAATAGTCTTAGTGAATCTATATTCAAAAATAATGGCTACTATAACTTTAGGGATAACTATATTCCCTGCCTCTTATTTATTCTCCATGTGGTGAAAGAGTCTTCCAAACTGAGTTTTCAAACCATTTGTAAAGGGGAACTAAGAAACCATATGACCAGAGAAATATGTTGGTAGATGACACTTTAGTAAATGTTACAATAATGCTCTTTTTAAAAAAATTTATAAACTTATAATGGAGTTCAAAACTAGAAATTATATTTTCAAAAATTGGGAACTATATATTAAATTAATTTCGATCTTATCGAATAAAATAATTAAGTTTGTAAAATAAAATGTTAACTTATAATGATTGGAATTGTGATATCACTAAATAATTAATTAGAATATTAATTGAGATTCAATAGAAACGTATGGGGGTTTTAATAGAATTTGGATATATATACAATTTTCAAAAGTGTCAAAAAAATTATACAATATAGATTAGATACCATCTCTTTAGACATATAATATTGATAATTTCAATCATTAATTAAAATTTAAAAAATTCACTATCCTTGGAGAAGGAGAAATCATCCATCATTTGAAAATAATATAAAGGATGGTAGGGATTTTGAGGCCTTGATAAAAGATATAATAAAAGAAGAAGATTGTGAAAGAATATATGATTTATTTGAGGGAAATGATTATGTAAACTTTAATTTTTTTATTCACCATAAATTATTAGGAGTAGAAAGTGCGAAGGAATTGCAATAAAACCACTAAGGTGCAACAAAAATTATAAAATATTTTATTTTTGTATCTCTAACTATGGATGAATATTGACTAATTAAAATTTTATGAAGAGGATGAGAATTATTAAATTTAGATAAATGGCACGATTATTAATAATCATTATTGTAGTAAGAATTATTTTTTTATGAACATGAATTAAATTATAAATTATTTAGCACACCATATTGTGATTTTAATTTCATTACTCATGTGGAAAAGGATTTCAATTCTTTACACAGTAATGATTATTGAGTGGAAATAAAAAAACCCCTTAGAGAGATTAATGGTGTGATAGAATATTATTTTTGGTGGATTGTATATGTCAATTAATATAACTGAAATTTAAAAAATGAAAAAACTATTATTGATGTATAAAAAATAAATTTGGAAGGAATATATGTATCCCAAAATTATGAAATAAATAAAATCTATGAAGAAATGTGTGAGATAATATGGTGGATTATCATGAAGAGTTTTTTGATGGAAATTTTTGCGACCTAGATGATATGAAATAAATTTTCTGGGGGTCATAATTTTATAAGGATGATTAGTAAATACTACTCAAAGTCTTTTGGGGTCAAAATATAATATTATCATTTTGGTGATATGTGGCTTTCCAATAGTGATGATTTATTATATATTGATTAGTCTCAAAGTAAAAATATTATTTATAATATTATAGGTGAAATATTCAAGGATGATCGTATTTAGAAAAAAATAACAAGATACCATTTTTTATCAAAGAGATTGTTTAATATCTCAAGAAGGCCACTAATTCCTATAAAAAGTAGTATTTATTTAATGGAATAAACCCCCATTAAAATTTTTGAATGAATAAAATCTATTGATGAATATTTTTGTTGAATATAATTTTATGTTGGTGGGTATGTTATAAAAACAAATACATGTACTTTATTTTCAATATATTAATTGAAGGAAATTTAGAATAACTAAATGGGGGTTAATGAATTATATTGAGGATATATTTTAATGAATAAAGTAGTTGGTTTACATAAAAAAAATTTAATCAAAAAATAGAATTAGTTTTCATGAACCATATTATGGATTATGAGTTCAAAAATTTTATAGAGCCTAAAAATTATTTAATATGCTCCATGTATAAGTTGAATATACTGTAACATGGGAGATATTAAACCACAAAAAAATAAGAAGAATCCAATGCTGAGGTTGATAGGGACCATAATGATAAATAAAATTAATTATTTTATCAGGAAATATTGTCTAATATTGTGGAATAATGAAATTAAATTTTCTAGGAAAATTTATTTATAAAAAATTATTTCTTTTTTGGTTTGAAATTTAGTTTTTTCTCAATAATAGAAACAATATTATATGGTCATCAATGTATGATGTGATCCAAATATTCTATGATGTTTTTATGATTGTGTGGAAAGTCTAGGTTTGAAATTATATATTTTATAAAATTATTACATGACCATGAATATTCTTTGATAAATATAATACAATGACATGAGCATAAAACATACCTGAAATTTGAGGTAAATAAAACTATTTCAGACATTGTATCAATTCACTTGATGAAGGGGTAAAATATTCTCATTGAGGCTATCAATATTATATGAGACATGAATAATACATACCATGTTATGTGTTGAAATAATTTGATCACATATTTGAGATAATACTCTCGTCATCTATGTTATACATTGAAAAAAGTCCTAAATGTTTTATACAAACAATGATTGTGTATTTATGATAATATAAATGTAATTAGAGTAGATATTTATAGCAATAACTACTAGAAAAAAATATGTTGTTCTTCTAGAACTATTTTAACTTTTATGAATAAGTGTTTAGTGAAACCCATATAGTGGAGTCATAATGTTATGAAGTTGTCGCATAGTCAATATGAAAATTAAATAAATTTCCAAAAAAAACATGTAAAATATATTTTCCTATCAAACATATAAACCCTATTAATGTTTATATCTAACATATTTTTAATGTTTATTGTTGGTGGATTATGATATTTGAAAAAAATGTAGTATTTTGATAGACATAAGAATTATTTGGATTTTTTGTAGATATGTTTTCTTTTTAAATATATTTTATGATTAAACTATTGTTATATAGACCATATGATGTGACCTAAAAATGGTATCACTGGTATGTTCTCTTTGGGAAATCATTTATAACCATTTTTTAGTCTTTTTTTTAACAAATGCACAGTCCATGTAGACAAAAATTCGACTAACTAATTGATATTCTATAAACATATTTTTTTCTAACATCGCACACTCAAAAGTGGATCAGTATGGAAAAATTAATAAATATAAGATGAAAATATATTTTGGTTAAATGTAAAGTAAATTTTATACATTGAAGTTTTATGCATTTTATTTTTATTTATTGTCAATAATGGGGATAATAAGCGAACATAATCATCAAGATTTTTTTCTTGTTACGAAAAAATAATAGGGGGATATTAAATATCCCATATCATAATTTTTTATCAATAATGATATTTTTATATTTTTAAGGATGTTATTCAATATATGTAAATTGGTTATTTATAGAGAATTGATTTGTTGGAATGTGTTCACTTATTTCAAAAGTAATTTATTATTGAATGGGATGGTTCATGGAGAAAAGGTTAAAATTATGAAATTAATCAAATATTATCTATAAAGGGTTGAGTTTATTTTGATCTATTTTAAGGTTTTGAGAACAATTTGGGTTATACAAATGATCCTTGGGGGTAATTTGAGTAAAATATGGGTAAATGGTTATGTAGAGTTTCATGTAATTATGGAATACCTGAATAGATAGTCCATAATCTATGTAGATGATCCACTATGTATCATGATTCGCATATGGTCTACCACATAAAAGATTAATATATAATCAAATGTTCAATATATAGAACCACATTATAGAACTCCAATAATATATTATAATATAATTGGATTCATACATTTCGAGAGACAAATATATGGATTCATGAATGGAGATCCATGTGAAGGGAGCAATGAAATAATATTTATTCACAAGGGACATCAAATTTGATCCACCATATGTGGATACCATGGGTTGAAGATATACACAAACTAATTAATGAAAAAAATATTATATTTCCATCAATGGATATTTTGAATTTCATAATTTTATTTTTTGGAGTAATTTATAATAAATTGTATGATTTTTTTATAATGGTCATCAAGGATGTAATCATAAAAACATATATATACATATTCAAACAAACAATGTTAATGTAAATAGCCATCCCCTAATCATTAAATACTCCCACTAACCATTCAGAGTAATATAGTGAATGGTATAAAGATATAACATCCATAATCAAACAAATCATAAACCATTAAATAAAATATGGTAGATGGTATCATTAAATATAAATCCCAAATGAGCATAATAATCATCAAGAGTGATAAAATAGATAAAAATACTCATATAAAATCATCAATTAATTCTTCAGATAAATAATCTTTTATGTTGAAAGGAAGAGTTATTTTGGAAAAATTTTTGAATAAAACAATAACATAGTTTATTTAATTTTTTTCATAATAGAATTATTGATTTTGGGAAAATATTGGTTTCTAAAAATAGATTATAGAGAGGCCTTGGAAATATGTAAGAGTTTGATAAATTCCCTTGAATCATGCTAGTATTTCAGGAAGATTTTTTGATAAATCCTTTTAAAACATGTATCCCCCATTAAAATAAAAAAAATATAATTCTTTGAAAACATATTTAGAACATTATAAAATCTTTTATTAGGATTATATAGGAAACAATAATAATTTAATTATGTATGTAGAGAATAATAGTAAGCAAATGAGAAAGGATGTTTGGGTAGAATACCTTACTTTATGTCTGAATGTGTTCTGCACATGACCCTATAATCCTGGAAAATAAAATTAAACACATTAATTAAATATTTCTTTACTTTATATACATTTATTTTATTCATTACTATTTTATTAAGTTTATTTATGTCCTTGATATGTTATATGATTGAATTTTGTTGTTCTGGAGTGTTTGTTTCCATGATTTTAATAATCGGTTCCCTTGTTTATAATTAATGGAGATCATGTAGAATGCATATAATTCACCATAATTGATTTAATATTATAATAATGAAAATTAAAAATCTTTAATGTCCAAATAATTATTTTTTTTATATTTTAGTAGGATTATTTATTAGGTGAAACATCAATGACCTTCACGTAGATTGTTTTTGTGGTATTTTGATTATTGTGAACTAGCTTAATTATATATATTAATACTACGTATATATACTTTAAATATATAATATAATAGGTTATAATAAATATATTATAGTTATCTTAAACCATAAAATTTTTTTCATAACCTAAACATAATGATAAATTTGAGAATGAAGGTTTATTGTCTATGAAGGTTGTAAATCAGAACCTCCCACACAATCATTTTGGTTTTTAAAAAGAAAGAGAGAGTAAGAAGATTGATGATGGATTTTCCATTAACATGATATAATTCCATTATATAAATGATATTGGAGTTATATATATCATTTGGATAGAGTAAGTGATTCATATACAAATAAATTAAAATAAATAGAAATTAAATAAAATATATGGGAAAATGATTTACCTCTCGAAATATCCTCCTAGAGAACCTATTTTTGGGAAGTGGTTTTGGTAATTTTTCCAAGAAAAAATTATGCTGGACGTGTGTATAGACTAGTTGGGAGTATTTGGGCTGAACTTTTAGGAGATTCAAGGATTACATGAGTGAGTAGAAGATATTGTAACTGGTGTCTTTTATTGTGGAGGAGTGGAGTGATTTTTGAGTATTTTATTCTTTGATTTATTATTTTTCTCAAGAAAGGAAATAATGTTAGATTTTTGTTTCCCAAAACAGTAATTAGTACATGTGATTTTGAACTAAGGGTTGATTACATCATCCATGATGCATAAAATTATGTATTTATTTTATAATGTATTTATATAGTAAATTATAGTACTTTAGTATTAACAAAAATTTCATGTATTTCAGGAAAATACATGAAATTCACTATAACCATTTTTCAACATTTAGAATTAATTAATGGAATGATTTTTATTGGATTAATTTTCTAAATATGTTAAATTTATTTTTTTAATTATATAATTATCTATATGAAAAATACATATTTAAAATTTAAAATTTATTTTATAATACTTTCAAAAATTAACCGAGGTGTCCTAAAATTATCCAAAAATCATAGAAAAAAATTATTTATATAGGATTAAATTTTATTAAAATTTATTTTCATTTAAATGTATTTTTTAAATAAATATTTATTACTGAAAAATATAAACCCATATCTATTAATTTCTAAAATATTCACTCCATTTATATAGTGCCAAAATTTTATTTATCGTTACATGGGTGAGGTTATTGTTAATAAGGGTACATTAATATTCGTAAGGGTGTGTTATAATTCATAAGGGTATGTTACTATTCCCCAATAAGCTATGTTGATCCTATCAGACTATAAATATCTTATTGATCGCCACAGGGCATGTCAGTTTGTTGAAATTCAAATCACATATGTGGAAAAATTATGTTTATCGACTAGGTTATAACTATGTCCTACAAATGTCAATGTGTTTGTTTCACATACAACAAATGTTTAATGAATTATATAATAAATTTATTTTTGAATCATTATGTTGTTACATTCTCCTCCCTTAGAAAAAATATCATCTTCAAAATTACCAGAATGTTACCACATTAATAGATTTGGGTCATTCATCATCATATGACTCTAAGGATCCCACATCACCTCTTTAATTTTTTTATTTTTCCAAACTACCTTCACAAGTTGAGTAATTATATTCCTCAACACATGTTATTTAGTGTCTATAATCCATAGATTTTCTTCATAGTAAGATAATTAATTTTTAAATTTAGTACCATCATAACTGAGGACATGCATTGGTTCTATCACATACTCTCTCAATAATGAGACATAGAACGCATTTTTAACCATATAAAGGATATGAGGTATTTCCAAACAAAACATCATAGCATCAATTCTCATGATAATTTTATATTGTTCTATGTACCTAGGTCCATACATCCCTTTCATTCCAAATATTAAAACACCCACCCATGGAGATATATTCATGAAAACATGATCTACCTCTTGAAAGTTAAAATCCTTCCTTTTATTATAAGTATAGACCATTTTAAAACATTTAGATAAATAGATATGGGTTTAAATAATCCATATAATTAATTTTTTTCCTACATAATCTATGGTACCAAAATAATTCATTCTCCAAGTTCATCTCAACATGTTGGTGTACAACATCCCTTTCTGTAAAATGCTTCATATGGTTCCATTTGAATAAAGTAATGCAAACAATTATTATAGGAAAAATCAACCAAAGGAAAATAATGATAACACATACCTTGAATGCCAAGAGAGCATGATTTCAATATGTCTTCTAAAGTGTGTATCATCCTTTTCAACTGCCCATCAGTTTGGGGTGATAAGAAGTACTCAAAAAAAGTATATAGTCCAAAAATTTCGGAATATTTTTCCAGAATTTTGATGTAAATTGTTGATTATATTTAGACAGTTTGAAAAGAGATAATCTATTAAGTCTTAAAACTTCATTGATATAGAGTTTTACAAGGTTTTCCTATGGAAAATCCCCTCTTAAAGAGAGGATGTTTTAGATTTTACAAGTCGATCGAAAAATTCTCATATTGTATCACTCATTCATTGAGTTTTTGGTTATCTAGTGAAAAAATCCATTGTGATGAAATCCCAATTCAATGTAGGAATAAGAAGAGGTTTCATAGCTTCTCTAGGATGTTGTCTTTCATTATTCACCTTTTCACATGATAAATATCTTGATACCAAATCAGAAATTTCCATCCTCATTATATCATACTGAGAATGTTCCCTCAAATATATATACATCATATTTTTACCATGATGTATAGAGAAATTTGAAATAAGGACATCATCCAATAACTCCATTTTAAGCATGAGTATAAAGGGTACATGAATCCTCTTCCCAAGCATCACAATTTCATCTTCATATAATAATTCTTCTAACTGAAAAAGTAATAATGTTTCACCTAATTTTATGATTCCCATATTCACACTCTCTTGATCAATGTACATAAGATTATTTTGAATTATCTTTTTTAGAATTCCATGATCCTTCCTTATCAATCAATCAATTAACGTTTTTTCATTTCATGGGTGGTAGTGTATGGAAAATAATAATCCTTGGGCAGTTTGAGTTGTCGACTATTCCTCATGTTGACCTTTTCTTGAAAAGATATTATTCAATATCATGGGATCGGTATATATCTCACATAATTTACTATAGGCATTATGTCTCCATATAATCAGTGAAAATATTACAAATACTCACTCTAGATCATGAGTTGGATAGTTTTGTTCATGAATATTTAACTATGTTGATACATATGAAATAACAGTACCATTTCCATAAGGGAACAACAAATTCTATTCATTGATGCATCACTATAGATAAAAAATCCACCATTCCATGATGGTTTATTCAGGATATATGCAATTACTAATAACGGATTCAATTCTTAATATCATTGTTCAAATTATATTTTCCATTTGAACTTAGCCCCTTTACATGTAATATGGTCAATGGGTATGAAAAATGGGATATGTTTTGAATGAAAGTTTGATAATAACATGATAAACCAATAAAACAATATTCCTATATTATGTTTGTTATAGTAGGAAATTCTTGTACTGCCTTTGTCATTGTAGGATCAACTAAGATTGCATCCATAGAGAAAATATGGAGTGGAAAAGAAACTGATTGAATCCTAATTTCACACATTCAAAACATTCAATATAAATCATTAATAAATAAAAATACAAATTCATAATAATATTCCATGAAATAAATATTCATTACATAAAATAAAAAAGTGGTTACACTACTTAGTTTAAAGGAATTAATATAAACTCTTAATGCACATACCTAGTTTGAAATTATACTTTTGGAATATCTTCCTTCTTCACATGCAACTGATGATATCCAGATCGAAGTTCAATTTTCAAAAAAATATTGAGCTCCATGATATTTATCAAATAAATAATAAATTTTAGTATGTGGATACTTATTCTTTATCATAATAGCATTTATCTCCATGTAGTCAATGTACAACCTCATAAATCCATCCTTTATCATGATGAAAAGAACATGGGGTCCCCATAGAGAAACACTATGGAGAAAAAAACCATTGTCCCTCAATACAACTATTTGTTTTTTCAATTATACTAACTACATAGTGGTAATTCAGGAAGGATTATTTTATATAGTCCTCCAACAGGGAATTAAAACTATAGAGAACTCAACTTCCCACTCTTGAGGATGTCTAGGTAAATCTTCTAGAAAACCTCAATATATTCTTCCATAATAGGTACTTCCTCAATATGAATATTAAATTACTCACCCAGTAATATTGAATTATCATACACAATAAGGATTGAATTATGTATAGCTATTTGTGTGGATCTAGACAATAATGATATGGTAATGCTTCTAAAATAATGAAAATTGATTCTATATAATTCTAAAAATGTGTATCTTCCATCGACATGTAATTTTTTTTGAAGCATAATTTGAAATTAAATCTATTCCAAGGATTATATCAAATCCAATATTGGTTATGATGAAATTGTAAGAAATTAAATCTCATTTATATGTCATAAGGGGAATTGATCGACACATCTTTGTTGTAATGTTACTTTTCTTATGAGTTTTTTCTATAAATTAATTTATTAAATAAAATTTTAAATATATAATTTTCATAAAAAATTGGAAATATATAAAATAATTTAATGATCATGTGTCAAATAAATCACTGGCTAGGTTTGAGGAAATAATTAATGTACATTCCACCACTTCATTAGTAACTTCCACATTTGTAGTTGTTATCGCACAAGCTTGGCATTTCTCCCTTGGTCATCTTTGTGGAATGTTCACTTTTATGTAAAATAAATCGTTTTCATAATGTCACATCCCTTTGAAATTTTATAATGGAAAATTTTTATCTTTCTTATTCCCTTACTATCATGAGAATGGTGGAATTTTCCTACACTCTTTTAAAAAAACTCCCATAACCATCATGAATATACTAGGGTGTTTATTCCCACAATTATCACACGATAAAAAAATCAATTATTCACTTATTCTTATTTTCCTTATTTATATTTCGATAGTGTTCATCAACCCCATTATTCTCTTTAATTCCCATATGGTAGTATGACATAGAGAATTATTTTTCTGTCTTGATAGCTCAGGAACCTATATCTTCATATGATGAGAAAGTTTGGGAGACTAGATACCTTTAGTGGAATGGTCATAAACCATCAATGTATGTATAAATATTTCTCCTTATATTCTCTATAAATTCCATGTAATTACTTCTGAACAAGTGAAGTTATCTTCATAAATTGAAACATTCTTATCCTTTTATCACCTCAAATATAGAAAATGCGTTTTTATATCCTCTCGTTGTTTATGGTGAAAGTATTCTTCAAACATGATTTTAATAAAATCCATACATTCTATATTTTCAATATCTTACTCCTCATATTTTTCAAATTTGTTACCACCATTGATCAGCATCTCTCGATAAACAGTGATCTTCCCTGACAACCTTGACCCTTTTGTTAATTCCAAGAGTGATAAATAACTTCTCTAAGGAACATATGCACTTCTTTGTTATTAATATATTTGTATTCCCATTAAATTAGGTTGGATGTTGTCACATAAAGAGGATATAATTGCATCTCTATTTTTGGAATTAGGGTGATCCATACTAGAAAGGTTATTGTTCATGACATGATTCATCTACCCTAGAATAGTTATATTTTTTCAGCACCAGTTGTGGCTCTTGAACCAATATCATTATAATGCATAGTGTGGAAATCCCTAAATGGGATATACATGTAAATGTGTTTTCTATTCCTTCCACTAGGATCCATTTCTAAATTATTTCACAACTACATTAGTTTTTGAATCATATTACATAATCTGTATACTTTATTTATATTAAATTCTTATAAATCATAAATCCCATATTCATAAACATAGTTTCGTTGAGGAAAAATTTAATTTTAAATCCTTCATAAAGTATTGTCGAAAATATGGGGATTATCCTAAACATATCCTAAGGGAGAGAAAAACTAGGTGAATAGTGATAACTGTTTCATCTAATAGTTTTCCCTAGGTCAAGCCAGAAACACATTTTCCGAGTTTTTACTCCTATGTATATTAATTCCATAACAAAGTCCACTTGTAGAATCTAAAAAGGGATATATTTTCTATGAATATCCACAAAATATCACCCATTCCAAAATTCTAGGATATTATTTTATGTTTATCACCAATTTATTTCGTTGAGTTTTGTTCCCTGACCCAATGTTTATAAATATAGTTTCTAGTTTTTCTTATATATTGACTCTGATTCCAACTCTATAAACCCAACCCCATTAGCCGAGAGCTAGTGCCTTATTTTATTAAATTAACATATTAAAAAGATTATTGTATCCCGCTGAATGAATAGTTTGGTATCTGTGGAATATATATAAATACATATATAATTAATTTCATAATTACAACATTAATGGAAATACAACATATCTACTTTTTTAATCATAAATAAATTATAAGATTATCCTTGAAAGTAATTAATAATATAAATCATCACAACATGGGGAAAATAAAACATTTAAAAGATGTGATTTCTGATGATCAATGATGTTAAATAATAAATAGAATGGTTTTGTAAACATAATCACTTAGCATGATGAATAACTAAAAATGAAATTATATAAAATTAAACATGAGAATAATATGGTAGGAATAAAAAAAATTAAATAAATTCATAGAACATAACAATTGATATTATACTAGTTTAATAATCACACAGACTATTAATATCATGTTTTAAAATGAGGTAATTCAAAAGTTTTGACATCATAATCATTATTTCAAGGACTCATGCTAAGGATATATATTAACAGGTAAAACCACATCCTAGATAGCCTCATGAGACCTACATATGCATCAAGGGTTGATAGTGGGCCCCTCCTATTAAGTAACGAGTCCAATTAATTCCTCAAATGAATGTGAACAATCATAAAAAACATATTCAATCAAATTTAAACTAACATTTCAAATGTAAATTACGATACCCCAATGATTAAATAAAACACTAATCATTCAAGCTAATATGGTGAATTGTTTCAAGATATCATATCCATAATCTAAAAAATACTAAACAATTCAAGAAAATTTGTTATATGATATCATAGAATATTAATCCTAATTAATAAAAAGAATCAACAATGGTTTTCAAATAAATGAAAATACTCATATAAAATCATCGAGTACTTCTTAAGATAAAAACTATGTTACTTGGAAATGATGTGTTCTTTAAAAAATAATTTAATAAAACTAGATGTTAATTAAAGATATTTTTTTCAAAAAAAAATTATTTATTTTATAAAAATTATAGTTTATAAAAATATAATATATTGTTCTCTTGAATATAGGTAATATTTTGATAATTCCATTGAATTGTACATGTGATTCTGGGTGTATTTTGGAATAATCATATTAAAAAATATAAATCCATATAAAATATAAACATTCATATTTGGTAAACATATATAGTACATTCAAACAGAATATATGAGGATTAAATAAGTCCAAATAATTATTTCAATGAGGTATGTTGAGAATAAGAGTAAACCGAATGAAAATCGATGTTTGGTTAGAAAACCCTTACCTTATGTCTGAATGTGTTCTGCACTTGAAAATAATATCCAATATAATTAAAATAAAACAATAAATTAATTATTACAAAACCTTTTCTAAAAGTATTTTATTCATTATTATTTAATTATGTTCATTTATTTCCTTATTTATAAATTATATGATTGATTATCAATGTTCTAGAGTGTTGGTTTTCATGATTTTCATAATTGGTTTTCTTGTATATAATTAATAGAGCTCATGTGGATGGATATAATTATCCAGAATTGGGATTATATGACACTAATGACCATTAATATGCATAAATGGTAATATAATTTTTTATTTTATAACTTATTAGTATGATTTATTATGTAATGCGTTAATGAAAATCATTTAGAATATTTTTATTGTATTTTGAATATTGTGACCTAGTTTTGTTGTATCTATTAATATTATGTATATATATAGGTTAAATATCATTTAATAGGCTATAATACATATATTATAGTTCTCTTAAACTGTAAAAATTGTTTCATGACCATAACAAAAAGTGAAATTTAAGAATGAACAATTGTCATCCATGAAGGTTGTAAATCGGCACCACCCAGACGACGATTTTGTTTTTAAAATAGAAAATGAGTAATTAGAATGATGTTACATTTTACATTAAAATGATATAATTTTATTATATTTATCTTATTTGAGTTATTGTGAACTTTTTTATAGATTATGTGAGTGAAATACTAATATAAGAAAATAAATAAAAATGAAACTAAATGAAAAGGAAAGATTTACCTCTTGAAATATCCTCCACAAGAACCTCCTTAAGAGAAGGGTTTTTGGACTTTTGGAAAAACCGTGTTCTCTAGGACATGGGTAGGTGCTCAGAAAGTTTATTTTTGGAAGAAAAATGAGGTGATTCAAGAATAAGGGAACTGAGGATAATAAGGAGTGATTTATGGCCTTTATAGTGGATGAGAGCATTGATTTTTGAATATCTTATTACATATTTTATTTTTTTCCCATGTCAACAAATAGTGTTTGATTTTTTAACCCACAATAGTTATATGTGAATTTGAGTTCTAATTAATATTTTTTAACATCATCCATGATGCATGTAATAGTGTATTTATATTATAATTTATGTATAATTTAAATTACCATATTTTACTATTCACCATAAATTGACATATTTCTGAAAAATCACAAAAAATAACCATAACCATAAGATTTTTAGAAATCAAAAATGGAATCCTAATGATCATAATAATTTTTTTAAAATGTGAAAATAATTTCTTAAGTAATTTCAATTTTTACATGAAAAATATAGATTTTAAATTTACAACTGATTTTATTATAATTTCTAAAATTTACTAAAGCATCCTAAAATTATCAAAAAATAATAGGAAAACAAAATAATAATTTTGGAATATATTTTATGAAAATTAATTTTATTTTAAATAAGTTTATTATTTTAAAATACAAATTAATTATTTATTACTCACAAAAATATAACCACTTAGTTATTAATTCCTAAAATATTCACTCTCATTTAAATGGTGTCTAAATTTTATTTTTCCTTACATGTTGAGATTATTATTCATAAGGGTATATTACAATTCATAAGTGTATATTACTATTCATAAGGTTATGTTACTATTCACCCAAAATGTATGTTGATCCTATCAGAATCTAAATATCTTAGTGATCACAACTCTGTGTGTCAGTGTAATAAAATTAAAATCAAAAAAATAGGAACGATTTTATCTATTGACTAGGTTATAACTATATTTTATAAATATCAAACAATATTTTTACATTTACTCATTTTTGAATTAATTTTATAATAAATTAATTTTTATATCTCTGGGGTTTTACAAAAACACACAATATATACTGTGTTAAATAATGGACATTATATATGGAACTGAGACACCAGATCTGTAGCCTTTATCAACTACCTTTCTCCAATGAATCATCTAGAACTGAGTGCTTTCTCCACCAATATACTCTAAGAATATTGAAACTACATAATATCTATCATAACTAATCGACTAATACATACTAGTATATTTTATGATTTAACAATGAAACATGATATTTTATTCATATCAGGGTAAATTAAAAAATTCATATATGACCAAAATTAAGGTAAATTATTCTGCATGATATGGGTTTTCCTAGGAAAAAGATTTATAACTTTTATAAAGTCCGTTATTGGATAAAATATTAAAAAAACCCATGAATAACACTACTACATGTTTCCCAGACAGAACCAAAGAGTTCTGATACTCACTAGGATAAAAAAAGGGCACCAGTCAATCAATTCACACACATTCAAAAAATATCTTTTTCCTAAACCAAATTTCCTTCTTGAGAAACACCTCATATTATAGAAAAAACTAAAAATACATGAAATAGTAGAATCATTGAAATATCCAAACAATTTTAAATCATTTAAAATTACTTAAAAATAATTTTATACGGTTGTGAATTTCCAAAAATGAATCTCGTGTTAGAAAGAAACTAAATTATTTTGAAAATAAGAACCCCACTATAGATACAGATGGTGGATTTTTCCAAAACAATTATATTAATATCTATTTTACATTTCATATAAATTCATTCATTAAAACATTTAGAACACTTATATATATTATAATTTGAAAGCTAACTACTATTGAAGACACATAAAAATCGGGTAAAATCCATTCCCAATAACCCACCATCTATTTAAAAACCAATACACTTTCAAGATTTCAATATGAAATAAAATATTTTAAAAATTCCATTAAAGGAAAAATCATATATAACTAGGCTTGAAGGGCTCATTAAATATATTTTTTGTTTCATTTGAACTTCTTTGCACATATTACTTGATTAAAGAGAACTATATACTCAAACATAGTATAAATCCAAAAAAATATAATCCAAACATACGATAAAAATTGGATACACTCGATGATATATTCCTCCTTTGTAGTTATCTAGATAGATATATAATCATTAAATCCAAAAGAGATAATTAAAAATTATAATTTTTTTTCTTGGACTAGAAAATTATGCAATAGCCTGGATATGGTCTATAAGATTATTTGAGAACAAACCACTGAATCTTTATAGGGTTTAATAGAAAATATGATCTAACCATACATCAATTATGAATTTTCAATTATCATTCCAAAACCCATAAAGTCCACAATCCAACCCAAAAAATTATTAACATTTTTAAAACATGAGAATCCTAAAACATAAGCAAATATAAGAATAAATGCAAAAAATAAGTCCTTAATTTTGATGTAAACTCATTTTTCACCATGAATTGTGGTTATTAGGCATGATATCCTAGCCTGACATCCACTAAATTGTTCATAGATAAAATGGGGGTCATTTCCTTAAGTACCCCTCCATGTACACTATAGACTGATGACTAGAAGTGGCGGTCCAAGGATGTATAGTGAAGTTACTATACACTCATGATTAGAAATGAACAGTGTTGTAATAAATAGATAAATTTCATAATCAGGATAAATAAATAAAATTTAATGGTAAACATATAGAATAAACTAATAATCAACAAAAAAATAACTAGTATGATATATAGAATTTTTTAATTATAATTTCCAAACAAAAAATGAATGTCGAAGAATGCTATAAAATAAATTATACAAAATAACAAAAATATAAAAATTCTATCTTTAATAGCATTAAGATCCAAATATTTTTTATGTGATTCCCTGCTCACATGAAATAATAAACTCATGTATCAATAACATGTATTTTTCCTCTATCCCAACTTTCATCCACATAATCAATCTCGCTACCATCGGTGGCCTAGATATGGAGTGAGATAAACTCAATAGGCCGCTGAAAACAGTGTGTGTAAATAAAATATTAGTGAAAATAATATGGAACTTTTAGATAATATTGGTATGTCGTTATATAGTTATAATATGTTGGAATACGTTCTATATAGAAAATATGATGACACCACATTCATCGGACTAAGTCGAATAATTTATAAATTAGTAACAACATGTATACACATATATAAACAATATATATAGTGATTCCAATAGAGATATACATGGACACTAATATTATTTTGGAATAATGGGGTAGCTTCAGAATCCATAAGATATAATGTGATTCAGAAATAAATCAAGAGATCACAAATACATCAAGGAACGTCATTCCTACAATCATAATATTTGAGTCACTAATCCAGAATCATAATAGTGTATTCACAATGCCCAATATAATACAAATAAGGGTCTACATTTGTATATATAATGGCACTAGATGTCATGCACATATTTAATAATTGGATCATCATGTTCGAATCATGTCAGAATGGTTATTCATGCCTATATAATAATAATATGGTCTTCATGAACATTTTTCACAATCTATAATGTTCATTATGCCTATATCAAAATATAGGACCAGAAATCCTATTCATTGCTGTTAATAAGAACTTTATGACCAAGGTTAACTTTATTTGAATTCCATGAAAGTTTCATGCTATGGGGATCCCATTTTCAAATCACAACTATAGAAAAATGGATTTCATGGTCGTAACATAATACATTTGGGTTTCTATTCCCAATTTACAATAGAAGGGTATCATTCACTAATTTATATAAGTAGTAAATAGTCAAAGCATTAAACTGGATCCAAAAGATAGTTTATTATTCATTTACATACATTATTGAAAAATGTAGTCACCATTGTTCAATTTAATTAGGTTATATAAACATACACATCGAATCTACTGAATTTATCATTAATTGATATGAGTATTATCCAAACAACCCCACATAAATTATAAATTTCATTTATAATATCATAATTTACTAATAATTCCTAACACAAATATTGGTTTTTTGGAAATATAACATTGGATTCCAATTGGGTTCATGGAATTGTAGACCTAAAGGGATGGTGCACATTGATGTTGGAAACCCAAAAAATTCTTTACTACGGATAATGTTGTTTTGTTAACAAAATGAAAAAATACGACATATTATTTTTAGTGGAAGCAGATATTGATGTCGGCATGTGGAACATAATACATATTTTAAAACAACAAGACATTATAGAATAATTTCTAAACCACAATAATATTTCCCGAATAGGGGAAGTAGTATAATATTAGAAATTGTTTTACACCATATCAGAATAGAATAAAAAAACTAAAGAAATCCCTACAAATATGGGAGATTAGAATATTCCAAAATAACTATGTTGAAAGAATAAAAATGGTTTAAAGGTGAAATTTGAAAAGAGTAATCACCTATAGAAACCAATTAGGATGATCAAATGTTTAATTCAATCCTGGCGATGAACGTATATTAAATAAAAAAAAGAGGTACTTATGATCTTTTCCAGGTGAAAACGAGGGCCTCCTATGCACTAGAATGAATAAATGATAATGGGTTTTAGGTTTATATGAATACAAGGGTAGTATTGTATTATTATCCTAAAAATTTGAGCTGTACTATTTAACCCCGTGGTTTGAAAATTTATATTCGAATCATGGTCACCTCACTGCATCAAAATCTATGGTTCATGTTTCATTCATTAAATTTGATAAATCTATCCAAAATTGTGCTTTTCTCCTATTCTAAAAATAGTAGACAATATGAAAGGGACTAGAGAGCATGGTACATGGAGAGGTATAAAAATATTACATACTCTATTCACTAATATTTTCTATTTGTGTAGGAGAAACCATGTGGCCAAGGATACAAAACTTCTATTAACCATCGAGAGTAGTTAAATTAATATCAATAGATATTTTAATAAAGGAATAACAACCATGATAGAATAACAACCATTATAAAGTAATATATATTCTATATATACAGTTTGTGATCCGATCAACAATTCACACATGATACTCATTATATATAGAATCGAAATCTAACCGGTCATTATCGTGATCAAATGTTTGGATAGTTCAACATGACAACAACAAAGATGTGAATCATGGAATATTTCATGACTGGAAAAATTCCTTTTAATTAATATCAACAGATATTTTACTACCTTAACTTTATTGTAGATCTCGAATGGATCATCATAAAGAGGTGAACAATAATCTTTCTTATGTATCTATCTATGCCAATGTCTAGGTGATGCCTGAAAAAGATACTAATCCCCAACCACAAAATATATATGATATTGATTGTCAAACTCATATTGTTAATTCTATACCGAGTGGAAGAAATCATCTTCTCAATAAATTGAACATACCTCGAAGCATCATGAATGTGATGAGGACCCAGTAGAACTGTCTCTCCTCTCTCTATACATCATAGGGTTTATTGGAATGGTCTAATGTATGGGGCCTATTATGGATCTTTCTAAATCATCTATAAATATCTTATATTACATGTGAACAAAATTTTATGGGTATTATACTCTAGTAATCTAAAAAATCATTGATACATTCATTAATAATGTCCTCCAATACCTATATTGTCCAATTGATTTGTCCATAGATCTGGAGGTGAATGCTTGTTCTCTGAAGAACCTGTGTAATGGTGGCTCTCAAAAACCCCTATCAGAACCTCAATGTGAAACAAGAATAAATATCTAAAATGATATTATGTGGGAACAATCATTTTTGTATAAAATCCTTGAAAATATATATTCCAAACTCATTAGTTGAAAATGTTTTGCAAATAAAAAATAAGTGGGAGACTCTTTTCAATCAATCCATGACTACCCAAACCAAATTTATAATTCTAGTTGAGCGTGGTACACTAACTAAATAATCCATATCATATTTAATCCATTTCAATTTATGAAATTGTAATATCCATAACAAGAGAGTGGTCCACTGGTGTTCCTCACTCACTGATTGATAGGTTGAACACTTAGTGATAAAACCCTCTTTATAACATTTAAACGCTATAAAACTATACTATCTATACATATCACAATAAATATTTGATATTCTTTGGTGAATATACCCTTTTAATCATGAAACCCATGCATTAAAACATTTATCATATCTTTAGGGACTCAGATTCAACCATGTATATGATTATTGTATCCACCGTTGAAAAACCAATATGGAGGTGGGTCCTCACCAGAAATACTCTCTCATATGACCAATCTATTATGATATGGAAAATAACTCATCATCACTCTCTAAATAAGTTAAGAGGTCAGGCATTGTAATTCTAATGCACAGTGTCTTGGATGGTGTTTCTCTATGATGTGAATCATTGAAAATAGGTCCATAAGATGCCACTCGCTATTGGTCTCATGAAATAACTTTTTCTACCTCCTCATTATCATATCATAATAAATGTAATTAAAAATTCATGTTACATAGTAATGATTGATGTTGAAGGAATGAACATATTCAACCTAGATTAATTGTATGTGATTTATGACATTCTATGAAAAAATAAAATTGAGTATTTTGTGGTATTTAAAAACAAAAAAATATCTCTTAGTTGATAATGAATCCAATAAACCAATTCCATAAAACAACTATCAACTCAAGATCATGTGTTGGGTAATTATTCTCAGGAGGCCACAACTAATACGACCCATACATAAGGACTCGATCTTCCAACAATTGAATGGATCGAAGATAAATTCATGATGAATAAGAATATACTATATAGCTTATGTTATAATATAGAACAATATGGATTGTTAATATTAGTCTCCCTATCAACTCATGAGTGTACACATTGTAGTCATCAGTCTATATAGACATAGAAACCTTCTTTGTCAAGACACTCAGAGTTGATATTTAGCGAGAGAATTCTAGTATGAAATTCCTATAAGAACTAGATATCCCCATGAAACAATATACGTAAAATATTATCTTGGGGTAATCTATGGTAGCTACAACACTATCCATATATGGGTCAACTAAAACTACTAACTCCATGATATTTCCACCTAGATTTTGACCATTATCAATCTAGAAATGAATTTTACTAATCATATCATACTGTTGATGATATCTCTTTGAATTCAAAGTGATCTCAAGATGAGTGGCATGGTAACTCAATGCATTATAATAGACCGATATTTACTTTATGAATACGACCACATAAAAATCTATATAGGTATTGAAAATCATATTCACCAAATCTATTTAATATAATTTTTTTTTCATATGACCGAACATCATAACAATGTACTCATATAAAACTTATGATCATGGAATGTAGTATTTGGTATATTTGAGGATCTATCTAGCATGAATTGATTACAAATCAAAAAATAAATATTTTAGAAAACCCTTTATCCTTATAGTAGGTTGATGAGATCATTTTTCTAGGTTTGTGGTATACATATTCTTCAAATTTTGGTGAATCAACACTCTATAATCCACATGAATACTAAGGGTTCCATCCATATTCTTGAAAATAAAGGAATAATGAACCTAGGGAGATGTATTGGTCGATATAAAACCTATTTAAACTAAAACCATAGATACATATTTATCTCTTAAAATTACTAGTGTCTGTTCTATAAGGATGAATTGATAGTAATCCTTCTTGCGACCATAAATTGACAAATATATTATACATCTCTCTCAGTATGTAGTCTGCAAATTTATTGATGGAAGAAACCAAAAAATGATCGACCAAATGATGTAATTAAGCCTGATGTAATCCATTACCATCTATATAAGGACTATTAATCTCATAGGTCACACAGCCTATGCCATGCTACTCTAGTAAATCTCTCCCTTCATGGACATCCAACACTCCCTTGTGTATTTAAGTACCAATCTATAGGGAATTGAAAAAAATCCACTTTTGATACCAATCCATATTGGTTTGAGTAGGGACCATCTAGTCCATATTAATAATTACATAAAATATAACCATCATGAGGATGAATATGTATCATAAGAAATTATTTTTTCATACCTCAAGTTGAAATTATTTTAACTTGATTACCCTCCTTAATGGTATGCCCAAATGGGTTTTATGTGACATAACACCATAAGAGTACTCAACAAAAAGAGAAAATATTTGATAATATCCAAAAAGATAACATAGTGAAAATAAACCATGTAAAATAAAGAAGAAACAATAGTGGAGGATATTGTAATAATACCATGAACATTAGATTGATCAAAACCATGATCCTCTGGAATTGGATACACTGAAAATATTTGTGTGGATCCATATCCTAGTATTGAAACAAGACATTGGAGAGATAGTTTACAATTTGAGAATTTTATATTAAAATCATAAATACCCCATAGAATACATAATTTTCTTCATGATCATCCCATACTACTCTGACTACCTATATTGTTAAGAAAAACATATATTTATCCGAAAGTTGGATATGATAAAGATCCCATGCCACTCAAATACCATTGGATGGTCTTAAAAAATGTTGAGGATTACGTACTCTTCTCTAGCCTTAGAACTCATTTGGTTCTCATGGAAACTATTTATTCATATTGTTAGGATTCCAAAGATGTCGAAAACATTATAATTATCAGTCAGTGTAACCTAGAATCATCTATTCATGTTCAAAATTACAATGTGTCTCATCCAAATTCTAGTCAAACCACTATCATTTCAATGTTCTAAATTTCCTTTGATCACACAATTTTATTCCCTCAGGTTATTCTTAATGATAAGGGACTACATCAATATATAATACATGTTTTTCATATGGATAACAATCACCTGATAATGAATCATATTTATAATAAATTCATCAACTCATCTATCATTAGATGTCTCATCAGTAGTACATATAATTTTAATGAACTTGTACTCTATATAACATGATTAGTAGTTCATAACTCTCATTGAACCCTTCTAATGGATCATTAAATATGTTCCCCAATCGTCTCTTCGGATCTCAAGGATAATATTTCCAAAAAAACATGATTTGAAATCCCTACAAATAATATACTGATAATAACAATAAAGTTTTAGAATATATTTCCCATGTTTAGAGGATCTATGAAGCATATAAATATAAAAAATAACCCTCCTTTAATGAAGTGTTTCTAGGTGCTTAAATATTAATATGAACTTATCAATCCATCAATCTATATCCCAAGAGGCACCATCCTTTGAAAAATAGGTGGATTATACTTATTTAACTCATACGTATGCTCTCCCATAGAAGAGATAGATCATATAACTCCCAATTTGTTCTATATATCACTATGAAACTCCACAGAAACCCATGAACCGACTCCCACATCCACAATAATAAGTGTTTTAAATAGTTTAACTACATGAACTATCACCAATGGCTCAATGACCCCCACCTTTAGAGAATGGATGAAACCATCCTCATAGCATATGAATTTGTTACATCATAGTGGCATATCTCTATAAATTAAAAACACATTCACCCTATGGGAATGATCATGGTAATGATACAAGACATAGAAATGAGATTTATATAATCCTCCAAATTTAATGGTCACACCACTCTAATTTTTCATAAATCTAGGTATTGGTGGATGAATAAATTATATTGAACACAAAAGACACTAACTACATCAAAAAATTAAGGTCGGGTTATGGTGATAGTATTTGTTTTCTATATGAGTCCCCTTATATAGTGTTTATATTTAATTTCATATGTGAAAAAACCATTAAATTGAAATTTTCATCTAAATATAATGGTGATATTTTCTTTTTTAACTAATTTTATTTATTTTTACTCACATTTATATAAAAATTGTCTATAAAATTGATTGATATGGATCAAAACATCAAATATTCGAGAGAAAAAACACCTCATAATCGGATATATGGAAGCCATTTAATCGTAAACAATATCAATTTATTTCACTGTATTGAATTTAAAAAAATAATATATTATATGAGAACTATAACATGATATAGTTAATGGGAATAATATGTAAATTTTATACAACATAATTAATTTCTTATATATCCAATAAGGTGCCTAAAAATATTTAGGAATCATTTTTAGTTACTTATCAAGTGATGAATAAAATATAATCCTCAATCATAATAGTAAACTTCACACAACATGTCTATCACCCAGCTATATAATTACCTCAATCATAATCATAAAAACATTGAACAACATGTCCCATTATTGTAAATATTACCATTATCCTTATATGTGATAGATACTACACTGATCAATTCATTACAAAACATTTATACATTCCTAGTCTATTGTATAATATAAAAATATATTATGGTAAAAGAAATGAATACTTTGATAGCACATTTTTATTTCCGAACCTGGATTCCACATAATGGTGCCCAAGCTAATGGGACATGTTGCTTCATTCATGCCATCAAATATACTAAAGGCTGAATTCTAGTAGTGAGTGTCCTATCTGGTATAATTGAGAGAAAATAAATTTAGGATCATAGATTCACATTGGTGATATGGATTTATAAATAAAAGAGAAATGATAAATTAATAATAGTGGAAGGAGAACATATATACATATTAAATAAAAAATCAATTATAATAATTAAAATATATTGAATAATATAATGTCATGTGTCTATCATATTTTTTTGGAAAAAATTCATTAAAATGAATTTATAAATAGAATAAAAATCCAAAAGTCTATTAGAGAGGCATCAAAATACATTTATCTATCCACCGCTTCACCTATCACATTCTATAAGAATCACATATATGAAAAATTGGTAACATTCAAAACTCCTTTCCTATATCCATATAATATGTCAATGTACCATAAGTGGCCCAAATTTTATTTTATATTGGATTAGTAATCCCACACCATTGGTACCTATAAATATTAATTATAATAATATAATATATAACTATACATATAATAATGGAATGAATTAATAAAGAAGTAAAGGGAAGAAATTAGTTACTGAATGAAACCATGATAACACTACTTTCTTCGGCCTATGACAAATAGTCTCTGAATTTTTATTGAAGTGTATAAATGTATATGGATTTTGTATATAGGTATATCTACAACCCTATATGGGGCTACATCTAGTAGCTTCGGATTAAGTTGTAACTCATGAATCTGTATGTTGTGTCTTGATTATTTTTAGTATCAAAGGATGTCATGACCAATATCTCAATAATAGGGTAACCATTCACAACATATAATAGTGGGGAATCTATAAATTTTTTAATATTGATAAGGGGATTCATTCACATATATCATAGTAAGGTTCATCATTATCATATGTAATAATTGGGTCATCATTAATGAATCATATTATTAATAGTCTCCAAGACCATAACATAAAATAAGTGCAATCATATCCATGTATCATAATTCATAATGGTCTCTATGTTCATATAAAAATATAGGGCCTCTATAAAAATTAATTATTATTTATAAGGGCCTCCATTCCAATTAACACATAAGATCGATTTCATGCCCGTAACATGGTATAATGATACTATTACTATAGTCGAGCATTAAAAGAGGGGTATTCATTCCCATAATATAAACCATGAGGGTTTCCATACCTAATTTATAATATAATGGTCCACATGCCCAATTTCTATCAGTAATAAATAGTTTAAGGATTAAATTAGCACCGATATATAGTTAGATATTCATTAACATATAGAATTGACAAGTTCATAACCATTGTTTAAAAAAAATATGATTTCAAACCAGTCACCTCCATTCAAATTATATATAATTTTATAATTTCTTTCCTAACATACATGAAAATGATTATCTATTTCAGTTATGATATCATTATTTTAAAGTAAGAACAAAAAAATGATATTTTCTTATCTATAAATATAAGGAAACCCATTAAAAAAAGAAATATATCACCCAATGTGGTGTCAAACCATTTTTATGATAAATTAATATGTGTCACGGTTTCTAATTTTTTCATTGGGAACCGAAGATGGAAGAAAAATAGAGAGATAATTTTTTAGGTGAAACACATAGTGAAACTGATGTGCGGACCATAACACATTATATATGTCATTATGACATTAATTGATATTTACATGACCACAAACCTTATTCTTATAGAGATAAATGCAATGGCTGTCATCCTTTTGTTTGATCTAGTAATGAATAATGAGGTAAAATAGAAGTATGAAATGAAAATAAAGAATATGAGACTACACTTAAATAACTCTGTCAAGATAAAGACAAGCGATAAAGGGTGAATGATGAATCCATTAGATACAAATGGATATCCAATGAGATTATTTAACTTTAAATTTTATTATGGAAGATGAAACATGTTCATATATAATGATGAGATTATGAAGTGGTATTCTTGGTTAAAATGGGGTCTCTTATACTATGAAATGATGAAAGGAGAATAATGATTATATTTATAATTAATTTAGGGATTTTCGGTTAATTTACCAAATAATACTAGGTTACATTGTTTGACCACATAGTTGGATAAAAAATGTTCTAAATGTGTTCTCTTCAATTAAAGAGGTTGTAGTTCCAATACCATTTTTTAGTGAACCATACCATTATAAATGAAAATAATAAAACCAATAAACCTCAATAAATAAGTTCTGGTTGGTTCTAATTTAATGATTTACAAAAAATTTCAAAATCTTTTATCATGTATCAGTGGAAATGATGACACCATACATAAATGTATACAAACATGTAGTAGAATCTAACAAGAAACCAAAATGACCAACTAAGATTTTCCACATTGATTCTCAAAAAATGTAATAAAAAATAAATGAACCAATCTTGGAATACATACATAAAAATTAACATAAAATTGAAAACTAGATTCAAAAATAATATATAAGTGATTAAGAGACAAATGATGATGATATATTCAATTTACAAGGCTGGCATTTATATTAAGAATCTCCAATGTAAAATGAAACATCATCAGCTTCAAGAGAATAAAAATGTGACACATTTCCACTCCCCATACACTATAATGTTTGGACATATAACTTATTTAAATACATTGAACATGACTAACTAATGGGATCCTCAATTAAAATAAGGATCTCTTAGGACACACACACACACACAAAAACATGTCTAAATATTTGTTATGATTCAATCATTCAATTTGGGATTTTATCATAGATATTATACAATACAATTCATATTACATTCCATATATTCAAATTTTTAATAGTGTGCAATATATTTATTACTCCTATCAACATAATGAAGATTTACAATCAAATCATCCTGAATATTATAAGAATTATATCTTCTTCAAGATAAACAAGTGTGTAACCATCATTTCAAATAAAAATTTCCAAATCCATGGAATTGGGGTTTATAAATTTATAAAAAAAATATTAAATCCATTAAATACAATTTCCAACACATTTATTAAAAACCACAATTTAAGAAATTACATCTCTATTCATTCAAAAATATTTTCAGAAAACCATGCCTTAAAACCCATTTAATAAAAAACATTTCATGTCCATTAAAACAAATAATAAAATCCATATCATAAAAATTGTTGAATATAAAAAAACAAAAAACTAAAAATTCACATTATCATAATAGTAACCAAGCAAACAGTTAATAATGATAACAAAAAAGAGTAAATAAATTGTTCCCCCAAAAAAATTACATTTAAAAAATCTATATTTAAATTATTATAAATGATACCCTAGTATATATATTAGTATTGATAATTTTTTATATCATTAGTTTAAATTATTGTGAATTATTTTCATTTGGATGGTCTTCTTCTGTTTTTTCATAATGTTTAGTTTTTTCTTTTTAGAATTTTCTTTTTTTTTTTGATTTTTTATTATATGTTTTTTTCTTTTATAGATTCATCCTTACATTGATTTAAACTTATGGTACATTGAAGATATTGTTATATGATTTTTGAAACAATCATATACTTTTTTAATATACTATTTCCAGAAATTAAAAAACATCTGTATAAGGTTAATATTTATTTTTATGAACGTACATATGACCCTTACAAACAGTTATTTATTCATAATTTCTTTTATATAGTTTGATTCATAATATTTATTAATATTATATAATTTCATTTTGGAGTGGTTTTAATATTTTTCAAATTCTAATTTAACTATTATATATCATTTCAAAATTTCCTAAACATTAAAAATTTATAATTATAAATAAAAAATTAATTTTCCTTATGAAAATTATATATAAAAAATATATAAAATTATTGAATGATTATTAGAAAATTATAATAAGATGTATGTAGTTAATAAGTGAATATTTTTACTAAATAATATATTTAATGTTTTTATGATTTTAAATAGGTTTTAATTTATATATTTAAATTATTGTTTTAGAATTTATATATTCTTCAATGTGAATTATTATTTTGGGTCGTGATTATTATTTTTATATGAAGTTCTCGGATCAGTGTGATCACTGAGAGGGGGAGGGGATGAATCAGTGATCCTTTTAAACTTTTTACTAGTTGATTATTTATCAATTAAACCTCTATGGCTTGTTAAGGCCTCGATCCACTCTTCATGTATCTCTCATCCTTTCCTCGAGTGATGCAGTAAATGTAAAGGCACTGGACTCAAGGATTTACAAGGTTCGGCTCCAAAGGCCTATGTCCATGCAATGTTGGTTAAACACCCAAACATGGTTTCTCCACTATAATTCGGTTAGTAATTACAATGGTCGATACAGAATCACACTGTATCTCTCCTGAGTCCCACATGAGGTTCTTTATACTGCATCCCACAGTGTTACCAGAGTCCCACTGGCCTGCTTCAGCTTCCACCAAAGACTTCTCCACCCTGAGTCTCACAAGGGGTCTTCTCTTGGCTCCATGAGTCACACGAGTAGCTCTTCTTCTTTTTAATCTCTTCTAGAGTCTTCAACAGCTTGGATAAGGTCTGCTGGCCTTGCTCACTTCTTCTGATCACTTATCGTGATCAGGACTCCTCTTCTTTGCTCGAGCTTTATCTCCTTCTTCTAAGGATGACCCGGCCTTTGTCTTCAAGAATCTTGATGGGGAAATATGTTCTTGCACTGAGTATGCCCACTCAATCTTCTTGGTCTTCTCAACTACTGAAAAATCAGATGAATGATTTCTTTAACTTCAGTCTGGCTTCAATACCTCTTTAATTCAACTTCATGCACTAAGTACATGGCATCTCTGAATCTTCATGCACTGATTTCATGGCTTCTCAATCTTCATGCATGGCTTGCTTGGAATCTCAAATATCATCAAGAACCTTTATTCTCAGACTTCTCAAATGCAAACACACTTATATAAACTTTGTTTACGTGTGCATGTGCATGCATGCAAGCATGCTCTCCTCTTTTTTTATTGGCGTGATAAACCCTTAAAGGGTGTAAACTCTTTTTGGACACACACCTTCTTCTTTTCCATTGTTCTTTCCTTCTTCTTCAAAGTGTGCACACTCCACTTGTGCACACACTAAGGCTTCGGCCTTCTTGATTCTTTTCACAAACACACTCAAAGATGGTGTGGCCTTCCTCTCCTTTAAAGTTAATCTTTCTCTTCACATGTGCACACACACTTTGTTCTTATGTTTACATGCACATGTACTCCACTATGAAAGAACCCTTTTTCAAGTAAATCGCACACAACCCGAAAGGGTATGTGGATATTATATGTGTGAAGGTTTCTTCTCATGAGGTTATCAAGGCCTCAGCCTCATGCATGTGTTCCTATTTGTGACAACGCAAGGCCTCAAGTTCTCCTTCTTGGTGCAAAACAAGAGTGAACAGTTCTTCTTCTTCGAGCAAACCAGGGAGAACGGGTCTTCTACACACGAAAAGTGCTTGGGTGAAATAGGCGTACAGGGTGCAGCCTTCTTTTACCGCACAAGGTGCGATAACTTCTTCTACCGCGCAAGTGGCGCGGTAGCTTCCTCCTGCCGTGCAAGTTAGCGGGCAGAGAGGGCACGCAAGTGTGCGTGGCTCAGCTTCTTCCAACCTCAAAAAGGTAGCGCGGTGGCTTCATCCTGTCGTGTGAGTTCGCGGGCAGGGAGGGCACTCAGGGTGTGGCCACTTTCTATCGTGCAAGTAAGCAAGCAGTGGGCGAGCAAGGCCTGGATTCTTCCCTGTCACGTAGGGGAGTGCACAGGGTGGCCTCCTCCTTTCTTCTTTCGCGCAGGGGTAGCGCAAAAGGTTCTCTCGGAGCCACGGGTGGCTCTAGGCTATTGTGTCGCACAAGTGGTGAGCGGGGCTTTGCTTCGCGTTGCTCAGAGCTTCGCGGGACCTCCGGTTTTTTTAGCAAGCTGCTCCAAGGCATCGGCTCCTCCTATTATAGGCGAGGAATGCAAACAGAACTGTGGAGTTCAAATCTTGAATTCCCATTATCATCGTGGATGAGATATCCCGAAAATCTCAGTTGTTTCCTTTTTTTTCTTTTCCAACCACGGTATCCTTCGTTCTTGGTGTGAAAATCACGTGCATCAATTTACAAATACATGCGAAGCCTTTCCTTGAACGTCGAACGAGCAGTGCACCTTCGGCAACTTCGTTTTCCTCGGGTTCCCTTGAACTTCTTTCATCTCGTTTCATGCATGCGACTTTTTACGCATGCATGTGTTCATAAATGGGATATGAACACAAAGGAGACCTTCACTTCATCAGATGCGGTCAGGAGCTCCATCTCCCTTTTTTGGGAGGCTCTGGTTCGTGGAAGGTGTCGCAGGGTGACCCTCACCCGGTGGGAGGTTGAGGATGACTCCAGTGCCGTTGGATCCATGTTTAATGAACGCGGAAAGCCAGGATTAGAACCCAGTGCCGTAGATGAGATGGATGGCAGCGATCAGACGCATGATCGGATGAGCGGCCAAGATTAGATCCGCGTTTTAAAAACACGTCCCACATTGAATCGCGCTATGGTTTTTGCATGGTTTAACAACCAGCTCCTCCCATCCTTGGTTCAAAATTCTCCTCTCCTCCTTCCGGTGTCGCCCCGCACCGGTTCTCTGCAGGCGCACTCTAGCGCCCATTCTACTCCTCCGGGCCCGCATCTAGCACCCATGCTGCACGGGTTCATCACTGTGTGTCATTCACAGGCTTACACACGGCCCGGTCTCCTATGGGTTAGCTCTGCCTAGGCCTCCACATGAGCGTGGTGACCTAGTCCCACATGTTCCTTCGGTTGATTCTTGGGTAGCTAGCTCATGTGCATGCCCTATTGTTTTAAATAAGATCCACTTGTATACTTGGTTAAATATCCAAGTAGGAACAAGTCTACATGCCATTCTTCTCTCCTTCACCTCCTCTTCTTCTTTAGAATTCCTTCTATCTTATTTAACATCTCTTCTCCTTCTCTTATTATGAGATGGAATACCCAAGAATCTATCAAGTATCTTCATCAACCATTAATCATAAATCAATTGATCCTCATCAACCATAGCTACTAAGTGGATGAAGTGGTTTGAAGAAGACCATGCACTATCTCTTAGTGCTTGTGGATTTGAATAGAATCCAACCTCATCTATGATTATATTAAATATCCAAGTAGGAACAAGTCTACATGCCATTCTTCTCTCCTTCACCTCCTCTTCTTCTTTAGAATTCCTTCTATCTTATTTAACATCTCTTCTCCTTCTCTTATTATGAGATGGAATACCCAAGAATCTATCAAGTATCTTCATCAACCATTAATCATAAATCAATTGATCTTCAATTTTCTTCTTTAATATAATCATAGATGAGGTTGGATTCTATTCAAATCCACATGCACTAAGAGATGGTGCATGGTCTTCTTCAAACCACTTCATCCACTTAGTAGCTATGGTTGATGAAGATCAATTGATTTATGATTAATGGTTGATGAAGATACTTGATAGATTCTTGGGTATTCCATCTCATAATAAGAGAAGGAGAAGAGATGTTAAATAAGATAGAAGGAATTCTAAAGAAGAAGAGGAGGTGAAGGAGAGAAGAATGGCATGTAGACTTGTTCCTACTTGGATATTTAACCAAGTATACAAGTGGATCTTATTTAAAACAATAGGGCATGCACATGAGCTAGCCCTATTGGAGGTGGTGGATGGTTCCCTTCTCCATTCCTCATCCACTTAGTGATAGAGGATGGCACTTCATTATCTCCTCATGCATTGGGAAGACAATCCATGGACTTCTAACATTTTTGTGACATTTTATCTTTTTGATACAAGTTCTTTGAATTTAAGATAGTCTCTACAATCGTATGATTTAGTATGGATAATGTTTCAACCATTACCTCCTATTCTACTTATTGATTCTCCTAAGTGACATGCTTCTCAGTACCCTGTCCATTCTGCAATCACAACCATCACCTTGTCATTCATTCAATCTTTGACATCTTTTTAAAAACATCACCATCACCATCACGTCCTCTATCATTCACATATTGACACTCATTTTCATTCATTCAATCCTTGAAATCTTATTGAAAACAAATGAAACACAGTGCACAACATTATATACTTTTTGAATTGTTTTTGTTTTATTGTCCATTTTAAAATGAGAACTCATGAATAATGGAAACATGGTTTTGATGTAATACATGGATTTTGTAAATGATGGAGCCTTTATCTTATTCAAATAGTGAAAAGATATTTAGAAACCATAAAATTTTACATTGGTTATTATTCATTAAATTAAAGACAAAAAGAACCAGATAAAGTATGAATGTTTTGAGAATATTTTAGTCTAAGAAAATAAAAATTCTCTGAAAAACTAAAAAATGTGACTATTGTATTAATTATGAAATCATATAATTGAATAAGTCATTCAAAATTATTGGTGATGTGTTTAAAATAAAATGATGTACACATATTATAAATGTCTTTATTGAGTTGTATTTCTATCTATTTTATTGTCATTTATCATGATAGGTATGATTTCAATTCTTAATAGAATATCTGTAGTAGTAATATCTCACTATGAAAAATAAATTATTAGTTATACCTCCACATAAAGGGTACATGCTTTCTTATTCTTCTACAATGTTAAAAAAGGTATGTATTGTGGGATATTCTTCGGTCCATAGAAATGAACGTTGTATTTCATGTGCTTAGAGTTTGTAAATGGAATTCATGTTTTCATTTAGTCACTCCCAATTAAATGTGGGGTTATTTGTTCAATATATCACTATAGGAGTAGAGAGATGTGAAGTGTTGATATTTATAATGACCAAAACATTTAAAATTAAATAATATTTCATTTAAAAAATTGTTAACTTATTAATTAATGCAGATTTTTTTTATGCTTTCATAGGGGAACACATCAACCTATGGAGTATGCACTGATTTTCACCATCATTACCACTTTCCAATGGTGGGTGACATCAGAAACCTATTCAAGGAAGTTTTCTCCTTGATTGAAACAAGATGATGGGATGTCAGTTCCTATTTCCATGGATTCCTCCTAGGAAATCATCTGTTTGTTCAGGTCTTCCTTAATGATTAATACATTGTTCGTAAAACTCTTCCAGTTTCATGTATTTATTAATTCTAGTTAATTACGTTGCCTCTGTCTGTACATTCCAAAGGGTCGAATCAGGGAAGAAAACCATGATCAGGGGAGTAGTCATGTTGACATCGCTTGTGTGTCTTGATGCCAGAACAATTATTCATCTAGGTTTCAACCCATTATGATAGGTCTTATCAAGGGCATAGAAGCCCTAGGAATCCCACATCTAGTCTAAGGAAATATATTCCATGGGAATTTCTTTGAGGTATTCCTCAGCTACTTTTGATTAATATAGGGTATTTTGCGAGTTAAAAATCTAGTAGAGACAGAACAGAATAATCAAAACATTGATACTAGTGGATCAGATAGGTGAAAATCTTGGAGGGAACACTAATAACGGGGATAATACGTGGTCAGTTTCCTGATCGCTTCAAGGAACAGTGAGAAATTGGGTGACATGATATCACTGGGATGTGCCAGCCTAAGACGGATATGGGTAGTTGAGAGTAGATGGATAATGAAATGTAACATACATAACGATGAGGGTGATATTGGGAATGAGCATCAAAAATAGGTCATACATATCACAGTGGTGTGGAATCAATGTCTATGTAGTTCATGATGGGGGGTATAGAATTGGGTTGTACACATATGAAAGCTAACAGATGATATACTAGGGAATATTGATGTTTAGAAACCTGAGTTGGTCAGATTCCTGGGGGGACTAGAGATGTGGGTCCTAAAAAATGGGACTACAATGGCTAACCAGGGATTGCAGACTACAATGGTGTACCCATGTTTGAGGTTCCTAAAGCTACTGATGTTTGGGATTCCAACAGCTTATCGCTGATTAGGGTTACAAAATCATATCACATCTTGGGGGTATAATGACTTACCACTGGTAGGGGTTCTGAAGACATACTGCTAATTTGGTTTCCAAGGTCATACCAATGTTAGGGGATCCAATGGATTATCAGTTTTTGGGGATCCAACGACATACCGCTAGTTGGGATTCCAATGGCTTACCACTGGTTGGGGTTCCCATATCCTACTACTAGTTAAGATTCCAACCGCTTTCTTCTATTTTGGGTTGACCTTCAGGGAGGCTTCCAACGTACCTTTCCTAGGAGATAGGGATCAAAACCCATGTAGTTAGAATATTATTACCAATGATTGGGGTTTAACCTCAGGGAGGCTTCCTGCATATCTTATCTAGGTGATAGGGATCAAAATCCATGTATTTCAGCCACATATAGTTCATCATCATGCGAAATGAATGGGGGTGTACAGTTCAACATCAGATAGGATGAGGTTGGGACAAGATGAAATGGTCAATACTGATGAGTGACGGAACTGAACATTTGGGAGGATTCTTACATTCCATGCTCAGAGTGGGAAAGGATCAATGTAATCATAGTTCAGGATAAGATATATAGTTTACGTCATGTTGGATGAAGGTAATTCGAGGTAAAGGGGTCGAGACAAGTAGGTGTTGGGATTGAACCTCAGGGAGGATTCCTACATACCTTTCTTGGTATACAAGTATTAATTTCCACTTAGTTCAGGATGATTTGGTGATTACATGCTATGGGGTCCCAAAGAGGATTCCATGGTCAGTGCTTACTATATGACCACATGAGTGAGGCTCAGTTTGAGAAACAATAGGTAGCAAATTCTTGACGATCACATAACAAAAGGTGAATCTGTGGAAAGTGGAGTGGGTCTTACACGTGGTTAGTGGCTCAAATATGAAACAAGGCCTTATGCATGGTTAGCGGCCCAAGGAGATAGATATTGATACATATTCTATAATGGAGGCTCGATGGCGAAAAAGCCGAGATGGAGACGGACAAGGTAATTGTTGAACTCTCTCTGAGATGGTTATTTTAATAATCCCAAATCATTGTTGTATGTATGAAACTTTAGTCTTTTTGTTCAAATTATTCTAAATGTGTTTATATTTGTTTAAATCATGCTTACACATGTTTATCTATGTAAAGTTTTGTACTAATAGTGACCTGGAAGTATTCTGGACTGAACAGACACTTTGTGAGAATTTCTTGTCTTGACTCACCGTTAGTTATATTCGGTCGCACCGATGATGAATGGTCACACCGATGATGAACAGTCGCATCGATAGTGAACGGTCTCACTGAAGTTGAAACGTTACACCGATGATGAACGGTCGCACCAATGATGAACGGTCGCACCGATGGTGAATGGTCGCACCGATGGTGAAACATCGCACCGATGATGAACGGTCACACCAATGATGAACGGTCACACCGATGGATACCAATGATTAATGAGTCACTGATGTTGATGCTACAAAAACCTACGTAGATTCAAAGTGACTCACTAATCTTACGACTCACCGATAGTCATGAATACTGTTTGAATTTCTATAAACTCTTATTTAATCCCAACATTCATATTTGATGATTTTAATGCAATTAATGATATTTAATGTTAGTTTTTGGCATGTCATGATACCATACCTCGTACCTATGAAAATTTAATCATTCCCATTCCTGGAGCTCTTGGAATAAAAGGAAGATCGAGCTGCAGTAAAAGGCAATGCGTAAAAAAAGGCATAGAGAGAGAATTCTTCTATAAATATACATACGAAAAGGGATAACACATAAAGAAATTGAAGAGGTTATTTTAAAGATCTCAAAAGAACACTCATGAATGTAATCCAGCACTACTGAAGAACACATTAATAACACTAGAAATCAGAGAACACACTCAATTGTGAAGGACATTAAGATGAACCATGATACTCTGTTTTCAGAAGCAAATCCACAGAAGGATTCAGAAGCATCTCTACTAAATCCAAAAGGTCCATAGCTACACAGTCGATCACTAGAGTTTTCTAAACATTCATATACTCTCTCTAAGTGACTTATTATTTACTGATTGAGATGTGTGTGTACTCTGTATATCTTTTACACATACACTACCTCATGTGCTGAACTGGAGGATACTAAATCCTCATTCCAAACTCCATACATCATATTGTATCCCACTGAGAATAGTGGTAGAGGTCAAGTGTGACCTGGACAGCCTGTGCGATGTTGACATTTTTTTCCCACGAATAACTGTGGTAGAGGTCTTAGGACCTGGACAGTATTGAACTATTGTTAACCCTGATCTAGGGTGTGGATCATATTTTTTTATATATAAATTTGAGAGGAATATGTCTCTCCTTGAGACTGAACCTCTTTGTTACATCTTCTATGAATTTAAATTTAAGTCATAAATATACTATATATATTTCAAAATACACAGCTATTACTTTGAAATACAAATCTATTTTAAAGTTACTTTGATAGTTAAATTAGCAAGTGTTTATACTTTTTGCAAACCAGTAAGTTAGATTCAAAAGCTAAATTAATCCTATGATTAAATTTACTGAGATCTAATCAATCTTTAAGAAGTTAATTGAACATTTACAATCTGTATAAATTCACTATAGTTTAACATTGTTTTCTAATTGGCGGATTTCAAGACAAATCTTTTTAACAGAAATTTTTATTGGAACTCCATTCAGCCCCTCTTGAGTATCCACTCTGACCAACATTTGGTATCATAGGGTGTTTTTTATTAATACAAGTTTTCAAAACTTTCTGCTTTTCAACTGTGATTTTAGTTTCATCCTTAATGATCTTAAATTTTTGTTAGTTCTAAATTTTATCTCTTTAATGTTATTTTCTAAACTATAGTACTGTAGTTATGGATAATAGATTTGAAGGTCCTGCTTCCAATAGGCCACCATTCTTTAATGGTACAAATTATGCCCATTGGAAACTGAAAATGAAAATTCATTTAGAAAGTATGGGATTTGATATCTGGAATGCTATAGAAACTAAATATATGATTCCAGCAACTGTTATAACTACATGGGATGAAGCTACAAAGACAGCTTACAATAATAATTGTAAATCTATGAATGCACTGTATTATGGTTTGGGAGATGAAGAGTTCAATAGAATATCTTCATGTAAAACTAAATATGAAATATGGGATACCTTGAGTGTTTCTCATGAAGGAACAACTAATGTTAAAGAAATGAGATTGAATACATATACTATTAAATTTGATAATTTTAAAATGAAGACTGATGAACCTATCTCTGACATGTATCCCAGGTTCAATGAGATTTTCAATACAATGATCTCTCATGGAATAGATGTCACTACTAAGGAATAAATCATGAGGTTATTATGATTCCTACCAGATCGATGGAGAGGCACTTCTGTCTCAATTAGAGAATCGTGTGACATAAGAAAACTATCAGTCATGGAGCTTATTGGTAAGATTATGATGTATGAAGAAGAAATCAAGGTGAATAAGGAAGAATATGATGAACATAGAAGGAAGTATTTGGCTTTTAAATCTACTACTTCAAGGATCATGGAAAAAGAAAAAGCTCAAATACAAACTGAAAATTCAACAAGTGAGGATTCAGACTCTGACAGTGATGTAGAGACGGCTCAAATAGCCAAGAGATTCAAGAAGATATATAATAAGAAGAGATTATTTATAAAATCAAATTACAAAGGAATGTATGACAACAAGGTACATTGGAAAAAGGATTGGAAAAAACTTGACAAGAATAATGAAGTTGTATGCTATGAATGAAAAAGGAAAGGACACACTAAAGAAAATTGTCCAAAATTGAAGTTCAAAATGAAATATGACTACAAGGACAATCAGTACAAGAAATCCATGAAATATACTTGGACTTATTCAGAATAAAACACAAGAGAATCTGAAGTTTGGATTCTGAAAAGAATCATGTCAACATGTGCTTCATGACTAATACCTCTGAGGTTCCTGTTTCCCCTATACTGAATGATTATTATTCTGCAACTGATTCTAGATCTGAAAACATGTCTTGTGTGAAACTATTTGAATACTGTAACATGTTAGAAGAAACCTGTAATGATCTTAAGGACAAGTACATAGCCTTAAAAAACAGCATGCTCTCACTACCAATGTTAAATCTACCTTTGATATAGAAATGGAAAATAATGCTCAACTGATAAAAGAAAACACTGAACTAAAAATTTATAATGATAAACTCAGAATGGACATTGAAAAATTCCCAAATGGAAAGAATAATCTAACTCAAATGTTAGGAAAGAAAATTTCACCAAAATATACTACTGTTTTGGGATACCAACCTGAAAAAATACAGCTTACTAAAACTAAATTTATTCCTATGTCTGGACAAAATTCTGCTTGTTCCAGTTCTGGAAATTCCTATGCTTCAAATAGTTATCCATATGGTTATAGAAAAAATAAAGTTTATCTTTCAAAATATTTTGATTATGTAATTTTTTAGAAACCCATAAGACAAATTTGGGTACCAAAATCATTGATTGATAACCTGTCTGGACCCAAGAAGATCTGGGTACTGAAGTCATTTTCTATCTAAATCTGTTTTGTAGGAAACATGTTTGAAGAGTTCTCACAAGAAGGTATGGTACTTTGAAAGTGGATGTTCGAGACAAATTTATGGAGATTATTCTTGTTTTAAAATCATAATAAAGATATATGGAGGCCATGTCACCTTCGGTGATAATTCTAACAGAAAAATCATCAGCCTAGGCCAGATTGGTAACACTGATTCAGTTTTGATTTCTAAAGTTTTATTTATTGATGGACTTAAGTATAACATGTCAAGTATTTCCCAATTGTGTGATGATGGTTTTAATGTTAAATTTGAAAATGATTTCTGTGATGTTTTTAACTCTAAAAATGTTTTTGTGTTCTCTACCTTGATAAATGAAAATGTTTATGTTGTTGATCTGAATTCTTTAGTCGAACAATATGTTACTTGCTTAAATGCTTTTCATAAAGAGTCTTGTCTTTGGAACAGAAGATTGGGACACTGCAACATCCTTTCATATAGAGAAATGACTAGGAAGAACATGGTTAGAGACCAACCTAAACTTGAATTCCCAAATGACAGAGTTTGTAATCTCTATCAAAAGGGAAAGCAACATAAAGTATCTTTTAAATCAAAGAAAGATGTATCAACTTCTAAACCTCTCGAGTTGGTTCACATGGACTTGTTTGGACCTTCTAGAGTTTCTATTTTAAATGGAAATCACAATGTCTATGTCCTAGTATATGACTTTTCTAGATATTATTGTGTATACTTCATAGCTCAAAAAAGTGAATCTTATTCTTACTTTATCAAATACCCCAAGTCTGTAGAAAATATTAGTGGACTTATGATTAAAACTCGGAGAAGTGATCATGGCTGTGAGTTTGAAAATCAAGATTTTGAATGTTATTGCTCACACAATGGCTATAGTCACAACTTTTCTTCTCCTAGGACACCTCAGCAGAATGGTGTAGTAGAAAGAAGGAATAGAACCCTTCAAGAAATAGCTAGAACCATGCTTAATGAGCATGACCTGCCTATTTACATTTGGGATGAAGTTGTGAATACAGCTTGTTATATTATTAATAGTGTCCTGATTAGACCTGTTCTTAAGAAGAACCCATATGAAATATGGAATAATAGAAAACCCAAAGTTAGTTACTTTAGAGTCTTTGGCTGTAATATTTTTATTCTTAATAAAAAGGATAATCTTGACAAGTTTGCTTCTAAGAGTGAAGATGGAATTTTTCTTGGTTATTCTTTAACTAGAAAAGCTTATAGAGTCTTTGACAAAAGAACCAAAAGTGTGGAAGAATCTGTTCACATCAAGTTTGATGAAACTGATTCACATGAGCCTAAAACCTCTCTTGAAAATTTTGAAGAAGATTTGACTGTTCTGGACCTTAAGGACGAAACTAAAGAACCCGCAGTAAAAATATCCAGTTCTGGACATATTCCAGAATCTGCTTCTATTGAACCCAAACATGGAGATGAACCTGAAATTTCTAGTCCTACCTTTACTAGATCAACTAGGATTCTAATGAATCATCCTTTAGATGCTGTCATTGGTAATCATGATAGAGGGACACCGAATATAGCTTTCTAAGAAACCAGGTTGAACATCAAGACTTTCTTTCATAGCTAGAGCCTAAAAATGTCAATGATGATACCAATGATTAATTTTGGGTAATGGCTATACAAGAAGAGTTAAATCAATTTGAAAGAAACAAAGTCTGGGAATTAGTTGACAGACCTAAGGAAACTTTAACAATAGGAACTAAATGGGTTTTTAGAAACAAAGTTGATGAGTCTGGAAACATAGTTAGAAACAAAGCAAGATTAGTTGCACAAGGAAATATTCAAGAAGAAGGAATACACAATGAGGAAACCTTTTCACATGTAGCTAGATTAGAAGCTATTAGAATAATACTTGCCTATGTTTCTCATCTTCATTTCAAGTTATATCAAATGGATGTTAAAAGTGATTTTCTAAATGGTTTTATTTTCGAAGATGTTTTTGATGAACAACCACATGGATTTACTAATCTTCATTCTCCAAATCATGTTTTTAAACTTCCTAAAGCTTTATATGGCTTAAAACAAGCTCCAAGATCTTGGTATGATATACTTAGTAATTTTCTTATTTCAAAAGGTTTTACTAAATGGATTGTTGATCCAACTCTCTTTATTAAAAGAATTTATAAAGATGTTTTAGTAGTACAAATCTATGTTGATGATATTATTTTTGGATCTTCTAAGCACTCCATATGTACTGATTTTTCAAAAAGTATGCAAAATGAATTTGAAATGAGTTTAATATGAGAACTAAAATATTTTCTTGGATTTCATGCTTTCCAAAATGAAAATGGAATTATTTTGAATCAATGTAAATATAAAATAGATCTTTTAAAACGTTCTGGTTTGGATAGTATTAAGGAAAGTGATACTCCTATGAGTATAGTCTGTAAAATGGATGCAGATGAAACTAGGAAACTAGTGGATCAAACAAATTACAGAGGTATGATTGGAAGCGTACTTTTTCTTACTGCTAGTTGACCAGATATTATGTTCATTGTGTGTATGTGTGCTAGATTTCAAGCTAATCCATAATGATCTCATTTACTTGCTGTTAAACTAATTTTTAAGTATCTAAAACACACTGAAAACTTAGGTTTGTTTTACCCAAAAGGACAATCCTTTGAGTTAATGAGTTATTCAGATGTTGACTTTGTTGTTTTCAAGTTGGATTGAAAATGTACATCTATAACATGTCATTTATTGGGAAAATCCTTAGTATCATGGTGTAGAAAAAAGAAAAATTATGTACCCTTGTCTATTGCTGAAGCAGATTATATAGCTACTGGTAGTTGCTGTGCAAAAATTCTATGGATGAAACACACTCTTTTGGACTATGGATATGATTTTAAGAATGTTTCAATCAACTGTGATAACAATAGTGCAATTAACATTTCAAAGAACCCTGTTCCTCACTCTAGAACCAAACACATTGATTTCAGACATCACTTTTTGAGAGATCAATACCAAAAAGGTGATATTAATCTTGAGTTTAGAGGTACTGAACCTCAATTATCTGACATTTTCATCAAGCCCTTAAATTCTGAAATGATGGACTCGATTAAACAAGAGTTGTGTATGATAGATCCGTGAAACTGATCTGTCAAACCAATCTGTCAAACCGATCTATCAAACCGATCTCTGTAACCGATCTGTCAAACTGATCTGTCAAACTGATCTGTGAAACAAATATGTGAAACTGATATGTCAAACCGATATATGAAATTGATCTATCAAACCGATCTATCAAACCGATTTGTGAAACCGATATGTCAAACTGATCTGTCAACCTGATCTGTGAAACTGATTTGTGAAACCGATCTGTCAAACCGATCTGTGAAACCAATCTATCAAACCGATCTGTGAAACCGATCTGTCAAACCGATTTGTGAAACCGATCTATCACACCAATCTGTTAAGTCGATTAGATCTACCGATTGGGTTGTACTACTTTTCTAAAAAAATCATTATTGTCTGTTTAAAATGACGTTGTTTTACTTAATCGATATTTTATTTTTTTGTAACCCTAAATGATACAAATAATGACACATGGCTATTTCATTATCTAAAGACTGTAGACCTTCCATTTCCCCCCAAACTCTCTCTTCTCTTCTCTGTAACCCGAGCCTTTTGAATCTTTCCAAGCCTCTCGATTGTCTCAAACCTCAGAACGGACAAGAAAAATAGTCAGGTAAAGGAATCTAAAGTAAATTCACCTGTCAATCATGGTTGAGGTGAGTCGGGTAGTACGACGCAGAGGTCTGTGAACCCAGAGCTATAATAATGACAAGTTCTAGCTGAAAAATAATTATGTTCAGAATCAGTTTAATCTAGAAAGTCTATTCTCTTAAAAGTATTGGAAATGCAAGGTTAGAAGAATTGGTTCTGTGATGATGATAGGGTCTTTTACCGGAAGTTGGTGCATGAGTTCTATTTTAACCTAGATACAGTTTTGGACGGAGTAGATGCTACGTGATTGTCTTCTATATAAAAAGGGATAAAGATCACTTTTTCATCAAAACAGTGGGCTGAAAGTCTAGGGGTACCTCACAATGGAAGATATGAGGACTATTCTATTAATATTCCTCCCATGACTGATTACTTTTCTTATGAGCTATCCCTGAAGTTTTTGACTGGAATGTCTGAATCGCGAAGGATAACTGCTGCTATGTTGGATGGTGAGAATCGAATCTTATTTAAATCTATTAAACATCAAATATGTCCTAGAAAAGATGATTTTGCTTCAGTAAAGTATCTGGATGTTTTTCTGCTATTCCTTTTGTTGAAAGGTGAAAAGATCAATCTGTGTAGATATTTTGCTGAGCATATTGATGAGATGATAAAACCTTCAAGAAAGCTACTACTCTATTAAACTCTAAATAGATTTCTGCCATGCTGAAATTATTTGGCTGTGTTGATGATGGAGATGAGTGTATCTCATAAATTATATTTTGTTTCAAAAGAGTTAATTGTAAGGGGAATAAAATCAATTGGAATCCGTGGAAGAAATCTTGGGTTGCAGATGAAGAAAATTTATATGAATCCTTTAATCCTACTGATCATCCATGGAGACCAAAGTAGATAAGAGATCCAAGTTTAAAACCTAGTGACGAAGTTATTTATTCGGATGAAGAAGAAGATGTTGTAGTTCCTAAGGAAACTGGTGAATCTAGTAATAAAGGAATAGAAGAAGAAGAAGATGCTGAGAATCTGAATGCTGAAGAAGAGGCTGAATCATATCCTGATGAGAGTAGTGATCGTGATACTATTAAACCGAAGAAAAGAAGCATGGAATTTGGTTTGGCAAGCCCTCCTCTTAAATTACAAAATATTGAACCTTTTTTAGATGATGAAAAAGAAGGTGATACTGATGAATCAACTTCTGAGGAATATGAATCCAGAAGTACATACAATTCAATTGAGAGATCAGTTGATGATGATAATGATAATAATGAAGGAAATGATGATGATAAGGGTGATTCTGATGGTGATGGTGGTAGTGGTGGTAGTGATAGTGATGGTGGAGATGCTGATGATGCTGATACTCGACCTATAGAAGGTCTGAATGTGATCCAATATGATCCTCAACCCCAACCAATCAAGCATGAAAATGTCCCTGAGGCTGAGAGGACAGAACAATTGGAGAGTGATGGGGATGGGGAATTTCTTCTTGAAAATTATGTACAATCTCAGTTTGTGAAATATATGTACCCTTCATGAAAAGATGCATGGGAATAACATACAAGTCTTTCTGTTCTGGGATTAGACTACCCAGAGGAAGAGGAAGGTGTAGCAGTGGATCTTACAGAAATTAGTGATTCAGTTAAGGCTGTAAAGACCCGTAAAATTCAAGGGAAATATTTTTCTCACTTTTCTTTGAAATTTTACAAGTATGCAGTTTCTGACGGAACCTGATTCTGAGGCCTGGTGTGCCTGGAATCAATTTCCGAAGTTTAGCTCAGGTACATTCAGTGAACAAATGAGCGGGTTTTTTCTACCTTTTGAACCGGTGATCAGAATCGAATTCTGATTGCACCAATGGAATCACATCACCGGTAATTTCTTAGAAAGGCCTTTTCTGGAGTTGCATTTGCTCGGGTGTGTTTTTTAAATTTTTGGGTTAAGTAAAGGATTAAAATAAAAATGGTGCGACCAGTTTTTATTTTATTAAAGTTTTTTAACCAAAGCTAAGTGGTTGGAGTGGGACCCACAGTATCCTACCCCACTTGGTAGAATATTTGTGGGGTGGGGCCCACACGAGCCCCACCTTTTCAACTCCCTCAAAACATCCTCCTTTAATTTAGTAACGCACCCGGACCCCCACCCCTTTTAATTATAAGTCAACTCGTGCATTTAATTAAATATTAAATGCCTCAATTAATTGGGTGGTTTAAGCGTTGCAATTAATTCAATTAATTGTTGATTCGTTTTTGAATTTCAAGAGCTTTGGCATGAGTAATAAAATAAGACAAACTCTTATTTTATTGGTGGTTAGCTTGTTGAGAGAGGGCTTGGGAGAATTACTCGCAGCCTTGGACCTTTTTCTTCCTCAACGAAGAACGCGACGAACGCGAAGAACGCGAAGAACGTGAAGAACGCCGACCTCCGACGAAGGTCGACAAGAATACCGGATCCTCGAAGATCGCCGACGCGACGCCGACAAATATTTTCTCCGTGACGCGACAATCCCCCTTTTGCGACGCCTTCTTCCACAATGTTCAATCCCATGACGAACCTTCATTCAACTTTTCCTCGAGGTAGGGGAATTAAATTCCTTTTGTCCGAGATTACCTTCATCGCTGATTATCATCTTATTTGAGTCACCTGAAATTGCAATAACGGGAGGAGGTCAGACCGCACGAACACGGCCGACCCTCCTCCCCCCTTGGTTTTTTTATTTGTTTGCGGCACGTGTAAGGCGGCGCGGTGCCGTTGCACCGTGCGAAAGATATGAAATTTGGGCGAAGAAGCGCGGCATCGTTGCGCTGCACCGTTGAGGTCAAACAAAGTCGCAGCGCCCTCGTGCTGCGCCGGAAGACCATGAAGAGAGGCGGTTTATTTTTTTTTGGCGTGCGGATCAACGGGCCATGGCCGAACGGGCCGCAGGGGCGATTTGAAGTCTTTGCAGTGAAGGGCAGGTCCCGGGAGGACCGCAGGCGAAGAAGGATTTGAAATCGTACCACCGGACCGCGTTCGGTGTTCCGCGGAAGGTGTTGTCGGCGTGCTAAGCCGGCGCCGGTGGCGGAAGGCGGCGGCCGGCACCGACCGGCCACCTGGAGGCGGCGACACCCCGGCGCGCTGCCAGCAGGAGCCGCCGGGGCTGAAGCCGCATCAGAGGTGGGATTCCGCGGCCGCGTGGGATCCGGTGGGGAAGAAGCGGAGTCCCACCGCGTCGCTGGCCAGAAGGAGCGGCCCCCCTCATGGGGGCCACTGTTTCGAACTGGCGGGGGGCAGCACGCCCCCCCCCCCCCCCCCGCACACCCTACGCTCGGCCGTTATGGCCGAGCCACCTTGCCACCTGGCCACCTAGCCAGACTGAGCGCGCCCAGGCTGGGCAATGTCGGGCCGCACCCAAGCGGGCCGGACCTAGACCCAAGTCGGGTCGGCCCAGTTCGGGCCGACCCAGGGGGTATCAGGCCGGGTCGGACTGGGCCCGAACCCCTAATACCGGACCCCTCACGGTCTTTTGCCTATAACATGAGCTGTGGACCTCCGATCGACGCACCAGTAGTTGCGATGCGATCCTTGGATTGAGACGGTCGTTTCGGTACATTACACTCAGGGTTTCGTAGGACTTTGGGTACAGCCGGGTTGGTTCGACCACGAAACCAACCGGGCCCTCGGAGCGGAAAAGCTTATATCTTGAGCTTCAGACGTCCGATTGACGTGCCGTAGACTTTGTTGTATTCCTTTTGATGAGACGGAACTTTTTTTATACTTTTCCTGAGTTTTGGTTGCAGTTGGATAGTGGTCAGTTGGATTGTACCCGAAATCCAATCGGGCCCCTGGAACGGAAAAGCTAATAACATTCAGACCGGATGTCCGTTTGACAAACTGTCAGCAGTGTTGGTGATCATGTTGAGAAACGGTCCCTATGAGCATACCCTATGAGAGTTCGGGGTACATCGAGGTATGGTCGGGTTGGTTCGCACATGAAAACAACCGGGCCCCTAGGACGAAAAGGCTAGTAACTCACAGATCGGGCGTCCGACTGACGCGTCGTCTGTTGCGTTGAGACCCCTATGACGAGGCAGTCCATTGAGATACTTCTTCGTGGAAATTTTTGATACATGGAGTATCGACCGGTAGCTCGTGGAGAGGACCCTCCCGGTGACGAGCTAGCAGAGTGCAGAGACCTAGTAGCTGGCTGAGACTTGACGACTGCTGATCTATCGTCTCGGTGCATTTCAGATAGCCCAGTGGGGAGCTCTTGGTTGTAGCAGCAGACCCACGGAGGAGGAGTGCTTGGTTGTAGCGGCAGACCCTCGATACTCAATAGAAGGAGTACCTCTGGAGGCTATGAGGGGGCGCGCTTGGTTATAGCGGCAGACCCACAGCGGAGGAGCTCTTGGTTGTAGCGGAAGACCCGCAGTACTCAACAGAAGGAGTACCTATGGAGCCTATGAGGGGGAGCGCGTGTTTGTAGCGGCATGCCCAAGGTGGGAAGAACATGGTTGTAGCAGCAGGCCCACAATACTTGACAGGTGGAGTACTACAGCAGTCCAAGGTTAGTGGGGCACCCTTGGTTGTAGCGGCAGGCCAACTATACTCGACAGAGGAGGAGTTCTGCAGTAGCCTTGGTTTCGACCTCATCAATAAAATCATGGTTGAGCTGAGTCTATGACCTTTGTGTTTACCTCATGATTTATATGAGTAACTTGATAACTTAGGTATATGTATGGGCATATACCTGGGTAGTGGGTATCTATTGATTTCTTAATCTTTGAGTTTCCACATGATTGAGATGGGTTACTTGATAACTTGGGTTTATGTATGGGCATATACCTAAGTTGAAGTAATCTATTGAGATATTCTTTTTGGTTATCCTTGTTGGTATTACTAAGACCTTGAGGGTATCACGGTCCCTACTGAGTATCCTTATACTCACCCCTGCACGGGCTATGCCCGCACCTCGTTGTGTTGGTTGTAGACGATGGGCAGCGCAAACAGAGGCCGAGTGTTTGCGTACTGGACGGTTCCCGAAGGTGGACCTCACGATGAGACAGTATCCGGTGGTGGACTTCACGACAAGGCAACACTCAGAGGAGGTTGACGGGCAAGAGCGTTGTGGAGGCTATCTGTACCTACCCTTCTGGTAGGATCCGTGGTGGATGATCCAAGAGCTGCGCTATCTGTACCTACCCTTCAGGTAGGATCCTTAGTGGACGATCCAGGAGCAGCTTGTCACCTTCTGGCTGTTTTTATATTTTTTTCCTTGTACTTTACAGTTGGGCTTGTATTTCCGGCCCCTTTACTTTCAGAACAGTTTGTTTCGGTTTTACTTAGTGTTTTACTTCCGCTTGTACTCTGTGGTGTTTTGTTTACTTTTATAAAGGCAATGCCTTCCTAGTTATTAGGATTTACGCCTTTGGTGCTAGTCGACATCCCCAGGACTATGGAAGGCGGGCTTGGGGTATTCACGGCACGGGCCCCGAGGACGGGTCGTGAAAAATTGGTATCAGAGGAGTTCGGTTCTACCAAACAACTCAAGACTCTGATCTTTCTTCTTTGTGAAGCAATAGTGTTAGGGTTATTGAGTGTGTTTATCAGTCTAGAGAGTCCAGTGTTGGTGCGGCGGCCGACGTATCCATACACCAGGACCCTGATTTCTAATTTCAGACTCAATACATGAAAACATTGATTGCATTTGTGTTTCAAAGGTTTTCTTTGTGATTACTTTGTGTCAGCTCACCAGGTTCTGTTTAACCATCGCACACCTGTTTCTTTTCAGGATCGCCCCACGACGATAGCCAGATAGGGTTCCGAGTGTTGTGCAGGACAACAGCCCACCAAGAGACATGGCCTCGGTACAGGTCCCTTTGATAGCAGAGGCACCGACAGTACCTCTACCCGCCGGGCCACCGATGCTACCATCCCCATCCGCTGACGGTTAACGTCTCCTTAGTGCACTGCACAAGTTTCAGCGTCAGTGACCGCCTAGGTTCTGCGGGGAGACAGACCCTCAGGCAGCTGAGGATTGGATGGAGGCTGTTGTACGAGTTTTCCGTTTTGTAGGGACACCAGCTGACCTTATGGTGTTCCTTGCAGCGAGCCTCCTGCACGCGGCAGCAGGCAGATGGTGAAGCTTGATGCTCCAGGTGCAAGATGAGGCATCTCTCCTTCGGATGGACTTTGAGAGCCTTTTCCGCTCAGAGTTCGTCCCAACCACCCCTCCGTGCGGTGCGCATCCAGGAGCTACTACAGCTGTGGCAGGGTATCATGACAGTAGCCCAGTACGCGGCGAGGATTATCGATATCTCATGTTATTCCAAAAACATGGAATGGGACCCATTCTTCAGGGCCCGAACCTTCGAGCAGGGGCTCAGGTGAGAGATCAGAGCTTCAGTTGTTTCTCATAGCATTCCAACAAAGACAGGGGTGTTGGAGCGAGCCCTCTTAGTGAAGAGTTTCCTTGCTGAGCAGTCTTCAGCAGCAGGACCCACCACTATCCGACATGCGGCAGAGTCTTCTGCAGCAGCCAGTAGACAGATGACGCAGAGGTCCAAGAGGACTAGACCTACAAGTGGATGACCGCATGACACAGGATTGTTTTTGCGAGGAACCCGGGGTGGACAAAGACTAACCATGAGCAGACAATGTTACTCCTTTGGCGGGGTTGGTCACATGGCTCGTTATTGTCCGAAAAACCATACATATGACTAGAAGATGAACGAAGGACCTCCCAGGCAGAGGCAGAGGTTCGATCGAGGTGGACCGCATGGAGCTGGAGACCGTGGTAGGGGAGCTGGCCGTGCAGCTGGAGGTGGACAACGCTTCGAAGTGTTTCCACCACCACCACCAGGAGGTCCACCCAGACCGCAGGGAACATGTGGACATGGGAGAGCTCAACTTTAGGTAGCTGAGGCCTACGATCATGGAGATCCGAGAGTAGATGGATAGGAGCGGGACTAGCTCCAGACCTGGACACTTTTGTTATTTTTTCTTCTAGCTTGGTTGATGTTTGTTTATATATGCTTTGTGCCTTTTTAATTTGAGTTGTAGTAATAAAAGACACCATTCTTGTGGCATTTACCTTCCTATCCACACTTTTTGTTGTTACTAATAGGTTCCGGTTTAAAAACCGTTGACTTGACCCTCACTTTGAGATACCTACTAGAGGAGACCCAGTGACCACAAACTGATGCTGACAGTGTGACTCAACCCTTGGAGGCGAGAGTAATGGTTGTATATCTTGGTATTAGCGTTGAGGCCTTACGACATCATCCTTTGTATGGGTTAGTATCATCCATGTCGGGATTGACTATATTATGCAAAGAACGTTGTTCATCCAGGGGATGAGACCAGATTTCTCTTATCGGAAAAGAAGAAATCTCAGCAGCTCTTATAGGACCAGAAAGGTCCAAGTCATCCAAGTGCAGATGAGGACAACTCAGAGCTGGCAAAAGTCTTGTGCTGATAGGAGGCGGAGACCACTAGAGTTCGAGGATGGCGACCACGTTTCCCTACGGGTCTCACCTCGACGTGAGTTACGGAGATGTGGCCGAGGCGACAAGTTATCTCTGAGGTTCAACGGACCTTTCAAGGTCCTCAGCAGGGTAGGTGAGGTGGTTTACTGCTTGACCCATCCACCTCAGTTGCACCAGGTGCATGACGTCTTCCACGTATCTCAGCTGGGGAGATACGAGCACAACCCGACGCATGTCATCGACCATGGGGTGGCTTTTACGGGGTTCCAGTATAGGATGAGGAATGACAGGAGTGGGTCCTACGAGGACGGTTGATTTCTCTTGTTCACTTTTGAGGGCAGCACGGAAACCTCCAGGTGAGCACATGGGAGCGGAAGGCTCAGATGCGTGCTCAGTACCCCCTTTTTCCCCTAGTTTGTGTTATAAATTTACGGGGACGTAAATCCCTAAGGTGGGTGTAATGTAAAGACCCGTAAAATTGAAGGGAAATTTTTTTCTTAATTTTCTTTGGAATTTTTCGAGTATGCAGTTTCTGACGGCACCTGATTCCGAGGCCTGGTGTTCCCGGAATCAATTTCCGAAGTTTAGCTCGGGTACGTTTAGTGAACGAACGAGTGGGTTTTTTCTAACATCTGAACTGGTGTTCGAAATCAAATTCTGAGGGAACTGATGGAATCGCATCGCCGATAGTTGCTTAGAAACACATTTTCCGGCCTCTTTACTTTCAGCACTATTTGTTTCAGTTTTACTTAGTGTTTTAATTCCGCTTGTACTCTGTGGTGTTTTGTTTACTTTTATAAAGGAAATACCTTCCCAATTATCGGGATTTACGCCTTTAGTGCTAGTCGCCAACCCCTGGCCTATAGAAGGCGAGCTTGGGGTAGTCACGGCACAGGCCCCGAGTACGGGTCGTGACAAAGGCTCAATTAGTTTTTGAGTTTTTGAAAAGAGCAGATGTGCAACCTGATCCGACAGTGTCTTAAGCTAGACATGATCCCACAGTTGCTAAATATGACTATGATAGATTTAAGGTAGAATTGATTCAAGCTGTTAGGGAGACTGTGAAAAGTGAGTTATCTCATATTCCTTCTCCTGCTTCTATGACTTCATCTGAAGCTTCTATGGATGAGTTGGCTCAAAGAGTGGTAAGCCATATCAAACCAGAACTGTGCAATTATAGTGAGTTGATTGGCAGGCACATTACCTCTTCGAATCAAACACACACAGATTTAGGAAACAATCTAATTTCTCTATCATGAGAGTTTAGAACAACCATCACTGGTATGATGTATGTTTTAAGAAATCTAATAGAACATTTGAAGAAGGAGGATTTGAGGAAGTTGAAAGCTGAGATCACACACGTTGTTACTCAGGCTAGTTCTTCAAAAGTAACCAAGATTATTGGTACCGAGCTTAATGATTTAAAAGATATTGTTAGAGAAGATCTTGAAGCTCTTAGGAATATTTTGGATTTAGATTCATTGAAAAATATGAAAGAGCATAGTGATCATATTCATAAGATGGTGCAATTGTATTCAACTGATGTTACAAAGGATCAAAAAGAGATTAAGAAGAAAGTGGATCATTATTTCTCTATGATCTACACCATGAATGAGTTTAATCATCATTTTAAAGTAATGGATCATAATTTGAGACACCCTCTAGTGAGTCATGATTTTAAAGCTCAAGTTTAGCAGTTGAAGGATTTTACTCCTACTATAGAAAAATTCATGCAGAATAAGGATGATTTTGAAAAGGATATGACGTATGATGGAGAAGTAATTCAGGGCTTCATCAATTTTCTCAAACCCTACCTTCATGTGCAATCTAAAGAAATTGTTTTCCCTACTGATGAGTCTCTGCAATCATCAGATGTTTCTCCCGGTCAGATTTATGTTTCTCATTCTCTCTCCAATATTCGACCATTCTTTCAATAGCATCCTTCAAAAAGACCATCTCTGCAGCAGGTGACCTTTGAACCCACAATTCGTCTAGCTCGAGTTGTCCTTCCACATTTCTCCATCTGGCTAGTTCAACCATCCACCCAACCATCGTCTGGACCATCCATTCCTCCCACTACTAAAGGAAAATCTCCATTGCAACCTGAGAAATAGCTGTTTCTATCAATTTTTGATAAGGTGTATATTTCTTGTAGTTTTTACTTATGTCTAGGCTTCTTATCATCATTTTCAAACCTTATTTTTCTATGGAATATTCTTTCTTATTTTCATTCTCTACTCTTTTTGATAATCCCAAAGGGGGAGAAATTAGGGGGAAATCAGGAATCTCATGAGAAATCAGGAAGCTCATGCATATGAGTGGGTGAACTGAATGTCCATATCAGCCAGCATTATTACATGCATGTATACACAGGGGGAAAAATGACTTATCCGACTTGTATTATATGGGGTGAATTACTCAGTTATATAAGTTCTTTTTGCTATTCTAACCCTGTTTTATCTTTTTGCATATATTCTTTTTTATAGGGGGAGCATACTGAATGACCTACTATATTCTCTCTTCCTTGTTCCATTGATTTGTAATTATCAAAAAGGGGGAGATTGTTGAACTCTCTGTGAGATGGTTATTTTAATAATCCCAAATCATTATTGTATGTATGAAACTATAGCCTTTTTGTTCAAATTATTCTCAATGTGTTTATATTTGTTTAAATCATGCTTACACATGTTCATCTATGTTAAGTTATATACTACTAGTGACATGGAAGTATTCTAGACTGAATAGACACTATGAGAATTTCATGTCTTGACTCACCATTAGTTATATTCGTTCGCATCGATGATGAACGGTCGCACCGATGATGAATGGTCGCACCGATGGTGAACGGTTGCACCGATGGTGACATGTCGCACTGATGATGAATGGTCACACCGATGATGAAGGGTTGCACTGATGGTGAATGGTCGCACCGATGGTGAAATGTCGCACTAATGATGAACGGTCACACCGATGGCTACTGATGATTAATGAGTCACCGATGTTGATGCTACCAAAACCAATGCAGATTCAAAGTAGCTCACCGATCTCATGACTCATCGATAGTCCTGAAAACTGTTTGAATTTCTATAAACTCTTTTTTAATCCCAACAGTCATATTTTTTTGTTTTTAATGCAATTAATGATATTTAATGTTATTTGTTGGCATGTCAAGAGACTGTACCTCGTACCTATGAAAAGGTAATCATTCCCACTGTTGGAGATCATGGAATAAAAGGAAGATCGAGCTACAGTAAAAGGCAGGGCATAAAAAAAGGCATAGAGAGAGAATTCTTCCATAAATATACATACGAAAAGGGAGAACACACAAAGAAGGTGAAGGGGGAATTTGCAAGATCTCAAGAGAACTCTCATGCATGTAATCTAGCACTACTGAGGAACACACAAAGAACACTGGAAATCAGAGAACACACTCATTTGTGAAGGACATCAAGCTGAACCATGATACTCTCTTTTCAGTAGCGAATCCATAGAGGGATTCAGAAGAATCTCTGCTAAATCCAACAAGTCCAGATATGCACTGCCGATCCCTGGAGCTTTCAAAACGTTCATATACTCTCTCTAAGTGACTTATTATTTACAAATTGAGTAGTGTGTGTACTCTTTATATCTTTTACACATACAATGTCTCTTGTGATGAACTGGAGGATACTAAATCCTCATTCCAAACTCCATACATCATATTGTCTCCCACTAAGAATAGTGGTAGAGGTAGAGTGTGACTTAGAAAGCATGTGCATTGTTGACTTTGTTTTCCCATGAATAACTATGGTAGAGGTCTTAAGACCTAGACCGTGTTGAACTGTTTTTAACCACGATCCAGGGTGTGGATCAAATTTTTTTATATATAAATTTGAGAGGAATAAGTCTCTGATTGAGACTGAACCTCTTGGTTACATCTACTGTGCATTTTAATTTAAGTCATAAATATACTATATATATTTAATAATCTACTGTTGTTACTTTGAAATACAAATCTTTTTTTAAAGTTACTTAGATAGATAAATTAGCAAGTGTTTATACTTGTTGTAAACAGGCAAGTTAGCTTCAAAATCTCATTTAATCTTGTGATTAAATTGACTGACATCTAATCAATCTTTAAGAATCTAATTTAACATTTACAATCTGTATAAATTCACTATAGTTTAACTTTGTTTTTTAATTGGAGGTTTTTAAGACAAATCTTTTTAATAGAAATTTTTATTGGAATTCAATTCACCCCCCTCTTGAGTATCCACTCCGACCAAAAGTAATGACGGTCCTAATTCCTATCTCTCATATCATATTTTTCATAGAAGAAGAGTGTAGGAGTAGGGATGATACTTCACACAAGAATGTACAGGGGCCTACACTGATATGGTTTCTCTTCCCTGCAGATAGACGTCGCTCCAAAAAAATGTTCTCATTTCATATGAGGATGATCTGACACTCTTAGAGACTAGTGGGTGTGAAAAATGTTTGAGGTGGGGCACCCTGGGTATATTGGATGGGCAGAGGCCACAGTTTAATGTCATGTGATGTGGATGATGTTGGTAGTCAGTTTAACACCATGCATCTCAGAAGAGGCAGGTTTACATCACACCCCCTGGACGTATATAACTGATACAAAACCACTCATGGGGAAGATAAGACATCCTAAATTCCTTGGTGAGGTTGTGATATAGAGTGATCCATTGAGGGGATCATGTTAGCATTACTATTTGAAGAAGCAATAGCTGTTAGAGATCCTATGCGAAGAAGCATGATACTATGAAAAAAGGCATGAAGAACCACCTAAGGGAACTTAATTCACATCATACAAACATGGAGGGTCGTACCAGAGAATGGTTTTTGTAGAAAATGGGTTCACTAGAAATGACCTTATGAAGCCATGGTGCTCTACATAGTTGAGGGACTATACAAGGGGGGTATGATTCACGAATTTAGGTATCCTATCCTCTGAATAGGATTTAGATTCATATGAAGGGTACTTTGATAAGTATAAAATCATTCATGGAGTAATACATCGTGGATTGAGGGTTCCTTACAAATCATAACACTATGATGCAATGTGATTCGCGAAACATAGTGAACTTGCCTTAGTATGTGGTTCACATGAGTATGGAAGGTACTTCATGAATAATGAGTGCTTAAGGAACTAACCAAGTCCCATTAAGGATCTCATTCATTTGTGATGGATAGTGGACTCCACAAAATCCATCCCTTCTGGAAGAGGGGTTGTATTTTTGTTAAGGGAAGTGTACATCACATTGCACAATTACCATGAAGTGTTCATTTTTATCAAGGTTTCACAGGGTAGAAGGTGTTTCTCAATTTGAGTGCTAAGAAGGAGAAAGGTCTGGGTATCTGTCCTTTGGTTTTGACGGAATCCAGATATTTATAGGCAAGTGGTGGCACGAATCATGGATAGCTCAGTGTGAATCTACATGGAACTCTATAATGGGATTTAAATTGCACAATGATTTTTATAATCACATATTCGAACGTCATCCCCTCCTCATCACGAAGCCCTCCTTGGATCCCTCATCGGTGCTCGTGGAGGCTTCCGTCAAGTTCCAAGGGATGACAGAGTTTTTTCTGGTTCCCTACATAGAAAAATGTTCCTGGAAAATTGCATGGTAGCCATGAAGCCTCCTGCATCTTTTACTCTGCAGCGACTGCACTGGGGGATTTAGCTTCACGGTGTAGGTAGTGCTTAGGGGATTCTAGAATGATCTTAATGTGGAATCCCCTTTGAAATGGGTTTCCTCTTTTCAACCTTTTCCTATTCACATAATTTGGAACTGAAAAATTACCCTCCACCCCCCCTCATACATAGAGCCAATGAGAAATAAAGGGTAGATGTATGAGGGAAGATCACCAAAAGTTTAGACGAATTGAAAATAATGATTGCAAAGTAGGGTCATCATGTCGAACAGTGATGCGCGGGTTAGTAATTCAATAATGATCACGGAGTCTAGGAACACCCTGAAGACAAGGGGTTGTCACCTGTTAATAGGGTATAATGACCCCACTTTTCCCCACTCTCACCTTCATGATCATTGTGATTTTTCTCTAGATTCATGATTCTCAGCACACTCTTTGACTAATCTTTTCAAATCGACAATTTCTACTCTATGTCCTAGAATGAGTCATTCAACTATATGAGTGTGTGATCCACGACTTGTGTCTGTGAGGTATGTGGAAGGGATATGTGACCTGTTGTTGTGATCATGCTCTATGACTGTGCTTTGTGAATTCACTCCTTGAACGAGTTCTGTGAACCATAAGGAAAAATCAAAAACTATGAAGACTGAATGGATAACTAGGAAGCTTCCAAGGGGGTCATTGTGGACACATCCTAGAGGGAAGAAATTGAGAATATCTTGGGTATCAGAGGATATGTACGGAGCCATTCCTACCATGAGTCTACAATGGAGCTATTTTCAGAGGGTCATAGGAACAACCCAATATGCCAAAGGATGCCTTTATGTAGCGACTCGGGTTTTGGCCCTGTCAGACATTGGAATTTTTCTACGAATAATTACAAATCTAGGAGCGAAGACGGCGTGCGATTCCAAGGCCCAATGTTCCTGGCATTAATTTTACAAAAATATTAAGTATTTTTAAACTATGCAGGTGGAGGGGTGTTATATCTCGTAAACGGTAGGTTACAACGAGATTCTGAGGGCATGGTTGCGTCAGGAACGTGCTGTTTACCCTAGGCGAGGTGTAAACATAGCGAGCGCGGGCCTGCGGTGAGAAACGCCACTAGGGGAATTTTGGTAATTAAATAGAAAAGTTTGTGTACGAGCATTGGATTGAATAACTTCTGAACGGAGTCTCGGATTGAAAATATGAGTCCGCCATTGTGTTCAGAAAGGCGCGTTTACCCTAGGGTTGACCTTACGTTTGTTTGCATCGGGTGTCGGGTACAAGGCGGGTTTGGTGCCGGCGGGTGGCAGATATTTTTCTAAATAGAAATAAATATCAGAACCCCCCTTTCCTCATTCCTCTCGGTGTTCTTCTCCATTCTTCGTCGCCGATCCACCGAATAGAGAAATCAAAGCGCCCACGAGCTCGGATTTCGATGGCGGACGTTCTAGGGGCGTGCATCATAAGCTCTGGTGTCCAGATCTAGGGCAGAACATCGGCGTTTCACCCGCAAGGTAGGCAGTTTGAGTTTGGAAATCCCGGAACCCATTTATTGGTTTTTTTCTTCAAATCATTATAAGGGTTGTATAGTATTGGTCCTGAGGATTCCGAAACATGTTTCAGATCTGATTTTGGATCACCGGGGTGCTCCCTGGGGTTCCCGAAAGTTTTTTGGCAGAAATTCCGAATTCTGGTGGTAGCCATGGCGGAATCCAGTGAGGCGCGGTGGTGGAGCGGTAGCGGCGCGGTGGATTCTAGCGAAGGGTGTGATGGCGAGGTGGTTTCCGGCGAAGCCGACAGTGGTCCGGCCAGGATTTTCTGGGGGTTCTTTAAACCCCCGTAACTCGCAAACTGTAACTCCGATTTGCGAGCCGATTGTAGGGATGTGCTCTTTGCGTAGAGATAGAATTTTTGAACTCTCTTTGAAAATTTATGGTTTGGGATCGTGGCCCGGGAGTTAGAAACGTCGTATAAAATAATAATATTTTATTATTTTACGACATCAGGCCGTCGTATCTTCTACCCAGAGCATCTGATTTACGTGCCATCAATGACGTTGAGAACCTGATGATACAATAGAAATTTCTTGAGGGTTTTCGGGTGTTGGGACCGAGTTCGGGGTGTGGGTCCCACAAGGCCGGGTTTTTGGCGTTTTCGGTGATACACAACTTTTTCCCCAGGAGTCCGATTTAAGAGGATGATTAGTCAATCCTGTGTGTTTTTCGGAGAGGATTGAAATGTTGTGGTCTATTAGATGAGTATCAGGATCGAGGTGTGGGCCCCGCCTGAGCTGGAATTCTGTGAAAAGTGCCTTTTTTACCGGGTGTCCGTTTTGGACGTGTGAGTAGTGGATCCTGTGTACCTTTCTGAGGGGATCGTTGTGGTAAGATCTATTTGTTGAGTTCCGGGATCGTTGTGTGGGCCCCGCATGGGCTAGCTACGGTGAATAGTTCTTTTTCACCAGTTGAGCATTTTGGGTGAGTAAACAGCCTATCCTGCATGTTATTCCATGTGAAACACGATGGTGGCCTTGGTATCGTCCTTGGAGATGCGTGGTGTGGCTTTTTGGCCAGTCACTCTAGTTAGCGAAGTTTGGACCAGCAGTGGTTGAGGGTACTCCCTTGGTTCATTCCTATGAGGTTTTTTTGCGGCATCACAATCCTTGTGTAGGCTTGTGATCCACTCGATTGGATGTTTAATATGTTAGAGTTGTGGAATCCCTCTGGTGGGCCTAAAGTGGAATCCTCTAGCATCATTACCCTAGATCGGGTTCTTGGTATCGTTGTGACTGTTTATCTATGGGTGGTGATCCCCGGTCTAGATGGTTAACCCCATAGGGTTGTGGAATCATCTGGATTATGATCCCCTATGCGGTGGGCCTTACTTAGTAGGGTTGTGGCATCGTCGGGTATATGATCCCCTACGCAGCATGAGGTGTATAGTAGGGTTGCGGTATCGTTGGTTATGTGATCCCCTACTCAGCACGTGGTTTCGGTAGGGTTCTGGAATCGTCGGTTCAATCCCCTACATCGCGAGTTATACCATATAGGGTTCTAATATCATCGTGACCACCTTTATATGGGCGATGATCCTCTATCTGAGTGATGTGTTTTTGTCGAGTTCCAGATCGGGTTGTGGTATCCCCCAGCGGATCCTGGGTGTGATCCCCTATCTTTGAGAACTACGTATGCCAGATCGGGTCGTGGTATCCCCCAGTGGACCTGGGGAGTGATCCTCTATCTGTGAGCTTCTTATATCGGAGTGGTTTCTGGTATCCCTTAGCGGACCCTTGGAGCGATCACCTATCTAAGGAGTTTGGTGGTTATGTTGTTTCAGTGAGGTTTCATCAGTGATGCTATCCGATGAGTGTGATCTCTCGGGTGTTCATCTAAGAGGTTTGTGAGAAACCCGATGGAGTGTATCTCTCGGATGAATGTCAGCTGGGATGACAGTGTTTGTGTGTTGTACTCTCCTGGTTGTGGACAGTTGCTGGTGATGAGGTTGGTACCTCTTGTGGATTTGTGGGGTGAGCTGAGTATATCTGGATTGTTCAAGGTGTATGTATGGGAATACAACTGAGATGAGCTAACTAGTTGTGTTTAGCCATGGATGGTCACGAGATGGATTTTCTCTCTCGTCTGGGTTCCCTCTGGCTGGGATGATCTGACTCTTGCCTTTCATTTGCTCTATTTTATTTTGGGTTTTTGGGGTGCCTACTGAGTATGTTTATACTCACCCCTACACGGGCTTTGTATGGAAATGTTTGTGTCATGTGCAGACCACAACACTTTTGACGGAGTCCTCGGAGGACCCGGAGCAGGCAGAGCTGAGTGAGCGAGACTGATTGGGGTGTTTATCGGTGCAGAGCTGAGGGAGCTTTCTGGCGGGTGTTTGTCGCAGCGTTCACCTTTCCTCAGATCAGGTTGGACACGCTTTTGTAGTTTTCTTTTGGTGGTCCCTATTTTTCCCTTTTGTACTTCTATTGTACTCTGGTTTGGGATAGATGTATTCATGAAATTTCTTTTCAGTTTCATATATCTCTACACTATTTCATGGAGGTGTTTTGTTGGTGCGTGTGTACAGGTACCTTAGGCTAATGCCTCTCATGTGTGTGATAGCCTACTCTGTGCTAGTCGCCAACCCCTGGCCTATTGGAGGCGGGATTGGGGAGTCACGGCTCGAGCCACGTTGGGTTGGGTCATGACTGAGTGGTATCAGAGGAGGTTCCACCTTTGGGATCTCATAGCGTAGCTGTTCTAGCGATGAGTTTGGTTTGGTTTTCATAGAGGCAGTGTTATGGTGTTTCGAGCTCGACATTCAGGCCAAAGACTCCAATGTTGGTGTGGCGACCAACGTATCCATACACCAGGACTCTGATAACCTATTGTTCGACTCGGGACATTCGTACACTGGTCACATGGAAATAACGGTACAAAAATCATATAAGACTTGGTTTTTGGGTTTTTCGTGTCCTTCTTGAGTCTGCTGTCCAGATATACTCTTTGACTATGGTGCATCTTGAATGTATTTCAGGATTCCTCTATGAGGACAGCTAGTAAGGGTTCCAGCGATGGATTTGGTGATGATCCGCCCCATGTAGAGGCTGTGGACCAGGGTGCATGTTCTGAGGATGGACCTCCAGGTGATCCACCAGTTGAGCCACCACTTGTAGAGCAGTTGGTTGTGCCGTAAGTGCATGACGAGGTTGCACGCAGGCTGAGTGCACTACAAGAGTTCCAAAGGTAGCGACCCCTGAGGTTATGGGGTGATCCAGATTCCCAGGTAGCTGATGACTGGCTTGAGACAGTCACATGAGTTTTCCACCTAGTGTGAACACCTCTAGATCTGATGGTGGTCCTTGCGGTGAGCCTTCTGCATGGTTCGGCCGGGCGATGGTGGAGCATGGTGACGCAGTCTCATGACAAGGAGACGCTCACATGGGCCGAGTTTGAGAGGCTCTTTAGGGAGGAGTTCTATCTGGTGACGCTAAGGTCAGTGCGGATCACGGAGCATATGCAGCTTCGACAGGAGTGCATGACCGTGTCATAGTACTCAGCAAGGTTTACAGACCTATCACACTACTCCCAAGATATGGTTAGCGACCCATTCTTTATGGCTCAGAACGTCGAGCAGGGATTATGTAGGGACATCCGAGTAGGTGTGGTTTCCTTATGTCTTCCCATCTATGTTGGAGTGTTTGAGAGAGCGTTGGTGGTGGAGAGATTTTTGGATGAGCAGATTCCCCCTGTTAGTGTTGGGCACGTGAGAGCTGAGACGTCGACATCTGGTTACTGACGACAGACTCAGGGTTCTAGACGTGGCTGATGTTTCGAGAGGTGACCCCAGGATAGAGGATCTGAGTCTTAGGGCTCACAAGGCTCACAAGCCAGTTTTGGTCAGCCGCAGGAGAGCCGATGGTATGCTTGAGACAGTCAGGGACATCTTGATAGAGATTGTCTGACCCGTCATGCTGCTGGGAGGTAACCGGTCGAAGGACCTCCTTGGTAGAGGCAACGTCTCGAACAAGGAGGTCCGTAGGGTGACAGACCTGGAAACGGAGCTGGTGCAGCAGGAGGCGGTGGTAAGCTGTATCAGTTGCCACCACGCCCACCCCCAGGTGGTCCACTCCACGCTCAAGGAGCTGGTGGCTGAGGGTGAGGACAACTGCATGCCCTGGAGGCCGTTGACCCATAGGCTCCGCAGATGGATAGAGGTATACCTTGTGTCTTTTCTACTTTCTGTAGTAGTTTGATAGACACTGTTTAGCGGTACACTTTCCTTTCCGTTTCTTGATTGAGTTTTTTTCAGGGCATTGGTAAGACCCTGTGTGGGTGTTGTTTGGTGTGCTTCGAATGTGTGAGGAAAAGGGATCCTTCCCCCACCAAGACGCATTTTTGTGACGTGATTAAAACCGTGCGGGCGAGTCAGGGCCGCCTAAAGAGGATAGTGTTGAGGTGTAGTGGATGAGTACCTCCAACTTATGTGTTTAGGAATGGGTGTTGGTTGGTGAACTCGCTGGTGTGTGAGACCCAGTTGAGAGTCCAGTCTCTCTCCTTCTACTTATGGCTTTTTTGGGACGAAACGTTCTACGGGGGGGAGAGGATGAAGAGACTTGGGTTTTGGCCCTGTCAGACATTGCAATATTTCTAAGAATAATTCCAGATCTAGGTGCGAAGACGACAAGCGATTCCGAGGCCTGGGGTGCTCAGAATTAATTTTATAAAAATATTAAGTATTTTTATACTATGCACATGGAGGGGATGTTATATCTCTTAAAAGGTAGCTTAGAATGGGATTCTGAGGGCACAGTTGCGTCTAAAACATGCCGTTTACCCTAGGCGAGGTGCAAACATCGTGGGCGCGGACCTGCGGTGAGAAACGCCACCAGGGGCATTTTTGTAATTAAATGGAAATGTTAGTGTATGAGCGTCAGCTCGAATAACTTCTGAACAGAGTATCAGATGGAAAATATGAGTCCATCGTTGCGTTCAGAACAATGCGTTTACCCTTGGGGTGACCTTACCTTTGCCTGCATTGGGCGTCGGGTCTGAGGCGGGTTTGGCACCGGTGTGCGGCAGATATTTTTCTAAACAGAAATAAATATCAGCATGCCCCCCCTTCCTCATTTCTCTCGGTGTTCTTCACCATTTTTCTCCACCGATCCGCGGAATCGAGCAAACGAAGCGCCCACGATCTCGGATTTCGACGGCGGACATTCCAGGAGCATGCAGCGAAAACTCGGGAGTGCGGATCCAAGGAAGAAATTCGGTGTTTCACCCATGAGGTTGGCGGTTTGAGTTTTGAAATCCCGGATCCCGTTTATTGGTTGTTTTTCTTCAAATATTTATAAGGGTTGCATAGTTCAGGTCTCGTGGTTTCCGAAACATGTTTCAGATCTGATTTTGGAGCACCGGGGTGCTCCCGGGGGTTCCCAGATGTTTTCCGGCGGAAATCCCGGATTCCGGTGGTGGCGTGGCGGATTCCGGCGACGGCGGCGGTGGCACAGTGGTTTCCGGCGAGGCTGGCGGTGGTCCAGCCAGGATTTTTCGGGGGTTCTTTAAACCCCAGTAACTCGCAAACCGTAACTCTGATTTGTGAGCCGTTTGCGGTGACGTGCTCCTTCTATCGAGACGGTCCTTTTGAACTCTCTTTAAGAATTTTATGGTTCGTGATCATGGACCGGTAGTTAGAAAAGTTATATAAAATAATAATATTTTATTATTTTACGACTTCGGGCCGTCGTAACTTCTACCCGGAGCGTCTGATTGACATACCGTCAGTGAAGTTGAGACCCTGATGATACGAAAGACCATTCTTGAGGTTTTTTGGGTGCTGGGACTGAGTTTGGGGTGCAAGCCCCATGAGGTCGGGTTTTTGGCATTTTCGGTGAAACACAACTTTTGCACCCGGAGTCCGATTTTGGCGGATGATTAGTCGATCCTGTGTGTTTTTATGAGAGTATCGCAACGGTGCAACCAATTCGATGAGTCTTAGGATCGAGGTGTGGTCCCCTCCTAAGCTGGCATTCGGTGAATAGTGACTTTTTCACCGGGTGTCCGTTTCGGACAAGCGAGTAGTGGATCATGTGTACCTTTATGAGGGGATCGTCGTGGTATGATCCGTTTGTTGAGTTCCAGGATAGTTGTGTGGGCCCCACATGGGCTAGTTGCGGTGAATAGTTCCTTTTCACCAGTTGTCTGTTTTGGGCAAGTAAACATCCTATCTTGTGTGTTTTTTCGTGTGAAACGTGATGGTGGCCTCAATATCGGTCTTGAAGATGCGCGATATGGTGTTGTGGAGGGTCGCTTGGGTTAGCAATGTTTGGACTAGCAATCGTTGGGGGTACTCCATTAGTTCGTTCCTACGAGGGTTTGCATAGTATCACAACCCTAGGTTAGGTTTGTGATCCTCTCGATGGAATGTTTAATCTGTTAGAGTTGTGGCATCCCTCCAGTGTTCCTGGAGGAGGATCCTCTAGCATCTTTACCCAAGATCGGGTTCTTAGTATCACTGTGACTGTTTATCCATGGGCGGCGATCCCCTATCTAGCTGGTTAACATCATAGGGTTGTGGCATCATCAGGATTATGATCCCATATGCGGTGGGCCATACTCAGTAGGGTTGTGTCATCGTCGGGTATACGATCCCCTACTCAGCATGAGGTGTATAGTAGGGTTGCAGTATCATTGGTTATGCGATCCCCTACTCAGCGCGTGGTTTCGGTAGGGCTGCGGTATCATCGGTTCGATCCCCTGCATCGTGAGTTATACTAGATTGGGTTCTGGTATCATCATGACCACCTTTATATGGGCGATGATCCTCTATCTGAGTGATGTGCTTCTGTCGAGAACCAGATCAGGTTGTGGTATCCCCTAGTGGATCTTGGGTGTGATCCCCTATCTGTGAGAACTACGTATTCCAGATCGAGTCATGGTATCCCCCAGCGGACCCTAGGAGTGATCCCTTATCTGTGAGATTCATATACCAGAGTGGGTTCTGGTATCCCTGAGAGGACCCTAGGAGTGATCCCCTATCGGAGGAGTTTGGTGGTTATGTTGTTTCAGCGAGGTTTCCTCAGTGATGCTATCGGATGAGCGTGATCTCTCGGGTCAGCGTATGAGTGGTTTTTGAGAAACCTGATGGAGTGTATCTCTCGGATGAGTGTCATCTAGGATGACCGTGTTCGTGTGGTGTACTCTCCTGGTTGTGGACAATTGCTGGTGATGAGGTCGGTACCTCTTCTAGCTTTGTGGCATGATTTGAGTATATCTGGATTGTTCAAGGTGTATGTATGGGCATACACCTGATCTGAGCTGACTAGTTGTGTTCAGCCGAGGATAGTCATGAGATGGAGTTTCTCTCTCATCTGGGTTCCCTCTAGCTGAGATGAGCAGACTGTTTTCTTTCAGTTTCTCTCTTTTGTTTCGGGTTTTTGGGTGCCTACTGAGTATGTTTATACTCACTCCTACAAGGGCTTTTCCCGCACATGTTCGTGTCTTGTGCAGACCACATTTCTTTCGACGGAGTCCGATGAGGACTCGGAGCAGGCAGAGCTGAGTGAGTGAGACTGACCAGGGTGTTTACCGGGGCGGAGCCGAGGGAGCTTTCCAGCAGGTGTTTTTGGCTGCGTTCCCCTTCTTCAGAGCTGGTTGGACGCGCTTTTGTAGTTTTCTTTTGGTGGGAAATGTTTTTCCCTTTTGTACTTCTGTTGTACTCTGGATTGGGATAGATGTATTCATGCATTTTATTTTCAGTTTCATATATATCTGCACTGTTCCATGGAGGTTTTTGTGGGTGCATGTGTATAGGTACTTTAGGATAATGCCTCCCATGTGTGTGATAGCCTAATCCGTGCTAGTCGCCAGCCCCTGGCCTATTGGAGGCAGGCTTGGGGAGTTGCGACTCGAGCCCCATTGGGTCGGTTCGTGACACTTTATATGGATTCGGTCAGAGGGTTGATGTTTTTTTTCTTGAATCGACCAAATATAATCTATCTCATTGGTTCCAGAGTTTGATGTTCTTGTGCAAGTGGTTTAGAGCATCTGATGGTCATTCCTGGGAGGATCGCACACCTATCGATGACGGATTCCTGTAACCTTGTGACCAATTTTGACGGAAATACATTGTAGCCCGAGGTATCCCCCCCACTATACCATATAATTCTGAAGGTGGTCTTGGGGAACCTTAATATGGGGTGAACTAATGAGTGGGATTTTCAACAAGGTGGAAACATGATGGACGATTGGGCCAAGGCCTACAAGGTATGTGCCTCATGTGAGGATTTTGGGGAAGAGATGAGGGGAGTGGGCCTATATGATGTGTCATGGGTCTCCCAATTCTACTTCTACCAGCCAATGTAGCTAATGAAGGAGTTGATGAGGAGGTGGTCGTCTTGGACCATCACATTTCATTTTCACAATAGTGAGGTCAGTATTAGACTCTGGGACTTGCACCAAATCTAGGGGGTCTCGATACTAGGGGCAATGTATGAAGTATTCCTCCCATAAATGATGGACCAACTACTTGGTGAATACAAGAAATTATTGGGGGATGTCCACTATATGTGGTGGTTTAGTCGATTCCTAAAATCCCATACGAATGAAATTTTTCCCCTGAGGACTCCAACCACCCCGAAGGTTGTTCAGTGTAACAAGAAGTACTCTAACTAGAAATTCATGGGTGACAGCCAATGGAATACATTGGAAATAAGTATCAATACCAAGAAGAAACTAATGGATAGGTTGGATTCATTCATATAAATTCTTATATGAGGTTGGATTCTTCCCGTAAGGGACACAAATATGGGCGTGTGACTGAGAACGTTCATCATGGAGTCTACGTTGGTGACAGGGGAGTGGGTCAACCTAGGGATCCCAATTCTCACCAAGTTGTAGAAGTTGTTCTTGTATATCAGTGAGGGAAATAATCCACACAGGTTTTCTATACCATTTCAAATTCTATATGGGTGGACAACAGAACATATTAGGGGTATCTATGAATATCCAACCCCATTTCTCTTTTAGGATTGGATTTTCAACTGGCCATTAATAATGTGGTGGGGAGTTTTTTGACCAATGTGACCCTAACACTATTGCAAAACTGTGTCTCGAAGGTGGATGAGTTCAACATCCACTTGTTCCCATTTACAACAGGTGTGTAAACCAATGATATATAGGGAACAGAGGTGCATCGTTCCTAGTTCCTATCCTTTCAGGGTGGTGTCCTGGTGTCACTGGATTCTGCAAGCCTCTCTGTGAGCCGTACACCCCACACCACATTTTGACGAAGTTCCTGGGCATGTAGAGGCAGACCCCACTAGTCTACATGGTAGTACGGCATGAGTACCATCCATGTGTGATGAGGAAGATGTGGCCCATGTTCACACAGGTGGATGAGATGATTCAGAAAGAGATACATCCGCCCATAGCTATCAATGGGTTGGTGAAGGAGTATTCCAAGAGTTGGAGGGCTTCCTACCTAGGAGAGATGATGAAGCAGCAAAATGTTATTACTATTGAAGAGGTGCCTCCTCAACCTTGATTTTGGGCCGGAATGTGGTGAGGACATCCTGTTGTGGCGGGGCAGCAGTGTTTGTGAGATCCACACCAACCAAGAGGCAGGGGACAATGGTGGACCCATAATCCCAATAAGAGAAAATTATCTATAGGGGAGGCTTACTAGGGGGTTCAATATGATAACCACCATGGCTCCGGGGATGCGGATTCACCATATAGAAACATATGATAATAATGTTTTCCCATAGGCATTGGACATCTAGGATGTCAACAGAAAATTTCGAAAACCTTCTAAAACGGGGCATGATCCAAACTGTACTGGGACGGATTTTATGAGGATCAGTCTTACTAGGGCTGACTTGGTGGTGTTTCAGGTGGAGTGAGAGTAGTACATTTCTGATATAGAGGACTTTGTGCACTCATAGGGTGCTTTGTGTCCAATTAAGGATCGAGTGAAGGTTTTTCTTGACCGATTGGCCCCTCTTTAGTTTTCATCCTCTAAATTGAGAGAGATCTTACCTATAATAGAATAATTATACAAGTCCTCTTGAGTGGAGGAGGCTGGTTGAGGGAGACCTCTAGAACAGGGTGAGGTTTTCATTTCAAACCCCACGTAAGAAGAGTTTTTGGAGGTTCTGAGGTAGAACCCCAAAAACCATTCCTGTAATACTCATCTATATCATTTAAGACTTCTACTCTAACGTTTTACTTGTAAAGTAGGGACTCATATGCCAGACCAACTTTTTCTCAATAGTGTATGCAGTCGTGGGAACATCGATATATGCACCCACAATGATGGAAATTACCATGCTTAGCACGACTACAATTCCAAGTGTGGTTCTCCCAAATTCTTAGGATATCCCAACCACATATGGGGGACCACTCTTTGGGGTCCCAGCAGAATCAACTCCGGGGAGAAACAAACTATTTGATCTGTGTATGTATTCTTCACAATATTCATAAAATTCATCCATTTTTCAAGTTAACTGTTTCCCATGCACATTTTGAATGCACAGTTCTTCAAATGGCCAGGGAATCCTTTGCGAGGATAGTTAGAGCTCCAAGAGTTTCCTTCCCTAGGGGAATGGAAATGGTCATGGAAGAAGATCCCCGTACTGACCAAGTTTCAATGATCATGGTCATGAGTAGGACCATCGATAGGAAAAAACCTATAGTCTTTGAGGTGGAATACTAGGATGGGGATCAATCTGATGAAATGGTTCATGACCTACCCGATCAGACACTAGATGAAAACCCTGCTCATGGGTTCTTGGAGTCATTCCCTACATATGAACATACTAACCCCCTGGACCGAGATGATATGACTTTTGATGGAGAGGATAGCCTAATCATCCATCTCCAGTCATGGAATCTAATCTTGTGCTTCATTGGGGAGACTCTTCAAGTGTAATGGATTGACTAGATGGGGTGGATTCATTCCCAGATGTGCGTACTATGAACTGGAGGAGTGGTTGTACAATTTCCTCATATGCTCATCTGAAATATCATGGTAGAGAAGATTCATGATCATGATCATTGCCTTGGTGTGGGATGGTAGCGAAGGAAATTGATGAACATAGTGAGGCTCCCAGAGGCTGAATGTAATATTTAGCAGTTGTGGATGCAAGAAGATGAATAATCTACTTTTCTCAATGAACAATCAAGGATCATATATCACATGAAGGCCCAGCTAGGAGATTCGAAATAACAGATGAATCGAGCCTATAAGGAGATGGATACCATCTAAACCGACATGTAGTGGTCCCAAATCGCGGTTGATGAACTACAACCCATCTTTGACATGGAGGAGCCATAGCTAAATAATTGAAAACTAATCATTGATGCCACATGACAGTGGGTGGCGGAGCTGGAATGATCTATTGAAGGGGGAAACCCATCCATCGGAGGGTACATTGCATGGGTACTATAGCTTGTGTAAACTCACAAATTTGATTTAATTATTTTATTAGTTATGTTCCATGCATGAGTTCTGTTATTTTTTTTGGTTTACTGCATGTATGTCACATTCCTAAAATATCAAATGATCAATCCCAAATATCATGTGGGTTGGGCCTGATGTATGAAAAAATGGATAATATCATCATTATTACATCCAAAAAAGAATGTATCAACCATTATTTTGTTCTCCAATGTTGGAAAAACTGATCCAGATTTCTGAAAAGAAAATTAGAGAGGCCTGATTGGGGAATGAAGATCTCAAAATAGCAGAATTTACATTTTCCCATCATGATCTAGTGCATGTGTAGGGATATCCTGGGGGTGTTAGTATCAATCTGAACAGAAGTGAGTGGAAATTTTGGATTAAAATACCCAAAATTCATAACATTTTAGGGGTGGCATGACGATAAAAGATAATTGTTGACCATTTTTGAAACACTATATCCCTATCAAATTATCCTAATATGGTGATGACAATGAAGGCTGACATTAGACAATGTTCAAAACATGGGGTGTGACTTAAAATGCCACCCCATAGTCTTCTGAATGAATGACCAAGAAATTAGGCAAGCCATTGGCCAAGAGTCCATAGTGTTAGGGGGTTATTTCAGGCATGAAAGAGGAAGTGGGTCTAAATAATGGTTACAAATTGAATGGAGGGTGTAGTGATGGGATTGTTATAATGGATTCCATAACTCATAAATTTATGCCGCAGTGGGGAAAAAATTATATGGGTGGATCAATCTGATCAAGTATCATACCAATTTCCAGGCATGAAATCTCTAGTGGGGACTTATAATTCCATACAGTTTTACATCATACGAATGTAGACTATGAATGGAATAGTTTTACAACATTTGACTAGGGCATTGACCATAGTATTATGGTCATACTACCTAGATCTAGGTTAATAGTTTAAATTCATATTAAAGAAACTATAGGATCCTAGTTTATGATTATAGAGACTAAACTCTAATCAAACCAGATAGGCCATAAGGGTTAAAAACCATGGGGTTGGGCCTAAGGAAAACAGAACGAATGTTTCTCCATATCAAATATGGATGAGAATGAGGCCAAAAATTGTTCATAAACACAGTGCGGTTAGAGACTAGTGTTGTATGGGGAAATTCATTCTAGGGGGGAAGCTGACACATCCCGTTATTTTTGTGTGGTATTCAAAACATGTTCAGGGTAGGGGCCATATTTTAATGTCATGCATTCAAGACATTTTTACCCATAATGGTTTGTAGGGTGTGGTACATATCCTTCCACGAATAAGGACATAAAAATTCCACACCACGACATGAAATCACTATGGAAATCATAGGTCAGAGGAACATAGAGGGGTTATATTTTTCCTAGGCCTAAGAAAAAGTGTCCAGGCATTCCGACATACCCCATTCCAATGGTAATCAAGCCATAAATAGTCCTGGAAGTTGTTGTGTAGTTTTATGTCATGCGATAAGGATGCATAGAGATCATAGTTTTGCTGTCTTAGAGATCAAACCACGGATGGGAAGGAAGAAGGGAGACACCTGGTGACAAAATTATAAAATCTGGTCTAATTAAGGACTATAAGAGTCCATATAACCATTTTCTCCTTGGGGATGTTTTGGGTATAGGTAATGAAAATTAATGTTTGGATGGGCCCGAGGCAAAGTGTGTGGGTGTTCGTACGTACCCCATGATGATGGGGATCAAGACATGTGTAGTTCTAGAAGTGACCTGGTAAGGTTTCATATCATGGAACAATAATATCATGTGGGTCCAGCACACACACCATAAGAAGTGACATTTGATATATATTATTTTTCTTTTAGGATGTAGGTGTGCTATTTGTTTTTTTTGTTATAAAACATACCAAATATGGAGAATCCATGTGTTGTTGAATGGATCAATCCATATTTAGACCTTAAAAATGGTATGGGGGATGACCAATACCAAACACGATGTCCCCTCGAGTGAGTAAATCATAATGTAATGATGTTTTTCATTGTAAGGCTATGGCGATAATGTCTGAGTTTAGGGTTTTATGATACGACTAAGCCATGAATTTTAATATCATATAGTAATGACATAATAGTTTAAAGTCATGTGGGACTAGGTATCATCATTTGAAGTCATATGGATTAGACATGTATAGAAGAAACAAGGTCTTAGAGGGGAATGTTCATTGCATAATTAAGAATACCTGACGTCAATGAGGATGAGGTCCACAAAAAACCACGTGAAATTTTAGCAAAGAAACCTCAGGACAAGGGGCTAGAAAAGGTCATGTAATATGGGGTTGAACCCATGGAAACAACATATTTGTGTTCTTATGTATCCCATGAGAATGGGAATCAAGTAATTTGTATTTCATCAAGGTGTAGTTTTTTATTCTTTGTGGAAAGGACGTAGAGAGATCTTCGTTTATGGTTTTAGGGCTCAGACCATAGAGAATAGATACTCTTCCAAACAATCAGAAACCATGACCAAATCCCTAAGCCCATGTGAGCTATGGTTGATGAGGGAAACAAATTCGGAGATACTCTTTGCAATAGGTAAAATCATGGAAAAGGTAAAACTATGTGGAGCTATGAATGAAATATTATAGTTGATTTTTCCTCTTAACACACAAATACATAGTATGGGATAGCCAAAAGAGTGTTGAAGTTCCACTTGTACATGATGGAGGGGAAATGGGTGTAAATCATGAAGCAAATATTTTGGTATTGATGGGGGTGGCATGATGATGGTGGTTGATTATTGATTGTGTCAAAACACCACATCCATATCGTATTACCTGAAATGGAAAAAAATGATCATAGAGCACTGAACTAATTTGAAAAAAGAGGCATATATCAATTTTTCATTCATGATCGTAGATGAAGTAGGCCTGAAATGGAAGGATAATCATAGGTCATAGAATCCAAGCCGTTCGGGGGGTCCTTTTGGATGTGAATGTAGATAAATTCCTAAATAAAGGGAAAAAATGTAGACTAAAAATATGCGATAACATGTTTACGTTGAATCCATCACACGAGGTCCTAAACCAGAGTTCTAGGAACATTGGTGAATTTCTAAAAAGGGTCGAGGGGCCCAAATCTAGAGAATCCAGCTCAAAAATACGAGTCTATATCATAGGAGGTATAGTACTCAAGATTGATAGGTATGTGGAATTATTGTTACAAACCCGATGTGAATGAGGATAGTAGTCCCATACCACACCACATACATCCTCACGAGGAACTCTAGCCATGGGGCTAGGAATTTCAGTTGGTTTTAAAGAAACACGGTTGTACCCGATGACTAAATGTCTAGACGGTCCAACAAATCCCAATAGAAATAGAATCAAGAAACACATAGTTATTGAAGGGACCATTCAGTTTAATATCATGTGGTATGGACTTGATGAGGAATGTGTATGGCATGGAATGTAACCTGATGTGATTGAGAACATTATCCGACATACGCTATACCATTCATAATTCTTGGACAGAATCTAGACTGGTTGGCAGCGAGAAAGGGGAGATGAACCTGGGCTTAAACCAAAGGAAAAATGTATTTGATTTCCAATGTATCCCATTAATATGGGATTCAATCCAAATATAGTTATAGAATAGTATTTTAGTTTATTATCATTCAATAAACAAACTATAGTTCTTAGTTTATGGTCATAGAGCTCAGACTATAGATGCCCAATTTAATGTCATGTTCATGTGACCGATGAGTGAAAAGGGTGAATAATCATGACTACTACGTGGGAGGCCACAAAATGGAAACAATGATCATGGATAACTACTGGCCATGTTTTCAATAGAGTGTTCAAATTCTGTGACTAGATATGGTGGAAAATAATTGAGGGTTGACTATTGAAAATATTCACAACAGGGGACGTGTATCAAATTGTCATCCAGGATCCTCGATGATATTGGCCTGAAATGGTAGGACATCCATAGGGGATATATTCCATGTCCTCTATGGGACTTTTTGGGTGTGGATAATTTTTTAAACCCAAATGATAGGATGCGCAAATCATGTTGGGAGCTGTGCAATTTAACTTTTTGGGGGCATGGATGATGTATAAAGAAAGGATGTCTCGAGGGGATATTTGTGGAATGGAGAAAATATCCTGATGTAAATGAGGATCTAAACCCATACCAAACAATAAAATCCTAAATAAGAACATGGGCCTGAGGGCCGAAAAAGACGAGTGGATTGAGACAGGAAGTCCCAACTAGTTTTTAGTTTAGTGTCTTATGTTGAGGATGATGAAGATCTTAGTTTAATTTCATAGAGATTGGACCATAGATACATGAACCTTTATATGTGTATTTCTTTTCCAAATATCCTAACCCACATGATAAATGCTCGGTGTGGGAAACAATTAATAGGATCATGCTTTCCCCAACATATAAGGGTACGATAATGAGGGAAGTAGATCAGGTGGGGTCGACCCCAACAAGACCAACACAAATGATTTAGGTAGACTAACGTTTGAAGGGATAACATGACAAAATGATCAACTCCAACCAATATTAGAGACATAAAAGGGTGGTTTTAATGATGGGGTATGGCTATTGACCACATTCGAAACACATCATCCACATCATGTGACCCGAAATGAGAACCACAAATGAGAATCAGCCGCCTAACATAGTCATAACGTAGGACATGTATTGACATGTCATTCAAGATTCTCAGGGATGTTGGTTCAAAATGGTAGGAGAGCCCTAGGGCCTAGAATTGAAGCAGATCTAGGGTCCTTTTGAATGTTAATCAAAATTAAAACCCAAATAAATGTGATGTGTGAAGCATGAATATTCCTGTAATGTTTAATATCATGTGAAAAAAATGAAATAGGAAGAGACCTCCAAAGAGGGGAATACATGGTGCATTCGTGATGAACTAATCAAGAATGAATGAAAAATCCTATACCTGGCAATGTGTTTTGACACAAGGGGAGATCTAGTAGTTTGGGGCTGGGATAATGGAAAAAAATTCTAGGCATTCCTACGTGTCCCATAAATATGATAATCAAGCCACACATTGTTCTTGAAGGGGACATAGTGTTTTACGTCATGCAGTGAGGACGTGGGAGGATTGAAGAATGAGGAGGGGAACATGGTGCGACCATCGTAACCCCAACCTGGGTGGGGTCAAAGAAACCTACACTACACCATTTGGGATCCTCCAAGAGAACTACACCCTAGGGGGGATAGTTAAAGAGAAGTGTTTCGGAGGATCGACACTATGATGTGGCATCTGATAATTCATATGTAGCCCATTTTGATGGGAATAAAGCCATACATAGATCTAAATGTTCTATGTAGTTTTATATAATGTGACAAGGAAACTTGGAGATCTTAGTTTATGGTTATAGAGCTTGGGCGGTAATGGTAAATCTGCCACTCTCAATTTAAAGTCATGAAGGATGGATGGTGTGTAATTTTATGTTCTTAAGCATCGAAGATCACAAAGTTTACCATAGGGGTAAAGATAAAACAATTTAATGTCATGTTGAACCATTTACATAGGTAAAATATTTCTTGAGGAATTTGGCTTTGGTTGGGGAAGATATATGTTGGTCATCCATTGTAACAAGGGAGTATAAGCCATTGGGAAAAACCTTGCGAATGATGTATGGTCATTACAATTTGGTATCCATATTTGGTAGTTCCCTATCAGTTATCATTTTAGTTATTAGGGCCAACATCATGTCACATTTTATAATGGATCATTGGAAAAATCTATTGTTGAAATCTCTAACCATATTATTCTGATTCCTTTACAAATTTGTAGGGAATGAAGCATGTTCTCACTGATCACTTCAAATTTATCCAAACAGATTTGAGCCTCTATATATGTTTTTTGTATACAACTATGTTTAATGAAGGAAAGGGAATCTCGATGGGAAGGACTGCATCCGCCCCGTACACAAGGGAAAATGGGTCCACCTATGTGGAATGATGAGTCATTTCCTGATAGGCCCGGAGTACATTGGGGAGCTTGAATGGCCATCTCTTCTTGTTCAGACCAACCATTTTCAAATGGAAGTTTGAGAGGGCTTCATTAAATGCCTTTATCTTCACATTTTCATTCGCGTGATAGCGGTAGGTATGGTTAGAACAAATGTTTTACTTTCCATACAACCTCTTAAACTCGGCTTACCATAAGTTTGTGTTGTTATCAGTGAGTATGGTGTGGGGGACTCCAAATCCGTAGATGATTTTGGATCTGAAAAATTCAATAATATAACAGGACTTCGACTTCTTTAGTAGAATATATTGACCAAGAATTTTATTACATTACTATTACATCATTTTAAATATGAACAACATAATAGTATTACGCATATAGGATCTAATGTTTTAGTGTCTTGGAAGAACTAGGACCATACATAACAATTACAACATCAAGAATAAACATTTATTTAATTTCTTCTTCTCTGGATTCTTATTGGCACTTATCCTCTCCTCAGTACATGAAGCCACCTGAGGATATACATCAAAAAGGGGTGAGCTAGAATCCCATAAATAGGATAGATAAGAAAAATATAGCATGGTGTGAGCATAATCATAACTTTGGAAAAAGATCAGGAACATGAGAGGAAGCATAAACTTAGGACTTAAAATGTGGGAATGCAGAAAAATGAAACATCATGTCTTTCTGGTTAACTACCACACATACTTGTGAACCATGCTAGCATCTTGTTAACCCATCATTTCTCATTTACTCATGAGATTAATCACTTTACCCAATGAATTGGAGTGCCGTATAATTCAAGTCACACCCGTAACTTTGAAACATTCATAATGCACTATATAATTCCGGGTGCACCTGTCACATCATAACATTATCATTATCATTCTTGCCACATAAAACAGATATCAAAAATTAACATAAATAACCCATGGAAAGGAATGGGTTTAATATCATATGAAAACATTCATAAACATTGGGTTCCCAAAATAAAGAGGGAATAACATTCATGTTTCAAGAACCGTTCACTTTAAGGGATAAGTAAAAGGTGTGTTCTTAAAAGAATTGTTCTTTTGAAAAACATTTTGTTTACACAAAAAATAGTGAAAAAAATGTATATCCTATAAAAGGAAAGAAAATTATGAAAAAATTATCTTTATGGAGTAACCATATCAAAACTAATGGAGTGAAAGAGGGAGAACCAGAAGGATGAAAGTTGGGTTCGAGAATTTCCCGTTACCTTATATCTGAAAGCTTTCTTCTCTTTAATGTCCATTATAATGACATTATATTAAATAATTAGAAACCCAGAAACAAATTTACATTATTATGGTTAACTATTATTTTATTTAATTGATTTTATGTTCCTTTGGATGAGTTTTAGAGTTTAAAAAACATTGTTCGGGAATGTTTGTTTTTTTGGTTTTCTTGAGCGGTTCACTTGTATTCTTAAATTGATGTTTGAGTAGAACAAGGGTAAACATACAGAACTGATATTTCATGTTATTAATGATATTACAGGAGTTTTAATTATCTTATATTGAATTATATTAGATCCTTGTGGATGTATCATTAGATAAGAATTAAATGATGATTGTTTGGGTTAATTGGAGTGATTGTTCGATCATAATCAACTTGTTTTATTTTCTCTATATAAATATGGTCATAAGTTATTTCCAGAACATTAAATAGGAGATAATACATGTAAAATGTTCTGGTTCAACCATAAAATTGGTTTCATGACCAGATCTGAAGGTAGAAATGGAAGAAGAAAACTTGTCGTTCTTGAAGGAGATAAAATAACATCTCACGAACAACGTTCTCCTTAATAAAATAAAAGGAAGAAGGAAAGGGGGTTGGATGATATAATATCCCACTAGCATAATAAAATTCCATTAGATGTATAATAATAGAGTTACAATACCATTTTGATCAAGATATGTTGGGAGAGATCAAAAAATGAACTTGAACTTGAAAGGAAATTAAAGAAGAAGAGGGAGAGAAATTACCTCTTAAATCATCCTCTGGAGATCCTCTTTAAGGAATCTAGGCTTGGCCATTTTATGAGATCAAAAGCTCTTTAATGTTAGAGAGGGGATAGGGATGATGTTTGGGAAGATTTTATAAAGGTTTGGAGCTTGAGAGGTGTGAGGAAATGAGGGTGTGAAGGGTTGTTTTTATAGTGAAGGGGAGAGGGGTTTCCTTAATATAAAATTCATTAGTTTATTAATTTCCCCTAAGACAAGGAATAGTGAGTCATCCATGACCAAGAATAGTAAATAAGGAATGTGAGTTCGTGATTTGGGTTCTTACATCACTTGTGATGTCAGGAATAGTGGGTTTTAATTATAATGTATTTATACAGTAAATTAATTTATTTTACTATTCACCAAAAATTCATGTATTTTAGAAAAATCCCCAAAAATTACATCAACTATTTTTTGACATGTAGAGTCCAAAAAAGAATTCCATTTTTCAAAATTAATTTTCTAAATATGATTAATTTAATATTTAATTTAAATCATAATGTACTTAAAAAACAGTTTTTAAAACTAATACCGATTTTATAGTGCTTTCAAAAATTATGTAGGGTCTTATAAAATTATCTAAAAACCATAAGAATTTTATTAGATAATTTAGGAACACATTTTAGGAAAATAATTTTTCTTTTAAATTAAATAATAAATTATAATTAATTATTTATGACTTATAAAATACCAAAACGTTTACTAAGGTCAAATTGTAACTTTCTAGGATGTCTAAATTTTATTTAATTATTAATGGGTAAGGTTACTATTATGTTGGATGATTTACTATTCATAAGGATCATATTACTATTCATAAGGGTGTGTTACTATTCATATGGTTAGGTTACTATTCACCAAAAATTATTTTTGTTTCATTAGACTCTAAAAAACATCTTGAACACAACCATTTATATCGGATTTTTAAAATTCAAAACATTAAGTGGCAAAATTATGTTTAGGGCTCACTTAGCAATTAGTAGTTCATTATGTTGTGTTTTCATGTGATTTTGTGACATAATTTTAAGAAGGGAATTTCCATTGAAAAACATTGGGTCGTTACATTCTTCCCCCCATAAGAAATTTCGCCCCCAAAATTTCACTTTACACAAACAGGTGAGGGTACTTCTCCTTCATTGCCTCTTCCTATTCCCAAGTTGCTTCTTCAAACTTATGGTTCCTCCACAACACCTTGACAAGATGGGTTGTCTTGTTTCGGAGAACCTTATCTCTCCGATCCAGAATCATTATTGGATGCTCCTGAAAGGAGAGAGATCATCTTCCAGCTGCACCACCTATGAGTTTAGTACATGTGAGGGGAAATGTATGTACTTCCTCCAGAGTGAAACATGAAAAACATCATGAACTCGAGCCATATTCAGTGGAAGTGAAAGACGATAGTCCACGAATCCTATGCGGTTAAGGATCTCAAAGGGGCCAATATACCTTGGGCTTGGCTTCCCTTTGTTCCCAAATCAAATGACTCTCTTCAATGGACATATTTCAAGGAAGACTTTATCTCCAACGTCGAACTCCAAGTCGCTTCGGAGGTTGTCAGCATAGCTGTTTTGCTGACTTTGAGCATATTTGATGTGTTTCTGGATGACTTGAAGCTTCTCTATCATCTCTTGAATAAGATCAGGTCCAAGTAGATTTCTTTCTCCAACATCATCCCAATAGGTTGGAGTTCTACATCTCTTTCCATACAGAGCTTTACATAGACCCATCTGAATACTCGAGTGGAAGCTATTGTTGTATGACAACTCAACCAATGGGAGATGCTGGTCCCATCCACCTATAAATTCTAGAGAGTAGGATCTTAGCTTATCTTCATGTTTCTGAATAATTATTTAAGACTGACCATTAGTTTGGGGGTTATAGGCCGTGCTGAAATTTAATTCAGTACTCAATGCATGTTGAAGGCTCCTCCAGAATTTAGATATGAACCGTGGATCATAGTTAGAGACAATTGAGAGTCGAACACCTTGTAGTCTCACCACATCCTTCACATATATCATTGCAAGTTGTTCCAGTGAGAGATCCTCCAAAATAATGATAAAATGGGAAGTATTGTTGAGTCGGTCAACCAAATCCCATATCGCATTATTTCCCTTCGACGTCTTTGGGAGACCTGTGACAATGTCTACAGTAACATATTCCCATTTCCACATGGGTAGAGGCAATGGTTGGATCATACCTTTGGACTTTTGTCGCCCAACGTTAACCTGCTGACATACCAAGAACCTTGATATATATTCCACAATCTCCTTCTTCATGTTATCCCTCCAGAAGGGTTCATGGAGATCATGGTACATTTTGGTACTCCAAGGATGTATATAGAATATTGATCTTTGTGCATTATCCAATAGCTCATTCTTTATCCCAGGTGATTACGGCACACAAATTCGCATTCCGAACCAAATAACACCATCAACATCGATATGGAACTCTCACATCTTACCTTCCTTTACTGCATTCACCCTCTTTTTTATCTCCACATTATCCTTTTGTGCTTCCTTAATCCTCTCCTAGATGGATGGTTGCACAATCATTTGGGAAAGGTAGGATGTATCCCCTGCCCTTATGATTTCCAAATCCATTCATTGCATATCCAAGAAGATAGGGTATTTCTCAATCTATAGAATGGATAGAGTAGCATATTCTTTTCTACTTAGTGCATCAGCAACCTTGTTCGACTTTCCAGGATGATAGTGAATAGAGCAATCCTAATCCTTGATTATCTTTAACCATATCCTTTGACACATGTTAATATCCTTTTGAGTGAATATATAATTTAGGCTCTTGTGGTCGGTTTATATGTCACACTTCATACCATAAAGGTAGTTCCTCCTGATTTTCAAGGAAAAAATCACGGCTTCCATATCTACAAGACATTCTCCACATTTTGGTATAGTGAGTATTGGTGCAGTGATCAACCTTCTCTTTAGATCCATGAAGCTTCCCTCACATTCATCCATCCAGACATACTTTATCCTTTTCCTTGTTAACGTAGTTAGCGGGCTTGACAATCGTGAGAAGTTTCTCACAAAACGTCAGTTGTACCCAACTAATCCAAGAAAACTATGGACTTTTGTGACCCTAGAGGGTCAGGACCATTCCTCAATCACATTTATTTTTTAAGGATCCACATAAATTCCATCACTTGTGATCACATGTCCCATGAATGTTACTTTCTTCATCCAAAAGTCACATTTGCTGAACTCGGCATACAATATCACATTTCTTAATGTCGCCAACACAAGTCTTAGATTTTTTCATGTTCTTCCATTCTCTTGGAGTAGATGACAATATTATCCATAAACATTAAAAAAAATTATTGAGGTAATTTCTAAAGACTTTATTCATCAAATCAATGAAGATTGTAGGGGAATTAGTAAGTCCGAAGGGCATCACCAGAAACTCATAATGCCCATACCTTGATCAGAAGGCAGTCTTCTGAATATCTTCCTTCCTCACCTTTACCTGATGATATCTAGAATGAATATCCACTTTTGAGAAGTATTGAGCTCCTCTTAACTGATCAAACAAGCCTTCAATCCTTGGAAGAGGATACTTGTTCTTTATGGTGATATTGTTGAGTTCTCGATAATTGATACACAACTGCATTGTTCCATCCTTCTTCTTCACAAAGAGCACTGGTGCACCCCAAGGTGATGCACTTGGGCATATGAACCCTTTGTCCAAATTCTCTTGCAGCTGCTTCTTTAAGTCCTCTAGTTCGATAGGATCCATCATATAGGGACACATAGAGATAGGAGTATCTCCATGTATGAGTTCAATTGAGAACTCAACCTCACGATTAGGTGGAATTCCAGGTAACATTTCAAGAAATACATCACCATATTCCCTCACAATGGTAATTTCCTCAAGGTTGGAACTTCCCTTAGACTGAACCATTTAGGAGTGGTATGCTTCTTCATAGAGAATCAACACCCACACCATTAATGGATTTTTTAAAAGAGATTCATGTTCTTCATTGCATTTTTAGAGGAACATGGGATGGTTCAGATTATGAAAAGTTATTTCTTTTTCCCGATAGTTGATATGTTCACTCTATAATGAAATCCAATCCATTTCCATTATAGCATCGAATTCCACTAAGGGAAGTATTACGAGACTTTCTAGAAGAATCATCCCACATACGCCAACAGAAGAAGAGTCGAACACTTGGGTTGAAATGATTGCACCACTTAGTGTTTTTAAAGACATCTATACTTAAAGGCTTCATGGATTTGATTCTATTGTTCTTGAAAACATGAACGATATAAATAAATGCGTAGAACCAAAATCAAATAAGACTTTTTCCATTTTTGAGTGAATAGGAAGTGTACCTTTAACAACTTCATTATCATGATCCGCATCCACAGTAGTGAGGGCATAATCCTTCCCTTGCTCTGTTGGATTTGGTGGCTCCTGACGCTGATTACCCTTGAGAACTCGAGGTTTAGTGCACTGGTTTGCACAGTGCCCTAGCTCCCTACAATTATAGCATTGAACCATGAGTGGTTCTCTCCTTTAATCGCCTACATTCTCCTTCCTTTTTGTGTCTTTTTTATTTTCTTGAGCATGATATCCTTCTTTCCCAAACATGAATCATTTACCAATCCCCTTGAGGCAGTTCCCATGGTGCAACTTCCCACATTTTTGGCATGTGGGTCATTGAGTTTTCTTCCCACATTTTTCATTAGGTCCCCCAGTATGAAACACTGTCTTTCTTTTCTTATCCCCATAGCCATGGGACCATTGTCCAAATTCCATATCTACTTTTAGGGAACATCGAACAACGTCTTCATAACTACCAATGTCTCGAATTGCATGAGCCTTTCGAAGGTGTGGTTTTAATCCACTAAAGAATCTATCAATTTTTCTATCATTGTTGATAACAAAACCCAAAGCGTACCTTGAAAGCCTTGTGAAATTTTCTTTGAAGGTTTTGATAGAATCTTCTTCTTTTTTCTTGAGCTCTATGAATTCTCTCTCCATCTTTGTGTGAAGAGTTATTGGTAAATACTTGTTAAGAAACATAATTTTAAAGCCTTCCCATTCCTTCTCTTCAATCTCCTTCCTTGGATTGGTGTTCTTAATCAATGCCCACCATTGATCAGCTTCTCCATCTAGACAATAAACAGGTAAGTTCACCTTCTCCATCTAAGAATAGTGAATAACAGAAAATTTCTTCTCCATGGAGTTGACCCACAGTTCTGCAGCTATTGGATCAGAAGAACCATTAAACGTTGGTGGTTGTTGATGCATAAAACATTTGATAGCCGGTTAATACCTAATTGGTGAAGGAGGATGTTCCCCATCATTATGGTTATTGTTAAAAACATGAGATAATTGGGTACACATTGCCACAATGTTCTGAACTCCACCTCCCAAATCATTAGTGATGTCATTCGTGCAATCAATGCATTGGACATCGCACGAGTTGTTGGCCCGATTTCTCAGGGTTCCCACCATTTCATAAAATATAAAAGGTTAGAACAATACATAAGTAAACAAGTGATTAATACATAACATATTCATTTTAGCAGTTTATAATAAAAGAATAACATATGGGATACCTATGTACAGATTCTTGTGTGAATATTTGTACTTAGCCTCATGCTAGAGGTTTTCTCTAGGATTCACTAATTCTAATTCCCAAATTAACTAAACCTTTCCTCTGATACAAACTATAGAAACCCTTCCTTTTATTACATTAGTATTAAATAATTTTAAATATAAACAACATAGAAGTATTACACATAGAGGATCCAAAAGTTTAGTGTCTTGGGAAAACTAGGACCATACATAACAATTACAATAGCAGGTATAAACATTTATTTAATTTTTTCTTCTCTAGCTTCTTATTTGAACTTGTCCTTTCTTTAGTATATGTATCCACCAGAGGCTATAAATAAAAAGGGGAGATATAGAAGCCCAGTAAGAGGATAGAAAATAACAATATAGCATGGGGTGAGCATAATAATAACATGGTAAAAAGATCACGAACATGAGAGGAAGCATCAATATAGGACTAAAAATGTGGTAATGCGGAAAAATGAAACATCTTGTCTTAGTGGCTAACTTCCACACAAAATTGTGAACCAAGACAGAATCTCATTAACTCCTCATTTTACATTTACTCATGAGATTCATCACTTTAACCAATTCATTGTAGTGCTGTATAATTCCAAGCGCACCCATCACTTTGAAACATTCATATTGCGCTATATAATTCAAGGCGCACCCGTCACATCATAGCATTATCATTATCATGATTTCCACATAAAACACATATAAAAAATGAACATAACTAACCCATGGAATGGAATGGGTTTCATCTCATAATAATACAATCATAATATTTGGGTTCCCAAAATAAATAGGGAATACCATAGAAGTTTCAAGAACCGTTGACTTTGAGGGATAAGTAAAAGGTGTGTTCTTAAAAGAAGATTTCTTTTGAAAAACATTTTTTTGACATAAAAACCAGTGAAAAACATGTATATACTATAAAAGAAAATAAAATGATGAAAAAATTACCTTTAAGGAGTAACCATATCAAAAATATTGGAGTGAAAGAGGAAGAACCCGAAGGATGAAAGTTGGGTTCGAGAATTTCCCCTTAACTTGTATCTGAAAGCTTCATTCTATTTAATGTCCGGTATAATGAAATTATATTCATTAATTATAAATCCAGAACCTTGTGTAAATTAATATGGTTCAATAAAATTTTATTTATGTGATTTTATGGGCCTTTGGTTGAGTTATAGATTTTAAAAAACATTGTTCTGGAATGTTTCTTTTTATGGTTTTCTTGAGTGGTTCACTTGTATTCTTAAATTAAAGTTCGGGTAGAACATGGGTAAAGATCCCAAACTGATATTTCAGGTTATTAATGATATTAAAGGAGTATAAATTATCTTATAATGAATTATATTACATCAATTTTTATGTATCATTAGATAATAATTAAATGATCATTGTTTAGGGTAAATTTGAGCGATTTTTCGATCATAATGAACTTATTTTATTTTATCACTAGAAATATGGTCATAAGGAAGTTAAAAAACATTAAATAGGAGATAAAAATATAACATGTTCTGGTTAAACCATAAAATTGGTTCCATGACTTGATCTGAAGGTAGAAATGGAAGAAGAAAACTTGTCGTTCTTGAAGGAGATAAATTGACACCTCACGAACAACGTTCTCCTTAATAAAAAAAGGAAGATGGAAAGGGGGTTTGTTATATAATATCTAATTATCATCATGAAATTCCATTAGATTTATAATACTACAGTTAAAATACCATTTGGATGAAGATAGGTGGGAAGAGATCATGATGTGAACTTGAGCTTGAATGGGAATTAAAGAAGAAGAGGGAGAAAAATTACCTCTTAAATCTTCCTCTTGAGATCCTCCTTAAGAAAGCTAGTCTTGTTCTTTTGATGAGACAAGAAACTCTTTAAAGTGGGATAGGGGATATGGAGGATGTTTTGGAAGTGTTTAGAGACGGCTTGGAGCTTGATAGGTGTGATGAAATGGGGGTCTAAAGGGTGGTTTTTATAGTGAATAGGAGATGGGTTTCCTTAATATAAAATTCCTTAGTTTATTAATTTTCCCTAAGACACAGAATAGTGAGTCATCCATGAACAAGAATAGTAAATAAGGAATGTGATTTCTATATTTGGGTGCCAAAATCACATGTGATGTTAGGAAAAGTGGGTTTTAATTATAATGTATTTATACGGTAAATTAATTTATTTTACTATTCACCAAAAATTTAAGTTTTTTTAGAAAAATCCCAAATAATTTCCCCAAATTTTTTTCGATGTGTAGAGTCCAAAAATGAATTCCCTTTTTCAAAAATAATTTTCTAAATATTATTAATTTAATATTTAATAAAAATCATAATTTACTTAGAAAATAGTTTTTAAAATTAAAACTGATTATATAGCGCATTCAAAAACTACATAGGGTCCTATAAAATTATCTAAAAACTATAAGATGTTTATTAGATAATTTATGAAAACAATTTAGGAAAATATATTTTCTTTTAAACTAATTAATGAATTATAATTATTTATTTATGACTTACAAAATACCAAAATGTTTACTAAGCTCTAATTGTCACTTTCTAAAATGTCTAAATTTTATTTACTTATTCATGGGTAAGGTTACTTTTATGTTGGAATATTTACTATTCATAAGGGTAATATTACTATTCATAAGTTTATGTTACTATTCATAAGGGCAGGTTACTATTCCTAAGGGTAGGAAACTATTCACCAGAATTTATTTTTGTATCATTAGACTCTAATAAACATCTTCAACACAACCGTGTATGTAAAATTATCAAAATTCAAACATATAAGTGACAAAACCATGTTTAGAGGTCACGTGTCACATAGTAGTTCATTATGTTGTGTTTTCATGTTATTTTATGACATAATTTTAAGAAGATAATTTCCATTGAAAAACATTGGGTCGTTAAACGTAACATCTTCTACCCACTTGAAAAATAAATCCATAATGGTTAAGATGAATCTGCACTGGCTAGATATTACCTGTGGATATGGTCCCATGACATCGAGTACCTAGACAGTAAAGGGACAATAGTACTTGGTAGCATGGAGTGGCTCTGGTGGCTGATGAAAAAGATTATCATTGATTCAGAATGCATGGAACCTCATGGAAATCTCGATATAGTCACAAACCATAGGGGGCCATAAATTCAATAATCATTGGATCATGTGAGATTGTTTCATCCTGATTTGATGAGCCCCATTGGAACCAAAATGAACCTCATTCATGAACTAAGAAATATCACCTCCTTGAATGCAACAACAGATGAATCCAAGAAACCTGGATTTGTTGAGGATCTTCTCATGACTGTGGTCACTCTAGAGGGAAAACAACAATGCGTTGTGTCGAATTAGATCGTGCTCAGTTTGATATTATAGGATATTATAATGTTTGAGTTTCTCGATAATGGGGGTCCTCCAGTCTAGAGTCACTTCCAATGCAGCATCATTGAATCTTAGGGACCCTGATGTGGAGGCACTAATGGTATGCTGACTTATCTACGAGATATCCTCATTGTCTAGAGTGATAGGGGAGATTAATCTCTTGTGTTCCACATAGATATTAAAATTATCCTGATAAGGATCTGAATGAGATCCAGCTAGGCTGTCTATGGAATCAGACTGACCGTTCTGGTATCGTGAGACCTGGGTAACTTATGGCTGAGATATGAATCAGGCCATCAACTGGTGGGTACTTTCAAACAATGGTATGAGCTCCGACATTTTTATGACATAGTCACTATTAATATGATTGATGACTAATTAGGAGTCCCCTTTCACATGAAAGTGGGGAATATCAATCGTGATAGCCATCTCAAGGCCAGTAACGAGATCCTGAAACTCGGACTCATTGTTGGTACAACCTTTTGACAATAGGAATAAATATGTCAGAACAGATAGTGATGGAATGATGATGACAATTCCCATGCCCAATCCATTGATTCTGGGGTCCATGAGTCTAATTTTGGTTGGGATTTGGGATGCACCATAAAAGTACATTTACAAACATGAGACATCTTGATCTAGTGAGAGGATTTTTCCCATATATATATATAAATGTCCGGAGACTAGTCCATGTGAGCTGGATGGGTGGAAAGGACGTTTACTAATGATTTCCCTTTAATTGCCATTTGGGGGATGAAACTGATGCCAAAAAACTAGAGGATCACTGAACACCGAGGTATATGTTATGTCAACATGGGGTGGTTTTGGATGTACTTTAACAGATCAACTGGAGACACTAGAGGTATGTCATGGTGCTGCATGTAATGTTATAATTTTTCTACTACAAATACCTATCCCAGGAAGCATTTATCAACATAGGATTATATGGTCTCTGTATCAAGGAGCATGAAGTAGAGGTAGTATAGACTTTTCTTTATACCCTCATTGTTTTTCTAGGTGATAAGGGTGCTGAGATATCATTCAAATCCGGTCACATAAAGGACCAGTGGTTTTATCGAATTGGGTGGCACCAGGACTGGGGGTTGTAGTAGGTTGTACATGATTTCTTCATAATCTTTCTATCATTCCTCATCCCACTAATAGACTGTTCCTTTCTTTATGTTCCAAAAAATGGGATTACAATTTCTGACCACATTTCCAATGAATCATTGTATGTAGGACAAGTGGAATTGAAAGCCGTGAAGCTCTAGAATGTTGCTCAGAGGAGAAATATGAATGACGGCCTTAATATTATTTGGAATGATCTTGATGCATATATATTTGACAAAGAAGTCTAGAAACATTCTGGAGGTGACCCCGAAGGCACACTTTAATGGTTTTGTCAACAGCTGGTGATAAAAAGGGAAATTGAACACTATATCAAGGTCTTTGAGATGGTCCTAGTACTAGTGTGATTTGAACACCAGTTCATCCTTGTAGAATTCCTGCAGTGTTACGAGGATTGACTTAAATATTAAATTCACAGCACACTGATAAGTGGAACCTGTATTCATTAGGCCAAAGGGAATTACCTGTTTATAGAAAATAACTTGTGGTGACCTGATGGCCATAGAATCTTCATCCTTGGGGCTATTAAAATTTGTTTATACCTTGAATACCCATCCATGAAGGATACAACATGAGAACCAGTGGTGGAATCAGTCAATAGTTCCGTTATAGGAAGGTGAAAATCATTCCTTCGAACAATGATGATTGAGATACTGAATGTTGATGAAGACTCTGATCTATCAATAATTTTTTCTAAAAGGAACAACATTGGATGGCTGTTGGGGGTACTAGACCTCCTTGAGGATGTTGGCTTTGATGATATTTGGAACCTTAGCATCTACCATGGCCCCATGAGATAGGTGTATCTTTCTGGGAGTTTTTGTAAATCCAAAATGATTTGTCGGAAGACCAAGGTGGTGGATGACGGCCTAATGATCAACTACATGGATATCATTATAACTCTAGGAAAACATATCAGAATACTAATTATGGATTTCAACGTACTGATTTTTCTCTTTGACATTAATAGCTGTATGGATCAATGTCAGTTTCAGATCCATTTCGTTATCGAGGTTCACCAGTACCAATTCATCAACCCCGGTAGAGCCATCCTTTTTTAAAGTTGGAGGATCATTCTCAAAATTTATTTCCCCATTCATGGATTAGATATCTTCATCTAGAGGTGATTTCATTGAATCAGCAGTTCCTTATGGGATGATGGTGTAAGCATGAGCAACGGTGGACACCACATCAAGGGGCTCTTGTGCTTCGAGAACCATAAGGACGAAGGTTCTATATACAATCCCATTTGGTCATTGGCCAAAGGGGACAAGAATGATTATATCAAAGAAATTGTGGAACAACATCCTGAACTGGTTCATCCCATCTTGGATAAACAATGAAGTATGATGTATTTCCATTTCCATGTGGTGGACATCGTGATACCTTATTGGAGTAGGGGGGATCTGGTATTATTCATGCCTAATTTGCGTAGTAATATGAGGTAATCTTCTATAGTTTACTACAAATAGAACCATAATTACATATTTTTCTAGGAACAACATTTCATTTCCCCAGATCAGGGGTCATAGCCTTCAATTGGTGGATTGGGAATATGTAGGCATCATCAAGGTATGACCACGTGTCTGCCATTTCCATTGCATGTTCAATATGGTAAACCTAAATAAGATTGTCCTTGATATTATAATATTTGGTATCTAGGTAACGGGATTTACAAGTTAAATAGAGATACACATCCCCATGGAGTACACCCACTCAACCATTAATAGAGTACTTAAGGCATTAGTGATATGATGAAGGACAACCACATGCAGGTGAATCCATGGACTAACCATCAACACATTGTAGGATGTGTCCTTGGAGACAAAAAGGAACTCAGTTTTGGCTACCATGCCCCCAAATTGGACTTCATGAAGATCCTTCCAACCTGTGTTTGTTTCGTCATGTCATAAGCTTAAATATTTAGGTCATAGGGGCTCAGATCATCCTCTAACAATCCAATTTTTCAAAGTGTATGGTTCGGGATCAGGTTGATCCTAGAGAATGTGTTGACAAGATGGTGAGAACCTCCACTCCATTTAATAGGACGGTGATGTATAGTGGGAATATGTGACCTTATATGGGAGAGCCTTTATCTTCTCTATATAAAATGGCAATGGCCTGACAATAAGTATGCTCGACTTCCTCAGCATGGAAGGATTCAATGGATTCTACCTCCTTCTCAAATTGGAGGGGGATTCTTAATGCCTTGGTGAGGGCTTAACACATATCCAATGACCAGAATATATCCTCATGGATAGATATCCTATTATCATTGCTGGAAATATGCTTAAGGATGTCATACTTTAAATGCAATCATGAAATTCAGCTTACAAGAGATTGTTTTGTGGTAGTGTGAATGACGAGCCCTTCTGGCTGAACCTACAAAAGACTAGTGATGATAATGTCCCTTTGATTTTTAGTTAAAGCATGTTGAGTGACTAATTTACGTGAGACAGATGACTATTGCTGGTCCATATTATCACGTTTCTGATCATAGGGTTGTCAGGGAACCTCTGCATGATCACATAACACAAACTATAGTGAAGGTGGAACTGATGGCACCAGATGAGATGGATATGCTAGATGGCCTCTATGCTGGGCATGTTATCTAGTTTTTTTGGGATTCACAACATGGATATAAGTACTGGCTGAGGCATTCTGATAGCTTATATTGCCACGACCTCATCGACGATGGCGACTGTTGGGGATGTTGGGGGGATCTGAATGGCGCTCCTCATCTTCAAGAACCATATAAGGGATTACCACCTCCTTGAAATTAACCAAAGCGCAACCTTGGCTATCAAAAGAAGAATAATACAACCATGGTCATATTCTAGGGGTAATATCCATCTCTTGGGGAATGATGTCTTCGAGAGTATGGGATGACAATAGTATCAGTGGGGGGCTTTGTTTACCCTTGCGTTGTCTTTTATTTCTCTTTTAGGAAGAGGGATGATGAGACATTGATAAATAATTAGTGGAGGTGGATGATATAGGGAATTCTTAAGGATTTGGTCAATTAAAACATTAACGGATAATACCATGGGCATGGGTGACTGCCTTATGTGCTATACAGTCATCATATTATTGACACATGCAACTAGGATCCTGATGCCACTCACACTCACTATCCCAACCCTTGCATGGCTTCAGGAATACACATGAAGCATGTGCCAAAGTTGGTACTAACCTGAAAATGTTGTTATCAACCTGTCCGTGAATATATACTTTAAACACATATAACCGTTTGAGGGTTTTCCTTAGGATCTAGTGATAGGTCCAATAGTTGGTAAAATTAGTGAAATTAGCTTCTTCAGTCATCCTCTATCTAACCAACCATAGAATTACTTATTCCATGGAACAACATAAATAACATGGGACCAGAGCCTCGTCAAATGAGTAGGTGTGCTTTCTCATACCCAGTAAGGGGAATCAAGGACCCTGACCTTGACGGGCGGATGAAGGACCCTATCAAGGATGTGAAACCTAGTTATCTCACCTAAGTGGTGGTGGAACGTTACGCCGGGGAACCTACTATTTTTGATGTGGACGCGTCTGGGGTAGAGGCTTTAAATGATTTTATGGGACATTGTGAGGCTGTAGAGGTGGGTTAACTAGTAATAACTCTACATTCCTGGGAACCACTATTTGGTCCAGCATAGCAGGCTCGACCATAGCGACCCATCTCAAGGAAACAGCAAGATGCAACAGAAATCCCTACTTGGCATGTTTCAAGGATTCATATAGGCACTTGGCCTTATTAGAGATGTCCTAGAATCCTCCCAGGTAATTTTGAGTGATGAGGGAGGGGAACCATTCTATTTTTACATTCCCACACACATTTTCATCATTTTTTCATTAGTCAGTGGCATATTCAGGGAGTAGGTGGGGCCTTTCCACCGGGTGACAATGTTTGCAACATGATCGTTAGGACTTTATTTCCACATGAATATGTCTAAAGTACTTGTTTATAGGTGGAATATCATAAATGATAAATAACCATTCGATGAAGATATTCCCAGTCGGTGACTGACCCGAGGTGTTTCTATTTGTACTAGACAAACATTGGCCCATAAAATGTCTGTACGAAACACATGATTTTAGTGGCCTCTTGTGGCGTTGGAGTTCCCAAAATTATTCCACAACTTTAGATGAAGTGGTATAGATAATGAAAGAAATCACCCATCCCATTTAAGGGGGAATAAGGCAGGGTTTCCAAAACAAGGGGTTCTGGCCTATCATCAACCCACACCGGATATGGCTTGACATCAGGTGGAATTTCCACTTGTCGAGTTTTTAAATACTCGAGGAAGATGATGAGCTCTACCATTAGATCATCCTGACATGGATTCCTATATTGAAAAGGATACCTAATCACTAGTTCATTAGAATGTTCTTCAATAAGATAAGTAGGCCCGTAGGATCGGCGAGTGGCTGTTCGGATAACCTATGAGACTACTGCGGGAACTAACTGTGGAGCAGCTGGGGATACATGAGCTATGTTTCGAATATTATCACGTGGATCAAGAGGAATTAGTGACACATACACTTCCCTATTATCATATTCTTTGGATTATACCCTCTCTATGTATTTAGGATGGTGTGGGTCACCCGGAGGCAACTTTCCAGGGGGAAGTTGTACCTTCCCCTGCTACCCTAGTTTAGGATCACCGTTGTAACGCCCCGACCCTAGTTACCCAGATTCGGTGCATTATTACATAACATTGGCATGATCACAAGAAAGATCAAATCTCGAAAGATCGATTGGTTTAGTAGCCTTGGAAACACTAGATATATTCATAAGTCTTACATTACATCATAAAATGAAAAACTACTACAACAACATATTGTCTCCATAATCCACACTCATATCCCCACATAATGTCCCTGCAGGTCATTCATAATTTACTTCTTCACTTCCTGGGAGAAATAAAACATAGAAAAGGGGTGAGCTCAAATGCCCAGTAAGGATAACAATATAGCGTAAACTTTCATAAATAAGAATAAACATTTAAGGCAATGTATAACTAATACAAAAGCCTTTCAAACATGAACTTTAAACATGGTATGGCATAAATAAAATGAAATAATTCCATTTACTTATTCACATGGATATTCTACTAATCGAATAATCACATGCAAAATCAATAACAACTTTCATAATGATGGAATGCATAATGACAGACTATCATAACCACATAGCCAATGCCTCGTGCCAAGACTACAAATAAGATTTTGTCAAGGCCTTGTGCCAAGACACTAGTTTGTCTCATGAGACCTACCGATGCATCGAGGAGCTATAGCGGGCTCCACCCGTCACATATTAAGTCCAATGCATTCCCATATGAAAAGGTTTAAACATAACATAAACATTCGTATTAAAACTAGCATACGAAATGTCAATAATTTCACCATAAACTATGAATGGTATAAAAATAGCACATCCACATTCAAACATATCACAAAACCTTCAATACAATATAGAAGTTTTGTATCATAATAAATCAACTTCAAATAAGCGTAAAATCCATCAAAGGATGTTGACATAGATGAAATCAAAACACTTTTTAGAGAAATGTCTCTTTCTATTTTTGAAATCATTTAAGAGCCATATAAAATAAAACATTTTCTTGAAAATATTTTTATAAGCTTTTAAGGAAAACTTTGAAGATTTTATAACGGTAGAAAATAACCGCACTCGCCGTATTAGTTAAAAAAACATTCTTACCTTAATTCTGTCGAAAAGGTTAAAAGGACCTTGTTTTGAAAACGACACGAATATTCCTCTTATAAAAAGTCAAACAAGGGTATAAATGAATTTAACCCATATTCTTGTAAATAATAAAAATGTTTTGAAATACATTTTGAAGAAACATGGATTTGGATGATAAAGAGATCCCAGTAGATTATTACATATAAACAACCTCAGATAATGAAGAGATTGTGAAATAACCCTTACCAATTTGGTAACTTATGAAACATACAACCCATGAAAGAGTTATCATACAATGAATATGTAAATACACATAAATTAGAGTGTATTACACAACGAATATAATTATGGGCAGTACATACACCACACAAAAGGTGATGGTGGCAATATGGCATGAATCTCACGGGAATTCGGAGTGAGATGAAAACCCCTTACCATGTACTTTTCCTTGGTTGGGGTAGTTTAACCTCCTGTATAATGGTGAAATACATGTTATTAAATTATTCAAGAATCATATATATTAATATGATATCATATATGATCTTTTAATATTGATTTGATAATAATATCTTAGTATTATCATTGTTTCGGGTGTTAACTTACTTGTTTTCTTTTATATGTTTTGTTACGTAAGACATGTTTGTAAAGGATAGGTTGTATATTATTCATTTACAGAATGATATCAAGTCCTTAAACATCATTTTTTAAATCATCAAATGATAATTATACTTGAATGGATACGATGGAGAATGAATCTCATCGCGTTCGTGGAGACGGTAGTCCGTACGTATGCACGAGCGACAATATCATTCTTTTGATATTAAAATAATATATAAATGGATGGTATATCATATATACAGAATCATTAACATGTTATATTTATTATTTACATGAGTTACACATCATTATTATACCCATCCAAATAATAATATATTGATTAACAATTACACCACGACGTGGAGACGGTAAGCCATACGTACGCACGTATGGTGACATGTTATTCAAAGGGTGGATAGAATACTGAATATGGTTGTACCATATTTATAATAACATCACAGTATATGTGAGATACTGGAGTTATTATTTTAGAATGGTAAGAACAAAGAAAGAAGAAGTGGAAGAAGAAATGAACTTAGAAAAGGGTGGTGAAATCATTACCTCTTCTTCGGGTTCTTCCTTTTGATTTGATCAAAAGGGCTCCTTAGGTTGGCTTTCTGATCAAACTAATTCCCCTAGGTTGTAGTGAGGGAAGTTGGGAGAGTATTTGGGCAGAGTTTGGCCGAACCAAAAGACTTTGAATGTGTGAAGAAATGAGAAGGAGGAGTGCCCTTTTATAAGAGGGGTGAGGGGCACCTTTGGAAAAGCTAGAAATATTAATTTATAATAAATTCATATTCGGTTTCTAATGGATACAAAGTTGATTATTCAAAGGTTAAGGTGGGGATGGGCCGAAAACAACTCAACCAATAGAATTTAGACAGGTTTGGGTACTTATATTAACCTTATCTTTAAGTATTAACTCTAAGTTAATTAGTTTCACTTTTACAATGTCTCTTTGTATTTTTATATAATATGGTAAATAAACTTACTACATACATCCAAGCTACCCCCAAGTGGTCCATTAATGATTAACATATCATGATATAAGTCTCTTGGCTGAACCTTAGATTTTTAGGAATTTAATATCAATTAATAATATAATATTTGTTTTAAGAACTCTTTTATGTCAATTTTGACACTATTCAATAGTTGATTTTTGTGAAACTCATAACAGATTTATTACTTCGAAAAAAGTCAATTAAATCAATACTAATATATCATATTATCCTAGAAAATTAGTTTAATTCATTAAAAGTTTCATATTATATTTATTTGGGTATTTATAATATCAATTATTTTAATTTTTTACTATTATAGTAATTACTGCATCATCATTGTGTCATAAATAAAATAAATTATTTAATGTCTAAAAATTATAAATAAAATATCATTATTTAGTAAATTTTTTTATCTTTCTAATTAATATTTATAATCTAAAATCCAACATATATAACCCTATGTAACAATTGTTTTTCTAAAAGATATATGCTTGTGTCATTTTTTTATTCATTTTAACTTAATTAAAATAAAGTGTCATTATCACTTACAAGTGGATCCATGGGGTCCCAAAAATCGACCCAAAGATGCCCATGGTCGACCATGTATCAACCAATAGGGTTAAGACACGTTTTAGGGTAATTTAGTATTATTATAATATTATTTTTTAACCCTTATTTACCGGATTTACCCTTAACCATGGTAAATAAAATATTTACAGCAGTAATTATTCAAAATGTCTAAAAATAAAAGTTACCTATTTACACAATTTGAACATCCTGATTCCAAATGTGGAATCCATTTTCCTAAATTCAAAACACAGAAGTGGCAGAAATTAATTTAAAATTAATTCCCGCTGTCAAAACAAAAAGCGTGTTTTTAAGAGATAATAACTATCAAAAGATTGACACTTGTTTATGTTTGGTTTAATTGTAAAATTATGTCCAATGACCAACATTATATTAAATGGTAAAAATATATTCTAAATATACTTTAAAACCACTCAAATTCATAATTTATCACTAGTAATTATTTTGATTAAAAAAGTTGTTTTTAATTAAAATTTAGTAATTTTCACTATTCATCAAAATATGAAAGTTATCCAAAAAGTACCAAAATTTCACCTTAAGCTATATTCGATACTCCGAATCCAAAAATGAAGTCCATTTTGAGATATAAAATTTCTAAAATTTTAAAAGGTAGGGATTACTATTCATAACGGTTAGTTTGATTGGTTGTGGTGTGTTAGAATCTCGAAGTTGCGTACAATGCACGCCATTGCATTATTCAAAGGAAAGCGTACCGTGGAAGCTTGGGATGTTTCATTTTAAATTTTTTTGATGTCCCCATTTAGTCAAAAAGTTTAAAATATTGTATTTAAAAAGGTTTCACTATTAAAAGTTGATAAAAGTGCAATACTGAAAATGAATCTGTTCTTGCATTATGTCTAAGAAACTCATAATATGGATTCTAAAATTATAAGGATTATATAAAGATTAAAATTTAGTTAATACTATTCATAACCTCTTTTGAATGGCCTTTTTTTTGTTAAGTCATGGTGTGATTGAACTCGGTGTTGCGTGTAGTGCAAGTTATTGAATTATTTTGAAGAAATAACACACTATGAAATCTTGGGGTGTTACAACCGTAGTCTGGTCTCCACTCTACAGTACGTTAAGAATGAATCCCATCGGCCGTAATCTTATTCTACTCCATCTATTAATTCAAAACATCTTTTATGGGATCATATCATGTCTTATACACTGAACCAGATGGGTAAGAGGGTTTGACGGAGCCAAGGTGCTCTTGTCCCTTTTTGGGATTTTGCCTAAGGACTAATGACTCATTGGGAACCTGAAAACCCAGTAGATTTATCTATATTAAATTATCCCATCACATTAGATCCAATAGGGGTCGTACACCCCTGGAGGTATGTTCTCTCCATGGAGTTCTGTGTCGTTCTCTTCCTTTGATAAGACATTCATGTTAACTGCTACTCTACCTGGGGGAATATGATCAATATCGTCTGACATGTCAGGCTGGTGGTGGATAAAAATGAATTAAAGGGAAACATACTTCCCCCAAATATATAATTGAATGTTTTGGTAAGACTCCATGATAATTATATGGATCAACTTAAAGACCTAAAAGCGTCATTGTCGGAGGGTCCAATGGCGACCGTGTGGCTCTTGGTGTTACACCACATAAGGTGTAGTTATGTTTACCATACAACATTATTGGTCAATATATTCAATGAGTGCCTGACTCTTTTGGTAAGCCACTTGATGATAATGGATAATGATGTGCATTTCCATTTGGTTTTGGCGAAAAAACATGACATCCTCTTGGGTAAGCGATTCAGTTGCACTAAAGTTTGTGGTTATCACTTGAAAGAACATCATTGGGGAATGTCTTGCAGTAAGGATGTCCCACAAGATCCTCAACTCAGACATAAGATATAGCACTTTTTTCACCACTCATTAATTGGGGTTGTCTACTGGATAGGTAACTTCACTAAATTAGACCGCTATGACAGTACACTAACTGATGGAGAATACAGAGAATGAGCTGACACACTACTGCATCATGGGTTGTCCTTCGATGAATGCAATGACTGAGCCACCAAATCTTGGTAAGATAGACTGGAGACCATGGCTTATAGTAAAAGGGATTTGGTTAATAATGGTGGTCTATGATTAGTGTGATCATCCATTTGTCCCCAGAATAACTCTTTATGATATATGGCTGAGTTTGAGAATGATCCAGATGATGACAGGGGGATTTCATGGACAATAAATAGAAAAAGGACATATTTTCCTCCACAGGGTAGTATCTAAAGAGTGAGGTGGGAATCCTATGGACCTCCAATTTCAAGAAGATGAGAATGATATGCCTCATTCTTGCCCCATACCTTGACACAGAGGATCGAGATGACAGTTCCATTTTCAAATTACATTTTGTCACAAAATTGGAGAAGAAGACGATGTAATCATGGTCTGAAACATCTAGGTATTCTTCTTTTGGAGTAGCCAACCTACCCTTTTCCCCTGGGGTGGCTCTTTGGGACATGATGGATTTTGGCTTGAGGTTGACCTTCGGCCAAATTGATGTTTGGGTGGAGAGGACTTACGGCTGGGTGATCCAGTATGCAAGGATCACTAGGATAAATGTCAAAGGGAACATGGAAAGGATCTCCATGGATTCTAGCCTGCATGTAGAGGGATTTTCCAAGGAATATGATGGATCAGGTGGATCCTCCCCTATATCTAGTGTGTTTTTGGTCCATTCCTCCATGCATGATTCTGTTGGTAGTGACAGTACAAGGATGGTCCTCATATTTGTTGAGATGAACATGGGTTGGACCCGCTTCTATGGTGAAAATGAAGTGAGGGGGACCTCTGCTTCCCTGATAACTGGGATGAGGATAATCTATGTCAGTTGCTATAAGTACATAGTGATGAACCCCACACTAATGATTGATCAGAAAAGTAGCATCTTAAGATTGGTGAACATTGATAGGAGGAATGAACCCACACCCAAGGCCACTAGTGTGAATGTGGATTCTGTACTAGGTGTCATTTTGGTGGGGAGGACCTTCACTTGATTTTATGATGGCATGGGGAGGACCTCCATGCCATGATTCAGGGTGGGGAGGACATGCGCTCTCATTGGTCATTGTACGTGGAGGACCTCCATAATGGATATCATTTCCATAGGATGACCTGTGATGGACACCACCTGTGTCAGCGACCAAGAGAGTCAACCCAACCCATTTATGGGGTGGTTGGGGCCTCTATCCAGGCCAGGTTTATCAGTTCCCCTTCTTTGTATAAATGGTGGATTAATGGTATGTGATAGTGGTGGCACATTCCACGATAGTTGTTGATGCTGACACCCCTCGGTGGAAATCATCCTCAGTATGCGCCCGATGCTGGCATCAAGTTAACTGAACTAGGGTCAGTGGAAGAGGTGTATAATTTACCAGATTTATAACCTGTGGGGCTAGGTTGCGGAACTGAAGAGGCCATGTGGGTGGCTACCTTAGTAGTCTCCGGGACGGTTCTACCTCTAGGCTGACCCTAACAACCTTCAACCTATTAGCGTAGGGGAGGGAGTTGTAAAGGATATCCGAGAGTGGATCTGGAAATGATTGTAGGTTAGAGTGGGTATTATGGGGTCCATGAACAACCCTTGGGGGTGGTGAGATGCATAAGCCTCTAGGTCCTATCGGGCCATATCCCGAGTTGGGATAATCCCCCTTTCCTCATATTGTTAGATGAGGTTGTTAAGCACCATTCCATGAAAGAATTTAGATGGGGAGATGTGGCATGGGTGACCAAAAACCGTAGTTATAGTGTCTACCATGGATGGTATGAGGTCATGTGGGATTGATGTGTTTCCATAGCCCCTACCCCTGTGTCTGTGGGTGGTTGGTGATCAGTTTTCTATTATAGCAGCTTGGGTCCTTGAAAAGCAGTGAGATTGTACCATTAGTGATGAAAGAAATAAATGATACATCCAGTTCCCCATCTCTATTTCATCTTTCATTATTAGTAAGAAGGATCCATGTTAGAAATGTGATAGACCGGGATGTACAATGTTCACCAGGACAAATTTTTGGTGAGTTTCACATAAGGCCCACTATTTTCTTGTAGGGTCCCGGTGCCGGATAACTGGATCTGGTGACACACTAATCCTATAATTTTTTGACACTATTAATCTCTAAATTTAGGAGAAGAATTTCATTTCTGGTTCTCCATTTCTATTTCCCCCTATTTCATCGGGGCACACATCCGTTTGTTGAGGACGCACTGATTATTGCCTTGTATTTTTGGTTTCCTATGGTGGGTGGCATCTATCACTACTAGAAAAACAGTTATTTGCGACGGGGGCCCGTCGCAAATGGCCCGTTGCTGAAAACGGCATCGCAACAACACTTATTTGCGACGGGCCCGTCGCTAAAGCCTTTTTTTGCGACGGTTATTCTCCCCGTCGCAAATAGTACTCCGTATATTTGTAAAAAACTTTTAAAATAGTATTTGCGACGGGACCCGTCGCAAATTTTTTTTTTAAAAAAAATAAAAAACTATTAATAAATTATTTTAATGCATATAATAATACTAGTATTTGCGACGGGCATAGTATCTCGTCACAAATACTATAAAAAAAATAAATAAAAAATTATTGATAAATTATTTTAATTAATATAATAATAGAATTATAATTTACAAATAAAAATAATAAATTATTTTAATTAATATAATAATAATAGAATTATAATTCAAAAATAAAAAATAATAGAATATTAATAAATGATTTAATTAATATAATAATATTAGAACTATAATTCATAAATAAAAAAAATATTAATAAGTTATTTTAATTAATATAAAAATAATAGAATTATTTTACATTCAAATATAAAAATAATTCAAGTATTACAAAAAATATAATTAAATTATAATATTATAAAATTTTAATATATATATAAAATTTAATATTATAAAATATAAATAATATTATTATTCATATTAATATTATTATTTAAAAATATAATATTATTAATATTTTATAATGAGACAAAAACTAAGAATATAAAAAAAAAATTGATTTCCCAAATTTTATAACATAAATACAAACACTAATCTGAAGGAGGGGGGGAGGTGGGGGATCTGCAGATGGTGGTGGAGGAAACTCCATCCCTAAAGCATGAGTGAGTCGACGCATGTACTCCATCTGCTCCTGATGCTGCTGCTGCCACCGACTCGTCTGCTCCTCGTACAACTGTTGCTGGCGTCGACGCTCCTCCTCATGCTGCAGACGCATCTGCTCCTGCTCTTGTCGGAGTCTCTCTATCTGTGCAGTCTGAGATCGCAACTGATCCTCATACTGTGTAGTAGAATAAGATGCACGAGCTCCTCTCGAGCTGGACGCCGACATCGCAGCACTGCCATAATAATCTTCGGGAGTCAGTCGAGAGCCGATACCAACTACCCGGCCCTTCTCGAAGGCATACTGGGTGGCCTGCATCCATGCCGCCTCATCAAACTGACGGGCAGTGGTCTGATCTGATGACTTGGCCTGACTCTCAGGCCGGGACTGTGACGCTGCGCCTCATATGACTCCTATAGTTGCAATTTAAAATTAAAATTGTGAATATATTATATGCAGTAAATTTTTAATCTTGAAAACAAATAATACTGACCATGATGTGATGCTGACGATCACCTCTGAGCTCCCCAATAGCAGGATCACTATACATCCTCCGATATACGTCGTACTCTGTAATATCGGGGTGCTCGACAGCCTATAAGAATAAAAAATAAACTGTTAATATTTACAGTTATATAAAATATTAATAAATAATATACGTACCAGATGCTGTCTATGAGTACTTAAAGAACGACTCCCAGCTCGATGAGTCACCTCCTGTCTCCCCCGATTCTACCTCCCCACCGATGATGTCCTCTGAAAGGCACCACTCAACCAGTGCTCACATAATCCATCCCATACATGGGATGAAATATACTCTGGTCGGTGTGCTCTACATGACTCCTCAAAATCTGACACTCCTGCTTTCTTCATCGTAGATTTTCTTAAATTGTGCAAAAACTGACGAAGGCGATCACGCATGTCCACCTCCCATGCCTCGTGGATGGCGTCACGCATGGTATCCTCGATCGGATACCATAAAACCTACAAATAAATCAAAATATCAAGTTAGAAATGAAATAATTTTCAAAATAAAAATTATTTATTTACGTACGTACCAACCAATGGCCGAACATGGCATGCTGCACATCAATGGGAATCTGCTCCCATGTGGTCCACGACTGAGAGAAATAGTTGTGCAAAATAGCGATTCCCTGTCCGACTTCTATATGCGGAAAACTGAAAAAATAATAAACTTTTATTATGTGAATAGATTAATTATATCTTAGTCAAATCCACAGGTTATCACACAGGTTATCACACCTCTGTGTGCGTGGATCAAACCCAAGACATGGACGTCGCTCGGGGACGGGGTCAGTAATCATCAATCGTGCAAGACCGCGCCCCCTCCGCGTACTCCCTGGAGCGCCTACAGGATGAGGGTCATCTGTCAGCAACGCATCCGCATCGAAAGTCAGGTCAGCATCCGCCAACTCACGAAATGTGGCGTCGTCCATCTGAAATAGAAAATGTTAATGTCAGCAAATAATTGATAATTACTATTATATATACATATATACATATTATGATTGTATATAAATACCATGGAATGATATCAGTGTTCATCTTCATCATCATCTTCATATATGTCAATGTCATCTTCATATTCCTCCTCAACATCATCGATATCCATTCGAGTTACAATTGCTTCATCTCTTACCATTTCAAATTCATATGTGACATCATTAACATCATCGTCATCACCGACTCTTAAATGTGGGGTGTCGTCATCGATACTCATGTCTCTTTGTAAAAAAGATTGATTTTGAGTACTCTCTTGAAAAACTTCAATTCTTTGCACATCAGTGAAAGCACATTCACTTTGACTAAACTGATTGTCTTGAATTTTGATTTCTATTACACTCCACCAATCAGTCAAGTCTCTTGATGTTTCACAGTACTTTGCATAATAAACTTGATATGCCTGTTGATCCAATAAGAATGGTTCATTTACTGCGAGAACACTTTTACATTTAATATCGATGATTCCATGAGTCGGATGAACACGCACGCCTCTCTCTGTATCCAACCACCGACATTTGAACATGGTTATGTAATGTTTTCCAAGATAACAGAGTTCAATGATTTCATCAAGTATGCCATAAAAGTCAACTTCATTTTCTCGATGATGAGATCCTCTCAAGCTAACTCCACTGTTCATTGTTTTTTTCGATTCCCCATATGCATGTGTGTGGAATAGAAATCCATTCACCACATATGCATTATAAGATTTAACATGTTTGGAAGGTGGGTTACTCAATAAACACAGCCGTTTGTCAAATTTATCAGCATGTCGAGACACCTGAAAATTTGTGAAATAATTATCAATATAGTAAACTATACATTGAATGAGTTGCTAAAAGATAAAGAATTTATGTTACCAATTTTTGAAACCACTGAGAGAAATTTTTCAGTCGACGTTCTTCGAGAGCAGCTGTTGTAATTTGTGGAATTTGATTCTTGATATGATTATCATACAACCTATAAAAACCAAAGTTATTTACTGTAACATAAATGATAGAATAAGTGATATAAACACTTACAGTACAACTGATGTCATCTCTTCACAGTTGAGCAGAACATACGTATGAGCTCTCTGATGTTCATCATCTAAAAGCCAGCATTCATAAACTCCACCAAAACCAAGCTCTGACTGGTTGAAAATAGATAATTGATTGTCGATTTCATCAATATTCCTCTCGTTACGTCCCATTCGGTTGTGTTTTGAAGGATACTCAGATTCAAAATAATGGGAGTAGAAAAAAGATATTTCCTCTTGCAAATAAGCTTCTGCAAAAGATCCTTCAACAGATTCTTTGTTACGTACTTTTCTTTTCAATTTTTTCTTGCATCTTTCAAATGGGTACATCCATAGAAACTGTACTGGACCTCCACATTTGGCTTCATATGGAAAATGTTACATCAAATGTTCCATTGAGTCGAAGAAAGACAGTGGAAATATTTTTTCCAGTTTACATATAATTACAACAATATCTTTTTCAAGTTTGCCTACATCATCATAATCTGCCGTAGCCGCACAAATTTCCCGAAAAAAATGAGACATGTCTGTTATGGAATCCCAAATCACAGAATTCAACAGACCTCTTAATCCAATGGGTAGAAGTCTCTCCATTATAACATGACAATTATGACTTTTTAGTCCAGTAATATGACCATTCTTTACACATCTATCCAAATTGGAAGCACAACCATCTGGAAGTCTCAAATCTGCAATCCACTGACAAAATAATAAACGGTTTTCTTTAGACAGTGTATAAGCTTCTTTTGGTTTCATTAACCTTTCTGTTCTGACATTCACAAATAGTTCCAATTTTGGACGCCTGTAAATTTGGGCAAGATCTAAACGTGCATTTACATTGTCTTTTCTCTTTCCTGGCGTATCCAAAACTGTATGAAACAAATTATCAAAACAGTTCTTCTCAATATGCATGACATCTAACATGTGTCGGACCAACAGATCAGACCAATATGGAAAATCCCAAAATATGCTACGTTTAATCCAATTGTGTTCTTTCCCAAAACTAGAAATTTTCTGTTGGTTTATTGTGGGACCTAAAGTGATGGGAGGTAATGAAAATACAACTGATTTTAACTCTGAACCTGATAGCATTTTTGGAGGTCCATCCCTTTCAACTGTTCCTATTCTGAAATGAGATCTGTTTCTGCGAAAAGGATGATTAGCTGGAAGAAATCTGTGATGACAGTCAAAATAACAAGGTTTCTTTCCATGAATGAGCATAAATGCTTTGTTCTCTCCCATACAGTAAGGACATGATTTCTGACCATGTGTACTCCAGCCAGATAACATCACATAAGCCGGGAAGTCACTTATTGTCCACATCAATGCTGCTCTCAGTATGAAATTCTGTTTCGTTGCAACATCATACGTACTGACACCAGTACTCCACAATAAATTTAATTCATCAATCAATGGCTTCAAATAAACATCAATATTTTTTTTCGGATGTCCTGGAATTAGTAAAGTCAAAAAGATATATGGCTCCTTCATCAACATCCATGGAGGTAAATTGTACGGAGTTAAAAAAATAGGCCAACATGAATATTAACTACCATAAGATCCAAACGGACAGAAACCATCAGTGGAAAGGCCCAGTCGAACGTTTATAGCTTCTAAAGCAAAGGATGGATGCACTCTATCAAAATGTTTCCATGAATCACCATCGGCTGGATGATTCAATCTTTTATCGGTTGAAATATTCTCTTTATGCCATGACATCATTGTCGCTGTATTCGTAGACATGAATAAACGATGAAGTGTGGATGTAAGCGGAAAATATATCAACTGTTTTACAGGAATCAAACCAGACTTCCCGTGTTGTCCTTCTTTATATCTCAGTTGCCCACATGTAGGACAATTATCCAACGACTCATTTTCCCCAGAATATAAAATGCAGTCATTTGAACATGCATGAATCTTCTGACAAGTAAGTCCCAAATTTCGAACCAGCCTCTTACTCTCATAGTAATTTGTAGGTAAAACATTTCCTTCGGGTAACAATGTTTTCAACAAAGAAAATATCTGGTCAAAACAGGTGTTTGACATTCCGTTATCTGATTTGATAGCCATAAATTTTGCAACTGCTTCTAATTTTCTCATCTTGCAGCCAAGATATAATGCATCCTCAGCAGACTTCAACAACTCATAAAATTCAAACGGTGCCAACTCAAGATTTGAATCTATATCAGCCGGAGTTTCTGTATGTTGAACAGATGAACCTGCAACATCATGTAATAAATCTTGAAACCAGGATGGATCCGGAATCAAGTTGGTATCACCTGCTCTGGAACTGCGTTCACCGTGTTGATACCAAAAAACATAATCTGGTTGAAAACCAAAACGCAAGAGATGTTCTCCCACTTTGTCAAACGTGTCAAACGTTCTCAATGCACATTTTCTGCAAGGGCATTTTATTTTGCCTTCTGAAATAAATTCTAGATTTGATGCCACAAATGATAAAAAAGTCTCCACACCCTCAACATATACTGGATTTAAACCAGAACCGTTTGGATTTCTATGTTGATTTATCCATATGCGGTCACCTAATAATGATTGTTGACGACCTCGTTGTTCCATATTTCTTTATAAAATATAAAAGCATTACTGGTTTTGAATTATTTGTTAGAAAAAACACTCAAGCTAGGATAATTATTGGTAAGTATTGTTAATTATTACAAATTATTGGTAATTATTACTAATTATTACTAATTATTGGTAATTATTACTAATTATTACTAATTATTGGTAATTATTACTAATTATTACTAAATATTGCTAATTATTGGTAATTAATACTAATTATTGGTAATTAATACTAATTATTGGTAATTAATACTAATTATTTGTAATTATTACTAATTATTGTTAATTATTACAAATTATTGTTAATTATTACTAATTATTGGTAATTATTACTAATTATTGGTAATTATTACTAATTATTGGTAATTATTACTAATTATTGGTAATTATTGGTAATTATTGGTAATTATTACTAAGTATTGTTAATTATTACTAATTATTGTTAATTATTACGAATTATTGGTAATTATTACTAATTATTGGTAATTATTACTAATTATTACTAACTATTACTAATTATTACTAATTATTACTAATTATTGGTAATTATTACTAAGTATTGTTAATTATTACTAATTATTGTTAATTATTACGAATTATTGGTAATTATTACTAATTATTGGTAATTATTACTTATTATTACTAATTATTACTAATTATTACTAATTATTACTAATTATTGGTAATTATTACTAATTATTGGTAATTGTTCATAATTATTGTTAATTATTACTAATTATTGGTAATTAATACTAATTAATACTAATTATTACTAATTATTACTAATTATTGGAAATTATTGTTAATTATTACTAATTATTGGTAATTATTAATAATTATTACTCATTATTGATAATTATTACTAATTATTGGTAATTATTATTAATTATTTCTAATTATTAATAATTATTGGTAATTATTATTAATTATTTCTAATTATTAATAATTATTACTAATTATTGGTAATTATTACTAATTATTACTAATTATTACTAATTATTGGTAATTATTATTAATTATTACCAATTATTGGTAATTATTGGTAATTATTACTAATTATTGGTAATTATTACTAATTATTGGTAATTATTGGTAATTATTGGTAAGTATTGTTAATTATTACTAATTATTGGTAATTATTACTAATTATTAATAATTATTGGTAATTATTACTAATTATTACTAATTATTGGTAATTATTACTAATTATTGGTAATTATTACTAATTATTGGTAATTATTACTAATTATTGGTAATTAATACTAATTATTACTAATTATTACTAATTATGGGTAATTATTCCTAATTATTGTTAATTATTACTAATTATTGTTAATTATTACTAATTATTGGTAATTATTACTAATTATTGGTAATTATTACCAATTATTGGTAATTATTACGAATTATTGCTAATTATTACTAATTATTGGTAATTATTACTAATTATTGGTAATCAATACTAATTATTGGTAATTAATACTAATTATTGGTAATAAATACTAATTATTGGTAATTAATACTAATTATTACTAATTATTGGTAATTATTGGTAATTATTGTTAATTATTGGTAATTATTACTAATTATTGGTAATTATTGCTAATTATTACTAATTATTACTAATTATTGGTAATTATTACTAATTATTTGTAATTATTACTAATTATTGGTAATTATTACTAATTATTGGTAATTAATACTAATTATTGGTAATTAATACTAATTATTACTAATTATTACTAATTATTACTAATTATTGGTAATTATTGTTAATTATTACTAATTATTGGTAATTATTACTAATTATTGATAATTATTACTAATTATTGGTAATTATTATTAATTATTACTAATTATTAATAATTATTACTAATTATTGGTAATTATTATAAATTATTACCAATTATTACTAATTATTGGTAATTATTATTAATTATTACCAATTATTGGTAATTATTGGTAATTATTACTAATCATTGGTAATTATTGGTAATTATTGGTAAGTATTGTTAATTATTACTAATTATTGGTAATTATTACTAATTATTACTAATTATTGGTAATTATTACTAATTATTACTAATTATTGGTAATTATTACTAATTATTGGTAATTATTATTAATTATTGGTAATTAATACTAATTATTACTAATTATTGGTAATTATTCCTAATTTTTACTAATTATTACTAATTATTACTAAATATTACTAATTATTGGTAATTATTACTAATTATTACTAATTATTACTAATTATTGGTAATTATTGGTATTTATTCCTAATTATTACTAATTATTACTAATTATTGGTAATTATTGGTAATTATTACTAATTATTACTAATTATTACTAATTATTCCTAATTATTCCTAATTATTCCTAATTATTCCTAATTATTCCTAATTATTCCTAATTATTACTAATTATTGGCAATTGTTGGTAATTATTGGTAATTATTGGTAATTATTGGTAATTATTGGTAATTATTGGTAATTATTGGTAATTATTGGTAATTATTGGTAATTATTACTAATTATTACTAATTATTGTTAATTATTGGTAATTATTACAAATTATTGGTAAGTATTACTAATTATTGATAATTATTACTACTTATTGGTAATTATTACTAATTATTGGTAATTATTACTAATTATTGGTAATTATTACTAATTATTGGTAATTATTACTAATTATTCCTAATTATTGATAATTATTGGTAATTGTTCCTAATTATTAGTAATTAAATGAATAATTACCAATAATTAGGAATAAATACCAATAATTACAAATAATAACATTATTAGTATATTTTATTATTAATATTAAAATAATATAATTTTCTAATTTATATACAATTCTCCTTTCATCTGTGCGTTTTCTATCTCCACATACAAATAATACATGTGAAGACAGCAAACACACAGATGAAAAGAGAATTGTATATATATAAAAAATTATATTATTTTAATATTAATAATAAAATATACTAATAATGTAATAATGTTATTATTCCTAATTATTGGTATTTATTATTAATTATTAATATTTATTCTTAATTATTAATAATTATTACTAATTATTCCTAATTACCATTAACTATGAACAATACTAATAATTTAAATTTATTAAGTAACAAAACAATGTAAACATAATTAAATTACAACTAATTAAGAATAATTGAAACTAATAAAAAATTAAAAATAAATATTAAATTAAAATGAACATAAATACCTTGAAAATTGATCTGCTCTGATCGTTCTTCAAAACTTTAATATCAACTCCGGAGAAAAAAAATAAACTGGAGAAAAACTGAACATTAGAAATACAACTTTGAGAGAAGAAGAAGATGGAGTTTGAGAATGATTTGAAAAAAACGGATGGGGGTATTTATAGGTTAGATTATTTGCGACAGGTCAATTTGCGACGGGAATCCCGTCGCAAATAGTGCTATTTGCGACGGTACCCGTCGCAAATACCTTAGCCAACATTTATTACAGTCAAGGGTTAAATAGTTATTTGCGACGGGTCCCGTCGCAAATAACCACCTGCCGACATACTATTTGCGACGGGGGAATATTCCCGTCGCAAATACCTTTTACCGCCGCCGGTTATTTGTGACGGGAATATTCCCCCGTCGCAAATAGTTTTCCCGCGATTTGGCGCGCAACGCACGCCAGTTCTTTTGCGACGGGGAAAGCAATCCCCTCGCAAAAGACTACTTATTTGCGAGGGGTAAATACCCCCGTCGCAAATAAGTTTTTCACGGGGCTATTTGCGACGAGATTTATTCCCGTCGCAAATAACCCGTCGCAAATACCCATTTTTCCCGTAGTGTATCAGTTATTCATGTTTTTTTCTCCTTGATTGAAACATGATTATGGGATTTCAGTTCCTCCTTTTGTGGATTCTTCCTCGGAAATCATCACATGGTCTATGTCTCCATTAAATAATAAGATGTTCATAAAAGCTATTCCTTGTTCCATCTCTTCATGGATGCTGGTTAATTATGTTTCTTCTATCTAGATCTTCCAAAGGGTTGAGTCATGGAAGGAAACATCGACCAGAGGAGTGGTCACCTTGGAAATTGCTGATGTGTCTGGACGCTAGAAGACTAATGTGTCTGAGATTATTCCCCTTATGATAGTGCTTCTTGAGGGTGTGGTAGCGAAAGGAATCCCACATCGAGTGAAAGAAATTATGTTTTTTAGGAATGTATCTGAGTACTTCCTAATATTCCCATGATTAAAACAGGGTATGCAATGTGTTTAATGTTAGAAGAGAAGGATCAGACTAAACGGAACACAAATAAGAGTGGATCAGATGAGAGTGGATCAGATGGGTGAAACTCCAAGAGGGAACACTAATGTCGGGGCTAATGCATGGTTGTTTAGCTGATTTCTACTAGAAGCAATGAAAATAGGGTGACATGATATCACTAGGATTTGGAGGCCTAGGATAGATATGGATAGTTGAGATTGGATGGAGAATGAGATGGAACTAATGTGAGGATGATGGTGGTGTTGGTCTTGAACCTCATAGAGGCCTCTTACATATCCTCTTGGTGGGGAATCAAAGTATACATTGTTCGGAATGGGAGTAATGAATCAGGGTGTACAAATAGGACAATGAACCAATGACATATTGGGACTTCTGCATGGATAGCAATAAAAATTGGTCTGACACCCAAGGGGGGGGGGGGTAACATATGTGGGTCCCCAAAAAAGGGGACTACAATTGCTTACCATCGATTTTGAACTACAACAGATTACCGCAGGATGAGGCTACAAGGGATCACCAGTGGTTGGGATTACAATGGAAAACTACTGGTTGGGTTTCCCACTGCATACCAGTAGTTGGGGTTTAAACAGATTACCACATATTGTGGTTCCAATGGATTGCTTCTAGTTGGGGTTCCAAAAGTTCAACGCTAGTTGGGCTTCTAACTTCTTTCAGCTTGTTGGGGTTGAAATTCAGTTAGTCTTCTTATGTACCATTCTAAGAGACATGGATAAAAACCATTTAGTTAAAATTTGTTTAACAATATTTGTGGTTGACCCTTAGGGAGGCTTCCTACGTACCATGTCTAGGAGACTGGGATAAAAACCTACACAGTTCGGTATCATACACTTCATCATCATGAAGGATGAATGAGTGGTATATAGTTTAATGTCATGCTGGATATAGGGGGACCAAAATGAAATTGTCCAGACCAATGTGTGATGGGGTTGAAGCTGAAAGAGGATTCCTATGTAATTTTTTTCCAGAAAGGGTAATGATCAAAGTCCACATAGTTTTGGATGAGAGATACAGTTTAACATCAAGCGGGATGAAGGTCAACCAACATGATGTGGTTGGGACAAGTAGGTTATGGGATTGAACCTCAGAGAGGCTTCCTATGTTCCTTGCCTAGGAAACTAGGATCAAACTCCATGTAGTTCAGGATTATTGGGGGCTTACATGCTAAGATGTCCTAAAGAAGATTCCAAGGTCAATTCATACTCTAATCTCAAGTGATTCATGCTTGGTGTGAGAAAAAAGAGGCAGAAAACACCTGAAGATCACACAATAAAAATTGTGTCCGTAGAAAGTTGAGTTTGGCATACACGTGGTAAGGAGCCCCATGAGGAAATATGGGTTTTTTTCATGGTTAGCATCCCAGGGAGATAAAGATTGGGATTTAGTCTAGGATGGGGGCCTAATGGAGGCAAATCCTAGAGGGAGAGGGATGGGTAACGTAGGTACCAGGTCCCATCTCTCCTCTAGTCCTTGGCGTGGAAGAATATAGGACATTCAGAGATGTTACCTCCCACAATAAATGTTAGGGGAATACATAGAAATGGTTTCCCTTCCCTATGGTCAAATGCCACTCCAACAAATAGGATCTCATTCAATGTGGGGATGATCTTACTCCCATGGAGATGAGAGGGTGTTGATAATGTCTGAGGTGGGGAACCCAAGGTATATTGTAGGGGTAAGGCCATAATTTAACATCGTGTGATGAGAATGACGGTTCTTGTAATTTTAATTCCCTGTAGCTCGGACGAGGCGGGATCACTCCAATCCCCTAGGACTTACATAACTGATACCCAGCCACCCTTTGGAAAGGGAAGGCATCAACAATTTTGTGGTGAGCAGATGATATGGAGTGATCCATTGAGGGTATCACGTTTGTGTGGATATGGAAGGAAGCAATAGATATTAGCGTTCCTATACGAAGAAGAATGGGGATGTGAAACCCAACATGGAGAACCACCAAAGCGACTTAGAAATAACTTCTTACGAACCCGTAGGGCCATAATAGTGAATGGTTTTTGATACAAATGGTTTCATTGGAAAGTACCTTGTGGAGCTCTGGTGCTCAACATAATTGAGGGACTTTAGAAAGTGGTATGCTTTACGTAGTGGGGTGGCCTAGCCTAGGCATTGGGTATATAAACATATGAAGGTTTCTTCGTGAAGTAGAAAGGATTTTGTGGAGCAGAACTTCTTAGAGAAAGGGTATCTGAGAAATCATAAAACTACAAAGAAATGTTCATTTCATAACATAGTGACCTTACCTTAGCTTTGGTTAACATGTTTATGGAAGGCACTTCATTAAGCATTGCAATGAATCGATTCCCTTTAGAGATCTCCTTTGCGATGACCCGTGGGCTCCACGAAGAGTATCCCTTCTTGATGAGGGGTTCTATTTGAGTTAAGGTAAGGGTAAATCGCAAATGTCATGTTCCTTGAAGATTTAATTTTTCTCAATGTTTCACTGAGAAAATGGTGAATCATGATTTGAGAGCGGAGAAGGAGAAATTTTGGGGTATCTGTCCTTTAAGACTGAGGGAAGCCTTCTATTTATAGACAATAGGTGGAGTGATTAATGGATAGATATGTTCAAATCCATGTGGGGATTTTCGATCAGCCCTTGATTGGTTCAAGGTTGTTGTAACCATAGAGTCGACAATAATCCCCTCCTCAGCAGATCCCACCTTGGTCCCCTATGTGGTGTCTGCTGAGGCATCCATCATGTTCTAAGGGATCACAGTGGTCAGTCTAGTTCCCCCCTTGGTGTGATGATACTGGTCAATTTCTTTATAACATCATATCCTCCCACCAATTTTACTTTGAGGATACAACATAAGGGGCTTCGTATTCATGACGGTCATGGTTCTTAGGGGCTCTGTGAATGATCTTTGTGAGATAGCCCCATTGAAATGAGTTTCCTCTTTGTGCCCTTTCCCTCTGCACATATTTTCATGCCAACATAGAATTCAAAAATACATTCATACTTTGGATGTATTAAACCATTAATAAATTTATATTATAGGATTTGGAGCAACATTAAGAATTACAACTGCTCATAATATATCCATTTTACAATGACTATTATAAAAAGTATATTAATGTATATGATGATGTGTAATTGTAACATATTGAATAAGTTATGGCCCTGACCAAATTGATCATACCCTATGAAGACCATTTACTTTGGATTATAATCTAGATGGAATCACTGCGATTCTAACATGACCAAGACCAACATGAAATTAAATAATTGAAAAATAATTACAACCATTTCTGGGATATTATTTTTTATATCAAGAGCATAACCAAATCCATTCTCACTGAGTATATCAAATACAGTACCATCGTCGCTCAATTTAGACTTATTTTATACTCAAATTTAATAAGAAGTTATTTATATATACAATTGTATTATATTGAAGGAATAAACCCATTATGAACATCCTGGCTAGCCAAAAACTATGTATGACAACCCCAATCACACCTCTAATCGGTTTTGAATTGTAGAAGACTATCATGATGTAATATCTTTAATGGGTGTGCATTTATTAATGTATATGTACTAAAAGAGACAACTAGTTCCATAAAACGCGAAGAAGAATGATAATAGACCATAACCACATGTCTATAACCATTCATTTAATAAACATTAGGAAATTAATTGTATTATGATAATTTAATGATATATTTTATATGGAAAAGATAATCACAAAACCATAATAGATTTCATAACATAAAAATAACTGAAAAAGTGTGAAACTAAGAGAGACGAACTCTGGATCACCAAACCGACCACTATATGCATTAAATGAAACCAGTATCTCTATGATCCTCTAATTCACCTCTAATAATTCTATTATTGGCTTGCAACATGAAACATGTGAACAATTACCATGTTGGTGTGAGTACATATGAACCTAGTAGGATTCCTCACAAATCAAAAATATATAAATTGAATGATACAAATTTAATAATATTAACAATATAGGATGTTCAATAATAACATTATAAAAATACATAAAAACAGGGATATTATCAATTAGAATCCAAAAAAAAATAGAATGTGAATCTCTATATTCACATCACAACTATGAAGGATAACTCTACCTATAGCTCCAATGATCAAAATATGATGCCCTATATCTCACATGTCTTTTTAAGAAATCTATGTGGAGGTGATAAATGCATCATATTATCCACATCCCAAGGAGGAATATCTTCCAATTATGTATTGTCTTTAACCTCACAATATTCCATGTAGAGAATCCATACCTCACCACCATGCTTTAAACATTTGAGGTACAATATTTACCAGATCACAATTGCCTAATTCATCATGGGGAGTCCAAATTTGTTAAAAAGGACCCAAACACTATTGATATAGAGTGTTGAAACATGGTGGATACATTAACATTTCACTTGTATGATAGGGGGTCACCATTTTGATGTTGGAAAACATAGTCCCTAGTACAATAGGTGTGTACCAGTAATTTTTTTGAGGACCCACAATCTAGTTTAATATGAGGTACCAAACAGTAGGTGGATGGCGCATCCCCTAATATAATTTTGGATAACACTAGGTAGTTATATGTAATGGAGGACCCTCACCCTAGTAGGTTAGGTGGATTTCCATCCTCGACTTTTCTTGAATGATCATACACAATCAATGACAATAGTCAATAATCACTAAAATATGTATCATTCTTTTAACAAATCACATCATATATCATAAACCACAACAAAGGCTACAATCATATTACAAATGGAAATCTAATCGGAAAAAAATGCAATTCAAACCAACATAAGCCCTAATAATGGTATTTAAAAATAATATGTTCCTATGTGATGAATATGGCATGTGTGTGGGGAAAAATTATGTGTGACCTCACCTCATCACATGGTGTTTCTCCATACCTGACCATGATTGGGAAGCCCTATCAAATACAAAACATATACTAGTGGTACATGACATGTCTCAACCAACTGATCCTTTTCATGCACTATCAGATAATTCCAATGTACATCATCCCATGCTTATGTACATAACCATGTTAGGGTATCTAGGTCGTTTCTGAGTACACGACCATACCTATTACATTTTCCATCCATTTTTACATAGGTTTTAACCATATAAAATGGTCATGTTAATGTAAATACCTTTACCTATGTAATCATATCCATTCATATGGGAATTTCCATGACCATGGTCATGTATAACCTGAATTTCATGCTGATTTGACAACATAAGGACACATGGCATGTAGTGTCCTTAAACATTGTTTAATCAATATCATATCCCAAAATAGTATCCACCATAACTGTTAGAATATACATAATTTCTTAGTATATGATAATGTGTGTATAATAAGATGTTTCTTTGAAAATACATTTCTATATAGAAATTCTATATCCACATTTTTCCACTATTATTTCATTTTTACAACAAGAATCCACCAAAATCACGAGAAATATCATCTTCCATCAAATCCATGCCTCAATTGGATGAAAATAAAAATCTTGAATTGCAATGTGTTACTCAATTATATGTCATTTACTTGACAAGGTCTAAAATACATAAAAAATAACCCACTAACCATATCTAACCTCAATCCATTATAAAATCATCAATCTATTTGTCATTCAAATATCATCTACGAATCTACGGTTTTCATCATGCCCAAACCATTTCTATAACTGTATAACCATGACCCATTAGGCCATCATTGAATAAAAAAATGAATGGTGGGGGAAAATAACAATAATATGGTTTTAAATTAAATTAGCTAATGAAATCCCAATAAATAATAAGAATGTCGAGAATGAAGGCATGAATCATTGAACATCAGTAATATTGATCAGCACAATTAATTCTCTCACAAAAGATGATTAATAGAAATCAAATTTATTTATGGTTACAATATATTTCTGAAAGAATGATAATTAAATAAATGAATAAAAATTTAATCTATATTGAAATTTAATGAAAATAGAGTAAATATATTACATGGACAAGGTGTTTAGATTCATGATCCTTCATTATTCGTATATTTTTTCTAAATTAATTTTGAAAAAATAAATTGAAAAATCATTATTATATTAATATAATAATATTTATTGTTTTACAAATCATGAATTCTTATATAATCCTATTTCCACATCATCATACAATCAAGTTATTGACGCACCTCAATCATGAGTGTGGAATCTTCTAGGATATATTTGTATCAAATTAAGTATCATCCATTGAATGGATACACTCCATCATCTAATGATATTTTATTGATTTATTGGCAAAAAGGATTAAAATTGATGAATAGAATTGATGTCGATAATCATGTCATTGTGATAAGAACCACACCCATACACTTCAAACCCATCTTAACATAAATACAAACAAAATATTAAATAATTAAATAACAGTATTCATGATGTTTTAATCCTCACAATAAGAAAATGCATAGGTGAGTCACTCATTTTCAATTACAAAAGGCCATGGTGGATAAATCATTATGAAATAAGAATAATGAACGAATATTAAAGAAAAATACTGATTATGGAAGAAATAAATTAAAACATGGGAATTAAAAAATGTATGAATTAGTAAAATGAAATAAAAATACAATTATAAATGAAAAAAATTCAAAATTAAAAGGAATGAATTATAAAGGAGTAGAAACCACTCAAAACCCAGTTATATGATTGTTATATTGGTATTGAAACCCTCTTATTTATATAGTTATGAGACAAATTTATATATATTTTTTATATATTCAATTTATTACTATTAAAATAGGGAATATATGTTTTCATAATTTTTCTAGTTTTTCGTAAAACATATATGGTGTTTTATATTATCAATGTAGACACATTTGTGGTGGGTAGTTAGATTATGTTGTGTTGAGTAATAATTTTTCTATGTAGATTAATGGGCTCTGTATAATTCAAATACTCAATGTTCATATCTTATCATCATAATAATTCCAAAAAAAATAATCCACTTGAATATTGGATACATTCACTAGGCATGCTAAAAACCATGTTTTTTCTCATTGTATAAATTATTTCTTAATAAAAATCTTCCTTTTTCATTATCTCCATGGGAAATACATCATACATTATAATAAAACATTAAAGGAATTACCTTCTTCCTCATGGATGTGGAGAAATGGTAGATCTATGTCTATAATCCTTAATTCACATCATGACCATTTGATTGCATAAAATGGAACCTATATGGTTCATGTCAAACACGACATAGAAGGAAAATCTAGTTATCATAACCCCATGGAATAGAGGGTGTGTAATGATTGATATTGTTCTAAAAATCCCTTATAACTTTCATAATGGTTGTATTGAGGTCTGTACCATGCATGAGTTTTCATTTTATCAAAGTAATCTTAATAATTGTTATTCAAGGTTCAAAAAGGAACCCATTGAGGTCTTGATAATTTAAGATAGTCTCTTACTTTATCTTGAGATTTAATGTATGGATACATAGTGTTATATAGTGAGTATAGGAAGCAGTGAGAATCATGGATCAGTGGGAACATGGGGAGTGTTCTGGAGGAATCCGTGATATGTACGGGGGAGTGCAATTGAAGTATTATGTCACCATTTTGGTTATTCATTATTATTAACTAGAATTTAATATTCCTACATTTTAAATACCCTTGGATGAGAATGTGTATATATAAAAAGTAACATCTTACATAGGCCATATGTCTACTACAGTTATGGCCAATCATGTTCACTTCAAGACATAAATGATCTATTATCTTGAGGCATGTAGCCAATGAAAGTCTTTTACAAACTGATATGAGGGATACTCCCCAGAAAAAAATGTCATCCTTGTGTTGGGTAATCCCTCTTAATGGTATTCTTGGATGGGAGACCCTATCATGGGATGGGGAAAAGTCTTATGGCTGATTTGATTGAGGGAAAACATTATTGGGAAAAAATTTACCATAAAAAATATCAAAAAACAATTCAACAAATATATTCTAAAATTATTTTAATCATAAAAAAATCACATTTATTTTTATTTCATCAAATTTCAATTCCTCAATTATAAATTCAAATATTTTAATAAAATAAATAAATAAATTGGAATTTCAATTAAAAACCAATTAATACCCTTGAAAATTATGTAATATTTATCTTAATAAATCACTGTATAAAATACACCCACACTATAACTATGCATTAAATAAATAATTAATTCTAAACATTGAACATAAAATTTCATCAGTTTCACCAATATGTTAATCATGAAGCCACAAAATAAAATTATTTTCAATGTAATCCTAGTATTTCGTGTTCCACATTAAACATCAATTTGACTTCAAATTTTTTAAATAAATATTTAACCCATGTAATTTAATTTTTTTATTTGATAACAATAGAACATTACCTTTTATTGATTTAAGAATAATAATTCATAATTATTAATAAAAAATGTATTTCTATACCTCGCTTTTTAATTATTTTTTATAATAAAACATGATAAAAATTTAATTTCAGTTTATTCCATGAATAAAATTTCAATTTTTATTAGATTTCAAAGGAACTACATTCTCATAATTTTAAAGACAAAAAATCACAAAGACTTGAAATTATATTAATAAATAGACTATAGCATATGATTAGTAATAATTTATATGAGAGAACACTAATGCTAGTATTGAAGGATAAGAATAATGTATATTTTATTATATAAAATTTAAATGTGATTTAATGCTCTCTCCTTAAATATAAAAACTCTCACACCCCATGATCAAATTATAAGTTTTGAAAAACGATAGAATAATGAATGAATTACTGCATCCTGAATTTTATCTATATTTTTAATTATATTTTTTTTGGATAGTTCTTCCATATTTTAGATTATCTTTTATAGAAATATATTAAGGAATAATCCTCTGATCAAATTATAACAAATTATAAAAAATCATCGATCTAGTATTAGTTATTTGTGAGTCATCCAAGTCACAACCCATTTTGTTTCTTTTTATAAAATTTTATTTTTTAGATATTATTTTTTACATTTCTCAAATATCATGAATTAAAAAAACCTCACATCCACCACCTAAACACATTTCATAAAAATTAATTGATATATAATATAGATTTTTTATTCATCGTTGTAAAATTCCAATCATTATTTAATATATTTTCTAAACATGATAAATAAACAATATATAATATTAATCTACCAAACAATCTCAATAACTATATGTAGCAGCACCAAAAATATTTTGAGACATTTCAGTGCATTAGTACACCATGATTTCATTAAATCCCAAATGTCAACTTTATTATTGCATAAAAATTTATAATATGAGTGTATGAATGGGTTTAAGTGGAGTGTAATGTGCCTCATGATTAAAAATATCATCCATGGTCTCAATATGATAAACATTAATCAATTTTAAAGGGGGTATCTAGGATAAGGGATTATAAATTCAAACATATCAATGAAGATAAATGTGGGATTTTATAGTCATTACATTGAAAAGATTAAATGAAATTTCTAGTGGGAGACATTCCCCATGATTACTCAAGATATATGTTCTCTATATAATTGAAAGCATATGGTCTATATATCCTCTTATTAATGGAACATATGAAATTAGAAAATCACTTATAGAATGAATATTAATAGTAAATGAACTGACATGAATTTTTTAAATTCAATGTGTGCTAAATGGTAGTGGAATTTCTTTTACATGATTCAGAAAATATATACCATTCATCATTCATCATTTTTATATCAATGATTCATTAAAATAATTTAACTCTACCTTATAATAATTCAATATCAATATCATATAAAAATGTAACATGTGATTATATGGATCCTCTGAAATTATCCTCTCCATGATAAGTTAGTACAATAAAAAATTTAGGGCATTGACATGAAGTTATTTGTTTGGAATAAATTTAAACTTGTCCACATTAAAAAAATATACAAAAAATGAGGATTTAAAAGGTAAATAATGAAAATAATTATTATCATGTAGCTTATGTAATATATTATAATTATCTATTTTGGGGATTCATGTGCCATTATGGTCCTACAAATGTAAATCCCTCATCAAAATTTAAGGGCAATGCAATTATACAGAAAAATAATAAGTGATTTGTATGCATCCAGAACTCATTCCTATGATTGAAATTTAATGTAATAGAAATAAAATTAGGAGATATATATTACGTTAAATCCCAAATAGGTGCCTTGGTTTCTAATTCATCCATAAAAAATTTTATTACTAATATCCAAAATTACTTGGGGTACAGATCTTCATAGATTTGAACCATTCGAGGTGTATTCTACCAGCCTTCACTTATTCAATGTTGGTGATGAGTATTCAATTATAACATACAGTAACTCATCCCCATTCAGAATAAGGTATAACTTTAATGTACAGTTTAAAATTATGTATATATTATAATCCTCCTTAGATGATACTTGTGAATCATCCTATTATCTATCTGTTACTTTTTCAATATGGGAAGCGTGTTTTTTTATAAAAGGTATTATCATATTGTAATTTTAATAATATATTTTTTATGAATGGAAAAAAAAAATTATAGTTACCCTTTTAATTTAATAACCTCTATAAAAATATCCTTTTTAAATACCACTTGTATTTCTGAAATTATTATCTCTAATACACGTTTAATTAGTGTTGGACGAACCATGTTCTCCTGAACAAGTGTACAACTTCCTCTACATTTTCCATGAAGTATAGGGATCTCTGAAATATATAATTTCAATAAAATGAATGTCGATGTTGTACTAAAATTTAATGAAATAATTTTTTTATTCTATTTGATGAAATAATCATTCTAACATTATACAATAGAAATAAATTTTTTTATGTGCGCCATGAATTTGAAATTTAGTGAATGGCTTATGATATATTAGATCATTATCCTTCTCATAAAATTTCATCTAGTGGGTGGAATACTCATATTACATTGCCAAATAAAGGTATATTTGTAGTGGATATTTTATTTCTATAATATGGAGATCATGTTACATCTCATTGTCTTCCCAATAAGTCTAATTTTGATATATGACTTGTTGATATATTAAATATACACCAGAAAGAGAGTCATCCTACTCATAATATAGATATTAATGGTATTATTCTATTTTGAACCAAAAATGGATAGAATATTGATTCTTTTATTGAATTTACTAAATATCATGGATTTCCACATAATATTTAGGAAATAGTATTGGTTCTTTCTCTAGTTTAGGTTCAGTGTTCTCTCAGTAATCAAATAAATATGAAGTTAGATTTTCCCTTTCTCTTTCAAAGTTATGTATTACACTACCAATCATTTTTAACGTTTCATTATGGTGAACCCCTTGTTCATGATATTTTACCAAGGGCAGTTCATATTAAAGGATTAGAGAAATCAGGGAAGTATTTTTTTCTATCATATTAATTCCTTGAAAAAATCTAGGATATTATCCTACAACTCATTTAATCCTATAAATAATACTCTAATTTGTGGATGATCATGTGTCTCTTTTAGATCCTCAATGAGCTCTGTGAATTCCTCTACTACAATGATTTTACTTTGGCGTACCCTAATATTTATAAAAAAATGGAAACAACAAATTAAATACACATCAACGAGTAAATTATTGGTTTATTAACCAGTTACTAGTCAGTGCATGAAAAATAGTAATCATATTAAAATCATATTTAATGAATGAATATAATTCATAACATATAATGAATATATTAATGAAGAAATTATATGGACTATGTGTTTGTATTGATTATCTATAATTAATCATATTTTCTTTTAAATTGAGTTTTAAACCAAATTTTGATTTCTTATTATTGGGTCACTAACCTCATAGTTATTAGTTTTGATATATAAAATTCCTATAAAATATTAATTCCATGTTATCTGATAATCAAGGATATTGATACACCTCAATCGATAGTGTGTTATCTTCTGGGATGTCCCAATATCATATTTCATTTTGTATATAAAGATATTTAAATACATCATGTGAAGAGAATACATTAAATTAAAGTGAGGAAAATGATTTAAATAAAATGAATTAATAAAATGTATGAATTTCAGTCTTTAATGAAAATATACACAACGATCAAAATAATATTTATACTCTAAAAAATCACTCAAATAATAAAATAATTTATAACATGAATTTTGTAAGAACATATAATCCCCTTAAGAAAATCTATGATTTATTAATTTACTGTCGAGTACAAGAGGTCACAGTGGAGGAATAAGGATTAATGATGAATTATAGGATAATCTGAATACATTAGACTGAAATTTAATAAAATAGATTGAAAGAATTTTAATAATAATAAAGTAAATTAATTTTATTTAAAAGAACTAAAAGTATATAATAAAAAAAATAAAAACAACAACAAAACATGAAAATTATGTATCAGGATAGAAAACCACAATCCATAGATGGTTATCATGGAATTATCATCTACATATTTATATTTACATGATACAATTCTATCTTTTTTTAAATACTTATTTTTTCAAGGTGAAATGACTGAATTCATATTTTCATTATTCATGAATTGAATAATCTAAAATTTTATGTCTTTAAAATATTCACCATAGAATCCCATAGAGAATGTAGTTATATATCATAGTGTTGGTGTGTTTTTGGACCATGCATGGGATGTATGGACACCAAATACGCAATCACCATGACTTATCATTTTCATATTTCCTAAAAATTAATAAAACTTCATATTGGATACTTCAAATGTAAAGCCCAAACCGTAGTTAACTAGAGTCAGTGCATTATTACATAACATTTTGATTATCACAAGTAAATCATGTCTCAAAATACTGATCACTTTATTATTATTGGAAACAATATTCATACCGAATATCAACTTTAAAACTTGAAAAGAAATACAACACGAATTTATTCCATTATAAACATCCAAGCCTCTTATATTATGACTGCAAGTCACACATAACTAACTTCTTCATATACTAGGAAAATGAAACATAAGAAAGGGGTGAGGTGAAACGCTCAGTAATTGTAAGAAATACAGCAGAAGATAACATAAAAATTAATCATGGTGAAAAAAATGAAACCACATGCCTTTACAAAAAATAAACATGAATATTTTTATGGAAGGAATATGAGATATGTAAATAATGCCATAATAAAACATAATCATGGGTATTCTACTAGTTTTATGACCACTTGAACCATCAATATTATTTTCATAATGGGGGAATATATAATTCCAAAAATTCTGAAACATTTTGTCATGGCCTCGACTGAGATGTCTAAAAATGATTAAGGCCCCGGCCAAAACCATATATCAAATTGGGAAAGGCCTCAGCCAATTCCATGTCTAGTTGTCTCATGAAACCTAATGATGAATCGAGGATCTATAGCGGGCTCCACCCATCACTTACTAAGTCCAGTACAATCCTCATATGAAAATGTTGAAATATAACATAAACATTCATATTAATACTAGCATATGAAATGTCAATACTTTAACCATAAACCATGAATTGTATAAAAATAAAAAATCTACCATCGAACATATCACAAAACCTTTAATACAATAAGGAAGATTTTTATCATAATGAATCGACTAAAACAAGTATAAAATCGATCAAAGGATGTTGACCTTGATGAAATCAAAACAATTTGAGAGAAATATCTCTTTATTTTTTGAAATAATTTAATGTAAGATAATTATAAAAGAAAAAATTTATATGAAAATATTCTTATATTCTTGTAAGGGAAGCTTCGATGATGTTATAATGGTGGAGAATAACCGCACCCTCTATATAAGTTAAAAAACATTCTTCCCTTAATTTTGTCGAAAAGGTTGTAAAGTACCTTGTTTTGAAATCAACGGAAAGATTCCTTTCAATTTTTTTTAAAAAAGACAGAAAAGGGTATAAATGACATTAACTCATAGTATAGTAAATAGTAAAAATGTTTTGGGATACATTTTAATAAACATGGATGTGTATGATAATGAGGTCCCAGTAGATGCTTACGTAAAAACAACCTCGAATAATAAAGAGATTGTGAAATTAACCATTACCATGTAATTTTCCTTGGTCGAGGGTTGGTTAAAATCCTATATAATGGTGAAATAATTGTTATTAAATTGTTCAATAAATATATAAATTAATATGATATCATTTATGGTCTTCTAATATTGCTTTGTAAATAATATTTTAGTATTATCGTTGTTTCGGGTGTTAACTGATTCATTTTCCTTTATATGATTTGATATGTTTGTAATGTTTGTTATGGATAGTATGTATATTATTCATATTCAGGGTGATATTAATCCTTTAAACATTATTGTTAATCCTCAAATGAAAATTATTCTTGATTGGATAAGATGGAGAATTAATCTCATCGCGTTCCGGGAGACGGTAATCTGTACGTACGAATGAGAGAAATTATCATTGTTTTGATAATAAAATAATATATAATTGGATGTTATATCATATATACAGAATAATTAAAATTTTATATTTATTATTTACATCAATCACACATCGTTATTATACCCATCCAATAATAATGTATTGAATAACAATTACACCACGACGGGGAGATGGTAAGATGTACGTACGCACATATGGTGACTTTTCATTCAATGGATGGGTAGAACAATGAATATGGTTGTACCATATTTATAATAACATAATTTTATATATAATATTCAGGAGTTATTATTTTAGAAGGGAAAAAACAAAGATAGAGGAAGTGGAAGAAGAAAGGAACTTGAAAGAGGTGATGAAATATTTACCTCTTCTTCATGTTCTTCTTTTTGATTTGATCAAAATGGAACATTAGGATGGCATTATGACTTAATAAAGACCGTTAGGATGAATGGAGGATATTTTAAAGGATATTTGGGTAGGGTTGGCCAATTAAAATGTCTTTTAAGGTGTGAATTCAAGAGAAGGCTAAGCACCCTTTTCTAAGAGGCGTGAGGGGAACCTTAGGAAATTATTGAAATATTATTTAATAATAAAATAATTTTCTGTTTCTAATGGCTCAAAAATGAATTATTTAATGGATAAGGTGGGGATGAGTAGAAAGAACTCATACAATTGTATTTTGTTAGGTTTGGGTCACTATATTAACTTTATCATTTTGATTTAACTCTTAGTAAATTAGTTTGACATTTACCATGTGTCTTTTTATTTCAATATTATATGGTTAATAAACATACTATAAACTTGAAAGAGAACCACAAGTGATTAATTAATGAAATATATAATACTATTTAAGACCTTTGGCCAAACCTTATATTTTAAGGAATATAATGTCAATTAATAATATAATATTTGTTTTAAAAACACTTTTATGTTAATTTTGACACTATTTTTTATTTTGTTTTCTTTTAATAATAAAAGAATTATTACATCAAAAAAATCATTTCATCAATATGAACATGTCACAGTAAACTAGAAAATTCGTGGATGGCATCAAAACATTCAAAATATATTTATTTTAACGTCTATATTACCATTTATTTGATTCTTTCATTAATAAAGAAAATAATGCATCATTATTGTGTCATAAATAAATATATTTATTTTATGTCTAAAAATTTTAAATAATATATCTTGAGTTGGGAAATATTTTTAAATTTATTATTAATATTTAGAGTCGAATAGATCAGTTATATAACCACATATAAAAATTGTTTTACTAAAAGATATTTGATTTTGTTATTTTATTCATTTACTATAAATTTATTAACATAAAGTGTCATTATCACTTACACGTGGCTCCATGGGGTCCCAAAAATTGACCAAAGGATTCCGATGGTCACTAATGTACCATAAAATAGGGTTAGAACATGTGTTCAGGTAATTTAATATTATTATAGTATTATTTGTTTACCCTTATTTACCGGATTTACCCTTTAACCATGGTAAATATAATATATACTGATGTAATTATTTAAAATTTTTGAAGTGGTAGAAATTAATTTAAAATTAATTATCGTTGTCAAAACAAAAACTGTGTTTTTACGAAATAATAACTATCAAAAGATTGACACTTACTTATGTCCAGTTTAAATGTGAAATTACATCCAATGACCAACATTGAATTAAATGGTAAAAATATAATCTAATTATACATAAAACCCATTAAATATTATAATTTAGCACTATAAAATATTTTGATTAAAAATGTTGTTTTTTATTAAAATTTAGTATTTTTCACTAGTCATCCAAAACTGAATGTTTTCATAAAGATACCAAAAATTCACCCTAATATAAATTTGATATTCCAAACCCAAAAATGGATTCCATTTTGAAATATAAAAATGATAAAATTTCAAAATGTGGGCATTACTATTCATAATGGATGGTTGGATTGGTCGCGATGTGTTAGAATCTCGAAGTTGCGTACAACATAAGATATTGAATTATCCAAAGGGAAGCGTATCATGGATGTTGGGGTGTTACACTTCCCCTCCATCAAATAATATGGTCCTCTAAATTACTAAAATATTACTACATAAAATGATCCAGGTGGTTCTTCATCATATTTTACATAGGATCCCCTATTTCCATAGCCATATTATGGTTTCTCAAAAGTATATTTACCTGATGAGTGTCAAGTTTCTCAAAAATTGTTCTCTTGTATCAAAAATTTGGACATGCTCTTCGCAATAAGACAAATACGGTTCTAGTTCTAATTCACCATACTTGAGTTTATGCATTGGGTCAGGCATTTATTTTCTCAACAGTGATACGTGGAACACATCATGATGTTTGAAGAGACTTGGAAGCATTTTCAAATAGTAAGCTACAACCCCAATTCATTCTAGAATTTTGAAAGGTCCAATGAACCTGGGACTCAATTTATCCTTCTTACCGAACCGTATAATTCCCTTCCATGGACATACCTTCATGAAAACATGATCTCCTACCTGAAATTCCAAATCCTTCCTTTGGATATCAGTATAGATGTTTTTACTACTTTGAGATGCTTTAATGTGGGTTTTTATTACCTTCACCATTTCAATCGTTTCCTCAACATGTTCTAGGCCTATGAGTTTTCGTTCACCAATATCTTCCCAACAAGTTGGTGTATGACATCTCTTTCCATATAATGCTTCATATGGTGCCATCTGAATACTTGAATGGAAGCTATTGTTATAGGAAAATTATACTAGAGGTAAATATTGATCCCACGTACCTTGAAAGTCATGTGAGTATGATCTCAACATGTCTTCTATGTTTTGAATAGTTTGTTTGGATTGTCCATCAGTTTGAGGTTGGTAGGCAGTGCTCAAAATAGGTTTAGTATCCATGGATTTCTGAACACTTTTCTAAAATCTTGATGTGAAATGTGGATCACGATCAGAATCAATCAACAGGGGTACTACATGAAGTCTTACAACTTCATTAATATATAGTCTAGCTAAACATTCATGTGGTAAATCTTTTCTTATAGCATGAAAATGTGCTGACATGGTAAGGCGATAAAAAATAACCCATATTACATCATTCCTTCTTGGATTCATTGGTAGTCCCATGACAAAGTCCATCAAAATATTATCCTATTTCCACTCAGGTATAGGAAGAGGTTTCATTACTCCTCCAGGCTGATGACTTCTAGCTTCAACGTGTTGAAAATCCATACATCTTGGTAGAAAATCAGAAATCTCTCACTTCATGTTATCCCACCAAAAAATGTTCCTTCACATCTCTATACGTATTGGTGCTCCTAGGGTGTGTAGAGAAATTGGATGTATGAGAATCATCTAAGAGTTCCCTTATTAGATCAGGTATATCGAGAACACAAAATCTCTTCCCAAAATTCAAAATCCTATCTTCATATACAAATTCAATCAATCACTCATCATTCATAGATTTACTCATATTTTGAAATTATGCATCATCATCCTGAGAATATTTTATCCTTTTTAGTAAAGACGGTTTATCAATCATTTATGACAGCATTGATATCTCACATTCCATGGATGTTCCCATATTCATCTTTACAAGATCCATGAATGTAAGATGCCTTTCGACTCTTATATTGATAAAAAATCCATGATCCTTTATACTAAAAGCATCTTCCACCTTTCTTGCCTTCCTTGGGTAGTAGTGTGTCATGCAATCATAATCCTTGATTAGTTCAAACCATATCATTTTACTCTTGTTTAGTTCCTTCTAAGAGAAAATATACTATAAACTATTGTGATCAGTATAAATATCACCTTTTTCACCATATAGATAGTGTCTCTATATATTCAAAGAAAAAATTAAATATTCTATGTTAAGATCATGGTTAGGATAGTTTTTCTCATGAATTTTCAGCAGTCGTGATGCATATGCAATAACTCAATCATTCTGCATAAGGACACAACAATATCCTTTCTTTTAGGAATAACTAAAAATAACAAACCCATAATTCTCCGATGGTAGTGTAAAGATAAAATAATTGACTAATCTTCTCTTTAGTTCATTGAAATATTCTTCAAAATATTTTTTCCAAACAAATTTAACCCCTTTACGTGGGAGCTTCGTTACGGGGTTAGCCAATCAGTCAAAATTCTGGACAAAACGTCGAAAATAACTTTATAAACAAATAAAAATGCATACCTCAGTTATACTTGTCGGTGTTGGCCCTTCATTGATTGAATATTTATAGAAGGTTCAATAGAGAATCCATCCATAGAGACAATATGGCCAAGAAAAGAAATCTCTTAAAGCCAAAATTTCGACTTGCTAAACATCCCGTATAATTCATTTCTTCTAATGGTTTTCAGAATGGTGCAAAAGTGATTTTCATTATCTTCATAGCTTTTGGAGTATACCAGGATATCTTAAATAAATACTACATCAAAATCATCAAGATATTCCTTGAAAACTCTGTTAATTAGATCCATGAAAACAGAGGGAGCATTATTCAGCCCAAAAGCCATTACTGTAAACTCGTAATGTCTGTACCTGGTTCGAAAATCTATTTTCGGAATGTCTTCCTTCTTCACACAAAACTGATGATATCCAGATCGAAAGTAAATCTTTGAAAAATATTGAGCTACCTGATGTTGTTCGAATACATCATTAATTCTATGTAGGAGATACTTGTTCTTTATATTTCTTGCATTAAGAATTTGTTTGGAGATGAACCCTTGGTATAAAGAACCTATTAGGAATCTCAAATCAAATTATGACAAAATATCATATCAGTACAATCACAAACAAAAAAATGGACTTTCTTGCATTACGAATTTTCTTTGAGATGGACCCTTCGCAAGAAGAAAAACCAGACATGGAAATTTACTAATCAAAATTTGGATACCAAGATAATTTCTCAACAATACCTCATCTGGAAATGAATCCATTTCTTTGAAATGCTATAGAAAAGGTAGAAACATGATCTCTGTCTGTTTTCTGGAAATCAGTAGTATCTTAAAAAATGGGAAATAATAAAGGATGAAATAAACTGGCTTCCAACAAGAAAAACTATAAGCAGAAAGAAATTATTCAGTACCAGTGAACATATAATAGCTTCACTTATTAATATATATTAAATAATGGACAAGTAGATGTCAACAGAAACACTAGATACAAAATTATTCTTAATAAATGAATAGGGGCTCCCCATTGAGAAACACTAGGGTGAATAAATCAATTATTACTCAATTACTCTAGTTGTTTCTTTAGTTCCACTAATTTCACATTGTACATTCTATGAGGGGTCCTTGATATAGGCCTTGAACTAGGAATTAAATTAATTGAAAACTCAATTTCTCGTTCTGGAGGATGTCCTGGTAAATCTTCTAGAAACACATCAACTTATTCTAGCCTAGTAGGTACATTATCTATTTGAACATTCCTTTCCTCAACTAAAATTATTTCATTCTCTTCATCTCTAATAATTGAATTCAGTTGAGAAACTGGGGGGTGGATCTTGATAAGCATGAGGTGGTGACATTTCTGCTCTAAAGATAAGGTGTTCTTTATCAACATCATAAAAAATCATATCCTCTTTCTTATTACAATAAATTTTCTCATCATGGTCCAAAAGCCAATCCATACTAAAGATTAAATCAACTTAAATCATGGAAATGATGATGAGATCAGCAGATAAAAGACATTTATATTCCCTAATGTGAATTGATTCACAAAACATTGTAGCAATGATACTTCCCTTAGGAGTTTTTACTTACAACTCCCTTGTTAAATCAAATCGAAAATATCTAATTTTCATAGAAAACTGGGAAGATATGAAATAATGCGATGATATGGAATCAAATAAATAATTTTCTAAACATGAGGAAACCATAAAAATACCTTCCACCATGTCTTTCGACACTTAAACCTTAGCAGTAGTGATTGCATAAGAATTTCCTTGATCCCTTGGCCTTTTCTGAGGTAAGATTCTCGGACGCTTAGGAAATTAATTTGGATAATTTCTCATCTTCTTGAAATTGTAGCATTGAACATTGGTAGTGTCTTTATTTCCCTTATAATAACTAGAAAGATGGCCTTTCTATCCATATTTTTAGCATACTCCTTTTACTTTTAGACAGGAACTAGGGTGCTTCCTTACACAATTATCCCAGGGTGGAAATTAAATTCTTCCATTAATCCCCAATTCCATATTTTCTTTCCAAGAGTGTTCAACTGATCTCTTCTTCTCTTGATTTGCGTTAAAGTCAAAGGACTTAAAGAATTTCTTTTCTCTCTTTATAGCACACAAGAAAATATCTTCGTATGATGAGAAGGATTGTGATACTATTTCACGATAGAGAAATGTTTTTAGCCCATCAAAGAAATGTTAAATATTAATTCTTGGGTTAAATTTATAATCTGCAGTATGCCTCACTAACCTTCTAAAGTTAACTTCATACTTTACGGCATTCTCATCCTCATTTTTCCTCAGAATCAGAAATTGTATTTCCATATTCACTCGATGTTCATGATGAAATTATTTTTCTATGAAAATTTCTTTAAACTCACTCCATTAAATATTTGATACTTCGTCATCTTCCATTGTGTTTTAAATCAATGGCCACCATTGATCAACATCTCCAGTGAGGTGGTAAACTACCATCGCAACCTTTTCCCTTTCGCAACTCCCCAAGGCGTGGAATATTTTCTCTAAGGAATTTATACTTTGCTCAGCTAATAATGGATTTGTACCCCCATTTAATGTTTGCAGTTGTTTCATCATGAAGCAGTCTAACATTGATCCTCCGCATTGTGGATCAGGGTGCTCCATACGGGTAAGGTTATTATTCATAACTTCTGTGAGCTATCCCAGTATAATGATAAGATGATCAACACAATTTGTATCACCATCTCCACTATAATTATATTGAGTAGGAGGGAAATCCCTACATGGAGTGTGTGCATTGATACAGTTTCCATTCATTCCACTAGGCTTCATTTCTAAACAATGGCATACACAAGATTATTTTTTGATTCACAATACATAAATCCAAATGTGTAAAACACTTAACATAAATCGAACAGTTTATAGATATAATCCCTAATAATAAAAATATTTTCTTTGAGGAAGTATATACTCATAAACCCTTCATAATGGTTTGTAAAGAAAATGAGAGTTATCGGAGGCATATCCCTTAGGAGTGTCATAACAAAGAGTGCAACAAATCTCATTGTCGTGCACCAGTTCCTGTTTGAGTCTAACTCAAAGTAGTGTTTTTGAGTTTTACCCCTAGGTACATCTATCCTAGAGCCACCTCTACCTGATCTTATCCAGAAATGGATTTATTTGATTGGAAAACTCACAAAATCTCTACATTACTAAAATTAGAGGATGTTATTCTATACTAATCCTCAAAGTCTATCTTAGGTTAATGTTATCTAATCAAGGATTATCTGAATATAGTTTCCATGGTTTGTACTAAACATTCCATGATACCAAATGTAATTCCCCGACCCTAGTTACCTAGAGTCGGTGCATTATTACATAACATTGGCATGATCATAAGGAAATCATGTCTCAATATACTGATCAGTTTAGTGTTATTGGAAATAAGATTCAAACATAAGTTCAACTTTACAACTTGAAAAGAAATACCACATGAATTTTTTTCATTATAAACATCCAAGCCTCCTAGATTATGCATACAAGTCACTCATAACGAACTTCTTAATATAATGGGAAAATTAAATATAAGAAAATGGTGATCTCAAACGCTCAGTAAGTGTAAGCAATACAGCAGAAGATAACATAAATATTAAGCATGGTGAATAATTGAAGCCACATTCATTTACCAATAATAAACATAAATAATTTTAGGGAATGTATATGAGACGAGTAAATAATTTCATAATAAAACATAATCATTGGTACTATACTAGTATAATGACTACATGAACCGTCAATATTATTTTCATAATGAGGTAATGTATAATGTCATGACCCATCCTCGGGGCTCGTGCCGTGACTACCCCAAGACCACCTTCCAAAGGCCAGGGGCTGGCGACTAGCACCAAAGGCGTAAATCCCGATAACTGGGAAGGCATTTCCTTTATAAAAGTAAACAAAACATCACATAGAACAAGAGGAAGTAAAACACTAAGTACAAAAGAATGTTCTGAAAAGTAAATGGGCCAGAATACAAACCCAATTGAAAGTACAGCTACAACTGAACGAAAGTACAACAGAAAAGAGAAAACAGCTGGAAGAAAGGAAGCAGCTCCTAGGTCATCCTCCTCGGATCCTACATGAAGGTTAGGTACAGATAGCGCAGCTCCTAGATCGTCCACCACGGATCCTACCTAAAGGGTAGGTACAGATAGCGCAGCTCTTCAATGTTCTCACCCGTCAACCCCCTCCGAGTGTCGTCTCGCCGTGAAGTCCACCTCCGGACACTGACTCGTCGTGTGGTCCACCTCCGAGTACCGTCTAGTCCTCGAACACTCGGCCTCCGTCAGCTCTGCCCATCGTCTGCAACCAACACAACGAGGTGCGGGCATAGCCCGTGCAGGGGTGAGTATAGCGATACTCAGTAGGGACCCCGAGACCCTCAAGGTCTCACTAAACCAACAAGGATAACCACACAAAAGTTCTCAACAGATAACCTCTACTTAGGTATATTCCCATACATATATCTAAGTTATCAAGTAACCCATCTCAAACATGAGGTAACACAAGATTATGAAATCATAGGATAACCACGACCCAAGTATATGCCCATACATATACCTAAGTTATCAAGTGACCCATCTCAATGAAGAGGTAACAAAAAGGTCATAGACTCAGCTCATACCAGGATTTTCATTATCGAAACCATAACTGCTAAAGAGCCCCGTATATGGAGTGTACAGTGGTCCTATCACGACTCCGAGTTACTGCTCACTAACCTAAGACTGCTGAGGTACTCCTCCTGTCGTGTACTGTGGGTTAGCCACCCAAACACAGTAGTGCTTCCCGCCTGGGTATGCCACCAAAACACAGTAGTGCACACCCCCTAGTAGCCTGCAGAGGTACTCTCCGGACGAGTACCGCAGTTCTGCACTGTCCCACAGGTAGTGCTCCATCCTCCATGGGTCTGCACCCAGACAAAGTAGTGCTCATTCCACTGGTCTATTCAACTCACTCCAAGTTGAGTCGGTCAAGAAGTCTTCAGGTCTCAGTCGGCTACACTGTCTCCGTACTCCGCACGCTCATCTCTGGGAGGGTCCGCTCCACGATCTACAGGTCGATAATCCAAGTATCTCAAAGTCCCACGAAGAAGTATCTCAAAGGACCGCCTCATCATAGGGGTCTCAATGCAACAGACGGCGCGTCAATCAGATGCCTGGTCTGTGAGTTACTGGTTTTTTCGTCCCAGGGGCCCGGTTGGTTTCGTGTGTGAACCAAACCAGACATATCTCAACTGTACCCTGAACTCTCAAAGGGTATACTCATATGGACCGTTTCTCAATGTGATCACCAACTCCGCTGACAGTTCATCAAATGGACGTCCGGTCGGAAAGATATCAGCTTTTCTATTCCAAGGGCCCGGTTGGATTTCGGGTACAATCCAACCCGGACACTATCCAACAGCAACCAAAACTCATGCGAAGTGTGCCAAAAGTTCCGTCTCATCATGAGGAATTCAGCGAGACATACAGCGTGTCAAACGGACGCCCGGTCTGTGAGTTATTGGATTTTTCCATTCCAGGGGCCGAGTTGGTTTTTAAGGGAAAACCAACCCGACCGTACTCCACCTGCATCCAAACCTCAGGCGGAGTAAGCCATAAGATCCTTCTAACTTATAGGTATCCAACAAAGTCGACGACACATCAATCGGTCGTCCGGAGCTCGAGTTATGAGTGTTTCTACTCCGAGGGCCCGGTTGGTTTCGTGTACGAACAAACTCAGCCAAACCCAGAGTATTCAAAAACCTTGAGTTCGATATACCGAAACGACCGTCTCGATCCAAGGATCACATCACCACTGAAGACGCATCAATCGGAGGTCCATAGCCCTAGATATGGGCAAAAGACCATAGAGGGTCTGAAAACGGGACTTTCGGGCCCGGACCGACCCGGACCGAGACCCCATGGGTCGGCCCGAACCGGGTCGACCCGCCCTGGCCTGGGCGCAGCCCGCCCCGGCCTAGGCGCAGCCCGGCCTGGCCTGGTGGCCCGGTGCACTGGCGCGTGGTGCCAGATGGCTTGACCGAACGGCCGAGCCGTTCGGTTTGCAGGGGGGGCCTGCCCCACCCCCCCATGTTTTGAAACCGCGACCCCCCTTAATGGGGGCCGCTAGCTGGCCGGCCGGGGGTTTGAACCCCCGACTCCTCTCCTGACCGGCCGGCCCACCCCGGCCGGCCGGTTTCTACCGCCACCGGACCGGCAACGGCCTGTCCCCTCCCTGCTCCGACGTCGGCGGTCCATTTCGGGCCGTAGGTCCTGCTCCGACGCCGGTGGCCCTTTTTCCGGCCGCCGGTTCCCATGCTCCACTGCGGCCCAGTTTCGGCCGTGGCCTTCATCCGTTCGGTGCTGCGTGACGGTGCTGCACCCCTCCGTCGCGGCCCCGCTTCGGCCGCGGTATCTTCTGGTTTCTCCGACGCGGCGCGACGGTGTCACGTCCTTGTTCGTTTTCATGGTGCGGCGCGACAGCGCCGTGCATTCCTTTCCGCACGATTCAGCGTGGTGCGACGACATCACACCATTCCATTCCAAACCACATTAGAAACCAACATGGATAATGGAGGAGGGTCGGACGTGTTTGTGTGGTCCGGCCCCCTCTCGTTAATCGATAGAAATTGGTCATATTCCACGAAGAACGTCAAGTAGTAATCACAAACAAAATAATTAAGTAAACCCCTACCTCGAGCATAGATTGAACGGAGGTTCGTCGAATGAGGATTCGTTGCGGAAAGAGATGTCATGAAAGAAGATGTCGTCGGCGTCATGGTAAGAGGCGTCATGGAAGGAGACGTCGCGGAAGGAGAGGTCGACCTCTTAGGAATCTGACGTTCTTCGCGTTCTTCACGTTCTTCGTGTTCTTCAACGAAGAGGATGAAGAAACTAAAGTCTCCCTTAGCTTTTCTCCCAAATCTCTCATGAAACAAGCCTCCAACCCAAAATAAAATAAGTCCCTTACTTATTTTATTAACACAACATCAGGTTTAAAATTCAAGAGTTTGAAATTTAAACACTCACATTAAACACACTTCATTAATATCATAAGCTATCAAAACATAAGTTATCAGATTTAATTGTGAGTTGAGGGAGTTAAGGAATGTGAAGGGGTGGGGTTCATGTGGGCCCCACCACTCTCATAACCTTCCTTGGGAAGTTGGGTAGTTACCCAACTTCCACCCAAAGCTTAAATCCAATTAGAGAAAATAAAAATTGTAGTTAAATTTATATTCTATCTTCCACAATTTTTATCAACCTCTCTCGTGAAAACGGAACTCCGGAAAAGGTGTTTCTAAGCAATTACTAGCACTGCAGTTTCATCGGTGCCCTCGAAATTCAATTCCGAGCACTGGTTCAAAAGTTAGAAAATCCCGCTCGTTCGTTCACTGAACGTACCCGAGCCTAACTTCGGAAATTAATTCCGAGCACACCGGTCCTCGGAATCAGGCGCCGTCATAAACTATGGTCATGTAAAATTCCAAAGAAAATTAGGAAAAAAATTTCCATGAAATTTCCGGTTCTTTACATTACTCTCACCTAAGGGATTTACGTCCCCGTAAAGCTTCAACATAAATTAGGGTCACAAAAGCGGTATTGAGCACGCATCTGAGCCTTCCGCTCCCATATGCTTACCTGAAGACTCCCATACTGCCAAAGAAAGAAAAACCGAGGAATCGACCGTCCTCGTAGGATCCGCTCCTGTCGATCCTCGATCCCAACTGGAACCTCCGTGGAAGTAACCCCATCGCCATCGTCATGCTCCTCATGTTCGATGATATGAGAAGGGTTGAGCATGTATCTCCTCAGTTGAGATACATGGAAAATGTCGTGCACCTGGTGCAACTGAGGTGGATGGGTAAAGCGGTAAACCACCTCGCCTACCTAGCTGAGGACCTAGAAAGGTCCGTTGAACCTCATAGATAACTTGCCGCCTTGGCCACATCTCCGTAAACCTTGTCGAGGTGAGACCCGTATAAGGACGTGATCGTCATCCTCAAACTCTAGAGGTCTCTAATTCCTATTAGAACTGAAACTCAAAATGACTGCTGCCACGAGGGTAAGGTTGACCGACTCAAGAGTGATCGGTCGCACCCTCTTGTGCATGATTTTATCCTGTGCTGCCTGGGGTTTCCTTTTCACCGTCCAAGGGAAACCCATCCCGACATCATAGTTAAACCACAACTTTTTGCCTAATACCGTCAATTTGTGTATGAACTGTGATTGCCCAGTCCATACTAAAACCAACGTTGTAAGGCCTCAACGCTGCCACCAAGAGATTCCAACTGAAACTCTCGCCTCGAGGGTCTGACCACACCGTCGGTGTAAGTGTGATTATCGAGTCTCCTCCCAATGTATCTCTAGACGTGAGGGTCAAGTCCATGGCTTACTGGAAACTCTAGGTCTGGGACAAGATTTGTGAAAGTAAGGAATGATTCATATCGACGTCTGTTACTACTACAACTAGTAGTGGACATAGACTGTCCCTTGAATAATTTTTTTAGAGCCATTGCGTCACACCCTTGACCGCATGTAGCCGCACTCTTCATATGCCCTCCAGCTCCCTGAGCCTGGAGGGGATAACTAAGGTGGGTGGTTGTAGCATGTTAAAATGTACACCACCACATGCTGCTCTCCTAGCTCTGCCTCCACGCCTGCTGCTTCGTAGACTTATCTCTCCTTTATGCTTCCTCTTATGGAAACATTTATCACGCCCGAGTCTCTGAGACTGGTGCCAATTTCCTATTTCTACTGCACTGTGCAGTATTCATCCGCTCCTGGATGGTCTGCACCTTCTTTGCCTATGATCTGAAAGAGCTGCTAAAATTTATCCTTTTCTGAAAAGAGAAACTCGGTCTCATCCCCTAGATGAACCAAATCCATTGCCTAATACAGTCAATACTGACATGAAATATGTATTCATGCCATGGATGATGTCGTAAGGCCTCGACGTAACTACCTAGAGATCCAACTATCACTCTCATCTCCAAGGGTCGAGTCACACATTCTGCATCAGTGTGAGGTCACTGGGTATCCTCCAGTAGAAATCTCGAAAGTGAGGGTCAAGTCAACAGTTTTTACCGGGACCACTCATTATCAACCAAACAAAGGGACAGGAAAGAAAACATCACAAAGATAAGTGTCTTTTATTATTACAGCTCATAGAACAAAGGCACGAATACAACAACAACATGGAACTAGAAGTACAAGGGACGTATCCACTAGTTCTGCTCTTGCCCACCTGCTCCCAGAGCTCTACTTCCTTGTCCACTACTCGGCTGTTGCTCAAGAACTAGTCGCTACTTCTGCCTCGGTGTCTCCTCTAACGCATGCAGATCGACTATGCGAGGAGTTAGATAGTCACATGCCAGGTGACCCTTCCTGCCTCATTCATAACACTTCCTGCTCCTCGTATGGCTGGCTCTGACCCCACCCCGGGTGCCCCGCACCACCTGTTCTAAAACTCGAGATCGCCTAACTGCTGGTTTGGTCCTCTTGGACCTCTGCATCGTCTGTCTACTTCCCACAGATGACTCGGCTACTGATGGAAAAACACATGGAAAAGGTAGCAGCTCCTGAACACGCTCGGGGTGTAGAGGTACTGGCACAAACTCCACCCTAAAGAAGGTCTCGAAGTCTTCCCGTGCGAAGGTCATCCCGTCGAAAAACTGGAACAAGTGGCTCCACCACCTGCCTGATGCTACCTGAAGAAGGCTGGATGCAAAGATCACCAAGAAGTCTGCAAGCGTCCCCACTAGCCTGAAGACTCTCACCACAGCCTCCAGCCAATCCTCAGCCGCCTACGGGTCCGTCTCTCCCCGGAACCTGGGTGGTCTCTAGCGCTGGAACTCATGCAGCGTGCTCAACTGGCGTGCATCACCTACTGCTGGGTCTGGTGGCATCGGTGGCCCAACGAATGGTAGTACCGCAGGTGCCTCCACTGGTGCCCCAACTGCAAGATGGCCCTGTACTGAAGCCTCATCGCTCGGCAGGCGGTCAGTACGCACATCCCTCTAGGCTCTAGCTGGCCGTCTGTGAAAAGGCATCCTGAATGAAACAACGTGACATGGTTAAACGATTATACCTGGTGAGCTGACCTGGTTTGAACTGACATTTAAAAAATTTTGGAAACACACACGCAATTAGTGTTTTCGTGCACAAAGTCAGAAATCAGTTGTCAGGGTCCTGGTGTATGGATACGTCGGCCGCCCGCACCAACACTAGACTCCCTGAACTGAAGACCACACTCGGTACCCTTAACACTATTGCTTCACAGAAAGAAAATATCAGAGTTATAAGTTCTGCGGTAGAACCGACTCCTCTAATACCAATTTGTCACGTCCCGTCCTTGGGGCCCGTTCCGTGACTACCCCAAGTCCACATTCTATAGGCCAGGGGCTGACGACTAGCACCAATGGCGTAAATCCTGATAACTAACAAGGAATTGACTTTATAAAAGTAAACAAAACACCACAGAGTACAAGCGGAAGTAAAACACTAAGTACAAAAGAATGTGCTGAAAAGTAAATGGGCCAGAATACAAACCCAACTGAAAGTACAGCTACAACTGAATGAAAGTACAACAGAAAAGACAAATAGCTGGAAGAAAGGAAGCAGCTCCTCAGTCATCCTCCTCGGATCCTACCTGAAGGGTAGGTATAGATAACGCAGCTCCTGGATCATCCATCATGGATCCTACCTGAAGGGTAGGTACAGATAGCCCAGCTCTTCAATGTTCTCACCCGTCAACCCCCTCCGAGTGTCGTCTCTCCGTGAAGTCCACCTCTGGACATTGACTCGTCGTGTGGTCCACCTCCGGGTAGCGTCTAGTCCTCGAACACTTGGCCTCCGTCAGCTCTGCCCGTCGTCTGCAACCAACCCAACGAGGTGCGGGCATAACTCGTGCAGGGGTGAGTATAACAATACTCAGTAGGGACCCCGAGACCCTCACAGCCTCACTAAACCAACATGGATAACCACAAAGAATATCTCAACAGATAACCTCTACTTAGGTATATGCCCATACATATACCTAAGTTATCAAGTAACCCATCTCAAACATGAGGTAACACAATATTATGAAATAAATGGATAACCCCCACCCAGGTATATGCCCATACATATACCTAAGTTATCAAGTGACCCATCTCAATCAAGAGGTAACACAAAGGTCATAGACTTAACTCAAACCAGGATTTTCATTATAAAAACTGTAACTACTAAAGAGCCCCGCCTCTGGAGTATACAGTGGTCCTGTCACGACTCCGAGGTACTGCTCCTTAACCTCAGACTGCTGAGGTACTCCTCCTGTCGAGTACCGTGGGTCAGCCACCCAAACACAGTAGTTCTTCCTACCAGGGTATTCCACCCAAACACAGTAGTGCACACCCCCTAGTAGCCTGCAGAGGTACTCTCCGGACAAGTACCGCGGGTTTGCACTGTCACACAGGTAGTGATCCATCCTCCATGGGTCTGCACCCAAACAAAGTAGTGCTCCGTCCAATGGGCTAGTCGACTCACTCCAAGTCGAGTCGGTCAAGTAGTCGTCAGGTCTCAGCCGGCTACACGGTCTCCGTACTCCGCACACTCATCTCTAGGAGGGTCCGCTCCACGAGATACAGGTCGATACTCCAATTACCTCAAAGTCCCACCAAGAATTATCTCAAAGTACATCCTCGTCATAGGGGTCTCAATGCAACAGACGACGCGTCAATCAGACGCCCGTTCAGTGAGTTACTAGCTTTTTCATCCCAGGGGTCCGGTTGGTTTCATGTGCGAACCAACCCAGACGTATCTCAACTATACCCTGAACTCTCAAAGGGTATACTCATAGGGACCGTTTCTCAACGTGATCACCAACACCACTGACGGTTCGTCAAACGGACGTCCGGTCTGAATGATATCAGCTTTTCCGTTCCAAGGGCCCGGTTGGATTTCGGGTACAATCCAACCCGGCCACTATCCAACAGCAACCAAAACTCAGGTGAAGTATGCCAAAAGTTCCGTCTCATCAAGAGAAATTCAACGAGACAAATGGCGCGTCAAATGGACGCCCGGTCTGTGAGTTATTGACTTTTTTCGTTCTAGGGGCCAGGTTGGTTTTTAAGGAAAAACCAACCCGACCGTACTCCACCTATGTCCAAACCTCAGGCGGAGTACGCCAAAAGATCCGTCTCACTTAGAGGTATCCAACAAAGTCGACGGCACGTCAATCGGACGTCCGAAGCTCAAGTTATGAATGTTTCCGCTCCGAGGGCCCGGTTGGTTTCGTGTACGAACCAACTCGGCCAAACCCAAAATATTCCGAAACCTTGAATGCGATATACCGAAACGACCGTATCGATTCAAGGATCGCATCGCCGCTGACGGCGCGTCGATCCGAGGTCCGTAGCCCGAGATATGGGCAAAATACCGTAGAGGGTCCGAAAACGGGGGTTTCGGTCCCGGCCCGAGACCCCCTGGGTCGGCCCGAACCGAGTCGACCCGACCCGGGTCCGAGTCGGTCCGGATGGCGCGGCCCGGCCCGGCGAGCTAGCTCAACCGAACGGCTGAGCCATTTGGTTTGCGGGGGGGGGGGGGGGGGGGGGGGCTGCCCCCCCCCCCCCCCCCCCCCCCGTGTTTTGTAACCGCGGACCCCTTAATGGGGGCCGCTAGCTGGTCGGCCGGGGGTTTGAACCCCCGGCTCCACTCCTGCCCGGCCGGCCAGTTTCTGCCGCCCCTCCCTCCTCCGACGCCGGTGGTCCATTTCCGGCCACCGGTCCCGCTCCAACACCGGCGGCCCTTTTTCCGGCCGCCAGTTCCCACACTCCGCCACGACCCGGTTCCGGACGTGACCTTCATCCGTCCGGTGCAGCGTGACGGCGCCGAACCCCTCCGTCACGACCCCGCTTCGGCCGCGATGTCTTCAGGTTTCTCCGACGCGGCGCGACGGTGTCACGTCCTTGTTCGTTTTCACGGTGCGGCGTGACGGCGCCGCGCAATCCTTGCTGCATGATTCTGCATGGTGCGGCGACACCGCGCCATTCCGTTCCAAACCACATTAGAAACCAACAGGGATAATAGAGGAGGGTCGGTCGTGTTTGTGCGGCCAGGCCCCCTCTCATTAATCGATAGCAATTGGTCATATTCCACGAAGAACGTCAAGTAACAATCGCGAACAAAATAATTATGTAAAACCCTACCTTGAGAGTAGCTTGAACGGACGTTCGTCGAACGAGGATTCATCGCGGAAAGAGAAGTCGTGAAAGAAGACGTCGTCGGCGTCGCGGTAAGAGTTGTCGCGAAAGGAGACGTCGCGGAAGGATACGTCGACCACCGAGGAATCTGGCGTTCTTCTCATTCTTCGCGTTCTTCATGTTCTTCGATGAAGAGGATGAAGAAACTCATGTCTCCCTTAGCTTTTCTCCCAAAGCTCTCAAGAAACAATCCTCCAACCCAAAATAAAATAAGTCCCTTACTTATTTTGTTAACACAACTTCAGGTTTGAAATTCAAGAGTTTGAAATTTAAACACTCACATTAACCACACTTCATTAATATCATAAGTTATCAAAACTTTTGTTATGAAATTTAATTGTTAGTTGAGGGAGTTAAGAAATGTGAAGGGATGGGGTTCGTATGGGCCCCACCAATCTCATAACCTTCCATGGGAAGGTGGGTAGTTACCCAACTTCCACCGAAATCTTAAATCCACATATAGAAAATAAAAATTGTAGTTAAATTTTTATTCTATCTTCCACAATTTTTATCAACCTCTCTCGTGAAAACGCAACTCCGGAAAAGGTCTTTCTAAGCAATTACAGGTGATGCGGTTTCATCGGTGCCCTCGGAATTCGATTCCGAGCACCGGTTCAAAATTTAGAATATCCCGCTCATTCGTTCACTGAACATACCCGATCCTAACTTTGGAAATTAATTCTGGGCACACTGGGCCTCAGAATCAGGCGCCATCAAAAACTGCGTTCTTGTAAAATTCCGAAGAAAATTAAGAAAAAAAGTTTCTTGAAATTTCCTTGTCTTTACATATAATGCTGGACATTCTGAAACATTTGGTCAAGGCCTCGGCCGAGGCGTCTAAAAATGATTAAGGCCTGGGACAAAACCATATGTCATATTGGGAAAGGCCTCAAACAATTTTACGTCTAGTTGTCTCATGAGACCTACAGATGCATCGAAGAGCTATAGCGGACTCCACCCATCACATACTATGTCCAATACATTCCTCAGATGAAAAGGATAAAATATAATATAAAAATTAATATTAAAACTAGCATATGAAATGTCAACACATTAACCATTAACCATGAATGGTATAAAAAACACATCCATATTCAATAATATCTCAAAACCATCAATACAATATTGAATATTTGTATCATAATGAATTTACATCAAACAAGTATAAAATCCATCAATGGATGTTGACATAGATGAAATAAAAACTATTTGAGAGAAATATCTCTTTATTTTTTGGAATAATTTAATGTTACATAATTATAAAAGAAAACATTTATTTTGAAAATATTACTATAAGAATTTAAGGGAAGCTTTGATGATGTTATAATGGTGTAGAATAATCACAAACACCGTATAAGTTAAAAAAACATTCTTACCATAATTTTGTAGAAAAGGTCGTAAAGTACCTTGTTTGGAAAATGACAGAAAGATTCCATTCCAAAAAAATTATAAAAAGTCAAACAAGGGTATAAATGACTTTAAACCATATGCTAGTAAATAGTAAAAATGTTTTGGGATACATTTTAAGAATCATGGATGTGGATGATAAAGAGGACCCAGTAGATACTTGCGTAGAAACAATATCGAATAATAAAGAGATTGTGAAATTAACCCGTACGTTGTAAATTTACATGGTTGAGGGTAGTTTGACTCCTATATAATGGTGAAATAATTGTAATTAAATTATTCATTAACTATATACATTAATATGTATCATATTTGATCTTCTAATATTTCTTTTTTAATAATATTTTAGTATTATCATCATTTCAGTTATTAACTGATTCGTTTTCCGTTATATGCTTTGTTACGTAAGTAATGTTTGTTAGGGATAGGATGTATCTTATTCATATTCAGGATGATATTAATTCTTTAAAAATCATTTTTAATCATCGAATAAAAATTGTTCTTGAATGGAACGATGGGTAATTAATCTCATCGTGTTCGTGGAGACGGTATTGCATAAGTACGCATGATCGACAATATCATTCTTTTCATAATAAAATAATATATAATTCTATGTTATATCATATATACATAATCATTATCATTTTATATTTCTTATTTACATCAATTACACATCATCATTATACCCATCCAAATAATAATGTATTGAATAATAATTACCCCATGATGTGGAGACAGTAAGATATCCATACACACTTATGGTGACATGTTATTAAAAGGATGTATAGAATAATTAATCTGGTTGTACCATATTTATAATAATATCACTATATATAGTAGATAATTGAGTTATTTTTTATAATGGAAACAACAAATAATGATGAAGTGGAAGAAGAATGCAATTTGAAAGAGGGGATGAAATATTGACCTCTTGTTTGGGTTCTTCCTTTTGATTTGATCAAATGGAATTCTTAGGTTGTCTTATTGACTAAAGGGAGGCCTCTTGGATGAAGGTAGAATGGTGGAGAGGATATTTGGTAAGGGGTTCGCAGAGAAAAATGTGTTTGAAGGTATGAATTATTGAGAAGGAGAAGTGCCCTTTTATAAGAGGGGTGAGTGGCACCATAGGAAAATATTGAAATACTATTTTATAATAAAAAAATATTCGGTTTCTAATGGATCCAAAATGAAATATTTAAAGGAAAAGTTTGGGATGGGTCCAAAACTACTCACCCTATAGTATTTAGACTTCATTGGGTCACTATATTAATTTTATCTTTTAGATTTAACTCTTAGTTAATTAGTTTGACATTTACCATGTCTCTTTGTATTTTTTATATTATTTTGTTAATAAACATACTATAAAAATCTGAGAGGGCCTCAAGTGGTTCATTAATGACATATATAATTTTATTTTCGACCATTGGCTGATCCTTATATTTTTAGGAATAGAATATCAATTAATAATATAATATTTGTTTTGAAAACTCTTGTATGTGTATTTTGACACTATTTTCTATTTTGATTTTGTTAAATTCATAGATGCATTATTAATTCAAAAAAAATTATTTAATCAATCCTATAATGTCAAATTAACATATAAAATTTTTGGATGGCATCAAAACATTCAAATTATATTTATTTTAACATATATAATACCATTTATTTGATTCCTTCATTAACAAAGAAAATAATCCATCATCATTGTGTCATAAATAAATATATTTATTTTTTGCCTAAAAATTATAAATACTATATCATAAGGTAGGAAATATTTTAATCTTTCCAATGAAAATTTATAGTTGAATTTATCAATTATATAATCTCATACATTTTTTTTACTAAAAGATATTTTCTTTCGTTATATTTGTATTTACTATAAATTTATCAAAATAAAGTGTCATTATCACTTACAAGTGGTTCAATGTGGTCCTAAAATTGACCAAAGGATGCCCATGGTTGGAGATTTATCATCCAATAGGGTTAGGACATGTTTAGGGTAATTTAATATTATTATAATATTTTTTTGAACCTTTATTTACTGGATTTACCCGTTAACCATAGAAAATAAAATATTTACCAAAGTAATTATTCAAAATGTCAAAAAAAAAGTTAACTATTTATACAATTTAGACCTCCAGATTCTAAATATTGAATAAATTTTTCATTATTCAATACACAGAAGTGGTAGAAAATAATTTACAATTAATTCATGTTGTTAAAACGAAAAACATGTTTTCAAGAAATAATAACTATCAAAAGATTGACACTTTTTTGCCAAGATTAAATTTGAAATTATGTCCAATGACCGAAAATGAATAAAATGGTAAAAATATAATCTAATTATACTCAATATTATAATTTATCACTATAAAATATTATGATAAAAAAATTTAATTAAAATTACTATTTTCACTATTCATAAATAACTGAATGTTTTCAGAAAAATACCAAAACTTCACCCTAAGATAATTTCGATATTCGGAACCCAAAACATAATTTAATTTTGAAAGATAAAATTGATACAATTTTAAAAAAGTGGGTATTAACATTCATAATGACTAGTTTGATTGGTAGTGACATGTTAGAATCTCAAAGTTGGGGACACCGAAAGCTATTGCATTATTCAAAGGTAAACGTACCACGAAAGCTTGGGGAGTTACATTTTCCCCTCCTTAAAATAATCTCGTCCTCAAAATTTCAATAATATTACTGCATAAAAAGATTCAGGTGGTTCTTCATCATAAGGTCCTCAGGTTTCCACATTGCCTCTTCCATTTTATGGTTTCTCCATAGATCATTTACTAGACGAGTCCTCCAGTTTCTCAGCACTTGTTCTCTTAAATCACAAATCTTTAAAGGGTCTTCGTAAAATGACAGACCGGGTTCTAGTCCTAATTCCTCATTGTTGAGTACATGAATTGGGTCAAGAATGTATTTTCTCAATAGTGATATGTGGAACACATCATGAACTTTGGAGAGACATGGCGGCATTTCCAAATGGTAAGCTACAACCCCAATTCGTTCTAGAATTTTGAAAGGTCCAATGTACCTGTGACTCAATTTACCCTTCTTACTAAACCATATAATCCCCTTCCATGGAGATACCTTCAAGAAAACATGATCTTCTACCTAAAAATCCTAATCCTTTCTTCGGTTATCAGCTTATCTCTTCTTCTTACTTTGAGTTTCTTTCATGTGGGTTTGGATTAAATTCACCTTTTTCATCGTTTCCTCAACAAGTTCTGGGCCTATGTGTTTTATTTCACCAACATCATCCCAAAAAGTGGGTGTACGACATCTTTTTCTATATAATGCTTCATATGGTGCCATCTGAATACTTGAATGGAAGATATTGTTATAGGAAAATTCTACTAGAGGTAAACATTAAACCCACATACCCTGAATGTCATGTGAGCAAGATCTCAACATGTCTTCTAAGGTTTTAATAGTCTGTTCTGATTGTCCATCAGTTTGAGGGTGGTAGGTAGTGCTCCAATGAAGTTCAGTATTCATGGAATTCAGAAGACTTATCCAGAATCTTGATGAAAATTGTGGATCACGATCAGAAAAAATCGATAGGGGTACTCCACGAAGTCTTACAACTTCGTTAATACACAGTCATGCTAAACATTCATGTGGTAAATCTTCAATTATAGTAAGAGAATGTGTTAACTTGGTAATATGATCAACAATGAACCATATTGTATCTTTCCTTCTAGGAGGATTTGGTATTCCCATGACAACGTCCATCATAATATTATTCCATTTCATCTCAGTTATGAGAAGAGGTTGCATGACTCCTCCAGGTTGTTTCCTTTCAACTTTCACTTATTAACAACCCATACATCTTGACAAAAATCAACAATATCCCTCTATTTCTTCTCCCACCAAAAATGATCCTTCAAATCTCTATACATCTTGGTGCTCCCAGGGTGTATAAAGAAATTGTAGCTATGAGCATCATCTAACAATTCCCTTTTCAGATCGGGAATATTGGGAACACCATGTATCTTTCCAAATTTCAAAATCCCATCTTCATATACAAATTCAATCATTCTCCCATTGTTCACAGATTTAATCTTATTTTCAAATTCCTCATCATCAACCTGAGAACTTTTTATACTTTCTAGTAAAGTCGGTTTGGAAACCATTTGAAAAGGCATTGATGTTTCACAATCCATGGTTATTCCCAGATCCATATTTACTAGATCCATGAAAATAATATCTCTTTAAACACTCATATTTTTCAAAACTACATGATCCTTTCTACTCAATTCGTCTACCACCTTATTTTCCTTCTTTGGGTGGTAGTGTATCTGGCATTCATAATCCTTGAGTAGTTCAACCAATCACTTTTTCCTCATTTTGAGTTCCTTGGGTGAGAAAATATACTTCAAACTCTTGTGATCAGTATACATCTCAAATTTTTTACCATAGAGATAGTGTCTTAAAATCTTTAATGAAATGATTATAGCTGCTAACTAAATATCATGAGTAGGATATGTTTTCTCCTGAATTTTCCACTATCGTGAAGAATTGGAAATAACTCAATCATTCTGCATAAGGACACAACCAAGTCCTTTCATTGAGGCATCACTACAAATAACAAACCCATAATTCCCTGATGTTGGAGTCAAGATAAAAGAATTTACCAATCTTCTCTTCAGTTATTCGAAACATTCTTCACACTCTTTTTTACAAAAATAATTATACCTTTTAAGTGTGAGCTTCATTAATGGGTTAGCCAATCAGAAAAAACTCTAGACAAAACATTGGTAATAACCTAATAAACCAAAAAAACTTCGTACCTCTGTAATAATTGTTAGTGCTGGCCATTCTTGGATTGACTTTCACTTAGAAGGGTCAATAGAGATTCTATCCTTAGAGGCAATATGGCCAAGAAAATAAATCTTCAGAAGCCAAAATTCACACTTGTGAAACATCCCATATAATTCATTTCTTCTAAGGGTTTTTTAATGGTGTGAAAGTTATTTTCATGATCTTCATAGATTTTTGAGTATACCAAGATATCATCATTGAATACTACTACAAAATCATCAAGATATACCTTGAAAACTCTTTTCATTAGATCCATGAATACAGAGGGTGCATTAGTCTGCCTGAAAGTCCTTACTGTGAACTCGTAATGCATGTACCTGGTTCGAAATGCTATTTTTGGAATGTATTCCTTCTTCACACACAACTAATGATATCCAGATCGAAGGTCGACTATTGAAAAATATTGAGCTCTATGAAGTTGGTCAAATAAATCATCAATGCAAGGTAATGGATACTTGTTATTTATTGTTATAGCACAGATCACCCTATTGTTAATGCACAACATAATAGATCCATCTTTCTTCTTAATAAAAAAACAATGTCTCCCCAGGGAGAAACACTAGGGAGAATAAATATTCTATTTCTCAATTACTCTAGTTTTTCATTAGTTTCACTAATTCCACATTGGCCATTCTATAAGTGGTCTTCAATATGTTCCTTGATCCATGAATTAAATCAACTGAAAACTCAATTTCTCATTCTGGAGGATGACTAGGTAGATTTTTAGGAAATACATCAATATATTATTGCAAAATAGGTACATTGTCTATTTGAAAATTTTATTCTTCACCCATAGTTATTTCTTCATATTTCTCCATAATAATTGAATTTAGTGGAGCTACTCGGGTGGATCTAGATATGAATGAGGTGGTGACATTTCTGATATAAAGCTAAGGTGTTCTTTATCATCGTCATCAAAAATTGTAACCTCATTCTACTAAAAATAAATTTCTGCATCATGGTTCGAATGCCAATCTATACAGAGGATTATATCAAATTCAATCATGGGTATGGTGATGAGATCAGTAGATGAATAACTTTTATATTCCCTAATAGAAACTGATTCACAAAACAATATAGTAGTGATACTTCCCTTATGCATTTTTACTGTCAACTCCCTTGTTAAATAAAATTGTAAATATCTAATTTTCTTATCAAACTGGGAAGATATGAAACAATGAGATGTTCCAGAATCAAATAAAGCATTGAATAAACTTGGGGAAACCATTAAATTACCCACCACCAGGTTTTCTGGGCTTCAACCTCAGTAATAGTGATTGCATCAACTTGGCATTGATCCATTTCCTTTTCTGAGGTAAGTTTTCCTGACACTTAGGACATTAATTTTCATAATTTCCCATCTCCCTGAAATTGTATCATTGAACATTGGTAGAATCTTTCTCTCCCTTACAATCACCATCAAGATGGTCATTCTGTCCACATTCCTAGCATACTCCTTTTCATTTAGACAATCACCAGCGTACTTCCACCCACAATTATCACAGGGTGGAAATTCAACTCTCCCTTTCTTCCCTGTTTCCTTATCTCCTTTCCTAAAGTGTTCAGCTGATCTCTTCTTCTCATGATTTGATTTAAATTCATATGACACAGAGAATTCCTTTTCTGTCTTGATAGCACATGAGACAATATCTTTGTATGATGATAAGGATTTTGATACTAATTATTGATGAAGAAATAGTTTTAACCAATCCTCGAAACGGCCAATATTACTTCTAGGTTTATGTATATAATCTGCAGCATGCCTCGCTATCCTTGTAAAGTTATATTTTACTTTGCGACATTCTTATCCTCCTTTTCCTCAGACTCAAAAATTGTGGTTCCATATCTGCTCGATGTTCATGAGGAAAGTTTTATTCTAAGAAAATTTCTATAAAACCCATGCATTCCATATTTTATACTTTATCATCTTCCTTTGTGTTTTGAATCAATCACCACCATTGTTTAGCATCTCCAGTGAGGCGGTAAACTGTCATGAAAACTTCTTTCCTTTCGCTACTCCTGAAGGCATGAAATATTTTCTCTAAGGAATTTATCCATTACTCAAGTACATATGGATTTGTACCCCCATTGAATGTTGGTGGTTTTTTCCTCATGAAGTGATCTAACGTTAATCCTTCGAAATGTGGATTAGGGTGCTCCATATGGGTAAAGTTATTATTCATAACCTATGTGAGTTTTCCCGATATGGTGATAAGCTGATCAGCACCAGTTGTATGACCAGCTCAACTATAATTATCTTGAGCAGGAGGGAAATCCCTAGATGGAGTGCATTCATTGATACTGTTTCTATTCCTTCCACTATGCATCATTTCTAAACAATGAAATACACTAGATTGGTTTATGCATTACAATACTTAAATCCAAACTTGTAAAACACTTAACCTAAATTGAATAGTTTATGGATATAATCCATAATCATAAAAAAAATTCATTGAGGATGTATATACTGATAAGCCCTTCATAATGGTTTGTATAGAAAATGATAATTATCCTAAGCATATCCCCTAGAAGTGTCGTAAACAAGAGTGCTGCAAAGCCCCTTGTCGTGCACCGATTCCCGTTCGAGTCTTGCTCCATGAAGTGTTTTTCAGTTTTACCCTAGGTGAATCTATGCCAGATCCACCTCTACCTGCACGTATCCACAAAGGGATGTATTTTATGGGAAAACCCACAAAATATATACATTACCAAAATTCCATGATGTTCTTCTATACTAATCTTAAAATAATATCTAAGGGTAATGTGCTCTAATCAGAGTTTATCTAAATCTAGTTTCTAAGGATTGTACTAAAATTCTTCTAATACCAACTGTAACACCCCAACCCTAGTTACCCAGAGTCAGTGCATTGTAACATAACATTAGAACGATCCCAAGGATATCATGTCTCGAAATACTAAACAATTTACTATTATTGAAAACAAGATTCATACATAAGTTCAACATTAAAACTTGAAAAGAAATACAACATGAATTTATTCCATTAGAAACATCCAATCCTCCTAGATTATGGATGGAAGTCACTCATAAATTAAATCTTCATATCCTCGGAAAATGAAAAATAAGAATAGGTCAGCTCAAACGTTCAGTAAGGGTAAGCAATACAGTGGATGATAACATACATTTTAAGCATTGTTAATAATCGAAACCACATGCCTTTGCCTATAATAAACAATAATACTTCTATGACAAAAATATAAGCTGAGTTAATAATTCCATAATAAAACATAATCATGGGTATTCTAGTAGTCGAATGACCACATGAACCATGAATATTATTTTCATAATGAGGGAATGTATAATGGCAGACATTCTGAAACACTTTGTCAAGACCTCTACCGAGACGTCTAAAATTTATTAAGGCCATGACCAAAACCATATATAAAGATGGGAAAGGCCTCTACCAATTCCACTTCTAGTTGTCTCGTGAGACCTACCGATGCATCAAGGAGCTATAGCGGGCTCCAGCTGTCACTTACTAAGTCCAATACATTCCTCACATGAAATTGTTAAAATATAACATAAACATTCATATTAAAACTAGAATACGAAATGTAAATACTTTAACCACAAACCATGAATGGTATAAAAATAACACATCCATAGTAAAACATATTACAAAACCATCAATAAAATATGGGAGATTTTTATCATAATTAATTGAAATTAAACTAGTATAAAATTCATCAATGGATGTTGAAATAGCTGAAATCAAAACTATTTGAGATAAATATCGCTTTATTTTTTGAAATCATTTAATGTTGCATATTTATAGAAGAAAACATTTATTTTTAAAATATTATTATAAACTTGTAATGGAATATTTGATGATGTTATAACAGTGGAGAATAACCGCACACTCTGTATAAGTTAAAAAAATATTTTTACCTTAATTTTGTCGAAAATGTAATCATATACCTTGTTTAGAAAATGACAGAAAAATTTCGTTCAAAAAAATTTATAAAAAGTCAAACAAGGGTATACATGAATTTAACCCCTAGTCTAGTATGTAGTAGAAATGTCTTCGGATAAATTTTAAGAAACATGGATATGGATGACAAAGAGGTCCCAGTAGATACTTACGTAAAAACAACCTCAAATAATAAAGCGATTGTGAAATTAACCATAAACATGTAATTTTACTTGGTAGATGGTAGGTTAACCTCCTGTATAATGGTGAAATAATTGTTAATAAGTTATTCAGGAATTAAATACATTAAATTTCATAATTAACACTACAATTGACTAAATTCATATATTCTATTAATTAATTCAATAATTATTTAACCAATATCACAATTATTTTTCCATACTCCATTTTAAGGAATTAATTATCTTGTTCTAAATATCAACTCTTCATAATTAATCCCACAATCAATTATCTGGATCATAATCTCAAATGAAGATAATTATTCCACAATTAATTCTCTAAAAAAACTATATAGATATCTCATAATTAATCACATGATTAATAATCTAGATCAAAATCCCTAATCCTAATAATATATTTGACAGAATTAATTATACAATAGTGCTTCCCCTTATTCTCATGACCAGTTAACAAAACAATCAATTAGTTCAAAAAGCATTGATAAATTAATTAGTTGACCTATTAAATAGATTTTATAATTAAATTGATAAAAAATGATATAAATATTACAAGGTTACATACATGAATTAAATACATTAATTTGGTAATTAGTTGTTAGAAAACCTACATCAATTCATTGATAGATGTTTACTCAATTGAAATACCCAAATTCTGAGTTCCACAATAAAATAGATATGAGTTCCAGATCTAAATACAAAATCCAAAACCATAATCTCATGATCTATTAAATCCATATATAGATCAACAATATTAGATTTATATCTATCAATATAGGTTTATATATAAATAAATATAGTATATCTTCCATAAAAAACACAGAAATAAAGGATATTGAAATGGAAATACATTGGGATGAGATCCACTTACCGGGAAAAGAGAGGATCTTCGATTATAGGTTTCATTCTTGATGAACGGTGGTCCCCTGGACTTGTAATTCCTCTAGGTTAATTAGAGACCCATTAATTACCCATAAAAAAGTAAAATGCTGAGATAAGGTTGCATACGAGAAGAAACAATTCAATAAAAGTTAAAAATGATTCATATAAATAATTTTAGGATCTCAATGTTATCGAGTTTGTGGTTTAGTCACAAAATTAGCCAACTTGTGCACATATCATGCATTAGCCACTACATCAAAGATAATTTTGAATTGTTTCCCAAAAAATCCCCAAACCATGCTTTAACCATTCTAAATCCACTACCTCTAAAGATAATATAGTGCATGGTTTCTCATTGGAAACATCTTAGTATGTAAAAACCATGCTCAACCATGAACTACCCCCTTTTCTCTAAAAATTAATTATGCTCCACCAAAACACGTGAATAGTCAGAACTCCCATTAATTATACAAAATTTAAATACAATAATTACCTGAAATTTCTCCTGTTATACTTCTAGAAAAGGTTTTGATCTTATAATCTCCCCACCTTTTAACAGCTCTTCCTCGAACTGAACTCCCATGACACTATAAAATTCTGATAAAAGAAGATAGGGACATTAATCCTTCATATATGCTTCTCTTTACCATGTTTCTTCGTGAACACATCCATGATTCCATAACACATGAACTATAGACATGGTCTTTCCCGGAAACACTTTCTCACTATGATCCAATACATTTACTAGATGCTTCTAAAAGGACACATCTATCTCACGGTCACCTCATTCAAATTGATCACATGAGAATGGCCAGGATAATATGTATTTAGTTTTTACACTTGAAATATATCATGCATAATGTCATATCTCAATGAAAGAACCAAATAGTATGCCACCATTCTAATTCAATCCACTGTATCAAACGTTCCAACAAACATTCAGGCCCACATGCCTAGCCTCCATATCCTATGGTGGCATAACATTGTAGGCACCCAAATGAATAGAAGATCACCCTTTATAAATTTTTGGGGTATTCTCCATCTGACTACATGCAATATCTGTCTACTATGAGCCCTAACTATACAATTCCATATCAGCTGCACCTGATCTGATGTCTCCTTCATGAGACTCGGTCCCATCCACTCTGATTCACCATCCTATATCCTTCATAGTGGTGATCTACATGGACAACCATTAGATGCCTCATATGGTTCCATATGTATAGATTCTTGATAAATATTCTTATAATATAGATCCACAAAATCCATTTTTCATTCCCAACATCCACTAAAGTCCATCACACATTCTTGTAGAATATCATCAAGAACTTGTATCATATGATTAGACTAAACATATATTTGTGGGTGGAAAGTCATACTTAATATGAAATGTGTTTCAAGATATTTCTAGAAGCCCTTCCAAAATTGTGAATATTGATCTATAACTGTAGTATGTGGCACTCCATCTAGAAAGAAGATCTCTTGAATGTATAGTTCTCCCAACTATTATACAGTAAATGTTTTCATGATAGGCAGGAAATGCCAAACCATTGTCAGTAAATCCACAATGTCCCAATTATTTTAATTCATCATAATAATATTCAAGAGTCCCACTAAGAAATCCATGGTCACATTGCCCACTTCAATTCTATTATATGCAATGAATGTTGAAATCATTCATGTCATTGATGCTCTTCCATCACCAACAAATAAGTGAATCATTTTTTCATAATCCCCACAATTTATTTATTCATGCTTCTCTATCAAAATGTTTTGATAGGTCACAATATATTTTATCCACCCCTAGATGAACCTCCCACTTTTTGGAATGAAATTATTACGTGAGATATTATTTCATGCTCATAGGTACAGCAACTTGATTCTTCACATAGATGATCTAATCCTCATATATCAACTAGTATGAAGATGTATCCCCATATTCAAATCATTCCATCAAGGATACCCATTTTCTATCCTCATATGGTCTATCCTTGATCTTTTTTAATAGAGTAGGATACCTTAAATATTATACCAAAGTCATATGCTCCTGACTCTCTTGAACCACTACATGCATTTCATCCAGCAAGGTCATCATCATCCACTCAGCACTCGACTTCTTAACCATATGATTCTGTTTTCAAGCTCAAGGCATCAACCATAATATTTCCCTTACCAGCTGTATATACTAGTTATAAATTGTAATAATGCATATACCCAACCCATCTAAGCTATTTAAGATTCAAATAATTCTATGAAAATATATACATCAAGATCTTGTGATCTATATAAACTGTAATTTTTTTTGTCAAAATATATTTTCACCAACTCATAAGAGAATAAATCACTTTGTTCAACTCAAGGTCGTTCGTAGGGTGATTCTATTCATGAGGCCTCAACTACTGAGACCCATAACCCACAACTCAATATCTCTACATCTACAAATCACCATGTCTAATCCCATAAGAATATCCATAAATTTTATACTCCTAAAAAGATTCTAATAGGATATTTTTTCAATTTACATGTGCTTCTAAATCTATTGAAAACATCTCTCACAACCCTAGGAACATTCAATCATTACTTCCATTTAGGTCAATACAGAATGCGAGAATATAAAATTTTAAAATTCTCGAATTAAAATCCTATAATATCTATAAAATCCCAAAAATCATCGATTATCAAAAAAATACTTGCACTAGTCCTATGAAACTATTGCATGGTCTTTCTCTAGGACAACTGAAAAACCTTCCCCTGAGATGATTTTCCATAAGAATTATAACCAGTCCGTCCAAAAACAACTCTTATATAGTTTGGTGTAATACATATTCTCACATAATATACTCAGGTCAATGTCAAAACTATTGGAAAGATCATTCTATGTCATGGAGTACATTAATATTTATTTCAAAAACACCACCACAAGATGATCTAGATATGGATGAACAACCTTATTCATCAAGGAAAAAATCGTTATTTGTGCCATTATGATCCCAAATGGCATTAAAAAGATCATAAAGTATTTACCTTCACCTTCTATAATTCATTAGTATATCAGAAGTCCAAACACTCAACTGATGAACCCCAATCTCAAGTCAATATTTGAGACCACACAAGCTCCAATCAACTGGACAAACAGATCGTCGATGCATGGAAGAGGCTTTCGGTTCATCATAGTCATTCATTCAATGCTCGATAATCAAAACACAAACGTAAACTCCCATCATCCTTATTTGAGAAACACATAGGTTATCACCAACGTGAATTACTTGTATAGATAAATCAATTATCCTCCAACTCCTCCTAATGATTCTTATTCATTTGAAGCTCAGTCAGTTCCATTCTAATTGGTAGAATAGATACTGACTTAGCCTTAAGAATGATCTCAATAGTGAATTATTCATCTCTATTAGGTGGTATCCCTGATGAGTAAATAGAAAATACATCCTAAAACTGTTCCAATAATATTGGAAGGACATCATTCTAAATATCCCCCATCACCCAAAAAAACTAGAACCATGGGTTGTGAGCTCTCATAGTTTCTGAATAATTGTCCATGCTCGGCCTGTCTAGATATCCCACTCTACATTATTAATATACTAGTCACTCTTAGGAGACACAAAGGTAATTATACTATGTTAATAATCGATGTGAGATCATTATGAGACATTATAGTCCATCCCTATAATCAGGTCAAAGCCCATCATATCATGAATATAGGGATCCCATGGAAAACATTATTTACCTATATCTACTAAACATCCTTTGAATACAAAAAAATCATTATAAATCACTCCCAATGGTTTATCTATAGTAATTAACCCTACTAAAAAACTCCACTATCATGCTCAAACAATAGATAAATTTTGAAGATATAAATGAATTAGAGGGATGAGTATCAAACAAAGAACTTGATAAAGTTGACGATACTAGAATAGTACCTCCCATAATCGATGGTCCATCCTTAATATCCACTTGTGTATGTTGGAACACATGTAACTGTGTTGACCATATTCCATGTAATTTTTTATAACTCCAATAATTAGCACCATTCTAAAAAAGATAGTTCACCATTCCAGAAGTTCCACATCTACTACCTATACCGCCTCAACAAGTAAAACTCCATCTGTCAGCCTGATATATGGAAAAAGATCCTCTTCCCACACTCTAACTCTACCCAGTTTCTCCATTAGAACAAGTCATTTGTTGTGACCAATATATCTTATATAGATAACCAAAATTTTTATAATATCGACACAATACTAGTGGTCAAGAATAGATTCGAAAATAGTGTCCCAACATACCAAACAATTGACATGTTACCCTCGTATAGCCCTGTACAACTGACCCTACTATCTGTGTAGTCTGCTTCTAACATCCATAGCTAATGCTTCCATAACGGGTCTTCCTACTCTCAGAAGTTTCACATCCTGATCGTCCAATAAAAACTACTGGGACAACATTGAAATCTTCCCTCTTGTCTCATTCATCAATGATAGCTTGATCAAACACATCCAAAAATAACTACAATAAAAAGATATTTACCTGGTGATTAATCTCACATATAAAAACATCCTGAATATGTTTGGATGAAACCGCATCATCTCTTTCTGACATAGGAGAGAAAAATTATAGATCTGTATAGAGTCTAGCAAAGTTCGTCACCATCATTCTCCCCTTTTTCAGATGCATTAACTTAGTATTGTTCTCTTGTCTCAGCATCACTGGATAAGAGAAATCCAAGAACCTATCAATGAAGTCCTTCAGTAGAATACCTTCAGTCTTTCTAGTTCGTTCCTGAATCTCCCACCACGAATATGATGATCCCCATATAATATCACCAACCAACTTGAACCTCCTCTAATTCAGAGTCTTCAAATGGTCAAGTATTATCTCTATGAAATCAACTCAGAATTCATGCCCCTTATATCCATGATCTCTAGAAAATGTCAGAGGGTGGTGAAACTAAAAATCCCTTGTCAACTAAAACATAAATTTCACAACTCACCTCAGGTCTCCTTCCATGAATTGCATGAATCTATTAAATCTATTTTGATACTTCTCCCCTTCATCTTCAGGAGGCACGGTTGGGGACTCATGATCCCGAACTAGAAAAATAATTCCTTGGAATGCCCATTTATCATTACCTCAATGAGAGTCATGGTGGAATAGTATCTAAAATTCCATAAAAATGTCTAATTTCATAATACACAATTCTAAAAACTTTATATAAGAGGAATAATCACAACAACTGTTTTCCCAAACCTCACAAAATGAACAAAATAGAGGTGATATCACTACCCTCAACCATCCTAATTCAATGTTTTGGTTAATTGGGATAAACACACCATTCTAATAAACATTCACATTTAATCACCCAATTATTATCATTTCGCGTCATTTTCCAATCCTAATCAATTCATGTTAGGAACTATTTAAATTTTTATTTCACATCTAGGAAAAAGTTCATGTTGATCAACAAACAGATAAGTTGTTTTCACGTGCTAGCCTAAAATGATGCATGTCACAATAAACATATGTTCCTAGAATGATTCATGTAGAGTCAACTATCACTCCATTCTTCTCTTTGAATAAATATAAAAAAGTATCCATAAAAAATAATAACATCACCCAAAAAGTTTTTCACCCATGGTGAACTAATATTCAACTGTGACAACAAACAAAAATAAAAGTAATCCCACCGTGAGTACATGGGTATTCCCCCATAAATGGGCTTGAAACACCCATGTAATTGATGATTACCAAGCCCTAACACTTCTTAGTCTCATGTTTAACCCCTACCAAAATAGAAAGAAAATAGTTTATGAGGGATACCTCTACCACCGATACCACATTGTAATATCTTGACCCAGGTTTTATGCGATGGTGGCCCAAGCTGGTTCACAACATGTCCTCAAGTGCACCTCCATGTATACTAGAGTCTTCATACTAGTAGTTAGGGTCTGTTAAGTCATTCATGGGGATATTATACCTTCGTTTATCAATGTAAAAAACCAGGGGAAATAAATAATCAAATGTAGAATCATATATAACAAGAACAATACTAGTATCACATGGTAACCAAACAAGAAATAAAATATTCAACAGAGAGAGGGAAAAAGAAATAATAATAATAATTTTCATGTATCTATAATAAAATTGAAAGTGAATAAAATACGAATCCCCAAACAAGTTCCAAACCATGTCTTGTCCTCTAATACAATCTATATCCAAAATTAGTAATCTATCCTAGGGCATTTTCCGTTATCCATTCTTTCAAAAATATAATCTATTTATGTACCAATCGGTAAGATCGAGTAGGGTGGGAGAAAAATGTAGCAGGAAACCACCAACCGTGTCATAAACAAGTACATTCAAAGGGAATTGCATGCTGTTATATAACAAATACCTATAAGGAAAATATATCTTGTTAGTATGTCATCATTTATTCTTATCTAACTACTTTAACATCACTGTTCCCAAGGAGACTCATACCCTAATACTATCTTCTCATGTAAAATTCTAAAGTGTTACTTAGGTAATATTATATCTTAGTAACATCTTCTTACCGGAGGTCAGAGTATTCCAACATGAAATAATATCTTAGTACAATATTTGAATCATGTTGGATTTTAAATTATTATAGTGTTTGTCCATAACATGGAGTGAAATTATATCCATACATTAATTTCTAATTTGTAAGGCACATTTATAAAGATTCAAATATCATAAAAATAAGTAATAATACCATGTTACCATGCTTACTACCCTATAGAATGACTATATACCAATTCTAATTACTCATATGTAAGATGACCATGTAACCATGGTTACTCAACAATTTAGAATGTCCATGTTTCAATTATCATTACTCATAAGTACAATTATTATGATACAATCTATACTTCTTAATATAGATTGTCCATGTTCTAATTCAATGAAACATAATTAATTTTTAATTAATTATCAACATCAATTAGATTATTAATCAAAAAATTTGTTAAGTACATTAAATTTCATAGTTAACAAATAAAATAACCAAATTCTTGAATACAATTAATTAATTCAATAATTAATTAAATAATATAAAATTATTTTCCCATAATCAATTTTCCATAATTGATTATCTTGTACAACGTTTTAATTATTCATAATTAATCCCAAATCAATTAACTAGTTCATAATCTCAAAAGCACATAATTAATCTAAAATTAATAATCTCAACATACCCATTTTGATATCCCATGATTAATCCCCTGATTAATTATATAGATTTAAAACCCGAAAACATATCATAAATTTTCCAAAATAATTTATAGAATAGGGATTCCTTATTCACATAATAAATTAATAATGTAATCATTTAGTTCGACAAGATTCGACAAATAAATTAGACTACCAAGTTAACCCAATTTAGAAATTAAATGCTAACTAATTATTAAACTTATACAAATACACATGCACCCAAAAAATACATGTCTATGGGAATTAATTTTGACCACCTACCTCTATTCGTTGAAGGACGTTCTCTCAATATAAATCCTCAAAATCTATGTAGCCCAATGATGTATATATGAGTTTCAGATCTTAATCCCTAAACCAATACCAATATATTAAGATCTATTCTATCTAATTATATATCTAAAATATTAGATATATATCTCACCAAATAAGAAAATATATAATTAAATGGAGGATATATTCCATCATAAAATATCGAAAACATAGGAAAATTAAAGGAAAAGGCATTGGGATGATATCCCCTTACTGTGCAAAGAGCTTTTCATCGGTTTGGGATTTCAATTTCGAAAAACAGAGGTCCAATAGCCTTTCAATCCCTCTAAGTCAATTTTAAAACCTTAAATTAACATTTTGAATGTAAAACACATAGTTGGGGCCACATAGGTGATGAAATGGGTCATTAAAAGGTCAAAATGGGTGGGATCTAAAATATTAGGATTTTATAGCCATCCTACGCATGGTTACACAAACTGGGCACAAACCGTGCGTTAGCCACTGATTCAAGGGTGATAATTCATTGTTTATTCACATGGAATACCAAACCATGATTTAACCATTTTGAAGACATCACCTCAAAATAATATAGAGTGCACAATTTATCTTTAACAACTGCATGGTTTTTACAAACAATGTGCCAACCATGAACTGGACCTTTTTCTCCAAAATGTTCTTAGAATCCACCCAAATGCAGCCCTTGTCATCACATCAAAAAATGTTACATATGTAAAACCAAACATTACCTTATATCATGCTTGATATGACTCTAGAAATGGTCAGGATCTTTCATATATAATGTTCAAACTTCTCTTAGTTAAATGCATGTTGCATGGATGTAGTTTCACACACTAATAATGGGAATGGTAAACGGCTGAAATGTACCACCCTTGTCCCCACTATGTGGTGGGTTCTTACCCATGTGGATAATTCCCTCATGTCCTTGGGAAGGCTCTCCTAGCATTCTAGTTGTCCATGAATCCTATTTATAGGACGTAAAATTTGATTTTAGCCCAATATTTTTAGGGACAACCTAATTCTTACATATTTCTTTACCTGTATAATATAAAATATACATAAAAAAATTCCAAAAAAAATCTAAAATTCATATAAATATTTATAAAAAATAGATTTATTCATTTCATCCATTTAAATAACCCATTACAAATATAATTTTTTTTAAACACAATGATGTATATATAAATTTCAATTAAAAACTATTAAATTCAATGAAAAATAAGAAAACATTAAAATAAATGAATCAATCGAATTTGTGAAAAATGATAATTACTAGAAATAAATGCAGGTAAAATCCTTTAATAAAATTTAATGAAAATTTTGGAAACCACATATAAAAACCCTAAATCGATGAACGATTGATAATTGGGTATGATAATTCTCCCAAACGATGATGATTATCCACAACATTCATGAACTACCTCTCAATCCACCATAATATGATCATCTTAGTCCTCATATCCTAATTTTTTAATGATGAAATATCTTATCTAATTTACCTAATGTTATGTGACAAACCCTTGAGAAACATAACATTGATTTATTTAAAATTAATTAGGGAAGGTGTAACACCGTGACCCCAAAATCCAGGTGCCAGTGCATTATTTTAATACATTGGCATGAATACAAGGAATGAAGTTCTGATAGACCGATCAATTTAATATTCTTGAAAGCAAGATACATACATAAGATCAATATTACAACTTGAAAAGAAAAAAACACTAATTTATTCCATTAGAAACATCCACGTTTCGTAGATTATTCCTACAAGTCACCCATAAGTTACTTCTTTCTATACATGGAAAATGAAACATAAGAAAGTGGTGAGATAAAACGCTCAGTAAGAGTTATCAATATAGTAGAAGATTACATAATCATTAGGAATAGTGAATAATTAAAAAAACATGCCTTTAAAAATAGTAAACATTAACACTTTATGGTAGGAATATAGGTTAAGTAAATAATGCCATAATGAACCATAGTCATGGTTATTATACTAGTAAAATAACCACATGAGATATCAATAGCTAATCTCATAATTATAGAATGCATAATGCTAGACATCATAACTACATATTAAAGGCCTTTTTCCAAGACTAAAAATAATATTTTGTCAAGGACATGTTCCAAGACACTAGTTTGTCTAATGAGACCCACCGGTGCATGGGGGATCTATAGCGGTCTCCACCCATCACTTACTACATCCAATGCATTTCTAATATTTAATATTGAAACATAATCTAAAAATTCGTATTAAAACTAGTATATGAAAAGTTAATACATTAACCAGAAAACATGAATGGCATAAAAACAAAATATCCAATGTCAAACATAACTCATTCATTACAATATAGATGATTTTATTACGATAAATCAACCTAAATAAAGACTAAAATTCACTGAAGAATTTTTACAAAGGAGAAAATTGTCATTAAAACTATTTGATAGAAATATTCCATTTTTCTTGAAAACATTTAAAATATCACTATTTATCAAGAAGCTATTTAAAATAGTTTTTTTAATAAAAATGTGTAATACCACCTTGAAACAATTAAAAGTAATTCCAATTTTATATCATTATTTTCCATATAAATAAATCCTTAAAACCATTTTTTAAAACATGAACATTAATCGGAAAGATTTAGAAGAATAAAATTCTAAAATATTTGAAATGCTAATTTAGTTAAGGTTCTTAACCAAATGAGAGACTCTTAAATAAAAATAATTGAGGTTATCAAAACATTGTAATATCTTGATAATAAAGGAATTCGTGATATACTATGTCAATGTATAGTATATACACCAAATAAAAGTGAATTGGCGTATTACCACAAATAAGTCTCAATGGAATGTAAGTTGAGATTAATTCCTTTATAAAGAATTTATCCTTAGGTTAAATATAAATAATGGACATAATTATGTGTTTAAAATATTAATACACTCAATATGATTTTATATTCAGTGTAAATCAATCAGGGTACATTCACACATATTCATGTAAAAACAACACCAATTACTTGTATGTTTAACTCAATGAATGTAAATTGAGTGAAAATTACTCATATCATGTTTATATCGATGAATTGTGAATTTATCAATAGAGTGATTATGTGTATCAAAAATGTATCCACACAAAATTTATTGGAAATTACAAACTAAATAAATAAATAGTGCTTCCACACATAATCATAGCATGACATAATTAAGAATAATAAGATTAACCCAATGAATGGAAATTGGGTTAAAATATTCCCTTACCAATTTGGTAACTTACGAAACATACAACCCCTGAAAGAAAGATCATTCAATGAATATGTAAATACCCATAAATTTCATTATATTACAAAATTAATACAACATTGGGCAGTACATACACCACACAAAGGGAAATAGTGGACAATATAACATGAATCTCATTGAAATAAAAAGTGAGATGAAAATCCCTTACCACGTTGTAATCAATTGATTCATAGGACCAGAAACTTAATAATCACCAAATTATTCACATAATAACAATAATATAAATAGGATCATGATAATATATTTCAACTGTAAGTACACAATACACCAGATGCAATAAATTAGTGGTGAACAATGGAAATCTCAAGGAATTAAAAGTGAGATAAGAAACCCCTTACCTCATGTCCGACTTGTCTTGTATGTTCCTTGTTCTTCATGAATAATAAACATAAGTTAATTTATAATTTATTAATAATATTTTTCATGTTTATTATTCCTTTTATATAACTTATTACTTTTCTATAATAATTATTTAATTATTTGAGTTCATATTGGATATTTTATTGATGTTCAAAACTTGAGTAAAAAATGAACTTGTTATAATTACAAATTTTCCATGTGGTCAATAGTAAATTATCTCTAGAATGATATAAATCAGTTAGATATCATATATATATATATATATTATCGAGTATGTTTATGTGTTTATTACAATACCTAACATTTGGAGATAAGAAATGATATGCACCGTTCTTGGAGACTGTAAGCCGTACGTATGCATGAATGCTACTTTCATTTCTATTTTGTATTTTAATGGAATTAAAACATAATGATACATAGGTATATTATAATTCCATTATAATATCATATATAACATCATTAAATCAGTCATTTATATATCCCACGTAAGGCATTAACGAGTCATGGCACTTTGAGCGGGCGGTAGTCTGCACTTCCTCAAATGAAATTATGGCGTTTTACCCATAATTGAACCCATAAATGAATGAAATAAATGGAAAATATAGAAACATAAAAAAAATAAACATAATATATATCATATATAAATACAGTTCCATATTAATGGCCACCATGATAGTCGTTAGGATATAATTGAACAATCATCATGTCATGAGGCATTAGTTTTCAATCAAACGAAACAATATATTCTTTACCCATTAGATGGAGTTGTGTGTAAGTGTAGTTACATTACTCATCATAACAACATACTATTATATTTAGGATACTGGTGTTTTTATAAAATAAAAGAATATAAATATTTTAGCAGTTGGAGAAGTAAAATAGACAAAAAGAAGTTATGAGAAACCATTACCTTTAATTTGGGTAACTCCCTTTGGTTTGAACCAAACATACTTCTTGACGTGACTTCTCTCAGAGGTAAGGCTTCTAGGTAGAAGAGAGGGATATTTAGAGATTATTTGGGAAGGGGTTGAAGAGCCATGAGGCTTGAGTGGTGTGAGGAATGGGTTAGAAGTGGTGTCCTTTTATAAGGGAGAGGAGGGGATCATTAGAAAAGGGTGAAAATGTTGTTTTATTATAAACTTATCTTCAGTTTTAAAAGGTCCAAAACTCATTAAAGTCTATGATAAGTTGAATCATGTTCGACATAAATTCATCCAATAAGAATTGGATAGTTTTGGAAATTTTTTTAATATTAATAATCTTATTAATTAAGTAATTTATTAATTAGGTAAATACTACAACATTATTGTTTCATTAATAATTTATTTTATTTGATGTATAGAAATTATAAAAAAATAAAAAAATTGAGGAAATAATTTTATATTTCCAATTATTATTTATAATCGAGTATATGGATTATATCACCCCATGTAAAAATTTATATACTTAAAGATATTTGTTAATGTCATTTTTGTCTTTACTTTAAGTTAATTGAAATAATGTGTCATTATCATTATTATGTGCCTCCTTTGGGTCCCATAATCGACCCAAGGATGCCTATGGTTGGCCATGACTCATCCATTAAGTTTAGGGTAAGTGTTAAGGTAAATTTGTATTATTATAATATTCTTTTTAACTTGAATTACCCTATTTATCTTTAACCACGGTAAATAAAAGTCAAAATTTACTATCCACCAATTTTTTTCATCATATTAAACCACATTTTACTTACTAATAAAAACCATATATGTCGGATTTTAAAAATTCAATTCACATAAGTGGTAAAAATTTATATAAATGAAAAAACAATTGTTTGACTACTACTATGTGGTTTTAATATTCATAAAAAATTAATGTTTTTTAGAAAAATACCAAAAATTAAGCCTATTCTATATTTGATATTCCCAATTAAAAAATGATGTTTATTTTTCAAAATTCAAAACATAGATTTTGTATTAATTAATTTAATATAAATTCCCGTTGTCAAAACAAATAGTGTGTTTTTAAGAAACAATAACTATAAAAAGATTGACACTTGTTTATGTATTATTTAAAATTTAAATTATTTCTAATGACAAAAATTGGATTAAATGGTAAAAATAAAATATAATTATACATCTAAACCATTAAAATGTATAATTGAACACTAGAAATTATTCCGATTAAAAATGATGTTTTCAATTAAAATTTATTGTTTTTCACTAATCACCAAAATATGAAAGTTATCATAAAAACACCAAAAATTTATCGATACTAAATTTTTAAGTCCTGATTCTAAATAATCATTTTATTTTTACAAATTTAATATATAAAAGTGAAAAATATTTGATTTAAAAGGGTTCACCATCAAAAGAGGTAAAATTGCAGTTTTTAAAAATACTTCTTTTATCTGAAAAATTGAACTTGTTCTTATATTATGTATAAAAAACATAATATCAATTATAAAATTATATGAAGTATAAAAAATTATAATTCAGTTAATTCTATTCATAAAAACTTTTTGAATGACTAGTTTGGTATGTCTGGGTGCGCTCAAACTTGGTGTTGCGTGTAGAGCTAGCTATAGAATTACTTTGAAGAATATAACATACTATGATTTCTTTTTGTGTTACATTCTTTCCAACTTTTGTAAATTTCATCCTCATAATTTATAAAATTGGGCTTGGGATCTTCATTAAATGTCCCATATCAGAAAAATGATTCAATAAAACGATCACTTTAAAATAGAAAAAGATAAGTACAATGGTCACTCGAGATAACCCATAATAGGATTCCATGTTTGAAAAAATGATATGGAATATAAACTATGTGTCATGTTCTAATGGAGATGGATAGAAAACATGATCAGGAGAAATTTAACATCAAGAAAATCACCAACTTGTGATGGGATAAACGGTCATTTATTTCTCTATTATAAAAGTAAACGGACAAAAAAATTTTATGTTCCATTTAATAAATTTGAGAAATTTATCTATGATATTGACTAATAACATAATGAGATATACTTAATTTTTAATTAGGGATTCATTCTTTAATAATTTTATACCACTAACTCGTATTTTCATTCCAACGATGAGTATTCAAGATGACATGGTAACACCGGAAGAGCTAGAATCAACTTCTAGAGAATAAAATGATCCAAAAAGAATAAACAGTATATTGACCTTGTCTTTAGAGATTAACCAAAACCAAAATGATTACTACAAGATCGAAAGATCCCCCAAAATTATAATCCTTCAAGGAAATAAATACAATTCTTAAATTCTAAAATTACACCAACAATACCCGAAAGAGAAATAAATACCTTTCAATAAACAATTGTCCTTAAAATATATCAATATAATCCAAACTAATATTAAACCCCAAAACATAGAAGAATTTTGTTATTTATTCTTCCATGTTAAATCGTATCTCAAAATGACATCGACTACACTTAAAGTCACATACATAAAATAATTAACCTAATAAAATTTTCTCTTTTATAGGTTAATCATTTCCATAAATAACACAAATCACTATAAATCCACAATAAAATCAATGAAAAAAATCCAACATTACTCCTCAAATGAAATCCCATAGTATTCTATTTTCAATTTCCATGTAGTGTTTCCAACGGAGAGAACGTTTTCCAAAATAACATTTTTTACTTAATCAACAATCATTTTTCTATACCAAGGGTATAAATTTGGTAAGACATAAGATACCAAATAAACTTAATATTGATAAATAAAATAATTTGACTAAAAATAATTTGTCACACTCACCAGGGACTTCATGTAGTCCAATGGTAGGAGATAAATCCCAATTTCACTATGGTTGTGGGTTCGATTCACACAGATTTTTCCGACACGATGGGTTATCACACATTATGCATGTTTTTATTTTACAAAAACAAAATTTTAAAACATTATCAAAATGATAAAAATTCTTCAAAATAACCATAACATAATATAACCACAAATGTTATCTCATACCTCGCATTTCAATCCCAAAATATAATAACTTTTAATTGCCTCAAACTCAATGATCATATAAAACCAAATGGTTATTTATAAATATATCCACAAAAGAGAAGATAATTCTTCCCAGAATATCATTTTCACATGACAAATACTAGGGTTAAAAAAAGAAGAGAAAATAAATCTAAACTAATCCCATCTACAAAAATAAATAATACTTTTAAATGTTTCTCCATAAATTTATTTCCACAGACCTTTTCTTCCTTGACCATGAGGATATACTATAGAATAGGGAATTCACTTGGGTAATGGACTCATCCCCTACATTTATGAAAAATGAAATTAAATGGATTATTGGGACCATTTTTATTTTCTTTCATAGTACTCTTCATTTTTACTCCGCAGTTATTTACTTTATTTCCATATTTCCAATACATAAAGAATTTCCTTTTTCTATTGAGAAACATTCTTAGGTGTCTCCTTCAACATTTATTGTATGATGGAATTTGAGTATTCATTTCTCTATGGTCTCCACTATTGGAGCTCTTATTGTTCTTCACATTTCTCTTCGTTGTTGAGTCTGGGAGTTGGTTAATATATATTTTGTTGAACATATTTTTAAAAAATTGATTCAGCATGAACACAATATCTTTTATGCCTATCAAAATTCCATTTTGTTTCTCATTTCCACCACCGTTCCCGTCATATTCATCATGCTCAAAGTTACTATGAATTTTTGGAAATCTAGCCATTGACTAAAACCAGAAATCATTTTGTGAGTAACAATAGTCATAAAATCATTTAGAGAATATCATTACACCATATTTTCATTATAAAACAGCTTAGTTTTAACCAAGGTATTTTATAATAATCTTATTTTAAAATCATTGAAATTGGTTTTAAAAGAATATGTAAATTATCATACTTATATCCCCTGGGAGTGTCGTAACCAAGAGTGCAGCAAGGCACATTGTCATGTACCAGTATACCCCAGGTCATTCCTGAAACTCCTTGATAGAGTTGTAACTCCTAGGTACATATGTTCCACAACTGCCTCTACCTGCTCGTATCTAGACAATAATGTATTGCTTGGAAAATATACAAAATCTCTACATTAAAAAATATATGATTTTCTTATATACTACTCTTTATTGTTTATCTTAGGGTTATGTTCTATAATTTTAGTTTATCTAAATCTAGTTTCCAAGGTTTTTACTAAACTTCCTATGATACCAACTATAACACCCTGACCACAGAATCCAAGATCCATGGAATTATTTTAATACATTTCGATTATTATAAGGAATCAAGTCCCAAAGGACAGATCAGTTTAGTATCCTTAGAATGAAGATACATAAATAATCTCAACATTACAACTTGAAAAGAAAAACAACACTAATATATTCCACTAGAAATATCCAAGATTCAGAGATTATTCATGGAAGACACACATAACTAACTTATTCATATCCCTATAAAATGAATCATAAGAAAGGGGTGAGCTCAAGCACTCAGTATGTGTAACCAATACCATAGAAGATAACATAAACATTATCCATGCTGATTAATTAAAAAAACATGCCTTTACAAACAGTAAATATGAACACTTTACGACAGAAATATGGGTTGAGTAAATAATTCCATTATTAAAAATATTCATGGGTATTATACTAGTAGAATAACCACATGAAATATCAATATCTAATCACATAATGATTTAATGAAAAATTCCAGATATCATAACCACATAGTCAAGGCCTCGTGCCAAGACTAAAAATAAGATTTTGTCAAGGCATTATGCTAAGACACTAGTTTGTGTCATGAGACCTAATCATCCATCAAGGAGTTATAGTGGGATCCAACAATAACATATTAATTCCAATGCATTCATCATATGAAAGAGTGACACATAATCTAAAAATTTGTATTAAAACTAGCATAAGATATGTCAATAGTTTACCACACACCATAAATGGCATAAATCATTAAATCCACAGTTAAACATAACTCATTCAATACAATATGGTTGATTGTCTTATGATAAATCAACCTAAATAAAGAATAAAATAAATTGAAAGAAATTGAAATATCCTAATATAGTCATTAAAACTATTTGAGAGTAATATCCCATTTTTCGTGAAAACTTTTTAAAGTCTCACTATTTATCAAGATGTTGTCTAAAATAAATTTTTGAATCAATGTGTCCCATACCACTTTGAAACTTTTAAAAGTAATTTAAATTTTTAAAAATTAATTTCTATATAACTAAAACCTTAAAAAAAATTAAAACATGGACATTATTGAGAATGATTTAGAAGAATAAATTTTTAAAACATTTAAAATGATATTTTAGTTAGAGTTCATAACCAAATGAGAGATGGTTGAATACAAATAATTGAGGTAATTAGAACAATATAATATCTTGAGAATAAAGGGATTCATGATATACTATGTCAATTTATAGTATATACACAAAATAAATGTGAATTGGCACATAACAACAAAGAAGCCCTAATGGAATGAATGTTGAGATGATTTCCTTTATAAAGAATCCATCCATAGGTTAAAGATAAATCAATGAATTAATTATGTGTGAAAATATAAATACAAAAAATATGATTTGATATTCAGTGTAAATAAATCTTGGTAAATTCACACATATTCATTTACAAACAACACCAATGACGTGGATGTTTAACTCAATGCATGTAAATTGAGTTAATATTACTCTTATCAAATTTATATCAACGACTTGAGAATTTTTAAATGGAGTGATTAAGTGTATCAAAGGTATATCCACAAAATTTGGAGTGGAAATTAAAACATAAATAAATAAATATTTATTCCACACATAATCATAGCATGGCATAATTAAGAATTATAATATTAACCCAATGATTAGAAATTGGGTTAATATGTTACCTTACCGATTTGGTAACATAAAAAACATACAACCCATGTAGAAAAGATCATAAAATGAAGATGTAAATACTCATCAATTGAGGTATATTATACAATGAATACAATATTTTGCAGTACATACACCTCACAAAAGGAAAAGTGGAATATATAGCATGAATCTAACAGAAATAAAAATAGATATCAAAATCTCTTACTACGCTGTTATCAATCAAGTCATTTGAAGAAAACATAATAACCACAAAATTATTCACATAATAAAATGAATATAAGGAGAATAATGATAATATATATCAAATTTAAGTAAAAAATACACCACATGAAATAAATTAGTGGTGAATAATGGGGATTAGGAAGAAAGTTTCGGTTGCGCACGTCAAAGCTGATGCTGATGCGGTGGCTAAGAGATTGAAATTGGGAGACCATTCTATCATTTCCAGGCTGATCTTGCCGAAGGGCTCGCAACCCTGGAGGTTAGAATATCTCAAGTCACGTTTTGTTGATATCTGGGGATTTGATACCTAGAACTATGTCTCACTCAGTAAGGGTTTCTATCATTTTCTATTTCCATTTGACGATCATAAACTGAGAACCTGTGGGTTTGGCTCCATTTCATTCAAGCCTGGGGCTTTGCACATCCGTGAGTTGGACAAATCTTTTAACCCTTTGGAGATGGGTAGCTCTGTGGTTCAAGTATGGATTAGAATCTTTGGTTTAAACTAGATCCTATGGCACCCTAGGATTCTTTACGACATTTCACTAGCTATAGGGGTGCCCATTAGAATGGATAAAGAAACTGAATTGGCCAGATATGGGAATTTTTCCAGATGTCTAGTTGAGGTGGATCTTTCATCTACTTTAATTGAAAAAATTTGTTTATCTACTGATGAGGAAGAAATTAGTTTGAGAATTGATTATGAAAGCTTACCTAGATTCTGTTTTGATTGCAAAGTATTAGGGCATGATTCCTCTAGCTGTAGGAGGAATCTCTATTGTTCAAACTGTTCTATGAGGGGGCATGATTTTAAATCATGCCCCAAACTGAATGACATGCTTCATAATCAGAAAAGGGATGATTCTTCTGATCTGAATATTCAAGGATGTTCCACAATGTTACCTCCCAAAAAATCCTGGGCTGCCATGGTAGAAGAAGGGAAATCTGTGCTCACAGATTTGCAACCCCCCTGTCCTGGAAATGTATAACATCCACAAAAAATCAATCCTGATATAATGCATACTCCTGTTTCTGAACCTGCTTCTACAAGGAGTGTCGATCCTATTTTAAGAATCTCAGAACATCCCATTTTGGCTGAAAAAGTTCAGGCCTCTCCTTTACCTGGTTCATCTTTTACTGATGCTGTTGCTAAAAGTGCATTGGATTATTCGAACGTTCCATCTACTGTTCTGGACTCAGTACAAAACAGACCCTCTTTGGTGGATGCCCCTGTTTTGAATGTTTTCACAAAGAACTGCACTGCTGCTTCTGAATCTCTCCATGGGGAGGCTGGACAGAATGTTCTTCCTTCTATGAACACTCACCTAGTGGCACCTATCATGGCTGGAACTCCAGAAACTTTGAGGAAAAACCCTGATGTGAGTAAGGAGGCAGGAGTTACTTTTTTACAGGAAAATGTTTTTGTGCAGGAAGTTTCAGGTAATGAAGATCAGAAGAAGAAAGGAATGGAAGATGAATGGCAACATGCTAAAACCCGAAGTCAAAAGAAGAAAGAAAAGAAAGAGCAAATGAAGAGGAAGGAAGAGGCTCAAGAGGTCAATTCTGATGAAGATGTAGAATCTCTTCTTCAACAAGCCAATGAGATTCAAGAATCTTATGGTGGAGGAAGAGGCAGAGGCAGGACAAGAGGTCGTATTAACACCCAACTTTGGAATGAGATGAGAGAGAAAGAACGTATCATAAGGGAAAAGCTGAGGAAAAAACTTGGCGTCCATGATAAAGAGAGATAAGTTTGTCTGTTTAAATTCCCCTTTTTGTACTCTTTGAACTTTTTTTCTCAATAATAATCCTGGGCTTTGCCCTTTTAAAAAAAATCAAGGAATTAAAAGTGAGATAAGAAACCCCTTACCTCTTGTCCGACCTGTCTTGTATGTTCTTTATAATTCTTGAATAATAAACATTAGTTAATATTTATTTTATTAAGAACATTTTTAAAGTTTATTATTCATTTTATATCACTTATTACCTGGCAATAACAATTAGTTAATTATTTGAGTTCATATTGGATATTTTATCGATGTGCGGAACATCAGTCAAAAATGAACTTCTTATAATTACAAATTTTCCATGTGGTCAAAATTCCATTATATACAGAATGATATAAATGATTTATATATGATATATATAAATATATTATATAACCAATATAAATGTTTATTAATAATAGTACATAAAATTTGGAGATAAGAAATGAAATGCACCGTTCATGGAGATGGTAAGCCGTATGTACGCATAAATGCTATATTCATTTATATTTTTTATTTTAATGGAATTAAAACATAATGATACAAATGAATTTTATAATTCCAGTATAATATCATATATATTATCATTAACTCTATCCTATATACATCATACGTAAGGAATTAACGAGTCATATCACTTTGAGGGTGTGGCAGTCCGCACTTCTTCAAATGAATTTATCATGTTTTACCCATAATGGAAACCATAATGGAATGAAATAAATGGAAGATATAGAAGAATAAATAAAACATAAACATAATATATATAATATATAAATATAGTTCCATATTAATGGCCACCATGATAGTCGTTAGGATATAATTGAACACTCACCATTTCGTGAGGTGTTAGTTTTCCATCCACAAAAACAATATGTTCTTTTCCCATTAGTTGGTGGTGTGTGTAATTGTAGATAAAATACTTTTATAACAACATCATAGTATATTTGGGATACCAGTTTTGTTATAAAATAAAATAATAAAAAGATTTTAGGGTTTGGAGAAGTAAAATAAATGAAAAAAAGTTAAGGGAAACCGTTACCTTTAATTTGGGTAACTCTCTTTGGTTTGAACCAAACAGACTTCTTGAAATGAAATCTGCCTAAGGTAAGGCATCTAGGTGGAAGAGATGGATCTTGAGAGATTATTTGGGTTGGTATTGTATTATCCAAGTATCTTGAGAGGTGTGAGGAATTGTTTAGAAGTGTTGTCCTTTTATATGGGAGAGGAGGGGATCTTTATGAATGGTTGAAAATGTTATTTTATTATATATTAATCTTATGTTTTAAAAGCTCCAAAACTCATTAAAGTCTAAGTTAAGATTACTTTTTTTTGAAGTAAAATCATAAAATAAGAATTGGACAGGTTTTGGATATATTTTTAATATTAATAATATTATTTATTGAAATCATTTATTAATGATGCAAATACTGCATCCTTATTGTGTCATAAAAAATTTAATTTATATGAAGTATAAACATTATACAAAATACCATAATGTGGGAAATAATTTTATCTTGGAAATAATTATTTATAGTCAAATAGTCATCTTATATAACCCCATGTAAAAATTGATATACTCAAAGATATTTGCTAATATCATTTTTGTCTTTCCATTAAGTCAATTAAAATAAAGTGTCTTTGTCATTCTTATGTCGATCCATGGGGTCCCCAAATTGACCCAATGATACCCATTGTCGGTCATTTCATATACAATAAGGATAGGACAAGTGTTAAGGTAATTGTTTATTATTATAATATTCCATTTACCTAAAATTATCCTATATACCTTTAACCACGGTAAATAAATGTCAAAAGTTACTATTCACCAAAAATTATTTTCATCTTATTGAACCACATTTTACATAATAATTAAAACCATGTATGTTGTATTTTCAAAATTCAATTCACAGATACATTAAAATTTCATTTAAATGACAATGTCATTTTTTGTAACTACTACTAAGTTGTTTTAATATTCATAAAAAAATGACGTTTTTTAGAAAAATACCAAAAATTCAGCCTAAGATATATTTTATATTCCGAATTAAAAAATTTGGTTTATATTACCAAAGTAAAAATATAGAAGTTTTATTAATTAAATTAAAATAAATTCCCGTTGTCCAAACAAATAACGTGTTTTTAAAAAACAATATCTATCAAAACATTGACACTTGATTATGTATAATTTCAAAGAGAAATTAATCTGAATGACGAAAATTTGATTAAATAGTAAGAATATAATCCTATTATACTTCTAAACTATTCAAATTTAAAATTGAACACTATAAATTATTCTGATTAAAAATGTTTTTTTCAATTAAAATATAGTATTTCTCACTATTCACCCAAATATGAAAGTTATCAAAAAACAAAAAAAAATCTCGAAACTAAATTTTTTATGTCCCTATTATAAATAAGAAGTTTATTTTGTAAAATTTAATACATAAAAGTGACAAATATGGGATTTAAAAGGGTTTACCATTAAAAGGCAGTAAAATTTCATTTTTGAAAAATACTTCTTTTATCAGAAAAATTGAATTTGTTCTAATATTATCTCTAAAAACACATAATATGGATTCTAAAATTTTATGGAGTATATAAAATTTAAAATTCAGTAAATACTATTCATAACCACTTTTTTGAACGGCTAGTTTGGTAAGTCGGGGTGCACTCAAACTCAATGTTGCGTGTAGCGCAAGCTATCGAATTACTTTAAAGAAGATAACTAACTATGATATCATGGGGTGGTACATTCTTCCCCCTGTTTTGAAATTACATCCTAGAAATTTATAAAATTGGGCTTGGGATCTTCATTGGAAGTCCCACATAAAATAAAGAGTCAATAAAACTACAACTTTAAAAGAATGAAAGAGAAGAACAATGGTCCACTGAGATAACCCATGCCAGGATTCCAAGTAAAAAAACATGGATATGAAAGATAAACTAAGTTTCATGTTTTGATGGAGATGGATATAAAATATGATTAGGAGAAAGTTAACAATAAGAAAATCACAAACTTATGATGGGATAAACGGTCATTAGTTTCCCAGTGAAAAAAGGAAATAGACAACATTTTTTTTGTATTAAGTTCTATTTCATAAAGATGAGGAATTTATTTATGATATTGACTAAGAACATAAAGATATATACTTACTTTTTAAGTAGATTTTCATTATTTAATAAATTTCTACCACTAACTCGTCTTTTCATTCAAACGATGTGTATTCAAGATGACTTGGTCACACCAGAAGATCTAGAATCAACTTCTAGAGAATCACATGATAAAAAATGATAAAAAATATATTTAAATTGACTTTAGAGATTAACCAAAACCAAAATAGTTATTACCAGATCAGATGATCCACAAAAAATATAATCCTTTAGAGAAAGAAATACTAATATTAATTTTTAAATTAAACCAACAATAATCGAAAGGTAAATAAATACCATTCAATAAAATTTTTTCCTAAAAATCCTTCAATATAATCCAAACTAATATTGAATGAAAAAATATAGAAGAATTTGGTTATGTAGTCTTCCATGTTAAATTGTGTCTCTAAATGACATCAACTACACTGATAGTCACATACATAAAATTAATTAACATAATCAAATATTCTCTATTATAGGTTAATCATTTCCATAAATGACCAAAATCACTATAAATCCTCAACAAAAACAATGATAAAAATCCACCATTACTCATCAAATATAATCCCATAGAATACTTTTTTACTTAGGCATGTAGTGTTTCCAACAGTGTGCACGTTTTTCTAAAATAACATTTTTCACTTAATAACCATTCATTTTTCTATACAATGGATATCCATTAGATAAGACAAAAAATCCCAAATCAATTTATTATTTATCAATAAAATAATTTAACTAAAAATAATTATTCACACTAACCAGGTACGTCACGTAGTTTAGTGGTAGGTGATAAATCCCAATCGCACTCTGGTTGTGTGTTCGATTCCCAAAGCTTTTTCTGATGCAATTGGTTTTCATGTCGTCTACATGTTGTCCTTTTTCAAAAAAATATGTTTTAACATTAAAAAAATGAGATAAATTCCTCAAAATGACCATAACATAATCTAACCAGAAATGTAATCACATACCTCGCATTTTAATCCCATAATTTAATAACTTTTAATTGCTTCAAACTCAATGATCCTATAAAACCAAATGTGTATTTATAACAATATCCACAAGAGAAAAAGTAATTCTTCCTCAAATATCATTTTCACATGACAAACAACAGTTTTAAAAATACAAGAGAAATGTCTTCCAATGTAATCCCATCAAAAAAAGCACTAATACTTTTAAATGTTTCTCCATACGTTTATTTCCACATAGCTTCTTCCTTGACCTAGAGGATATCCTATAGAATAGGGAATTCACTCGGGTAATGTCTAGGTCCCCAATATTTTTGACAAATGAATGTAAATTGATTCTTGGGTTTGTTTTTATTATCCTCCATAATTCTATTCATTTTTCCTCAGCAATTCATTACATTATGTCATTATTTCCCACACATAATGCATTTCTTTATTCCATTAAGACACATTCCTAGGTGTCTCCTTCCACATTTCCTTCATGATAGAAATTGATTTTTCTTTTCTCCATGGTCTCTACTACTAGATCTCTTATCATTCATCCTCATTCTCTTCATTTATGAGTAGGGTATTTGGATAATATATATGTTATTGATCATATTTCTGGATACCTGATTCGGCATGAACACAATATCGTTTACGCCTATCAAGATTCAATTTTTTTCTCATATTCACCACCATTCCCACCTTGTATATCATGATCAATGTTATTATGAATTCCTTGGAATCCATCCATTGACTAAAACCATAAATCCTTATGTGAGTAACAATAGTCAGAAAGTCATTTAGAGAATATCATGACACATTATTTTCAATTTAAAACACCTTAGGTTTAACCAAGGTAATTTATTGTCATCTTATATATAAATACTTCATATATGTTTGTAAAAAAATGTAAATTATCTGAATCATATTCCCCAGGTGTGTCATAACCAAGAGTGCAGATGGGCCCGTTGTCGTGTACTAGGATTGTAAGAACCTAGATCTTCTTTTCAGGTATGTATTTCCTTTTTCTGGAGTTTTTTAGAAAAATTAACTTTCAGGAAATTTTCAAAGTACACGTTGTGTACTATCTGAGTACATGTTGTGTAATCTTCTTCGGCTCAAAGCCGTGTTCTGGTTGTGCCCGGGCCACACACATGGTGTGTAGGGGGGACGTGGAGGCTGAATTTGGCGGATTATGGAAAGGACCTGGTGCACGCTGTGTACTCTAAAAGTACACGCTGTGTACTTTCATTTTTTTACTAAATGAACCGGGGTTGTGCCTAATCCACAGAAACACCTACTTCTAGGTCCCGTTCGACCTAGAGTGACCCGTACGGATGATTCTTCGACGAGATCCCGCCCCCTCATCCATTCTCCGATTCTAGCATGGTCGAATGTGTTGGAATCACACCGGTAAGATCTTCCTTCTACTTGAGCTTTGATTTTTGATTCCTCTTTGTTTCCAAGTTATCGTGGGTTGAGCATTTTGTGCTTTTTCTCAGATCTTAGACGTTCTAAGGGTAATCAAGCGTCGTGATTCACATATATCGATCTCCAAGGATCGAGGTAGGTGGATTGTGCCTTTTTGTTGGATTCCATTGGATATTTTGTGCAATTCCACCAATTCCCTTGAATGGGGTATTGAGTATTTCCTGTTTTTCCCCTGTTGATTGCATGTTGTGCTTGATTTCTGTAGTAAAGGTTTATCCTTGTAAGTAGAGTAATTTATTATGTGCTCAGGATGCTTTGCCATGTTTCTTCTACCTGTTTGGCATTTTTCCAATTTCCATGCCTAGCCGTAGGATAGTGGGACTGTTACTTTATTGTTGTTGAATCTTATAATGATATACAATTAGTTCTTGAGGTTTACATGGATGATACATGCGCGCTGAGCATGTTTATTTTCACTCAGGACTGTGAAAACCTAGGGTAGTAGACCAAAGGGAGAGTTGACGTAAGGGAATCTCCAGAGTGTCTTTAAATACAATGTGAGACCATAAGGGGAATTGATGATGAGTGCTTCCTCAGAGAGTTTTTACTTCCTTGATGTGGGCCATAGGGTGAATTGACATTGATTACTTCCCCAAAGAGCCTTTAGTACGATATGGGACTATAGGGGGAATTGACGGTGAGTGCTTCCCCAAAGAGTCTATTAAATTTCATAATTGAACCAGAGGGGTGAGAAAGTGTGTGCCGCCTAGTGGGTTGCTAGTACTTATAGGTTGAACTATAGGGTTAGGCTATGAGATCTACCCAGTGGGTTACCTTTTTCCTTTTTTTTGGTTGTTTACTTGTGCACTCTTTTTTTAGAACTGTAGATTGTAGCTGCATGTGTTTCCATTTACTGCTTCTTGTTTTATTACTACCATGTATTCGTTGACTGTTAGGCACAAATCATTCGATGATTTTCTACTGGGATTGTATCTCTCACCCTGTTTGTCCCATGCTTTTGGGCCCAAGCAGACCATGTTGTTGTAGGTATAGATAAGGGCAAGCACCATTCTACATCGGGTTCTTGATTCACTAGAGCTGGAGAGCATGAGACCGAGCTGAGGCTTGCAATGATGAGGAGTTTACATTGTTTTCATTGAACTTTGTTTTCAGTTGTACTTCAGTATGTTGGGTAGTTTACTAGTTTCCATTGATATATGTACCATGATGCATCATTATTATTATGTATCCATTGCTTCCGCTGTTTACTTAAATTGTTGTATGTTGTTCTTTGTTTCTGCTATCGTGTCTAGTTGTTTTTCCACTGTATAATTTACCGAATGAGGGCATAGTTTCCCCACCGACTCGCCAAGACCCTCGCTGCTAGTCAGTAGCCTCTGGCGTTTGGGGAAACACATTTGAGGTCATGTGGTGAATCAAGTATGGGGCACCAGTGAAGGGGCTCAGGATTTGGGTCGTTACAATGTGGTATCAGAGGAGTTAATTTCTCTTTCTTTATTGTTTGGATACTTTAGTCAGGGATAGGATGAACTCGGTTCTAGGTATTAATCTTTGATCGGGAGTAGCTAACCCGTGTACAGGGAAAAGCCATACTACCTCGTTAATTGTAGTTTGATGGTTTTGGGTTTTTATGGTTGATATGTTTTCACCTAGAGTGATTCGCATGAATTGTGTGGTTATTGTTTTAATATTTTGGTCCTATTTCTATCGCAACCCGGGGAGATGAGAGTATTCCATCTCATGCATCATATAGGAACTTCTAGAAATCACATTCCATGCAATCTTGCAATACCATATAGGGAGCATTAGCGATTCCATGCTGTTGTGATAGTCATTATGTAGATTATGCATGTTGTTGTGATAGATTCTTGATATAATCCATGTTGTTATGTTAGAGAGATGTTGTTTTTCCTTGTATGTGACTATAGGAGATTCCAATATTTGATTCACGGGGAGTATCGGCCCTCACGAATCGGAATTTGGCACCTCTTTGCCTTTTTTTCGTGTTTCTGGGGTTCTGTGCAGTTTCTGAGCTACTGCCTAGAAAAACCCAAAATACATGGTGTGTACATTTTGGATACACGCCGTGTAGTTTCCAGGACGTGTTACTGACCGTGTCGGAAGAACCCAGTGTCGTGAACGTAACATTAGGAACACGTTGTTTATGGTAGGTACACGTCGTGTAGTAATGATCCATGTACCCGGCCGTGTCACTAACAACACAGGTCGAGGAAGCTCGAGTAGCACTCACAGTGTTGTAATGGAACACGCCGTGTATTCCCTTATAGGCACCCGTCCATGTCACAAACAACACGGGTCAGCATGAAATTCTTTCAGAAACGCTGTGTTGCTCTTGGAGCATGCCCTTTAGTCTTTCCAGGTACCCGACCATGTCACGATCAACACGGGACGGTGTCACCTTGCCTATACATGTCGTGTTTGTTCGGAACATGTTGTGTAAGGTTATTCCATGTAGACGGCCGTGTGATTAACAACACAGGCCTCCGAAGCCTTGTCCACTACATGTCGTGTCCATAGGGAACACGTCATGTAGTCTCAGTTTAAGAAAACCGTTTGGGTTAGCTGTCTGAAGAGACTCGGGAAGGGGAATATTTTTCAAGTACACGCCGTGTGTGGGTGCAACACGCCGTGTAGTTTGAGGTGTACACGACTTGTAGGGCAGGATTACATTCCCATGTCGGTGGCTTAATAAAACACACCGTTTAGTTTTTATACACACCGTGTAGTCGAGTTTTGTAAACTTATGTGTTTTCCATCCCGTTCTTCCGTTTTGTACTCTTGTTTTTTCTATCTTTGTTTTTTTGATCTAAGGTGTACTTTTGATCATTCATAGATATGCCTCCGAGACATCCTCTGGTCATACGTTTGTCTTCAGGTAGTGATCAGACGTCATATAGGGCTGATCAGGGACTTCCTGCCGATCCTCCAGCCGGGCCAGCCTTGGCACCAGATGTTATACCAGTCGCAGGCGCTGATGCACAGTTCAGGGAAGGTTTTCTGAGGATGATGCAGACCTTCCAGGGAGCACCGCCTCCTACCATGACTAGGGAAGAATTTATGGGGGTTTTCAGCAGCAACATCCTCCCATGTTCTTCGGGGAAGGAGGATATTAGGCTTCATAGTCATGGATGGAAGGCATGCTGACTATTTTAGACCATATGGAGACACCTCTAGAGAGGTGGGTCAAGATCGCCACCTAGATGCTCTGAGAATCCGCCAAGAGGCAGTGGTACATGATCTCGCAGGGGGGTCAACAGCAGGCTGTGGCTTGGGAGGAGTTCCAGTGCGTGTTCTATGAATACTTCTACACAGAGACCCTGAGGGCCAATCGAGCCCAGTAGTTCATGAGCTTAGAGTAGTGTACTCTTTATTTCATGGAGTATTACTCTATCTTCACCGAGCAGTAGTGTTTCACTACCCTATGGGATGTAAGTGGGGTGTTATTATCAAGGAAGTTTGAGGATAGACTCAGGAGGGTGATCCGCTCGCAAGTGAACATCTTCCAGCTGACTTCCATCACTTCCATCGTCAACCAGTCACTGATTGTGGAGCACAATATGAGAGACTCTAGAGCTGCGAATCAGGGCGGTTCTGCTTCTAGAGCTATACTTCTTCAAGATGACAGTAAGAATCGTCGTAGAGAGCCTACCCGCGGTGACCCGAGGAAGTGTGATGCATCGTCAGGTAGCCAGGTGACATGCTACCAGTGTGGCCGGTTAGGGCACACGAGGCCGCAGTTCCAGAGGGACCCTGTGGAGTTCCGATATTGTGGAAAGATGGGTCACCTTCAAGGTTTCTTCCAGGTTTTCTCAATAGCAGCTGGTGACCGGGGTTCTTCCATGACTCCTTGTTCAGGAGTATCCCCACCAGTCTCTCACCAGTCAGGGAACTGGAGTTCTTACAGCCATTCGGGCCAAGGTAGAGGTCGAGGATGTGGCGGTCAACCACCAGTCCCTCAGCACCAGCAGGGAGGATCAGCTCAGAGTGGTCAGCCAGGGGGGTAGGGTAGTAGTGTATGCCAGTCTTTCGTCGTGGAGCAGATCTATCAGGAACAGGATCCCAACCCTTCTATAGTTTGAGGTATGATTTTAGTAGCCTTAGTTTAATCTTTATCTCTCTTCGATACTGGTGCTATGAAAAGATTTATCTATGTTGCTATTGTGGAGAGCCTTGGGCTCGACATCTTCTCTTCTGCCGACTCATTGACACTAGACACACCTTCAGGGATGAGGACATCTAGTGTACGCCAGTGTAGAGAGTTAACTCTCGAGGTCGCAGGGTATCGTTTCTTATGGGAGCTCTATGTCCTAGAGATGACAAGCTATGATGTCATCCTTAGGATGGACTGGTTGGTTCCCTTCCAGGTAGTCATCTACTATTCTCACCATATAGTGAGTTTTGTTTCACTAGAGGGTGAATATTTTCTTCATAGAGGCGAATGGGATGTTCTGGTGAGTCGATCTGGACTCGTGCATCATGGGCTAGGAAGGGTGATAGCCCAGAATGCTAGTCTTTATCTGCATGATCATGGGACATCAAAGTTGGAATTTCCCCCAGTGGTGGATTTCTTTAGGGATGTCTTTCCAGAGGACTTTTTAGGTTTTCCTCTAGAGCATGAGGTAGACTTCTCGATTGAGCTCGTTCCAGGAGCGGCACTGGGGTCCATTCCTCCTTATAGGATGGCTACACCTGAGTTGGAAGAGCTCAAGAAGAAGTTGGAGGAGTTTCATGCTAACGGTCTCATCCGACCCAGTACTTCTCCTTAGGGTTTTCCTATCCTGTTCGCAAGGAAGGTAGACGGTACCCTTCGGCTTTGTGTGGATTATCGGAAGGTAAACCAGTTGACGGTGAATAACCGATATACTTTACCGAGGATCGATGACCTTTTCGCTCAGCTTCGAGGGGCTCGAGTGTTCTCGAAGATCGATTTGAGGTCAGGAAATCATCAGTTGCGCGTTATACTATCAGATATACCTCTGAAAGCATTCAGGAGTAGGTATGGTCTATTCGAGTATACAGTTATGTCGTTCGGTCTCACGAACGCGCCTCCAGTTTTCATGGAACTGATGAACCGAGTGTTCCATCCTTACATATACCCTTTCTTCGTGGTCTTCGGGAATGATATCTTGGTGTACTCTCACACTCGACACGACCATGCCACACATCTTGAGATCTTTCTGAGTACACTGAGAGAGCATCAGATTTATGCTAAACTATCAAAGTGCCACTTATGGTTAGATCAGATTCATTTCTTGGGTCACGTCATCTCAGAGGTAGGAGTATCTGTGGACCCAGAGAATGTGAGAGCTATAGTTTCCTAGAAGCAGCCGAAGAACGTCTTTGAGGTACAGAGTTTTCTATGGATGGATAGGTACTACAGACGCTTCATTCAAGACTTTTCACATCTAGTAGCACCTTTGACAAGTCTAACCAAGAAGGGGTTGAAGTTATTATGGTCTGACTCTGGCGAGTCAGCCATTCAGGAGCTGAAAGGAAGGTTGACGTTAGCACTGATACTAGTCATTCCATAGCCAGGAAAGATCTACACTGTTTACTGTGATACTTCAGGTATCGGGATAGGTGCCGTTTTTATGTAGGGAGATGGAGTCGTTGCATACAGATTTCAACAGTTGAGGACACATGAGAGGAACTACCCTACACATGATCTGGAGTTGGAAACTGTTGTTCATTCCTTACGCTTTTGGAGACATGATCTCCTTGGAGATCACTTTGTGGTCCCCAAAGACCACAAGAGTCTCTATTACATCTTCACTCAGCGTGATCTGAATATGAGACAACACAGGTGGGTTGAGTATCTTCAGTCCTTTGATTTCGATCTTGCCTATATTTCGGGGAAAGACAATGCAGTGGAAGATGCATTAAGCAGGAGAACTCAGATTTAGGCAGTTCAGTAAGCCAGAGGTGAGTGGCAGCTCATGGCTCTGTTCTCTGAGATGCATCTAGAGGTGCACGATAGACAGGGATAGACATTCCTATCATCTATAACTGTTACCTCTACACTTCTCAATAGAGTACGAATGAGGAAGCTATCAGACTCAGAAGGCTTAGTCTTGTGGGAGGGTGTGTCAGGCGATGAACCTCTTCCTAGATGGACATTGGGTAAGGATAAGATCTAGCATTTCCTGGGACACGTATGGGTTCCAGCATTCATACGTGAGGAGATGATGCGGGATTTTCATTCCTCTATTTGGGAAGTTCATCCTGGCATCACCAAGATGTATCAAGATCTTCATCGCCAGTATTGGTGGCCAGGTATGAAGAAATATGTTGATGGTTTTGTCTTGAGATGTTCTACTTGTCAGCAGGTGAAAGCAGAGCATCATCGACCAGCATGACTATTACAGCAGTTACCCATTCCGGAGTGGAAGTGGAATGATGTTTCAATGGACATCGTGACTGGATTGCTGAGGACTCCTTGGGGAAATGATGTTGTTTGGTTGTCGTTGACAGGCTCACGAAGGTTTCTCACTTCTTGCTGATCAAGGAGACCATCAACATTGATGATCTAGGACAACTTTACCTCCGAGAGATCATTCATCTATATGGAGTTCTACACTCCATTGTTTCAGATAGGGATGTGTGCTTTACCTCTCGGTTCTGGAAGGGACTTTAGAAGGCCTTGGGCACACAGGTACTTTTGAGTACATCATACCATCCCCAGACTGATGGCCAGTCCGAGCACACAATCCAGGTGCTTGAGGATATGCTCCAAACCTGCATTCTAGACGTTGGAGGTTCTTGGGAGAAGCATATTCCTCTGGTGGAGTTCTCCCACAACAATAGTATCCAGGTGACTATTCAGATGGCACCATACGAGGCTTTGTACGGTAGGCCATCTCGATTACCATTATGATGGATGGAGGTAGGAGAGGAAGCTTTGATGGGACCTCGTCTCATTCAGGAGACCTTAGAGCAGATAGAGATGATCCGAAAAAGGATTGCTATAGTACAGTCTCGACAAAAGTCTTATGCTGATCAGCGGAGACAACCTTTGGAGTTCGAGGTTGGGGATCAGGTCTTCCTGCGTGTCGCACCGAGGTTGAGACAAAAGAGGATTCATAGAGAGGGTAAGCTTTCACCATGGTACGTCAGTCTGTTTGAGGTTTTGGAGAGAGATGGGCCGGTCGCCTATCGGTTGCAGCTACCTCATAGGTACCAGGCCACACATGGAATCTTCCACGTCTCTCATCTTCGATGTTACCTTTAAGACCCATATCATGTCTTTCACTATGAAGAGGGTGAACTTGAAGTGGATGCGTCGTTTGAGGAGCATCCTATCTGGATTGTTGATCGTAGTACGAATGTTCTCTGCGGGCGATCTGTTCCACTGGTATGGGTGCTATGGAAGCATGGGTGAGTATAGGATGAGACCTGGGAAATGGAGACCGATGTACGATCGCAGTGGCCGGAGCTGTTCGGTGATCCTTCTTCTACACCACGTTAGGGAAATTCTGGGACGAATCTCTTTAAGGGGATAAGTTTGTAAGAACTCGGATCTTCTTTTCAGGTATGTTTTTCCTTTTTCTGGAGTTTTTAAGAAAAACAATCTTTTTGGAAATTCTCAAAGTACACGCCCTGTACTTTCTGAGTACACGTTGTGTACTCTTCTCCAGCTCGAAGTCGTGTGATGGTCGTGCCTGAGCCACACACACGATGTGTAGGGGTGACATGGAGGCCAATTTTAGCGGAGTACAAAAACGACCCGGTACACACCGTGTACTCTAAAAGTACACACCGTGTACCTTCTTTTTTTTACTAAAAGAACTGGGGTCGCACCTGACACACAAAAATACCTACTTCTAGGTCCCGTTCGACCAAGATCTACTCGTACAGCCGAATCATCGACGAGTTCCCACCCCTTCGTCCGTTCTCTGATTCGAGCACAGTCGAATGCGTTGTAATCGCAGTGGTAAGATATTCCTTCTACTTGAGCTTCATTTTCTGATTCCTATTCGTTTCCAAGTTATCGTGGGTTGAGCGTTTTGTGCGTTTTCTCAAATCTACGACGTTATAAGGAGAATAAAGCATCGTGATTCACATATATCAATCTCCTAGGATCAAGGTAGGTGGTTTTTACCTTTCTGTATGTAGTATTTGAATATTTTTTTCAATTCCACAAATTCCCGTGAATGGGGTATTATGTGTTTCCCGTTTTCCCCTGTTGTTTTCCATCTTTGTTTGATTTCTCTAGTAGAGGTTTATGCTTGTAAGTAGAGTAATTTATTTTTTGATCAGGATGCTTTTCCATGTTTGTTCTGCCTTTGTGGTGTTTTTCCAGTTTCCATGCCTAGCTGTAGGATAGTGGGACTGCTACTTTATTTCTGTTGGGCCATAGAATGATAGCCAAGTAGTTCTTGATGTTTACTAGGATGATACACATGCGATGATCTTGTTTATTTTCACTCAGGACAATGAGAACCTAGAGTAGTAGACCAAAGGGAGAATTGACGTAAGGGATTCTCCAGAGTGTCTTTAAATACGATGCGAGACCACAAGGGGAATTGACGATGAGTGCTTCCTCAGAGAGTCTGTAGTTCCTTGAAGTGGGCCACAGGGTGAATTGACATTGAGTGCTTCCCTAGAGAGCCTTTAGTACGATATGAGACTATAGGGGGGATTGACAGTGAGTGCTTCCCCAGAGAGTCTATTAAATTTCATAACTGAACCAGAGGGGTGAGACTGTGTGTGCCACCTAGAGGGTTGCTATTACATATTGGTTGAACAATAGGGGTTATGCTGTGAGAGCTACCTACAGGGTTACCTTTTTCCTTTTTTTCTGGTTGTTTACATGTGCACTCTTTTTTTAAAACTGTAGATTGTATCTTCTTGTGTTTCTATTTACTGCTTCTTGTTTTATTACTTCATTGTATTCATTGACTATTAGGCACAAATATTTGGGTGATTTCCTACTGGGATTGTATCTCACACCCTGTTTGGGCCATGCTTTTGGGCCCAAGCAGACCATGTTTCTGCAGGTATAGATAAGGGAAAGCGCCCTTCTACATTGGGATCTTGATTCACTAGAGCTGGAGAGCATGGGACCGAGCCGAGGCTTGCGATGCTGAGGAGTTTACTTTGTTTCCATTGAACATTGTTTTCAGTTGTACTTCATCATGTTGGGTTGTGTACTACTTTCCATTGACATATGTACCATGTTGCATCATTATTATTATGCATCCATTACTTCCTCTGTTTACTTCAATTGTTGTATTCTGTTGTTTGTTTCTACTGTCGCGTCTGGTTGTTTTTCCACTATATACTTTTCCGAATGAGGTCATTGTTTCCCCACCGACTCACCAAGGCCCTTGCTGCTAGTTGGAAGCCTCTAGCATTTAGGGAAATGCGCTTGAGGTCATGTGGTGAACCGGGTATGGGGCACCAGTGGAGGGGCTCCGGATTCGGGTCGTTACAAGGATAACCTAAGTCAAGCCTGAAACACCATGTCTTAGTTTTCACTACTAGGTACATATGTGCCAGAGCTGCCTCTACCAGCTCGTATCTAGACAGGGATGTATTGTTTGGAAAGTACAAAAATTCACTACATTACCAAATTTTAGGAAGTTCTGGTATTCTAATCCTCAATGTCTATCTTAGGGAAATGTTATCAAATCAGAGTTTATCTAAATCTAGGTTCCATGTTTTGTACTAAACATGCTCTGATACCAACTATAACACCTTGACTCCAGAATCCAAGATCCTGTGAATTATTTTAATATATTGGAATGATTACAAAGAATCAGGTCCCGATGGACCGATCAGTTTAGTATTATTGGAAAAAGGATACATACATAAGTTCAATATTACAACTTGAAAAGAAAAAACACTAATTTATTCCATTAGAAACATCAAACATTCATAGTTTATTTATACATGTCACTCATAACTAACTACTTCATATCCTATGAAAATGAAAGATAAGAAAGGGGTGATCTCAAACACTCAGTAAAAGTAAGAAATATAGTAGAAGATAACATAATCATTAGTCATGGTGAATAATTAAAAACACATGCCAATACAAATAGCAATCATGAACACTTTATGGTAGGAATATGGGTTGAGTAAATAATTCCATAATAAAACATAGTCGGGGTTATTCTAATAGTCAAATAACCACATGAAATATCAATATCTAATCCCAAAGTTATGGAATGCATAATTCCATACATCATAACCACATAGTCAACGCATCATGCCAAGACTACAAATATAAATTTTTCAAGGACTTGTGAAAAGACACTAGTCTGTCTAATGAGACCTACTGATGCATCGAGGAGCTAAAGCGGCCTGCACCTGTCACTTACTAAGTCCAATTAATTCTTCATATGAAATAGTGTCACATAATATAAACATTCGTATTAAAACTAGAAAATGAAATGTCAATACTTTAACCACAAATGATGAATGGCATAAAAACAGCATGCCCATAGTGAAACATAACTCATTAAATAAAACATGGATGATTGTATTATTATAAATCAACCAAAATCAAGAATTAAATAAATTGAAGGATATTGACGTAGACGAAAATAGTCATTAAAACTATTTGAGAGAAAAATCTAATTTTTCTTGAAAACATTTAAAAGTATCAATATTTATCAAGAATATGTTTTAAACTGTTTTTGAATCAACGTGTCCCATACCACTTTGAAAAGTTTAAATGAAATTTATATTATAAAACAATAATTTCTATATAAATAAAACCATGAAACCATTTTTTTAAAAATTGACATTATTGAGAATGATTTAGAATAATAAATTTTTAAAACATTTAAAATGATATTTTAGTTAGAGTTACTAACCAAAAGAGACACACTTGACTACAAATAATTGAGGGAATCATGAAAATTATAATATTGTGAGAATAAAGTGATTAATGATATACTATGTCAGTGTATAGTATATACACTCAATAAAAAGTAAATTGGTGTATAACAAAAATTAAGTCTCAATGTAATGTGTGTTGAGATGAATTTATTTATAAAGACTATATCCTTAGGTTAAGGATAAATCAAAGACATAATTATGTATGAAAAATATAAATACACTCAATATGGTTTGCTATTAAGTGTAAATCAATCAGAGGACATTCAAACATATTCATGTAAAAATAACACCAATGACTTGGATGTTTAAATCAATGATTGTAAATTGAGTTAAAATTACTCTTATCAAGATTATATCGATGACTTGAGAATTTATCAATGCAGTGATTATGTGTATCAAAATTATATCCCCAAAAATAGGAGTTTAAATTAAAACATAAATAAATTAATAGTGATTCCACACATTACCATAGGATGACATCATTAAGAGTTAGAATATTAACCCAATGAATGGAAATTTGGTTAAAATGTTCCCCTACCGATTTGGTAACATAAGAAACATAAAACCCATGAAAGAAGGAACATAAAATGAAGATGTAAATACTCATAAATTGAAGTATATTACACAATGAATACAATATTGGGGGGAACATACACAACAAAAAGGAAATACTGGAAAATATAGCACGAATCTCACAGAAATAAAAAGTGATATGGAAAACCCTTACCACGTTGTAATCAATCAAGTCGTATAAACAAATATTAATAATCAACAAATGATTCACATAATAACTTGAATATAAATATGATCTAGATAATATATATCAAATGGAATTACAAAATACACCACATGGAATAAATTAGTGGCGAAAAAAGGAAATCTCACATTATTAAAATTTTGATAAAAAACCCCTTACATCAAGTCCGACTTCTCTTGTATGTTCATTGTTCTTCCTAAATAATAAACATATGTTAATTTATACGTGTTTAAGAACATTTTTCCAGTTTTTTATTCCTTTTATATAACTTATAACTTTTCTACAACAAATAGATAAATATTTTACTTCATATTAGATATTTTATCGATGTTCGGAACATGAGTCAAAAATGAACTTGTTATAATTACAAATTTTCCATGTGGTCAAAATTCCATTACCTATATAATGATATAAATGATTTAGATATCATATATATATATTATATCCAATATATATTTGAATATATAATAGTACACAACATTTTTAGATAATAAATGAAATGCACCGTTCATGGAGATGGTAAGTCGTATGTACGTGTGAACACTACTTTCATTTATACTTTGTGTTTTAATGGATTTAAAACATAATGATACAGAATAATATTATAATTCCAGTATAATATCATATATAATATCATTAACTATATCCTTTATACATCCCACATAAGGAATTAACAATTCATAACACATTGATGGGGCGGTAGTCCGCACTTCCTCAATTGAAATTATCGTGTTTTACCCATAATGGAAACCATAAATAAATGATATAAATGGAAAGTACTGAAGAATAAATAAAACATAATCATAAAATATAACATGTATAAATATATTTCCATATTAATGTCCACTATGTGAGTCCTTAGTATATAATTGAACAACCATCCTTTCAGAGGCGTTAGTTTCCCACCCACAGAAACAATATGTTCTTTTCCCATTAGATGGAGGTGTGTGTATGTGTAGTTCAAATACTTCTCATAACCACATACTAGTGTATTTAGGATACATTTTTTGTTATAAAATAAAGGAATAAAATTATTTTAGGGTTTAGAGAAGTAAAATAAAAGAAAAGAAGTTAAGAGAAACCATTACCTTTAATTTTGGTAACTCTCTTTGATTTGAACCAAATGAACTTCTTGAGATGACATCTGCCAAAGGTAAGGCTTCATGGTGGAATAGAGGTATCTTGAGAGATTATTTGGGTAGGGATTGGATGAGCCAAGGGGCTTTATAGGTGTTTGGAATAGGTTATATTTGGTGTCCTTTTATAAGGGATGGGTGGGGATCTTTAGGAATGTGTGAAATGATATTTTATTATAATCTTATCTTCGGTTTTAAAAGGTCAAAAACTCATTAAAGTATAAGATAAGATGACTTGTGTTTGAAATAAAATCATTCAATAAGAATTAGATAGGTTGTGGATATTTTTTTAATATTAATAATATTATTTATTTAAATCATTTGTTGATGTGGAAAATACTACATCATTATTGTGTTATATATAATTTAATTTATTTGATGAATAAAAAATATTAAAAAAATAGAATAATATATGAAGTATTTTTATCTTTACAATAATTATTTATAGTTGAATAGATGACTTATATACCCCCTTTTAAAAATTTGTGTATTAATATATATTTGTAAATGTCATTTTTGTCATTACATTAAGTTAATTAAAATAAATTGTCATTATCATTCTTAGGTGGATCCATGGGGTCCCTAAATCGACCCAAGGATTACCATGGTCGGCCATGACTTATCAAATATGGTTAGGACAGGTGTTAAGGTAATTTTTTTATTTTATAATATTATTTGTTTACATTTAATCACCATATTTATCTTTTACAATTGTAATTAAAAGTGAAAAGTTACAATTCACCAAAAATTATTTTTATCTTATTGAATCACATTTTACATACTAATAACAACCATGTATGTCAGATTTTTTAAATTCAATTCACATAATTGGTAAAATTTTATTTAAATAAAAAAGTATGTTTTGTAACTACTACTAAGTGGTTTTAATATTCAACCAAAATTGACGATTTTCAGAAAAATACCATGAATTCATCCTAAGCTATATTTGATATTCAGAATTTAAAAATGTTGTTTATTTTACCAAATTCAAAACATAGAATTTGTATTAATTATTTTAAAATAAAATCCTGTTGTCAAAAAAATAGAGTGTTTTTAAGAAATAATAACTACCTAAAGATTTACACTAGTTTATGTATAATTTCAACGTGAAATTAATTTTAATAACCAAAATTCTATTAAATTTTAAAAATATAATATAATTATACTTTTATACCATTAAAATGTATAATTTAACACTCTAAATTATTCTGGTTGAAAAATTTGTTTTTAATTAAAATTTAATAACTTTCACTATTCACCCAAATATGAAAATTATTAGAAAAACACCAAAAAATTATCAAAACAAAATATTTATGACCCAATTCTTAATAATATTATTATTTTGAAAAAATTAATATATAAAATAGACAAATATTGGATTTAAAATAGTTCATCATTAAAAGGCAATAAAATTGCATTTTTCAAAGATACTTCTTTTGTATAAAAAATTGAATTTGTTCATATATTATGTCTAAAAATCCCATAATATGTATTCTAAAATTATATTTAGAATATAAAATTTGAAATTAAGTTAATAATATTCAGATATACTTTTTTAACTGTTACTTTGGTAAGTCAGGGTGTGCTAAAACTCGGTGTTGCTTGTAGCTCAAGCTATTGAATTAAGTTAAAGAAGATAACTTACTATGATATTTTGGGGTGTTAAAGAAGGATTTGTAATTTAATTAAATTACATAAAAATACATATATATTTTAATATATGAACACTCCAATTTTATACTACCATATACCATCTCATGTTGACCATACTTTGGGCGCACCTTTGGTAAAGCCCACATCCTAGAGGAAATAGTGGTTTTGGATTTCCCATATTTGTCCAAATAAATAGGGTTAAACAATACCAAAAAAATTATATTTGTGTGTGATATAATATATATTAATATATATATATATAACAAGGCCCTATATCCCTCATACTCTCAAACAGACATATCATTATAAGCTAAAAATATTCAACAAAATTCAAAAATGTCTTTCATGAAAAAATATTCTCGTCACAATATCCAAACTCTCATAGATTTTTCCAAAAAATAAAATACATACTCAGAAGTTGGGATACTAATCCCATAAAATGTTTTTCAACTAACATGATCTCTCATGTAGGATCCTATTTTGTAATCCAACATGTATTGGGGACAAACATTTCTCTAAAAATGGACTCTGGTAATAAGTTCCCAAATAACCCAGGGAACCAAAAAATGTATCTCAATCATCAATGGTTAGAAAAAAAGGAATTAATTAAGTGACAAGATGTTAAAATAATTCCAAATATATGATATAATTAATACTCCAATATCCAATAAAAACTACTCTAAAAGGATTAAGCAGTACACCACCACACTATACCAATACAGTAATAGGAAAATAAATGGCATAGAAAACCCATTGATAACACACTATACTTGAAAAATATTAATAACCCTCAATGATTTATGTTCTATAAAATCCACCATTGTTGACATAACAAAGACTCATAATGTTTTTGGGTACTCCTCATCCACCTTTGGATGAATTACACCTTTCACAACCATCATCAACAAAAAATCTAGGTCTATAATAAATTTCATCTACAAGATCCTACCAGTACATTAGTGACTCATAGTATCCACCATATGTGAAGTCAATTTTTTATACACCAATAACAATGTTACAACATCTATGATATGCTAACTCCACCAAAAATAGACGATCTTCGTAGTTATGGACCAAAAAACCATTAAACTAAAAGCATGTTTTCCATGACTTGTGGGATATGTTATACCTAGGCATTGATCATCAATGAAAAACCTATTATTATCTACATTTTATTCTCAAATTACTCATGAATATTATTCATAATAATTAAGTTAATTTAAAATCTTGGTTAAAATTATAATTAACATAATACCCTGAAACATTACAACATTCATCAAGCACATAAGTCACAATATCTCAACTATGATCAGCTCTTATATGGATATGTAATGGTGTATCTATGTTAGTTCATCATCATCATCATCATGATTAGTCATTTTCTATTCATGGAAATGAAGTATAAAAGGAAATTTCATTGGGCCTAAAGGGATCTTATGTACAGTAGGCCAAGGGAATCCCCTCTGATCAAATTTACCCCCTTCAGTTTAAAATTCAATATCAAATATCTACTTCAAATGGTGTACCTTAGTATTCACAGATTGATAGGTGATGAAACAATATATAATCATAGAAACAAAATACCCCATCTTTGGATACTCATCTGAATGATAAATAATCACTATAAATCCACTCAATCTCCTAGATGTGGTACTATGGTAAAATAACCCACATAATCCACCTCTCATAGAATTGTTTGTGACATAATCCTTCCTCAAACAAGGATAAATTACACACCACATATAGAAAATCAATTCGGATTGGGTCTAGTGGGTATTTGGTCATGAAATATCGTATTTTCAGTGTTTCTAGGATGAGACTCCCTATCATTATGAAAATTATGTGGGTAAACACCATAATTTAGGTACAAAAGACTATTCTTTCCTTAATTTTCCATCTTTAAATAGGTCATTATTACCATCACCTTTCTCAAATTAAGCCAGGGTAATGCATCAATATGGACATATGCATCCACGAAACTACCTTTAGTATGTACAAATCTAATTATTTTCTTTTACTTCTCATGTTCCCTTATAACTAATATTTAATTGGACATATATCACATAAAGTTTACCACCAGAATCTCCAACAGTTTTATGAGAGATTATTATAAAGATGTTCATCTAAATATATGTTATAAACTATCCTAAACTATATCATATATGTTACCATTTATTCTATCTATATGAAGATTCCATGGACGAATATTACCACAAACTGTTCATCTTTTTGTTATAGATATAGATCAAAATTATCACAGCATATTCAGGGGAGTTTAACACACAATGGTGGATCACCATGACCATTATGAAGATTTAATATCTCTATGAATTCATTCATGGGGAATCCTTCTTTCACAATAATATTTTGTGATCATCTTCCATACATTCAAACATTGAGATCCACATTGACCCAAAAAACATGTCATTGAATTCAATGGATCATGGGGTGGATAATCCTCCTTTACATTAAGTTGGTTCAAAAAATTATAGTACAAACTAATACTCAAGATCCTCTCCACCTCTTATAAAAACAAAAAAAAAATATTCCTAAGGGAACATTATGGGACTAACAATTACCTTATCTATAGAATCTTCCATCTGAACGTCTATATCTCACATCTATAGAAACTCATATGATATATAAGTGTTGATATCATTCCTTCCCAAGTTAAAGTCCGTGTAGCAAAAAAAATCACTAGGAAGGTAAACATGGAGGTTCATCAAATATAATATTGTGTGTACCACAAGAACATCAAAGGAAAAAAAGATCATAACATCCATTACTCCATGGAACATATAATCCAAATGATTAAAAATAATTTTTATCCCTGACTATATGATCTCATCCTACAATTCATGGTATTAATTCACAATAAAGAAAGAACATTATATCCCACTCACTCTGATATACAGTAACCCTCACTAGTAGTATTCAATAATGAATTAATAGTATGTAACTAGTGTATACTTAGTAAACATTTTGGTTCCCCACCGCTGAATATTGAAATATTCTATGTGAGACACTCTCTCCTCCTAAATGCGTGTTACATTTTCAGTAATGTTGGTCATCTAATGGGATAGACCTCTCCAATCCATTACATTGTGAAAACGTGGTGTTAGAGGTGTTCTGGGAGGTCAATGTGACTTATCCCCAACATTTTGCCAAATTTCCAGTTCTGTGAACAGTGTTTCCAGTTTTATGATTTGTTCTAATGGTAGGTGTACAGTAATGGTAGGTGTACAGTAACTGTAGGTGTATAGTGTTTCACTGTTCGGTTTCACAAATCAGTTTCATAGATTGGTTTCATAGATCTGTAGGTGTACAATTACATTAGGTGTATAATAACGGTAGGTTTACAATGTTTCATATATCGGTTTCATAGATCAGTTTCACATATCAGTTTCACAGATCGATTTCACATATCAGTAGTTGTATATTAACGGTAGGTGTACAGTAACGGTAGGTGTATAGTGTTTCACAGATCAGTTTCACAGATCGGTTTCATAGATTGGTAGTTGTACAGTAACGGTAGGTGTATAGTGATTCACAGATTAGTTTCACAGATCCGTTTCACAGATCAGTAGGTGTACAGTAACAATAGGTGAGCATTGTTTCCAGCTTCCTACAGTATTTCCCCTTTGACATTTCCTTTGTCATAAAATACATTTAAAGACTTTTTATGTACACTTAAGGAATATTCAATGGTCATAAATCCTATATTAATTATTCCTATGACTCAGGATGTTTTTACCTGGTGAAAATGTGTAGGTTAATGTGATCCTCTTTTAATGGGGAATTAAGCATATATTAAACCATCGCCCCATTAAATCATCAAAAGGGATGAGATATATTCCTCCCTTTTTTCCACTTTGTTCTCGACTATGAGACGCTAGAACCTTTCAATCCTTCCCATAGGAGTTTCACAATAAAACTTTACTCCTCGGAATGGTTCCACTCAATTTTGATGCAACCAAGTTGCATCAGTCAATCTTTGATATAAGGCATGTTTTATCATCATTAATTTATGATCATCTCCTTCTGTTTCTCCTATCCATGTAATAGCATGAAATATCCAAGCTTCTAATGGGGTTTTTCATGGGGTTTGGTTGGTGCTGTCGAACTGTGGAATCGTCGGGTGGATGTAGTTGTCGCGAGAGGAGGATTGTGACCCATGGTGTGGATAAAGAACATGTGTACCTGTTTGAGGTAGGGGATTTGTTTCTTCTCTTTTCTCTTACATAAAACTGTATTGTTAGCATGTTTAATCCCACTTGATGATAATGGAATTGTCATAATAAATATTTTAACCGGATAAATAAATTGATATCGATCGTATGTTATTGCCTCCTGTTTTTCTAGATAGTGTGATATCTATGCTTGTTTTACATAGCTGTTTGTTCTTTATGGAAACCAGTAAAGAACGTAAATCGGGATTAATTGATAATTGTTGGCTAAAGATAAAGTGGTATGAAAAAGAATCTGGTTCTTGTTGTAATTTGATGTTAATCAAATTAGTGCAGTAAGAATTTTTTTTATATTTGTGATAGCTTACTGATTTGGTTTCCTGAATTTGGAAATAACGAATAATAAATCTACTAAATCAAGATGGATTGGAGAACCGATTGTTTGAAAATTCTCTAAAGGTTTATGAGTTACCCTCTTGATTGTTAAGGGCCAATATCCCAATTGATGTACTTTTTTTTCTTGCTACTTTTGTTGTGATGTGATCCTGGATGGGTACTGTGATATATGGGGGCATGGAGGCCTTTCGGTTGTGGTATCAGATGATGCATAGTGTGGCGAGGTGCATTCGTTTATGCATGTGGGTGTCAGGTAGGACACCAGGGATTAAGGAATAAGATGGATGTGATTGTTGGATGCTTGCTGTTTGTTATTTGTTGTTTATCTGATTTACTTTTCCCCACTACTAGAGGAGGCAGGTCTTGCTTACCCTTCATCCAAAAGAGTCGAAGACGTGTGGGGTATTCCGCGTGCTTTCCGTGTTTAGCTTCTCAAGGGAGGATGAGTCTATGCTCTTCCTATAGGCGGCAAAGACTCGACGGGTATACATCTACTCACCGTGTTGATCCCCTATGTGTTTAGTATATTTGAATGTTTTCCTAGAATTCTTGGGAATGTGGGAAAGTAATTTCGTAATGAATATTTTACTAAATGGTGTAAACTCATGGGGTTGGAGTGATGGAACATAATGATGAGGTTGTAATTTTGAAGGGACAATGGATTTTGGTTGTGCTTCTAATCAAGTTTAATGTTGAATTGTTAATGTTTAATTAATGTTTAATGAATTAATTAATTTAAAGTGAAACTGATAAAAATGGAATGAAGTAATCTAATAAAGCTCTTTAAATGGTTGTGTGCTTATAGGATACGTAGTCTTAGAAGTAGATGCCCGAAGTCTGAGAGATGTTATCTATAGTTGTGTCTAAGACTAGGTTATTCCCATAGTGTGGTTGTGAGATAAATTATATTCTGTAAATTTTGTGTTCCTACACGCTACTCCACCCTGTCAGTAAGGACAACTAACACCCCATGGATTCTGAAGCCTAGGGGTGTTTTCCCCAGCATTCTGATGGGAGGGTGAATGGCTAACTACCCCCTTTGGCCCCACTATCTTCTCTAGGTAGATACTTTTGCTGGTAGGCACAACTGTCAGTTTTCCCCATATATGTGTGTAGAGGGATGTAATGGATTGTGGTAATTCACACACATATATTCTAGTTATAATATCCTATGGACTACTATAGGTGTAACGTGTATAGTTTTTGATGGCTACAGGAACCTTACTCGGTGTATGGGATGTAATGGCTTGAGGTATAATATCTGAACTATGATACACGTTATGTGAGTTGTGGTGGCTCCCAAAACCAACCTGGTTACTTATGGTTGTGAGGATGGTGTGGTGATTTTCTCAGGTCTCTACAGGCATGCCTTTGTGTTGCACGAGGTGCATATTGTGGTGCTTCACCCAAGTGTCTGCGAGAAAGCCTTTTTGGATAGAGATGATTACGATGTGCAACATTGGGGAAAATCAGAAATTCAGTGGGGATTTAATAGTGGGGTACCCTTGATATTCATTACTATATGATATATTATTGTATGTGTAACTTAGTGAGAGTAGCCATGGATAGGTTGGGAACTTAGTGTACCTATTTAGGTGACAAGTTTGTTTCACTTGTTATTCACTGTGCATTAGAATGATTTCTTTACTTTTGCACAAGAGGCATCGGAGAGGATCCAACTGAGTATACTTTTATACTCACTATATGTGTATATAAACTTTTTTAGGTCACTAGAAGTAGGTTGGAGATCAGGATTGTTATTACTAGCTTGTGGTTGCAGGAGGTGTTCAGGCTTGTGGTTGCTTCTATTTTTACTTTCTTTTGGGTACTTGATGTTTTTCCCTTCCAGTTGTAGTACTTTTTCATGGAATTTCATATATGCACTTGGGTTTATATTATATTCCAGTTCTGAGTTGGAGTTGATTGGTTTCTATCTTATCTCTCTCTTCTTCATTTGTTCTCTTAGAGGGTAATGCCTCCCATTTGTGTGTTTACTAAACCCTCAATCATTGTCGCCAACCTGGGGCCTACTGGAGGTAGGACTCAGGGGTCATTATCTCCCTTCTCGCATTGCCAGCCCAGGAGGGGTACAATTTGTGGGGAGGGGCTCCTGACAGAGTGGTATCAGAGGTCTGGTTGAGGGATAGGATGAAGTTTGTATTTAGGCACAAGTGAGGTTGCATGGTTTGGTAGGGTAACAGTGTCATTCATGTTTATCAAGTGAGGTAAACAATGGATACTAGCTGATACATAGGCGTTTAGGGCCCCCTATGATCTGATGAATGAACCTTTATATTTGCAATGGCTACTAAACAAGGTGATACTAGTTGCAGGGTAGAGACCGAAGAAAGGATCATGCATCATTCTTATCTATTCCTATGTTTGAATGGGTAGACCTTAGGATAGGTTATCCTAAAACTTATAAAAGAAAACAATAAATTAATTAATTTTGAGTCTTCCATATTCCTTACTTAAGAGCTCTATCAGGTTGTTATTTTATAGGTATGGCTCCAGGTCGACGTCCTCATCAGGTTTGCATAGAAAATGTCCATCATGTTGTTCCAGCAGATCACCACAGGGTAGAGGTTGACGATGACGAAACATAAAGGAAGACACTTTGAGAGTTTCAGCACCAGAGTCTGCAGAAGTATGAAGTCTCCATTTCGGATTCAGTAACGAAAGACTAGTTCGAGGAGGTCAATATAGGATTCAGTTCAATTCATGCTCGGAAAGAGCACTGGGTGTCCTTGGTTGTGACGATGTTGCGTGGATAAGGGAGGGAGTGTTGGTTATTGTTCCTTGGGGATCGTGGGGTGTCAGTGATCTCATGGGAAGAGTTTCGAGACAGGTTTAGAGTCGAGTCTCTTTCTTCGAATGCGAAGTCATCTAGTTTCCAGGAGATTCTTACCCTTTGATAGGGGACCTCCACTGTTTGAGAGTCTTGAATCCATTTCAGGAACCTTTTACGGTATGCTTCAGACCTATTGCCAGATGAGGAGGCCATGGCGAGACATTTTTACTCAGCTTTACATCCAGATATCCAATGTCATGTCACCCCATTTATGATGAAAACATATATTGTGGTATTGGTGAGGGCAGAGGATGTTGAGAGGACTTTGGCCCAAACCGGATCATCGCGAGAGGGGAATTGGCATGATTCCTCACGAAGAAGAGCTGTGGTCCGGGGTTAACAGTTTTTAGTGCAGAAGAGTTTCTGTTTAGCCGGAGGTAGGTCCCAACCCTTCACATCTCGTTTCTCCAGAGGCCTAAACTCTCAGGCTTATTCCAAGGGATCAGTCACTTGTTTTTATTGTGGTGGTCATGACCATCAGCAGCAGGAGTGCCCAACATTTCAGAACGGTCATCGTGCACCGGGAACTACGCTCGAGGTTCCTCCATTGTGGCAGTTCTAGATGAGGCAGCAACAGCTATTTGAAACATTTTTATATCAGTAGAGGCTTGATAGGGTAGGTAGAGTACATCCCCATGACACTCCTCATCCTCATATAGAAGAGAGAGACCATGGTGGTGGTCGTCATCAAGGTCAGAGAGGCTGTGGAGGAGGTCATGGTCCGCTTTATACTCTAACATTGCACGCTCCAGGGGAGCCATACATCATTCAAGGTACCCTTTTATTTTTTTTCTACCTTAGTGTATTCCTTGTTTGATTCAGGAGAGACACACTCCTTCAGATCACCTACCCTTGTACAAGATTTGGGACTTGAGGTAGAGAGGCTTCTAGTGCCCTTGGAGTTGACTACGCTTGTTGAAGGTCGAGCTGACTTTTTTGAAGTATGTAGAGACTTTGAGCTAGAGTTGGGGAAACACCACTCTTGGGGAGATTTACTATGTTCACGAATACAACCATATGATATCACCCTCACCATGGATTGATTGAATTTTTTGTAGTCTATCATGGATTGCTTCAGGAAAAAGGTCATCTTTATTGGTGCAGATAGAGAGCAAGTGGTGTTTGTTGGTGAGTGAGATCCTCGGATGGGTCATAGGTGCATTCCATTCTTATCATCCATGATGGATGAGATGATGCTGATTTCTTCAGAGGTTCATGAGTTATCATTTCCTAGGGTCATAGAGGATGACCCTGATGTCTTTCTAGAAGAGGTTGTAGCATTACCCCCTCGACGAGAGATCGAGTATGGGATCGAGCTACAACAAAAAGCGTCTCTTATCTCAATGTCTCCTTATAGGATGGAACCTTCTGAGTTATGAGAGATACATATATAGCTTGATGGTATGTTGCAGTGTGGTTTTGTTCGGCCAAGTGTGTCACCGTGGGTTTCACAAGTTATGTTTGTGAAGAAGGCAGACTGCAGTTTGTGGTTGTGTGTCAATTATCGTCGCTTAAACAAAGAGACAATAAAGAATCACTATTCTCTTCCACAGATTTATGATTTATTTGATGAAATGAAGGGTTCAAGTTGGTGCTCAAAGATCGACTTGCGGTCATGATATCATCAGATGCATCTAAAGGATGATGATATCCCCAAGACTGCTTTCTGTTGCCATCACGGGCATTATGAGTTCATTGTAATGTCATTCGGCATGACAAATTCTCCAGCTATGTTCATGGGATTATTGAATGCTGTGTTCCATGAGTTCCTGGACAATTTTGTGGTGGTTTTCATAGATGAAAACCTTTTGTATTCCACATCTGATGAGGAGCATGGAGAGAATCTACATGCTATTTTGAGAGTTCATCGTAAACATCATCTATTTGGGATGTTGTCAAAGTGTGAGTTTTTGGATCGAGAAGTACATTTCATGGTGCTTCTTTTGTCCCAACAGGGAGTAGCTGTGGATCCATAGAAGATAAAAGTAGTAGTGTCTTGGGAATCCCCCACGATAGTTTCAGAGGTGCGAAGTTTCCATGGTCTCGCAGGATACTACAAGAGGTTCATAGCCAATTTCACCCAAGTTGCGACCCCTCTGACATGTTTGACTAGGAAGGACCAAGTATTCATATGGACTGATCAGTGTTAGGAAATGTTCGAGTATCTAAATGAGAAGTTATTAAGGGATCAATTTATTTATCTTCCAGGCGAGGGTGATTAGTTTAATGTTTTCTGCGATGCTTCACATATGTCGTTAGGCTGTGTTCTTCTGCAGCAGAGGTCAGTTTTTTCTTATAGGACTCAGCAGTTTCATCCCCATGAACGCAACTGTTCCACCCATGATCTTGAGTTGGCAGCTATGGTTTTTTCTCTGAAGTTGTGAAGACATTACCTCATTGGTGAGCGGTTTGTGGTTTTCACTAATCAAAAGAGTTTGAGGTATGTTTTATCCCAACATGAATTGAAATTACGACAGCTTCAGTGGATGAAGTTATTACCGGAATCTGACATTGAAATATCATATACACCTAGAAAAGGGAATGGTTTAGCTGATACGCTGAGCCGAAAGTCACGCAGTGATGATGTGCATGAATAGTGTGATTCTTGGAGAGTAATGGAAGAGTTTTCAGCATTACAAATTGATATGGGAGAAGTTGGGGGTAGAGGTTGTCTTTTTCAGATGATAGTACAGTCATCCCTAATGCAGAAGGTGGAAGAGTCCCAATTTTGAGATCTTGAGGTGGAGGTCTAGAGAGACCGAATTGATTGTGGTGAGGCCCTTGATGGTTGGTCGGAGGATGACCACCACCAAGGGTTGTATCTTGGAAGTATTTTTGTTCCCTTGAAGATGCGTGAGACTTTCTTCATACTGTTCGAGAGCTCGACATTAGCAGTACATCCTGTCATGACAACGATGTACAGATCCTTGAGGAGTCAGGTTTTGTGTCATGGGATGATGTGTGCGGTTGTAGAGTTTTTGTCTCATTGTTTAGTCAGCTAGTAGATGAATGCTGAACCCTGTGTCCCAGGTGGTCTACTCCATTCATTAGATATTCCTTAGTTGAAGTGGGAGGAAATCTCAATAGACTTTGTTATTGGTTTACCTCAAGCTCCGGGAGGACATGATTCTATTTGGGTGGTAGCACTAATGGAATGGTGGGATATACCAACACATTCATGCCAACGGTTTGAGAAAACCATTAGTATAGTTCATTTTTTCCAACGGTTTAAGGAAAACGTTGGGACATCTCCCATTAGAAAACCTTTTCCAAATGGTTTCTATAAACCGTTGGGAAATCTATGTTTTTAACATCCTTTACCAATGGTTATTCCGAACCGTTGGTAAAGAATACATATCCTAACGGTTTTTGAAACCATTGGGAATTGTTTCCTCCAAATACATAGAACCACAAATTCCCTATCCGTGCATGACTTCCATATCTCACTGTCTCTCCCGAAGGTATCTCATTACCCACTTTCCGAAACTACTTCAATCTTATTCAATCAACACTTTTCTTATTCTACACTAAAAATCAATAAGTTCTATATTTGTTTTGATGTTATGATTCTATGATTTTTTGTTTTCTGTTATGATTTGGATTTATGAATGTATGAATTTTTTTTATGTTTTGATTTGGATGAATTTATGTTTCAATTTTGGGCGGGGGAGGGTGTGTAGATGGGGTGGGGGAGGATGTCGAGGGCTATCCAAGTGGGGTGGGGGAGGGGCTATCTAGGTAGGGTGGGGGAGGGGGATGGGTTGTCTAAATGGGGTTGGGGTAGGGCTGTTTAGGGTTGGGGAGGGTGTGTAGGTTGGGTGGGGGAGGGTGTCCAGGTAGGGTTTTCCAAGTGGGGTGGGGAGGGTGTGCATGTGGGGTGGGGGAGGGGCTGTCTAGGTAGGGTGGGGGATGGGTTGTCCTTGTGGGGTGACAGTAGGGCTGTACAGGTGGGGTGGGGGGGGCATGGGTTTTCCAAGTGGGGTGTGGTGGGTTGGGGTGTCCAGGTGGGGTGGGGGGGGGGGGGGGGCTGGGATTTCCAAGTGGGGTGGGGGTAGGGTTGTCCAAGTGGGGGGACGACATTGTTGTTCATGTGGGGTGGGTTTAGGTCTATCCAAGTGGGGGGGGGGGGGGGCTGGGTTGTCCATGTGGGGTGGGGGTAGGGGTGACCAAGTGGGGTGGGGGTAGGGTTGTCCATGTGGGGTGGGGGGGGGGGGTAGGGGGTTGGTTGTCTAAGTGGGGTGGGGGTAGGTATGTACAAGTGGGGTGGGGGGGGGGGGCTGTCCATGTGGGGTGGGGGGGGGGGCAGGGTTGTCCAAGTGGGGTGGGGGTAGGCTTGTCCATGTGGGATGGGGGGGTAGGGTTGTCCAAGTGGGGTGGGGGGTAGGTCTGTCCAAGTGGCTTGGGGGGGTGGATTGTCCACGTGGGGTGGGGGTAGGGTTGTCCATGTGAGGTGGGTGGGGGGGGGGGGGCTGGGTTGTCCAAGTGAAGTGGGGGTAGGGCTGTCAAAGTGGGGTGGGGTAGGGCTATCCAAGTGGGGTGGAGGGGGCTGGGTTGTCCATGTGGGTGGGGGTAGGGCAGTCCAAGTGGGTGGGGAGGGTGTGTAGGTGGATGAAGCTCATAACTATAAACTCTCTATAAATTCTTGAAGTATGAAAATGTATAGGGACATTCGTGAACAATTTTTGGTGGGATAACCTAAAAAGTGTTTGGTGTTTTTAGTCCTTTTTTATTTGGTGTTTCTTTTGATATTGATTTTTCTTATTGATACCTATGATGGAATTAATTTTAGTTTCTAAATTTGATGAGACTCCCCCACCATGCACAGTGTATTAAACCTCTACCCTTATTTAACCATTCTGTTTACACAACCTATGCAACCTCTACCATCATTTAATCAGAGAACTCAAGTCATTAATTCAAGCCTTCATTCTCACTAGCATGTAGAAATTGAATGATGTATACCCATCGTCATATGATTTATTACCTTAAATAGTGTCCAAAATATGGAATAAGAGCTTTTGAATTCATCAGTTAACCAGGATCATATATTCCATTCCCCCAAGATGACTGTACTAATATAACTTTAGGGTCAATTAAATATTGTTCTCATTGTACGTTGTATATTATGTGTACTTCTTGGCCAATAGTCACTTTTACGAGGGTGGGGTGCTTTTCACTAGCCATTCTGGCATGTGTAGACATCCCTAAAAATGTTAGATATGTCACAAGTTTAATTCAGTAATGTTGTTATCATTGACATACTTTATTATTAATCTCAAATTTAAAAATAAATGTTTTTTCTATACTTTATGAAATTAAATCTTTTTACAATCCATGAACAACCTATTAGTGTAGAATCCTAAAATTTATTCACCCATGGGGTGCGGTTGACTTGGGGAAGTAATTGGGTAATGAATGGTATGGCTATAGAGGTGCCAATAATGAGTTATTGAACACAAGTTAATGATTTGGGATGCCTATAACACATAATGGGACCTGTGGCATGTGCCTCTCTTAGACCTAATGAAAATGAATATAAATAAATTTTAATTTAATTTTTGAGTACTTGTTCTTTACATTATTTTAATATTTCACTTTGTCGACTAGAAACTTCTTCCTTTATTGTTTACATAACTTTACATTTTATTCAAGTTCAATTTCATGTAATTGTTTATGAAAAAATGACTTATATAAATTCTTTTTACAGAATGGACAGAAGTTGGATGTATGAAACTGATCGAATCTCAAGCGATTTTCAAAACAATTTGGAGAGATTTATAGATTTTTCATTTCACAATGCTTTAGATAGTTGTCTCATACACTTCCCATGTTCTAGTTGTGTTGGTAGACCTTGGTTGATCCGTGAAGAAATCAGATAGCACATAACAAAATATGGTTTTCAAGTAAATTAGATTTTGTGGTATCAAAATAAGGAGAAAATGAAATATCAAATTAGAGATGTTCGAAATGAAAGGATTGGAATAAAGAATTTGTTAGATGATCGGTTTCCATTTATTCATCATCATGAAAAAGAAAGTATTTCAACTCACGAAGGCTTCGATATGAGGACAGATGATGAATCTAGTGAAAATGATGATATTGATAGGGTGAAAAAATTGAATGATGTTTCCACGACTCTAGTATATCGACAATGCGATAAAATGAAAAAGCTGGAATTTTTAATCCAATTGTTTCATGGGAAAACAATGTATGGGATTTATAATATAGAAATCAAATACATTCTTACCCTGTTGAAGGATTTACTTCTATATGATGTATATATTCCCTCAAAACACAATATGGCATGGAAGTTAGATGAAGAACTTGGATCTTCAAGAAAAAAAATTCGTGCTTGCCCGAACGATTTCAATTTATTCTGGGAGAAAACCGCTGAACGAAATGATTGTATAAAATGTGGCACATCCTTTTAGAAGTCAAAATCTAATGGAACAACATCCCGCGTTCCCCAGAAAGTAATGTGGCACTTTCCATTGATCCCCAGACTCCAGAATCTTTTTATGTCTGATGACATATCAATAAAAATTAGATAGCATGATACCAAGAGAACGAAGAATAATGATGAGTTGGTTTATCCTACAGATGGATTTTCATGGCAGATATTTGATGCTCGACATCCTGATTTTGTAGATGATGTGCGTAATGTGAGGTTGGGTCTTTCATGTGATGGTTTTAATTCGTTTGGTAAGATGCATACTTCGAACAACACATGGATATTTTTTATACACATTTATAATCTTCCCCCATGGTTGTGTATGAAAAAACCATTCACTTTCATGAGTATACTCATATCTGGTCCTTCTGATCCTAACATTGATATTGATGTATACATGACACCTTTAATAAAAGAGTTGATACTTCTTTGGGGTGTGGGTGTGCGCACATATGATGCATGTTTAAAGGATATATTTCAGATGTGTGTTGCGCTTATGTGGACGATCAATGATTTTTTGGTTTATGTAATGATGTCTGGATGGAGCACGAAGGGAAAACTATCTTGTCCAGTTTTAATGAAGAAAACACAATTCATAAGACTGAAACATCACTGTAGTTTCAGTTTTATGGGACATCAACAATTTCTACCAAAGGATCATCCACATAGAATGAATTGTCGAAGATTTGATAATACCATAAAGATCGATGATCCAACTCATCATATGTTTGGAACTGATGTGATTAATGAATTGAAAGATTTCAGTTTTTCATTCGGGAAGGGTCAAATGAAATCTGGAAAAAGAAAGAATGATTCCATTGAAACCTGTTACAATTGGAGGATAAGGAGTATCTTTTTTTATTTTCCTTACTGTTAAACCAATTTGTTACGTCATTTCTTAGATTTAATGCATATTGAAAATAATATTTGTGAAATGTTTCATTCTGTTCTTCTAAATGTCAAGTGGAAGAAAAAACATGATTTATGATCTCGGCGTGGCTTGGTGGATTGGGGCATCAGACCAGAATTGCATCCTATGTGTATCAGTGAAAATAAATGGCATCTTCCATGTGCTTATTATGTGATGACACCTATGAAAAAAACAATTTCTGGAAGTATTAGAGACTATTAGATTTCACTATGGCTTTTTTATGAAACATATCTAAACGGGTCAACAGAAAAGAGTTGAAGATAAAATCATTGAAGAATCATGAATATCACGTTCTACTGCATGAGTTTCTTCCAATATAAATCTGTCATCTTTTATCCAATAATCTAAGTGTTAATATTATTCAATTGTTCCATTTTTTTAGAGATCTTTGTGCTAAGAAGTTGTCCAAGTCTTTCTTGCAAAAAATGTTCACAGATGCCCCATTAATTTTGTGTGAGTTGGAGAAAATATTTCCTCCATCATTTTTCACATGCATGATGCATCTGACTATCTATATTCCCACTAAAATAATTCTCGGAGGAACTGTTTCATTTCATTGGATATATCCACCTGAAATTAATATGTACACATTAAAGTCTTATGTCTGAAATATGAATCATCCCGAAGGTTCTATCGTGAACGGTTACTTGGCTCAAGAATGTATATATTTCTGCTCAATGTATTTGTTTGATCTTACTACAAGAATGAATAGACCAATGAGAAATGAAGAAGAATAGTATTAGAAAATTGAACCCAATTTTCCATTACTTCATCAAACATGAGAAATTCCTAGATCATATATATTGAAAACATTAATCCATTAAGATAGGGAGATGGCACATCACACAGTTTTATTCAACTATGATTTGTTCGATGACTATATCAGGTAACTAAATTGAATATGTATATCATACATATATATCTGTTAAACTATTCATATTTTTATCTACAGGGAACAAAAAACAATGATAAATAGAAAGCATCATTCTTTAACTTTGATAAGGAGGGAGACTTTGCCAAGAAAAGTGTTTTCTACATGGATAAAATTGAAGGTAAGAATATTAATGTTTAAAAAAATTATATCAATCTTTAATTATGTTTAATAGTCATTTATATTATAGGTATTGAGTTTTTCTGCTGACTCTATCTCTGAGGAAATAAGAGCTTTGGATTAGGGTCATAAAACCGTGATTCATGACTGTAAATCAATTATTATCAATGGGTAAAAATTTATTGTCACTGAATGAGAAAAGAACATGAGAACACAACGTGATGGTGTTATAGTTACTTCCACAAAAGATTGTTATGCCATTGCATTAGATAGTAGACTGTGATTTGAAAATGTCGGTTATTATGGAGTCTTTGAGAAAATAATAATATTGGATTATTACTCTCACAGACGAGTCACAATGATGAAATTCCATTGGTTTGATTCAATGACAAGATAGAGCACATTTATTGATGATTGTGGATTTTGAGTAATTAATATGACTCGCACTGTTATTACCGAAGAACCAAATGTGTTGGCATCAATGGGTGAACAATTTTTTTATGTCAAAGACCATCTATGACCTGAATTTGGTGTCATAGATGAAGTAATTCCAAGACATATTTTTGATGATGGTGATAATGGAATTGACACATTCCCTAGTGCCATTGGAACCAATCCATTTATTTCTTTTGATGACTCCAATAGCTCAATTGTCAGAGTTGATTGTGAACTTGATGTTGTGGTTCAAAATATATAGAATCATTCTCCATGATCTCAACTCTTTTGGTTTACCTCAAGTTGGGTTGTTTAGGTTGGTAATATTCAAATTGATTTAGTGTTGATCACAAATATATTTTATCTTACTTGACCATTACGTGAATTTTCAATGTTTATTGGTTGTAGTTTTATTTGAATTGCATTTTCTAATTTGGAATCGAACTATATCCAAACCTAGTCAAACAATATTTCTAACATGGTGAACATTAAAACTTGTACTATTTATTAAATCCATTCAAGATATTCTAAAAAAGTTGACAGCTAAATTACCAATTAATCCCCCTATTCCCTCATATATTTAGTTTTTTGGGTTACACATTTGTTTCCTTTTTCTTATTAATTATATATTTGTTTTAAAAAGAAAGAAATGCAGCAAATTGAAGAGAGACGAAGGAAAAAAAATGTTCGATAACAATCGTCGAATGACAGAGATGGGTGTTACACCTTTAGTACCTACAATGAGTACTTTATTTCAAATATATATATATTTAAAGAATATATAATGTCATGTGATTAATTTTTTTGTAAAGATTTTTGTATGATCCACCTATAGGTCGACAGTTATTTGACAAGGAGCCTAGTACTGGTCATAGTACTCATGCTGGTGGTACGAGGAGGGTTTGTACAAAGGTGGATGAGAAGCTTCGTGTACCCTACTAGACCCTTCCCCTCCCACTGACATGCCATCCTTCCCACATTCTGATATCGGTGTGTTGTTAGGGACATATAGGATATTTGGGCCTCCCATTTTTTCACCACCTTTTGTATCTTCTGGCCCATATTTTTCATATCTCATGATGATTCCCACTCCCCAGTCAGAATCCTGTCATACAGCTGTCCCATCTTCTTTTCCTTCTACTTCTATCTCTTCGAGCTTCTATATTCCATCGTCTTCGACTCCTGTTCCACCACAGGGTGTTCCATCAGTTTATGTGGATCCAACGGTGATAAGTAATCAGATTTGCGCAGGTATATTTATAGAACTCTAAATTTTTTTATATTAATATTTATTTTCATTATAACATGTTTTGATAAAATATATGTTTTTCTTTTTTGACAGATACATCTACTGATAGGAGGCGAGGGCGGTGGTGTACACGCATGCGTACATTGTGGACCCGCCGCACACAGGTTATGGTGGATTATAATGAAGACAACCAAGTGGTTGAGAAAACAAGGCATCAATGTCGGAGTTTTTTGGTGACGCTTTCCAAATACTCTGACATCATTCCCATCAACCCGCTACCATGGAGAAAATTGCCACATGATGTTAAGGATAGATCTTGGGTAGAGATATGGGTAAAAAAATCTGTTGTATTTAATGCCATGATTTATTTTTGAATTTATATGAATTAATATTTTGATGTCAGCTTCGATTTAATTTTCCTGATGGTGAGGGTGAATGACCGAAACCTATAAAGGATTTAGGAGAGCTTTGGAGAGCCTACAAACATTTTTTGTATATTGGATGGTGTTCTAGTGTCGGAACTGAGTTAGAGGTGGTACCAGTCATGGATGATTGTCGAATAGAGCAATATCGTCAGAAGATTACTCATTGGATGACTACCCGATTTAAGGTATTAATTAAATTTGAGGTATTTAAATAATAAATTTCATGTTTTGAATTAATAAAATCTGTTTCATTATCAAATTTTATTTAGTAATCATCTGGAAAAAATAAATAAAACATTGATGCAAAAAAATACCTCCGCACACTGGGACGTACTACGATTCCAGATCATGAGAGGAAGAAGGTATGGCAATTGTTTCTATGTTTTCTTTACGAATTACACTTTATTTTGTTTCCTCAATTATTTAATCATTTTCATAATTTTTCATATATCTTTAGTTTTCAATGTAATTATAGAGGAAAATATTGAATATTGAAGGATGTGTGCCTCAAGCAAAGCTGTTTTTCTCGAGTAGACAGAAAAAGGATGGTAGTGCCATCAACGAAGTGACTCAGCAGTAGATTGTAAGTTTCAATATATTGATTTTATATTTTAATATCTATTTTGTAACATAATAATATATTTAAATTTGTAATAGGCTTCTTTAGAGGCCCTAGATTTCCAAGAAAAAGATAATTTTGGGCCAACTGATCACTTACATCAGGTATTGGGAGAGGAGCATCCTGCCAGAGTATGCTGCCGACCTAGGATAGCCCTGACGAGTTATTGGCCCTCCTCAGGTACGAGTTGTAGTGCCACCGAGTGGCAGGAAGTTTGGGAACATATAAAAAAGGCTGAAAAAAGGGCCACAGAGATGGCCGAACACTCTACTAGGGTAAACAATGAATTTATTAAATTTATTGGGGTTCTACGTCCAACACTTCCACCAGAGGCCCACCATGCTTTTGATTAATATATGTCGTCGATACGTTCTATATATGGTGCACCAGGTGACAGTTCTAGTGGTTATCAAGACGATTTCCAGCCTGACGATGATGATGGCAAGGATTCTGATGTGGAAGAGGAGGGAGAGGAGGAGGGTGAGGCGGATGGTGAGGGTGAGGAGGAGGGCGAGGAGGAGGACGTTGAGGAGGGCTAGGACGAGGACAAGGATGAGGGTGATGACGATAGTGATGATGGGGATTGTGATGAGGGACAAGTTGATCCATTACATTTTTTACTAATATTTCTGAGATTTGATGTTTAATCTATTCAAGATATTGGTTTTATCTAGATCATTAGTATAGTATTGGAGTTGAGTTATTTTTATATATTGTCTATTTTCGTGGATGTTGTTGTCTTTTAGTGGTTGTGGGGTATCTTGAGCATGTTTATAGTTTTCTGTGTGTTTGGGAACTCCCTGGATAGCCCCCCTCCTTCCTAGACCCTGGACAACCCCCACCATCCTACTTGGACCCCAGACGGCCCCCCAGATAGCCCCCGAATAGCCCCATCGGACAACCCCCTAAACAGCCCCTGGACAGCCCCCACCCTCCTCCTTGGTCATCGAACAACCCCCTAGACACCCCCAGACAGCCCCCACCCTCCTCCTTGGACCCCAGACAGCCCCTCCCCCGGACAGCCCCCCCAGACAACCCCCCACCGTTCTCCCAAGACACCAAGACAGCCCCCACCATCCTCCTTGATTTCACATTCCTTTTTTTATTTCTCTGATCATGCAATGTTATTTAGGATTATTCCATTTTTGTATGTCTGGAATTATAAGAATGTCTTGGTAAGATTATTAACTCAGTCTCATCAAATGCATGTGATGATATGCTTTAATTTGAATAAAAAGCCTTGTTGTACATTCTCCATGTCATGTGAATTTTTCATTGTTTGATTTGGTTTACTTGTCAATTGTTAGGATAAGATATGGGTTACATGTAAAGGACTAATGGATGGACTCATCATGCTCAGGGAATTTAGACATGAAATTCCAGGATGTATGCTTTGGTTTCTAGGTGAGAGATACCAGGATTGTGTTTATACTTTATGAAAATGATCCATGGGTCATTATGGATGTGTACGAGTAAGCCTCATCTAAATCTGAGGCATGGTGTGGCCGGTAGCACTCTAACTATGTATCTTTTGTTTAAAATGGATGGGATTTTAAGTGAAAAGAACAACTCACATACAGAAAACTACCCAAACAGATTCGGATTTTGTTGATACTTTCTCACAATGATCCATGGTTCATATGTGACGTGTAAGAGTCAACCCCGGATCTATCTGAGTCGTGGTGTGGTCGGGATCACTCTAAGTGTCTATCTTATGTTTAAAATTGAAACATTTTCAGTACATACAGAAAACTGACCAAATAGATTCTGATTGTGTTGATACTTTAGAACAACGATCCATGGGACATATGTGATGTGTACAATTCAGCCTCGCCTCAATCCGAAGCATGGTGTGGCCGGCACAATTTATTGTGTCTCACTTTTGGTTGAAATGGATCACATTTTAAGTGAAAATTTCAACTGACATACAGAAAACTGACCAAACACATTCGGAATGTGTTGATACATTAGGAAAATCATCCTTGGGTTATTTGTGATGTGTAAGAGTCAAACCAGCCTCAATATGAGGTGCAGAGTGTCTGGAACCTCTCAAAGTGTCTCTCTATAGTTTAAAATGGACTTCATTTTAATTGAAATTAACAACTGACATACAGAAAACCATCCAAACACATTTAGATTCGGTTGAAACTTTAGGACAACATTCCATGAGTCATTTGTGACATGTACAAGTCAACCCTGCCTCAAACCAAGGCCAGGTGTGGCCTGAACCACTCAAAGTGTCTCAGGTTTAGTTGAAATAGACAACATTTTAAATGAAAACAAAAATTGACATATGGAAAAGCTACTAAATGCATTCAGATTCAGTTGAAAATTTATAAAAATGATCCATTAGTCATATGTGACGTGTACGTGTCAACCCAGCCTCAATCCAAGGTGCTTTGTGGCCGGAACCATTCGAAGTGTCTCAATTTTGTTTGAAATGGATAACATTTTAAGTGAAAAGTACAACTGACATACAAAAAACTGACCGAATGCATTCAGATTGTGTTGATAATTTAGGAAAATGATCCTTTGATCATTTTTGATGTGTACGAGTCAACTTAGCCTCAATTTGAGGTGCGGAGTGGCCGAAACCACTCGAATTTTCTCTCTATAGTTTAAAATGGACTTCATTTTAATTGAAATCAACAACTGACATACGGAAAAACGACCAAATGCATTCAGATTCTGTTGAAACATTAGTAAAACATTCCATGAGTCATTTTTAACATGTATGAGTCAACCCCACCTCAATCCTAGGCCAGGTGTGTCCGGCACCACTCAAAGTGTCTCAGGTTTATTTGAAATACACAACATTTAAATGAAAACAACTAATAACATACGGAAAACTGACTAAACACATTCGTATTCAGTTGAAACATTATTAAAATGATCCATGGGTCATATATGACATGTATGAGTCAACCCCGCCTCAATACGAGCCGCGGTGTGGCCAGAACCATTCAAAGTGTCTCACTTTTGTTGGAAATGGATAACATTTTAAGTGAAAAGTACAACTGACATAATGAAAATCGACCAAAAGCATTTGGATAATGTTGATACTTTTTATAAAATGATACATGGTTCATTTTTGACGTGTACGAGTCAACCCATCCTCAATCCAAGGCGCGGAGTGGCCAGAACCACTCAAAGTGTCTCTCTATAGTTTAAAATGGGCTTCATTTAAATTGAAAACAACAACATACATACGGAAAACCGACCAAACACAATAAAATTCTATTGGAACATTATTAAAATGTTCCATGAGTCAATTTTGACATGTACGTGTCATCCCTGCCTCAATACAAGGCCAGGTGTGGCCAAAACCACTCAATCTATCTCGGGATTATTTGAAATAGACAACATTTTAAATGGAAATAACAACTGACATACAGAAAACCAACTAAACCCATTTGGATTAAATTGAAACATTAGTACAATGATCAACAGTCATATGTTATGTTTATGTATCAACCCACCCTCAATCTGAGGCACAGAGTGGCCGACACCACTCTAAGTGTCTCTCTATAGTTTAAAATGGACGTCATTTTAATTGAAAACAACAACTGACATACGGTAAACAAAAAAAACACATTTTTATTCTATTTAAACTTTAGTAAAATGATTCATGGATCATATATGATGTGTAAGAGTCAACCGAGCCTCAATCCGAGTCGCAGTGTAGCCGGGATCAGTCTAAGTGTCTCTCTTTTGTTTAAAATGGACAACATTTTATGTACATATGGAAAACTGACCAAATGGATTCTGATTGTGCTGATACTTTAGAACAATGATACGTGGGTCATATATGATGTGAAAGAGTGAACCCATCATCAATCCGAGAAGTCGTGTGGTCGGACCCACTAAAAGTGTCTCTCTTTAGTTTAAAATGGACTTCATTTTAAGTGAAAACAACAACTGACATACGGAAAACCAACCAAATGCATTCAGATTCTGTTGAACCTTTAGTAAAATGATCCATTGGTCATTTTTGATGTGTAATAGTCAACCCCTCCTCAATATGAGTCATGGTGTGTCCGGAACAACTCAAATTGTCTATCTTTTGTTTAAAATAGACTTCTGTTTAAGTGAAAACAATAAATGGCATTCGGAAAACTAACCAAATGCATTCAAATTATGTTGAAACTTTAGGAAAATTATACATGGGTCATATGTGATGTTTATGAGTCAACCTCGCCTCAATACAAGGCCTAGTGGGGCTGGAACCTCTTAAAGTGTCACACATTTATTTGAAATGGACAACATTTTAATTGAAAACAACTAATGGCATACGGAAAACCAACCAAATGCATTAGGAGTGTGTTGAAAGTTTATAATAACGATCAATGGGTCATATGTAATGTGTACGAGTCAACCATGCCTTAATCCGAGGCATGGTGTGACTGGAACCACTCAAAGTATCTCATTTTTTTGAAATGAACAACAATTTAAGTGAAAAAAACAACTGACATACAGAAAACTGACCAAACGCATTCTGAATGAGTTGATGTTTTTGGAAAATGATACATGGGTCATATGTGATGTGTAAAAGTCAACCCCAACTCAATATGAGGTGCTGTGTGGAAAGAACCACTCAAAGTGTCTCCCTTCTGTTTAAAATGGACATCATTTTAAGTGAAAACAATTACCGATATAAGGAAAACTGACTAAATGGATTCAGATTACATTTAAACTTTTGGAAAATGATCCATGGGTCATATGTGATGTGTACGAGTCAACCCCTCTTAAATCTGAGGTCTAGTGTGGCCGTCAAGACTCGAAGTGTCTCAGATTTATTTGAAATGGACAACATTTTAAGTGAAAAGTACAACTAGTATATAGAAAACTAACCAAACACATTCATATTCTGTTGAAACATTAGGAAAATGATCCATGGTTCATATGTGATTTTTACGTGTCATCCTCCTGTCAATCTGAGGCATGGTGTGGCCGAAACCACTCAAAGTGTCTCTCTTTTGTTTCAAAAGGACAACATTTTAGGTGAAAACAATAACTGACATACAGAAAACTGATGAAACTCATTCCGGTTCCACTGAAACTTTAGGAAAACGATCCATGAGTCATATGTGACATTTACGATTCATCCTCGCCTCAATATGAGACCCGATGTGGCTGGTACCACTCAATGTGTCTCACGTTTATTTGAAATGGACCACATTTTAATTTAAAACAACTACTGGCATACCGAAAACTGACCAAACACATTCTGAATTTGATGAAACATTAGCACAACGATCAATGAGTCATATGTGACATGTACAAGTTAACCTCGCTTGAATATGAGGCATGGTGTGGCCGACACCAGTCAAAGTGTCTCATTTTTTTGGAAATGAACAACATTTTAATATAAAATAATAACTGGCATATGGAAAACCAACCAAACAATTTTAGAATATGTTGATACTTTAAGACAACAATCCATGGGTCATATATAAAAAGTACAAGTCAACCCCGCCTTTAATTCGAGTCATGATGTGGATGGTATCACACCATGTGTATGTATTTTGTTTAATATGAACATAATTTTTAGTAAAAACAACTTTTATACGAAAAACCGAACAAACATATTCAGATTTTGTTGATACTAATTCAGTTTTTATGTATTTTATTGATAATTGATAATTAAATTATGTATGAATTCAATTATGAATTTAATTCCGGATTCCACATATAATTGTCATCTAAATTTTAAATTGAATTCTACATCAATTATGTATGTTTATAATTATGTTATGAATTATGATTTAATTCTGGATGGGTATAGTTCAACAATGCATCATATGCTACATGTGTATGAATTTGTTCTCTATAAGTATGTCTTAGTTTGTTATTGTAGGTATAGTAATTGAAAAGGAGGATAATGGACATCATTAGTGGCTGTTGTGCAAATTGCAGGCTGCTGTGCAATTTTCATAGCAAAGCCTATGCCAATGGTTTCAAACCGTTGGCATAGGCATGTAATAACCCTTTCCCATTGGATTACAAACCGTTGGGAAATGTTTTTAGGGATTTTTTTCCAACGGTTCAATGAGAACTGTTAGAAAAAACCATTCCCAGTGGTTTCTAAACCGTTTGGAAAGTGTTGATTTCCTTAGTTTTACTAATGGTTTTTTTAAACCATTGGTAAAACTTATGACAACGGTTTGGCCAAACTGTTGGCATAGGTTAATTTTACTAACCCTGACCAATGGCTCTTTGTAAACCATTGGGATTGGTTTTACCGACGGCTTACTACCCCATGGTTTACAAAACCATTGGTATAACATATTCCAACGATTCTGAAGGCTTTCCCAACGGTTTAGAACCATTGGGAAAGACCCCATTTCCAGTGGTTTACTGGATCCTTTAACAAAATTCACCCACTTTATATAAATCACGGAGTCAAGAATAGTGGATGTCTTATTGTGGCAGTATATAGAGGAGGTGGTGAGACATCATGTAGTCCCTAGGATGGTCATTTCTGATCACGATCCTCATTTTTCCTCCAGGGTGTGGAGAGGACTCCGACATGCTTTTGGTTCTCATCTATTCCTTAGCACTGCTTTTCATCCTCAAACGGATGGCCAGACAGAGATAACCATCTAGACACTAGAAGACATGTTATGCTCTTGGGTTCTTGATTTTTGAGGTTCATGGATGAGGCACTTACCCTTGGCGGAGTTCTCTTACAAAAATAGTTTTCACTCCACCATTGGTATAGAGCAATTTGAAGCCTTGTATGGCCGGCCTTTCTGTTCTCCGTTTGTGGTGGACTAGGGTCGGAGAGTCAGCAATTCATGGAGCGGAACTAGGGAAGAATACAACAGAGATAGTCTATGTGATTCATGAGAGGATGAATATAGCTCAAGATCATTAGAAATCATATGCTGATCAAAGGAGGAGACCCTTGGAGTTTAATGTTGGGGATCATGTGTTTTTGAAGGTGACTCCTCATCATGGTCATCTATGGTTTGGTCGTCGAAGTAAGAATTCTCCCTAGTTTTTTGGGCCTTTCGAGGTGTTATCTCGTTTTGTAGATGTGGCATATCGAGTAGAACTTCCCCCACAAATGAGTCAGATACATGTTGTTTTCCATGTATCATAGATTCATCGTTATCTTCATGATGACTCTAGCATCATCGATAGGGGAGAGATCTATGTTGAAGATGATGCAACCTTTGAGGAGCAACCTATGGAGATCCAATACTGCTAGGAGAAGGTGTTTCATGGACTTTCTATTCCCTTAGTTCCTATCTTGTGGTGACACAGTGGCATGGAAGAGAGTACCTGGGAACGTCAGTCACATATGCGTGTCCAGTACCCAGAGCTGTTTTAAGTTGTTGTGCTGAGTTTTTGTTGATCCTTTATTTTATATATCTTTGATGTGATGTTATTATTAAATAGTTTGGATATGGAATTTTTGTTCCCTTACTCTCGGATGTCGTGGTCTTGTTTCAGCTTTCTAACAACTCTGGGTGGTTTTCCCCTGAGGGGTATCTTATGGGGTGGTTGTTCGGACCCCTCTTTTCATCTGGGTTGGTTTCGAATTCTCAAGGATGATAATGTTTCAAGAGGTATCTTAGGTAATTTCCCAGACCTCTACATTCCATTACATTGCAAAAATGTTGTGTTGTAGGTGTTCCGGGAGGTCAAGGTGGCATATCCCCAACACTTTTCCTTGTTTCCAGTTCTGTGAACAGTGTTTCCAGTTTTATGATTTGTTCTAACAGTAGGTGTATAGTAATGGTAAGTTTACAGTAATGGTAGGTGTAAAATGTTTCATAGATCAGTTTCACAGATCGGTTTCATAGATCGGTTTCACAGATAGGTAGGTGTATAGTAATGGTAGGTGTACAGTAACGATAGGTGTACAGTGTTTGACAGATAAATTTCACAGATATGTGTCACAGATCGGTAGGTGTAAAGTAACGGTAGGTGTATAGTAATGGAAGATGTACAATATTTCAATGATTAGTTTCACAGATCAGTAGGTGTATAATAACATTAGCTGTATAGTGTTTCACAGATCGGTTTCATAGATTAGTTTCACAGATCAGTTTCACGGATCAGTATGTTTACAGTAACGGTTGGTTTACAGCAACGGTAGGTGAGTAGTGTTTCCAACTTCTAACAGTTTTCCCCTTCGACATTTCCTTTGACGTAAAATACATTTAAATCCTTTTTAAGGACTCTTAATGATGATTCAAAGGTTATAAATCCTATATTTATTATTCCTATGCCTCAGGATGTTTTCACATGGTCAAAATGTGTGGGTTAATGTAATCTTCTTGTAATGGGGAATTAAGCGTATATTAAACTGTCGCCCCATTAAATCATTAAAAGGGATGAGATACCTTCCTCCCTTTTTCTTCCTCTTTCTTCTCAGCTATGCGATTCTAGAACCTTTCAATCCTTTTCGTAGAAGTTTCATATTCAAACATTACTCCTCAGATTGGTTCTGCTATATTTTGATGCAACCAAGCTCTTTCAGTCAATCATCGATATAAGGTATGTTTTATCGTCATTCCTTTGGGATCATCTCCTTCTGTTTCTCCTCTCTATGTTTTAGTTTGTAACCTCTATGCTTCTAATGGGGTTTTTCATGGGTTTTGGTTGGTGCTATCATACCGTGGCATCCTCGGGTGGATGAAGTTGTTGCGAGAGGAGGATCGTGATCTGTGATGTGGATAAAGAACATGAGGAACTATTTGAGGTAGGGGATTCATTGATTTTCTTTTCTCTTACATGAAACTGTATTATTAGCATGTTTAATCCCACTGGATGACAATGTAATTGACATAATAAATATTTTAACCGGATTAATAAATTGATATCGATCATATGTTATAGCCTCATGTTTTTCTAGATAGTGTGATATATATTCTTGTTTTTCTTATCTATTTGTTCTTGATGGAAATTACTAAAGAATGTAAACCGGGATTAATTGATAATTGTTGTGTGAAGATAAAGAGGTATGAAAATGAATCTGCTTCTAGTTGTAATTTGATGTTAATCAAATTAGTGGAGTAAGCATGTTTATTTATTTGTAATAGCTTACTAATTAGGTTTCCTGAATTTGTAACCAACGAATAATAAATCTGTTAATTCATGATTGACTAAATAACTGATTGATTAATCATTCCATAAAGGGTTCTGAGTTACCCTCTTGATTGTTAAGGAAAAATATCCCAATTGACCTGATGTTTGTTTTTCTTCTTGCATGTGTTGTGACATGAATCTAGATGGTTGTTGTGATATGTGGGGGCATGGAGGCCTTTTGGTTGTGGCAGCATATGATGCCTAGAGTGGTGAGATGCATCGGTTTATGCATGTGGGTGTCGGGGAGGAAACCAGGGATGATGGAATGGATGGATGTGATTGTTGGACACTTGTAGTTTCTTATTTGTTTTTTATCTGCTTTACTTTTCCCCACTGCTCGAGGTCGCTGTACTTGCTAACCCTTCTTCCAAAAGATGCGAAGACGCACAAGTTATGTCATATTCTTTCCATGATTATCTTTTCAAGGGAGGATGGATCTATTCTCTTGCTATAGATGTAAAAGACTCGATGGGTAGTACATCTACTCACCGTGTTGAGCCCCCTTGTGTTTAGTAGCTTAGAATGTTTTTCTAGAATGATTGAGAATGTGGGAAAGTAATTTCATAAGGGATCTTTTAATAAATGGTGTTATCTCATGGGGTTAGAGTGCTAGATCATAATGATGAGGTTGTAATTTTTAAGGGACAATGGATTTTGGGTGTGATACTAATGAAGTTTAACGTGGAATTGTTCAAGATTAATTAATATTTGATGAATTAATTAATAGAAAGTGGAAATGAAAAAAAGGGAATGGAATAAACTAATAGAACTCTTTAAATGGTTATGTGCTTATAGGATAATTAGTCTTAGATGTAGCAGCCCGAAGTCTGAGAGTTGTTAGCTGCAGTTGTGTATAAGACTAGGTTATTACCATAGTGTGGTTGCGAGATATAATAAATTCTGTACTTTTTGTGTTTCTATATTCTACTCCACCATGTATGTATGGTCAAATAAAACCCCAACGATTCTGAGCCCTGGGGGGTGTTTTATCTAACATTCTTATGGGAGGGTGAATGGATGACTACCCCCTTTGGCCTCTCTCTTTTCACATGGTAGATAATTTTTCTGGTTGGCAAAACAGTTAGTTTTCCCCATATATGTGTGTAGAGGGATGTAATGGATTGTGGTTATTCACACACATATATTCTAGATATAGTATCCTATGGACTACTATAGGTGTAACGTGTACATGTTGTGATGGATTGAGGATCCTTACTCGGTTTATGGTATGTAATGGTTTGAGGTATAATACCCACCGTATGATACATGTTATGAAAGATGTGGTGGCTTCCAGAACCTACCTAGTAACTTTTGGTTGTGAGGATGGTGTGGCGCTTCACCCAGGTTTCTGCGGGTAAGCCTTTGTGATGCATGAGGTGCATATTGTGGTGCTTCGCCCAGGTGTCTGCATGAAAGTTTTTTTGGAGAGAGATGCGTAGGGCATGTAATGATGGGGAAAAGCCTCAACCCAGTGGGGAAGTCGTAGCGGGGTACCCTTGATATTATTTACTATATTCTATATTCTTTTATGCATTACACGGTGATAGTATGCTTGGTGAGGTTCAGAAATTAGTGTACCTATTTAGGTAATGAGTTAGTTTCACTTTTTGTTCACTGTGCTTTAGCATTATTTCTTTACTTTTTCACGAGAGGCTTCGGAAAGGATCCTTCTGAGTATACTATTATACTCACCCTATGTATATATAAACTATTTTTTAGGTCACTTGGATCAGGTTGGAGATCAGGCTGGTTACTACTAGCTTGTGGTTATAAGAGCTATTCAGGTTTGTGGTTGCTTCTGTTTTTACATTATTTTGGATACTTTCAGTTTTTCCCTTTCCAGTTGTAGTACTTTTTCATGAAATTTCATATATGCACTTGGGTTTATTTTATATTACAGTTATGAGTTGGAGTTTTTTGGTGTGTATCATATCTCTCTCTTATGCATCTGTTCACTTAGAGGGAAATTCCTACTATTTGTGAGTTTACTATACCCTCTGTGCTAGTTTCCAACCCAGGGCCTACTAGAGGTGGGACTCGGGGGTCATTATCTCCCTTCTCACATTGCCGGCACAGGAGGGGTACACATTATGGGAAAGGGGTCGTGACATGTGATCACTGATCTAATATACAGAATCATTATAACGTAATGGTTGTGATTAAATGCTACATTAGATTCTCTTGGTCTAAAAAATGGTTCTGGTCAATAGAAAAGAGGATAGAGACAACAAACATAAACATCATCTACAGTAAAAAACACGTAGGTAACATATTAATCTCTCCAAAAACATATAGGTAGAGTTATTCTTATCCTTGAATACATATTACCCCTTTCAACATATCGTCATTAAGTAGTTACCAAATCAAAAACATAGAAGAATAATACAACCAAAAAAAATTCCATGGTGATAATAAACCACACCATGAAACTATATTCAATGGGTATAATTTTATGGATCACATCATGAGAATGGATCCTCAAGATTTAGGTGCCTCTATTCCTTTCATTATAAATGATATTCAAGAAAAAACATTAAAATATCTCTACCAACTCACAAGATCACATAAGAGAGGCATCACTATGGGGACCACCATTAAGAGGGTTTCTAATAAACTGGATACCAAATACCATCATTTCATTCCTATATTATACAGTAAGAGGGGGGGAACTCTATTCCACCAAAAAATGGGATATCTCTATCTCTAAAACATCAAATGTATAAATATAAAATTTTTGTCATCCAACATTACCATGAAAGCTATATATTCCCCCAGATTATGATTGGTCACTATTGAGATAATTTGGTCAATTAGGGTCTATAAAATGAATATAAATATTTACCACTACCTCAATGTAATGTTCCATCTCTGGAGGGTCTTTCTCGTAGATAAACCCAAGTAGTATATAGATTTGGAAGAAATTTAAGGGGAAAAAATTTGTGTACCAAATTCCAATCCCTCTAGATCAATCCAAAACACAGAATATCAATGATCATATGACAAGACCACAAGGGGGGTTCCATGAACTACTAAAAATATGGTAGCAATTTTCAATGATCGCTTGGAAGAAACACATGATTTTTGTATCCATGAATTGAGGAATCATTGATAGACTTTTCTTCATATAATTACTCTAATGATATTCTATATGGCCTTCATCATTGTGGAGGATATATAATTTTCAAGATATACCACAACCAAATAGAATATTTTCAGAGATAACTCAAGAAGGACCAAAAATGGACTCAATCTTATATATTTACTGTCCCAATGGATCCCTGCTATTGATGTTCTGACATGGAGAGTCATCATGTTGATAATCAGTGTGTGATCTATGTTATATGTCATCCAGAAGACAAATAATTGATTAATCAACAATCGATACACAATCGATACACTATAATCCCATTTCTATTTATTCTTATCCAATTATCATATTGAGACCCACTCCAAAACTGACGAGGGACAAAATAATCATGTACCACTCTATCAAGACCCGACCCCTATGGTCTATTTTGTAGGTGGATGGATGTGTGTGAAAAAACCATTCCCTCATTGAATAGAAAATGGTCTAGTGTTGAGGAACCAAAATTCAGGACATAAATTGGAATATTTTTTCAAAAGGTTCTATTGGCACAAACAAAGAACCATCTCCATGAATTTTTTTTTCATGGAATTATTAGTGATTGGGATATATAGAGGATAACAATTCATGAAAAAAACTCTAGAGGACATATTAGAGTGTTATATTGTAATTTTAAAGCCTAAATGATGTAAAATACACCCACCAAAAATGTAGTAATAACTGAAAATAAATGGAATGAGAGAAAAAGTGAGATATCATTGCTCAATATATCATGGTTTGACCAATGTATTTCATCCATATAGTCATGTATCCATCTAACCAAATTATTATACCATATATTTATCTTTTCCAAGAGATGATATGACTTGTATGAGAAAATAACATATACTGGTGAGTCTGTACATTCCAAGTAGGATTCCATGAAAACCATAAAATGGAGTAATTAATTGATACAATATAATTCAAAACAATATAAAAAAGATGGTTAGTTAGATATTTTGATAAACCATAACAACCCATACATTGTAAATAAGAATCAAAAATGAGAAAGAAACTAGATTATTATATCCACCTCCTAGATAAAAAATATTAGTATTTCTTCAGATCCATTGGTCCATCTCTAATTCCCAATATCATGTCTGTGGATAAGAGAATTCTATATGGAAGAATAACACCAAGCCACTTCTGCACAACTTGAGGGGGGCATAATATCCTATTATTCATTTTTTGTGACATCATGAGAATATATGGGGATGACACAAACATTAATATTTTATCCATAACCACGTGATCACAACATTGACGGTATGAATTGTACCTTACTACATCAGTTGGGATTCTACGTGGTAGAATTTGGACATGAACCCTAGCATGACAGTGGTTCCAATTAGTGTTTAGTTGACCCTAAACATAGAGTGAAAGGTGGTACCGCTCATTATGTGGTGGACTTTCACCCCAGTATTACAAGGGGTTTCACTAATTAGTTGGAGGACCAGAAGCCTAGTATGTTTATGGGTATCAATAAATAGCTAAAGTAATGTTTCCATAGTATAATAGGGGTAAAAATAAATATTTAGTGGAAATGGGTGACATGCACTATGGAAAACAAATGGGGATACCATACTTGAAATATTTTTTAATGGTCTTTACTAATTACTTAAAATGATCAAGCATTGTTAAGGAAATATTAACACTCACAACACTTCACATTGTATCTCATAAACCAAAATGAATGTTTCTGTTGTGTTTTATGTGGAATACATTATAGGAAAACCCACCCATAGGCTAAAATATGATCCTTATTTAATGATATATGACTGATATAAATTCCTTGGAAAATTAAACAATAAGTTCATGTGACCTATCCTTGTCATCTAGTTATATTATCCTTAATACAGTGTTTGGGAGGCTATATAAAACTACATAGTTGGAACTGGTGGACTACAAAATGTCTCATACTCCCAAGGACTAACCATGCTCTCCCAACAAGTTATTTTATAAAACATATTTTTTCCATATACATTTTCATGTAAATGAATCCCAGTTATAATTGTGTACATGGTTGTTTCCATGTAATATGGCTGTGTCGACATACTCCAAGGTGTTTTGATATAATATGGTTGTACTGGAGTACCAAAACATCCCTATTTATTCCTAAAAAAAATTATGTGAGTGGTTCTTTTCATGACCATGTACTTTGGAAGTTCACACTGAGCCTCTATCACATGGTTATAATTATTTTAATGACCTTTTAGAGTGTTTTCTATTTATATACACCAAATACCCTAGCTGCTATTGTAGGTGCAGTATATTATGTGTGTTCCTCTACAATACGATATGTCCAATAGGGTAATTCAAATATACATACCTACGATATGAATAATCTTGATCTTCAATTTCTTGCCCAATTTGTGCCTAATTAATAACAACAATATAAAAAATTTGACATAATATCAATGAAAAATCGTTTCTTTTACTCCATTGGCTAGATATTGGAGGCCCAATTTACCACATGGGAGTTTATGTCATTATGTATGCCATAATGGAACTAAAATCCAGCAACCATATCATGAAAACCACATATAACATCATTAAATCCACAAGTCATTGTTTTACATTTCACTCATGTAGTTTTTAATAATGTGGGGGTTAGATCATTCTTGATTCAGCATTGATAATGTTAACCACAACTATGTTTAGAAATTTCCAAGATCTCAATGATTGATTGGAGTAAAGTCACAATAAAATTGGCATGAATGCCATTGGAAATTGTGATCATGTAAAATCATATAAATGTGGGTAAATCATGGATGATAGATGGTAGAGAAATATCACTGGATAATTAGGATCATTCAATGAAGAAAAAACTCTGAAAAAAGAAATCATGTTCTATTCCATGCTTATCCATTAATAACATAGTTAAAAAATAACATAACAAACCATGATTATTTATAAACAGAATGGGAATAAAACATTCTCACTCATTGAGAAAGGTCCACTGCGTTCATTACGTACCTCTCAATCCACATTCATCTGATATTCATCTCACTTGTATCCTGATCCATCAGTATAGAACAATCTCATTATTCAACCTAGGGATATAAGACTAACCATAATTAAATGAAATAATTATTCTATTTTTTGTAATTATGGTAGGATATGTCATCTAATTGGAATAAGTAAATTTAAGAAAAAAATTAAAGTATTTATTTTACAAAACATAGGAAACAACAGTCACCTCACACAAATCATTCGATTTATAAAAAAAATTAGGTCATGCCTATGGTAAACCACTTGATTTGTATCAAAATATGGTGCTATATTTCTCCTAAAAGGTAGCAAAAATTGGGGAAAACGTTTTACCAAAACAATGCATGTTCAAGATACGATATATTTAGTATATTTAATATATCAATACTAAGACTCCATGACCTTTTGAATCCCGGGATAAAATAGTTCATGTCGCCAAAAATATTCCTTAAAATATTGAAATTCCATCCAGGAAAAAAATTTATTGTTATTGAATGAAATTAAATGTTATAAATATAATAAAATGTCGATTATAGTTATCCATTTTTAGTGTTACATTATATATAAAATTATATGTGAGTCTATGTTTATTTGAAAAAAAGTTCTTCTTTTTCAGACAATATGGTTTTAATACACTCTTTGAAAAAAAATTATGTCGAAATAAATAACAATTTCATATAATATTATTATAAAAATACATTAATATACTAATTATTATGTATTATAATTAAGTGAAATGTGGTATTTATAAGTGAAACAAGTTTATATTTTTTTTGAAACTAGTATTATCCACTATATATAGATTTTATTTAAAAGATAAATTTCTTATATTTAGACAACAAAGATTAAATATTATATTATATTTTTTGTATTATAATTTTAAAATTATATAATTGTGATTTTTTCCAAAATTTCTATTGAATTTGAATTTTATGTAAATATTAAATAATGAATACATATATAGTTTGTATTATGGCTTCATAATAGAGAAAAATTGATATAATAAATATATCAAATGCTTCAAAGATAATATAAATTGTTCAGAATAAAAGTAATTTTTTTAATTAATAAATTTAATAAACCCTTAATTAATCCTACAAATTAATATTTATTCTCTGTTTTCAAGTAAATTAATTATGAACATGAATCACTTCCACATCAAAATTGGTATTATTTTGAAGTTTGTTTTGTTCTTTTTCTTATAAAAAATTGAACACCAATCCTATTTTGTTGATATATGTGTTCAACACCATGGGGATGATTGTATTTTAGAATAAATTAATATATAGAGAGCAAAAATAATGTTTAGAAACTATTAAAAAAATATCCTATATTTTTCTTTAAATAACAACCCAACCTCCAACACTTCTTCACTAAAAACCAATTTAGCATGATTTTTCTCACAATATCTTAATCGAATTTTCTAAAAATGAGTTCTCATGATTAGTATTATATCCTCCCATTGTTTTAGATTTTTCCCATAATGGTATGTGATTACCTCGTTCTCCTCACTTGTAAGGAACATTCAATATATTATTCCATTTTATATCCATATTTTTATTTTTTTTATGTGTTATTTAAAATTCCTTTAACAATCATTATGATATCCAAATAATGAGATGCTATCTTTAACTTCTATTAAACCATTTCACGAATAATTATTACAATGGTTATTATTCTAAATTATCATGTGATTTTTCAATGAAAATAATTTTTTAGTGAATAAAAATCACAATTTCTATTCAGTATTATTCAACTAAATATACCAATGCATAAATGTTTGGGGACTCTTGTGTATTTAAAACCAAATAAAAAATCACGGCACAAAAATAATAGAAATGATTTCTTATGTTGTATGGTCTACGTGTAATATTATTTTTTGTACATGATATGAATGTAAAAGTGGTCCCATAATTATATACAAAACCAAACCATTGGGTAATGTTTTTTCTCATGAGATTCCCTAAATTGCTCATGGGAGGTTATTCTAAGAACACAATTTTATTATGCTTCAACATTGAGACATAATTTATTATTATGATAACAAGTTTTCGGTTTTTTTATTTTTTTATTTACTCTTGATGTTAAATTTTATATCTTTCATCAATATTAATTCTTATTATTATCAAATATATTTTTTCTTGTTTTTATTTCTCTTGACTGATATATATTAAATTCACCAAGATATGATATTATTATTTTCATACTAGTCTATTATGACTCACCCCTTTGTTATGTATGTTCATAGGTTATACAATGAATTATTAAAATATTTATGGAATATGAGAAAAAGATTTGGAATTTTTAAATAATGATGTTCGCACCGTATTTCATGTAATATTGAAATGTATATAATTTCCCTAATACACTGGGCCTCAGGATATTTCGGGAATTTGTAATGTGTAGCATTATGTAATAAACATAAAATGAAGGTACAACTATGATATGGGTTTTCAAAGATAGTATTAGAGAATTGGATTATTATCTATTTAGATTATGATTGGAAAACATTACTATTTTTTTCAAATAATAAAAACAGAAAAATTTATTCCAATATTTTTATAAATTATATAGTTAGTGGTTTCATAAATCAAAAAATCCTAACTATATAAACCAAGTTTATGTGACTCTGGCATTGTTATCAATAGGGGTATTAACAATCAAAACATGGAATTGGGTGTTAACCTAATCAAATACTAGTAAATAATAGAGGCTTTACTATAATCCTAGATTTAAAGTCTTAGAGGGAATACATTTTTTAATAAATTGTCTATTTTTTATCTTTTATAAATTGATAAAAAATTTACCATTAAATATTCTATTAAAATATTCCATAAATAAAAAAAATTTAATAATAAAAATTAATTACTTTTTGAATACATGAGATTTTTGTCATATTCTTCAATGTTTATTGTTTCCCTTTTATGTGATTTAGTTTCTGAAAATGATAATCCCAAATTACATTTTAATGTATGTATTTGGTTAGAAACAAAAATAAAGTTAAATAATGAAATATTTTTCTTTCATAAATAAAAAATTTTCAATGTGTCTAAGGTTATATAGATTCTATAATTCCATTAAAATTTAGATGTACTTTTCAAACACCACCACAAAACCTGGAAGATGATTAACCATTGAAAATAAAAAACAAGAAATTATTATATCCCATTCCTATAATTCATCCCCTATCAATATTTCATAATGAATTTCCCATTTAACTTTATGATACCCCCTTTATAATAATTCCATTCAAATATCGATAGGGATTTATTTTTCTTTATATAGCAGAAATATATATTACTACAAGTAGTAAATTAACATATATATTGTGTATATCCATTTGAATCTATAAAGGTTGAAGGAGGAGGATGAATCTCCATGAGAATCATTATTTCTAGAATGAATTGTGTTTATTTATGATAAATCATATCATTATTAAATGATAGAGACCAAAGAACATTTAAACTATATGAAATTCCCATCACAAAGAGAATTTATTCCATAAATAATATTAGTGTTTTCATAATAATCAAGGGGTTTTTAAATAGAAATTATAAATGAAGAAATTAAAATTCTTGGTGTATGTAGTCACTGTAAATTAAATATATGTCAATATGTAAAAAAAGTGTCATCTGAATAATGGAACTGACTATATCAAAAATGGATATCCATAGTGTCTATTTATTTTCAAGTTATTATAAACTGTTTTTCATAATATTTCCATGATTTTCAATTACACTAACAGTGAAAACTATGTTTGGAAAAATAATTTCATGAAATTATAAAGATGAGGATATTTGTGAAGCATTAATTAATAGAATAATCAATGAACACATTCATACACTACCCACAAGTGCTGAATTATTTATTAGATATAGTCATGTATACAAAAAGGTATTGGGATGTCTGATCATTACAGATGAAAAAGAGAAAACAAATAAATTTTTCTATTTAATGATCCTAGAGTTCATATACCTAAGAAAAGTATTTAGAATTTGATTTAGTGTTATTCTCATTGATGATTTTTTGGACAATATCTATATAGTATATTCTGTCAAATTTATAAATATTAAAAATATTCTAGAATATATTAACATAAAAGGATATTATTATCAACCATAAAATGTTTTTAGATATAATAAAGGACTATGATTTTTAAATCCATTAATATACTATAAAGTTCAAAAAAATAGTAGGAATTATGAGTAAAATAGATCAAAAAACCCTACCCATGATTTGGATTGGAAGGGATCCATGAATCATGAAAATGTTATTTCTTCACATTGCAATAGTAAATGAATCATTAACATAAAAATCTCAAACAACTAATCAACCGTGCATTATTATGAGGATCATGGATTCCAATGTAGATAATTAAAAGATATAGGTATATATATCATATAATCATGAATTTAACATTGATAAAAATATTGTTATAATGTTTTCAAACTATATATGGGTTACATGAAAAGAAAATAATCATAGGGAGTTATAGATGATAATCACAACTTATCCTCCACTATTAATCTTAAAATTAAAAGAATATATAGAAATAATATTTAAAACTTCTACTATGAATAAATTAATATAGAAATTATAGAAATTGAGTCTCAATGATTGGAATAGAAACATTTAAATGATTAATGAAAAATAATAATTCTATGATATAAATATTTTCAATACTTAAATGTAAATGGGGAAATGTGACAATTGATTTCATTGTAGCACTCTGCAAGACATGTAAAGAAAATAATTCTATCTAGGTGGTAGTGGATCACTATATAATGTCATAAAATTTCATTTTTATAGATTTGTAATTCCCTCTCGAATTATTCCAAAATATAAATATAAGGGAGGTTGTATGTATACCAAATATAAAATTTTACAGAGTATATGATCATAATTTTAGGTGTACCATGAGGTTCTGGGGAATACATCCAAAAATATTTGATACAAATAAAATTTATATTAATACATATTATGTAAAAAAGTAATGTTAAATTGAGAGAACCATTAAAACACTATAGAATATTTTGATAAATATTTTACTATATTACCAAGGATATTAGGATCATAACCTTCCCATAGTGGACTTATGATATAACAACAATTTTTATTGTATCATTCATAGGAACCTTGTGAGGCTCTGTGTGGGAATACATACCATAATCCATCATAATGGAATGATGTTGGAGGTGTTAAATGTATAAAAATTATCTTTTCCCAATGATTGTAGAGAAGGTAAAACCCTTAATAATAATACAAAATCAAAAAAATATAGAAAATTTATTTGGGATAAATCATTGTTGTAACCTTCAGATTTAACACATATAGAAATAGTTCCATCAGATATCAAGGAGGTTGAGATTCATAATGTTTTTAAAGAAGTAAAATCATGGTATTAGATTCATCAATCCCATTGATATCCTTAATTACATCGCACCTTTTAATTATTGAATAATACTCCATACCAATATTACGTTACAACATTATGTATTCATTATGTCCCTCTTAAGTAAGTGCGTAATAGACCCCACACTTGTATTAAATACTTAGGTGGTTATATTAAGGATTGATTATCCATTCGAGCAGTATCTAGTGAATATCATAGGTCATGGAAAATGTCTTTAAAATTAATAAAACACACATAGTCAATGTTTTATAGTGTAAAAACATAATTTAAGAAGATGTATAGAGACAGAAAAGGTGATGTAATAGATATAAAATCAAATGTTTTAGTATATGAAATGAAATTTTAAGACCGAAATATTTGATATAGGGATAATTTCATGAGAGAAACATATAAAAATGAAATTCCAAATTTTTAATTAATTGATTAATATTTTATTAATGTATATAAAAAGAATTCATTACATAAGGTTATTAGTTTGGAAGATTATGAAATATAGTATATAAAAATTTAAAAAATGTTAGAAATTATAAAAATTGATGATATATATGTTGTACAATGGTATTTTTTATTAGTATTTTAGGGGTTAGGATAATGTTTAATTGACATGGATGGAAGAAATAGTTCCCACATCTAGAAGTATAATACCATGAGTTACCAATTTATAAAATCTTTTGATGGAGAGAGAATCTACTAGAATTTCCATTCCCCACCCCAATATGAAATTCAACAACTGAAACATGATTGATGCCATTACAATAGATGTTCAATATTATTGAGATCATGGACCAAACCACACTAGCTGAACCACACCAACAAATGACCCCCCAATACACACCATACAGTTAATGAATACAATGGTGTAATAGGGGGATGTGAATACTGGACCTTATTTTATGAATCATTATATGTAATTAAAAATAAAAAATTCAGTAAATTTATCAGTTTATAAACATATTTTAAACATACTATTAAATATGAGTTAGTTTTATTCCCTAAGAGAACAAAATTAGTTTATTAGAAAATATATGGTTATGTCAATCATTTGGATAAATTCAAGAATTTTGCAAAAAATAATAGTTACATATTTAAATAGTATTAATAAATATTTATAGTCAAATAATAAAGTTATATAATGAAGTTATATGTATTATTTAAAAGGTTGATAATATTTTAATTTTCATAAAAACACAAATTTTCTTGTAAATATTTCTCATTATGAAAAAATAATATTACCTATAATTTTAGAAAATTTCGTAAATATATAATCATTAATGTAGATATTCAATATTAAAAAATGTTGAATTTTTATTATTTTAAGAGACATATTATTTTTGGGTAAAAACTAAAACATTATAAATATTTGGTTTTTATTATGACAACATAATAGCAGAAAAGTTATGCGGTCAATACTATAAAACACATCAAAGACCAAATATATATTTCCCATGTATAGTATAGTTTTTTAATTATTTTCTATTATGAAAACATAATTAATACTCAAAAATTGATATTTAATTTTTTTTATATAAATTCAATTATATACGAAACTAAATCACTTATAAATCAGTAATGTTTTTTTGATAAATACGTTCAGCTCATGGTCATATAAAATTTTAAATAATATTACACTTTGGCCAAAATTATTGGAAAACAATATGATGGGTCATTGTTTGGACTACAATATCAAATATTTTCAAAACCATTGTATAAAAGAAAAAATTATTTCCAAATTCCTTTTCTGTTAATACATACACTATCTCACACTAAAATTAACTGAAAACCAATAGATCATAATGTATCTCTCCCACTATAAATCTATTTAATGGTGTTTACAATATAATAAGAATATTTTCTAATGATTTTATAAAGAAACCTCACAATTTAAGGTATTATCTCAACCTCTACTATGTTTATGTGAATTAATTTTATTATTCCATTCAATTTATAATTTTTCATGATGAAATATATTTTTACACATAAATTTCAATTCCTTAGGATATAAATGTTACTTTAAGAAACATTTCACTATCATTAATGTTTTTTATGATATTTTATATAAACATAATTTTCTTTCAAAATTATCCTATAATATTTCCTTGAACATTAGTTGGTTTCAATACCCATACCCATTTCTAGTAATTTTTATTCACCTAGATGTACAAATACTTCGTTGATTGGGGTCATCATTTTATGTAACCCACACGACTAAACCATGGGATTAAAAGTGTTTGATAGTGATCAATTTTTATTATATATTTGGAACCCAATTGAATTTATTAGATGCAAATTTTTTGGTTATGTCAAAATTATATATATGAATTGTGTAATGTTTTTTACTACTGATATACCATGAATAGTGCATTAGTTTTTATCCCAAAAAACATTGTGCCATGACGTATCAATGATTATCCTTGATTAATTCTTACGATGTGTTGTTTAATGATTTAACAAGATTATATTGTTTTCTTGATTTTATATTATTATATTTTGATGATATGATAAGGGTTTTGATTCTCACTCCATTATGTTACCTTGATATTCTTAATGAATCAAAATTATTACATTTATCATTTTTGGATTTCTAATTCCATATTTGGGATTTATAGATCATATATATCTTATATACATCCTCAGGTAACCTAGTGAATTATTTGAGGATTGAGAGAATATAAGGGAATGTTTTTGAGTGTTAAAATAATTTTATTACACATTTGTTTCATATTGTTAGACTATGAATCAAATTTCTAAAATACTCTTGTCATCTCTATATTATTGGATTTTATAAGATTGATTGATGTAATAAATAAATAATAGATTTTATTAATTATAAAGTTCATCATTTGATAGTATCTCATTAAACCAAAATAATTTTATAATATTTTTGTTCTATTTTATTAGTCTTTATATTATATATTATGTTGTAAACTACACATCAAATATATCCATAAATGTGGATTAATCTAACGATAGATTTCTTGTTGGATTAAATATATTTTACCACTTATATTTATAAACAAGTCTCATAATCCATTTTTATATATCTTTTATTTCGAAAACATGGAAAAATATTATAAATGTATCTGTACCATTGAATCCCACGTTATTTAAATATATTATATTATTTATATCATCCATTCAGACAAAAAACTCTAAATCATCTAGAAAATATTAATTTTTTAAGTTTTATAGAGTAAATTTAAATTATTTGATGTATTACTCTATTATTTTTTGGGGAATTATTATGGATACTAAAAATACATAAGGGAAATTTACCTCAAATATCAAAGCATTTTCCACTAATATATTGTGAAATATCCTAATAAACATCTTTATTTTCACCCTAGTTGAGTAATGGAAAATTAATCTACAAAATATGTTTTAAATAACAATATTACAAATATTTTATATTATTTATAGAATAAGTTTTTTCCATCTTATCTCAGGATGGAGAAGTCCACATGACATATACAAAAAATAGTATACTACACCATATAAAATAAATACACACGAGATAGAAATACAAAAATTCATAGAAAATATATCATGATTATAAATTTGGAGAAGAATAGTTTGTAAATAAAATGTTTTAGTGATTCCCAAAATTTATTAATGAAATTAACACACATAAAAATACCATGAATACAATATCTTAGTTGATATAGTCATGATATCCCAATGAAATTAGTTTCATTTTCAAAATGTATATATAGACAGATGTTTCCATTTAAATGACTATATATTTTATGATGTTGTCATATTAGTAATGTAATGCGATATTTAATTGAATTAGAATTGATGATAAAGAAACTATGAAAATGGTTGGAGATTCTGTTAAATCAAATTCAACGATCACTAATGAATGTTATTATTAGGATATATATTCAAAATAAATATGATGTAGAATAACTTTTAAAATATATAAATAAATTGATAATAATAATGAAATGATTAAAAGGGAAACCCTTTGGGAATTATAACAACAATGACATAAATGGAAACATAAAATGTAATGAAAATTCTTATAATGATGTTATATAACTAATTTTTTTGTAATCAATAATGTGAGAACACATCATGCTAGGATTCACAGAATGGAATCTGAAAATAAAAAAATATTATATGAAAACATTAAAATGGGAAATTATTTTTGGATTGTTTTTTACTGAGGAAATATATTCTTATAATTAATCTACATATGAACATGGATAAGTAATTCTATTCATAATGGGTATTTTAAACATGATTTGTATCTATTCTCAAGTTTAAATAGACAATTATTTTGATTTAGAAAAAAAATTATGGCATATCTAAATAATGAAAATGGGAAATTACATAATGATATAATAAGAATGGGTCACCTATAAAAAATTAAATTGATGAAATAATATTCCTATTATAAATTTTTTTCATGACTAAATAAAACATATGGAGATAACATATAATTGAATATGTAAATATTATCATTATTTGAAATTGAGTCAAGAAGAATATAGAGAGCATATTAATCAATGTATGATATTAATGATGGAATTAGTTACTAAATGCACTGGAATTATAAAATTTAATGTTCATAAGGATTTCGAGAATATTTAAGACATAAAAAATAATTTATTTCTCATATATTTTCATCTTTATTATCCCAATATTAAATGTTTCAAATTATATTGGGAACAGAGTAATTCATCTACTAATAACATTGGACCCTAAATAATATTGATTCAAAAAAAAATTTCTTGTTAATTTTTGGGAAACATGAATTCATAGTCTCATCAGAACATGGTGAATTGATATTTTAAATCCAACATACATGAATGGATAACCATAAAAATTATTATGATTCAAAAGATATGATAGCAGGGTTTTTATGTTTGTAGACACCTCAAAACTAAAAGTATATATAATTGGAAATGTTTTTATTTAAAATTATATTACAATTTATAGATTATTATATATTGATGGTATAAAACTTAATATAACTTGAACTTCAAAATTATTTAATTATTTCAAAATATTAAAATCTGAAAATGTTATGAGTACATTATTCAAAACATATTTTGTTTTTTTTATGATAATAAAAATTATAAACTATATAAAAAGGATTTTTATGAAATTTTATGTAAATATGTTACATATATTAGTGTTATACTAAAAAATTGGGTTATAATGTTAATGATTCTTAGACATGTAAATTAAATATTATTTCATTAAATGGTGGTCATATCAATGTACTACAGGTTCCTAAACTCAATGGGGGAAACCACATTTTTTATTCAATCATGAAATGAATGCTAAGGAAAGAAATATTCAATAAATTAATGATGTAAAATAATTTATTTCCTATTGAAAATTTCATTTATAATTTTTATTTATATTTCTTGAACATGTTTATCCTTAAATAAATGTGATTTGTTTATTATAAAAGATACACATGGACTTATTTTCATAATATCATTCTCATATATAATGAAATTTTTATTTTTTTTCTGTAAAATAGTTCAAAATTAAAAATAAAATTTTATAATTTTTTTTAAAAGTGACATTGGTGGAGAACATAAAAATATAGAATTAAAAAAAAAACAAAAATAGGGATATTTTCATATTTTTCTTGAAACTAGATGACATAAAAAACGTTTTTATTTAATGAAAAAATATAACTACATAAGATTTTGAAATATCAATGTATCATTAGTTAAGCACCATAACTATTTCTCATCTAATAATGTTAATACACATTTTTAAATTTAATATATACTTTTTCTATTGTATATTTTATTTAAAATACTGAATAATTTATAAAAAAACCCACCACATGTTTTATGTTTTATATTATTTGGTTTTGAATTTTTTAAACACTAAATATTCCATTTTTTAAATTTGATTCTAAATAAGATGATAATTTATTTTTTAGTTTTTTAAATTTTATAAATGTATATAAATTTTATATTAAAAAAAATATAGTTGTTATTGAACCAATAATTGTTACCATATAGTTAAAATCACATAAATGAATAGAGTTTTATTTTGGATAATATGTTTATATTACCCTAAGATGTATATTTATTGTTAAAATGTTCATAATATTTTATATTTTATTGGTAGATTTGGGAATCTCTATAAAAAAATAATATATAATGTGATAATGACCATTTTTTTAAAGATGAAATAGATAAGTTTTTTCTAGCTACCATTCTCTTCATTACAAATTCATACATGATTTATTACAAAAGATAACTCAAAATACAACCCAAAATATTGATATTTCAAGTGCAATAGGGAAATTTGGTATCATAAATAACAATATAAAACATGGAAAATATTTTGTTATAGAAATCATACCTCACAATACCATACATAATCCTACATCGGTAAACATGGGGATATTAATAAGAAGTGGTTGAGTTATAAATCATAGTAAGGAAATAAATATTTTATAACATTAAAATAGTAAAACAAGTCTGAAAAATAGTGATACAAATGGATAATAAGAGGTGTTATAAGAATAAATAAGAATAATATGACAATATATATCATAATAACATGAAAGAGACTTGGGAAACATGATAACTTAAAATGAAGCATCATTCTCATATGTCAAAGGATAAACCCTATGTCATAATTCATGGAAAATACTAATAAAGTAATAATGATTAATCCATTTCCCAACACGTCTCCTCATGATACTAAGCTTTAACTAATGTATTGAAGGGATATATAATTTTCATATCACCTATCAAATAAATTTCACTCTCATGAATCTGTCTTCCACATAGATCATACACCATGTAAAAATTCATAGTCATAAAATTTCCAATATAAAAGAGCATGAGAGACAAAAATTTATATCCCTAATAATGATATATATGTTCATAATGGTGACCAATTTTTTTAAATGGGAATGTTATTCCATACACAATTATTTTGGTAAGGAAAATCATAGTGCAATTTCTACACAAAAAAAGAATCACATGTAAATTCATAAAATATATCAATAATAGTAAAAGTGGTATCTAATAATTTTGAAATAAAATGTTATGTAATTAAGTAATTAATGTACATATCATATTACTTTGAATTGGATATATAAGGCATAATATATTAAATAAAGATGAGTAAAGGGAGAAGAAAGGATCACTTTCCTAAAGAGTCTGACTCAAAATGCTTTGGCTGATTTTTTTATTGCTTGAGAACCTTGAGAGGACTCTAGATAAATAATGTCATAGATAGGATATGATCCAAGGATTTTTTTGGAAGTGAAATTAGAGCATTAGTAGCATTACATATGAAATGAGTGGGGATTTATTAATTATTTCTCAACCGTAGGTTAGAGACTCTATATAATAAAATAACCAAATGCAAAATCATTACATGATTATTAACCATGTTTTTGGCCATGTGGGGTTAAATTTAATTTTTTATATGTAAATTAGAAAAAATAAAAAAAAATAGTACCATTAATTATATGGAATTAGTCAACTATTAGTGAAATTAATTTAATACCTCAATACATACTAATGGTTTTGTTGGATCCATAAAGTCATTATAAAATTTATAAAAAAACATAAAATAACCTTATTATAAATAGATAACATAAATTTTTTCATGGATACTATTTATAGTATTTATTACATCACCTTTGGGTCATTATGATGTAATAATACCTACTATATATTCATATAATATTTTCTTTTTACAATAAAATTCGTCTGTTTAGTAAAAATTTTAAATATTAAAAATTGAATAATTTTTACAATATGATTCGCAAAATATTATACATTTAAATAATTACATATTCTATATATCTGTATTTTTACTTTTATAATAATAATGAATAATTATTAGGAAGTTGTGGGGTTTTTTTTGAAAATAACAGTTTTTGAAGACATAGGAAAATTACATTTCACTTCATAACAATGATATGATCATTTATATTTGAAAAAAATTATTGAATAAAAGTATCTTATTTTAATATTATTTTTTTCAAAAATATATTTTTTCTCAAAATAAACATCCTATGTGAAATTGGTTACATATAAAAAATAAAATTGTTATTTGATTATAAAAAAGTTAAAATCATCTTCAATTAACAATAAGAATAAAATATGAAAATTGTTATATTGAAAATATAATATGCATATTCATATTATTATAATCTTGATACATATCCCATTGATACTCTAACAATCACCATATTAGTGAGGTGTTTAATAGTGTGACATTCATTGTGTGATTGTCTTACATAGTTTGGGTCGTGATCTCAATGAGCATAATTTCTCCCAACAACAGTTTCACTCGTTCATAAGTTGTTGAATCTCATAATGGGATTATTTAAAGTTAATCCAATTGATTATATCTATATTCAATGCTTAGTTTAAAGTTCATAATATGGTATATTCCTATAAGGGCATGTCATCACTTCCTTGATCTATGTCAATTGGATTTTTTAAAACACTATGTTTATAAAAATGATTGGATCATAGGCAAACACCTATAATATAAAAATTTATTATGATTAATGGTATTTTAAATCAAATAGGATATAATGAAACCAAATATGGGATATTATTTTTCTATAAATATATTAAAAAATTATTATATATAAATAAATTATAAGAGGAAATTTAGTATTAAATGTTTTGGTGGTTACAATATTCACCCCTTCATAAATTTCACCCTTGAAATTTTTACCTTCCCACACTAAAATGGATTGTGGTAATTATGTTTCCGCACATCCTATGGGTAAAATTTTGGTTCCCCAAACATGTATTGTTTTCACAAATCCATGTCCATGTTAATTTTATTACCTAGTCGAACATCATTTATACAATTTTTTCAGTGGTTTATTTTCATACGAAATATCATTATGCAACTGTACCACTTCTATATTGAGTACATGTAAGCAGTCTGGAGTTTAAATTCTATATAGGGACACATAAAATAAATCATGTCCTTGATATTGGTTAGGTTTTAGTGCTAGTCAATATGCCACAATTCCTATGTGATCAATGATCTAAAAGGGTCCACTTTATTATTTATTAAGCTTTAACTTCATCCCAAATGTCATGAATTTAATCTATTAAGTTATACAGAGGAATAATATGTATCTAACCTCAAAATCTATGTCTTAAAAAATTATCTTCATAGATCTTATGTCAACTCTTATAACCATTGATGTGATCATGAATAATCTTAACCATTTCCACAATATCCTTTCCAATTTTATGAACTAGAGTTTTTAGTTCCCAACGTCATATAAGAATAATGTTGATCATTATATATTACAATAATGGTAATTTTATGGATTTATTTTTTTTCTTGAGTGGAAACTGTAATTGTATGAGAACACAACTTGGTGATGTTTTTTTATCACATCCTCCTTTGAAGGAAATTGAACCTCCTCCCAACATATCATATAGATTATGGAAATTCTGCATCAATTTGATGGTGATAAGTAATTATGATGTTCAAACCATTACATAGAACTTCATTAAGACTCATCCATAACATTTTGTAAAATCATGGACTCAATTAGATACAATTGATAGTTGTGTTACTCGCAACATCACCACTTCTCTAATGCATATCCTTGCAATTTATTGAGTGATAAGAACTCATGAATAAAAATAATGGGTGTTGTCTTTGTAAAATGATCCATCACAACCCATATAGAATTATTTCATATTGATGTCTCCATAAAACCTGGGAAATATTTCATGGTGATTTTTTCCCATATTCATCTATTTCTATGTAATGTTTGTGTCATCACCCTGTATTTGTTCATATCATCCTTCTTATATTGACATAAAATAACTATTGATGTATAATTTGTTATAACCCTCATCATATTGTAGAAAGAATAGTGATCTCATAGATCTTTATAAAACATGGTTGTTCCTAGATTTTTTATGAATATTGAGCTATTTTCATAATTCGATGACACATTCATTAAAATGGGGGTAGGTGGTACACATAGTCATGACCCAAATCATACATGACATTCATAATTATCATTTATCTTTACGAGTTGACCTTTTATTATTTATTATTTTTTCTTCTGAATTTTAACATCATATCTTTGAGGGTTGTTTATCTTCTCCATATGAGATGGATGATCAATAATTTCTTGAAGGAATGAAGATGTTTTTCCCTTTATGAATCCCATGTTTATCCATATCCTTTCTTAGAGGAAAAAATATTTATCAATTCTCATTAGTAATTGAATTCCTATATTTTGTCAACATAGATAATACTATTATTTATTAATATTCCCATGATGGAAGTGAATTGATCAATCATCGTACTTGATCATCTCTAAACATCTTCATTAACAAATATTCATCTATTACTGTGTGAATATTTAGTTGCGGATTTATTAACTTGTATATAATTAAAACATATATTCAAATAGATAATGTCACTATATTTTTAAGGATAATATCAATAAAAAAACCATAGATCATTTATTTGGTATTTCATTTTTTGAAGCTTCAACTTCCATGAAACATAGGCTAGCACATTTTCATTATTCATTAACACACATCCCAATCCCCTATTCATAGCATCACCGAATACACTGGAATGTTATCCACTAGTTGGTAGTGTGGGAATTGTTGTAGTGATAAGAATCCTTTTCACATACTTGAATATCTCTTCATATAAACCATTCCAAAAAAATAATACTCCCTTCAAATATACCTTGTATATTTTGACTGAAAATCACAAATAAATTCATAGAAATAAATAGTGGTACAAATCCAATCGAATGGAACAACTGAAAATTTTAACATATATATTCCTAATACATCAATAAACTTATTCTTTCATTGAAGGACCGATAAATATCACATTACTTGTGATGACATTACCGATGAAAGAGACTTCCTCCACCAATAACCTATAGTTTTTCTATATAACATAACACATTAACTTTTGTATGGTCTTTACCGTAGATCATATATTATCATCATGCTCTTCATTAGTTTTGGGGTATATTAGAATATCATATATGAATAATGGATGTTTCTGGTGTAATATCTAATGAATCTATTCAACAATTATGTGCTGATTTATAGGGAATAAGACTGTCTGAATAGAATTACTATGAACTCATAGTGGCTGTACCTTGTATAAAAAAAAGTTTTGGGGATTTCCCCCTTCTTAACCAAGTCATAGTAATATAATGACTATAGATCCACCATGGAGAAGAGTTTTTGATCACATAGTCGTTAAATGAAACCCTAATATATCGAATATGATACATATTATTTACTATGATCTTATTGAGATCTAGATTGTAAATGAAAAGGAGTATTGACCCATCCTTCATCTTAACAAAGGAATTATAGAACCAAAATAAGAATCACTTAGTATATGAACCAATTTTCTATATTCACCTATAGTTGTTTCTAAATCTCCTAAATTTCCAAAAAAATTCATTATATGATTAATCTAGGATAATTATAAAACCCCATGTATAAGATCTATTTTATATAAATCTTTTTGGGAAGTAGAAATACCATAAAATTCGTTGGAAAGAACATCACCGTATATCCTTAGAATTGGATAATGGTCATGGATGTCCCTTTCCATATAAATAATCATTTGATCAAGATATGATTTTTCTTGGAGAAAAACTATAAATTCAAGATATTTTTGGAGTTAATGATTTTTCATCAAGCTCCTATTATTTTTACTAAATTATATAATTATTCTAGATACATTGAGTGATTTCATTATCACAAAATTTTATGGTGGATCTATATAGGAAAATCCAATCCATATTGACAATTGGACAAAATTCCACTAATAAAATTTTGAAAATTTTATCATGGAAGTTAATCCGACTAATTGATAGTGAAGAATAGTTATACAACTTTGACAGAATAATTTCTTGATTTTATTTTTTCACTAGAAGATATAATTCTATGATTTGTGGTGGTGTTTTAATAGTTCCACTTGAATATCATGATATGAAAAATATAAATAACCATAATAAAAAAAATATTCTATATTATATAATGGAGTAATAGGTTAACTATCACCATTTCTTTGTTAGGATTCATTTCAGTAGATTTAATGAAAAGAGCTCTCCATTTTTCCCATGGATTTTATTGGTTTTATCTGAAAACTATTGGTTTAGTTCATTGGTTTCAAATGTTCCCTAGCTCCTTGTGTTTTTAAAAATGATAAATGTTGTGAGGGTTGAATGGATAATTCTTATCTTCCATTGGATTTGATGGATTTTATTTTTTTAAATCACATTCTAGATGTCCATTCCTCCCACACCTAACTATTAACTCATTCCACATAGACAATTTCGTAGATGATTATTTCTACCCATTTGAAAAATTTAAGGCTATAATTTATTAAAACCATTATATATCTCCCTTGGACCACCAAAATTAGACTCAACTATTTTCTTTTTATCAATTTGAAATCAAAGAAATTATCTAACCTATAACTTTACATTCAGTGACGATCAAACAATCTAATCATAGTAATTAATGTCTTATATTGAAATGGATTTTTATGACTAAGATTCAACCCAACATATATGTGTTCAACATTGAATTTAGTGCTAATGACAATAATATTTGTGTAACACAAAAAGATTTATCAAATAAATTAAATAGTGAATTCTTAAAAAAATATGTCTCTATAAGAACCACTTTGTTACAACCTATCCAGTAAAACAAATTCCACCACAGTGTTTTTAATTTTGAAGAAATAACATATATGGTTTCTTTCTATAAGATACATAGAGTCTAATAAGACAAACATAATGTTTGGTCGATAGTAACATACCCTTCTAAATAGTAACATTCCCTTATGAATAGTAATTAATATTATGTAATCATAAATAACACAAAAAAAACTTCACCCAAGAATGTATAAATACAATTCAGACATCTTATATGTGACAGAAATATATAGTATAAGTATTGGTATTTTTTCATGTCATAATTATATTAATTTCAATTTTATGATTAATTTAATAATTGAAAATGGAGAAGTATTTTCATAAATTATAATAATAAATTTTTACTTTAATGTATTCTAGTTATAAGATAATTACATGGTAGCGTGATTAATTTCATGAGGTGTTATAGTTTTTAGGTTGTTTTTTAGAATGAATAATAATTTTCATTAAAAAATAAATTAAAAATATTTATCAGATTATTTTCAAAAAAATGGATTTTAATTCTGAATTATATACATCAAAAAATGGTTGGGTTTAATTTTTGATATTTTATTTAAAATACTCAAATTTTTTATACATAGTAAAATACTGTAATTTACCATATATTTACATTATCGGTTATAAACACTATTCCTAGTATCCTGGAAGATGTACAAACACTTGGTCTAAGAAGACATGAACTTATTACTATTATGGGTTGCATTAATAAATAATATTGGTTGTATTGATAGAAAAAATATAATAATGAATAATTTATTGAAAAATTACTCATCTCCTCCAATATAAAACCCCCATCACACTCCCTTATCCTCACTCCTATAATTCCTTATTACATGCAAATATTATTCAAAAATATCTTCAAAAGTTCCTCCCCCATGTCCAGAAGAACTTGGTTACATATAAAGAAAAACACCTCCCCCACAAAGAGGCTCTCAAGGAACATTACTTGAAGACATAAACACCTCTTTTCATTTCCTTTATTTCATGTTCTCTAATATGTGGTATTGTTTACAAGTTTCCATACCAAGTTATTATTTCCATTTTATATTTTCTTCATTTTATATTATGACTATTTAATTAATGTGTGACCCATATCCCCTATATTTTAATTTTTCTAAAACAATGTTGCATTTCCATCACGCTACATAATTTTCGTCTTAAAATATATCCCTTTTCAAGAATTAATTTTTAAGTTATTTACTTTTCTTTTCATTTTTATTGTGTTAGGACATGTCATTTTCAATCCCCCTTACTATCCATATTACTTGAGAATTAGGAGATGCCTATTTTCTCTCATCAAAATATTTTAGGTGTTTTTATGTGACATCGTTAGGCTGTCAAATTTTTGTATTGGATTTCTCAACATTTATTTTATTTCAAGTTCCTTTTTTCATTCCTTGACTCATTTTATCATATTTTTTTTGATAATGATAGTTCCATAAACATTATATAATGTTTTTTTATAATTTAATGATTCATTTCCATCTCCCATTTCCCCTTATTTTATATTATAAATGAAAACACAAACCAATATGTGTACAATTATTAGATTTGAGGATGATGGGATTTCAATTTCTATTACCATTTTCAATTATGGTCATGGAAAAAAATTTATGGTTAAAAAGAAAATGATATATTTATATACATATATTTATAAATGATAACTTAATGGATTTTTCCATATTTATTTTGTACACATGATATTCTTTTATAAAGAAAAATGAGTTCGTTATGATAAAAAAACACAAATTAACCAAAGAAATTATCATAAACATTTTATATAAGGATTCATTTTCAGTCCCAGAAACCAAATGATTTTAATCTAAATATGGATACCTTTTCATTTTTGTGATATACATGTTCAAAACTAGATTTATGAAAATTAAAAATGATTTTCCAAGAGAACTCTTCTTTCTAAAGTAAAATAGATTTTTCTCAGCTCACATTAACTTTTATGGTATATATGTATTATTCCCCATGTATTCTATATATGTGGTGTATGTACTACCCCTTGGTATATAATATCTATAGTCTCATTATTCTTATGAAATTATAATGGATTATGATTTGAACGATTCAAGGGAGTATGTGACACATTGGAATGTTTATGGATTGTTTAATCAATAATTTCTCAAGGTATCATTTAAAAGTATCTTTATTTATGTCATCATATTTTGATAAATCTTTTATTTCATAGGGGTTTATATACTAGGATATCATCTTTAATATTATGTTGAAGGGTTTTTTGATTAGTTTGAATTTGGATATTCTATCGTGATACCATTCACCAATTAGCATCGAATGGTTAATGTATATGATTAATGTATGTGGAAAGTTATTTACATTTCATATGTTTATTTAAATATAAATCTATATGTTCTTTATGTCTATTTTCATTAATAAGAGTAATGTATTATGATTATTAAGTGTCGAGTGGATCCTAATATAGCCCCTCAGGGCATCGGTAGGTCTCATTAAAATAACTATTGTCTAGGCTGGAGGCATTGAAGAAATTGTTATTTATAGTCCCTACATGAGGCCTTGAAGGTATGGTTATGATGTCCCACATTATGAATTACATCATTATGAAATTTTTACTGATAGTTCATATGGTTATTCCACTATTTGAATCACCGTGATTATGTTTTATTATGGAATTTTTTATTCATCTATTATTCCTACCATAAGGTGTTCATGTTAATTTTTAAAGGATTTTTTTTGTTATTTTCCACACAAAATGCTATGTTTATGATATCTTCTGATGCATTTCATACACTAACTAAGAATATGAGATCTACCCTTTATTATATTTCATTATCATTTGTAATTAATAAGTTTTTTATGAATGACCTGTAGGGATACACATAGAGTCGTGGATTCTTCCAATAAAACATATTTTTTTGTATTTTTATTTCATGTTGTAATGTTGAAGCTATGTATGTATCTAGTTTTTCCAAAACTACTAATCTACTTAGTCTTCAGGATTTTATTCCTTATAAATCTTACAATATAAAAAAATAGGGCATGAGATCCAGGCAAAAGGGGTTGGGTCATTATAGTTGGTATCAGAGAAAATTTAGTAGATAACATGGAATCTAGATTTAAAAAAGTATATTATGGAACGATACCCAATGATAAATAGTGAGGATAAACATACATGAAAACTATGTAATTTTTTTTAAAGAATAGATTATGTAAATCATTCTATCAAATACATCCTTTCTTGAATACTACAAGTTGATGTGTTTCTAGCATAGATGTACCAAGGAGTAACATCTCCGAAAAGGGATTTTGGGCTTGACCTAGGGTAATATGGTATATGAAAATGGTCCATATTGTGCACCAAGTTTTACATTCCTAGTTTATATTATTTGGATAATTCACATTTCTTTTCTTATATTCCATTAGGAATGACATATTCTTCCCGTGTACCCAAAGTATATGGTTCTATGTTTTATGATGCATAAATTTATGATATGTTCTATACCATGTTTATATTTATATAAAAGACATAATTTTATGAGATAATATAGCATATATTATTGATTAGAAATGGTTCCATGTATATGGAATGGTAAAATCACCAATAGGAGTGATGAAAACATTAAGAGTGATCATATCTCTCAGGATCTTAATCCATCATTTCAACGGAATACAGTCTCCCCTATATCCTCGTCATAAGAAGAAATAATATCTTGAGTTAACAAGGTATGTAAATGACTCTATGAGTCCCATAGATTTTAAGGGAATTAAAATATAAAGAATACAGTAGCAAGAAATATGGACAAAGTGATGAAGGAAAATAATGGTTTTCCCATATGTGGTAACTATGGAAAGAATCACCCTCGTAAATGACTAAATGTAATGTGTGTGTGTAATAAGTGTAAAGAACAAGGAAACCATGTCCATGATTTCATGGTTATGAAAAAAGATTCCAATGTAAAATTCTTGACCATCATGGAGACGACACACTATGTGAATCAATGTCCCAAACATCAAAGTAATATAACCCAAATAATGATTCTGGATAATGATCATGTGATGATGATACATTAGATGAAGTAAAATGATCAATACTATTAGTATATAATCATTTAATTTCAATATTTTGTTAGAAATGTACAAGGAAAAAAATTATTAAATATATAAGGAATGTACAACAGTACTTTTTCATTATATATTTAAAACTAAAAGTTTAATGGTACCAATAAAATATATTCAGTGTAATGTTTGTCCTTTTAGAGAACACATGATTAACGGATGGAAAAAAATAATATATTTATATTTATGAAGTTATTAATGAAGAAATGATTCATTTGGATAAGTATTAACTACATCAAAAATGATTTTTGACTTGTCAACAAGTGTTCTATGCTATCATTGATGTGGTTTACAACATTTATTGATATAAAGAATATATCTAACAACATATGTAATGATGAATGCCTTTTCACCATAAGTTTTTTTTAGTTTGAGTTATTAAAATATTTAAAGATGGAACATTATAAAGATATTAACTTATTTATAATGTAAAAATTTTGGGCTTCATTATGTTGATTAATGAAAAATAAGGTAGCATATGTATTGAGTAGGATAGATCATGGAGTTCTTAATAAAATAATCATTTTACAATTAACCCATATACATGGATCTAGAATGGATGGATATGATAATGATTCTAAAGTATTGGATCATGATCTTTTAGAAATTAAAACCATTGGAAAAATGGATTAAGTTGATCATTTATTGAGGTTATAAATTTTAATGATACTAAATGATAAAACTAGTGCTAAGAGATGATGTATTGATTATTCAAGGCACAAAAAAGGATACGATTGTGTTTATCGAACAGAAATGTATATTTATACTCTTATAAAGAGGAATAATAAATCAACTCTAGGAATAGAGTATGAAATAAAAATGTTATGCTATTATCAATTTTTTTAGATATCTTTGAAATTTTTCATAAATATTGTTTTAGGTTTTGTTGTAATTATCTTTCATCTGACAATGTTATCTATTTGTTTCCCTCAAAACATGATGGATTGATTATTCATCAATGATCATGTCGTCTAATTAGAATTTGTTGTTTTTTTATAATAGATGCATTTCCATTTCCTCGTATAAATATGTTATTTTTTATGGACCTGGATCTTCATTTCAGGTATGGGTTTTTCTTTTATAGTGTTTTTGAGGAAAAGAGGAGAATATGGAAATTAATGCAGCACATGCTATGTTTATTGGAGAACAGGCCATGTTCCTGGTTGCCACATGTGACTGTGTACTGACCTTGTAACTGCTCATCTCATGGTTGTGTGGGGGAACATAGAGACTGCTTAAAGCCAAGGCCGGTTAAGAAAAGTACATGTCATGTACATTTAAATAAAACAACATGTACTTTTCTATTTAATTGTTATGTCGGACTGGGGTCGTGTCTTGTTAAAAAAAGGTTTCTTCTCGACTCACCTCATCAAGAAGTGATAGATACCAATGAATATTCTCTGGGCCTCTGACACACAATCTGTTCTCCGAATCGACTCTGTCAGTTGCATTGGAATCGAATCTATGAGTTCTTTCTTATTCTAGAGCTTCATATCTTGATTTATTCACTCTAGTGGGATATTATTAGTTGAGTGTTTTTGACGTTTTTTTAGATCTACCACATTTTATATTGATTCAATGGTTAACATCAGAGTATATCGATCGTACAATGCTTTGGTAGGTGGTTTTTTCCTTTTTGTAGATAGTCTTTGAATATTATGTGCAAAAGATCCCAATAACCTAGAAAGAGGTATTGCGTGTTTAGGGATTTTATCCCTATTAATTCTTACTATTCCATCTATTCCTGAGTATAGGTTTTTTTATTATTAATAGGGTTATTTTCCATGTTATGGATGTGTTTCCCATTCTTGTTCTGATATAGACCATTTTTTCAAGATTTTCTATTAGGATTCTTGGTTTACATGCCTTTTATTGTTAATATGGAGTGAATTTATCTAATGTTGTTGTATTCCATGTGTATATTTATCCATGTAGTACTTTTAGGTTTACTTAGGTTTTTGAACATCATTTGTGCCTGATTTTTTTACACAGTGATGTGAGAACCTGGTGTAGTGAGACCATAGGTGGAATTGAGATTGAGGGATTCCCCAGAGTCTCTGTTATATTTAACATACTACGAGGCCATAGAGGGAATTAACTTTGAGGGATACAGAAGAGTTTCTATAATTACCGTTATAAGACCACATGGGTAATTACTGTTTATTTCTTCCTCAGAGTTTCTGTAGTATATCATCAAAAGGCAATAAGGGGAATTGGCGGTGATTACTTCCTCATAGAGCCTCTGTTTGGATTAGACCAAAGGGGTTTTACTATTTGAGAAACCCAAGAGGTTGTTATATCCTTTAACATGTCAAACCAGAGGGGTCAGGATATGGGAACATACCCAGAGTGTTACAAGAGATTGTTTGTTGAACCATAGGGGATAGGTTGTGAGTACTTCCTAGAGGGTTACTTTTTATGATTAGTTACTTCCTTGATATATGAGAACAAATGTAATTTCACTGTATTATTTTTTACTTTTGAGTACATCCTTTTTTACTAGGTTGTATTTATTATTGTCGGTCATATATATTCACTTACTGTTAGGTAAAAATATTTGGGAGGTTTCCAACTAGGATTCTTCAAACACCCTATATGGGTCATTATTTTGGGCCCAAGGAGACTATATTGTTGCAGGTATAGAAAATGGAAAGCACCCTTCTATGTCAGATACTTGAATACTGGGGAGTTAGAGAGAATTGGACCAAGCTGAGGCTAGCAATGCTATTGATGTTTATTTTTATCCTTGTATATTGCTTTAGTACTAATATCCCGCATTTTGACTTGTTTCTCTGTTTTCTGAGACATTTGTATTAGGAATAATTTATATATGTTCTAGAGTTGTTTATTTCTTTTAGTATTAAACTATTTACTACAGTATGGTATTCTTATTTCATCCTATACTATTATCAATTTCATTCTATAACATTACTTTTCCAATGAATACATTGATTCCCCACTATCACACCCAAGGCCCTCACTGCAAGTCGGTATCCTCTAGCATTTAAGGAAATTAGTTTGAGTCCTTGTGACCAATCGGGTATGGTGAACCTCTGGGCGACACCAGGAACTGGGACATTACAAAGTGGTGTAAGAGGAGGATTCCTTTCTTTTTGACTTACTGTTTGGAGCCAAAAGTTAGGGATAGGATGGAGTAGGTACATTGTAATAAGCTGTACTGGGGATTAAATATCTAGGGTATAGGAAAAAGAAAATTTACCTCATATATTGCAATATTTGTATATATTTTAAATTATTTCTGTTGATTTTATGTCACATTTTTGTGATTCACATGATTTTTTATGTTAGTGATGATATTATTGAGGTTTTATTTCTGTTGCAAAATGATGAGATGTGGGTATTCCATCTCATACTTCATATAGACACTTGAAATATATCACATGTTATGCATTATTTCCATTCCATTTAAGGTGTATTACTAATTTACCATTATTGTGATAGGTGTTTTTTAAGATACGCATGTTGTTGAGATATATGCCTTTATTGAACTCCTACTATTTTATAGGTTATTGAATTGTGTAGGTTTTGTTTGAATGAACGACAATCCTTGGTTCTTAAGGTGTTATGTGCCCTCATGGATTGGAATTTGGTGGATCATTACGATGTTATTCTTTTTTAGGACTTGTATAAGATTCCAAAAATTTATTCTCATGGAGTATGGGCCCCCACATATTAGAATTTAGATCTTCGATGTTTGTTTCAGTATTTTTTTGGGTTCTGGAGAAGTTTATGAGGCTTACTGTGTAGAAAAACCTAGAATACATGTTGTGTAATGATTAATACATGTCATGTGTCCTTATGTAAGGGAATGAACTATTTTTATAAATTACACACTGTGTAATGTATGTACACAATGTGTAGTCTCTAACCGTGTCAATCGCTATGTGGGAAGAGACACAAAGTTGGGAAATCCTTGGTGGTGCACGCTATGTACTTGACGTACCGCCGTGTGTATAGACCTTGTGTCCAGCTGTTTGACCAATGACATGGGTGAATTGTCGGTAGAGAGTAAACATTGTGTCTGGGATAGACACACCATGTAGAGTTAGCCATGTAACCTACCGTGTGGCTAACAACACGGTTTGGTGATGTTCTTCTACTATACGCTGTGTTCAGAAAAAACACATCATGTTGTATTTATCTAGGTGAACTGTGTGGGTTAAGTCATGTAGAAGAAATCCAGTAGGGGAAATTGATTTAAGTATATTCCATTTATTGGGAGAACATTCCTAGTGTATGGGGTGTTACACGACCATGGTTGGAAGGAGTACACGCCTATGTTAATGATTAAAGGAACATGACATATAGGGGTCACACACACTTTATATCCCTATTTTGGAAATATAAATCATGAATGATTTCCCTTATCCAATTTTTGTATTTCACTTAAAAGTTTTATTCCTTGTTAAATATTGATCTAAGGTGTTCATTTGACATTACAGAGTCATGCCCCCGAGACTTCATCCAGTTGTACGCCAGATACAAGGCAATGAGCATACACCAGACATGGTAGATCAGGGACTAGCAGCAGATCCTCTAGTCATGTCCATCATGGCACCAACCGTCATTCTAGACACATTAGTTGATGTACTGTTTGTCGAAGGATTCATGAGGTTTATGTTGACCTTCTAGGGAGCACCACATCCTTCCCCGTCTAAGGAAGAGTTGAAGCGCATTTTTCAGCAGCAACATCCTCCTACTTTTTTCTTGGGATGGGGGACTTCAGGATACTGAGTCATTGTTAGAAGCCATGATATCAATATTCGAACATCTGAAGACACCTCCAGTGATAAGGATGATGCTAACAATGTACATGCTAGGGGAATATGCCAAGAGATAGTGGGATGTGATTTCATAGGTGGGATGCCAGTAGGTTATGACATGGAATGACATTCAGCATACAATCTATGATTACATCTACCTGGAGACTTTGAGGGACGATTGATCCAAAGAGTTCGTGAGTCTGTAGTAGGGTACACTTTCAGTTAAAGATTATTCTTCTCTCTTCATAGAGCTTCAACACTTTACACCAATCCTAGGAGGAGGATAATTTTTTTGGCGAGGAGGATTGAATATGGTCTCAAGAATGAAATCTGATCACATGTGAACATCTTAAGATTGACAGAGATATCTTCAATAATCTACTAGGCACTAATCACAGAGCTTAACTTTAGAGATTATGGATCTATGGGCCAGGGCAGTTCGACATAGAGAGTTTTTGATTCTCTAGAAGATAGTAGGAAGCACTGTAGGGGCTCTACACATGGATATCCTAGTAAGAGAATTACACCTTCATGTAGCCTAGTGGTATGCTACCAGTCTGGGAAGGGAGGCCATATGAGGCCAAATTTCTCGAGAGACCTAGTTGAGAGTCAATCATGTGATGTGATGGGACATCTTCAGCAGTTCTATCAGTTTTTCTCACAAAAACTTGTTATCAGACTTCTTCTATGACCCCACATTCAGGAGTAGCAACGCCAGTTTCTCATCTGTTTTGGGAATTGGTGTTCTTCTAGACACTAATGATAAGGTTGAGGTCATGGTCATGGTAGGTAGTTGGTAGGAATTCAATGAAAACAATGTAGATTATCTAAGGGTGGTTAGGTATGGTCATAGGGCTATATTACATGCTATCCTTTTGCAGTAGAGTAGACCCAGTAGGATCAGGATCCCATACCATCTATAGTTTGAGGTACAATCCTAGTTACCTCAGTTTTAGATTATTCACTTTCTCATATAGTGGATTCACATAGTTTCATATCATTTGTTGTAATATAGTGCCTTCGGCTTTGTATATTTACTCCTGCTGATGTCTTGAAGCAGGAAAGTCTATTGGAAACATGAAATACTAGTTTATGTCATTGATAGAAGTTCCCTCTTATGTATGGTGGGTGTAAATTCACATGGTACCTTTATGTATTTGAAATGATAGGTTGTGATGTTATCCCAGGGATGGAATGGTTAGTTTCCTTCCAGGAACTGGTAGAATATTATTGTTTTAGGTTGAGTTTCACATCACCAGATGGAGGTTTTTTACACAAGGGAGAATGAGATATCTAGGAAAGTAATCCAGGACCCGAGCATCATGGGTTGGGAAGAGTTACAACTCATGTTACTATTCTATATTTGGATGACTAGGGGACATCATAGATGGACTTTCCACTAGTGGTGGATCATTTTAGGGTGGTGTTTTTTAGAAGAAATTTTACTGTTTCCTCCTAATAAAGATGTAGAAATTTTTATTGAGATAATTTCAAGAGAGGAAAATGTGACTATTCCTCCTTATAGGATGGATACACAAGAGCTGTAGGAGTTCAAGAAGCAGTTAGAGGAGTTGTAGGCATAGATATATATCTGACCTAGTACTTCTCCTTGGATTTCTCTTGTACTTTTTGTGAAGAAGGCAGACGATACCCTCAAACATTGTGTGGATTATTTAATGTCGAATCAACTGAAGGTCAAGAACTGATATCCCTTGACAAGGATTGATGATCTATTTGATTAGATTCAATGATCCCGAGTGTTCTTGACGATTAAATGGAGATCTGGTTACCATTAACTACACGTTAGGCCTTTTGAAATACCTTGAACAACCTTTTGGCACATGAATGGTCTATACAAGTTTGTGGTTATACCATTAGGCCTCATGAATGCGCCTATAATTTTCATGGCACTGATGAACTAATTGGTCTATACATACATGGATTCGTTCGTGGTGGTCTTCATGAATGATAACTTAATGTAATATCACACTCGGTATGACCATGCCAAAAATATTGATATCATTATGTGTACACTGAGTGTGAATAATTTATAAGCTATGATCTCAAAATGTCACTGTTGGATGGACCAGATTCACTTCTTGGGTCATGTTATCATATAGACAGGAGTGTTAGTAGACCACGAGAAAGTGAGAGTTTTAGTTTTTTTCGGAGCAGCTGAAGAACCTCTTTGTGGTAAAATGATTTCTAGGGTTGGATGGATACTACATACGTTTCATAGAAGTCTTTTCATGTATCTATGTGCCACTAATAGGCCTGACTAAGAATTTTTCAATGTACTTGTGGTAATATTTTTGTGAGTCATCCTTCCTGGATCTAAAAGGGAGGTTGACTTCAACATTGATAGTTTTATTACCAGAGGCAGGGATGTGTTATATAGTTTACTATGATTTATCAAGTATCGGGTGGAGAGAAGTGCATATGCAAGGAAAATTAGTTGTTGCATAAGGGCCTTTGTAGTTGAGGCCACATGAGAGGATTTAACCGACACAGGATCTTGAGTTGGAAATAGTTGTTCAAGCTCTACGTTGTTGGAGTAATTATCTTCTGGGACAGAATTTTATGATTTTCACATATCAAAAATGTCCCAAGTATATCTTTACATTGTGTGATCCTAATTTGAGACTGTGAAGGTGGGTTTAGTATCTTCGATCCTTTGACATTGAGCTTTCCTACACATTGGGGAAAGGCAACACAGTAGATGATGCATTGAGAAAGGGGACTCAGATACAGGAAGTTTAGGTGGACATTTATGAGTGGCAACATATGGATCTGTTCTCTGAGATGAATATGTTGTGTAGGACAGACATGGGTAGGCATTCTTTTCTTCAGTAGATGTTACCTTTTCTCAATATGATCAAGTGATAATGAGGAAGCTATCATATTTTGAAGGTCTAGTCATATGGTAGAGTGTGTCAAGAGAGGACCCTATTCTTGAATAGACTATAGGTGAGGATGAGATCTAGCATTTTCATGGGCACGTGTATGTGGAAGTAGATATACATGAGGAGATGATGTAGGAAATTAATTCCTTATTTAGGGACATTCCTCCTAGTCCCACAAAGATGAATCGAGATCTCCACAGTTGTTATTGGTGGCAACGTATGAAGAGAGATGTTTTTGGGTTTTTCTTGAGGTGTTCCACCTATCAGCAATTGAATGCAGAGCATCAGTGACCAGCATGGATTTTGTAACAGGTACCTATTCCCGAGTGGAAGTGGAATGATTTCATGATAGAAATAGTTACTTGTTTACTGAGGTTGCCTTGAGGGAATGATGCAGATTGGTTTATCATTTACAGACTCACAAAGGCTTCTCACTTTATGCGGATGAATGAGGTCATCAGTTTAGATGAGGTGGGGAGGTTGTACATCTTGATTATTGTCGTTCTACATGGGTTTTCACACTCCATTGATTCACACAAGGATTCATGTTATACTTCTCTAGTCTAGAAAAGACTATAATGGGGATTTTTATACACATGTACTTCTGAGTACAACTTCCCACCCCTCGACATATGGCCATTCCAAGCATACGATACAGGTGCTAGAGTGCATGTTTTGATCATGCATCTTATATTTTGGAGGTTCCTGGAAGAATAACATAACTCTTGTGGAGTTTACCTATAATAATAGTTTTAAAGAAACTATTCAGATGGATCCTTATGAGGTTTTTTATGGTAGGCCAAGACGATCACCTCTATGTTGGCTGGAAGAAGGGGGGGCAGCTCTGCTATGAACTCATCTTGTCCAGGAGACCATAGAGAATGTGGAGTTGGTTCGGAAGAGGATGGGTACTGCACATCCATGGAAGAATTCTAATACTGATCGAATGAGACAACCTTTGGATTTTAAGGTCAGAGATCAGGTTTTACTTGGTATCACATCGAGGATAAAACAAATGAATATTAAGAGATAGGGTTGGATTTCAATGAGATGTGATGGTCCATTTGGGATTTTCTAGTGAGTTGGTCCTGTTTCCTATTGGTTGCGGGGATCTCAAAGGAACCAGATGATGAATGATGTTTTCAATGTTTCTCATCTACGGCATACTTCTCATACACATCTCATGTGTTTCAACCCAAAGAGTTGAGTTAGTGGTGGAAACATTCTTCAAGTAGCATTATATCTAGATTGTTGATTGTAATGAAAACGTCCTCAATAGTTTGTCGATTCCTCTAGTATGATGGATATGATAGTAGAGGTGAGTACAATAAGAGACCTGGAAGAGGGTGGTCGATGTATGATCATAGTGGAGTGAGCTCTTGGAAGATTCTTTTTCTACATCTCTTTTCTAGGGATATTATTGGATGAATTTCATTAAGGAGGAAAGTTTGTAAGAACCCAGATTTTCATTTCATGGATCGTATTTTTATTTTTAGTGTTTTGCTGAAAAGAGGAGAATATGTAAATTTTTGGAGTACACACTGTGTACATTAGTGTACATGTCCTGTAACTGGTTGTCGGGGGTGACCGTGTACTGACTGTGTAATGACCGAGTACATGGCCATGTGGGGTGACCTGGAAGCCACTAAAATTAGATGCTAATTAAGGAAAGTAAAAACTATGTACATTTAAAGAACATGTCATGAAGATTTATTTTTAATGGGTATGACAGATGGGGGTCGTGTCTCATTCATAGGAAACTTTTCCTCTTTTCTCATCTCATCCAGGAGTAACAGACACCAAAGAATATATTTGAGCCTTCGACTCACCATCTATTCTCCGATTCAAACTCTGTTGGTTGCAGTGAAATCACATTGGTGAGTTCTTCCTTCTTATAGAGCTTAATCACATGATTTAGTATCACTCATGAGATAATCTTCGTTGAACGTTTTTGATGTATATCAATGTATTCCACCTTTTAGTTCAATTAAAGGGTTGATGTCATAGTATATCGATTTTAAAATGCATAATTACAGGAAGTTTGATAATGAATATGGTTATTTTCCATGTTGTGGATGTGATTCCCATGATTGTTTTGATATTGAACATTTCTTCTAGATTTTCATATTAGGATTATTTCATTAAATTTACAGTATTGTTAGGATGGAGTGATTTTATCTAATGTTGTGGTATTCTTTATAGATATTTAGAAAAGAAGTAAATTTATGTTTACATTGGATACTAAACATCATTTGTGAATGACTTATTTACACAAGGCTATGGGAACTTGAGGTAGTGAGACCATAGGGGGAATTGACATTGATGGATTCCGCAAAATGTCTATTATATTTATCATGTTGCAAGACCATATGGGGGATTGACATTGAGTTGTCCCTCAATGTGTTTATAGTTACCGTTATGAGACCAAAAAGGGAATTGACATTGTGTTCTTCCTCAGAGTGTCTATAGATTATCAAAAAAATACTATACGTGGAATTTACGATGAGTGTTTCCTCAATGATTCTTTATTTTTATGAGACCATAGGGGCTAGACCATGTGAGCTACCCATGAGGTCATTATATCCTTGTAGTTGTTGATCTAGAGGGGTTTAACTATGAAAACATACCCAGAGGGTTTCTTGAGATTGATGGATAAGCCAGAGGGGATAGGCTATGATTACTTCCCAGAGGGTTACTTGATTTGATGAGTTTCTTCCTTGATATATGAAAATGAATGCAATTGCACTGTAGGATTGTTTACTTTTGAGTACTTCTTTGTTAACTGCTTCATTTTGCCTATTTCCTTCCATATATATTCACTGAATATTAGGAACAGATATTTGGGTTATTACCTACTGGGATTCGTCTCACACCCTGTTTGGGTCATGGTTTTAGTCCCAAACAGATTTTTTCTATGGGTATTGGAAAGGTAAAGTGCTCTACTATTTCAGGTACATGAATTATGTGGAGATGGAGATTGTGGGACCAAACAGAATATTGTGATGCTATTGGATATTATTTGATTCCCTTGTTTGTTGGTTTAGTACTTTAATCTCTAATTTTCACTTGTTTGGCTATTTTACTTGACATATGTATCATAAAAAATATATATATGATATAATGTTGTTTATTTCTTTTATTCTTCCACTTTTTTAACACTGTATAGTATTTTTATTTCTTCTACTACTGTTATCTCTCTCTTTCTGCTGCATTACTCTATCACTGAGGGCACAGATTTTCCACTTTCACACACATGGCCCTCACTGCTAGTTGGCAGACTCTGGAATTTGGGGAAATGCGCTTGCGTCCATGTGACCAACCCAGTATGGAGCACCTCTGGGCGGCACCTTTAACCAAGGCGTTACAATTTTAATAATATTCCTAATATGGGTATCCCACAATAGTATTTTCATGTATCAACAAGTAACATTTGATATTCAATTTCATATTCTGAGGATGAATTTTTTGTATGGAGGGGATAATGTAACACCCCAAATTTTGAATATAAATTTAATTTTAAATTTTTAAAACACTGTATATTTTCATGAACAACATTGTTATAACCAATCTAGTATACATAATTTTACCACCAATGTTTTTTAATTCGAATAAACTTCATACTCAGTTGAGTTCAGTATCATACCATTATGAATAGTAATGAATACTAAATTTGTCAAGAAATACAATCTTCACCCAAGAATGTATAAATAAAATACAAACATATTATATTTGAAAAATGAGCATAATATATGTATTTGTAATTTTTTATTTCATAAAAATTTTAATTAAATTTTTTGGATTAATGTATAATTTAAATTGGAAATATATTTTAAAAAAATTTAATTGTAAATTGATGCTTTATTTTCATTTGGTTATAGGATTAGTATAAAGGGCCTCGAGTAATTTTTCTAGGTTTTATAAATCATCTTATAATTGGTAGTTTTTTTGGAAACAATTATGATTTTTTTTTCTTTAGATATATAATATTTATAGGCTTATTTTAAAAAAATTGATTTCATTTTTAAATATTGTACCTTGAAAATAAAATTGCTAAATTTATGGGATTTTTCTCATGAATTGTAAAATACATTAATTTAACATATTTTTACATTATCAGTTAAATTATATATTCCTATAATAATTGATAATATAATAAAACATTATTCTATCTAAAATGAACTTATTACTAATAAGGGTGTACTGAATCAACACTATGGGTTGTCATGAATGAAATAAAAAAATAATGAATAATATATTTAAAAATTTCACAACTCCTCCACTGGGACACCCCCTTCAATCCGACTTTCCTTCACTCATCTAAATATTTTTTCCTAGTCTAAATTATAATCAAATATCTTCCCATGTTCCTCTACTATGTTTATTAGCCGATGGTCTCATAAAAAGGCTAGTACCTCTCCCCTAAAGGGGCTTTAGAAAAAGGTAACATCAAGAGGTAAACAACTCATTTAATTTTTCTTATGTTCTCTTTTATGTGGTCTGTATTTCATGTCTCCATGTCATGAATTGCATCCATTTTATTATGTACTTGTACTATATAATGAGTCTTTATTAATGGGTGAGAAATGTTCCCTCTATTTTAATGTGTTCTAAAACCTTGTTGCAATGCCATCTTACTGTAATGTTTTTGTCTCAAAATCACCCTTTTTTGTGAATTATGTTTATGTTATTCTACTTAATTTTAAAATATATTATGTTGGGAAATTTCATTACATATACATATTACAATCAATATTATGTATGAATGATTAGATACCCCTTTTCCCTTATCAAAATTTTTTATGAATTTATAAGTGACGTCGTTAGGCTGCTGAATTTGGTTAAGGGATTTCTGAACATTTATTTAATTTCTATTTCCTTTCATTTTTTTCACCTCATTTTAGCCAAATGTTTTAAAAATACTGAACCATACATGTGTTGTAGTGTTTTTGTGGTAATTTAATAATTCGTCAACATTTTTCTTTTCCCTTTCTTTTATACTAGAAATGAAAACACCATATAATATGTGTTTAATTGTCACATTTAGGGATGACTGATTTTCAATTTATATTACCATATTTAATTATTTTCATGAAACAATTTTTGATGATTAAAACAGACTATGATATATATATTATAAATTACATATGGTTTTAGATTCTTTTTGTATACATGATATTATTTTATAAATCAAAATGATTTCATTGTGATTAAAACCCACCAATTAATCAAAAACATTATCATTAAAGATTAATATAATGATTATTATTTACTCCAAAAAACTAAATAAATTTTATAACCATGTAATCACAATGTATACCCATTTTATTTTCTTAGATATACATATTTAAAACTATATTTATGAAAAATACAAATTATTTCTCAATAGAACTCTTCTTTCCGAAGTAAAATTTCTTTTTATCACTCGACATTTTCTTTTTTGATATTTATATATATATGTATTGTACACCACTTATTCCACTCATGTGGTGTAGGTTCGTCCCATTTTATATCATATAAAGAGTCACCTTATTCTAATAAAATTATAATGGATTATTATTTGAAGGTTTCATAGTGGTAAATGACACTTTGGAAGGTTTAAGGATTATTTCCTCAAGAATTTATCCATGGTCTCATTAAAAAGTTTATTTATGTTTGAAAACATCATTTGATGAATAATTTATTTAATAGAGGTTTATATCATAGGATATCATCTAAATTATTTTTTTGAATGGTTTCTGATTATTTTGAATTTGGATGTTCTATCTTGATATCATTCACCAATTTTCATTGAATGGTTAGTGTTTATGTTTAATTTACAAGGAATGTAATTTAAATTTAATATGTTATTTTTAGAAAAAAAGCCTTTTTTGTTTATGACTTTTCCCATTCCTAATAATAATTAATTGGACATTGTATGTTTCAGGTGTGGTAATCTATAGACCCTTACTGCATAAGTAGGTCTCATGAGACAAACTACGGTCATGGCATGAGGCCTTAACAAAATGGTTATTTATGGTCTTGGAAAGAGGTATTGAATTTATGGTTATGATTACCCACATTATGAATTCCATCATTATGAAAGTATTATTGATATTTCATATGGTTATTTGACTAGTAGAATACCTATGATTATGTTTTGTTATGGAATTATTCTTTCAACTCTTATTCCTGCCACAATGTGTTTACGTTCATTTTTTAAGGCATGTGTTTTTATGAATTCACCATGGTTAATGTTATATTGTTGATATCTTCTATTGTATATCATACCTATAATGAGCGTCTAATCTCACTCCTTTTTTCTATTTCATTTTCTATGCTCGTGAATAAGTTTATTATGAATTACCTACAAGGATAAACATAGAGTTTTGGATGTTCCGAATAAAATATATATGTTGTATTTTCCTTTCAAATTGTAATGTTGAACCAATGTGTGTATCTAGTTTTTTCAAAACTACTAAACTAGTCAGTCCTTCAGTATTGGATTTCTTATAAAGAAGCCAGTATAATAAAATAACGCACCAAACCGAGGAGATTGGGGTTGGGTCCTTAAATGTGGGGTATCAGGATTTCATTGTGATGTATTACACCAATGAGTTGATTTATTTTTCATCTTTTCCCATGAGGGAAAGAAAATCCCATTCCATTTTACTGTGCAGATTTCGAGTAAATTATTTTTCCAATAGTAATCTCTAGAATTACTTCCACCCAATTGATTTGATCTCTTCTTCATGATTTCAATTTTTATAAATCTCCACCACTAATGATATTATACCTATAAATGATAAATATCCAGTATAAAATTCTCTCCAAAATAAAATTGAATGATGGATATGAACTTCTCAATGAATTTGATCCATTGTTCTTTTGTTAAGGGATCAGTTGATCCAATAAAATGTGTGTTTCATTCTCGTATTAGGACCAAAATATATTCTTTTTTACACTTAGGGGGATTTAAATAGTCCTCATGATCCCAGTTTTTAATTATAAACATATTCATCTAGGACTGTATGGTCTCAAATTTGTGATTCTCGGTCCAATCGGGTTGCACAACTCATTTGGAAAGCTATCAAATTGGTCATATCATTAATTGTTTAATTGATTTTACCTATTTCTATACAATTGTATCAATAAACAGAAAAATATGAATGATTATTTTTAAATAGATAAACACACAATTGGGATTCCAATCAAATTAAATAAATAATATAACAAGAAAATGTATTTCCTTAAAATATGAATTTCAACGCATCTATATATATAATCCATGATTTATTACCAAACATAAGTTCTTCTGTGTAATATTTTATTCTTTAATAATTGATCATAAGGAGCATATGAATTTTCTATAGAAAATCATTTGGTAGTGAAATAATAGGTGTGAATCATGGCCCATTGTTGTGCACTAGTTATAGTCGAGTCATGATCATTGTGGTTTAATCATGTTTTACGTTTGTACACCTGTGACAAGGCAACATCCTCTTGTAGAATCTATACAATGAGGTATTGTTTAGATAATACATTAATTTTAAAGGTACAGAAATATATTTATGTTTTATTATACTTATTTTAATGCTCATAGATTTAAAAAGATTTTTCTTATTATAATATAAGAAATAAGTAATTGCATCCCTTAATACAAACTATATCAAACCATATCATTATTAAAAATTAATATATGATATATTATAAATTTTTTCAAATATTACAACCTAGAAGAAAATGAATTCTAGTTTCTTAGGTAATTATTTCCACTACATAATAATATAAAATTAGAAAAACATCATATTTATTAACAACGTCATTAACATTCTCACACATAAAAATGTATCAGATAACCTGTGGTCATACAAAATAAATTGGTGAGCTATAATGCTCAGAAAGGGAAAAACACGGAATAACATGATGTGGGAAATATAAGGTAGAAAAGATGGATACCATGGGGCATAAAATGTGTAATAATAAAAATCGTTAATAATTAAATTTAATATAACATTATAACATATATAAATCATAGGAAATTTTGAAACATCTTAAAACACTTCATCATAAACATAGGTCATGGTTTACTATGAAAACATAATGACGAAAAATACCCAATATTGAATTTGTTTTACTCCATATCCCATCATAATGTATCAGGAGACTAAAAATTTCTTAATTCATTGCAGTGATTTGTAATTTTGGTCCCACCCATTACCTTCATTACATTATCCTACAAAAGTCTTCCATATAGATCAAACAACATCGATTTATTCTTAATCATATTTTTTCCCAAATTTTTTTTAATAAATAAATTTAATTCAATAATAAAAACTATAATTTTATAATTTTTTTCACATGTTATTGAAAATGGGTATTTTATTTACTACATAATTGTTTTGGCATGAAAACTCATAGTAAAATATCAGCAGCATAGCATTATCACCTAAAAATTCTTAAATCGGTGTCATGAAATAAAAATGGGTATTAATTATTATTTTTTAAATGGTATGTAATAATGACATGGAGAAACATTTAAAAACACTATTTATTAAACATATAAAGAAAATGATAATATCTAAACAAAAACAACTCGGAGGAGGAATGCAACACTTACATTGAGATTGTGACTTCAAATAGTATGGAGGTGTTTCTTAATAGTTTGAGGGAACCTTGGGAGGACTATAATGATGGTATGTATGAGTAAGAACACGCTATGAATATTTTTAGTGAAGTTAAATGGGATCATGGGACTATTTATATAGGAAATGAGTGGTGGTTTCTTTGTAATTTCTCAAACCTAGGTTTTGGAATCTAGAAAATAAAATAAAAAAAATATAAAAAATACCTTGGTTATTATTTTTATATTAAAAAATGGGAGTGGTTCTTATTATTTTATATTTCCATGTTCCTAAATTAAATAAATAATTATCTTTAAATGAAAAAGTGACTCATATTTTTCAGAAATTATTTTTAGACCATAAAATATATTGATGGTTTTAGAAGATTCATAATGTAGTTATAAAATTAATCATAAAACATTAAATAAAAATATTTTATATTTAAAACATATTATTTATGTTTTTATCCTTTAATTTATTTATTACATCACATTTTTTATACTATTATGTCATAATACATGTTGTATATTTATAGGACATAATTTTTTAGCAGAAAATTCAATTATCTAAAAAATTTAAGAAAAATTCACCATTTTATAATCTAGACAATATGATTCAAAAAAATATATTAGGTTTATAAAAAAACTTATAAATATGTGTATTTTCTCTTTTTAATTAATATTATATATTTTTTGAGAAGTTATCATATTTTTTTACAATAAAAATAATCAATACCATATAATAATTTCATTTTAATTCATTAAAATCATATGATCATTTATATTTAGTAAAAATTATTTTATAATAAAATTATTTATATATGTTCCTTATTTAAAAAAACCTTTCTTCATTAAATAAAAATTCTTAATTGTAATTGAATTCCAATTAAAAATACAATATCTATTTTTTTACAAAAACAAATTCATTATTAAGTAATGATATGGAAAAAAAATATTGATCATTATTCTGCTGAAAATATTATATAAATAACATTATTATTATGGTATTGTTACATATCTACTTAACACACTTGAAAACACAGTAATAGTTAGGGGTGAGATGGTGATACTTTAAGAAGGTGGATCGACAAAAATGGTTTGTTTTGTGATATAGATGTTCTTGAACCTCTCATGTAAAAGGTTTCGATATTGTTTATATTGATGGATCTAGGTATGGGATTGGTAAATGGAAATCCTAGTGATGTAATCTCCCTCAGAGTCTCTAATACAATGGATTTATAATGATCAACCATACTGGTTGATTCCATCACTTCTATTTTCTATGTTAAATAGATTAGATAGAATCCAATAATAATACTAATCATATGACCACTATTCAATGCTTCTATTATCAAAATTAATGATTATTAATAGCCATTAAAATTAGATAAAATGTTATAAAACTCAATAATTACATGTGATTTTTATGAAAATATTAATGAATAATACATTGAAATAAATTAAAAGTGGAATATTACTTATAAAAGATTGGGTAAATACATTTTCACCAGAGTGAAAACTATAAATAACGTTTTTTATCATTATGAATTTTTATAGGATTTTAGACATAATTATCATTTATAATTTTTAACATATTAAATCATAATTATCACTACCTAATAATAAATAAACTATTTTTTATATTTGATCTTTGGATATCAATTAATGAACTTAAATGTTGAAAAAAATCAAAAATAAACCTGACAAAACCATGAAAATTATATGATAAAATGAAATAATAATTTGATATGAATTTTCATATAAATTAATGAATATTCTATGATGAATATTTTTATCTATTTAATTGTTAAAAATTATTAAAATATTATTCACCAGTGAATCATTTTTTTATTTTATATATATTAAAGTGAGATAAAAGTTTATTTTCAAATGGATTGATTTCTAAAAAATTTTTCTTCAAATAACACTGTTGTTTTCAACATGAAATATTTCTTACCATATTTTAGAAATTTTATAAATCCTTTTACGGGAATAAATAATCTCTTTAATATTAGAGTGAAATAATTCCACTTTTTTTGAAAATATTTTTTTTTCTAATAGAAAATTTGAAACATGTTTTTTTGTAAACAATTTTTGAATAGTATTTTTATTATAATTATTTATGGTGATTCTATTATATATAAATTATTTAGTGAAGAATTAGGTAAATAATGTTTTAATTTAATTATTTATAATGTTGATATGTTTATTATGGAAGAATAAAAATTATTATTATGAAATAATATTTTTAATAAACATTTTGGGACATTATTAAATACAATTAATGTATACAAATAGAGTTGATATAAAATGTAATATTAATTCTAGTAAAAGTATCAGACTGCATCTGAAAATTTCATGAAATTGTGATTATAATGGTTGTAAATATTTATATGTTAAATTTATTTTAGTGTATGATATTCATTTTTATTTATGTTTAAAATTATATACTATATTTTAATTTTTTATTATCCACGTGTGATTGATTCCAATTTGAACTTATTGAATGTCACATAACACTTGTTAAATGATTTATTAAAATTGTTAATGAAGTTTTTAGAAATGGTTTCTTATTGCTCAAATACATCCTTTGATTTAATTATTATTTTTTGGATGTTGTATAATTTATTGAAAGATATCATTAGGAATATATTATATTTACATATATTGTCTGAATTCATTGATATTTATAAAATTATTTTCGATTTCATAGTCTATAAATAAATTAGAGTACTTAGGTACTATAATATATTTCTATCAATCATTATGGATAAGAAGAACTATATATTATTTATATTTTAATTTTTTTAATTATAATATTTATTTTGATTACTCATCCGTTATTTTTATTTCAACAAACCATTTAAATCATTATAATACTAAACATATATTTTAATGAATTAATTAAATTTTATATCATGTAATAAAATTTGATATTTTCTTAATTTGTGTGTAATAATGAATAATTATATTATATATTTACTATAAAATCAATAATAGATAGATTGAATAGATACAAATCTATCCTAATACAATGGAAATTTAGAATATTTACAGTTATAATAATTTATCTACTTTTATCCATTTTATTTTTATCATTTTTCTTTTTTTATTTAGAAGATAATTTTCTACATCTTATTTTAATCTTAATAAACATATAATTCGTCCTTTATTCAAGTAGAAATATGTATTATATTTTTCACAACTTTTATATTGGTATAAATATTTATATTTTTAAAATAACAAATTTATATAAATTTTTCATATCTAAAAATATAGAGTATATAAAGATTGTTTTTAATAATTGTATTGTAATTTGAAAAGGTTTATAATTTATGTGTTTGAAATATGATGTAATTTTAATGTTAGATATTTATATTCATGTTGATTTTTATAGTTATAATTTTAATGATACTCATTTCAATAGTTAATTTTTTATCCTAAAAATTTAAAATATCTACATTTAAAAAATTATATTTTTTATAGAACGCTATTTTGATATTTATAATGCTGGAAAAAATATTTATATTGTTCATACTATTTTAAATTTTTGATTGTTTTTATATTTATTTTTATTTTCATGAATGTGTTTTCATTACTCTTATAGTACTTGTTTTTGTTTTCATTATTTATAAATTTATTTATTTTTTTGTTATAGATTAAAAAATACATGGTTTGACCATTACATATATTAACACATATATTTTATCGAAAAAACATAACATGATTTCAAAATCATCAATACATTTTATATCATTATAACATAACATTAAAATGGTGTTATTTCATAAAAATATAAAAAAACATTTCACCATTAGAAATTTTTTTTAATTCGATCATTATGTAGTTTTATTATTATATATATTGAATTTTTGGATTTTTTTTGGTTTTTTCTTCTTTTACTCATACATTTTCGTTTTCTTACATGGTATGATTCTAATGTTGTTTTTAAAACCAATCATATATTGATATTCATATATACATAAATTTTAAAAACAAATCCATATGAATTCAACAAGATTATTTCATATGAAAATACTATTGATATATTTTCAAAACTAATAAACTATTCTTTTGAATTATGATTACGACATATTTTATGAAATATTATTTATTGTTATGAAATAAATTAATTTGTGTTTATTTAATTTTATGAATTTTTAATAATAGATTATATTGTAGTGATTTATATATTATAATTATTCCTCAAGGAAGGAATATTATAGTGACCCCTACACATGTATCCTAGAGTTGATGTATTCATTATTAGATTGTTTTGGATTTTAAGGTTCAAAGACTGATGGTTAGATAACCCCAATAGTTATTGATAATTATATAAATACATCATTCACATATTTTATAGGGTGATATCAAATGTTTGGGAAAAAACTAAATAATGGTCACAAGAAATAATATGTTATGTTTATTAATAATGGAAATTGTCTTGAATAAATAATCATAATCATAAATGAAACGTGAATAACATTAAATATGTGCAATTTAATAAATAAAATAATAATACAATTAATATATAGATAATATCATTTAGAAAATATCATTGATAATAATAATGGCATTATAAAGGAATGAAATGATAAATTTTCATAAGTCACTTCTTAGTCAAGTTATACCTCTAATGTCAAGCCACATCGAATGTTGGTTTCAACTCCATGAAATAAACTCATCTAGCTTGGCCAAAAGATAAAGAAATAGTGATTACAAACGCATCTGGTATAGCTATATAACTTTTATCATAAGGATATCTATTATATCCCCCCACATATTCATTTCAAAATGAATAATCATATATAATATAAAAAAATTAATTCATTAACAATCTTTTTATCATCAAATAACCATTTTTAAGTAAGATATATGGATTTATTAATATTTTGTTAGTTAATCAAATAAATTACATAGTAATAATTATATGTAAAAATGGTATATTTTATTGAAAATTATAATATGGAATAATATTGGTATATAAAATAAATGTAATCTACAACAAAAATTGATTAAAAGACACACATTGATTCATGTGAAAGTTCACAATATAAAAACAATGTGAAAGTATACAATAACATTTAAAACATTATAATTTTTCATTAAAATAACCTAGGATGAAATGTTTCATAGAGAGAAATAAAATACCATAATTTATGTCATATTAATGATTTTAAAAAATCCAAGGGGATTTATATACACCCCATAAATGTGAATTTGTGTATAATAACAAATAAGTCTCAATGGAATGTAAATTGACTTAAAATACAATACGTCATGTTTAGTTTTAATAGAACGAGAGTTTAATTACTCTATAGTAATTTTAAAAAAGTATTTATATATAAATGAACCTTATTATTATTTAATGCATAATATAATTGCATTTTGTAACATATAATAATCTTCTCATTAATAATCTCCCTATAATTTAATTGTTTTATATTACAATTATCTTGCGTCCATTTTTTGTTATTATTGATCTAGTTGTTGTTTATATACTATAGTAACATAATCTCCAAAAAAATATATTTTACATAAATATATTATTCATAAATAATTTAAAATTTTAATAATAACCATGAATGATGGTTTGGAGAAATGAATTATGTTACAATCATGAAGACGATAGGTCATACATACTCATAATTAACGCGTCCATTTTTACGCAGCCATTATTTAAAATCTATATGTAATATATTACCATTTAAAATAGATTATAACAAAAAATTATTTATTAAAATATATCTATACTTATCATCATTGTGGATTAGTGATTAAAATTGTGTATCATCTCAAATTTAAAGTGATAGTTAACACATACATGGACAATTTTATCATCTTTATATGAGTAAAATGATAAGAAATAAAATTCTATATTATCATTACATAATTTTAAATATTTAATAAAAATAATATTTAATTAATCTATATAAAATGTAATTATGTAATATATCCTTATCACATTCCATGTAAAGAATTACAAGAGGACAAAAAAAATTGCTTCGTGAGGCTATAATTCGCCTCACACACAAGTGATATTATCAAATACTCAATAAAAAAATTATTTATATCATATAATGAATCAATAGGTATAAATATTTTTTATATTATATATATATATATACGTTTTTATTCCATCTTACAAAAATGTGATATCTTGTGAGAGGAAAATGAATGACATCTATTTACGAGGCGGTAGTATGTTATATACACAAATACTGATTCTGTAACTCATTTGATTTATGTGGGGCTTGTTTTAGTAAATTAACCAAACAAAAAATAATTTCAGTATATTAAATATAGACATTTTATAATAACATCACTGTTTAATATAAAACTAATGAGGTGGTTGAAAATATAAAATCTAAATGATTATTGATGAATATTATATCTTCTTTGGGTAACCTCTTTAAGTTTACTCGAATTGAATTAATAGGATAGCATAATACCAAATAAAATCATACTAGGTTAACTGTGTAATATTATATGTTATTTTAGAAGTTATTATCAAAACAAAAAGGATTTGGATGTCTAAATAAGTGTATAGATGGGGTGGCCTTTTATAATTGAGATTAGTGGAACACTTGTAATTCCTTCTAAAAATATGGTGCACCCACAACTTTATCATCAGAAAAAGGATCATAGTTGAGTATTATGATGAAATTGAAATTATAGATTCAAAATATTTTCATCAATCAAGTTTTAATCATTTTTATGTAATATCTCCTTTATTTGTATAGTTTACACCATGTAAATAAATTTTGAACATTACAATGAAAATTATTTTTTACTATTTTAATTATTCAATATAGTAAAATATATTTTGATCATAAAGAATTGTGTAAATTATACATTTTAAAAAATAGTATTTCATTTTAAAAAATGTCAATTATCGATATGGAAAACAATAATTGAAAAATTTTCTTGCTATTCTGGTGAGAAAGTGGATTTCACAAAGGGCGGATTTTTAAAATATTAACCGGTTATTTTTTCAAAACTAAAAATGGAAATTATTAAAATGAAATACATTTGATTAGTTGATAAAATTATAATAGATTTTACTTTAATAAACATTCATATTACAATTTATCATTATAAATTACATAAATGAAAAAAAAGGTTATTAATTAAAATTATGATGTTTTCATATTTTAGTAAAAAATGAACTTTTAGTAATTTCCAAAATGTTCAAAATTAGATAAATTTAATATTACAATTTAAAAAATCATTATTTTTTTCAAATAATTTTTTTAAATTTAAATATAAATTTTATTCATGTTTACTATTCTTGACTAAATCATTTTATATAAATAAAAAAATTTGAGAAATAATTTTTTTTCATCTAAATATTTCTTATATTCATCAATAATTAATATAAAAAATTAATTTTATAAAGTGTTTATTTGAAAAAATCGAATTCATACACTATAATATAATTGGTTAATTTAAAAAGTTGTATTTAAATAATATTTTAATAGATTTTCGAGTTTTATTTAAACTCTATGTTGTGTGCATCACAACTTATCTATGAAATTATATTCAATGTAAATGAAATGTATTGTAAATAGTTATGGTGGAACATTATCACCATTTAAACATATTACATCCCCAGATTTTAAATATGATCTTAGTTATTAATGGAATGATATTTTAAAATTATTTTTTTAGAAAACCCAAACCGTAAAATGGATAAAAAATAAACTCTTTGGAAGAGATAAATAGATGTAAGAAAATTTATATTTAGTAACCCATAAAAGTATTCAATATAAGAAAACATAGTTTGTTTATATAAACATAGTAATAGAAAAGAAAATCAACACCCAAATACTAATGGAGAGTCAAAGGGAACTTGTTAATGAAGTATTTAACAACAACAAGTCCATAAACTAGGGGTAAGAAAAGGGAAATTAATATCATAAAGAATGATGTAATATAAATTTTTTTTCATTTACATTTTCCTAGAGTAGAGGAATTATTTCATTCACTATAAATTAAATAAAATATACCAATTTGATATAATTTTATTTAATTGGTGAAATTTAATCATCATGTGGAGCTTTGATCAATTTATACTTAATATCTTAATCAAGTAAATAAATATACAAAACCAATATTTTTCATTTTGAGAGAACTAAAATTAACACTAAATGGATCATAATATCTATACAATACTAAAAATATATACCTATTTTATTTCAAAAAATGGTTATAAAATTTTACTTAATAATAACCAAAGATAAAAAAATCCATTATATAAATAGTTTACATTATGTTTCATCCAAAATACTTATATAAAAATTTAAAATGTGGGTAACTAAATCATCATTATATTACCCTAACAATATGAATGTCTATTAATGTTACAATATAAATATGTGAATTCTATTATGAATATTAAACTATAATTTAATAAATCTATATTTTAAAAATAAAATATGATGTCGTTGAATATATTACATTTATTTAAAAAAAAATTAAACTGCATCAATGATGTCCAAGACCATAAAATCACTAACCAATTTTATGGTCACCAATAATATCACATTAAAATTTCATTTTCATTATTATCTGAACCTATATCAAGTATTAAGGTTTATCTTACCTTAATCATGTGTCTTTAAGTAAGGATAAATTTCCACAAAACAGGTTCTCATGGTAACATTTATTACATTCTATTAAATTATATATGAAATAGTTCTATTGTAAAATCCTTATACATTTCATGATTCATATAACCAAAATATCATCAATAAAATTCCTTTAATACCTATTTTTATGATATGAAGACATAAAAAAATAATTATTCCACATTTCTTATTTCAATATCATAATCATGGGTGTGATCCACCAACTTATTTTTTGGTATATGACATTGATACTTTTGGAATTATTTCTCTATATTGATACCATAAAAAACAATACCATCACATGATTATATTGTTTTAGATACATGTACCTAGAAGATACCTGACATAGTCCATTCTAATAAATGGTTAATATTTATCTTCATGAAGTAAATGAAATTTGTTTCATACCTAGAAGACCATGTAATGGTTATTTCATACACCACAACACTGTATTCAACATTTTTTATTCTTCTGATGAATTTTCTTTTCAACTATGTTTTGTTTCTCATAAGGGGAATATTTGTCTAATAATAAATTCATAAATTAATTGAATTCAATGGGTTTTATTTCCTCCTCCTATTAGTTTCTAGGATTAATGATTCATGTTAATGAGTATCTATTTTGAGATAATACATTGAATGTGTATCCTTTTTCATTTTCTCCACATACCATGGACATAATTATATTTTCTATAATTTTATTCTATATTCTAACTACCATTATATTAGTATTCCCACTAAATAATGGGGGCTTCATTCAAATATTGTGACCCAAAATAAGAGAATCTCACAATGTATTTGTTTTCTCAATTTGTGAAATGTTATTAATTATTAATTGATAAAGTGTCATTAATATTTTCTAAATTTCCTCAGTTTAAATTCCATCAACAACTGTTTCCTATTTATAGATATCCCTATATTAAACATGAGTACTGATACACATATCTATATATGTTCCATTTCTATACAATAAAATATACTATATTAGAACATAAAAAAATGAATAATGTATTATAGAAAATACTATATAATATATTAGATTATTGTAAATATGATAAATCATAATAATCCTTTTTCAGGGAATATCATTATTTTTAAATATGAAAAAAAAATATTTTTATGGAAAATTTATATTAAGAAGAGAATATAACTTAACTGTGTCAATCAACAACCATAGTATTTCCTATTGTTTTGCTCCAAGGGAGGATCTATTGAAGCCCAATGTGCCCTTTTGGGATTTATTACACCTTGGAACCTATGTTTTAGAAACACACACATTTATTATATAAAAATATGGATTTGTTAAAATGATGAACACTTAATCTACAGTGTATCATTAATTTAATTTATTCTTCTATACTTTCAATCAATGATTATTATAATGTTATGTTATATAATAATTATTTAACTAATTTATGTTCTTATGAAGAATAAAAAGCTTTATTTGATATTAAATATTGTGACCCCACCCCATATCGCTCAAAGCACGTGTCAGCATACCTAAATTAACAAATATATAAATGTTAAAATACCAAAGGTTAATTTATTTTATAATTTTTAGAGAACCCAATATATTAATATATTTCTATTATCATTTCATAATATTTATTTTAATTTAAGAATTTAATATCATTCAAATTAGATGTTTTTTCATGTTTCTGAGTTTTTTAGAATAAAAAAAATTCATAAATAAAAATAAACAATAAATAAAATGTGTACACATCTAATCAGTAGAAATTATTCTTGTAAAATAAAAAAATAAAAAAAAATAATGATTTCATTTCATAGAAAATCCCTACGACTTGAATCTTGACTTATTTATTTCCCATACCAATATTTAAATATTCATAAAATAATTTTATAATAGAGTATGACAACCAAATCTCATAAAAGTATTTATAAATAAAGGAATTGGTTACTTTGGTTAAAACATGAAAAATGTTATAATGTTTAACTTTGCAATCCTTGTTTTTTGAGAAAATTGAATAAAACATTTCCCCATGAATAATGAACTTGAATTTTTAACAAATAAAATCATTTATAACTTTAAAATGAATTTAAAACTCTTTTAGGAGACATAGAGATTGAAATTCATTGAACCATCTAAAAAATCGTTTAATTGGAAAACCATATGACCGAATACAATTTATGTCACTCTTACAAATGCAATAACCTTATGTATGACTAACATTTACATTGAATTGTAGGGATATCATGGACCCACTCATTATTTTTGAAATAATGGTACCTAAATTTATATATCTTTGAACACATGTATAATTTATAACATGAATTATTGGTGTTATCTTATCCACCACACATAGAAATTGTTACAATCTTACTCAACCATACATACTCCACCCCATATATAATCTATAATGGCAACACCTAGTTCACCCTGGTCCACCCCATGTGTTTGCTATAATAAGATTAAACACTTTATATAATTCAAAAGTATGTTATAATTAAATTTTTTTTATCATAAATCCCATTCAAATAACTCATTTTAAAACCATCTTAAAAACAACATTGGATAATAATACCTCTTTCTTTTTTGAATCCTATTTTCAATACCAAAAAATCATTTTCCTTGAAAACCCATCCTCAATACAAAAATACCGAAAAATCAAAGTTGTCTTTTCAGGAAATCAAATAATCAATAATTGGGTACATGAAATCAAATAAAATCTATGATGACAGTAATGGTTGTTGTCAATATATATTAATAATTGAATATATCATTTATTATTTTTCAAAATGTTTTTTAGGTAAATAAATATTGTAAATAAAATTTAATGAAATTTAAAGTAGGTATAATACATCGTTTATAACAATTTAATATCCATATAATTATACATATAAAATAGTAGAATGAATACAGGGATTGATTTTGAAATTAAATATTTAAACATTTTTAAAAAGATACTTTTAAATCAATGTACCCAATTCAACAATGATTTTTTTTCAAAATCACTTTGAAGGATTATTTTTTTAATTTCCTTAAATTATAAAGAATAAATAAATTCAATATTTGATATGATAAAGGTTATGTATATACACATAATCAATTAAAGTAGGAATATAAAATAAAAAAATTCCCCGATGAAAAAATATTGGGAGAAAATACCATATTAAAAATATATTAATTATTTAATTAATTAAAAACATTTGCATGTTTATCATCAATTTTAATTTTCTTGTTAAAATGTTGTATACAGGTACACATAGAATAAAATCTTCTTCAGCTGTTTTAAACATGTTTTATTCTTCAATCAAAATAACTATGTTTGGATGACAATGGTCAAAGAGGTATTTATATATACATATAGAGAATAATAATAAAGAAATAATTATTACAATTATACATCAATTATATTTTTAAATATTCTCATAAAATTTTTATATGAAAATATGAACCAATGTTACAATCTTGCAGATCATAGGTCATACATACACATTGGATACATTTCAATTTTTTAATTTTCATCAGGGAATGAATTGATTTATTATTTAAATTAACATAATTATCATTATATCATAAAAAGATGATTATACATCCTTTATATACATATAAATACAATTATGGTGATACATAATCAATCACATCACTTTGAGAAGGTGGTAGTCCTCACATCCACAAATGATGTTATCACTTTTTTAATGTGTGAAATGGTGTTAATTAGAATTATATATAATTTATTTATAGAAATAAATTGTTTTCAAAAATTTCATATAAATTTATTTTATTTCTATTAATTTTAATTAAACATATCTTTAATATATTCCATGTAATGTGTGAATGTATTGTGTCGCTTGGTGGTGGTGGTAGTCCTCATGTCCACGAACGATGATATAATATTACCATAAAATGAAATACATGTAGTTGTGTGTAATATAAATATTATTTAAATATTAAAAAATCAAAATTATTATATATATAATATAAAAATTTAATTTAATAGTTTTTCTGAATCATGTTAGGTTTAAATTTAATAATCATGGACATTGGTTTGTGAGGTTATATTCATTTATACACAAAAACCGTGATTGCATATCCCATTTGGTGAAAGTGTGTGTAGGTATAAAACACCATTAAACTAACATAATATAAGTATATTTAAAATAATTATGTTATTATATAATTATTAAATAAGAATAATTTATGTGTTTTGAGAATGATAGAAAAGAAAAGTGATCGTTAAATAATGTTACCTCTTTTTAAGGTAACTCATTATGGTTTACAACAAATAACATCCATGGATTTCATTCTAAAAAACATTAAGAATATGTAAAGATATTCGGGATGTTATGAGATTAATTTTTAGGGTTTTTATTTTCTACTAGACATGAGTGGTGTGAAGTAGTGTGGAGGGTGAGTGCATTGGTATAAGGGAGGGGAGTGGCATTATTGTAAATATATAAAGGTAAATATTATTAGGGCGTCTCCCTGGAATAATGTGACATAAATTATAATCAAAATTTATGAAAAATGTGGATATAGAAAATTATTTACCTACTAATGTGTTTGGACATGTTTTTAGGTCATTTCATGATTAATATTAATGTTTAACCACTATGTAAAAACTTTTCAGCCTTAATCAGTGTAATAAGTTTTTTATTATATTCATTAAATTTTTTGGTCAAAAACTATATTGACCTCACAAAAAATTTTAAACTATTTTATTCCAAATATTCAATTCATTTTTCGAATTTATAATCACCATAATATTAGAATATAATTTTCAATTAATCTTAGAGACAAAATGTCAAATTATATTTTAAAGTAAAAAAGATCAAATATATGACATGTTTTTATATACTATTTTAATGTTAAATTTAATCCAATGTATTAAATTGGTCTATCGAAAATAAAAATTATATATCTATAACTTATATCCAATTTAAAATATAATTTTACAATATAAATTACTGAAACAAAAAAGCATCTTTCATTTAAAATTCAATGTTTTTCATAATTCATAAAAATGCATCTTATTAGAAATTTAATTATTTTTTACTGTAATCCTAACAAACTTATTTTATTAATTCAAATAAAATTAATTACTACTATATATAAAATTTTTATTCATATATTCGATAAATAATTATTAATTTGATTTAGTATTTTAAAACTCCATCCTTGTAATAAATATATTATTTCATAAAAATTATCATTTAAATCCAATTTCACCTTATTTACATTACAAATTAATCTTTAAATGTGTTATTAATTTTTAAAATATTTTTAAAATATAATTTTCATTATTTAGTTATTCTCATTCATTCCCTAAATTCCAATATTTAGGTGATAAATAAAATAATAATTTTAATATTATATTGTTTTCTAGTATAATTTAGTCTTTTTTGAAACATAAGTCATACGAGGCACTTGATGTTGTTTGAAAATAGGAAATAAAAAGGTATTGAGTGTGATGAAAATTTAACTATTTATTTAATTTCATGAAATCATGTAAATAATATATATTAATTTGAATGAATATATTTCAAAAACTATGTGGATGCTACATCCTACCCCGTTGAAATCATTTTTTTTCATGAAATTCATCTTCGTTACCAAATGATTAACAATTAACAATTTCTTTTCGGAAAACCCACATTGTATAATATTTTAATAATATATCTTATTAAAAAGCTAATGTGGAAAGCATAATTGTCGCAAAAATTATTGTATAATAAGGGATCCACATAGAAAGAAATTGGTGGGAAATGAAATTTTTTATTTGTATGGGGAAAAAAATTCCCATTGTATAATAAAGTGTGACATGGATCCTTGTTAAGATATAATTTATTAATAAATTTCATTCCAAATAGGTGTGGAAAATTTCCTGGATATCATCATAGAAGATATTAGTTTGATATCATTTTGTTTTATGATTATTTTACAATATTTGAAGTATTAATTCACTATTTATACTATTAGAATTAGTATATATCCATAAATTATATTTAGATAATCATAATTTGTTCAATTTCACGAATATACACTTATATTTCTTGAAACAGTGAGTTTACAAGATGAATTTTCAATCTAGATGCACTTGAATCAGCTTCGAACAGATCACATAATCCAAAAATTAATAGTAATATATTCCCCATACAATTAGATAATAAACAAAAAATGGTTGGAATATTATATATTATTTCAAGCATTATTGTGATGAGATAATACAGAAATAAATAATTTTAAAAAGTTAAGGCATATATCTTATTTTACTAATTCCACACAAAAGAATAAAACAAACTAAAAAAATCACAAAAAATCAATAACAAATTTATGTAATCATCAAAGAAAAACTTAAATTTTTTTTCTTAAACGTTGAACATAGGGTTAATCATCAAAAAATATTAATCTCCATTGAGCTTCCATCCCCTTAGCAGATGTCTCAACATCAACTTCCATAGTGGAAAAATATTTATGACACCTATTTGATTCTGATCCAAATGATTTCAATACTGAGTATTTTCTTCATTAACAAGATTGAATAATGTACCTACTCATTATAGCTAAACCATCTTATTTATTACTATATATAGGTTATCTCATTTTATGATTGTTCATGAATCCATTCCTTACTGTCATAATCTATTTGACAAAAAATTCCACAGTGGTAAAATATTCTCGATTCCGACATACATTTATAAAAATGTATTTAAACACAATTGAATAATTTTTGGGTATTAGATAATGGATTATTATATGGTTCCTTCTCAATTTACTTAAACATTGACTATTTCTTACACCTATCATATTGTTGAACCTAATAGTTGGAAAAACCCATCTCAAAATTCAAAACATTCCCATAACATTCAACCACTTGGGTTTCAAAAGATCTTCAGAACCATTATTTTAATCCGAAATAAAATATATTAATATTACTATAAATGTCTCAAATAAAACAAGATCCGTACTTGTCTAACCTTGAAATATTTTTTTATGTGAATACACAAAATCTTAACCATTTTTCATTAGTTATAGTTTAATTTATACATCCTAATAAAAAAATTGGTAAATATTTATGAAGTAATATATTGATACAATTTCCCCCTTATATGGCATAAATATCAACTTTATCTCTAGTATTCATAACCAATGGCCACCATTGATAATATTTCCTATTTATCATGTGAAAAACTATTATAAATTTACATAGTTTAGACAAAGCATCATGGTAATATCCAAATTCTATAAAATTTTATATCTACCATAAGGTAAAATTAATCAAGGAAGAGTTATTAATCTTATGAAAACATCTAATTTTTTCTAAACCAACCCATGATACACACTATAACACAATTCCCTTCATCATTTCATAATATAATAATTGATTCAATAATTTACTTTCATTCACATTAAGGATATTTTTTAGTCTATATTTTAATATAATTAGGTCATAAATAATAAATAACACATCCATAAACTATAAAGTGGTCACTTCCTATCAGTATCAATGAATCAAATAATATATATATTTTAGAAATAATGTCAGAATAATTTTTAATAGAAATGTCCACAACTTCAAACTTGATATCTTAATTTACCTACCCATCCATAAACTCTCTGAAATCATTAATATTATATGGTAAGATAAAAAATATCATTATGGGATATAAAAATATAGGAAGCCATTAGTCCAGTAAAAATATGAAATTCCTATATGGATTACCTTTATAATAATGTTCCCTGAGAACATTAAATAAAATGTTTCATCATGAATAACTATAAAACATTCTTCCTTGATAAAATAAATAATATCCATATAATGAAATAAAACACATTTACATTACATAGAGAATAAGATTCATTAATTACATTAAAAGGACTTTTAATTGATATATCCATACAGTTGACATCCAAACATGTCAGTCATACAAATATATTAACCATAAGGTTGGATTATATAAATAATGAATTGGAGGGATATAACAAATCCACTCATCCTTTAATCTATAACAACATCACTCGATGCTACCTATGACAACTTTTTTTCGTGTTATAGTAGTCTCATCATGTGGTATCTGGACCACCTCACATATATTATATAATTCTCTCACCAATAATTATTTGGTACACCCCACATATAAACTGTAATGGGCTCACCCTACGCTATCTAGGCTAATACATTTTTATGTAGTAATAGGCTCACCTATTTTATATAATTATCATGTACCAAATCATTAATAAAACATATTCATCAATAATAATATTTAATGAAGTATTCTGAAAACCATATGAATAAAATTGGTTAAAATAACCTCTCTTTCAATAAAACCATCTCTAATAATGAAACCCCCTTTTAATTGAAAACCCATATTCATTTCCAAGATACACAAAAATAGAAAATATTTTTTTTATTTAAAAAAAATGTTGTATTTAAAAAATAATGTGGAAATAAAATAAAATAAATGACTATGAGAAACATCAATGTCTTCGTACTTGATAAATAGTATTTTTCACATATCTTTTGAAAAAATGTACTATTTTAGGAATATTAAAATATTCCTTTTAAAAAAATTTAATAATATAAAAAATAGAAATAAAAATTTCATTATATTATATTAGTATCTATATAAATAGACATTTAAAATAATATCAATAATGGGGGAAAGTATTTTGAAATTAAATTTTTAATCATTATAAAACGATATTTTTAAATTAGCGTGTCTTATACCACATTAAAAAGTTTGAATCATAAGCACCATGAATGAATAATATTTTGAAAATTATGGAAAAAAATTAGAATAAATAAAATCATGATATCATATTTCAAAAGGGATATGTCACGACCTGTCCCTCGGGGCCCAGGTTATGACTACCCCAAGCCCACCTTCAATATGCAAGGGGCAAGTAACTTTTATAAGAATGGAATATCCCAAAATGGAAGGAATTTTCTTCAACCTTGTACACACACACACACACAACTACAACCCAACACACTAGAATAGGGAAACACGTATACCACTAAAACAATATTGAGTGCATGTACAAGTGAAAATAATTTGGCAATAGTACAACCCCAACAAGAATCTAAAAACAATAATGTACAAAAAGGATAATATGATGTCCATCCAAAGAGAATCCCACCAGATCATGAGAGTAGTGAAGCTACAAGATTCCTTATTAGAATTTAATGTCTTCCTTGTCCTACTGGGCCCTACCATGTCATAGGCCAACAAGTCTACCATTGCAGTGTTAGTCGGTCGCATCCCCCTAAGAACCTCTGTCGAAACATCGATCATCTAGATGAGACACAAAATGTGCAGGTGAAGGTCATGCATGGGTGAGTATAACAATACTCATATGGGACCCTGAGACCCCTGAAGATCTCTCTGTAATCCATTAATGGAGACACCACAAAGTAAAATACCACATAGGTAATTTCACCAAGAATGCCCTCAACCACATAGAAAAAATTGAAAGACGCATCTCAAACTTGATATAACTTATGTAAATAAGTAAATATGATTAGTTTTAAATCAAGATCATCTTATTCTATTGAGAGGCTCTACCACTGATCTACACAGTGTTTCGAGGAGCTGACCCAATGAGGATCACTAGGTTCTGACCCACTAAGGGTCACTATGTGATGCTCCTTAGAGGATCACTAGATGTTGACCCATAAAGGATCTCTAGGTGCTGACCCACATAGTATCGCAAGTTGATGAACCATAGAGTATCCATATGTGATGACCCAAAGATGATTTCTAGGTGCTTAACCACACATGATCACTATTATTTCATCATGTCATAGTCAAAAACTAGATTCCCGCAAATAGTACGCTAGATTACTGGAGGATCTGGTCCTCAATCCATTAGTTGCACCCCAACATCCATGAAGTTCCAAATATAGTAACCTCAATGGACCACATAATATTAAGGGTCCTAACCCAATAGAATACATGTTGATCAGACGCCCCAGTCTGTAAGATATAATTTTTTTAGTAAAAAGGAATCATTTAGATTTCAGTCGTATCTACCCTAGTTTTTCTCAAACATTTCCAAAACTCAAGCAGAGTATATTAGAAGGACAACCCTATCAGAAGGGTCCCAATGCTTCTGAAAGAGAATCAATCAGATGTGTGGATTGAATGATTCTTGAGATTTAGTAAACAAGGGGATAGTTGTGTTTGGGCATGGTCCGACCCAGTATGACTAACCCAACCAACCCGACTCGGGGGGTTCCAGATAACCCTAGTTCAATTAGATGGACATGACATAACATAGATTTGGTTGGGTTCTTTTTGGTCTGACCTATCTAGTGTGTTTGGACCAATCTACCTCACTGGACCCATCCTAGTTTGGCCTAGGGTCCAACCCACCTGGTCACCTAGCGACCTACCCCCTTCCATCCCAGCCTAAAGAGTTATTGTCCGACCTACTATGTGTGCATCCTGAACACCGACATGGGTTTCACGCATCCACTGGATAGGTCGTGACCCTCCATCCGATGACAGATGGCATGGTGCAGCCGTTGGGGTGTTTTTGGGATGCGACATCCACCAGGTTCCAGCCTCCTCTGTCCCCACACAGTGCACTACCTTCTGCCAATCGTAGTCAATATATGGTTACTTAGCATGTCTGGGTGGCTTGGCTACAGGCCACCCCCTCCACGTGGCATCGATGGGCGCCACATCTCCCATATGTCGAGGCATGCCAACGGGGGGCCAAGACCGGTGCTTCTGAGGTGGTTTATTTCTCAAATTTCTTGTGTATATGGAATCTTTAGGTCGTTGCCTTCTTTTTGACAACCACAAAGTCCCTTGTCGCTATCCCGATAATTCCTCCATGAAAAACGCACAATACACAACATTGGTAGAAGGTTTGGGGATTTTTATTTCAGGTTGCACCCTCCATGTTAGAGATTAATAATGGGGTAATTTATTAACCACATAGGAAAGTAGAATCCCCAATTTAAAACCCCACACAAATATCCACCCATAAGAATGAGCGATTCACAGATCAACCAATAAGTTGGTTGGTCTGCATTCGTCGTTAATTTTCATTAACATAGATAAATTTCTCAAATTCATAAAACACATAAATCCCAACCTTGTAGAAGTTTTATCTTGAAGTTTTCATCCTTGAGGTTTCAATATGTCGATGTTTCTTTTGTCACTATTCTTGAAGGAGCAATAATGACAACGATGTCCTGTAGGAATTAGTCATTCTTTGTTTAGGAGAAAAATCCCAATGTTTTTATGAGAATACATAATGTTTTATTACCCTTTCTCCCATGTTTAGGTTTAATAAAATAGATCATATCGTAGTGCTTCAGTAATGCGGAAAAATTGCATCATTATACTGCTTCATTAATGAAACCACTTCATTGTTACACTTACCTTAATGCATTATTATGCTGCATGATTTGGGAAATTAATGAACTTCATTAATGTGCCACATCAAAGTCCGGTCGAGTAACCACAACATTACCATCCACCACCAAATGACAAGAAAAGAAATAAAATAATTCTTATATATTATTTTATTATTTTTCTCAAAATGTCAAAAAATGACTTTTTCTACTCGGCCCTTACTGGAAAAAGTTATTTCATTTCTAGTCGATTCTCGGTGTTCTGAGTGCAATGGTACCTTCGTATTTTTGATCTGAGTAGTAGTTAATAAGTTAGAAAAACCAAATCTTATATTTATTTTAATGAACAATAATTTTTTTTTAAAAAATTAACTCTCACCCTTGAGCCGTGTTGGTCGATGTTAAGCTTTTCATAAAAGGAAAATGCCCTCACGAGCACAACAATACTCTATGATTTACAATCTGAGTTACCTTTTAGGATTAATAATAATTTTAAAATAATATAATTGTTAATTAATTATATTATCTATGACAAAAAATTAACTTCCACCATAGGCCCATGTCTTCCAATGTTAGGATCTTCTTGAGGAAATAATATACTCAAGATATCAGTGGTGGTCTTGAATTTTTAAATTTATTCACCATTAGTGAGTTATAGGCATTTGAAATATAAAATTATTTTATTTTATTATTTTATTTATGGTTATGACATTGTTGATTTTTCTCACTGGAGGGCTACGCCGACAAACCTAAGTTGCACCCAGGGTAAACCATCCATTATAAATGCAATGGTTCCCTCAAATTTCTGATCTTGGTAACCTTTTACGATTTATTCAACTTTTTCAAAAAAAAACCTCTAAACTGCTATTTAATGCATAACATTTTTCTATAGATCATTCCAGGAACTCTAGGCCTCAGAATCGCACTCCGTATTAGCACATAGTCTAGAAATAATTTAATATAATAGAAAAACATTACACGGAAATTACGGGGCAGTAAATTCTCCTCACGTTTGGGATTTATATCCCTAAATGCCAAAACAACTGCCAAACAAACAAATACTGGGAACTGAGCATGAATATGAGCCTCCCACTCCCATGTTCTCTCTTGGAGGTTCTCACACTCCCACTGAATGTGAACTAGAGGAATCATAAATCCATGAAGGAACATATCCTATCTGTCCAATTTCCCCACCAGAAACTATGCATACACCGCCCCATCAACAATGTCTAGCTCAACCAAGTCAGTAATGTGTTATGGATCATGCACATACTTTCTGAGGTGCAACATGTGAAAAAAATAATGCAATGAGTGAATTTGTGGTGGAAGTTCTCGGTGGTTCTCCACCTTGCCAACACTGATTTGGATCTGAAAAGTTTATGATGAACCTCAGGTATAGCTTCCCACCCCAACAAAGTCTCCTCAATCCACATTGGGGTGATACTAGAACAAAATCCTAGTATCCCTACTCAAAATCTAAGGGTCTTAGTCTCTTGTATACATAAGGGTTTCTTCTTCTCTATGTAGTCCTCACCTACTCCCAGATGATCTTCACCATCTCATTGGTACGACATACCAACTATTTACCCATGATTGCACTCCCCTAAGTCTTCCTATCATATAGGTTATCTGCAAGGCCGTCCGTATAGTTCCTTAAATAGTTTCATGCCAATGATGGAGTGATAGATTTTGTTGTATGAAAACTCCACCAGTGGTAGGTGTTTCAGCAAACTACAACAAAAAAACAAAGAACCCCCAGAGAGAATTGTGCCCCTGGATGTGCATGGAAACCCCATCCCAATGTCCAAGGAGATAGCATACTACATCCATTCTGATACCTCAAGTGGTTGTGCCATTCCTGCCGAGACCCGATGGTCGGCCTTCACTTGGTGAAAAGTGAGGCATCATGAACAAGACTCTTCCACCACTATCTTCATCCCTGGATACCGGTAATGATTTTGTAGGTCCCGATACGTCTTCGCCGGACTAGGATGTACTAAAAAATGGGAAGTATGAAACTCCTTCAACACCAACTCTCGTAACATCATAGGTTCTATGATGTGCCCTCTAAGAAGGATGAAATGCTCACCAACTATTGAAAATCCATCAAGATATTATCCTAAGGATAACTGATAATTTCAGGCCTCACCTTCAATATCCAAAAACTATGCCTCCCTACCTCACTGCAATAGTGTGGGAGTTAGAGTCATTGATTAAAGGTAAGTTTCCCCATCATCATCCACAAAGGATATCTACATTATAGCTAGCCACTCTATCTCCTCCCTCAGCAACTATAAACTAGACATCATACTAAGAATTTCTACCACAAAGTCACCATCAAAGAAGAATATATGATATGAAATTCATTGCCTTGGATGAACTTCAACCATATCTATTATCTCAAGTTCTGAAAATCATTTGGGAACCTTTCTATCCACGTGTAAGGATACCCCTATTAACTGAATAATGATACCAATGAATCATTATTAGATCCCTTGGTTCATACTCCTTGACCGCATGAAATAACTCCCTTATTCTGTCCTCCGTCTCCTTGAGACTAGTGCAGACCACATTTGAGGGTGTAACATGTCAAAATTTATACTACCTTCTTGTTCAATCCTAGTTCCTCTTCTAGTTATACTACCCTGCAGATTCATTTGTCCATGTCACTTCCTCTTCCTAAAACATTTTACACAGATAATTCTATGAAACTTATGTCAGTTTCCTGCTTTCCAATTACTAATATTTACTGGTGGTATCTACTAAGCTGATGAACATTCACTATAAAGGTTCTCTATAGAACCCTAACATATGTAGGGATTCATTGGAAAAGTGATGGCCCAAATTACCCTAAACACATCTACTCGGAGGTCCAAGAACTACAGAAATGGAAGTATCATATAAATCATGTACTTTGAATTGTCAGTACAACTCAATGAATAATCATCTACTGAAGAGTCGTCTGGTTTAAGATGTATAATCTCTTGGGAATACATACCCATTTTATTTTTTTTGGAAAGAAACCCCTTTTATGATAATGGTTCTCAGGCTATATCCACGGAAAAATCACATTAACATTTGATCAAGGTAATCAATACCCTGGAATTGCATTGTATACAATGAAGAAGGATCAATTACAAGAATCCCATGTGATCAAATGGTTCTCTAGCTAGATTGAAACTCAATCACCACTTCATGATATTCCTCACCAACATTTGAGTTGTGATGGCTTGGAACTTGAGGGGTATCTATAGCTGAATATTGTGTATGGAAATGAGCATACATGTGTCCTCTCTTAGTAGCACCGATAGTAACTGGTGACCAATAGGCATTGGTATTACTCGGACACTACCCTAAGGTACTATTTAACGAAATGGTTTTTAAACCAAAGCCTCATCACTATGTGGACTGTCTTCATGGACATGCACTGTAATCTTGGATTGCTGTCTGTAGGGTGGCATCTTTAAAGGGAATCAAGATGAACCACATGCAATAAGTTTTTCATGGTGAGATTAATCGTATTAAAATTAAAAAAAAAGAATATACTTTTTCAACCAATGTATTAATTTATTGAGCCGAAAATCAAAATATAAGGTCCTCGTGTATGGATATGATGGTTGTCGCACCAACACCAGACTCCCCAAATATGAAAGACAAACTCGTAACACATAACATTGTTGTACCAAAACAAAACAATAGACTCACATTTTTTGGAATGAAAAACAGCCCATTGATAGCAATTTTTCATTACCCGTCCCCCGTGGCCCGTGTTTGACTACCCCAAGCCCGCCATCGATAGGCTATGGGCTAGTGACTGGAATTAGAATGGAATTTCCCAAAAATGGAAGGAATTTCCTTCAACCCTATACACACACATTACCAAACACATGCCAACACATTGAAGGGGAGATAAAATAATAACACTAAAATAATACAATGTGCATGTACAAGAGATAATAAGCGGGCCAGAATACAAACCGAAAAATAAACTGAAAATAGTAATGTACAAAAGGAAACTCTGATGGCCATCATTGGAAAACACCACCAGATCATGACAGTAGTGAATCTACTGGAATACAAAGTAGTATTTCATGCCCGTATTTTTCTAGTTGGCCCCACATGGTATAATACCACCATATCTACTATTTCATCATTTTTCATTCCCATCTTACCGAGAACCTCTATTGTAACATCAATCATCGGCACCAAAAACAAAATGTGCGGGTGAAACCTGTGCATGGGTGACTATAACAATACACCTTAGGGACAATGGGAGCCCTGAAGGTCTCTCATTAATCCATGAAGTAATAAAACTCAATGAAAAATACCACATACGTAACACCAACGTGCAAGTCCCCAACCACATAGAAAAATGTAAAAGACACATCTCACACTAGGTATAATATAAGAAATGAATTAAAGATGATTAGTCCTAATGCTCAACAATATAATTCTATGAAGAGGCGCAGAAACATATCCAAAAAGGTACACCAGGTTGTGAAACACTATGGATTCCTTTGGCTAACCCACATAGGATCTCTTTGTGTTGACCCATAGAGGATTGGTAGGTGCTAACCCACAAAAGATCTCAAGGTTCTGACCAACACTGGATCACAATTCTTTCCTCACATTATAGCCAACCACTAGATTCCCACACATAGCACACCTAATTCTATGAGGATACACACCTCATGAAATCAACTTTACCAATACATCCTCAATGCCCCACATTGGGTAAAAACAATGGTTTGTCTCATTATAAGTGTCCTAATGGAATATATGGAATGTTGATCGGAAGCTAGGTCTAATATTATGGGTTTTTTAATAAAAAAGGGCCTGGTTGGATTCTTTTCAAATCCATCCCAGCCATAAACCATCTTATTTTAAGACTCATGTGGAGTATATAAAAAGGACCTCCTAATCTCAAGGTTTTGAATGCTACTAACTATGCCTCCATTGAATGCACATTTTCCATGATACTGGAGTTTTAGTAAACAAGGGGCTAGTTGTGTCTAGGCCCGGTCTGACCCGATATGAATGACCAAACCAACCCAGCCTGAGGGTTATAGATATTCATGATTCTATTAGATGGAATCAACCAGAACCAATTTGGGTTAGGGTCGGATAGGTCTGACCTAGAATGTGGGTCAAGACTAATGGGCCTCCCTAGACCCAGCTTGGTTTGGGCAAGGGTCCAGCCCGCAGGGTCACCCGGTGACCCAATCTCATCCTACCCGGTGTGAAGGGCAGGAGTCTGCCTCGACCACTATATGGGGTTCAACTTTCCAGCTAAAGGCCAGACGCATGTTTTGGCTAGTGGGGTTCTCTTGGGATGCATAATCTAGATTTATTCGACTTTGCTGGTCCCACGTTGTTTGGGCCTTTCCTCTATCTGCAGATTACAAACTGCAGCTCAGCGCATGCGAGTGGACTGTCCGCAGGCCACCCCCTTCAAGTAGTGTTGATGGATACCATGTCTCCTCCCCACCATTTCTAACCAATGGACACACTTCTACCCTCCACTCATTTCTGCCGCCCCGAGCCTCCACCACCACTATTTCTCCATTCGTTCATTTCTCAAACCGGTTAGGTCTTTGTAATCATTAGGTCATCTCCTTTCCTAGGATGTCCTAAAACATGATTTTCTACCTCCTTGAGAAATAATCCACAAATAATTGACACTAAACAAATATGGAGATTGTACATGCCTTTTTCGTGTGGGCTAGCACCCCCGACAATAATGTTTAAGCATGTGGGTGAGTATTAACTAAACAGAAAACAAAAAACACCAATTCAAAAATAGCGCAAATATCCAACCGCTTGAACGAGTGATTTGCAAATAATCATGTTAGTCAGTTATCCCACATTCATCATTAATATTCATGAGCAAGGAAAATCATATCATATAATTTAAATGAATAAACCCCCACCCTGTTCACGTTCAATGAAAAAGAGTCTGCCCTTTATTTTTTATGATGTCAACATCACTTCATGCTCTGCTCATTGAGTCATGTCTATGATGATGAAGCCTCACTAGCATTATTAATTTTTCATTTGAGAGTAATAATTCCAATGGCTCATTAGATAATCACTCCAGTTTTATTCCCCATTCTCCCATGTGTTGGTTTAACAAAAAGAATCATGTTGCATCATTTCTTTTACGATGTGATGTTGCATCGTTATAGTGTTTCATTTATGAAATAGTGTTTTCATTTTGATTAAATTAAATCATCATTATTCTATGTGATACGGGCCATTAATATATTCATTAATGAACCCACATCGTTGCCCGGTCGCTGCACCGTAGAGTCGCTGTCCTCCACCAAATATAGAGAAAATAACTAAAATAACTCTTTTTTTAAAAAAAAATTCTCAAAATTTATGAGATATAAAATTTTCACTCGGCCCTTAACTGTAGAGGTTAAGTCATTTTTATGTGAATATCAATGTTACAATTTCAATGGTGCCTTCAGATATTTTCATTGGAGTAGCGGTTTAAAAGTTATAAAAACCCACGTGCATGTTCATTTATATGCACCTTAAAAAAAGTTCTAAAATTATCTTTCACCATTGACCTGTTCTGGTCGAGGTTAAGATCATATTAAAAGTGACACACTATCATGAGATCAATGGTAGTCTCTTATTACCAATCTGAGTTATTGTTTTGTAGTTATAAGGGTTTGAAAATAAAATAATTTTTACTTACTTTTTTAATTTAGGGCTGAAAACTAATATAAACTGATGACCGACACTATCTAATGTTATGATCATTATAAATAATGAATTACCTTTAAGAGTTCAGTTGTGGTCACAGGTTTTTAATCCTAGTCACCATTCATGAGTTATAAGAATTTGAAAACACATAATTTTATTTAATTATTTTAATTACAGTTATTCCATTTTTTTTGGTTTTCTCACAGGACGGTTGCGCCGATTAATCGTAATTCGCATCTAGGGTAAACCTAACATCCTGAATGCAACAGTGACCTTTTATTTTTTATCTAGTAACTTGTTCAAAATTTATTCCACTTTTTTAGGAAAACATCACACACATTTTATTTAAATTTTATGATTTATCGACCAATCATTCCAGGCACTCGAGGCCTCAGAATTGAACTTCGTCTCAACACTAAGTCTCAAAATAATTCCATATAATTTTTAAAAAATATTTTTAAATTCTAGGACATTACATTATATATATAAGACACATAATATAATGGTGTAATATAACAACAAGATATGCTTTAATGAATGGATATTGAGACAAAATTCATTACATTGAGTCTAAATTGCCATAAGATATTTTATCATCCATAATAATAGACATATTTTTTTCACTTAAAATAATAAAAAAATTATTTCTGTTTTTTAATTGATTTTATTTCACTTATTATAATTACATATACATCTAATTATGTCTATGTTTGGTATTTTCACTATAATTGGCAAATTTTTTCAAAATGAATTAGGTTTGTTCAATATTGATAGTGAGGTCATTATATAAAAATATATAGAAGAGTAATAATAAATTAAACATAATATAAATATATACATGAATAATAATTATAAAACAAGTCAAAATATATTATTATGATAATTGATCCAATATTACATTTAGGGAGATAGAAAGTCATTTGTACATGTGACTGACATTCCATTTTTAATAAATCATTATAGAGAGATGGTAAGTCACATTTATCATTATGGAATGATAATTTTATGATATATAAAATATAATTTAATAATATATATCTAAAAATATAAATATTTTGATTGAAAATAAATCCCATTACATTGAGGATGCGGTAGTCCACATGTTCACAAATGACATCATCACTGTTTCTGTGTATGTAAAAGTGTTAACAAAAATAAAATTTTATATTTATTGAAATTTATTTATTTCATTAATATATTATCAAATTAATGTATGTGATATTATTTTAAATAATAAAATCATTAATAAAATTCATTTAATGTGTAAACGTATCGCGTCGCATAGAGGTGAAAGTATCCAACACAACCACAAATGTTGTTATCAAATTCCTGCAAAATTGAATGAAAAATTGAACATCTTATTTAAAAATTATATAATTATTAATATGTATATATATATCATCAAAAAAAATATTTCCATCATTATTTATGACCATTATATGTGGTAACGAAAGACTGAATGACATCTATTCGTGATGTGGAAGTCCAATATACCCATAATCGATGACTGTGTAATAATTTTTATTAAACTGCACAAAAGTTTAAGTAAAAACCATAACATAACAAGAGTTAATGTATTTTTTATAATGAGGATTTTATAAAATTATTTTATAATAATAATTGATGATGTTTTTGGAATGAATGAAAAAAAATCATTGAATAATGCTACATTTTTTTTGGGTAACTCCCACTGGATTACACAAAAAGACTTCCATGGATTTATTTTTTCCCAAATTGATGCCTCTAGAAAGGGAGAGGAGATATTTGGAAATAATTTTGGAAGGTGTTGGATTATACAACTGCATTGATATGTGAGAAGTAGTGAGGAGGGTGATTTTATTTTTATATGGGAGAGGATTATCATTATAATAAATATAAAAATGTAAACACTATTTGGAGGTATCCATCATGTCATTTGACTACAATAAAAAAAATTACATAAAATTTGGAATATGATAGAGAAATTTATAGACAATGTTTTTTTGGATATTATATTGTTAATCTGGAAAGGTAAGATTAATGTTTTAACTACGATTTAAACACATGTTTACCTTAATCATTAAAGTTAATTTTAATTACTATCACAAATTTTTTTGGTTGAAAAATAAGTTAACCATAAAATAAATTTTAAATAACAATGATTAAAAAAATATAATCTATTTTCCAGATTTTGATAAACTAATTTTTAAAAATTAAATTATAATTAATCCCCCATTTCAAAAATATAACTGTGTTTTTTTTAAATGTTTAGCAGTTTGAAATAACATTATACCCAATTTCATTGTAACGTTGATTAAAATTTACTAAATTTTATTAAATTATAAATAAAATAACATACTAATACTCTAAAATAAAGAAAAAATTTATTTTCTACCTATATTAAAAAATAGGAGACAAAATAAGTTTTCATTTAAAATTCAATCATTTTACTATTTATTAAATATTTATACTATTATAAAAATATATAATATTCATTGAAAGTATATTTTTACATTATTTTTCCAAAAATTATATAATTATTATGATTTAAAAACTATAATAGTTCCATAATTATGTTTTATATCAATTATTAATTTAAAATATGGTAAAACTACCTTTAAAAAATACAAAAATATTTATGACGGAAATATGATTTATTATTATATTATGCAATTCAAAATTATTATAATAATTTTTTAAAAAATTATTACATATATATAAATAAATTTAAATAATATATTTCACTAATAGTGATTAATTTAATTTATTAATATAAAAGGTCATATAATTAAAAATATATTTTTTCACAAAAACAAATCATTTTAATTCAATTGTTATTAATTTAAATTTCTAATTAATTTGTGACCAATAAATTAATTCTATAAAAAAATGTAAAATATAATTTTCATTATTTGGTTAATATTCATCATTCCCACATTTCTAAAAAAAATATATGTTATATATATCATAATAACATTAAGATTATATTATAGTTCAGTAAGACTCGGGCTTCCATGTAACATAAATCATCAATGGGAATTGATGTTGTTTGAAAATAGAGAAAATTACGGTGTTGAATGTGATTAATGGTAAAAAATGTATTTCATATAATTAAATCTATTAACTAATATAAGATAATTCGATATAAGATATTTTAAAAAATATCAGGATGTCACATGTTACCTACAATAAAATGAATTTCTATCCCAAAATTGGCATGGGTTATATAATGTTTAGCATTTATAAAAATTCATTTATAAAAATAACATCATAGAATTTCTTAATATAATATCCAAAGAAAAGAAAATGTAAGAATCCTAATGGTCACCTGAATGACATATAACAAAGATTCCAAATAGAGATAACATTGTTGGGAAATAAATATATGGATTTGGAATGGAATAAAATATCATATGGACAAATAAAAAGATATAAAGAATGTTTTAAATATGAATTTTATGATGAAAAAACAAGGAAAATAGGTTTTGAAAGTGTAAATTATTTAATTAGAAAATATGGTAATATGATATTATTTTATTTCAATATCCTTTTTTATTGTTGATGTATTTCATTACCATAAATACTAAGTTCATATGGATATATACCTTCAAGATGAGTATATATTTGTCCTTTAGTCAATTTACGCAAATGAATCATATCTTTACCCAAAAAAATAGTATCCCAAATGAATTTTCATTCATTAAGCACTAGAATTTAATTTAAATGGATCACATAATTGTAAAATACTAAAATTAAATTCCAACTATAATTAAATATTAACCAAAACCAAAATGGTTACCACATAAACATATAATTCAATCATTCGTGTGATGAGAAAATATATTAACCTATAATGGTTAAAAGTAAAAGAATACATATCATTAAACTAATTTTATTCATAAAAACAAAATCAACTAAAATATACCAATGTTTTCTATAATAACATTATCATTACATCACTTATAACCTAAAAATGAATGTATAATACCATTGACATAAGATTAAACATAGAAATTAATAATCTCCCAAGATATTACATCACATTATCAGATGTCTCAACATCATCTACAATAGTATCAAAATATTTTTCATCACCATTTTGTTTTGGATAATTATGATTTCCATAGAGAGAGATTTTCTTCATATGCATGTTTGCATAAAGTCTAAACACACAATAGCAATAACATATTTAAATTAATTTTCTATCTTTTATATCATTATTAGAATCATAAGGAATTTTTTTGTTTTAGTCATGAACCTTATGAATAACATACCATACTCGTAAAACTTTCTAGTTCACCACATTAATTCTGTCAATTGTATTTTGGAACTCATGGAACATGTTTTGGGATTATCTGTAGGTTTCTTAACTAGTTTCTTCTCTATTTCTTCCCACTTTGACTTTTCATTTATAATTTCACCTCATGATACATAAATGTTTGAATAATCCATCTCAACGTTTTCAATACTCTCATAAAATTTAAATTAATTTATTTCAAAATACCTTTGTTATCTTTGTTTTAATCTGGAGTATAATGTATTCAGTTACTATTAATTCCTGTAAAAATATGTGATATATTCTTTTCCATGATTTTAAAATTTTCATCATGTGAAGAAAAGATATTCATCATTTTCTTCAATTCTATGATTTTTTTATCCATAATATACTGAAAAAATAGAGGGAAAATTTCTAATTTAATTGATTGTTAAATATTACACATTTCATGTCATCAAGAAAATACTTCTCTAATATTATTATATAAGGACCACAATCTATTATCATCCCTATTTCATATATAGAAAACAATTTTGAACATACATACATCAGAAAAAGAATGATGGTACTAATGAAATTATATAACATTTTAACATGAACATATTGTAAAATAATTTAATGGGTTGTTTTAAATATTACACAAACATATAAAATTATTTATAACATCCTATGATACCAATTATAATTACATTTATTAATCATTACATAGTCATGAGCTTTTGTTTTCAATTATCATTCAATTGCATTAAGGATCATTTCTAGATTAGATTAAAAATAATTATGCCAAAACACAGTGATAGAAAAACACAAAAATACTAGACTGATACTTTTTACTAGTATAAATATTTAACAAAATAAAATTTCCTTAAAATAAATCATTAATTACATTATTTGAAAATATATGTGGCTTATATCTTGACAACATCCATTCCCTTACATATCTTGAAAACCTATGAAAAAAATGTTTACAACACGGTATGATAACAGAATATTGATATGGGATGTAAATATAAATAAAACTATTGGGCTAGTAGTAACATGAAATCAGAAAAAAAACCTTTATCTTCAATGTTCTTTGAGAACATCAAATTAAACAGTTCCAAATGAATAAAATAAAAATATATTTATTATATTAAATCATTAAAAAACATATAAATAAATAAAAACTAATTTATGTGACTTAAATAAACATATTCATTGTCCTCTTTCAAATCCAATTAAATTGGAATAAGAATAAAACTACATCCAAACAAGGAACTCATACACATGTTATAATCATATAGTAGACTCCCATTCCCTAACACATTGGAGGATTTATATAAATCCACCAATAAAATATGATATAATGGGCTCCCTCAACACAATATATGAATCTATATTTATAAACTATAATGGACACACCAACTGACATCGTGATAATCACACATATAATCTATAACATGTTCACATATATTTATCTGTGAAACCACACACATATGACATAATGGGCTCATCCAGTGTTTTTTATTCCAGATCATGTATAAGTTATAATAGGATGACCCATTTTTTAAATGGATAATGTAAAATAACAGTATTAAAACATTGTCATCATTATCATTTTTTTAAAACACTTTTAAATCCCATATGATAATATGTTCATAAAAATCCCCCACTTTTAAAAAACTCGTTTTTAATACTGAAACAAAAAAATTATTTAATAAAAATCTTACATAAGAAGATAAAAAAAATTAAATATGTTATTTTATTTAATGAAACATGTAATGTTGAAATGGATGTAGTTATAAATTTTACATTGTTATGACATGAGATGTTGTTATCACAGTTCATTAAAAATATGTCATTTCTGTCGTTATTTTTTATAATGGTCCATTTAAATCATAAAAAAGTCGATTTTGAATCCTTTTAATGAAACTAAAAATTGAAATAAAAAATTATTTATTATTATTTAATAACCATGTTAGTAAACATATAAAATAATATCAATAATTGAGGTATTTTTTTGAAATTATATCAGCAAACATTTTAGAAAGTGGATGTTAAATCATAGTGACCCACAAAAACTTGAAATAATTGAATCATATACACCGTGAATGAATTAAATTTTACAATGAATTAATAAAAATGAGATTTTAATGTATTTCAAGAAATGAATTTTCAATGGGTCTGTATATATACCTCATAAAATAAAGTGGGTGTATAACATCTTGATCTACATCAATGAATGTATAATGGGATGATATCCTTACCTTATGTTGGACTTTTCACATATATCTCTATCTTCCTGAACTATAAAAGTATTCTAAATATTTAATTCATTTAAAATATCTTCTGTATTTATCATTACATTTATTTTAGTTAGTACAATTTTTATACAAAAACAAAGACAAATAAATGTATGTTTGGTGTTATGACCATATTAACATTAAATGTTAGAAAAGTTTAGTTGAAAAGGTTTAGAGAGAAAATTATATATATATATATAATAATAATATTTTTATTATTTTTGTTAGGTTTATAGATCAATTATACTTGTCAAATCAATCATAGCATAAGGTTGGAACAAAATAACAAATGTTACAATTATGGAAAAGTCATGTCGTATGTATGAAAGAGTAAAATTCCCATTATTCTATGATTAGTGTGGAAAGCAGCTTGGTAAACATTATATTCTAGGAATTATTATCACATCATCTATAGAACCATTTGTGACTAGTATGTATCCAGTTATTTACACCTATTATGTATATAAATTATATGAGTGGTGTTTGGGATTTTTTGTAGTATTTTTGATATTTTTGGGGGAATTTAATAACAGTTCATGGTTGGTTCATTCCTTAAGAAAATTAATAAACAACTACTGAATCCATATAAATGTAGAATTTGAAAAGGGTAAGGAACATGTTTATAGTTCATTTTCCCCAAACCATGCTTCCAACTAATATAAACCATTCACATTTTAAAAGTGTCTGTGCATTTTAAATATAATGGCATCAGCACGATTGGTGCATGGTTTGGGAACCTTGTGAGGAATCCATTCAAGGTTCATCATTGAAAAATTGGATAACATATATTTATAACATGGTTAATCAAATCATGAATATAAACCATGTAATGAAAATAAACTATATCCTAAAAATGATTACCTAGGATAGCCTGGTGTTTAAATGCCTTTTTTTAACCCAAAAAAGCCCTATCACGGGATTTTTTTCCCTCAATGGTTGGAAAACCTCTCCCATTAATTTTATAATAATTATATAGTATTATCATTGTATTTATAAGTCGTATTCTTTATGTAAGGCTTTTCCCATGGTAGGTCTCTATGAGTTTTTACACATCTACTTCTCACTTTTTCAAAGTTTCATAGATCAATGTCCAGTATGGGTAGATATATGGTTTTATAACCCAAATGTGTTTATATTTTTTACTTTTTATTTATAGGGAAGGATTTATATTGTTTGGTATTCTATATTTACTTATATTTCTCGGATGTTATTTTTTATGTTCTTTATTTTCCTCATAAATCCTACGAGAGGTTTCTTCACTCTCGACATCTCTTTTTTAGAGATGTATAGTTAATTTAAAATATGTTTAATTAAATTATTTGGATGGAGTTATTTTGGTGAAAATCATGTTAAAAATCCAATTTAGGTATTATTTATGGGTTTTGGTGAATTAGAGGAATTGTGGTAATGGGTTGTTCAATGTTGTTTGGTTTCCTCATTTTAAAAGGATTACATTAAAATATGAATATTATGTGTTATTGAAATTTATTTTTTGAATGGATTTCAATAAAACAAAAGATTTATTGAAACGAGTTGAAATTATTTTGTTTAAATAGGTTTGCCATATATGGTTTTATTTTTGAGTTCATGTTCAACAATCTCATAAATAAGGGATGTGTAGTTATGGGGTAAAAGGGATGTGAACCTAGTTTGAGGGAATGTGTAATTGAGAATCATGTATATTGGATGAGAGTCCAATCATGTAATGGAATTTTTAATAAATAATTCCTGTGTAGAAGTGTGGTAAATCAGGGATGATTTTTCCATAAATTGTTGTTAATTGATTTAATGAATTGTTTATGTTTTTTCTTTTAAAATATTTTAATGTGAACATTTTAGAAATGAAAAAAAATTATATAATGTTCTTCCATGTTCTATCATAGTGGAATGAGTTGGGAAGTCATTGGAGAAAACATATTTAGATTTATTACCCACACCTATATTGTAACATTGGTTCTTTTGTCAATATAATCTTTTGTGATACAAGAAACAGTAATGTATCACATATCCTAAGTACAAAATTTTGATACATGGTTTTTTGAGGAGTTGAATATGGGATAATGTGAATCATTAGAGACGTATCATTATATTTGAGTTTTAGTGTAATATCATTTTCTCTTAACATTGATGTTAGTTTGTCTTTTTCTATTATACACATTGGTTGATTTTTATGTTAATGAAATGTGGTCGTTCTATTTCATTTTTATCATGCATTAGGGAGTGCTTCAATTGATTCTAGTTTTTTGGTTGGTGGTATATCTTCAAGGGAAAATCATCCCCCAAATTTTAAAATAATCACTCTGCATTTTTTTCCATACTTTGGTATCATGGAGATTTTACATATGTTCAGGTGTCAATCTTACCTCCTTATCATGATATTGAGATATAGAGGGATGTTAAAAGTTGTATCAACTTGTTTAATCATTGACCAATAAGTGCTTATATGTTATGTGGGACTAAGAGTTGAATTTATCAATGTCTATTCTAGGATATGGGAACATAGAAAGGATTTGTATGATCAAGTCATGAAATGTAGAGCATAAAAACACGTAGCTAATAGTTTTATGTTAAACTTTATGTTACCAAGGAGTTGGTTACATAAGTGTCTTTGAGAAAGTTATAGTATTTGAAATTACATTGTCATTGGTTTACCTAATTAGATAATCATGGAATTAACTAGACAAATTAATTCCTAATAGGATTTCATATTTAATTTGTACTAATGATATATTATTTTCATAAATGTGTTGATTTATGATATATTTTGACATTTTTTCAAATAATTGGTTTGGGGAATGATCATGGTTGTGGTATTTTGAAAATGGTTCTCCCATAAAAACCTAGTTTCCATTATTTATATAAAATGGATTAACATTAAATTTTTTTTAGGAAAGCATTATTGTTGTTGTTGATGTGATTTAATTTTTATTTATTAAAACATAAATTTATAGATAGTGAGACTAAGGTAGTTTATTTTTGATATAGAATATAGCACCGGGTAAACATCGTAGGAACTAATCGAAGGAAGATGCTGATAATTTTGTTTCACTTGAGCCATCCATTAACCAAAGGTTGGTTCCCTGTATCATAAAATCATTTCAAGATATGAATATAAGGGACTATAGGGATGATCCAATGGAAGTGTATCATTCTATAATGTTCAAGGAGAAAAATTACACCATTTATTTGAGAGATTATGAATGAGAAAAGGGAGATGTGTTGGTGAATTATAAAAATCGTATCATTGTTTTCAACAAAACACTAGAAAAGCTAAAAATCATTATAGTGACATATATGATATAGGATCTTGAAGGTTATTTGTGGGACCATGATTTATAGGTTATGATGGATCATGACCTTTGTTTGGTTAATTTTTATGAGTGGTTCAAATAATTTTTTTATCATGTCATGTTACGGATATACAAAATGACATTCTTTTATATCCAAAATAAGGATATTATCTTTTTCACTGAGTATGTGGAAAAATTTATGAATTGAGTGCGCTTTTCCCTTGAGGATGCTAATATTGTTTCCTTCAAGGCACACATTTTTTAATCAAGGATAATAAATAATATGTACTCAATGATATGTTTTAATTATATTATAAATTATACAGAGATAGTGAATATAGATACTGTTGTAGGAAATGAAATATTAATAGCTACGAGAGGAGGATTTATGTTGATACCCATGGAAAATGTTGGGAACTCTAATGATATGGGACATTTGATAAGGGATTTCTATTTTAAAGGTGGGATCATGAATTAAAATCAGAATCATGGATCATTGAACATTAATCCATGACCTAAGATAAAATAATGATGTTTCCATTTTTTTTTGTTTGACCACATTAAGATATATTATACAACACAACCAATAGAATTTAAAGAATACAACCAAATGTGGCATCATTAGTGTTATTTTGTAAGTGCTCGGATGTCATGTGCTCAGGACACTTCTTCATATTTCACATGCATCATATTATTCAATGGGTAAAGGGAAAAAGAATCTATATTGATATGAAAATAGAGTTATCCAAAGTGATTCAAGGAATACAATGAATCATCATGAAATGAAATCTTAACAAGGAAACAAAGAGAAGAGTTCTGCAGGAAAGTAATAATATGTAGCTGAGCAGGTAATGGTGGATGATCAGTTATTTCAATCTTTGATGAGAGGTATGATTATTTTAACCTCCATAATTATAATTTTTTTGTTTGATAATGGTTCATATGAATACTTTATTGCTTCTCATGATGTTGATTTTTTGAGAATTAGACATGAGATTATTTTATTTGTGATAAAACATAAACACCGCTGGGAAAAAAAGAATATCCATCCATTGTGTGAAGATATTTTTCTATAAATATCAATGGGGTTGAGATGAAATATGATTAATAAAAGATAAATATGTATGAATATAATGCAATCATGTGTATGGATTGGTTTATAATATTCAAGGTTCACATCAACAATTATAGATGAATAGATAGTTCCTTTACATAGGATGAGATCAAGAATATCGTAATGGGAGAAATGAATGTAAAGGTATGTGCATCAAGATATTTGGAACCATTAGTTGGAAATATATCTTACCAGTTGGTGGTTTTAAATTTTGAATCTATGCAATGGATTGAGAATAGAACATTTTCCAGCAGTTGTTGATTAGTTTCCTAACATTTCATTTCTAAAAATTTCTTATGGTTTCCATGTGTAAGAGATGTGGATTTTATGATTGTTCTCCTTCAATGAAAATTTCCTATATCACTTATGTATTATCAAATGGAATTTTCTAAATTAAGTTATTTGAATGTGAATATTTAAGATAATGATGTTAATGGTTTCATTCGGCCTAGTATGTCCATATGGGATGAACCAATCATTTTTTTGTGAAAAAGAAAGATGAAAACTCTATGTTTGTGTGTGGATTATTATAATAATAACATTTTTATAATAAATAATTCGTATAAACTACAATTTATTAATTAATGGTTTAATAATTAGATGATATATCAGAGGTTCTCTATGATTTATATATAATGAAGATATCACCAATTGTAGGTTTATAAGGGGGATATTTTGAATAAAACATTTTCAAGTTGATATATCCATAATTAATAAGTAGAAATTCCTTATGGTATGATGAATTCATAGAATATTATTATGAATTTTTTTGAATTAGATATTTCAGTGATATTTGGATAATTTTTTTTATGTTTTTGGGTAACAAATTGATGACATCAAGGAAAATGAATGGGAAAGAGAAACAATTAGAGATAGTGTTGGAAATTTTGAGATACAATCACTTGTATTAAAAATTATGAATGTGTGATTTTTAGATACAAAATGTACTATTCCATTACCATCGCTTTATTTTCACTAAGGTTTTCCTTTGAGAAATAATGTTCCAAGGGTATAATTGTTTATTAACAATTTTTTTCATGTTCTCTAATGACTACATTCACCAAGGAAATCTTCTATAAAGAAGAACGTTCCATTCGATGGTTTTACGAATACCAAAAATAAATTCATGAACTTATTATTCCTTTTAAATCCACTCTGATCATGATTTTCCAGAATCGGGACATGGATATTTATTGTATTATGATTCATCAAAATCTAGGTTATGATATGTTCTCATACGAGGATATTATGGTGGTTCATATGGTTCATTCCAATAATTATTTAATAATAATAACTAAAAAAGCATGAATTGAAGTTTCCTATCATATTCCATGCTTTGAATACACTACTTCATTACATATTTGTTGTAAAATTTATTGTGTTTACATATCATTACATATTGAAACACATTACTAAACAAATAGATTTCAATATTAGAAAATGGAGATTGATATAGTATCTTCCATGATTTCACTATGAATTTATGTATACACCAAATAAAGGCTATTATGTGGAACATTCATTAAGCATGATTTCATATGATTATTTGGAAAAATATGTTTTTTATGAGAGGCAGTTGATGTTGGTCCTAACTGTTATTCATGTGGAATGTAGCGAAGGAAGAAATTTTGCGGTTTTATTTCTAAATTTTGTGGTTCTTAATGTGTTAAAGATGGATATGAAAGAATAAAAATCCAATTGATAATGTTTTATTATGAGTTATGAACATTATGGTGGGGAGACTAGTGATGGATGGAAACTGGATGAAATTTCAATGTAGTGGTTCATAAATCAAAAGGTTTTACTTGTGTCTTTTACAGAAAAATTTCTTCATGTTTAGAAGTAATCATGTTCGTCTATTCATCTAGTGGAATAGAATTTTTATAAAGAATTTAAGGAAAAATTTATATTGGTATGAAAAGGAATATTGGATAATTTTTTTTAATATTATGGTTATGTTATAATGTTTTATGGAAAATCATCAAAAACCAATTGGTATGTTGTATTCCCTACCTATACCAATTTTTAAATGGGAACAAATAGAAATAGATTTTGTAATAGGTATCCCATCAATGGTTCAGAACCATTATGCCTATGGGTGATATTGGATCTTCTCATAATGTTGGCTCATTTCATTCCAATTTATAAATATTAGACAATAGAGGACATGCCAAAGATATAAATTATATAATACGTAAAGGGGGATTACATTATATCATATCAGATAGAAATCTAAGGATTATGTCTCAAATATATATATCATTAAAAGGCCCCTAGGACATAGTTGAATATTAGTATGGTGTATCATCCTTAGTTGGAGGAGAAATCTGAATGGATGATACTGCTGTTGGAAGTTATGTAATCAGTTTCCTTAATGGATATTGGTTTCTCATGGTGAGAGAACATATAGTTAGAAGAGTTCTCATATAAAAAAACTTTCATGAATTGATACATATGGATCCTTTTGAAGAATTTTATGTTAATCCTTTCCATTCTGAACATTTAGGGGTGGAAACAAGTGGGACCATAATATTTGGGATACTTTTTATACAAGAAACAATAGATAAGATTCAATTGATCTGCAAATGGATGGGGGCAGCTCAAAGTCATCATAAATATAATGCGGATCATCATCGATGGTTGTTTTCATCGTGGTTATTGATAGTTGTTCCTGAGAATCTCTCTAAGTCTTAGACATATTTGTTTTGGAAAGCCTATTAAGATATCATTTTGATACATATGCCCTTTTCAGATACCTGAACAGGTTGGTGAGATGTTACATTGTTTGGAATTTCTACTATGTTTCAGTGCGCTATAGAATATGTATCACATATGACATTTGAAAAAGAATATGCCTATTCACAACCATGATATCTAAAGGGATCATGTTGACCTATACCCAGATTCTTCATTAGTACATATCTTTGTGTGGATTATAAGAAGAATTAAAAAGAATTATGTTGAAATAGTATCAATCTAGTGAAGATTTTATGTGAACCTGGTCAGATCTAGGAAAAAAATTTGGAACATGAGAAATAATTGAAAGAGAAATGTTTGAGAATAATTCAAGGCACTGGTGGTTTTTATCATAACGGGGATGAAAAGAACAATGGTGGGAAAAATATAACAACCCAAATTTCATGTGAGTACCCCTTTATATAATATCTTTTACTATATAAAGCATATCTATGAATTTTTGTAGATATTGGAAAAAAATTCGAATGTTTTCAAATTTTTTATAGCTACAAAGTTGGTGAATGGTTTGGGAAAACTGTGTAACACCCAATGGAAACTCTACACAATAGTGCATGGGGAAATTTTTGGGTTCACTGGGGGGGTGGGGTGTACAATTTTCTCAAACCATGCATACACCAAGTATAAACTACTATCTTTGTAAAAGGGTTTATTTCTTTTTGATTCAATGGACTTGATATGGTTTATACATAGTTTGGGAACCCTATGGGGAAACTAGGTGTGGTTCATCACTGAGGAAGTGGCTAACGCACGAGTAATGTATGGATTTTATAACCATTCAACAAAACCACTTGTAGAAAAGTAACTTGATCCTAAAAACGTTTACCTATATCAAGATTCTGCTTTAAAGCCTCATTTTTACATTAAAATGACAATAACTAGGGATTTTTTCCTATAAAATGTTGGATAACCTCTACCCATCATTTTGAATTCAATAAAGTGGAGTCTATTAATGTTTTGTAGCAGAAAATGATAGAAAAATTTCATTAATTGTAGTTTTAAATGATCTCTCATAGATCTAGATCAATATTACTCTCAATTTCATAGTTCAATGACCATTTTGGGTAGATTTATTATTTTTAATGTCCAATATGTATATATAATTTCATCTTGTTGATAGGGGGAGTGGTCTAATGTGGTTTTTTGGATATCTTACCCAATTTTGAAGTTATTCTTCATTCCATTCAGCATTTTCTTTACAAAACTGGAGGCAGGTGGCTTCAATCTCTACTCAACTATTTTATAACATGAAGGAAAAAAATTCAAATTGGATTAATTTCTTGATATTTAATATGAAAATGTGGTGTAATTAATTTTTCAAATGCTCTTTTGTTATTATTAGTGGGTTATTGTAAAATTGTTGAATTGTGGTAATGGGTTGCGCAATGTGTTATAGTCTTCAGATTTTAACATGATTATGTTAAGATAAGGATTCTATATATTTTTCAATATAAACAATGAATTTTTTTAATTAAAATTATGTTTTATAGAATTTTATTGAATTTGTTTTGATGAAATGGTAATTGAACACATGGTTTTTGTGTGAGTTCATCTTCGATGTTCCCCTAAATAAGGGACATGTACGAGTGGGGTACATGTGACATCACCCTAGATTAGGGGAATGAGATAGTGGGACACTAGGTGATTAGATGAGAAACTATTAAAGGGTATTGAACTTAAAAACATGTATTCATGTGTGGGTGTGTGTTATCTCATGAATTAGTAAGATAAAAATAAATTCAAGATAATTTAAATATTTATTTTTGTGAATTCCATTGAGAAAAGTTTTTACGTGAGCTATTTAAATTTCATAAAAATTGTTATATAAAATAAACTAAAATGTTATATCATAGTGTCATATGTTGGGAATTCATTAAAGAAAACCAACTATGATTTAGTACTCACTCATGCTTTGACACTCTGGTTCTTTAACATATATCATCTATTGAGATATGGGAAAATGTAATGTTCACACATATATAGTAATATATCATGAAAAATAGAATATTTTATTAATTTTGAGCTTGGATCATGTTGATATTTGGTTTTATGTGTTTTAATTTTTTTTAATTGTATTTATTAGGATGTTTACTTTGATTTTAGTTTTTCTGCCACTATTGTAATCTTTGGATGGTTTTGATATAGATGAATAACAGTAGTTTTATTTCATTTTTATCATGAATCAGGGAGGATATAATTTATTAATGGTGTATTGGTTTGTGGTTTTTCTTAACTCTAAAACCATCCCCCAAAATATAAATGATTACATAGATATTTATTTCTAGTCGTTGGTGTATTGGAGATGTTGCTTAACGCCAAGTAATACCCCCTATATCAAAATCTGGTGATATTTAGAATGATGTTACATCATCATAACAATATTATTTAATCAAATATTATTATTCATTGAATTATTATGTTTTAAAAGGAATCACATCCCTTTGAGGAGGTGGTGGTCTATAAGTCCACAAATGAAGTTACAACATTTTAGTGTGTGAAATAGTGTGAATGCAATTTATATTTTATGTTTAAATAATGGTAATTATTTACTTAATATGATAATGTTATCACATATGTATCGTATATTTAATTTAACCAATCATTAATACATTCCATGTAATGTGTAAATGTATCACATCACTTTGAGGAGGTGAAAGTCTGCACGTCCAAAAATGATTTATCGTATTCCCACAAAATTGATTGCTTTAATGTATATGTTGTATAATACTATAAATTTATTAATAAATATTAATAAGTAAATATTTCATATAATAAAAAAATTTCCATCATTATTTCCATCCTTAATAGGTGGTAATTTAATAAATAATTACATCAATCAGTGACTTGGTAGTCTGTCATACAAAAGAATGTTGATTCTTTATCCCATTTGATGAAGGAGTATAAAGGGGTTGGTTAAAAACATAACATAAAAACATATTAGTATATTTAGTATTATTGGGTCATCGTATAATAATTTAACAAGACCAATTCTATTGTTTTTATAAATAATTACAATAAAATTTATGGTTAAATAATGTTACAAATACTTTAGGTAACTCCATTTGGTTTACACCAATGGATTTTCATGGCCTGATTAATCTCAAATGTGAGTCTTTTAGGATGAAATTATTGATATTTTTATCTTATTTGGGAATGATTTTTAAGTGTTAAATTTCTTGATAGGAGTGAAGTAGTAGGAAGGGTGTGTGGAATTTTATTGGAGAGGGGTAGTGGCATTCTTGTAAATATAAAATGTAAAAGACTACTATGATGTCTCACATATAGAATGTGACAAAAATAATGAACCAAATTATATAAAAAAAATTATATTGTCTAATAATATATATAAAATTGTACATGAAAATTTTATATGTCATATCCATTAAATATTACAATTTATCCGTAAAATAAACACAGTTTGACTATATTCTTTATAATTAATTTTTATTACATTAACTAACATTTTTAATCAATAAAAATAATTTTACACATTAGAAATTAAAATTTATTTTTATTCTTAAAATTTCGTCCATATTAAAAATCTTAATATCAGAAGTTTTATAATATATATGAAAATCAATAGCATATATAGAATGAGAAACTGGGAATTAATGTAAAATGTTGAAATTGTTGATATTTTTTTCCATTTATTTTTGAAATTTATTCCAAAGAAAAAAATTGTATTAAATGGTATAAATTTAATATTATTTTACATAAAACCAATTATAAATATTTTTTAACCATAAAAACACATTAGATAAAAAAAATTCAATTTAAATTCAATGATTTTAACTTTTGACCCAAAAATTAATCATTTCAAACATAGATAAATATTTCAGAAAAAGTAAATATTTACATTCCACATGAAAATTATGTCTAATCATTAATATAATGATTATAAAATAGTAAAAAATTAATATGAGAACACGTTTTCCATTAAAAGGTGGTAAAACATCCTTTTACAAATATACATCTTTGTATGTTTAAAATACGATTTTTTCTTATCTTAATCTAAGACAAATAATTACAAAAATATATAATAATTTATTTAACCTATAAATTAAAATTTATATAATTTTTTTCACTAAAATTATTTATTTAATTTTTTATTATGAAAAACCATTGTAGATTTGAAAATGTAATTTTTTATAAACACATCCTTTATAATAAATTGGCATTTATTTTCATTCTTATTTAATTAGAAACCAATGAATTCATTTTATAAAGTGTTGAAATCATTATTTTTAATTTTTAATTTATCTCAATCGTAATATATATTCTAAAAACTATTCACAACTGTTATAGTAATATTAATATTATATTTTTGTCCACAAATATGATGTCATGTTTGTAACATTAGTCATCAAAGTTTATTGATGTTGCATGAAAATAAAAATAAATTTTCAATAGTGTGTGAGGAAAGTAAAAATATTTATTTTCTATAAATAATATTATGAAAATATTTACATTAATTTTAAATAGTATATTTCATAAAATTGAAGAATATTTCAAGAATAAAAAATGATACCATTTTTACATAGTGATATAATATTGGAAGCATATAAATGGAAATCACTTGGAAATATTCACCTCATTCCAATAATTATTGTCCATATCCTTGGGAACAAAAAAAATAAGCATGAGATGAATTCATATTAATAATTCTATAAAATGGAGTATATTATGATACAATAAGCATAATCAGCATGGAATGTAAAATAACTGGACCCAAATTCCATTTTATAAATAAAATGGAAATGAAATGCATCAAATGATAATATCATTGCAATAGTATCATCGATAATAATATATAAAATAATAATAAATAAATTATTAACTATTGGATTTAATTTATCAGTAACATCGTATATCTACCATAATGAGTTTTCACAATATAATATATAACTAATGGGTACAAACTCATCTGGATTGTCCAATTGATTAACAAATACTTCATATTAACACTAATTGTTTGGCCAATTTATTTGTCACATGAGACCTACTGAATAATTTATGGGATTTCAATAAATAATTCCCACCAATATATATATGTGAAATGAAATCATCAAATATCTAGTAATTTATTTAATACACTAAAAATTTGCCTTATCATAAAATATTTGTATTGATTAAAAGAAAAGAATTTATCAAACTTTTCTCAGTTAGTCTGATAACCTTCAATGTAAACAATAAAAGTTAAATTTGAATATAGAAAAGGAAATAAATACATTCATAATGATGGAATATATATTCTCATGTGAAATGTAATGTCCAAGGAATTTGTTTAATAAGAAAGTGATTGTTTCAAAAGAATGTTAACAATCACAAAATAATGTGAGATAAAAAATAAGATTTACCAATTGGTAATTTTCATGTCAAATCCAATTTGATGAAATTATTTATATTTAAATATAATATAAAATTAATTATATTTGAATCATTATATTACTTGAAAAAACTTCCGAATATGCACCACATAAATGTGAATTGGTGGATAATGACAAATAATCTTCAATGGAATGTAAATTGGGACAAAACCATTTACCTTGCACTTTCTTTTGTTTTTTACCTGACATAAACTCGTGTATACTGTTTATAAACATGTTTCATGAATAAATAATTAATATTATTATTTATTACATCATTTAGGATACATTTGTAACATCTTATACCATTATTTTTTTTAATAATATTTCATTATTTTCGAAGATTTTCATGTAAATTTAAATGTTTTACCATGCATATTTTGTCCTAATAAATATGTATTCAATGTATATTATAAATATTCATAATGAAATTATTATGAATAATAAAATAATTATCATATATATACAAAAATTATTATTTTTACACCATTAATGAATGATTATTTTGATAAATGAATTATGTTCTCATAATGGAGATGTTAGGTCATACGTACTAATAAGAAACATTTATAATTTTCAATGATCATTATGGAATCAAGGTTAGTAATATTTCAACATTACATAGTGATCATAAAAATATCTAATTTATTAAATAAAATTAGTGTGGAGTGGTTGTGAAATGTGTTCCACATTTTTTTGAGGCAGTATTCCAAACATACATGAACGATGTTGTCAACATTATGTGATTAAAATTTGATAAATTAAAATGATATATTAATATATGTAAATATAAATATGTATTAAATTTCATAGTTTTGTTATTAATATCACGTATAACCATTATATTAATCATCTTTACCTTTATAATAATTCATTAGTGAAATATGAATAAAATCACATCAAGATGCAGTAGTACACTATACACATGAATGTTATTTTCAAATGAACTATTGAATTAAAATTAGAAATTTATATATGATATAAGATCTCTAGAGGTGTATTTATGATATAATGGTCATATATATTTTTATATACATATTATATATCATAATACCTTATCGTGATATATTTTATTGAAAAAATGATTGAAATTGTCTCATAAGGTTATAGTCTTCCATACACACGAATCTTGTTTCCATAACACCATTGATTTTAGTGGGGAGAGTTATATGTAATGAAAATATCATAAAAAAATATTAGATTATGTAATATTATTAGTTGATTAAATCATAATTGTTTCATAAGAATTTAATTATGTTTGCGAAGAAATAAAAAAAGATGAAAAAGAGTGTTACCACTTCTATTGGTAACCCCTATATAAATGAACAAAAATTCATCCTATAATATATTTATAAGAAAAATAAGTATTCATAGTATAAATGATTGAATTTTTTAAGTGATATGTTATGTTCTGTATTGATTAAAATTATTTTTATTGTGTGATGAAGAGTAGATAAGTGGTGGAATTTTATAAGTCAGATGTGTGGTACACGTGTAATTGTTTGAGCGATAGATGTGTACCCTTGTTTTTAAAATAAAAAAAGATCCAAACATGATTATTATATATAATTAGAAATTATATGGTCTAAATGTTTCTATGAAATATATTTTTGACATGTATTGAGGTTATTTCAATAAATACCAATTTATTTTATCCCCTGATAAATTAATTATTATCACTACCAATTTAATTACTATTTTCGATTTTCACTATTCATTTTGTCCAAAACATAATTATACCATATTCATTTATATAAATGTATATGGTTTAAAATATTGAAATTGTCTTTAACAATTCAGTTAATGGAATTGGAAATTTTTAAATTTAAATATTCCCCTAAGACTTGTTGAAAATAATGGTTTTTCAATGGGAAAATGAAAAACTGTATAATGTTTTTATATCATACATCAACATAATAGTTATTAGAAAGAACATGATATGATTATTTGATGTATAATTGTAATAAATTTACATTAAAAACAATTTAAAATTATTAATTATTTTAAAATATATACAAACTAAATGTCAGCTTACAATTAAAATTTCGTATTTCAATATTCATGAAAATTAATATTTTCAAAAAGTTCAACAAAACATAACCCAAATAAATTTTCGAAATTCCATTTTAAAAAATTATATTTAGTTTTAAATATAAATATTTAAAAAAATTTAAATTTAAATTTTAAAAAAGGTGAGCACATTGTGACTAAACTATCATTTAGAATTTGTAATACATTTTTAAAAAATTATTGTAAATGATAGTTATTTTCATCTTTAATCAATAGATACAAAATATATTTTTATATATATATTTTCTATTATTTAGTTCATATTATTCATAACATCTAATTTAATCTGTAGTTTTAAATTCTCATCTGTAAATAAAATTTAATAGACAATCTTGATTTATTTAAACAAGGTTTTGTGTGCATAAAAATTTATCAATTAAATTAAATTTACCCAAAAAAATATATCAGGAATTATTGAAATGATATAATTATATTTTCTATTTTTACTTTTTTAATATATGTGACATTTTTTGTTTTAGTTATCTATATACTAGATGAAATAAATAATCATGAATTTTAAAAATGAATGAGCTAATTTTATTTATAAAATTTTCTATCCCTAAATAATTTAACTACCTGAAACATTTTTAAAAATTCTAGAAATTAATGTTATTGATTTATTTTTAAATATAAAATTGAATGAGTCATATATATTATAAATATTTTTTGTTTTTTTAGAAATATATTTAAATATTATATAATTTTGACTATGAATACATAAGATTTCTTCATTTTACAAGAGATATACACTTAAATAAAGATTATTTATATGATTTATTTTCAAAGATATTAAATTGATTTTTTTATTGATATGGAGTTACAATTTTTAACCATTTTACCTTTACATTACAATTAAATTTACGATTTCACTTCAAAAAATAATTGTTTTCCTAGTTGTAACTCCATAAGAATGTTACGTGTATCATTTTTAGCTCCATATAATGAGGAGTGTGTTTTTAGGATGAGATTATATATTGAAAACAGATTTTATTATGGGGTAATTTTTTGTTTGTATAATGTAAGGATTGTTTTTTTATTCCTCTAAGATGAAATATTCAGAATTGATTTTGAGTTTTAACTCCCCTGTAAATGTGAGGATATCATCATGCCATTTTAAATGAGGAGTAATGAGAATTCAAGTGTTTGTATTTAATTCTATTGATAGAAAATGTTGTAAAATTATTTTTTAATTTATTCTTATTATATTTGAAACAATTTTATTTAAACATAATAGTTTTTCTATAACACATATAGAGTATTATGTTTAATTTTGATAGTTATTTTAGAATAAATTTTAATAATAGGAAGATATTAATGTTTTCTATTGAACCTCTTGGTTTGAGTAGATTACTAAAGAAGAGGGGGGGGGGGGGTAAACTGAGTATCTATAAAAAATTCTTGTCCAAAATTATTCTCAAACAGCTTTCAGAAAAATGTTAAATAAAGAAATGTTAATCAAGGTTATACTGTTATAAGAGTTTGAAAGTTTAAATAAATTCTTAAAGTATTGGTTAGTTCTATGTAATCATAATGCTTTTTATTGATATTACTTTTGAGGCTATTCTACCTAGACAGTACAAGTATATCTTCTTTCCATGATTAACTATAAAATAGAATTTAGTGATTTCTGAATTATACAGTAAAGCATTAAAACAGATAAGAATAAATTAATCATCACATCAGATATGAAACAAGTGGTTCAGTCTCAAGATGATACCCAATCCACTCTACTTGGCGATCACCTCCCACCAAGAAGTTTATATAAATAAAGATGATCCACACCCTAGATCTGGGTTTATCAATAGTACACAGAACTATCTAGGTCGCATAGGGAACTCTTCTACAGATCATCATGGGAACAAAACACAAGGCCACACATAGACCTCTTACACACTTATCTGTCGGTATAAACAATTTTAAAAAGATGTTTGAGTAAGGGTATTTTGTATCCTTCAGTTTAATGTAGGATACATAGTCTGTTTTTATATAGATACACAGACTGGGAAAAATCTAATTAAATGATATACAATAGAGCATAAATATTGAGATTGGTTTTAAAATGCTCTAAATGATAGTCTTTGGAGCTCTAGATTTCTGAGGATGAATTAGATGCAGAAATCTAGTCCTCGTATGGAAAACCGAGTGTCACAAATCAAATATATTGGGCTTGTGTTCTTCGTGATGTTTGACAGTGTGAAGATATTATAAATTATGGGATTCAATTATGCCTCATGTGTTCTTCAGCAGTGTTGAGTTTTCATGAGAAAATTATTTCTTCAATGGTTCTCTATGTGTATTTTTCATTTTCATGCTAACTCCCACCAAATTTCTTAAACTTTTTTATATATGTTTTTATTTCTTGGCCGCACTACTCTTTTATCTGGGAGTTCATGTGTTTGAGCTGATAGTTTTCATGTATTTGGCACCTCATACATCATATTATCAGATGACAAGTCTACAATGAAATAATAATTATGTTAGTGCATTTAAAATCTTAAAATATGAGAATTAGAGATTAAATTTAAAGATGAAAAAACATAATATGAAATAGTGTCATAGTATGTTATGGAAGCGGTGTCTCGTTCACAGTGTCTGGTTCACAGTGACTGGTTATCATGGTGTCTATTTGTCATGGTCTCTGATACACAGTGTCTGTTTCACGGTGTTTTCTTCACTGTGTCTGCTTCACAGTGACTAATGGTCATGGTGTCTTGTTTTCATGGTGTCTACTTCACGTTGTCTGCATCACTGTGTCTGTTTCACTGTGTCTGTTTCATAGAGTCTCATGGTATCAGTGTCTTCTTGACATGGTGTCTTCTTCATGGTGTCTCATGGTCATGGGGTCTTCATTTCATGGTGTCTCAACGTAGGCAAATATATGTATTTAGACATACATAGTGATATTTATAGAATGGATTAAACTTAATCATTTGTCTGAGAAGTCATTATTAAGTAGATCAACAGATAATATATAGAATCCAAAATGAGTGTATAGAACCTAAGAGATTAAGAAAACTTTTACTAAACAACTGTGCATTTTATTTGAGATAGATTTCATATAGTTAACATGGTTTATAGACTGAATAGGATTTGTGACCATTAAAACATGATAATACATGAGGAGTACAATAATACCCCTCTTTTTAATGATCAAAAATCATATATATTTAGAGTGTATATTTTTTCTAACCACATAGATTGAATGTGCATATAATATATAGAGTGACTATTCTTTTATTGTGATTTCTCCCCCTTTTGGTATTATTAGAAAGTAGGAAGAAAAAGAATGAAAAACGAGACATGAAAAGCGCATAATGTACTAGATAAAAAGAGGGGAATTACAAAAAGTAAAACAAAGTTAACATGATTCCTATCAAAAGAGAGTATGAACTGTCATTCTTCACTGGCTGGTCTTTTGAGTACCCTTAGTAGTAGCAGCAGAAGAGGAAGCCATAGGAGAAGAGGTCAAAGTAGAAGGGAGTGAGCCGATTGAGAGAGATAGTAAAGGAAGACCTTCAAAGACATAGGGAGCCAGAGTAGGTGTCGTAGAAGACCAATACAGCTGTTGATCAAGGATCATAGGACTGATCGGACTCAGTTCCTGATTGACAAACATAAATATGGAGGCTTGGGAATAGGTGAATATTGGAAAATCAGGCCTTAGAGGTGCAGTCATAAGAGAAACAATGGTTGTACTATGTACATTAATATAGGTCCACATAAGCTTAATAAAATCAGCAATGATCTCTCCACCATACTGCATAGTTTTCTCAAATCCATCCTTATTTTCCATAAAATAATCCAACAGACTAGTGAACTCTATGAGATTTTGGACTTTTGTCTTGAAAACATGAGTAACAGGAAGAATCCTCATATTTTCTAGAAGATATTTCAAGTGACTGGTCTTTTCAGTCTTTGAGAAGATTTAGCTGAAGTAGAAATTCAATTTTTTGGAAATTTCGTGCGGGGCATCATTAGCAATTTTGGAATGGATTTGGACCAGATCAAGAACTATGTCACAGTTCATGATAACTTCAGATTGGGAATTTTAATTGAAACCACTAAGCATAGTCTGAATTTCTTTATTGAATACTATTTTGAGGTGGTTGTTGTCTAAGGAATATTGATATGATTGTCCAAATGCCTTTGAAGTAGTGACTGCTGAGGTGAGATATTTTAGACGATTTAGAATATTTTGAAGGGACCTCGTACACTCATTAGTGATCTTGTTAATATTAACAAGAAGCTCTAAAATTTCTATCCCAATATGTTTTTTAATTTCAGCGATATTTTCAGCTAAGGACGCTAAATGTTGTTGAATCTGAGAAGCAACATTCTGTGGGGTTTGAGGAACAATAGGATCCACAGGATGAGAAGAATGATCTGATATCGAATTCATCACTTTCTTCATGTCTTCAACAATACCTCTTAAAGTCTTCACTTCATAACGAAGCATGCTGTTTTCAACTCTAACTTCGTGAATTTCATAAAGCAGTTTGGGTTGAATATTCAAAATAAGTTTTTCCAACAATAGTGAGTCATCTCTGTCACTTATATTTTTTATAGGAGTTGGTTGGGTTTCCAAAAGTTTTTCCACTACAATAAAAAGGGTAGCTCGAAATTCCTTCAGATCTTCTATACTCACAAAGGATGGTTGTTCTGGTGATGGTTCAGAGATAGGGACTGATAGGAGATTGGGTTCTTTTTCAAGGGCATGATTAGAGACAAATTTCAATTGGAATATAGTGGGAATGGTCAAGGTCTTTAACCTATAATTCATGGGAGTCATTCAAATCATAAAAACAGGGGAATTTATAACGAGTCTCTACAAGTCATGGATCAATAGGGTTTGGTATTTCAATAGATTCCAGATTTGGGGGTTTCTCCCCCTCAAAAGTTTCATCCTTCTCATTACTAAGAGGCTTAGTGTCTTGTTCTATTTTCACAAATTCATCTCTTAGTTATTCACCCATTTCTTGTCTTTCCAACTGAAAAGCTAGATATAGTCTGTCCTCAGCCAAAATAAGGACATCAGGAATATATGTTTCCACTGGGATTTCTTCAAGTTCACCTTCTTGGGTATCAGGTAATTAGTCTTCTACAAGATCTTCCATAGAAATATTTTTGGTTTCTTTGAAATTATATTCTATTTCATCTTTGGGTTGATCATCTACATCAACAACATATTTAGAAGCAAGGACTTACTTTTCACTTACTACAAGATGGACATGAGTATTGTCTTCCTTATCAGAAACAGTTTTTCTAGGAGGCACTATAGCCTCTTCTTATTCTTCATCCAGAATACTAAATAACTTCATATGGGTTCAAACATGGATTACAAATATCATTTGGTCTTGAGGGATGTTCCTCTAGATCAATCTATTCATAAATCCTATCATTTTCTTCCACCCATTCTATTTTCCAAGGATTCCAATTGATTTTCATCCTCTTGATAATGATATTTTGAATGCAGAAGACACAATCCTTGATAACATATTTATTAGGTCCAATCATAACTTTTCAATGAATCATGGTTAAGATAATTTGAGAATAAAATAGGGATGTTGACATCGATATGGTTTTGACCAGCTCACACATAAGGTTTATGACCTACATACAAAGGTTAATATTATGCCCATTTTTCATAAGATGAATCAGAAACACATCCTGATATATTTTTATAGAAATATAACCTTTTATGGGGCTAATCATGTTCTGTGTGAACATAAAGAGGAGTCTTGATTATCCATCTAGTTCAGCTACAATGTCTCTCTTCTTGGTTCCATTTCCAGTTATACTTTTTAAAGAATCTTCCAAAATAATGAATTCACTATAAGGTGGAGGTCCTCATAGATAGTCCTCATAGATGCTTTCATGAGGTATCTTAAGGCAGGAAACCCATAACCTCAAAAGGAATGTGATTTTATGGCCATTTATCCAGTTTCTCACATCATATCCATCTTCAGAATCAACAGAGAACTGAACATACAGATAAAATTGAGCCACTAGATTTGAGTAGATAGGTCTATCTTCCTTCAAAAACCATTTTTACCAGACTTTCTATTTTAAAACATTCAAAACCAGAGGCTTACGTGAAAAAATCCACTTAGGCCATAAATCTTTCTCAGGTACTACTACCTAGTTCACCATATTTGGATTTAGAGGACCTTTGTCTGCTAGATTTGGTGTGATATTCTTCTTCATTTAGCTACATTTATCAAGAGTCGACGAATAATGACATTTCATCCTAGGCATTCACTATAGATATGAGAGAGAGAAGGGTTTAAGGATTCAAGAAGGGTTAAAAATTGAGTGAATGGAAGAAATCTAGAGTTAAGGACAAGTAAAACATCCTTTATTTTATCATTTTGGAATACCAAATGTCGCAAAAGTAATTGTGTGGGATAATAAAAATTTGAAATGAATAATTACCATGTTACAGTTTTTACATTGTAAATACGAATCATAAATAATCATTATGGTGAGTCCACATTAGGTCTTTATAGTTAGCCAATGATGGATCCTTACAGTAAGACAATGATTGATCTGTATGATGAGATAATAATCATGGGATACTAAATGTGAGAGCATAAACATGAAATAGTATGATATACAATAGTAAGATATTTACATAACATTTATAATGCCCCGTTCATGAATGATGTAGTTTATTCTTTCTGAATTTAATGGTTTTGTAAATATTTCAGCCAGCTGATATTAAGACAAAATGAATTCTAAAGTTATATCACCTTTTTGATAATGATCTGTCAAAATGTGATGTCTTATATCAACATTAATAGTCCCAGAATGTGAAACATGATTTTTAGAGATGATAATAGCTCATGTGTTGTCACAATTTATGGGTATATGCCTGGATTGATATCCATAATCTAGTAATGTGTGATTCGTCCACAAGATTTGTGGATAATTACTTCCATATTCTATGTATTTAGAATCTATAGTCAATAATGCAACCGAATTTGTTTTCCTACTACACAATGATACTAGAGACTTGCCTAAAAAGTGACACGTTCCAGATGTGTTTTTTTCTATCTATCTTACAGGAACAGAAGTCAGCATCATAATAACTAACTAATTAAAATGATTGTCCTCTAGGATAGAACGGTCATAGATTGGCTGTATGATTGATGTATTTGAAAATTTTCCTTCCAACATTTAATTGATATTCCTCAAGATTTTTTTTAAAATAAGGACACAAACACACACTAAACATAATGTCAGGTCAACTAGCAGTTAAGAAGAGTAACCACCCAATCATTCCACTGTAATTTTCTTGATCAATAGATTTTACATCTTCATAAATATCCAACATACATGTGGTACACATGGGAGTGTCAAGAAATTTAGTGTTATCCAATACAAAACAATTTAGAATATCTCTTGTATATTTACATTGAGTTAAAATAATACCCTCGTTATTTTTAAAGATTTGGAATCTGGGAAAAGATTTCAGTTCACCCATTATCATTTCAAATTCATATTTCATCATTTTAGAAAAATAAATACCTAAATATATTCTTGAAATCCAAAGATAATCTCAGCTACATTGATTTGAATAACAAAAACATCATTACAAATTCGTTTTATAAAAAAGATAGGATCAACTATTCCTTTTTTAAATCCTTTGAAATAAAGAAAAGTACTCAACCTATCAAACCAAGATCTTGGAGCTTATTTTATACCACATAAATATTTTGAAAATTTAAAATTTTGACATGGAAAATGGGGGTTTGAAAAGCCAGGGGTTGTTCAACAATGACATCCTCAGCTATATACTCATTTTGGAATGCACTCTTAACATCCATTTGATATAGTTTGAAATTTAGATGTGCACCATAAGCAAGAAGAATTCTGATGGCTTGTAGTCTAGCTACTAGTGCAAAGGTCTCCTCATATTTAATTCCTTATTCTTGATTATAGCCTTGTGCAACAAATCTATCCTTGTTTATAACTATGTTACCAGCTTTATCTACCTTATTTATAAACACCTATTTAGTGCCTATGGTGAATGTGTCCATAGGGTATTCAAGAAAAATTCAAACATTGTTCCTTTCAATCTAATTAAGGTCTTCTTGCATAGACATCAGACAAAATTCATCATTGATGGCATCATTTATGTTATTAGATTAAAGTTATGATAAAAATATGTGATGTTCAACCAGATTTCTAAGAGATGTTGTTGTTTGAGTTCCTTTCTCTAGGTCCCTTACAAAATCATCTAATGGATGGTTCTTAAGAGTCCTAACAGCTCTCTGAAAAGAGGGACTAGTGATTCTAGGTTCATTAACATGTTCAGATTCATTGTGACATGAGTCCAAGGAATTTCCAGAATGGAAGTTTTTTTTGATTCTTTCAAAGAACGGTTTCAGGATTTTGGATTAATGTTCAAATTTGATACATCATCCTCCAGGTTATATAGAATGGTATTAGGCTCATGTGGACATGTCTCATCTAATTAGACAAGAACATATTCTTCTAGACATTTAGTTCTTTTATTGAACACACTATGGGCATTACTACACATTGAATAACCTAAAAGGATACCTTCTTCACCCTTGGATGCATATTTGTCATGATTGTCCTTAGTATTAACAATAGAGACTCTACAACCAAAATCATTGAAGTAGTTATCCTTGGGTTTTCAATTTTTCCATAACTCATAATGAGTCATTTAATGAATAGTTATGATCAACACTCTATTGATTAAGTAGCATGCTGTATTGAACGCTTTATCCCAAAAATAAATAGGTAAGTCATATTCTCTAGGAATTATTCTAGATATCTCTTGCAGGGTTCTATTTATTCTTTTAAAAACTCCATTTTGTTAAGGTGTTATTGGGGAATAGAAATCGTGACTATAACCATTTCATGATCAAAACGATTAAAAAACATGATTTTCAAACTCACAGCAAGGATCGATTCTTATGTATTTAATTCTAAGTCCACTAGGATTTTCCAGAAACATGGAATATTTAGTAAAATAAGTGCAGGCTTCCCTTTTGTGTTCCAGAAATAAGTTCCAAGTATATCTAGAGAATCCATCCATGAAAACATAAACATTGTGATTCCTATTAAAATAAGAAACTCTAGATGGTCCAAACAAATCAATGTGAACTAGATCGAGAGGATGAGAGGTTGAAACTTCATTCTTTGGTTTGAAGGAAAATTTGTGTTTTTTTCCTTTCGATAGGGATTACACAATTTTTCATTTAGAAACTCATGATTGGGTAAGCCTTTAACTAAGATTTTTGTAGTTATAATTATAAGGGAGTGAATATTATAGATTCATAGTCTCTTATGCTAGATCTAAGACTTATTATGAAATACACTTAATCATGAAGCATTTTTAGAAGATAAGGAATATATGTTAATAGAGTAATTATTTTCATTTCTTCATGCATAAAACACTAATTTTTCTTTAGAATTAATTATATTGAAAGAATAAATTAAAAATATAAAATGAAATCCATCATCACATAATTGTGAGATACTAAGAAGATTTTTGAAATCCTTCAACAAATAGTACTATATAAATTAAAACTGAGTTAGAGTTACGGATTTGGTTGAGGCCAACAATCATTCCTTTGGCATTATCTCCAAACGTGAAATTTCCCTAATCTATTTTATTAGATTCTTGAAACATGTTTAGTCTCCTGTCCTGTGACTTGAAAATCCATTATCCAATTACTATAAAATTTTACAGGAACCCATTAAACATACTTCCTACAGAATAATTAAGGAAAAACTGATTTGGGAACCCAACTTGTTTCGGGCTAGTAATATTAGTAGTAAGTCCTTTAGGATCCCATATCTACCTCTTATGTTTTCTATAGGCATTTTATAATTTACATGAAAAATAAACTCTATTTGGTCCAGAAAAACATGAAATAATAGAAAGTGAATTATAAATTGAATAAATTAATTTGTGTCTAGAACTAGGAGTTGAACTATATGTCCTAGATTTAGAAACAAAATATGTTCTACCATTATTTCTTTTTCAAGGTTGATAACCAACGCTAGTTATGTATTTAGGGGAAATCTTTTTACCTATAATTTGAGTAAGGGTTTTTTCCTATTGGTAAACATTTATAGATCATTCTTTAATTTCTCATTAGATATTTTTAATTCGTTGTTCCCTTTTAGAAGTTGAGAATTTTTTTCTTTTTTCTATTGGGAGTTCCTATTTAACTGCCACCATAAGATCATATTGTTTCTTAAATGATTTATATTTTAATTAATGTTCATTTCCAGTTTCTTCATGAATGTTATAATATTCAAAAATTTATTCATTAGTAATATTTTTAGAGTGACTATCAACTCCATAATAATATGAATTAGGTATAATATATCATAGTGTTACATCATATGTGGTTGTCATGAAACACATAATGGATTTGTTATCTTTTTCATCATGTGATGTTTCTGAGTCACTTGAACTGTCCTCAGATGCACTCTAGGTTGCTTTCATTTCCTTTTTATACTTCCTGTATCAGTCTTTATATATCTTTTTGTACTTGATCGTTGGACAGTCAGCCTTGATATGTCCTTTTCACATACATTCATACCAGACAATCTCATCAGTCTTGCCACTTCTTTTCCAATCCTTATTTCAACATCATTTTTGGTCATATTTTCTTGTGATGTTAGGAATTCCGAAAAATTTCTACTTCTTGTAAAAACTTTTTAATCTTTTGGCTAATTAATACATCTCATACACACTATCTTGTGATGATTTCTCACTACCGGAACATTCTACAGAGGTTTCCAATTTCACTTTGTCCTTATGCTTTGAGATGGTGGTCTTGAATGCAACAGGCTTTTTTTCAGTTCAACTTCCTCTTCATTATTGGATGTCAACTCTTTTTCATACATCATCTGTTTCCCAATGAGTTTTTTATAGGTAGCTTTCCAATTAAATGTGATTATCTAATAGATAGAGTGGTTTCTCTCCATCTTCCAGGCATACGTATGACAATTCTCATGATCTGTTCCTTGGTAGTGACTTCTCTTCCAAGAGAAATCATTGTGTTGACAATCTCATTGAACCTAAGATTAATGTTAGAGATATGCTCATTAGGTTTCATATTAATGCTATCAAATTTGATATTATATGTATTAAGTCTCATTTCATTTACACTCTATGTTCCTTTATGTCACACAGACATGGTATCCAAATTTCATGGTTCGTTTTACAATTAGAAATTCTATTAAACTCTTCATCTATTAAGGAGAAGTAAAAAGAACTCATAGAATTAAAATTTTTATTGTTGGAAGTTTTGATTGGTTCATAAACTATGATTCTATCAGTAGTAAGAATCTTATATTCATATATAATTAATGACCAAATTTCAAAACCCATAATTTTTAAATGTATTATAATTTTAATTTTCCATTGAGAATAGTTGGTTCCATTAAAGAATTGTGGTATATTTGTTGAAGCACCTTCTAATATATTCTCTATAATACATAAATTCTTTAAAACGCATGAAATTCTGAATTAATAGAAATTTACATATCTCAAAAGTACAACTACATCCACAGTTTATATTAGGATAAACATAGTCTTAATAAATAACCTTCTGATACCATATATTGGTTGGAGTAGATTACTAAAGAGGGGGGGGGGGGTGAATTGAGTATCTAAAAAAATATTGGATAAAAATATTTCTTAAATTGGTTTCCATAAAAGGTAAAATACATCCCAGTTAATCAAGGTTATAATGTTAAAGAGTTTTACTATCTAAATAACATCATAGAAGATTGATTAGTTTTTAGTAATCTTAATGTATGTTATTAATATTACTTTTGATTCTATTCTACTAAGACAAGAAAATTATAAATTCTTTCCAAGATTAACTATAAATGTGAATTTAGGGATTTCTAAATTATACAGTAAAGCAGTAGAACAGAGAAGACTAAATTAAGCAGCACAATAGATATTAAACAAGTGGTTCAATCTCAATCCAAGACCTAATAAACTCCACATGGTGATCACCTGATACCAATAATTTTATATAAATAAACATTATCCAAAACCTGGATCGGGGTTAAACAATAGTACATCGAACTGTACAGGTTGCACAAGGACTTCTTCCAGATATCTTCAAGGGAACAAACAACTAGGCCACACATGGTCCACTTCCTCACTTATCTGTGGTTATACACATTTTTAAAAAAATTTTTGACAAAGTAAATCTTGTATCCAATAGTTTAATATTGGATAAATAGAGCTTTTTTATATAGATACACACACTGCACAAAATCTAGTAAAATGATATACCACAGAGAAAAAAGAGTGAGATAGTTTTATAAATGCTCCGAATGTTAGTAATTGCAGTTCTATATTTCTGAGGATGAAGGAGATGTAAAAATCAAGTCCTCATATGGAAAAAAGAGTGTCACAAATCAAACAAATCATGCTTGTGTTCTTAGTGATGTTTGAAATGTGAATATATTCTTCATTATGGGATTCATGTATGCTTCTTGAGTTATTCAATAGCATTGAGATATCATGTGTAACATCCCAAGTAAGTAATGAATAATAAATATTTTTATCTATGTCTATTAATGATTAATATAGTGTTATAGAGGCTTAAAATGAAAATAAATACGATCTTATGCGTGGAATACACTAATATTCTTAAAAGATTGTTTTACTGCCTTTTGATGGAAAACCCTTTTTAAATCTATATTTTGACAATTTTATAAGGTATGTAGTCAAAATAAACTTATTATTTATGATTGGGACATAAAAATTTACTTTGTGTGAATTTTTGGTATTTTTCCGATAAAGTTCATTTTTTAATGAATAGTGAAAAATGTTGTATTTTAATTCAAAACCTCTTTTTAATCTAATTTATTTATATGATTAGATTATCTTTTGAATTGGTTTTGAAGATAAATTAGAATATATTTTTACCATTTTATCCAATGGTGGTCATTGGAATCAATTTCACTTTGAAATTGGACTTAAACTAGTGTCAATTTTTTTATACTTATTATTTCATAAAAAACACGCTATTTGTCATGACAGTGGGAATTAGTTATTAAATTAATTAATGAAACATAAATGTTTTGAATTTTGTAAAATAGAAATCATTTTTGAATTCATAAAATCAAATATATCTTAGGGTGAAGTTTTGGTATTTTTCTGAAAAACTTCAATTTCTGATGAATATTGAAACCACTAAGTGGTAGTTAAAGAAACTGATTTTTCGTTTAAATGAAACTTTTCCACTTCTATGATTTGATTTTCAAAAATCCGACATACATGGTTTTCATTGAGAAGTAAAATGTTGTTCAATGAGATTAAAATAATTTTTTGGTGAATAGTAACTTTTATGTTCTTAATCGCGATTAGTGGTAATTAGTGTAGTTTAAGGTAAAAATAATGTTTTAATAATATGAGATGAGCTTGACACATGCCCTACCCTCATTGTATGTGTCATGGACGACCAAGAAAATCCATAGGTCAACTTGGGGACCCCATGGAGCCACTTTGGTTGGGAAATGACATAAATAACTTTTTATTTAATGTTAAAGTAAAAATGACACAAACAAGAGATGTTTTACTAAAACAATTTTTACATGGGGTTATACAAGTCATATTTTTTATTATAAATATTAAATGGAAATATAAAAAGATTTCATACATCATATTATTTTTGTTATAATTTTTAGACTTTAAATAAATTAAATTATTTATGACATCATGATGATGCAGCGATTACCTCATTAATAAAGGATTTAAATAAAATGAAAGACAATGTAATATCTAAGACCTAAACATGTCCAAAACCTATTGTATGAGTGTATTTAGAACCCTTATCACCTTATCCTAGAATTATATCATTGTGGGACCTCTTAAATCCGAATACCATTTTAAAATAATGTGACCTTTCTTTACTTTCCAAGAGTGCCCATCCTCTCCTCTTATAAAAGGCCCCCACCTCTACCTCCTTAACCACACTCAAAAAGCCTTTGTCTCGGCCAAACCCTTCCCATTTTGTCTCTCCACATCCATAACTTACTCCTTGAAGCATCACTTTGGGCATAAGTCTTCCCAAGGAAGCCTTTTAGCTCAAACCAAAGGGAGTTACCGGATTTTAAGGTAATGTCTTCACTTGAGTCCTTTTGTTTTATTTTGATTCTCCTACCCCCTAAACTCTTTTTATTCATTTATTTTTTATCAACTCAAGTATATTCAATATACTAGGATGTTTTTATAAGAATTATTCGAGCTACACTTACACACACATACATCTAATGGTTAAAGGACATACTGTTTCTGTGGATGGTGAATTTATGCCTCCCGAAACGATGATTGTTCAACATTCTTTTAACACCTTAAAAGGTGTCCATTAAGATGACACTATATTTATATATGATATATAATATGTTTATGTTTTCCTTAAGTTTATGTATTTTTCATTTTGGGCATACCTTTATTGGTTCCATTATGAGTAAACGTGATATCTTCATTTAAGGAAGTGCGGACTACTGCCCCCTCAATGTGATTTGATTCGTTAAATACCATATGTGGGACGTATAAAGGATGGAACTATGATATTATATATGATATTATACTGGAATTATAATATACCTTTATATCATTATGATTCCATTCTAGAAAATATGAAATAGAAATGAAAGTAGCGTTCATGCGTACGTACGACTTACCGTCTCCATGAACGGTGCATTTCATTTCTTACCTCTAAATGTTATGTAATATTATAAATGCATGCATGTACTAGATATATATGAAATATTTGATATCTACATCATGAATACCATTCTGGATATAATGGATACATGAACAACTTGTAATTATAAAGGGCTTATTTTTGACTCAAGTACCAATGATCGTTAAAACGACCGTTATTAACATAAATAATTACATAGTGTTCATGACATGGAAATAAGTGATATAAAAGGTATAATGAACTTGAAAAAGGTTCTTAAACAAGTAGAAATTAACCCAAGTTTATTATTCAAGAGATTAAAGAATGACCGAGTCAGGTCGGACCCGAGGTATGAGACTTCGTCTCAATCTCCTTTAATTGAGACATATTTTGTTTTATACACAACCTTCTTTTATACGGTGTATAAACCCATTTGACTTTTACGTTTATTCAAAAGGAATCTTTTTTATATGGAGCATTTACTAAACGACAAGAGGGAATGTTTTTGTCGTACGTATGCGGCGACAACGACTTCTCCGCCACCGTGACCATTATTTGAGTTTCAGATTCCTCTACAAGCCATACCTTTAAAAAAAATACCTTGTTTTACTTTTCTTTTATTTGGGTATTGAAAATTGTTTTCCTAATGTTTTTATATCAATGTGTTGTATTGATATATTGTGATTGAAAGTTGAAATGTTATGTTTCCTTTATGCATGTTTTATGTGATAAGATTATGTTGAGGTTCTTGGGCATTATTATGAAGACGAGCGGTTCCGTGATATACTAAGGGTAGGTGAGCCCGATATAGATCTACAATGCATTGGGTAACGCGAAGGAGTGAAATGTTAAGGTTTCTCCGAAGAGATTTAGGGAACATACTGTGATGGGTATTCCAAACGTAACCAGGAGGGTTACTCCCTACGTAAGAATGTTATGAATGCCTCAAGTTACCTTTATGTACTATGATTTCTATGATTTATTCATGATTTGATGAGGTATGTTAATGTGCTTATGTTTTAGGGGTAAAGTATGATTTCATTCTTATGTATATATGTACCCATGTTTCCTTTCCATATTTTTATTTCCCTTACTAAGATTTTTATGCTCATCCCATGTTTTTTGAAATGTTTTTCACAGGTCAAGGGAAAGGTACATGATATGATGATAGTGTCAAGGATGTGTCAATAAAGAATCCATGTTTTATTTTAAATATGTTTCCATTGATGGGAAAGAAGAATACTATCTTTATGTAACCACTTTGTTTATATGTGGAATGTAATTCAAGTTTTATGATCTAATTCTCTAAAACTCTAAACCTGAAAAGATCCTGAATGTGTAATCTTGTAATAACTCAACATTAAGTAAGGTTTAAGGCTGGGGACATATAGTTGGTATCAAAGGTCGGTTTAGAAAACTTTAGGAGTTAGAATTCTATTAAATTATTATCCAAAAATATTTTTTTTGTAGTCAAATTGATGTGATATAGAATTTGATGATTACCATGTTGCTTCATCTAAGACATGTTTGTTCAGAATGGTTTTCCACAGAGGAAACAGGGAAGCATTGCTAGGAAGGCATACAGAAGGAAATAACCATCCGAATCAGCATCCTGAGATGGTCGGAATTGGAACTGAACAGTTTGTTGTCGTAATGGCACAATTGACTCAAGAGATAAATGGTGGTGGTATCCATGCACGAGATCAGCCAGATCAACCGCAGAGGAACATGTTAGTGGTGGAACATTTCATGAGGCAACGACCCCCATCATTCAGAGGATAATCTGACCATGTTCTAGCTGAAGGGTGGATTAAAGCACTGGAGAAGATTTTCGATGTCATGGGGTGTTCAGACAATCAAAATTTTAGTCTTGCTATTTACCGTTTGGAGGGTGAGGCAGATCAGTGGTGGTCTATGGTTAAAAATATCAGGGAGGCCGATGATATTGATGCTCTTGACTAGGATGAATTCAAAGGTATGTTTGCTGAGAAGTATTTTCCTAAGGCTGTTCGACTTAGGATGGAAAAACTATTCTTGGAATTGTGGCAAGAGGAAGACTCAGTGGCTACCTATGAACAAAGGTTCACTCGATTGGCAAGGTATGCTCCAAAATTTATCTGAGACCTTGATAGTAAAATCAATCATTTTTACTCAGGATTAAAGCCAAAATATCGAAGGGAATTAGCTTCTCGTGAGTTTAAATGTTATGAAAAGCTTGTTCGATGTGCTGAGAATTTGGAAATGGAGTTTTTTGATGATCAAGGGTTCTATAACAACCAACATAAGAAGAGACCGAGGACGCATTAGAAAAGTAAGAATTCTTCAAAAAAATTTGATGGTAAGAAAACTAAGTTTCCAGTTTGTGATAAATGTGGAAAAAGGCATGCGGGGGAATGTCTTCTGAATTCTGGAAAGTGTTACCGATGTGGTAAGATGGGACATAAGGCTCGTGATTGCACTTAAAAGGATCAAGGTGAAGGTAAGACCAAATTTTATTTATAGTTAGTGAAATGTTATAAGTACAATGAGATGGGTCACTATGCAAACGAGTGTCTGACAAAGAGCTTGAGTGATGGGAAGCAGTTAGACTACAAGCAGAAAGGGGTGGTGAAATCCTTTGCAACTACTTCAGCAGATGTCGGGCCATCAAATGAAGTTGTATCAGGTACTTTGTTTTTTTTTCAGATTATTCCAGTGTGTTGTTTGATTCGGGGTCTACAAATTCTTTCATCTCTGAAAGCTTTTCTAGTAAAATGGGAATACCATCTCAAGAAATGACTCCTGAACTTTTGGTAAAAACACCTGGGGGAAATGTTGAGGGAAAAAGTATTTATAATAATCTACCTATCCTTATATGTGGAAAGAACCTACTTTCAAACCTTATTGTTCTACCTATAGTAGAGTTTGATGTTATCCTGGGTATGGATTGGCTCTCTATTTACCATGCTAAGATTGACTGTAGAGATAAAGAAGTTTCTTTTCAGAAATACATTCAGTTTGTGTACAAGAATGAACCCCTACTGTTGATAACATATCAAGAGGCCGAGAAACTTGTAAAATATGTAAATGAATGTTACCTTGCACACATCGTTGAAAATAAAGGAACTGTTCAGATTAATGATGTTCTAGTGGTAAATGAGTATCCTGATGTTTTTCCTGATGAGTTGCCTGGAATAATACCAGATCAGGAAGTTGAATTTACTGTTGATTTAGTTCCTGATGCTAATCCAATTTCAATACCCCCTTATTGAATGGATCAAATTGAACTTTTAGAGTTGAAGGAGAAATTGCAAGAGTTATTAGATAAAGGTTTCATTCGACCTAGCACATCACCATGGGGTGCTCCTGTTTTAGTTGTTAAAAAGAAAGATGGTTCTATGAGACTTTTCATTGATTATTGATCTTTGAATAACATCACTGTTAAGAACAAATATCCTTTGCCTCATATCGATGATTTGTTTGATCAGCTCCAGGGAGCTCAGTATTCTTCCAAGATTGACTTGAGACCGGGGTACCATCAGCTGAAGGTAAAGGAAGCAGATGTTCTGAAGACCGCATTCCGTACAAGATATGGTCATTATGAATTTTTAGTATTGCCTTTTCGGATTACCAATGCACCTACTGTATTCATGGGCTTAATGAATAGAATTTTCCATGAGTTCTTGGATAAGTTTGTTGTGGTTTTCATTGATGATATTTTGGTGTTTTCTAAAATTAAAGAGCATGAAAGACAAGTAAGGGTTATCTTGAAAACCTTAAAAGAAAAGAAACTGTATGGAAAATTCAGCAAGTGCGAGTTTTGGTTTCAACAAATTTCTTTCCTTGGTCACATTGTTTCTAAAGATGGGATAACTGTTGATACTGCAAAAACAAAAGTTGTGGAAGACTGGCCAAGACCCACAAATGTAACTGAGATTCGTAGCATCCTTGGTTTGGAAGTCTATTACAGAAGGTTTGTTAGAAATTTTTCACGGTTATCTAGTCCAATGACTAAGCTAACTCAGAAGAGTGTTAATTTTAACTGGACAAAAGAATGTGATGATTGTTTTCAGGAGTTGAAAAGAAGATTGGTGAATGATCCAGTTTTGGCACTACCTTCCAGGAATGGTGAGTTTGTTATCTACAGTGATGCTTCATTGAAAGGACATAGCTGCATCCTAATGAAGAATGATCAGTTAATTGCTTATGCTTCACGACAGTTGAAAACTCATGAGGTAAATTACCCTACACATGATTTGGAATTAGCTGCTGTTGTTTTCGCTTTAAAATTTTGGAGGCATCATTTGTATGTAGTGAAGTGTGAAATATATACTGATCACAAAAGTTTAAATTATATATTCACATAGAAAGAGTTAAACATGAGACATAGGAGATGGCTGGAATTAATCAAGGATTATGATTGTACAATTCATTACCATCCGGGAAAAGCAAATAAAGTGGTTGATGCTTTGAGTCGAAAAAGTAATGCTTCATTATCACTGTTGCGTTTGGAACGTGATCCTTTGGTTAATGATTTGATGAACATTGGCATAGAAGTTTTTGGTGCATGATGTTCTTCTGTTTTGTTTCAGGTATCAGTGAGATCATCTTTATCAGATAGAATCAAGCAAGCACAGAAGCAAGACAGTGAGTTGCAGAAAAAGGTAGAGTTGGTTCAGAAAGGTAAGTTGCCTGAATTCAACATTGATAATGATTACGTTCTAAGATTTGGGAAGAGATTGTGTGTGCCTTGTGATTCACAGTTGAAGAGAGAGTTGTTTTTTGAAGCTCATAGTTCTCCATTTTCAGTTCATCCTGGTAGTACTAAGATGTACAGAGATCTGCGGGAGTATTACTGGTGGGATGGAATGAAAAGAGACATTGCTGATTTTACTGTGAAGTGTTTGACTTTTCAACAGGTTAAAGCAGAGTGGCAGTTACCGAAAGGGATGCTTCAGCCTTTACCAGTGGCAGAGTGGAAATGGGATAATATATCCATGGACATTGTTGTGGGATTACCGAAGACATCTCGAGATAATAATGCAATCTGGGTTATTGTTGGTCGCTTGACTAAATCTGCTCATTTCCTTGCTATACGAGATACTTTTTCCCTAGATCAACTTTCCCGTTTGTATCTTAAAGAGATATTCAGGTTACATGGAGTTCCCCTCTCCATTGTTTCTGATCGTGATCCCAGGTCCACTTCTAACTTTTGTAAAGGCCTTCAGAATTCGTTGGTTACTTAATTAAATTTTAGTACAACATTTCATCATCAATCAGATGGGCAGTCACAACGAACAATTCTGACATTGGAGGATATGCTACGAGCTTGTTCGATGGATTATCAGTGAAGTTGGGACCAACATCTTTCTTTGGATTAATTTTCATATAATAACATTTTTCATTCAAGTATACAGATGGCACCATTTCAGGCATTATATGGGAAGGTTTGTCGAACTCCAGCTCTCTGGGATGAAGTGGGTGAAAGGAAGATGATGGGACCAGAATTGGTAGAAGAGATGGAAGAAAAAGTTCAGATGATACAGAAACACGTGAGAACAGCTCAGAGCAGGCAGAAGAGTTATGCGGACAACAGGAGGAAGGATCTCTCTTTTGAGGTAAGTGATCATGTTTTTCTCAAAGTATCACCATGGAAAAGTGTGATGCGATTTGGTAAGAAAGGAAAGTTGAGTCCAAGGTTCGTTGGACTATATGAAATTCTGGACAGAGTTGGATCAGTTGCTTACCGAGTGGCTTTACCTCCGAGTTTATCTCAGGTACACAATGTTTTTCATGTTTCAATGTTGATAAAGTATATGCCAGATTCATCTCATGTTTTGAGTCCAGAGGTAGTTCAGCTGGAAGAAAACCTATCTTATGAGGAACAACCGGTCTAGATTCTTGACCATAGGGAGCAAGTGTTAAATAATAAGTTGATTAATCAGGTAAAGGTTTTGTGGAAAAAACCACATGATGTAAGAGGCAACATGGGAATCTAAAAATGCAATGAGGGATACGTACCCCCATTTATTCGATAAGTAAATAAATTGCGGGGACACAATTTTATAATGGGGGGAAGGATGTAACATCACAAGTAAGTAATGAATAATAAATATTTTTATCTATGTCTATTAATGATTAAGATAGTGTTTTAGATGCTTAAAATGTAAATAAATAAAATCTTATGCATGGAATACACTAATATTCTTAAAAGATTGTTTTACTGCCTTTTGATGGCAAACCCTTTTTAAATCAATATTTTGAAAATTTTATAAGATATGTTTGTCAAAATTAACTTATTATTTATGATTGGGACATCAAAATTTACTTTGTGTGAATTTTTGGTATTTTTCCGATAAAGTTCATTTTTTAATGAATAGTGAAAAATGTTGTATTTTAATTCAAAACCACTTTTTATTCTAATTTATTTATATGATTAGATTATCTTTTGAATTGGTTTTGAAGTTAAATTAGAATATATTTTTACCATCTTATCCAATGGTGTTCATTGGAATCAATTTCACTTTGAAATTGGACTTAAACTAGTGTCAATCTTTTGATACTTATTGTTTCATAAAAAAACACGCTATTTGTCATGACAACGGGAATTATTTATTAAATTAATTAATGAAACTTACATGTTTTGAATTTTTTAAAATATACATCATTTTTGAATTCATAATATCAAATATATCTTAGGGTGAAGTTTTGGTATTTTTCTGAAAAACATCAATTTCTGATGAATAGTGAAACCACTAAGTGGTAGTTAAAGAAACTGATTTTTCTTTTAAAGGAAACTTTTCCACTTCTGTGATTTGATTTTCAAAAATCCTACATACATGGTTGTCATTAAGAAGTAAAATGTGGTTCAATGAGATTAAAATAATTTTTTTGGTGAATAGTAACTTTTAAGTTCTTAATCGCGATTAGTGGTAATTAGTGTAGTTTAAGGTAAAAATAATGTTTTAATAATATGAGATGAGCTTGACACATGTACTACCCTCATTGGATGTGTCATGGACGACCAAGACAATCCATGGGTCAACTTGGGGACCCCATGGAGCCACTTTGGTTGGGAAATGACATAAATAACTTTTTATTTAATGTTAAAGTAAAAATGACACAAACAAGAGAGGTTTTACTAAAACAATTTTTACATGGGGTCATACAAGTCAGATTATTTATTATAAATAGTAAATGGAAAGCTAAAACGATTTCCTACATCATAGTATTTTTTTTTAATTTTTAGACTTTAAATAAATTAAATTATTTATGACATCATGATGATGCAGCGATTACCTCATTAATAAAGGATTTAAATAAAATGAAAGATAATGTAATATCTAAGACCTAAACATGTCCAAAACCTATTGGATGAGTGGATTTAGAACCTTTATCACCTTATCCTCGAATTATATCAATGTGGGACCTCTTAAATCTGAATACCATTTCAAAATAAAGTGACTTTTCTTTACTTTCCAAGAGTGCCCTCCTCTCCTCTTATAAAAGGCCCCCAACTCTACCTCCTTACCCACACTCCCAAAGCATTTGGCTCGGCCAAACCCTGCCCATTTTGTCTCTCCAAATCGCTATCTTACTCCTTGAATCCTCACTTTGGGCAGAAGGCTTCCCAAGGAAGCCTTTGAGCTCAAACCAAAGGGAGTTACCCGATTTTAAGGTAATGTCTTCACTTGAGTCCTTTTGTTTTATTTTGCTTCTCCAACCCCCTAAACTCTTTTTATTCATTTCTTTTGTATCAACACCAGTATCTTAAATATTCTAGGATGTTTTTATAAGAAGGATTCTAGCTACACTTACACACACCTACATCTAATGGTTAAAGGACATACTCTTTCTGTGGATGGTGAATTTATGCCTCCTGAAACGATGACTGTTCAACATTCATTTAACACCTTCAAAGGTGGCCATTAAGATGACACTATATTAATATATGATATATAATATGTTTATGTTTTCCATAAGCTTCTGTATTTTTTATTTTTGGCATACTTTATGGTTTCCATTATGGGTAAACGTGATATCTTCATTTAAGGAAGTGTGGACTACCGCCCCCTCAAAGTGATTTGATTAGTTAAATACCATATGTGGGACGTATAAAGGATGGAACTATGATATTATATATGATATTATACTGGAATTATAATATAACTTTATATCATTATGATTCCATTCTATAAAATACGAAATAGAAATGAAAGTAGCATTAATGCGTACGTACTGCTTACCATCTCCATGATCGGTGCATTTCATTTCTTACCTATAAATGTTATGTAATATTATAAATGCATGCATGTACTGGATATATATGAAATATATGATATATACATCATGAATACCATTCTAGATATAATGGATACATGAACAACTTGTAATTATAAAGGGCTTATTTTTGACTCAAGTACCAATGATTGTTAAAACAATCGTTATTAACTTAAATTATTACACAGTGTTCATGACATGGAAATAAGTGGTATAAAAGGAATAATGAACTTGAAAAAGGTTATTAAACAAGTATAAATTAACCCAAGTTTATTATTCAAGAGATTAAAGAACGACCGAGTCAAGTCGGACCCAAGGTATGGGACTTCGTCTCAATCTCCTTTCATTAAGGCATATTTTGTTTTATACACAACCTTCTTTTATACGATGTATAAACCCCTTAGAATTTTACGTTTATTCAAAAGGAATCTTTTTTATATGAAGAATTCACTAAATTACAAGAGGGAATGTTTTTGTCGTACGTATGCGGCGACAACGACTTCTCCGCCGCCGTGATCATTATTTGAGTTTCGGCTTCCTCTACAAGCCATACCTTTTTTTCAAAGAAAAATAAATACCATGTTTTACTTTTCTTTTATTTTGGTATTTGAAAATTTTTTTCTTAATGTTTATATATCAATGTGTTGTATTGATATCTTGTGATTGAAAGTTGGAAATGTTATGTTTCCTTTATGCATGTTTTATGTGATACGATTATGTTGAGGTTCTTGGGCATTATTATGAAGACAGGTGGTTCTGTGATAGACTAAGGGTGGGTGAGCCCGACATAGCTCTCCAATCCATTGGGTAACGCGAAGGAGTGAAACATTAAGGTTTCTCCGAAGATATTATGGAATATACTGTGATGGGTATTCCAAACGTAACCACGAGGGTTACTCCCTACGTAAGAATGATATGAATGCCTCAAGTTACCTTTATGTCTTATGATTTCTATGATTTATTCATGATTTCATGATGTATGTTAAAGTGCTTATGTTTTATGGGTAACGTATGATTTCATTGTTATGTATATATGTACCCATGTTTCCTTTCCATATTTTTATATCCCTTACTGAGCATTTTATGCTCATCCCATTTTTTTTGAAATGTTTTTCACAGGTCAAGGGAAAGGTACATGATATGATGATAGTGTCAAGGAAGTGTCAAGAAAGAATCCATGTTTTATTTTAAATATGTTTCCATTGATGGGAAAGAAGAATACTATCTTTATGTAACCACTTTGTTTATATGTGGAATGTAATTCAAGTTTTATGATCTAATTCTATAAAACTCTAAACCCGAAAAGATCCTCAATGTTTAATCTTGTAATAACTCAAGATTAAGTAAGGTTTAAGGCTGGGGCCTTATATCATGAGAGACTAATTTTGTAAATAATTATCATAGTGTATTATTCATTGTCCTTCTCACACCCACCATCTTGTTTCACCTTTTTTGTATAAGTTTTTGTTTCTGGGCCGCACTACTCTTTTATCATGATGTTCATGTGTTTGAGTCGATAGGTTTCATGTATTCTTAACCTTGTACCTCGTTGTGTCAGATGAAATGTCTAAAAAAACATATTAATTATGTTAGTGCATTTAAAATCTTAAAATACGACTCTTAGATATTAAATTCAAAGATGAAAAAACATATTATGAAATAGCGTCATTGTATGTAATGGAAACAATGTCCTGTTCATGGTGTCCAATTCACGGTATTTTGTTTTCACGTTGTCTAGTTGTCACGGTGTCTGGTTCACCGTGTCTACTTCTTTGTGTTTTCTTCACTATGTCTACTTCATAGTGTCACATGGTCATGATGTCTGCTTCATGGTGTCTCATGGTCATAGTGTCTGGTAGTCATGGTGTCTGCTTCATGGTGTCTGCTTCACTTTTTTTGCTTTACTGTGTCTTCTTCACTGTGTCACATGGTCACAGTGTTTACTTGTCACGATGTCTGCTTCATGGTGTCTCATTGTCACAGTGCCTTATTTTCATGTTGTCTCAATTTGGGAAAATATTTCTATTCATACATATGCATTGATATTTATAGAAAAGATTAAAATTAATCATTTGTCAAAGAATTCATTATAAAGTAGATCAACACATAGTATATAGTAACCAAGTTTAGTGTATAGCACTTAAGAGAATGAGATAGCTTTTAGTAAACAACTGTGCATTTGATTTGTGATAGATTTCATAGAGTTAAAAATGTTTATAGACTAAATTTTATTTGTGATCAATAAAAGATGATAATACATGAGGAGTCCAACAGAACCCATCTATATTATCATTTTATATCCAAATGGGGGAGTATCTAAATAATGTTGTTTTATTTAATAATCCAATGGTTACATTAATTTTTTTTGTGGTGAAAATAAATTTTTTATGCAACAAATAGAGTACAATGGAGTGTTATTTGTTTTGGAATTCTTGTATACATCACTGATAGTGATATATTCAACCGGATAGCTGCTTAATGTCTCCCCGCACTTCATTATTATTATCCTTATCAAATTATTTATAGGAGTTTATTTATTACAATAATATTTTCTTTAATATGTTTAATATTTAAGACATCTTAATTTGGGACATTATATTTATTTCAAATCCTTTTTTCCAAGGAATGTTTTCTACAATAATTTCCTTTTAATTCTTTTTTACCTCACTAAATGATATTAATTTAAAACTTATTGATTCATAACATTAATTTCTATTTAAATTAAAAAACATATTTTATTCAATGTTTCTAGGATATTATTTAATGAAATTATTGTTTTCTAAAGGAACAATTAATGAAACATGATTACATATATTTTTTCATGGATTTGTCATGGAATAATTTATTTCATAATTAGAAAATATATCATCTCATTATATCATTTCTCTTAACATACATGAAATAACACAATGAAGTGGATCTATGTTAAAATACATGTTTCATCACAAATTTTGGCATGAAATTTTCCTTTAACCATGACCATATATCATCACACATAACGTGATTATTAATTTTTTATCCTAATATATATTTATAATGTGATAATATTCTTGTTAATTAAGAACTAATTGAAATTAATTATCCTTGACCATTTAATTAAATTTGAAAACATAATTATATCATTTATTAATACTCTAATAGATCAGAATAATCAAAATAATAGTATTTGAAATCATCTAGTTGAATTTGTATTATCAATCTGGATTTATCAGCCGTGTGACTTATTCACACAATAAAAACATTCATAAACACAATGATGGTTCATTACCAAAACACCATCCATCATCACCACATAATCATTGGATCAAAATATAAATAAATCGCACTTATAAATGGAACTCGTAATATGAATAGATACCTTATAAACTAAGAGTGAATCTATACAACTCAATCCATAGTTATTTTCTTATACAAATATTTTCTATCACATATAAATGCTAATAGTAACTGACAAAAATATCAAATAACTAATGTGTTTGTTCGATTTTAAATCATTATGCACAAATAAATATTTATATTCACCTCACATGGGTATATCACCCCTATATTATTATCTCATTATCTTGGTTACTCTAATCACCTTCAATGAATTTAATCTGAACACATTTAGATATTATACTTATTTAAATAATAATAATCATTACCAAATGTGATCAATATCATCCACCCCATGTCATAAAGCATCATTCTTCTATATATGAATATCCTTTGATATGATACTAGTTATTTTTAAGATATATAATAATCTGTAAATTACAATATTATCTTGTAATATTTATTGAAATATATATTATAATACCTAACATTTTTATATATAATGACTTCTTCTATAGTGATCCATGATTTTCATATATATATATATATATTAAAATGTTTAGATATATATTCTTTACATTAAAAAATTACACTATTGAAGGTCATAATGGTATACTGACTTTGAAGAGTAAAAAATATCACTTTTCCATGAAGGATCTTTGACATCACCCATAAATATATTTCCACATTGTTCTCATCTTATAAATACCATACATAAGACCGTTCATCATATCCTTAGAAATTGAAACATAATAACGGGTGAGATATGATGCTTAATAAGGGTATATAAGAGAGTTATCATCATGTCATCCATATAGGGGTATGAGAATAAGATAATACCTTTTGGAAATAAAACCAAGAATTCAAATGATTATATTGTTAATTTATTGAATAAATATTGGTTTTTCATTTTACATGGATTATAAGGTAATAAAATACTATGAACTATAATAGAATTACATTAGAAAAAGATATAGAATTTTATCATAAACATAATCATATAATACAATTTTGATAGTAAACAAGGCTCCCTGCTAAAGGTATTATAGTGGGATATATTCACTACCAAATATTAATCACAGTAGCCATGGTTTATTCTCGATACCAAAAGAGTATAAGATATTTCTTCCAAAACTGGATTCAATATTTATTACATTCATATCTATCTAATGAGATATAAATCATTTCCTAATGAATTTAAAGGTTATATAGGTAAAAACAATAACATTAAGAAAAAATAATTATGTGTACCAAAATATTATAAAACATTATTCATATCATAAGAGATCAAATGAAATGGGTATCAACGACAGGACATCAAATTATTACATATCGAAAAGAGACATGTTTATAAATAATTTCATTATTTAAATAGAAAAAAACCATTAAAAGTAGATTGTTCAATGATAATTTATTCATTGTATAACACATATAAGAAAAAAAATGTTTCATTTACATGTTTTATCATAATTATAGACCATTCAGGGAAATAAAAAGAATGATATCCTTGGATCATATCCCTAGTAACACATAAACAAAATAAAATGATGTCCTCTGAATGGAAAATGATTTTCAATGAAAACATGGATGTGTTATTATGGGATTTAAAAATCCATTATATATTCGTTTTTAAAAATAAAAAATTCATAAATCATTTTTAAAAATCTAAATCAATAAAAATAACATTTAAAATAAAAAAATTCATATTAAAATGAAAATTAAAACATTTATTGTGGAAAATAACCATTCCACTTATTAAATAACATTTTGAATCATAGAACATTTTTTGATTCCTTTTATTTGAAAAGAATACATGATAACATATAAAGGAATATTTAATTGTAAAATTTCATGATTCTTGAAAAATATATTAATTCTTTTCAGGTTAAAAAAAGTATTCCATATGCATTTTAGTAATAAGAAATGAAGCATTGTTTGGAATTTGAAAAAAAACTTGTATTATTTTTTTAAAATTTCAAACATGTGGTAAATTAATTAATAAATAATATGAATAATTTTAAAATAATTATTTCATAACATTGTTTTTGATGAAAATGTTTTTTCGACAATTGAGTGGAAAAGATGAATTTTCATAAAACAATTTACTAGTAGTCTGGATTTTATAAAGAGTGTAATGTTAAGGAATAGAATTTATTATTATGAAAAAAACAATAGATAATACATCTAAGGAGTTTCAGGAGAGACATATCACAATATTTTATCATCAATAGCATAATCATAAATTATCCCAATAAAAAAGATTAGATTGTAAAAAAACTCATAAACACTTTGGTAACTATGTATTGTAATCTAGATGAATTTTAAATACATAAATGGATATGTTAATAAAAATAATTTAATTTATAATAACATAAAATAAAATCATTTTCTTTATAACACCCTATGATTTTATAATACGTTATCTCGATAAAATAATTCAATAGCGTGCACTACATGAAAAACCGAGTTAGAGCGCACCACGACTAAAAAACTAGATGTTTAAAAAGAATTTAGGAATAGTATTGACATAATTTTGAATTTTTTTTATACTCCATATGATTTAAAGATTGGTAATATGTGTTTTTAGACATAATATAAGAACAAATCCAATTTTTCTTATAAAAGAAGCATTTTTCAAAAAAAAACAATTTTATAACAATTTAATTGGGAACCCTTTTAAAATAAAATATATGACACATTAATATTTTTAAGAGGACAAAATAAACTATTTCATGAGAAGAGGGACATAAAAATTTAGTTTGGATAAATTCTTTGTATTCTTCTATTAACTTTCATATTTTGATTAATAGTGAAAAATACAAAATTATAATTGAATTTTTTAATAAAAATAATTTATATTGAATGATTATACATTTGAATGGTTTTTAATTATAGTGTGATTATATTTTTATAACTTAATACAATTATAATCATTAGAATTAATTTAACATTTAAATTAGACAGGAAAATTTATCAAACTTTGGATAGTTTTTACTTCTCAGAAACTCGCTTCCGGGTTTTGAAAACAAGAATTAATATTAAATTAATTAATAAAAATTATATGTTTTTAATTTTGAAAACTATGAATCATTTATTAATTCAAAATATCAAAATTATCTTTTGGTAATTTTTTTTATTTTTATGAAAACATTCAATTTTTTATAAATAGTGAAATATACATCATATTACATAAATACCGATCTTTTCATATAATTAATTATTTTTAATTAAATATATGTCTTAAAATAGTTACATAATAAATATATTAGTACAAAATAAGTCATTGGAGTCATTTTATAATAAAAATGGATATATAAAATTTTATTGTACCATTTAAACCTCTTTTTACCCACCTTTTAAAAACATTTATGCACCTTCTAGGGACATTTTTAAATTTACATAAAACATAATTTTAATGCTTATATTAATTGAATTTAGAAAAGTCATGATACACTATTAACATCATTATGTAAAATGTGGCTCAATAGGGTGAAAATAATTTTTTTATTAATAGTAACTTTTGAATATTATTTACCACATTTAAAAGTTATTAAGGTAATTAAATGAAAGAATAATATTAATTTAACTCCAAAACAAGTCCTATTTCTATTGGATAAGTGTATTATGACCCAAATCATCCTTAGGATAAAAATAAGATCCTTTTCATCTATTTCACTTATATTAGGAAATTTATTATATTTTATATAAAGAAGAGTTAAAAGTGTTAAATTCAATGTTTATTAACTAACCCATTTTTTAATATTGGCATTAAAATAAGATAAATTAGACAATAAATATTTATTATAATGATAAAATTAATATCTAAATCATTTTATTTAATCAAAAAAATTATACAATAAATAGATAATGTAATTAATGACACAATGATGAAGAATTTATTACATTATTAACGAATGATTAAAATAATTGATATTTTAAATATAAAAATAAATGTAAATTGAGAATTTTGATGGAATACCCAAATTTTAAAGGTGAATATGAAATGGTATTGTTGATTTAATTTTTTCTCTTCAATGTAATAAACATGTTATGACTTTCACAAAAACAAAATACTAAATAGTGTCAAAATTGACATAAATGAGTATTTAAAACTAATACAATATTATTAAATTATATAAAATTCCTAAATATATTTGGTTTAGAAAAATTTATTATATTTTTATATATATTTCATTAATTAACCACATGAAATTTCTATTGAATTTTATTGTATGTTTATTAACCATGTATTAAAATAATACAATATTTCGTGGTAAAAGTTAAACTATTTAACTAAGGTTTGAATCATAACGATATGGTTAATATGGTGACCTAAACTGGTCTAAAACCTATGGGTTGAGATTATTTTGGCCCATAACCACCATAGAATCAATATTAATCATGTTGGATCTATTATAATTTGAAATAATTTATGAATAAATTAATATTTCATGATTTTCCTAAAGTGCTCTTCACCTCTCTTATAAAAGGGTACTTCCCCTTTACTTAAATTCACACCACAAAAACCATTTGGCTTGGAAAACCATGATAATATATCCTAAAAACTACCATGACATCATCCTAGAGTCCATAATTTTATCATAAATCCTACCTAAAGAACCTTGATGTTCAAATAAATTTGAAGAACCTAAAGAAGAGGTAATTATTTCATCACCTCATTCAAAATTATTTTCTTCTTCCACATACTCTTTAATTGTTGTTTCCATAAGAAAATAATCAATCAAGTTTCTTATACATACATTTATTTTATTATAAATATGGTATAAACATATTCATTATTCTATCCATTATATGAATGAAAAAGTCAACATACGCACCTACGTACGACTTACCTTCCCCATGTCGTGTTGTTGATTGTTATTCAACAATTCATTTTTTGGATAGGTATAATAATGAGTATAATGGATGTAAATAATAAATATAAAAGGTTAATGATTCTGTATATATAATATTAAATCTAGTTACATATGAGTCCACCATCAATAGAATGATATCATCACTTGTGCGTACGTACAGATTACCATCTATATGACGCGATGAGATTCATTTCCACGTTCATCATCCAACTATGACTATAAAATTATATATATTATTAATATATATGAAATATATTAAATAATAATTCTAATTTATAAATATATATTTCTATGTGTTTTTGTGTTTGTGTATTTACATATATCTCATTAACTTACATCCATTCCATACGATATGAAAACGGAAACGACGTTTTTTGTACATACAACCTACCGTCTATATAAATGGTGTTTACCATTTAATATATCAATATATTATACATACTTATATTATTAATATATATGATTCAAAAATACTGTTTGATATAATTTAATCAATTAAATAATGATATCAGTTATAGGATCATGAATAACAAGTTAAAACACGTATGATAAAGAAAGCGATTATTACACAAATTTTTATTTTAACTTAGAGATTATAATTCAATGTGTAGTATAAATCGATAAATGATTAAATTAGGATATCATAATTATTAATATGGTTCTGTTATAATTTAATTACAATCTTTGTTCATTATACCAGAGGTTAAACATACCCTTGACCAATAGAATGTCCAAGGTAAGGGTTAATTACTCAATCTTCTTAATATATGATATTGTTTATGTGTAAGTGTTTACCAGAACGTTTCTATCATCCATTCCCATGTTTAATAAAAATGTTTTCAAAATGAATATTTTAATGTTTTTTGGAAGGTACTTTATCAAGATCAACATTTTAAATGTTTTAATGATTTTTTTTTCAAACTCATTTTAATTAATATTCATGTTTTAAAAATGATTTCAAGGATTTATTTTTATAGATGTGATATTTTTAAATTGTTAACTGCATTCAAAAGATACAATGTTTAATGGGAAACATTGATTCAAAATCTATTTTAAATTAATTCCATTAAAAATGTTTGACATTGAAATGATTTTAAAAAATAATATTTCCCTTAAAGAGTTTTACTAAGAATTTTTAACTATGTCAAAATCCTTTACCTGATATTATTCTTGATTGAGGTTGATATATTATAATACAATCATCCATATTGTACTAAATGAGCTATGATATGTTTGACTGTGGATGTGCTATTTTTAAAGTTCATGGTTTATGGTTAAATTATTGACATTTCATGTACTAGTTTTAATATGAATCTTTAAGTTATATTTCTATATTTTCAAATCCAGTATGCATTGAACATTTTTTTGTGATGGGTGGAGCCCGCTAGAGTTCCTCGATGCATTGATAGATCTCATGAGACAAACTAGTGTCTTGGAAGAAAGGCTTGGAAAAATATTTATTTGTTGCCTTTGAACAAGGACATGAAAATGGGGTTATGATGTCCGACATTATACATTATCTCATTATGAAATTAGTTTTTACATGTTATTATTCGACTAGTAGAATATTCATGTGCATGATTATATGGTAATGTTTGATTTATTATTTCCATATTGTGTTCATGTTTATGTTTAAATGATTTTTGATTTTATTACACATCATTCCATAATTTTTATAGCTTCTTCAACGTTATTATCCGTTACTGAGCATCTAAGATCACTTGTTTCTTTTGAATTATTTTCCCAGGATTTTGAAAAGTGTATTATGATTAATATAAATGTTCATGCTAATATAATAATGGAATTCCGAAATGATTATTTATGTTGTGTTGTTTTTTAAAAATTTTAATGTAACGTTCACGAATGTAATCTATTTTTTCAGATAATTAAAATGATCAGCACTTCAAAACGTGATTCCTTGTAATCATTCAAATGTATTAAAATAATGCACTGTCTCTAGGTGAATGAGTTCTTGGAATTAAATATGTTATCAGTGGATGTTTATTAAAATCCTTGGAAACTAGATTTAGAAAAAATATTACTAAAGATAACCAGCCTAAGATAGTCTTTGAAAATTAGTATAGAAAAACTTCCAAATTTTTTTATGTGAATATTATGTGAGTTTCCTTGGAAATACATCCGTCTCTAGATAGAAACAGGTATAAGTATCTCGGACACAAATGATTCTAGGTGCCAATACCGAAGACACCTCTTTGAGAATGACTTGAATGGGAACTGGTGCAGGATAATGGTCCTTTCTCCACTCTTGGTTATGACACTCCAGGGGGTTATTCTTAGGATAATTCCCTTTTTTAAACCATTATTAACGATTTATGAGTAAAAATGCTAGAAAGAAAACCATTTTTATTATTATGGATCTATATGTATGAAGATATTCAATTATTGTACATAATTTGTATATTTTTTGGATTATAAAATATGATATGATCTTTCCAAGTGTATATATTCTTATAAAAATGGATCCTAGTAGAAAGTATGAAAAATTGAGAAATATTCATGATCCAAAGTGTCATAAGGATCATATCATTCATGGAAATAAGCCAACATTTAGAAGGGAAATAGTATCCCATGTATTATCATCATATGGAAAAATAGTATTGTGCAATAAAAAGATAAATAAATAATTCTCTGAGTCATATTTCATTGAAGGGAATCCAGAGAAGAAGAGGATGGTAGAGAAAAAGATGGATAAAGGGAAGAAGCGAAAGAAGTATTTTACCATAAGTTATCACAATGGAATTAATCACTCTAATAATTTCTTGAAATGAATATGAGTTTGATATATGTGTGGAGAAAATGGAGACCATTTTTTTTATTTCAAGGGTAATAAAAATGTTTCAAATGTACAATGCTTCATCTGTAAATAGTTTGGACACTATGAATCAACATCCCAATCATCGATGTATACACCAAATGAATATATTTGATAATAATAAAATTATGATACTACCACAGTTGAAGAGGAATGATTAGTGGTCTTAAGTTAATATTAATTAATTATGTCATTTTAGTACAAGTTATGGGAATTATAAATTAATTAATGATTGTACCGCAGTACGTTCCCATTAAAAAATTTAGATTTTATTGTACCTTGTAAAGTGATAGAGTTTTATGTTAAACAATTTAGAAAATAGATGGTTGGGAGAAATATAACCCATAATATGATTCTAAAACTGGGATAATGATTTAGGAATAAGATAAAATTGATTTGGATAATGTACGCTGGATATTATTGAAAACCTTGGAAATAATTAATTTTTTTTTATTCCATCATTGTTGGAGTTTACCACATTATTAGTATTTAAGAAGTATATCTAGTATTATATAAAGAATAAGAGAGAATAAAAATATTAAACAAAGTTTTATGGTAATTGAGGTTGTTACCATGTTTTAATAAAAAACATGGTGAAGGTATTCACTTGTTATTAATTCTAACAAATATATCATCATTATGATTACCTCCTTTAAAAATTTTAAGATTGTGTGTTTGGACATAGGTAATTATGGATAAGTATATTGATTTTAATGGAGTATGTCGAGCACTTGATATTTATTGATAATAATAAATATATCACCATTTTTTTTAAATCTTTATTATGTTTTTTAGACATTATATAAGAAACATTAAAAAATTTCAAATAAAAGAAGTGTTTTTTTAAATGAAATTTTATAGCCTTTTAATAGAGAATCATTTTTAAATAAAAAAATTGAAACATTTATATATTAAATTTTATAAAATAATAATCTTATTTATAATTGGGATATAAAAATTTAGTCTAGATAAATTTTGGTTCTTTTTCTGATAACTTTCATATTTTTGATGAATAGTAAATATGTTAAATTTTAATTCAAAACATCTTTTTTAATCAAAAAAAATTTATATTGTTAAATTATAAATATTAATTGTTTTGAAGATTAATTACATTATATTATTTTCATTTTATCCAATGATTGTCATTGGATGTAATTTTACGTAAAAAATGGACATAAACATATATAAATCTTTTGATAGTTTTTACTTCTATAAAAACACACTTATTGTTCTAACAATGGGAATTAATATTAAATTAATTAATTAATCCTTTGTGTTTTATATATGTAAATATATACATCATTTTTTAATTCTTAATATCAAAATTAATTTAGGGTGAATTTTGTGCATTTTTCTGTAAACATTCAATTTTAGTTGATTAGTGAAAAATAATACATAATACATAAAAACAATATTCTTCATTTAAATAATAATTTATATTTAAAAATTTATCTTAAAGTAGATACATAATATATATATTAGTATAATGTAAGTCAATGGAGTCATTTTATAATTATATTATATATATATAATATTTTATTGTACTGTCTAAACATCTTTTTACCCTCCTTTTAGGCACATTTACCTACCATCTATGTTCATTTTCAAATATTCATAAAACATAATTTTACCATTTCTAAGAATTTAATTTTAAAAATACATGAGACACAGTTGACATAAGTATATAAAATGTGGTTCAATAAGATTAGAATAATTGTTTTTTGAATTGTAACTATTGGGTTTTATTTACCATGGTTAAAAGTAAATAAGGTAATTAATTGTAAAAATAATATAAATATTACCACAAAACAAGTCCTAATTATATTTGGTTATGAGTATTTCTATCAAAATAATACTTTGGACAAAAATAAGATTATTTTTTTTCCATTTCTATAAGATTAGTATATTTATTTTATTTTATCTAAAGAAGAGTTAAAATTGTTAAATTCAAAGATTAATAAATAAAGATTTTTTAATAAAGAGATAAACATAATATAAACTCGAATATAAATATTATTTATAAATATAAATATATTTTCAAAATAATGGCATTTTATTTATAATTTTTATACAATATATAATTTATGTTATATATGACACAATGATGAAGAAGTAATTACCTTATTAATAAATGATTAAAATAATTTATATTATAAATATCAAATTAAATTTAAAATGAGACTTTTGATGTCATACAAAAGTTTTCTATGTGAATAAGACATGTTAGTGTTTATTTAATGTATTTTTTTCAAAGTAATCCACATGTTATGTCTTTCACAAATACCAAATACTAAATAGTGTCTAAATTGACATAAATGAGTTTTTAAAAAAAATAATATATTATTAAATAATATAATATTGTGAATTTTATAATTTTTTGTAAATTATATTATATAATGATAGATATTATATTAATGAAGTACTTTACGTTCTATTGGTATTTTATTGTATGTTTATTAACCATATATTATAATAATATATGAAGACATGTTATAAGATATACTATTTAACAAAACATTAAATCTATAATATAAGGTTAATATGGTGACCAAAAAATGTATAAAACCTATTGGTTGAGAATATTTAGTCCCATCACCACCTTTTAATATAAATAAATCCATTTTGAGTTATTAAGAACCGAAAATTATTTTAGAATAAATTAATAATTCAAGAATTTCAAAAAGTACCCCTCACCTCCCTTATAATAGGTTTCTTATCCTTCTCATAAATTCACACCTAAAAAGCCATTTGGATGGGAGAAACCCCACTCAAATATTCTCCCAACTTCTATAAATTCATCCTAAAGGCTTTAATTTGTTCAGAAATATAGCATATGGAATCCTTTTGTTCAAATCAATATACAGAACCCGAAGAAGAGGTAATTATTTCATAACCTATTTCAAAGTTCATTTCATCTTCCACTTCCTCTTTATATGATCTTCCCATACCAAAAAAATAACTCCAGTAACTTCTAAATAATTTTATTTTATTATAAATATGGTACAAACAAATTCATTTTTCTATCCATCCTATGAATTACAAATTCACCATATGTTGGTGCATACGACTAACCAACTCCACGGAGTGGTGTAGTTTTTTATTCGACACATAATTATTTAGATGGGTATAATAATGAGTATAATTTTCTTAAATAATAAATATAAAAATTTAATGATTAATTGTATATAATATAAAATCCAATTACATATGATTTCACCATCAATATAATTACATCGTCGCTCGTGCATACCTACTGCTTACCGTTTCCACAATGGGATGAGATTCATTTCCACGTTCACCATTCATAAATGATTATAAATATATATATTATTAATAATTATGTAATATATGAAAAAATAATTCTGCTTTAAATATATATATGTATGTATTTACATATATCTCATTCACGTACATCTATTCAATAGGATATGAAAACGAAAACATCGTTTATGCATATGTACGACCTACCATCTCCATAAAAGGTGTTTTCTGTTTCATATATCAATATAATATACATTATTATATTATGAATATATATATGATAAGTAAATAAATTTTATATATTCATTTATTAATTAAATCATGAAATATGTTATATGATCAAGAATAACATGTTAAAACACGTATGATTAAGAAAGTGGTTATTATATGAAATTTTATTTTAACATATAATTTATTATTAAATGGGTAGTATAAGGCCATAAATTAATCAAGTATGATTTTATAAATATAAATATAGATATTTTATAATTTAATAACATATTTTTTTCATTATATAAGAGGTTAAATGTACCATTGACCAGAAGAATGTCCAAGGTAAGGGTTAATTCCTCAATCTCATTATTATCTGAGATTGTTTATGTGTACGTATTTAATGAGAAATTTTTATCATCCATGTCCATGTGTTATAAAAATGTTTAAAAAAGGAATATTTTAAGGTTTTTTAGAAGGTACACTTTATCAAGATCAACATTTTAGATCTATAAATTATTTATTTTTATAAATATTTTTAATAATTTTCCATGTTTTTTAAAATGATTATAAAGATTTATTTATATAGGAATTATTCTTTTAAAATGTTAATTCCTTTCAAATGTATCAAAGTGGTACGGGACACTTTAATTCAGAAATATATTTCAAATGACTACATTTATATATGTGTAACATTTAAATGATTTCAAACAGGGATATTTCTCTCAAAGGGTTTTACTGATCATTTTCAACTTTGTCATCATCATTTACTAGATATTATTCATGACTATATTTTATTTATTAAATACAATATTCCATATTGTATTGAATGTGTTATGATATTTTTAACTATGGAAGTTCTATTTTTATTCCTTTTAGGGTTTATGGTTAATGTTTGGACATTTCATATGCTAGTTTTAATATGAATGATTATGTTATGTTTTAACATTTTCATAAGGGGAATGAATTTGACTATGTAACTGAGGGGTGGAGCCCTCTATACCTCCTAGATGAATCAGTCGGTATTGTAACATCCCTGATCCGGGTGCCACACCATGGGTGCCCTGAACTCGGTTGGTCACATGACCTCAAGATCATTTCCCCAAATGCCAGAGGCTGTAGACTAGCAGCGGGGGCCTAGGTCTGATAGTGGGGAAACTATGCCCTCATTTGTCAAAGTGTAACACAGTAGAAAAGATAAATAGCATAAATAAGAAATAGTGTAAATAGTAAACAATAAACAACTGAAAGGGACAACAGAAGTAAAAGATAACCAGAAGTCTTATATATAGAGATGCATCATGTCACTCATTCTATCAAAATAGCCAGAACATGATACACTGCAATACAATACAATACATCTCAAAGTACACAGTACATCAAAACAAAACAAACTAGAGTGAACAGAACACAGAAGCATCGCAGGCCTAGGCTCAGTCCCATGCTCTCCTACTCATCTTCTACAATCATGTAAATGTATAGGTACCCTTTCCCCTATAGACACCTGCAGAAATGTAATCTGTTTGGGACAAAAACATGACACAAACAGGGTGTGAGAAATAAATCCCAGTAGGCAACCACCAAAGGCCCGATTAATTATATAGCATGGGGGAATTGTTTCATTTATCATATGGGAAACCTTTCTCATGCCTATGGGAAGAAGTATCTGTGCCCATGGGTAGTAGTTTCTATGCCTGTTGGAAACACCTCATACGCATGTGGGCGATATCTGTTATGCCTGTGGGCAGACGCGTGTGGGTTTCGACTCTGCTTACATGAGGGTAAGGTTTGTATGTCTGAGGAAAGTGTTATCATGAATGTTCACCATGGTTATTTTCATATGTTGCACCTATCAAGTTAAAATACAGGCTTGGCATGGTTGGATGAATATTAAAAATGGAATTAATATTGGTAAACTTAGTTACTTTGAGTACCGCATAATTTATTACATTTACTATCACACACTATTGTGGCACATTATCACTGACCATTGGGCACAGAGCTTTGGTGGTTTCCTACTAGGATTTATAAATCACACCCTGTTTGGGTCATGTCTTTGGCCCAAACAGACTATATTGGTGAAGGTTTCGAGAGGGAAAAGGGTCCGTATACAGGTTCATGATTCTTGCAGATGAGTAAGAGATAATGGGACCGAGTTTAGGCATGCGATGTTGAAGTTTTCTGTTTACTCTACTTTGTTTCATTTGGATATTCCTTATCCTTAGAGTTGTATTGTATGTTATAGTAGTGAATCTTGTTCTGGATGCTTTCATAGCATAGTGACATGCTTCATATTTATATATATGACTACTGGTTCCCTTTTACATCCATTGTCCATTTCAGTTGTATATTCATTACAACTTCCGGTGTTGTATGTTCTTTATCTTTTTCTACCATGCTTCACTTTAAAAAATGATGGAATAGTTTCCCCACTATCAGACCGGGGTCCCATCTACTATTCGGTAGCCTTTGGAATTTGGGGAAATGTTCTTGAGGTCATGTGACCAACTGGATTTAGAGTACCCATTGAGTGGCACCCGGATCCGGGACATTACAAAGTGGAATCCGAGGAGTTCTTTTCTTTGACATACTATTGGGAGCCTTTGTCATTGATAGGATGGAAATGGTAGTTGGTAATAAGTTGTTCCCTAGAGTATCTGACTCATGTACAGGGAAAAGCCAACCTACCTCATTATTTTAATTATTACTGGTTTTAAAATTTTACAGTTGATTCGATTTTCACCGTTGGGTGACACAGTTGTGAATGTTCTATTTATATGTTATAAATGGGTTCTATTTAGTTGCAAACCAATGAGATGAGGGTATTCCATCTCATGCATCATTTATTCACATTCTATAAATCACATGTCATGCATAGTTTCCATTCCATGTAGGTGAATTAGAAATGGCATGTTGTTGTGATAGTTGTCGTGCTAGAAAAGCATGTTGTTGTGATAGATGCTTTGATACCTACCTGCTATTTGATAGGGTATTTTTTTTAGGTTAGTATAGAATGAATGCAAAAATTTGGGTATTGTGGATTATGGGCCCTCAATGATAGGAATTTTGTGGATCATTACCATGTCTTCCTTGTTATAACATGTATAAGATAACAAGCTTTGTTTTGTGGAGAGTATGGGCCTTCCCGAATCAGAATTTGGCACCTAGGTGTTGGTTTCAGTGTTTTTCAGGGCTCCAGAGTAGTTTCTAATGCATACTGTCCAGAAAACCCAAGATACACTCTGTGTAGTTATATGGACATAGGCAGAGTGTTCTTATGTTCGGGAAGAAGTGAAAACTTTTTAAATACACGCTGTGTACCCAAAGTACACGCCGTATAGTCTATTCTCTTGAAATAGACTATGTGGATGAGGACATGGGGTATGGAATGTTTTAGGTGAACACACCATGTAATAGTTCTAATCATCGTGTAGTGATGACCCACTGTACACTCATGTAACTAACATCACGAACGCAGGAAACCATAAGACATACACGCCTTGTCTACCATGAACATGCCGTGTAGTGTGACCCAAAAACACGGATGCGTCACGAACAACACTGGTTGATGTTATCTTTCTATGTATATGTCGTGTCCTCATGGAACATTCTGTGTAGTGTCATTCGTGTAGCCATTCATGTAGCGAGCAACACGGGTCGGTCTTGGGATTCTTTGAACACGTTGTGTATTTTTGAAACACGTCATGTAGTGTGACATGGGTACACAGGCCATGTCACGAACAACACAGTATGATGAATGCTTGTCGAGTACATGTCGTGCACCAGCGGGACATGTCGTGTAGTTTTTTTAGGAGATTGATGTGCCTTAGACATGTAGAAGGACCAAGTCATGGAAAGAGGATTCAAGTACACGCTGTGTAGCTCGAGGACACATCGTGTTATTGGGGTGTCACATGACCAGTTTTAGCTGGAGTACACGCCCATGTGAATGGATTGTGAGAAGACACCGTGTAAAATTTATACACATAGTGTAGTCATTTTCTGTAGATATTGAATGCTTTTCTTCTCCACCAAGTTTTCAATCTTTGATAATCATGATCTAAGGCTTGTGTTTGACCATGTATAGTCATACCACTGAGATGACCATCGGTTGTTCTCCCGGAGAGCATGAATGATTATACTCACGAGATGGTAGGCCATGGGCTACCAGTTGATCTTCTAGCAGTGACAGATTTGGCGCCAACCATTATACTGGACACATGCACAGAGGTGCAGTTTTGTGAAGGATTCATACGGTTCTTACAGACCTTCCAGAGAGAACTGCATGCCACCACATCTATGTCAGAGCTCACGTGTGTACTCCAGCAGTAGAATCCGCCTACGTTTTTAGAATGTTGTGGACCATAAGCTACAGAGTCATTGATGTATTCAGTGTGGACTATTTTCTAGCACCTTGAGATGACTCCTAGGTGGAGGGTCAAGCTATCCACCTACATGCTGCGTAATTCCACCAAGAGGTGGTGTGATGTTACCACCCAAACAGAGCATTACATAGACATGGCGTTGGAAAACTTTTATGCATCCTTATATGACTTCTTCCTAGAGACGCTGAGGGAAGATCGAGCTCGAGAGTTTATAAATCTATAGAAAGGTGCCATGTTAAGGATGGATTATTCTTCCCACTTCACCGAGCTTCAGCGTTTTTCACCGGTTCTGGTGGGTGATTAGATGTTGAGGGCCAGACGCATTGAGGATGGTCTTCGATATGACATTCGAGCACTGGTAAATGTTTTTAGGTTTCCTACAGTGAATTAAACTGTGAACCAGGCACTGATTACTGAAAGAACCCTGCAGGAAGCTAGTGATGTGGTCCAGGGTGGTTCGACCCCAGTTTCTAATACTATTTCTACCGGTAATAGGAAGAGCCGGATGAATTTCTCTCACGATGGAAGTACCAGCTAGAGGAATAATTCATGTGTCCATGTCATGTGATACATGTGTGGTAAAGAGGGTCACAAGGGACCGTAGTGTCCACGTGACACATTGGAGTGTCTAGGCTGTGGCAGGATGAGTCATCTTCAGTGTTTTTGCTGGGTGTTTCCACCTGGGGATAGTGAGAGGGGATATGTGTAGACTCTATGTGCGGGAGTAGGACTAGCAGCTTCTTACCAATCAAGAAATGGGAATATGTCTAGGCATGCAGTCAGGGATGGTGGTCGTGGCCGTGGAATCCAGACACTAAGATCTCAGAGTCCGTAGGGCGGGATAGCTCATCGTAGCCAGGCTATGTCGTAGGGTCGTGGCATTGGCAATGCATATGCAATGCAACATGCCCAACATGAGCAGGATCTCAGACCTTCTACTTTTAGAGGTACTATTTAAGTAGCTTTTGTTTTGTCTTCATTACTTTTTGATATAGGTGCTACAAATATCTTTATATCTATGCCCGTTGTGGATAGCCTTGGGCTCTGTGCTTCTTCTTCTTCCGATTTCATGATGCTAGAAACTCCTTTGAAAGTAGAATGGATGGTGTGTGTCAGTGCAGAGAGTGCCCCCTAGAGGTTGGTGGGTGTCACTTTCTATGGGACCTCTATGTATTAGAGATGGAAAATTATCATGTCGTTCTTAGGATGGACTGGTTGGTACCCTTTCGATCCTTTGTAGACTGGAATCTTCGTAGGGTGAGTTTCACATCACCAGAGGGTGGATAGTTTTTATACAAGGTCAAATGGGATGTACAGGCGAGCTGAGCTGGACCCGAGCATCGTGGTCTAGGTAGAATGAAAACCTAGATTGCAAGTTTATATCTGGATGATCAGGGAACTTTTCAGATGAATTTCCCCCCAGTAGTTTATCGTTTCATTGTTGTCTTTTAGGACTACTTTTCAGGTCTACCTCCAGATAGAGAGGTGGATTTCTCTATTTAGAATGTGCCATTATCGGGATAGTTTCCCATTACTCCTTATAGGATGGCTACACATGAGTTGCAGGAACTCAAGATATAGTTGGAGGAGTTTCAGTCATAGGGTTTCATCCGACCCAGTACTTCTCCTTGTGGTTCATCAGTCCTTTTTGTGATGAAGGAAGATAGTACCCTCAGACACTGTGTGGATTATCGGAAGCTGAACCAACTGAGGGTTAAGAATCGATACCCCTTACCGAGGGTGGATGATCTTTTTATCAACTTTTGGGAGCACGAGTGTTCTCGAAGATTGAATTGAGGTCAGGATATCATAAATTACTTGTTAGAGTATCAGACATACCACTTACAGCTTTTCAGCGCATATATGGTCTTTATGAGTAATTGGTGATGCCCTTCAGACTCGTAAACACACCACTAGTTTTCATGGCTATGATGATTCATGTGTTCCACCCTTATCTAGACTCTTTTGTGGTAGTTTTAGTGGATGAAATCTTGGTGTACTCTCAAACTCGACATGACCATGATACCAATCTTGAGATCCTATTGAGTACACTGAGAGAGCACATGATATATGCTGGGCTCTCAAAGGGCCACTTTTGGATCGACCATATACACTTCGTGGGTCATATTATTTCAAAGGAATGAGTTGTAGTAGACCCAGATATGGTGAGAGCAGTAGTTTCATGAGAGCATCCTAAGAACGTGTTTGATATACAGAGTTTCTTGGGGTTGGATGGTTACTACAAGTGTTTTATATAGTACTTATCCCGCTTAGAAGTGCCATTGATGGGTTTGACTAAGAAGGATGTAAAGTTTTTTTGGTCAGAAGCTTTCTAGAGAGCCTTTCATGAGATGAAGGGATGGCTGGCATCAGCACCAATCCTGATACTTCCCGGGAAAAGGAAGAGTTATACAATATACTATGATGCATCTGGTATTGGGCTGGGAGCAGTGTTGATTGAGGGTGATTGAGTTGTTGCGTACAACTGTCTACAGTTAAGGCCCCATGAGAGGAATTACTAGATACATGAACTCAAGTTGGCTGCAGTTGTTCATGCGTTGCGTTGTTGGATACATTATCTATTGGGAGATAATTTTGTGGTTTTCACCGACCACAAAAGTCTCAAGTACATATTTACTCAGCGTGACCTAAATCTGAGACAGCGAAGGTTGGTTGAGTACCTCTAGACCTTCGATTATGAGATTGCCTATACACCTGGTAAGGGTAATGTAGTTGCTGATGCACTTAGTAGGAAGACTCAGTCACATGCAGTTAATGAGGCTAGTGGTGAGTGGTAGCTTATGGCTTTGTTCTCTGAGATTCATTTAGAGGTGCACGATAGTTAGGGGAAAACCTATCGTTCTTCCTTATATGTGACTTATACCCTCCGGGATAGATTGATGATGAGATAGCTATCAGATTCAGAAGGCCTTGTTCTACGGGAGTTGGTGGCAAGTGAGGACCCTCCTCCTGGTCGGGCGATATGCGATGATGAGGTACTGCATTTCCATGGATGAGTATGAGTTCCAACGGATATATATGAGGAGATGATGCGGTATTTTCATGATTAATCTTGGGAAGTGCATCCCGGAGTGACCAATATGTTCCATGACATGAGACGTCAGTACTGGTGGCTGGGTATGAAGAAAGAAAAAGCTAGTTTTGTTACTAGATGTTACACCAGTCAGCAAGTGAAGGAGGAGCATCAGAGGCCAGCTAGACTGTTAAAGCAGTTACCCATTCCAGAGTGGAAATGGGATGATTTCATGATGGAAATCGTGACCGGGTTGTCGAGGTCAACTAGAGGCAGTGATGTCGTGTGGGTCGATGTGGACAGACGTACGAAGGTAGCTCACTTTCTGCCGATCAAGGATACCTTTAGTGTTGACGAGCTCAGTAAGATGTATATCAGAGAGGTCGTACATCTTCATGGGGTCCCTATTTCTATCATTTCAAATAGGGATGCCCATTTTATGTCTCGTTTCAGACATATTTTAAGAGCGCACTGGGTATACAGGTGCTTTTGAGCACCGCTTACCACCCTCAGATCGATGGCCAGTCAGAGCGTACGATAAAGGTGCTAGAGGACATGTTGCGTGCATGCTTCCTAGACTTTGGGGGATCTTGGGAGAAGAAAATACCCCTGGTCATGTTTTCCTATAATAATAGTTTTCAGGAAAATATTGATATTGAACCATATGAGGATTTAAATGGTAGGACATGCCGATCACCTTTGTGTTGGATAAAGGTTGGTGAGGCAGCTTTACTCGGACCATGTAACACCCCAAGATTTTATGAAAAATATTCTTATTAATTTCATTAATGTCTTGTGTTATACGCTACACCAAAAGGAGCTTTCACAACACACATCTCTGACCTGGCTTGAATTAGACGCAATCGCGACCTTCCACGATAGCGTGTGTTGTACGCAACACCAAGTTTCGCTAAACAACGATATGCTATTAAGATATTTTTAAAACTAGTCGTTATGAATAGTAATAACCACTTTTTGAAATTTTTGAAATTTTATTTTTCAAAATCGACTTCATTTATGGATTCTGAGTATCGAATTTAGCCTAAGGTGAAATTTTGGTACATTTCGGATAACATTCATATTCTGATGAATAGTGAAAATTACTAAATTTTAATTAAAAACAACTTTTTTAATCAAAATAATTAATAGTGATAAATTATTAATTTGATTGGTTTTAAAGTATATTTAGAATATATATTTTTACAATTTAATACAATGTTGGTCATTGGATGTAATTTCACATTTAAACCAGTTATAAACAAGTGTCAATCTTTTGATAGTTATTATCTCTTAAAAACACGCTATTTGTTGTGACAGCGGAAATTAATTATAAAATTATTTAATTCAACTTATATGTTGGAAATTTTTTAAAATAGAAATCTTTTTTGAATTCGGAATATCAATTATAGTTTAGGGTAAAATTTTGGCATTTTTCTGAAAAACTTCAATTTTTGATGAATAGTGAAACCACTAAGTGGTAGGTTAAAAACTGAATTTTGCATAAAAATTAATTTTACCGCATCTGTAAATGGAATTTTGAAAATCCGACAGCCACGGTTGATATCAGTAAGTAAAATGTGGTTCAATGAGATAAAAATAATTTTTTGGTGAATAGTAACATTTTACTTTTTTTACCGCGGTTAATAGTAAATAGGGTAACTAAGTGTAAATATGATATTACTATTACCCTAAAAAATGTTTTAATTCTATTGGATAAGTGTAATTCGACCAAAAACAACCTTATGAATATAATATGGCCATTTAGGTCCACTTGGATTAGATTATGACATTTAATATTATTTTATTTAATGAATAGTTAAAATAGTTAAAATCAAAGTTTAATAAGTAAATCATTTTTAATATGGGGTTATACATAAGATAAATTCTACTATAAATATTCATTATAAATATAAACAGATTTTCTATATAATGGTATTTTATTTGTAATTTTTAGACATTATATAATTTAATTTATTTATGACACAATGATGATGCAGTAATTATCTTTTTAATGAAATATTGACATAATTGATGTTATAAACACCGAAATAAATGTAATTTGAGACTTTTTATTAAATCCACTAATTTTATAGGTTAATATGATATATTAGTGTTGATTTAATAAACTTGGTTCGAACATATAATTTTGTTATGACTTTCACAAAAATCATATATCAAATAGTGTCAAAATTGACACAAAATAGTTTTTAAATCAAATATTATATTATTAATTGTTATTTTATTCCTAAAAATCTAAGGTTCTGCAAAATGACTTAGATAAGGATATATATATTCATAATAAACAATTTGGGGTTCGTTTGGCATGTTATAGTAAGTGTATTAACCATATAGTGTAAGAAAACAAAAAGTCACGGTAAAAGGTAAATTATTTAACTTAGAGTTAAATCTAATTGATAAGGTTAACATAATAACCTAAACTTTTATAAATCCTATTGGTTGATATTATTTCGACCCATCCCCACATTAGCTTCTAAATAAGACCCTTTGGAACCATTATAAACCGATTTTGACTTTAATATAAAATAATATTTTGAGATATTCCTAAGGTGCCCCTCTCCTCCCTTATAAAAGGACACCTCCTCCCCCTCCTCCTCACACCAATTTGAGCACTCAATCTCGGCCAACCCCTGAAAAAATCCCTTCTCCACTTCCCTAGAATAATCCTAGAGGTCCTGGTCTTCTTAAAAGACCAATCTTAGTTCCCTAAGTGGAGGATTCAAAGAGGCGTTTCAAAGAAGAGGTAATATCCATTACCGATCTTTTCAATTTCTTTCTTCTTAAACTTCTTCTTATTTAGTTGTTTCATGAAAAATTAATAACATCAGTATTACTTACATACTGATATGTTATTATAAATATGAAACAACCCTAATTCACCTTCTATCCATCCTATGGAAAAATGAAATCATCGCGCGTGCGTACGTACAGAATACCGTCTCCACGCCGTGGTGTAATCTATTTTCCACCACCACCTTAATAGGATGGGTATAATGGTGTAATGAGTAACTATATATGATTATTATAAAGTTATATTGATACTTAAGTAGTCTACATACACTTCAACACAATTCCACGACCATGGGAATGATATCATCGCTCGTGCGTACGTACGGACTACCATCTCCACGACGCGATGAGATTCATTCTCAATGATTAACCATTCATGAATGATTATAAAGTATATATAATAAGTACTAATGAAATATATGACATAATAATGATACCAGATTTATGTAAATTTATATGTATGTCATCTACTTAATTCCATTCACTTCAATAAGGAAACGAAAACAGTGTTCATGCGTACGTACGGACTACCGTCTCCATGAACGGTGTATTTCATTCCATTTATTGATATATTATATATATATATATATATATATTATGAATATATATTATATTTAAATCATGTTTTAAATTCTGTATATAAGTAATCTTGATCCAAGTAATCATATTAATAATTACAAGTTAAAAACATGAACGACAAATGAGACGATTTTACCCAAAACGCTACTTTAACATGAATTTACAAAAGAACGGGTAATATAATGTCATAAGTGGACCATATATGATATAATAACAATGAATATGATTCATGAATAAGTCAATAACATTATTTAAATCATTATACAGGAGGTTCAGACACTTACAAAGCAAGTCGGACCTAAGGTAAGGAAAATATCACAATCTCATTTTTATCCGAGATTGTTTATACTTTGGTATTTACTGGGGTGTATTTTATCATCCACATCCATGTTCCCTAAATATGTAATATTATTTCCATCCTTCTACAATTTTTTAAATCCAATTTTATCCTTCGGTGAGTTTTTAGTAAAATGTATGAAAGGAATCGTTTGTCGTTTTTCATATGAGGTACTTTTTGAGTTTTCCGAAAAAAGTACGAGAGGAATGTTTTTTTAACTTATACGGCATGAATGGATTTTTAAAACATTATTTCCAAGAATCTTCCTTTACAAGTTTTGAAGTTTATATTTAATCAACTTCTTTAGTTTAATATTGTATAACAGGTTAAGAAAGGAAAAAGGGTTTTAATGTCAAAAGGATATTTTCCTCAAGAATGGAGTCCAAGTGTTTTATCAAAATTATTTTCCATCTAAGATAATATAGGGTTTTATTTTTATCCCTATTATTACATTGATTTGATTATGTTGTGATGGAATTATTTTTATGAATTTCTTTATCTTATATGAATTGTTTTATGATGTCATGTTGTTTAAGAATCCCATTTTTATTACACGGGTTATGTAATGATGTATGATTTATGATTTTGTGGCACACATAAGAATGGTATCATTATGAGATGGGTGGGACATATATCTCCCTCCAATGAATTGGGTAAAGATTTTATATCTCATGAGATAGACATGGCTGGAATGGTAGGTTATACCGGTTCAGTGAAACGGGACTGAAACGAGGGTGACTCAGTTCAGAAAGGGACTTTGTCCACTAAGATAGTCTTGGCAATGAGTCTTGACTAACAAGAAATGATTCTCTATGATTATGTGTGTGTATGCCAAAAAGTTTAATGTTTTAAGTTATGATTATTGTGATTACATTTCACTGCCATGAGTTATCCCAGGCTATGAAATTATGATATCTTTTACAGGTTAAGATTTCCCAAAGTTATGTGCTTATGTATATGATGTGATTGATATTTCTTTTGTTTACCCTTACTGAGCATTTGAGCTCACCCTTTTATGTTTTCTTTTCCCCAGGATATAAAGAAAGGTTTTAGGTATAATAAAAAGGAAGATCTTTATGGGAGATGTTGAAGATCTTTCACCAGGATTAGATGATTATATTACGAGTTTCCAAAGACGCTAAACTATTACGGTCCTTATGTGTGTGTTTTTGTTATGTACTAAGTATTCCGAAAAAGTATTGTAATGTTCATGTAAGTTAAGCTTAGGGTATCTACAGTTGGTATCAGAGGAAAGGTTTAGTCAACCTTTGGAAACTAGGATGCGAAAACGTTAGTGAGATCCCTAGAGATATTTCTAAGGTATGTCAAGGGATGTCCCTAAGGTTAAGTATATGTATAGGTTATAGTACTAGAATTACGCTAACGATCATATAATTAAACCTAAGATGTTAGATATTGAAGGTACTCCCCCTTTATTATGTTGTTTTCCCCTAGTATGATTTTTTCCTCTCACACTATTCTTTTTGGGTTTTAGAAAATGGCTGGAAAGAAGATGATTCACGATAATGGAGAATATGATGGACAATGGAATGATATTCTTCATAATGAAATGGGATTTGGAAGTCCAAACATCATTATTATGCCGAATCAGCAATCTCATAATATGATCAATAAAGAAAAATTTGGTAAGTTTCCTGACTCGGCTAATAAGAGAAAGATGGTGTTTCATGATGATCATAGAGGAAAGAAAGTTCAATTTCCCCTATGTAAATCATGTGGGAATAGGCATCAAGGAGAATGTTTCAAAGGAACTGGAAGATGCTTTGGGTGTGGAAAAGAAGGACACAAAGCAAGTAAGTGCAAAGGAAAAGGTTCAGTTAACACCATGGATGAGGATAATGGTATTTCTACGACATCAACAATGGTTATTTGTTTTAAAAGTGGAATGTACGGGAATTATGCAAACCAATGCCCTAAGGGAAAGTCTCATGAAGAGAATCAGTATGGTCGTATGGGAAGTATTTATGTTGATGATGATGAAGAGACTACAAATGATATGTGAGATGAAAGAATTGTTGAAGCTCGGTCAATGGTTTAAGAAGGTAGTGGAATGATTACATGTTTATCAAGTGTAATGTTGTATAAGTAATCTAATGGTACTATGGAATAAAGAGACATCTAAGGATTGTTACACTATTGTCTTTCCTAAGTTTTTAAAGTGTATGATTAATGGTACTAGTAACCATGAAATGTTATTCAGATATTTTTTGGAAAGTAGATGATATGCGCATAATGAAGGAATAATAAGATAATGAGGTATTTGATTGTATTCATGAGCTCATGACTGATATAAGGAGAAGGTTATATCATGGTTTGAGTATATAGAATTTTTGGATTTTGGTATGTGGAAAGAGTTAACTTTTAACTGCATTCATTTTTTCACTAAGGTTCAATGTGTATTCAAGAGAATACGTGATTAAGGCCTTTGAATGTTTGGAATGTGACCAAAAAGACATATCTTATGATATATGGGGATCAACGACAGTATTAAATCTCTGGTAATCGTTTTCACTATATTATGAGAGTGGACTGCAGTATTATGGATAAGCCTAAAGATTAGAATGGATTATGTTGGACATAAGTTAGTATTGTTTAATGATAGAATATTTTCGATATTATTGATGGGATGTTATAGTAATGTAGTTTTATAAAAAGGACAACCTGCAGGACGGGCGACAGCCCATCGCGTCGGACAAGGATGTGGGAATCGAACCCACAACCGAAGTGGGACTGGCCTTTATCGCCTACCACTGGCCTACAGGAAGTCCCTGTTTAGTAGAAACTAGTTTTATTATATTAAGAAGTATGATATATGAAGTATAAGTTCATTTTAGGAACCATATATCATTAATCTCACTATAGATGGATTTATGTATTTTTTGATAACTTTTCAAACCTTTTGAGACAGATGGAATGACCCATCATTCTATCACATGATCTGCTAACACATCACGAATGACAAATTCAACTTCATTTATTTAAGAGATGAAGTAGAAATTGTCCAAAGAACGAAAAACAGTGAGACTATACCAAAATCACGAAAGTATTTCTTCTGATTCCAATTTCATCAACTTTAGGGAAATGATCTTGAAAACCAAAAATGTTGTCCTAGTGCTCTTATATCTGATTAATCAGATGGTACCTTAGATCGTCACAAATTTATGGATTTGTGATTTCTAGCTTTTCCATAGCCATGTTCTCTACCACTCTCCATCAGAACATGATGGTTAGATTTCTCTTCCATATCCATATTTTCACCTATGTGGAAACCCAGTGATTAGTTTATTTGGGTAACCGTTACGTTTCATACTATTGTTTTTAAAGATTGGTTTTCATATTCCTTTTTACAATGTGGGTTTCGATTAAATAAACTTTCTAATAGTAAACCATTTATAACCCTGACGAATTTCGAGGGCGAAATTCATTTTAAGGGGGGTAGAATGTAACACCCCGAGATTTTATGAAAAATATTCTTTTTAATTTCATTAATGTCTTGTGTTATACGCTACACCAAAAGGATATTTCACAACACACATCTCTGACCTGGCTTGAATTAGACGCAATCGCGACCTTCCACGATAGCGTGTGTTGTACGCAACACCAAGTTTCGCTAAACAACGATATGCTATTAAGATATTATTAAAACTAGCTGTTATGAATAGTAATAACCACTTTTTGAAATTTTTTAAATTTTATTTTTCAAAATGGACTTCATTTATGGATTCGAAGTATCGAATTTTGCCTAAGGTGAAATTTTGGTACATTTCGGATAACTTTCATATTCTGATGAATAGTGAAAATTACTAAATTTTAATTAAAAACAACTTTTTAATCGAAATAATTTATAGTGATAAATTATTAATTTGAGTGGTTTTAAATTATATTTAGAATATATTTTTACAATTTAATACAATGTTGGTCATTGGATGTAATTTCATATTTAAACCAGTTATAAACAAGTGTTAATCTTTTGATAGTTATTATCTCTTAAAAACACGCTACTTGTTGTGACAGCGGAAATTAATTATAAAATTAATTGATGCAACTTATATGTTGGGAATTTTGTAAAATATAAATCATTTTTGAATTCGGAATATCAATTATAGCTTAGGGTGAAATTTTGGCATTTCTCTGAAAAACATCAATTTTTGATGAATAGTGAAACCACTAAGTGGTAGGTTAAACACTGAATTTTGCATGAAACATAATTTTACCGCTTCTGTGAATGGAATTTCAAAAATCCGACAGACACGGTTGATATCAGTAAGTAAAATGTTGTTCAATGAGATAAAAATAATTTTTTTGGTGAATAGTAACTTTTTACTTTTTTTACCGCGGTTAATAGTAAATAGGGTAACTAAGGGTAAATATGATATTACTATTACCCTAACACTTGTCCTAATTCTATTGGATAAGTGTAATTAGACCAAAAACAACCTTATGAATATAATATTACCATTTAGGTCCACTTGGATTAGATTATGACATTTAATATTATTTTATTTAATGAATAGTTAAAATAGTTAAAATCAAAGTTTAATAAGTAAATAATTTTTAATATGGGGTTATACATAAGATAAATTCGTCTATAAATATTAATTAGAAAGATAAAAAGATTTCCTATATAATGGTATTTTATTTTTAATTTTTAGACATTATATAATTTAATTTATTTATGACACAATGATGATGCAGTAATTATCTTATTAATGAAATATTGACATAATTGATGTTATAAACACAAAAATAAATGTAATTTGAGACTTTTTATGAATTACACTAATTTTATAGGATACTATGATATATTAGTGATGATTTAATCAACTTGGTTCGAACATATAATTCTGTTATGACTTTAAAAAAAATCATATAACAAATAGTGTCAAAATTGACACAAAATAGTTTTTAAATAAAATATTATATTATTAATTGTTATTTTATTCCTAAAAAAATAACGTTTTGCCAAATGACTTATATAAGGATATATATATTAATAATAAACAATTTGGGGTTCGTTTGGAATGTTATAGTAAGTGCATTAACCATATAGTGTAAGAAAACAAAAAGACACGGTAAAAGTTAAATTATTTAACTTAGAGTTAAATCTAATAGATAAGGTTAAAATAATAACCTAAACTTGTCTAAATACTATTGGTTGATAGGAGTTAGACCCATACCCACTTTAGCTTCAAAATAAGACCCTTTGGAACCATTATAAAATGATTTTGACTTTAATATAAAATAATATTTTGAGATATTCCTAAGGTGCCCCTCTCCTCCCTTATAAAAGGACACCTCCTCCCCCTCCTCCTCACACCAATTTGAGCACTCAAGATCGACCAACCCCTGAAAAAACCCCTTCTACAATTCCCTAGAAAAATCCTAGAGGTCCTGGTCTTATTCAAAGACAAATCTTAGTTCCCTAAGTGGAGGATTCAAAGAGGCGTTTCAAAGAAGAGGTAATATCCATTACCGATCTTTTCAATTTATTTCTTCTTCAACTTCTTCTTCTTTATCTGTTTCATGAAAAAGTAATAACATAAGTATTACTTAAATAATTATATGTTATTATAAATTTGAGACAACCCTAATTCACCTTCTATCCATCCTACGGAAAAATGAAATCACCGCGCGTGCGTACGTACGGAATACCGTCTCCACGCCGTGGTGTAATCTATTTTCCACCACCACCTTAATAGGATGGGTATAATGGTGTAATGAGTAAATATATATGATTATTATAAAGTGATATTTATACTGAAATAGTATACATACACTTTAACACAATTCCACTACCATGGGAACGATATCATCGCTCGTGCGTACGTACGGACTACCGTCTCCACGACGCGATGAGAATCATTCTCAATGATTAACCATTCATAAATGATTATAATGTATATATAATAAGTACTAATGAAATATATGACATAAGAATTATACTCTATTTATGTAAATTTATATGTATGTCATCTACTTAATTCCATTCACTTCAATAAGGAAACGAAAACAACGTTCATGCGTACGTACGGACTACCGTCTCCATGAACGGTGAATTTCATTCCATTTATCGATATATTATATATATATATATATATATTCTGAATATATATTATATATAAATCATTTTTTACATTTTGGATATAAGTAATCATGATCCAAGTAATCATATTAATAATTACCAGTTAAAAACACGAACGACAAATGAGACGATTTTACCCAAAACGCTACTTTAACATGAATTTATAAAAGAACGGGTAATATAAAGTCATAAGTGGACCATATATGATATAATAACAATGAATATGATTCTGGAATAAGTCAATAACATGATTTAAATCATTATACAGGAGGTTCGGACCCTTACAAAGCAAGTCGGACCTAAGGTAAGGAAAATATCACAATCTCATTTTTATCCGAGATTGTTTATACTTTGGAATTTACTGGGGTGTATTTTATTATCCACATCCATGTTTCCTCAATATATAATTTTATTCCCATACACCTACAATTGGTTAAATCCAATTTTCTCCTTCGGTGAGTTTTTAGTAAAATGTATGAAATGAATCTTTTGTCGTTTTTCGTACGAGGAACTTTTTGACTTTTCTGACAAAAGTACGAGAAGAATGTTTTTTAACTTATACGGCATGAATGGATTTTTAAAACATTATTTCCAAGAATCTTCCTTTACAAGTTTTGAAGTTTATTTTTAATCAACTTCTTTAGTTTAAAATTTTATGACATGTTAACAAAGGAAAAAGGGTTTTAAAGTCAAAAGGATATTTTCCTCAAGAATGGAATCCAAGTGTTTTATCAAAATTATTTTCCATCTAAGATAATATAGGGTTCTGTTTTTATTTCTATTATTACATTGATTTGATTATGTTGTGATGGAATTATTTTTATGAATTCCTTTATCTTATATGAATTGTTTTATGATGTCATGTTGTTTAAGAATCCCATTTTTATTACATGGGTTATGTAATGATGTATGATTTATGATTTTGTGGAACACATAAGAATGGTATCATTATGAGATGGGTGGGACCTATATATCCCTCCAATTCATTGGGTAATGATTTTATATCTCATGAGATAGACATGGCTTGAACGGTATGTTATACCGGTTCAGTGAAACAGGACTGAAACGAGGGTGACTCGGTTCAGAAAGGGACTTTGTCCACTAAGATAGTCTTGGAAATGAGTCTTGACTAACAAGAAATGATTCTCTATGATTATGTGTGTGTATGCCACAAAGTTTCGTGTTTTATGTTATGATTATTGTGACTACACTTCACTGCCATGAGTTATCCCAGGTTATGAAATTATGATCTCTTTTACAGGTTATGATTTCCCAAAGTTATGTGCTTATGTATATGATGTGATTGATATTTCTTTTGTTTAACCTTACTGAGAATTTGAGCTCACCCTTTTATGTTTTCTTTTCCCCAGCATATAAAGAAAGGTTTTAGGTATAATAAAAAGGAAGATCTTTATGGGAGATGTTGAAGATCTTTCACCTGGATTAGAGGATTATATTCCGAGTTTCCAAAGACACTAAACTATTACGGTCCTTGTGTGTGTGTTTTTGTTATGTACTAAGTATTCTGCAAATGTAATGTAATGTTCATGTAAGTTAAGCTTAGGGTCTCTACAGACCATGTCACATGCAGTAGACTTCAGAGGAGGTGCAGTTGATACAGAAGAGGATGGCTACTACAGAGTCTGATTAGAAAGCCTACACTGATCGCCGCAGACATTACTTAGATTTTGTGGTCTGGGATCATGTTTTCTTGCGTGTTTCACCGAGGTTTGGACATAGATAGATCAGAAGACAGGGTAAACATTCACTGTGATATTTGGGGACGTTTGAGATTCTGGAGAGATTCGGGTCGGTTGCCTATCAGTTGCAGTTACTACAGAGGTACTGGGTCATGCACAATGTATTCCATGTATCTTAGTTCCGCCGTTATAACTCAGACCCATCTCAAATTTTTTCAGCCCAAGGAGTTTGAGCTTCAGGACGATTCGGCCTTTCAGGAGCATCTAGTTCGTATTGTTGATAGAAGCAGGAAGGTTCTCTGAGACCAGTCAGTTCCTCTCATATGGGTGCTATGGCAGCATGGTTGAGTGCAGGACAAAAACTGGGAGTGGGAGACTGATGTGTGTGCTCAGGGTCCAGATTTTTTCTGAGCATTATCTTCACCACCCATGGGAGGGAAATTCCTTGAATATTTGCATTATGGGGGTATTTTTGTAAGAAGCCGGTTCTTTTTTTGAGGTACGAGTTTCTGTTTTTCCTATTTCCTTATGTGTTTTTTAGAAAATATGGAAAATGGGGAAAAATACCAAATTTTGTGGGTACACACCGTGTACTTTGGACGTGTGGGATGAGTACACAGTGCGTGTATCCATGTCGATGATGAAAGGTGTAAAAACCAACTACACACCGTGTAGTGGTTATATGCATATTGTGTAGTCAGTTGGCAGGTTAATAGTAAGGCGGTGAAGGCAGCCTTCAGCTGAGTGACAGTACACTCTGTCTACTCAGGTATTACTTGTTCTGTACTCATCTCGACAGATGAAAGTGTCGTGGTGGAAATGTGTCGCCTAAAGAAAAGTTTAAAAAATTAAAAGTACACACCATTTACGTGAGAGTAAATGCAGTGTAGTTTGTTTTTTTCACTTAAAACAGGCAGTAGCCTTCTCTTTAAATAGAGAAGATTAGAAAGCTTGAGGAGCAAGGGAGAGGTGGGCGGTGCTTTGGAGATCTCCCACACACACACCGGGAATTTGATTCCATATCTGTCGATCATGTTGGGACCACACGGGTAATCCCTTACTACTCCTTGAGTCGTTCATACAAATTCTTTACTAAGTGGATGTTATTTGAGGTTGAGCATGTAGTTTTTTATCTTAGATATACGCCTTTATCATACATTTCAGGAGGTGACGTTCACATATACCGATCAGGGGAGATCGAGGTAGGAGGTCTGGTGTTTATTTCCAACTGTTGAGTTGAATTTGTGTACCTATGTACTACGAACCCATGTTTGGGGTGTTGTATGGTTGTGGACTTTTCTGAACATTATCTATAATTTCATTAGTTAAATTTTGATACATTAAAACTGTTGTTTGGGATCACTGATTGGATCTAGGACCACCTTGGAGGTGCATTCCTCTGTTTAGCCATTTGTCTGGAATACCTATGGGTATATCTTGAATTTTACAATGATTTGAATTTCCTTGAGTTTAATTGTATATATTTTTTCTTTCTTATGTCTTGGGCTCGGCCTGGTTACTTATTTAGCATGAGGGCAGTGTTTCATTCAGCCTATGGGCAACCTTTCTCATGCCTGTGGGCAGTAGTTTTTGTGCCCATGGGTAGTAGATTCTGTGCCTATGGGAAACACATTGTATGCCAATGGGATATATTCATTATTCCTATGGGAAGACACATGTGGATTTTGACTCTGCTTACCTGAGGTTAAGGTTTGTAGGTCTGAGGACAGTGTTATCATGAAAATTCACCGTGGTTATTTTCATATGTTATACCAGTCAAGTGAAATCACAGGCATGGCATGGTTAAATGAATATGAAAAATAAAAATATAATTGGAAATTTTAGTTACTTTTAGTACTGTTTAGGTAATTACATTACTACTGCACACTGTTCTTGCACATTTTCACTGACCGTTTGGCATGAGCATTTGGTGGTTTCCTACTATAAATTATTTCTCACACCCTGTTTGGGTCATGCCTTTGGCCCAAACTGACTATATTTATGCATGTTTCAATAGGGTAAAGGGTCCCTATATAGGAACATGATTTTTGTAGAGGAGTTGGAGAGAATGGGACCGAGCATAGGCTTGTGATGCTGCAGTGTTCTGTTTTCTCTACTTTGTTTCATTTGGTTGTACCCTATACTTTGAGTTGTATTGTATGGTATTGCAGTGTATCCTGTTCTGGATGCTTTCATAGAATAGTGACATGATGCTTGTTTATATATATGACTGCTGGTTCCCTTTTACTTTTGTCGTCCATTTCAATTGTATATTATTTACTGCTTCCGGTGTTGTATGTTCTTTATCTTTTTCCACTGCGCTACACTTTGACAAATTATGGAATAGTTTTCCCACTATCATACCTGGTCCCTCGCTGCTAATTGGCAGTCTCTAGAATTTTGGTAAATGCATTTGAGGTCATGTGACCAATCGGTTTCTAGGCTCCCATTGAGTGGCACCAGGATCCATGATTTTACAGGTATCACGAGACAAACTAGTGTCTTTTCAAAAGGCCTTGACCATTTTTTTAGTCTTGGCTTTATGCCTTGACTCTATGGTTATGATGTCTTCCATTATGCATTCCATCATCATGAAATTAGTTATTTCATGTGATTATTTTACTAATAGAATATCAATGTGCATGTTTATATGCTAATGTTTGATTTATTTTTTCCATATTATGTTCATGTTTTTGTTTACAAGGATGTTGGTTTTATTACACATCTTTATATAATTGTATATATCTTCCATTAATTATTTACCCATACTAATAATATGATCTCACCCCTTTATTATGTATTATTTTCCAACGATTCCAAGAAGTGTATTATGATTAATATGAAGGGTTATGCTAAATGAATAATGGGATTCTCAAAATATTATTAATTCTATGTTGTTTTGGTGAAAGTGTAATGTAACATTCATGTATTTAACCTATATTATGTGACTACTAAATAGATCGATCTATTCGGACATGATTCCTTGTATTCATAACAATTTATTAAAATAATGCACCAGCTCTAGGTAACGGGGGATGAGGAATTAAAAGGTTTATTTACACCATATAATTGAAAAAGGTGGTAAATATGGTATGCATCTAATATAAAAAAATATGACAAAGAAATCCCTAACCCTTTTTGTATCATTTGGAATTGAAAGACCTAATAAATTATAAAAACAAATGAAACATTAAATATCATGCCGAATGGGTATAATATAGACCACCAAAACGAAATTAGAATTTAATTTTCATATGAATCTTTAAAATAAATGGGATAATAAAAATCCCGTAATTATATCTCATCTTCCTCTTCACAAGTACAAGACTCCATTTTAAAAACTATATGTTTAATAAACATCAACTAAAAAACCATGAATATATATATGATACCAAATTTAATATAAATATAATAATTTTTTACATTTTTTATTAAAAATTCTACGTTAATGTCAAATTTTTGGAATTAATTTCTTTTCTCTATTTATAATATCATTTATCATTTCTATTAATGTTAATATTAGAATGTTTAAATCGAAACTAGAATGTGATGCATGATATAAATATCCTATATAATCCCTATAAATATATTTATAGTGGTTCAAAAAATTTAGATATAGATAATAAAAAACACGTTTCATGGAGACAATTGGTCATACTTATGCTTGAACACTACTTCAATTTTCCTGAATGATTTAAACAAATAATGTAAATGATATTTTAAAATTGAAATTATTATTATTTAATATATATAAATTATTATTATTTAGTGTGTCATTTTTACATTTTTATGTAAAGTCTATGTGAAAAATGAATCAGGCCACTTCATGAAGCAGTGGTGCTCCATACACATGAATGGTGTTATCATATCATCAATAGAATGTACGGTTACAATGTATAGGTGATAACATAATTAAAAAAATTAAATTATATTTTAAGAATAGTAATTAATTTCTAATTTCATTAGTTCTATAAATTTAAAATGTTAGGACCAATAGGGTCCTATATACCCTTAAGGGTGGTGAATCAAGGTATGGATATTATTTTAAAAATGTTTCTTGCCCCACTAGATCATGACCTCTTTATTACAAGGGTCTGTTTGTTTTTACTTGTTTTTTTAATTTATTAACTTCTTTTTCTTCTATATATGACGATGATTCTTTGAATGCAATGCAGGTATAAAATCAGGAAAACACAGTGATTTTTACATGGTTTATCCTCACTGGGATAGGTTTAAGGAGCATACAACGGAGATATGCCGCTGTACCAAATCCACTAAATCTCACTACTAATAATTTTCAAGCTAGATCAATTATATTCCAAGGATCACTGCCTTTACACTATTTAGGGTCTGCTAACTTCTTTCCCAAGGGTCACTCCCTATTTTAATCTCTCTGGCTCACTGACGGTAGAAAGGACAACCTTCTTCCCCTTCATTATCTTAACACACTAGAAAGGGATCCACTCATAGTTTATAGACCTATATGTCTCTTTATTTGAATGAATACATGCATCCTAATCTATTGATAGATGCTCTGTTAATGTATAACTTTCATCCACGGATAAATACACATTTTCCACTGATCACTGGGCAACACACTTTAGAAATTACTTCTCAAACAACCCTACATCACGAAGCTCCCAATTTCACGAATCTCAAACAGGCCTTCGATATGTTAATTCCTCTTCACGAATCACGCACCTTTGTAGTTATAGGGCCTTCACAGAGCTCAAGTTGTTGCAAATAAACATCCTTCATGAAGCTCACTAAGCCATTGCAGAACATGCCAGTTTTGCGAAGCTAGATTAATAGTCGCGAAGATCTTTCCCTTCACGAAGCACACTACCTTCGCGAACCACCTTCAAGATTCAAGAGAAAATGATTTTATTATAAAACTTTATACTTCTCTCAAGGTGGCCGAAGCCTATTTATAGGTGATTACACCAACCCTCGAACATTCCACATGAAGTTAGAACCACGTCATCTCAAATCATGCTGCTTTAAAATTTCCACTAAAATTCACTGTATTTCGTGAAACATGATGGAAATTTTCGGATCGTGATGATCTTATTAATCACATAGAATTCTATCAATTCATTTGTGCAACCTCCATGAAGCTCCCTCACATTTCCCTTCATCTCTACCGTTTGAGAATCTCTTCGTAATCGCAAACAACACCTTTATAATTTTTCATGACTTCGTGAAATACAGTCCATGAGGCTTATCATCACATAATTCATGAGAGTGACATATTTTTATGAGATCATCATGGAAAAAATCATCTAGTGATGCTCACCTAATCCAACATTTAGGACCCCAAAAATGTGGCAAAGACTAGAAAAATGGAAGCCCCTTGTATCTGTTATTTTGTACCGCCTCCAGATTTTCCATTCCATTGTCATGGTTCTTTGTCAACCTGAATTATGAACATCTATGGAACTTGAAAATTCACCATGGAAACCTGCTCTGTCAAAAAACACAGTCAACCCAAAAAGATGAAATTTTACATTGTGGGATTTTTTTCCAACATTAAAAATTTGATACAAATTACATTAGCTTTTTATGTAGTACTCTGTCATACACGTGATTAATGAAATTATTTTCCCAACCACATTGGAGGTATGTAATAAGATTTGGTATTATAGTTAATAAGGGATAATAATATCATTTATATGATAATTAAATGTTTAAAACATAATTATACCCCTCTATAGTAGGTGATGATGTAAAACAAAGAACATCAGTTTGTGTTGTTGTAGGCTATTTTACACAATAATGATGGATTCGGTTCTAACATGATTGAATATGGGATGGATAGAAGATATTACAAAAACATAAAAAAATCAAATTTTCGATGCTAATATTATTATATAATCATGTTTAAATTATAATTAAACTAATTAAAGGATAAATAAAATAAAACATTCATCTAAGGATCTTACTTATTTTTCAAACAACAACATTTAGTTTACTCCAAAAATATTTTAGGTTGTAATTTATATAACCACAGGGATTATATGCCTGGGGAAAAAATAAGGATTTTATTTGGCTATCAATTATGAAAGACAATAGATTTTTAAATTATTAAGTGGATTGGAGAAGTATTTTACTTTCACATTTTAGGTGAGAATGATATGTGTTTTTTTAAATTAAAAATGTCTATCCAAATTCATAACACCCTGAAATGCTCAACATCTTTTCATTATAAAACAAATTAAATTTATGGTTGTAAAATTTCTATAAAACTTTTATTAATAAATTTATGTTTCATTTTTATCCCATATCATTTTACTTTAACTAACTACTTATACAATATATATTATTAAAACATTCAGAATCTAATGAAGTGATCCATTTTTCTAAATTCCAGTAATATATGTTTTAAATTTAAATTTAAATTCAATTCCATAGAAATGTAGAAAAAATGTGTTTTGAATGTTAAAATGTTAGATATATTAATAAGATTTAAAATAAAAATTAAATAAGATAATAGATTAAAATTTTATAAAACATATTAATTTTAAAATAATTGGGCATATTTACCCTTTTAAACCATATTAAATCAACATGGTTTTTTGTATCCAAAGATAGAATGGATATTTGTAACAGGAACCTATATTTTTCATTATCCATTAAAAACCATTCTTCTAATAAAATACAAAAAATTACCCTAACATAATATTCACTTGATGAATTAAAAAATTACCCTATTTTTTTATATAATTATTTAAATATTGGAAAAAATAAATTTAATGTAAACAGTCACATGTTGAAAGAATTTCTACATAATAAAAAAATACATATTAATGATAAAATTAGATGAATTATTATCACTTGTATAGGAAAATAATAAAAAATATCTACATTTTGTTAATTTTATAATATTTAAATTTCATTAAAATCATTAAAAAAATTATTGGCTTAATTTATAATCGTAAAACACAAATTTTTTCCTAAAATAGTTCCCATAATAATATTTCCATTATTTTAAAATAATTTTTATTTTCATTTCTAATTATTTAGTCACAAATGAATTAATTATATAATTTTTTCCCATATATTATTATAATTTAGTCAGTAATATTCATATCATCCCTTCCTATGTCATGTTAAAATTTGTCATATTAAATAATAATATTTTTATAATATTTTATGTAATGTTTTGACATGGTATTTTGTGTGATGATAAATATAAAAAAATTAAATTTATTTGAAAAAAATAATTCATTTATTCTATGGATATTATATTTTAATCAATTTATATAAATTAATTCTTCTTAATTTCATCTTTTCCCTGGTAAGTAAAGGATTAACCTTCGAAAATCCCTATTTATGATATCTTCATTATAAAAAGATTTAATAAAAAATTCTCTTTCAAAGAGACAATGTAATTTTTGACGGTCATCTATAATAACACACACCATGGTTTCAAATTATGAGAAATTATAGGGATTGGAAAATTTGGAAATACATGTGAAAAATAGCCTCCAAATATTGAAGGTTAGTGATTGAGAATATGGATAGGAGAACTTTATCAACAAAAAATCCATAAATCAAGGTTGTGTTAAAAGGGTCGCTGATATCATTAAAAATAACAAAAATAGGAAAAAATCATTCCCAAGTCCTTGACAAGTTATTAGTTAATCTTCATGAGTATAAATACAAAAAATAAATAATTACATTTTATAGGAACAGCTTATAAATTAGTTGATCCTCAACTAATTTAAACCATATATCATTACTCAAAATGATGAATTTATTATGCCTAAACCACTAATGGTTAATAATATCGATAAATTATTGATAATTCATTTGTCATTTTTCAATATATTATAAAAAAATATAAATTAGTAGTACAAGTTATCCAAAAACATCAAATGTTTAACTTAATTTATTTCATGAATATTTTACCATAACACTCCTCCAAATCTGGAAAAATTTAAATGAAAAGTAATTAAGAAATAAGGTCACTAAATTCAATTAATAATCATATCAATAATCCCCCAAAAAATGAATTATATATAATGTAGTGGAATTATTTTAATTTACCATTATATGAGAAATTAGTTTGACCTGAGGAATTAGAGATTACAGAGATAGAATTCCTTAGTTAAATAATTAATAAATATGTAAAATTGTTTCCTTATGAATCCACCATCACATTTATAAAAAAATATGTTGATTACTATTTAAATAATTTAATGGAAATTATTTATCATTCACATGATCGGATGAAACCAGTCCTTCAATGTGAATAAGTATCTAATACTGTCTCATTATACGTGTACATTATATCATATTACATCATGGAATAGAATGAATTGTCAATTTATTATTTACTTTATGAGAAGTAAGTGAATTATAATATTAGAGAGAACAAAATGAATAAGGGGAATCAAGGGATAAATAATTGACCCACATTAGATAATTGTGGAAATAAACAGCCTTGAACATCTTTAAAGGAAACAATAATTTTCTTTAATTGTATGGAAAATGTTTTATCATTCTTGTGAATATAATTTTATTAATATTTCATATAAAAATTTTTATCAATAATAATTAGATATAGAAATCTATAAATGAATTATTATATCATCAAGGGAATGTATCTCAAAATATTCTAAGGGATCAAGGACAATTTTTTCTATTAATACAACCTAATTGGAATGAATAATTTTTTTGGATTTTGATTAAATAATTAATGTATATATGTATTTTACCACTGTAGTTTTGGTTATAAATATTAAAATATTATATGTTTTGTGTTAATTTGGGATTTATATATGGATAAATATGTTATTAATATAAGATTTAGAGAATACATCAATGGATTATGAGTTTTAATTTGATAATAAGTAAAATTCATAAACTCACTATATTGTTGTTTTATGTGATGGTTACTTTTTAATAATAATGTTATTTGGGGTTAATATTATTGAAAAATAGAATTGGTTTCAAAAGAAATAATTTATATTAATAATTAATAAACATTTCATGGACAAACAACTAAACATATTGAAATAAATTAGGGTCAATAAGCAGATTTATATTACAAAAATATATTCAATTATTATTATATTATTTCTTGAAAAATATAATTCATACAAGAAAACTGTATATCGAAAATGTTATTTGATGGAAACGACATTTTTGTATACTCATTGTATTTTTTGAATGATTACCGAAATTTTATTATTATGTTCATATAAAAAGGACTAACCAAATTCTCGGTGTTAAACGATCACATATGACAATGTTGTGTGGCATGAACTTAGAAATTGATGGTGATAAAGGTGAATATTCTTCATCCAGCTTATGAGATGTATGGTTATTATTAAAATGTATGGTTATTATTAAAATTTATTTTTTATGTGATTTTAATGAATGATAAAAAAATAATTTATTGTGTTTAATCTAATTTTTTTAATTTTCCGTTTATATATTTATGAATGTTATTGGATTACCTATTTTAACCATTTGGTTTAATTAAATATTTAATGACATATAGAAATAAAAGTAAAAATTCTAATGGAATTATTATATATTAAATATTAATTTACTACTTATCATATAAATTATTAATAATTTACAATATTTTTTTGGGAATAAAATGAAATAGATGTTGATCTATGCACAACCAAATTATGAAATTGTGATTATGAATGAAAATGATAATAAGTACATTTTGATATGTTATTCGTCATGAGAGTAAAAGAATCCAATAATGCACAGAAAATAATCCTAAATTGAAATTTGTACCATATTACCATTATTTAATTTGAAGTGATATGTTCCCCTAGTTTATCATTCATTTAAATAAGATCATTGTTATGTATCACTCTCCATATGTTTTTGGGCTTTTACTTCATCTCTATATATTTTATAATCCGACTAAGATACCCCAATTCTGAATCCCAGTGACTTATTATTATAGAGTGACATAATACCTATTTTTATATCTTTTTAATATGATGATATATTAACCCTTTTTAAGATATGGGTTCCCATCAATTGTTATAACTATTTTGGCAAAAAAAAATTGAGAGGGAATAATTTATTTAATGGTGTTAGAATGTAACACCCAATGATTCTAATAGAATAAAATCATGATCAATAGAATATTTGGCACAAAAAAATGAGAATAAATGAAACAAAAAATATATTTCATCAAATTTAGACTCTACAACATCTTTTGATACATGCACTCCTGAGTCTAAAATAAATGTTACAAAGTATAACATTATAACCTAGAAATTATGTTTGTTGGTATGAATAAAGATCACTAAATTATCAAAATTCTTTGAATGGATGATGTATATAATAAATTAAAATTTTATCTACTTATTAAAATAAAATAATGAACATTACAATGAAATGAAATTTTTTTCTTAAAAAACTGTATTTTTTCAAAAAGATTTCACATCTTGATTTTTTCACTAACATTAAATTATGTTATTAACACATTATGAATATTTAAATTACAAATTGAAATTAATATTTTAAATTTTCATATAAAAATTATGTTTGGGTTAATTTTGGATAATTTTTTTGAAATATTAAAATTTCATTGAATACTAAATGATACATGTTTTTACTAATTTTTTAACTTTAAAACAATTAGAATCTTAAATTGGATTAAAAATAAATTTAAAATTAGTTTAATAAAATGATCTTATAATAGTTTCAATTTATTTAATTAGAATAATATTCACTTTTATTTTTGATATCAAAAAATTCTATACTAATAATAATTTTCACAACGGAAAACTTCTATTTAGTCACATTTTTAGGTATAATTTAAATTAATGTTTTCTAATAATGTGAATTTACTAAGGAAAAATGAATAATTTATTTTCAATCATAATATTATATAATATTCAATAATATTATATTATTTATTCATTAATGAATAAAAAAGTAAAATAAATTTCAATTACCATAGTTAAGTATAAAAATGGTTACTAGGGGATTATATATAAATGTATAATCATTAAAATGAATAAAAAATTTATATAATTACTGTTATGTACACTTATATAGAGAATAACACATTCATTATTTTAAAATGATCCATTATTTATCATTATATTGATTATAATTTTTTTTAACAATTTGTTATTTCAAAATAATTTAGTTTACCCACCCACCCAATTAAAAAAGTTAACAACCAATCCCATCCAATTTTCTCTACCAAATGATATTTTTAGATACCGACATAAATAACTTTAATAAAAAACCTCATCATCTGTACAACCACTATTTTGTTTGAGAAAAACAACCTATGAATGCTTTATTAATAAAAAAAGATGTTTTAAGAACAGGAGGTAATCTTTAATACAATGAATTTTCATTTTACATATTTTTCTAAATTCATATAATATTACCCAATAATGATAAAAAATAAAATAAAAATAAAATAAATATTAAATTTTTATTAAGTTAGAACAATAAAAAATCCATATACTATTCATTTAAATGATAAATTAAACAACCAATTGTGGGTACGAAATACTATAACCTTGAGAAAAAATGTAATTAGTTTTCCATCTCAACCATTCCCATCATGATATAATTAATAATTTTATAAATTTTTATGAAATTAATGACATTAATATTCTTCTAGAATTATTATATCACATATAACTTTTTACATTCCAATTGTTTGGGAAAAAATATAATTTCTTGTGTGCATATGGGGACTTCCACATTCAGGTTGCAATGTGAAATATTTTTCATTTTATTTTAGTTTTATTTTAAAAAATTTATATTTAATTAAAAAATATGAAATATATCATAGAATAATTCTTTTAAATTTTTTAATATTATTTCCCATTTTTACATTACATCTATAAGAAAAATATAAATATCATTCGTGCATATTTATGGAGTATAATATATAAGATTTGTGTAACACATTTTTCCATAATAATATTTTGGGTGCCTTTATAAATATATTTATATAACTATTTTATATTATATATATAACACTATATAAATTCCTATGTTTAGATATATAGATTATATATACATGTACTAAAACTTCCCCACCAAAATAAACATAGAAAATGGATAAATTCACACATGAAAACATTGATATTAATAAAGGATTATTAATATTGAAGTCGAAAAATATTATTGCTAAATCACACATGGAATGAAATATATGATTATTTTTTATTATACTTATTATACATGTTATATCAGAAAGTAATATATAAATCATATATAGGGTTTTAGATTCTCATCTCACTTTCACATTCATCAAACCTGTGTCTAATTAACCACTCAGCTACTTTATGTGATTTATATCCTACCCATGTGTCATGTTATAACATTAATCAATTTTTCTTCCTGTTATTAAATGTTTTAATGGATGTTATTTTTTCAATGTGTATTATGATCCAGAAGATACCAAAGTGGTTATGGATTATGATACCAAATTATTTTTTATTGATATTGTTTATGGTTATGTTTCTAATGAAAACTTTTTTTAATCTATATTACTTGAAAGTCATAAATTGTCATTTCATATGGTTATATATGGTGAAAACATGTTTTGAAATAAATCAACCCTCTTTAATAAAAAATCAGAAATAATACTTTTAAAGGACACTGATTCATTTCTCTCATAGATTAAAATCCACTTTTGATCGATATAAATGACATTTAAAAATATTTTCATTATTTTTTTGAAATTATCCAAAATTTATATTAATGAAAATTATACATGTTGTTTAAATTTTACAAAAATGTCATCAGATAAATATTCATATATTTTTCTGAAAATAGAACATTTTTCCTTTTTTTAATATTTTGAATTAAATTTTCATTTAAATTATATACAATGTATAGAATATTCATCCATAATGAATTTAAATAATCATTTAAAATTTTTACTAGATATTTTTAATGAAATTTTTTTACTATTATTTTAAAAAAAATTCCAGAAGCATTTGTCAATGTAAAAATGAAATTTAACTCATGAATTATTTAAGTGCAAGTTTTTTTATATTTATAATTATAAATAAAGACTACCCTAATTTATGTAATTATCCATTGGTAATATATTGTAATTATTTAATCCATATTATTTATCATGTCCGTTTATGATGAGACTGACTTGGTTTGTATTGTTTTAATACCATTGTTTATATTATACTAAATAGCTTATGATTTTATTTACTGATTTGGGAAATTATTGTGATTTATTATACTAGGTAAGTATAATTTTTATTTACATGATAATCTAACTAACATTCATAATTGTAATGAATTTTATTATGTAATTGATTAGTGGGTCGCTCCATAGCCACTCCATCCACCAATATATCTCATTAGATAAATATCCATTGGTAATACGTTGAATTGATACCCATAATTTTTATATTTCATAGAATAATGGCATAAATTTATGGCTATGATGTCATGAATTATACATTACTTCATTATGTGATTAGTTATTTATCATAAATGTGATTATTAATTTTAATAAAATAAATATGGTTATGTTTTTAGAAAATTTTATTATTTATGTAGAATTATTTTATCATCATATATTTGTTCCATATTATACATATTTAATTTATTAAATTATTTATATTTAAGTTATTTACCTCATCATATTGATTTTTCTGTATTTATTAGTGATAACATCTATTGCCCATATGCAATTATTGAGGATTATATATTAATTATTTCTAATGTTTCCATTACCTATGATTCCAATAATTATTTAATTGTTGATATGTAGGGATATGATCAGGGGAATAATGGGGTAAATTGTAAAATTACTATGTGGAAATTTATTTTTTAAATTGTAATGTTTGATTTAATAATGTATCACATTTACCAAGTATATTAATATTTTTAGTCCTTGAGGATAAAATAGCTATTATATTATGCCAATATAATAAGTTAACCATTGATTGTGTTCTACTAGGTTCTAGTTTACTACATCACATGAACAACATATATTATAAATACTAAGCAATCATATAAAAAAATAGAAACATGTGATAATACTAAATCATCGTCTCAAGGGATACACATGTACATATACGTGATCATACTCTAACAATTTTTTAGGCTATAAACACAAAAATTTAATTTAACTCATGAGTTTTCTAATGAATATAATCAATAAAAATATATCATAAATATTTTCATATAAATGGCCTATACATTGATTGTAAATTCATACCTCAGTTTATAGACATCGACAACATGGTTAGTCAACATCATCATCAACCAAACCAAATTCATCAAACTATAAAAAAAGCATGTATCCCATGAAATCATAGATAATATTTCCATAAAAATATTTTTTCACGCATGATTAATTTAATGAGTAAAGCCATAAAACAATGATTTTAAAAATTGTTCAGAGGAAATGATCATATTCATTGAATTCAATAAGAATATATTCTTTGATCCATTTTTATATTCTTCGTGTAATGGATGTGAATAAATGATTAATAAAAATCAAATATCTCTAAAACATAAACCATAATAAAATAAGTGTCAACCAAACTAGAATATGCCTATTTGGAAGTCATATATGAATACAATGATCTTACAAATCATTGTTTATATAAGAAAAAAAATCAATTTATAAGGAACTAATAATTAAATTACACAATTCTAGATCCTCCTAAATATTTCGCATATATACTAATTGGTTAGGTAATTATATATATAGAATTGTGATGGTTATGGAATATAAAAATATATCCATTTTTTCACTATGGCCCCCACCTAATAATCTCCAAATATTGTGCTGGATTCAACCTTTCAAACTTGACACAACATCCACCATGGTGCAGTGGATTTTTTATACCTCACCACATCCTCTACCATGTGTGTAGTGAGATTTTAATCACCCATAATATCTTCCCGTTGATCATTTCCAGTTCTAGTCCTTTGACTATTCATACATAAACTATGGAATATCCATTTTGTAAAAAGGATTCTCCAAACCATCAAAAGATTTAAAAACAATCACACATATTTACCCAATAATGTCTAATCCAAATGATCAAATAGAGAATATAGAGTCGAGGCCTACTATTATATAGTAAAAATTATGTGGTTTTACAATATCTCCCTAAAAAAAGATATAATACAAGAACAAAATATCTAGTGGTCATATTAATGAAACACACAGAAATGACCTCAAACATAAAAATCCCCCTCTAAAGTCTTGTAATAGACCCATCAACCATATTATAAGACTCTATCATGTGGAACCATCTTAAGCATCATCAACATAATAATTGGGACTATAATATGAATTGTGTCTTCTAAAAAGCAACATCAGTTACCAAATAAACATCCTCATAGGCATTTACTAGTTCATGATAGGTAATGTACCTTCAAAACTAAGAAATTAAGAACATATTTTTTATTCCATGAAAACATTGGGGAGGACCAACTGTCTTTCCACTTCTATAGTATGCCAATGATCTGAAATTGAACCACAAACTATGTTCCCTATACCCTAAAATATTTTAAAAATAGTCCCCAATAGAGGTTAAACTAATAATAAAACATGATAAATAACAATGAAATACAATAGAAAAGTACTTCTTTAAGAATATCATCACATTAAAATCCGAAAAAAAAACCAATTTTTTAATCAAATATACATTCATAGTGGTCTCATATAGATTAATTTTCCCAAAAAATATTACCTTTCCCACCTAATTGATACATAATGGTGAGTGGTATCATGAGATATAGAGTTCCTCATAAGGTTCCATGTTAATGTATTCTTATAAATTGATAATTTAAAAAAACACTTCCCGGGATAATTAATAATCCCATGCTGGACTAAACTACACGATGTATTCCAAATGAAATCTAACAATGATATAATTTTTCAATGGTTAATGTTTATCTATATATGGATTATAATCCATACATATATTCAACTATAATGAAAAATATTATTATAAGGCGTTCAAAATATGTGATGTGATGAAAAATAATATCTATTACGATTATGGAAGAAACTCCATGAAATCAAAAAAGTTCTCAAATATTTATATTTTCCATCCCATTAAAATAGTGTGTCCCTCAAATCATCTGAAGATAGATTGCTATAATTAATGGGTCAATTATCACCCAAATGGAATCTCAAATTCTTGGGTATCTATGGATCCTTGGAACAATTTCCATATCCATGTATCTCCCTTTCCACAATAGAACATGCTGAGTCCGAACCAAACCACTGACACATTGATACTTTCCCTTTACCCTCAAGTTGTTTTGTAAAAAAAAATATTGTGATGTATCTATTTATACCTACCCACTATAAGGTTTGGTGTCCTAAGAACCAACTGTTTTAACATTGATTACATGAATATACTCTTATTATATATTGTTCATTATTCTGCATGACTATAATATATTAATGTCCTGGAATGTTTGTTGCATTAATAAGGTCATGGCAGCTCCCCGCTATGATGAGAACCTTGAAATTCTATAACAATATTCTTAAATAAATTTATATGGCTGGAGGACATACTATGATAGGACACATAGTATACAGACTGTCACATGTGAGTACTCATAAGAAGACGAGACTCTCTCTCATTGAGATCGCACTTGGTAATCTTTAAGATGGGAGATTATGGGAATAGACCCACCAGTTGAAATTATGCATGTCTTGGTGTCATCGGATATTTCTATCTACGAGAATGTGTAATGGTCCTTATATTGTAATATTATCATCAAATCATGTCATGACTCGCACACTAAGATTTGATGATGAAAACTGTCACATAGATAGTTGGTGGGAAGTATGGTTCGTTGGGTGTGTCACGAATGAAATGTTGTTAATGGATATGTCGAGGAAGGATTTGTCCTTTCCATATTTATTGAAGTAGATATCTGGGTCCCTTTAATTAAAATAGAACTGTCAAACAAATTCCATGGTCATGGTGACATTATGAGTTTATTTCTGGAAGTCAAACAATAACAGATCAAGCATATAGGTTTAGGACACTACCATGAAACCTTCTTGATGAGATATTGGGACAATGGGATTAAATTTCACAGTAAGAATTCTCATGAGGTGACAAGTCAATGTGGCGTCAACTTCTTTCTCTTGGGTACCTTGTCTTGTTACTAGATAGTAATATTGGACTTTAGGCAAGCCCGCCTAATGCCAACGAGAAAGAGGCCTAGTTGGTCACAAACTATGTGTATCCAAGTATCTCAAGTAGAATAAATATTATTTCTATACTTGGTTTAAGAATTATTCAAGGAATCATAAATCATTTTAATGATGGAGGATGAAGAAAATGTAAAATCAGGATATACACGCCCTATATTAATGATTACACGTCGTGTAGTTTTTCATGGCAAACATGTACATGTTGTGTATTAATGATTACACGTTGTGTAGTTTTCATTTTTTAAAGGAAATGGAAAAACAAGTACACGTAATATATTAATGATTACATGCCATGTTTTTATTCATTCGAGATTTTTAGGATATAATATTGTTTTAATAAATGATATTTATTACAATCCTCATGGGTGCATGACAAAGAATTAAATATTCGACATGTGGGTTTTCAGTAAGAGTCAATGAAATAAATAAAACGCATAATTTTTTTATTTATTTTCATAACTCTAGAACCTCAAACCCGATTATAAATATCATCACAACCCCATCTCTTTTCTTACACAAGAGAATCATTGTGCACAATAAATATGGAGAACTATTTCAAGGCCGAAAGATCCACTTCCTCCAAGAACATTCTCAAGACCAAGAGATACCCTCTTTATTGGATCAAGATGATCTATGGCGGAAAATGAAAGGAAAGTTTTCTCCATGATGGAAACTGAATAATCCTTTGGCGACGTCTAGATATATGAGGTGCACGTGTGGATCATAGCTAGTGGAAGTCTACACTTGGCTTCTACGACGCAATAACAAATCACATCGGAATGTGATCAAGAATATCAACAAAAAAAGAACACCCAAAAGGTACTTATTTTCAATTAACTAAATTAATTATAATAAACCTGTGATGAACCACTTTTGTGGTTCTGGGAACTTTCTTCTTCTTTTTCTATTTTTGTGAATCGATCTGTGGATACTCGTGTTTATCGTCGTATTGATCCCGAATTGATAATTTCAAATGACAAAAATCCAAGTGGGAACATCAACCCACGAGCTTTTTCTATGCCCAGAACCTTAAATTGGTATCATAGGGATGTTACAATGTTGATTATAGATATTTAATTTTCGTTGATAATTTACGCATTTATATTTGATTCAATTCATGATAAATTGTTCTATAAAACTGAATGAACGAGCTCTGTTCTTCCTCCTTCATTTCTAGATTCACATCATACAAATGACATTTTAATTTTGATTTTGATTAAATTAAAAATTAGTAAATCATCCAGAGGAGCCACTATTTTGGTCAGTACAACACGAGAATACACGGTGTGTAGTGAAAACCACACGATATGTACTTAGGTTCAATGAACTGGTACTGGTCCGCCAAACCATGCCATGTGAATTGATTATGACTATGTATTTATTACCCCATGATGACCTAAAATGAATGGCGCATGGAACTGGAATACACAACTTGTATATTGAATCAACATGTAGTGTAGTCCGATCCGGCCTAGGTGAAACCGTGCACAAGGAGAAGCTGTGTTCTGGGTACACGGGATTTCCAGGACGATAACTCTGTAACAAGGAAGTTATGATGACCTTGATTTTATTAAAAACATAAACATGATTTATTACATAAAACTTCACTTGATTAAACAAGAATATTTAGAGGTTTAGTGTCTTTGGGGCTTATGATAATTACATAAAAACTTAAAACATGAAATACAACATCCTTATTGAAAACATCCTTTACATGACCACTACATTCCCTCGTACTTAGAATTGCATGGGATAACCTGAGGGCATGCATAAATAAGGGTGAGCTATAAAGCCCAGTAAGGGAATACACATGGAATAAATGAGGAGTACAATACATGTTAGATAATAGGCATATAAATAGATCTCAAGAGAAAAAATAACATAAAGGCATGATAAAGCATGATAATCATAACATGGAAATGTGGCAACAACACTTAACATGGAATTAGCATGATCCAAGGCCCATTGCACATAGATCATGAGCAAATACTCATTGCACATGAAGCATGATTAAACCCTCATTGCAATTGAATTAGCATGAGTCAACACTTATTGAACATGACGTATCATGATACTATACTTTACCCAATGCATTGGTGCACTATAAGGGCACAACCTTCTTAAACATTTCATTTCATGCATTAGTGTGCCACATGGATCATAAAACATGGATTCGTAAAACATAATAATTTATTCCATGATAAAGGAATGGGGAATTCATATATAAAAATTTATAATCAATAAGTAAATGTGCATAAAGGTGAATACCCTTGATGGAGAAATGGGTATGGTATTCACCACTCAATGGCATTGGCTTAGAAAATCGGTGCGATTTCGGCAGCATAACGACATGACATAAGAATTTATAAAAAATGGTTGATGAGAGACTAAGGGTTTACTCATTATATTTATATTTAATTGACAGTAAGGAGGTCATATATATACATTTCCCAACAATTTTAATGGAGTTTAGATTCATGATACAAAAGTATTGCTTGAATATAAATGAGGAGATAGAAGTTCCTTTCGGAATTTAGGCATAGTAACGGGTGTACATGGGAGGAATTTAATGAGAGAGAAAGGGTCTCCCATCATTCAAACATAAATAAGGAATTATGATGGAGGTGAGAAACCATACCCCAACATTCATAATTGAAATTAAAAGGGCAAAAAAACTTAAAGAAAATTGGACAAAATGAGTAAGGAAGAAAAAACCCTTACTTGGAAGTGTGCTTCCAAAGGCTAGAGAGAGGCTTGTGAGAGGCTTCTTGGGAGCTTGGGGAACCTTGGGAGGATTATAGAGAGAGTAGGTCAGAGTTTGGGAGAACTCCAAAGGCTTTTACTGAGGAGGAAGTGGGAGCTTGGGTGGGTTTATATAGGAAAGGTTAGGCAATTCTTCATTATTTAGGTTTGGGACCCCTTATATTAAATTAATCCAAACCACAAACCATCCCATGGTTATTGCCCATGGTTTTTGGAAAATGGAAGAGGAAAACAATATTTTATAAGGAAAAAGTCCGAATTTCTTAAAATAATAGGGTTTCTTATGTGGAGGTGAGTCACACTCCCATGGAAAAAAATTTAAAAAGACAATGTGTTTAATAAGTCTTGAGGGGTCCATTATGCTTTGAAAAGTAAGTAAAACTAACCCAAAATCACATTATTTTAATGGTAAAACATAAATTTTCTGAACATAAAGATTATATTATTTTATTACATCACTATTGGGTCATTATGATGTCATAAAACACATTATATATTTAAACGGTATTAAATATTTACCCAAATATTTGACTGTCTCAGAAAATTATGAAAAATTCACTGTTGGAAAACATTGACGATATAATTCTAGAAATAAAATTTATTTTATCTATATAATTTTATAAATATGTTAATTTTAACTTTTAAAATAAAAACCGACATTTATTGAAAATTCACGGGTTTTGACAGAAATGGATTTCAAACCTTAATAAAAATTATAACTGCATTCATAAAATTATAGGACCATTTATATTTAATAAAAATTAATTTAGTAATAATAATAATATTTTATTAAAATATTATTTAATTCAAAAATCCCTTAATTTAATAAAATATAATTCTTAATTAAATAATAACTAAAAACACTATTTGTACTTTAAAAACAATTTACAATGTATCAAAAAAGACAAGGATTTATATACATTATTATATACAAAAATAATATACATGAACATAGTACTAGATATTTGTTACATAACCCCTTAAAACAGCCACATAATACCTAAGGGAAAGGTGTGCGATGGTGAAAGAATCTTGGGGTGGCTCAGATAACATTGCTCAAGTGGTAATCTCTATCAACATCCACTTTTCCTGTAGACGGTCCCATTCGAGCTTGACATCATGATGATCAGCTTTGGCTTGGTCAAGAGCGAAGCCCAAGGATGCCACCTCTTTTCCGATCTCTGAAAAATGGGCTTCGTGTGGAGCAATTCTACTGGATGAGGCCATCACTTCTTTTGTCTGAGTAAATTGGATTTGTTAAATCCCTATATTTATACTAATCGTGTGATCACTGTTCAACATCTATATTAGCAACTGTCAAAATTCTTAACATAAAACCAAATAAGTTGAAATTTTATATAAACATAAAGAGACATTTAATTAGATCAAGAGGGATTTCCATTAAGGAAACTTTGGGTCATTACAATATTCCCCCTTAAGAAATTTCACCCTCGATATATTCCTTTTTCCACACTAAAACAGATGTAGGTAACTCCACTTCAACATTTCCTCCGATTCCCATGTTGCTTCTTCAAATGTGTGGTCTCTCCACAACACCTTGATGAGGGGAATAGTCTTATTTCTTAGAACTTTTTCTATATGATCTAAGATCTTCACTGGTTTCTCCTCCTAAGAACTATCATCCTCCAACTGTACCATATCAGAAGAAAGTACATGTGAAGTATCTAGTATTTACTTCCTTAAGAGGGATACGTGAAAGACATCATGTACTTTGTCCATTGTAGGTGGAAGTTCTAGTGAATAGGCCACAACCTCGATGCGATCAAGAATCTCGAAGGGGCCGATGTACCTTGGACTTAACTTTCCTTTCTTTCCAAACCTCGTGAACTTCTTCCACGGGGATGTGTGTAGAAAAACCATGTCTCCATCTTTAAACTCAAGGTCTCGTCGACGATTATCTGAATAACTCTTTTTTCGACTCTGGGCTTCCTTGAAATGATCCTGAATGGTTTTCACCTTCTCCACCATTTCCTCGACCATTTCTGTTCCAATCAGCTTACATTCACTGACTTCAACCCAACATGCCGGTGTTCTGCACCTTTTCCCATATAGGGATTTATATGGTGCCATTTGGATAGTCGAGTGGAAACTATTATTATAAGAGAACTCAACCAGAGGAAGATGTTGATCCAATCCTCCTTTAAAGTCCATTGAGTACCCTCTCAACATGTTATCAAGTGTTTGTATAGTCTGCTCGGATTGTCTATTTATTTGAGGATGATAGGCTGTAATGAAGTTCAATTTAGTATCTAGAGCATGTTGAAGACTCTTCCAAAACATAGAGGTGAATCTTGGATCTCAGACAGACACAATAGATAGTTGCACTCCATGCAACCTTACCACTTCCCTGATATATATCAATGCCAGTTGATCCAATGAGAAGTCCTCCCGAATAGCAATGAAGTGTGCAGTATTAGTAAGACGATACACCACATACCAGATCACATTACTCCATTTAGATGTCCTCGAAAGTCTGGTGACAAAGTCCATGGTGATTTTCTCCCATTTCCATTCTGGTATGGGCAATGGTTGCATCATCCCCTTAGACTTCCGCCTCTCTGCCTTCACTTGCTCGCCCACCAGGCACTTTGATGTATATTCAACGATCTCCTTCTTCATATTATCCCACCAAAAGTTTTCTCAGGGATCACGATACATATTTTTACTCCCTGGGTGAATAGAGAAATTTGAACTTTGTGCATCATCCAAAAGATCATTCTTCATCTCCGGACTCGATAGAACACTTAGTATTTTCCCAAATCGCACAATTCCTTCTTCATTAACATTAAACTTTGTGGATTTCCCTTTTTTGATAGCTTCCTATTTTTCCTGAATTCCCACATCATCCTTTTGAGCATCCTTTAACCATTCAAAAAGAGATGGTTGCGCCATCATTTGTGAAAGGATTGTTGATGTTCCCTTCTTTATGATTCCCATGTCCTTCTTCTTCAAGTCTAAGAAGATTGGATCCTTCTCAGTTCTCTTCTTTGATAGAATCACTAGGTCATTTCTACGTAAGGCATCTACAACCTTGTTCTCTTTCCCAAGGTGGTAATGCATTGAACATTCATAATCCTTCATGATCTTTATCTATCTTCTCTGGATCATATTAAGCTCTTTCTATTTTAATATATATTTAAGACTTTTGTGGTCAGTATATATTTCAAATTTCTCCCCATAGAGATAATGCCGCCAGATTTTCAAGGAAAAGATCACCATTTCCAACTCCAGATCATGTGTTGGATAGTTTTTCTCAAGGATTTTCAACTACCTTGAGGTATAGGATATCACTTTATCATTCTACATCAGCACACATCCTAATCCCTTCATTGAATCATCACTGAATACCACAAGAATTTCCCCACTTGTGGGTAAAGTGAGCATAGGCGCAGTGATAAGCCTCCTTTTCAACTCCATGAAGCTTTCTTCACATTCATCATTCCAATAAAACTTTACTCCCTTTATATTAATATTGGTAAGAGGGTTGAATAATTGTGAGAAATTCCTCACAAATCGTCGATAATATCCTGCTAACCCCAAGAAGCTATGAATATATGTTACCGATGTTGGCCTCGACCATCCGTCAATTGCATCTGTTTTGGAGGGATTGACAGATATCCCATTTCGTTTCATGATATGGCCCAATAATGAGACCTCCTTCATCCATAACACACACTTGTTGTACTTTGCATAGAGATTATCCTTGCGCAATGTTTCTAGTACAGTTCTTAAATGTTCCTCATCATCTTCCTTGGTTTTGGCATATATTATAATATCATATATAAAGACTTCCAGAAATTTGTCGAGGTAATCTCTAAAGAATCTATTCATAAATTCCATGAAGATTACTGTATCAATAGTGAGTCCTAAAGGCATTACTATGAATTCATAGTGCCCATATCTTGTGTGAAAATCAGTCTTGGGGATATCTTCCTTCTTCATCCTTACTTTATAATATCCTTACCACAAGTCTACCTTGGTGAAGTATTGTCCTCCACACAGCTGATCAAACAAGTAATAAATTAATGGGAGAGGATACTTGTTCTTTATTGTGATTTTGTTGAGCTCACGATAATCGATGCAAAGGCGCATTGACCCATCCTTCTTCTTGACGAAGAGGACCGGTGCACCCTATGGTGAAGCAATCGGGCATATAAACCCTTTATCCAGATTCTCCTGAAGTTGTTTCTTCAGCTCTTTAGGCTCCACTACAACCATTCTATATAGATTCTTGGATATTGGTAGAGCCCATGGTATAATTTCAATTAAGAATTCAACATCTCTTCTAGGAGGATGACCTGGCAGTTCCTCAAGAAACAGTTCAGCGAATTCTCTCACAATAGGTATTTCTTCAAAGATGGTTTCTTCCTTGGACTCAATCATCTAAGCCAGATACATGTGCTCATTGGGTAGTAATATCCATGCTTCAGATTATTGATCTAAAGGAGATTCATATTCCTCCTTACACTTGTAAATAATCGAGGGTCGATTCTCTATATGGAGTGTGATTTCCCTTTCCCGACAATTTATGTTGGCCCTCTATAAGGAAATCCAATCCATGCCAAGAATTGCATCAAATTCTAGCAGAGGGAGTATGAAGAGTTTCACTGGTAAATTCAATCCACAGATTATAACAGTGGAGGACTTATATTCATGGGATGCAATGATTTCCCCATTTTCCATACTCACCGATATCTTCACTTCCAGGATTTGTGGTGGTGCTGGGATTGTCATACTAAACATTCGAGATATAAAAGAATGTGTAGAACCTGAATCAAAAAGTATGTTCTCTATTCTTGAATGAAAAACTAGCATACCTATCACCACTTTGTTTTTGGGGTTCACTTCTGTAGAAGTGATGGAAAAATCTCTTCCTTGCTTCCTTGGAGGTTGTTGGTTGCCTCCGAAAACCCTTCAATTAGTTCACTGATTTGCAAGATGCCCTGGTTCTTTGCATCTGTAGCAATGAAAAATGCATTGAGGTTCGAATGGAGCGTTCCTATCCTCTGTCGTAGCCGCGGGTCTTTATTTTCTACAGTTAATAGCTATGTGCCCTTCTCTTCCACTCCTCAAGCATTTCCTTGTCCCCTTAAGGCAATTTCCCAGGTGCTTCTTTCCGCACTTTTGGGAAGTGTGGTGCTGGATCTTCTTAGCACTATTGGATTCATCAATTGGACCACCAGCATTGAATTCCACCTTAATCTTCTTATCCCCATGATACCCATGTGATTCTATGATCTCCATTTTGACTTTGAGGGTACATCGGACAATTTCCTCATAGCTGTTGAAGTCACGGATTGCTAATGCTTTATGTAGGATAAGCTTCATCCCACCAAAGAAGCGGTCAAATTTGCATTTGGTGGTAACAAAAAAGCTGGAAGCGTATCGTTCAAGCCTTGTGAAGTTTTCCTCATACTCTCCAACAGATTATTCATCTTTTTTTTAAGGGGAAGGAAGTCCCTTTTAATCTTAATCTGGAGGGTGCATGGAAAATATTTATCGAAGAAGATATTCCGGAAATCCTTTCATTCGAATACCTTGATCTCCTCCTCATGCTTTTTATTTTCTATCAACGTCCACCATTGATAAGCTTCACCCTCTATACGAAAATCCACTAGGAGAACCTTCTCTTGTTCAGAACATTGAATGATGGAGAAGATATTTTCAATGGAGTTGGTCCATTGTTAAACAATCATGGGATCGGATGATCCACTAAAAGTAGGAGGCCTTTGTCTCATGAAGCTCTTGATAGTGACTTGTTCTTTCTGGGGGGGGGGGGGTCAACATTCCTCTTGATCAGTGTTTCTATCCAAAACATGAGTTAGATGAGAGAGAAGCATGACAAAGTTTTCAATTCCTGCTTCCATTGGATTGGGCATCTCATTAGTACAGTAATCACACTGAACTTCACAATAGTTGTTATCATGAGTCCTCTTATTACCTACCATTGGCTGGAATAAAAGGAAAGATAGGGGTAACACATAAATGGTAATCCAGAGACAAAAGTTGATGACTAATAAATAAACTTTTATTTCCTTAACTCCTGATTCAATAGGCTTCAATATTGGATTTTCATGATCAACTTTCTAACATATATTTTTAGTGTAATTTTTTTAATTCTCTTAATAAGGGTTCATACTAAGCTTGTGAATTTATAAAAACATATACCCTGGGAGTGTCGTTACCAAGAGTGCAGCAAGGCCTGTTTTCATGCACCAGTTCTCGTTCGAGTCTAGCTCAAAGCGGTGTTTTCAGGTTTTACCTCTTGGATTCATCTGTGCCAGAGCCGCCTCTACCTACTCATATCCAGACAGGGACATATTTGTTTGATAAACCACTAATATAATACAAACCAAAACATAGGGATACTATTATTATACTTAGTCTTGTATCTAAGGCTTTACTAGGGTTTTATAATCCTAATCCCTAAAATAACTAAACTTATCCTCTGATACCAGCTATGACGACCCTGCTTTTATTACAAACTTAATCAGGATTTATTACATAAAACGTCACTTGATACAACAATAATATCGAGAGTTTTAGTGTCTTTGGGGTGTATGACCATTACATAAAAACATAAAACATGAAATACAACATAATTATTGAAAACTTCCTTTACATGACCACTACATTCCCTCGTACTTAGCATTGCATGGGATAACCTGAGGACATTCATAAGAAAAGGGTGACCTATAAAGACCAGTATGGGAATACACATGGAATACATGAGGAGTAAAACACATTCTAGACAATAGGAATATCAAAAAAGCTCAAGAGAATCATGAACATAAAGGCATGATAAAGCATGATAATCATAACATGGAAATGTGGCAACAACAGTTAACATGGAATTAGCATGGGCCAAGGCCCATTGCACATAGAGCATGAGTAAATACTCATTGCACATGAAGCACTAGTAAACCCTCATTTCACTTGAATTAGAATTATTCAACACTCATTTCACATGACGTATCATGATACTATACTTTACCCAATTCATTGGAAGTCTATAAGGGTGCACACTTTTTAAACATTTCATTTCATGCATAAGTGTGCCATAAGGATCATAAAACGTGGATTCATAAACCATAATAATTTACTCCATGATAAATTAATGTGGAATTAATACATTAAACTTTATAATCAACAAGTAAATGTGCATAAAGGTGAATACCCTTGATGGAGAAATGAGTATGGTATTCACTACATAATGGCATTGGCTTAGAAAATCGGTGTGATTTCGGCAACGTAACGGCGTGACATAAGAAATCATAAAAACGGTTAATGAGAGAGAAAGGGGTTCCTCAAAATATTTAAATGTAATGGAAAGTAAGGAGGTCATATAGATACATGTCCCAACAATTTCAATGGAGTTTAGGTTCATGATACAAAATTATTTCTTGAATGTAAATGAGGAGAGAGAAGTTCCTTTCAGAATTTCGGCATAGTAACGGGTGTACATGGGAGGCATTTAATGAGAGAGAAAGGTTCTCCCATCATTCAAACATATAGAGGGAATTATGAATGAGGTTAGAAACCATACCCCATCATTTATAATTGAAATTAAAAGGTAAAAACAACTTAAAGAAAATTGGACAAAAATGAGTAAGGATGAAAAAACCCTTACTTGGAAGTGTGCTTCCAAAGGCTAGAGAGAGGCTTCTTGGGAGCTTGGGGAACCTTGAGATAATTATAGAGATTTTAGGAAATAGGTTGGATGAACTCCAAAGGCTTCGAGTAGGGAGGAAGTGGGATCTTGGGTGGGTTTATATTGGAAAGGTGAGGAAATTCTTTATTATTTAGGTTTGGGACCCCTTATATTAAATTAATCCAAACCACAAACCATCCAATGGTTTTGCCCATGGTTTTTAGAAAAGGGAAAAGGAAAAAATATTTTATATGTCCAAAGTTGTAACTTCTTAAAATAATAGTGTTGCTTATGTGGAGGTGAGTCACACTCCCATGGAAAACAATTTAAAAAGACAGGGTGTTTAATAAGTTTTGAGGGGTCCATTAATGCTTTGAAAAGTAAGTCAAAAAACCCAAAATTACATTATATTAATGGTAAAACATATATTGGCCGAAAATAAATATTATAGTATTTTATTACATCACTATTGGGTAATTATTATGTCATAAACACATTATTTATTTTAACAGTATTTAATTTTTACCCAAAAAATTTGACTATCTCAGACAATTATGAAAAATTAATCGTTGGATAATTTCGATGTCTTGATTCCAGAAATAAAAATTATTTTATCTAAATAATTTTCTAAATATGTTAATTTTCACTTTTAAAATACAAACCGACATTTATCGACAATTCACGGGTTTTGACAAAAATGGCTTTCAAGCCTTAATAAAAATTATAATTGCATTCATAAAATTATAAGATCATTTATATTTAATAAAAATTAATTTAATATTAATAATAATATATTATTAAAATATTATTTAATTCAAAAATACCTTAATTTAATAATATACAATTATTAATTAAATAATAACTAAAAACACTATTTGTACTTTAAAAACTATTTACAATCTATCAAAAAAGACAAGGAGGTATATTCATTATTATATACAAAAATAATATACATGAACATAGTACTAGTGATTTGTTACATATCCCCTTAAAAGAGCTGCGTAAGTCCTAAGGGTAAGGTGTGCAATGGTGACAGACTTTTGCAGTGGCTCAGATAACATTGCTCGAGTGGTCATCTCAATCAACTTCCACTTTTCCCGTAGACGGTCTCGTTCAAGATTGACATGATGAAGCTCAGATTGGGCTTGGTCAAGAGCGAAGCCCAAGGATGCCACCTCTTTTCTGAGCTCTGACAAATGGGCTTCGTATGGAGAAATTCTACTGGATGAGGCCATCACTTCTTTTGTTTGAGTAAATTGGATTTGTTAAAGACCTATATTCATACTAATCATGTGATCAATGTTCAACGACTATATTAGAAACGGTCAAAATTCACAACACAAAACCAAAGAATTTGACATTTTATATAAACATAAAGAGACATTTAATTAGATCAAGAGGGATTTCCATTAATGAAACATTGGGTCATTACATAAGTACACGTCGTGTTAGATTAATCTTCATGTTGTGTACTCCAAAATTTTCCAAAGTAGTGAAAACACGCAAAATACCCTCGACATGTACTTTGGATAACTTGTGAAATAAATATATGACATGTAAATATAAACTACAATACATGTAATTTATAGAAATGAAATTTCTCCGGGTGTCCTCTAAAAGTAAAAAGACCTGTATAAGGGATATGGATAATAAGAATCTTATTAAAATTCAGAAAGAAATTTAAGATAAAAAATTGATTAATTATAAGATCATTATTAATTAATTTCAAGCGCGACATATCTTAAATAGTAGAACTATTAAAATAATTTGAATTCTAAATATGCTTAAATGTCGTTTCATGCTATGGATGATCGTGATCTAGAACAAAAACCTTTTTATGTGTGTTTGGTTTCATTTAAATTTGTTTGATTTAAATTTGTTGTCCTATGAGACTTCTTCCAATAAAATGTAGGGCCTGAGTGCCCCGGGTTTCCTTAATATAAACCCCATGTAATGGAGGATCCCCCAATCCAGAGGAGACGGTTCAAAACCCAATGCGGATGTGAAACCATCCCAAGAAGATACAAAGGTGTACATGTGGGATCTGCAAAACACGATCCATCGGTTCAAGGTGTTTTTACATAGGTCAGGGTTAGCTTATCAAAATAGCTAGATAACATGACAAATACAAGCTCATGATCATTCCATATTATTTTATTTCTTTCTGATTGCATGGTTTATTTATTATGTATATGTTCTCGTGATCACATAATTAATAAAATGAACAAGAATGCAAAGATGGAAAAAAATAAAAACTGGACTATGCATAAACATCATCATAACATGGTTAATAACTTAATCAAGCATCACTTAATATTAAAAATCTTGTGATAATGAGAAACTAATAATAAAGCATTAAAACCCCTCAATACCATATAAAGTCAGAACAAGACTTCCGTTACTTGATTAAGGGTAAGACTCAATAAAACCATGTGTTTGACCAACCCTTGTTGGGATACTTACTTTTATAAAGGAATCACTTATGAAAGGTTTTGGGTTGACATAACCATATTACGTAAAGAGGTGTATCTCGTTCAAGACATAATTTTATATTGGAGGCAAGAGTTGAGGAAATCCAAGTCAGGATTTAAGTATTAGGGATTCCACTCAACAGATCAAAGAACTGTAGGCTCGTAGTTGACAAAGACCTTCCTACCTAAATAATTTCAAATAGATTGACGAAACCTTGTTGGGGTTATGCGAAGGGGAATATGGATCCTTGCCACAAGAATTTCAATGAAACTGGACATTCATAGTTCAGTGGTGAGGGCCATTGGGACCTGATAAAATAGTGGGAGACTTAATAAAATTTAATATTTCTCCTAAAATGGAATCAGGAAAGTGCTGATAAATATTCTCTTTTAAAAATATAGAATCAATATGACTAACTCATCAACCACATTTTCTCTATGATCAATTCTTGATAAAGACAATATCCTCACTGGAAGTAACCTTGAGGAATTGTTTAGACACCTTTGGGTTATTCTACGCCATGAAGAAAAGTTTTAGATACTAGAGTCCTCACTTCATGATTCTCCTTCCCTAGGGGAATGTAATGAAGATATCCTGGTCTATGATCAACATTTGTGCGATGAACTTGACTTTCAATGTTTAATGCTATCATCAATGTCTATTGAGATCATGTAGTATCATGAAGACATGGATGCCTACAACATTCTCGATCAACACCACGATCTACACCATGAGAGAGAAAGAAAGGAAATGTTTGAGATCTCCAGGGATCTATTTAAGAGAAATCTTGTAGAAGGGGCCGCATATGGGCTTTATGTAGTCAAGATCATTCGCCACATTAAGTATTTGAAGGATCTAGGGATTAAACTCCCCGAAGAACTGGAAACTGATATCATTCTTGCATCACTCCCCCAGAGTTTCTCCAACATTGTTGTAAATTTCTACATGAACAACATTGAGAGGTCTCTATCTGATCTTCTTATCCTTATTCGCCAAGTAAGCAATGATATGAAGCGTGAAAAACACTCTTTCATTATAGTGAATAAATGGAAAGGTAAGGCAAAGAGCTTTAAGCCCAAATCTTCTTAAAGGCATTCCATGAAAAGGAAGATCAAAGGTGTTGCAAGGGAATAGGATGTTGTTTGTTTCTCATGTGGCAAGAAAGGCCACTGGAAGAAAAACTGCACCCCGCCAAGGAAGCAAGGGGAAGCTTCAAGTACGTTTTTCCTCGAATTTAATCTATCTTTTTCTACAAATTTGGTATCAGATATAGCTTTTGATGTTCACATATGTATCCAAATATAGGAACCAAGTAGATTCAGGAAGATTGATCGAGGGTAGGTAGATCTACGAGTAGCCAACGGATCTAGACTTGCTTCTGTAGCTGTCGAGGACTACCGAATCACATTACCTACTGGGATGGTCTTGGTTTTGAAAGGACTTTATTATATACCCTCTTTATCCAAAAACATTATTTCAGTATCCAGATTAGATACTGAGGGATTCATCTTCATGTTTGGAAGTAGATGTCGCTACTTTTATAAAGATATCATTTGTTTTGGTAGGGCGCATTTATATAACGACCCTTATGTGTCAGAGTACACAAAAACAGTAATGTAAATCGATGAAAAAGTTAATTCACATGACTCATACTAGACACAACATTGGCATCACCAGTCAGGTCATGTCAATGAGAAGGCTCGAAAAAATTACAACAAGATGGGTATGTATATTTTTTCGAACTAAAACCACTTGGTGTATGTCATTCGTGTCTACAATGTAAAATGAACCAATCCCCATTTGGTGGTAAAGGTGAAAGGGATAAAGATCTTATATAATTAGTTCACACATATGTGTGTGGACCATTTCCAGTTGATGCAAGGGGTGGGTTCTCATACTTCAAAACTTTTACTGATGATTTTAGTAGATACAGATATATTTACTTAATGAGGTATAAGTCATATTCTTTTGATCGGTTCAAAGAATACAAGAATGAATTTGAGAACCAGCTTGGTAATAATATTAAGAAACTCTTCTCAAATAGAGGAGGAGAATATCTTAATCAGGACTTCATTGATTTCTTACGGGAGTTTGGGATTCTATCTCAACTCATTCCACCTTACACACCTTAGTGGAATGGTGTAAGTGAAAGGAGAAACCACACCCTGTTGGACAAGGTGAGATCAATGATGAGTCGTGCGAGTCTTCCATTATCTCATAGGGGATATGCATTACAAATAGTAGCCCATATACTAATCCAAGTACCAACTAAATTGATAAATGGTATTGAATATGAGTTATGGAGTGGACGCAAAGCCATATTATCGAATTTACATATGTGGGGTAGCAAAGAATTTGATAAGGCCTCTTCAGGTAACAAACATTCACCCCGAGGCACAATGTGTATCGTTATAGGATATCCTAAAAAACAGGGGGATATTACCTATACAACCCCTTAGATAAAAAGGTAACAGTGGCAAGAAACACCATATTCCTTGAGAGGGAGAACATCTCCAAAAGAGATAGTGGGAGTGATATAGACTTAGATGAAGTCGAGGCTCAATATAAATAAGATTTGGTATAAGAATAGAATCTACAAAGCCCCATGCAAAAACAATCTGTTCCAAAGAAACAAGAACTACGTATGAGCATGAGAGAGATGAGAGAACCAGAATGATATGGTTTTCTTGTCACCAAGGATGGTGACTCATTATTGGTTGACAATGATGATCCTCTTACCTATAAGGAAGTAGATGAAGTCCCATATGCTTCCAAGTGGCATGAAGCCATGAATTATGAAATGGATTCCATGTACCAAAATCAAGTCTGTATTTTGGTAGATCCTACAGTTTATATAAATCCTATTGATAATAAATGGGTATTCAAGAAGAAACTCGACATGGAGGGGCATGTCAGCACCAATAAGGCACGACTGGCTGCAAAAGGTTTTCGACAGTGTCAATGAATTGACTATAATGAAACTTTTTCACTGGTTGCGATGCTGAAACCCATTAGAATCTTTTTTTCCATTACCACTTAGCATGACTGTGAAATTTGGAAAATTTATTTCAAAACAACATTCCTTAATGGGGACCTCTAGGATGATGTCTACATGACACAACCTGAAGTGTTTGTGACTCCAAAGGATGCCAACAAGGTATGAAAGTTGTAGAAATCCATTTATGGATTAAAGAAAGCATCAAGGTCATGGAACATTTGATTTGATGAAGCCGTAACAGAGTTTTTCTTTCTTAAGAACAAATGTGAGCCTTGTGTATACAAACGGTTTAGTGGAAGTGTAGTTTATTTTATTAATGTTATATGTTGATGACATATTACAAATTGGAAATGAAGTACCTGTCTTACAGTCAGTTAATGCATGGTTGAATAAATACTTCTAAATGAAAGACTTGCGCAAGGCAACATATATTCTTGTGATCAATATCCATCATGATATATATAAGAGAATGTTGGGCCTAGGTCAAACTATATACATTGACAAGATACTAATGGAATTCAGTATGGAACAGTCCAAGAGGTGATTGTTTCCAGTGTCACATGGTATTCATCTTTCCATGAAAATGTGTCCTCATACACATGAGGAAAGAATGAAAATGGAAAGGATCCCTTACGCATTCACGATTGGGTCAGTCATGTATGGTATGCTATGTACAAGGCTTGATGTTTCTTATGCATTAAGTGCGGTAGGCATATATCAAGCTGATCTTAGAGACTACCATTAGATGGAAGTCAAGGCTATCCGTAAGTATTTGAGGTGTACTAAGGATATGTTCCTGGTTTATAGAGGAGATGTGGAACTAGTCATTAAGGGACATGTAGATGCTAGATTCCAGACTGATCAAGATGACATGAAGTTGCAAACTGGGTACATCATCATTTTTAATGGAGGTGATGTGAGCTGGAAGAGCTCAAAGTAAAGTGTGGTGGAAGATTCTATAGTAGATTCTGAGTATATCGCAGCTTCTGAGGCATATAATGAAGCAGTATGGATTCTAATATTTGTCCAAGAGCAGGATGTAGTACCTAGCAGTAAATATCCTATCAAACTCTATTGTGATAATACTACACTGGTGGAACTTTCAAAATATCCAAGGTCAAATCAGTGGAAAAAGCACATACTTTGGAAGTATCATCTCTTGAGTGATTTTTCTCAGAGAGGTGAAGTCATAGGAAGAAGTATTTCCATGGTAGACAATGTCACAGACCCCTTGACTACAGCCTTAACACAGTAGAAAAATGATCATCATGTGAGGTAAAACAAACTAAAAGTCATAGTCATTTGGCTCTAGTCTATGTGGGAGTTTTTAAGGGTTGGTGTACTGAGAACCCACTGTTTTGTACTTTGAGTACATGAATGTACTCTTATTATATATTGTTCATTGTTCTGCATGACTAAAATATAATAATATCCTGGAATATTTGTTGCATTGATAAGGTCATGGAAGATCCCCACTATGATGAGAACCTTGAAATGATATACCAATATTCTTAAGAAATGTTCTACAGTTGGATAACATACTATGATTGGACACGTAGTATACATGTCATCATGTGCGAGTACTTATAAGAATAAGAGACTCTCTCTCACAATGTTCTCACTTGGTAATCTCTAAGATGGGAGATTATGATAACAGACCCTCCAGTAGTAATTCCACATGTTTTGAGGTCATCTAATATTTCTATCTACGAGCATGTGTAATGGTCCTTTGACCGGAATATTATCATTAACTCTTGTCATGCCTCACGCACTTAGATTTGATGACAAAAACCATCACATAGAAATTGGTGGGAAGTAGGGTACATTGGGTGCTTCCTGAATGAAAAGTTGTTAATGGATACGTGGAGGAAGGATTTGTCCCTTCCATATATATGGATGTAGATATCAAGGGCCCTTTGATTGAAATAGAACTATCGAACAAATTTCATGGCCATGGTGACACGACAAGTTTATTTCTGGAAGTTAAAGAATGACAGATCAAGAATATAGGTTCATGACACTACCATGAAACCTGATTTATGAGATATTGAGTCGATGGGATTAAATTACATAGTAAGCATTCATATGAGGTGACATGTCAATACGGCGTCAACTTCTTTCTCTTGGTTGCCTTGACCCATTTCTAGACAGTAATCTTGGACTTTAGGCAAGACTGCCTAATGCCAACGAGAAATAGGCCTAGAGGGTCGCATACTATGTGTATCCAACTATCTCAAGTAGAATAGAGATTATTCCAATATGTGGTTTAATAATTATTCAAGGAATCCTAAATCGTTTTAATGATGGAGAAGAAGGAAATGAAAAAACAAGATATACACATCGTGTATTAATGATTACACGCCATGTAGTTTTTTATGGAATCAACTACACTCCATGTATTAATGATTACACACTGTGTAGTTTTCATTCTAAAAAGAAAATGGAAAAACAAGTACATTCTATGTACTAATGATTACATGTTGTGTAGTTTTATGGCAAACTAGTACATGTTGTGTAGGTTTCCAGTCGGGATTTTGAGGATATAATATTGTTTGGTAAAATGATATTTATTATAATCAGCATGGGAGCATGTCAAGGAATTAATTATTCAACATGGGGGTTTTCAATAAGAGTCAATGAAATAAATAAAACACGTAACACGTTTATTTATTGTCATAAATCTATAACATAAAACCTGATTATATATATCCTCAAAACCCCAACTCTTTTCCTACAAAAGAGAATCATTGTGAAAAACAATTCTGGAGAATTCTTTCAAGGCCCAAACAACCACTTCCACCAAGAACAATCTCAAGACCGAGAGAGATCATCTTCATCAGATCAAGACAATCTAAGGTGGACAACGTATGAAAATGATTCTCCATGCTTGAAACCAGATATTCCTTTGGTGACGTCTAGAGTTATGAGGTGCATTTTTGGATCCCATCTAGATGAAGTCTACAGTTGGCTTCTGCAACAGAACGAATAATCACATCGGAACGTGATCAAGAATATCAACGAAAAAAGAACACCCAAAATGTACTTCTTGTAAATTAATTAAATTTTTTTATAATCAACCTGTGATGATCCACTTTTTTGGTTACGGTACCTTTCTTCTTCTTTGTCTATTTATGTGAATCGATCCGTAGATACTGGCATTTATCGTCGTATTTATCCCGAATTGATCACTTATAATCACAAAAATCCAAGTGGGAACATCCACCCACGATCTTGCGCTGTGCCCGGAACCCTCACCAACCATTAGAAATACTCAACCTCAAAATTCATCATCAAATTACCTAGAGAAACAAATCCCTTTTACACATTGATGCATCACATCAACTCCTACCACAAGTATGGTGGAAAAAATAAGCCCTTATGAAAGTATATCACATTATTATTCTCAAAATTTAATATTAAAAAGAACTATATAATTCATATTGTTAATTTATCACAACACAAATATGATGCAACGCCTTTCCATTTTTTACATAATACACTAGGGATGATTTGATAACCTAATGAAGACATTCTATTACTCCTTGATAATATAATAAATCCTCAATCTACTCAACCATTAATCTCATCAGACATCATTTAGATACAAATGTCTCTTTCCATGATCTCACATATCTAATTGTTTATTACTTAGAACATGTTCAATGAATTTACACATCCCTATATCATAGGGACTCTTAATAATTATTTTATGTGAATACACTACACACTACATCAAACACTAGTTTGGATACCACTATGAGAACATTTAAAAGATTATCTTGTGGTATGGTAATGGATTCACTCACTAAAGAGGTAATATCCTAAAACATCTGAGATTTAAAAAAAACATGATGCTCTATTTCATGACTTGTATAGTATATTCTAAATAGGTCATAGCTGATGTGAACAATATGACACCACATAGACCCTCTAAATCACTACACCTCTAAAATTGACATGTACTTCATTATACAAGACATCATATCTAGTAAAATGATAATTAAATGTTTGAAATTGGGATCTCATATATAATCAAATTTTATCAAGGATTCCCTTCTCATAAAGACATATCCACTAAAAATCACACTCTTCTTTCTAATACCTCTTATAGTAATAGCCTCATAGAAGAAGTCTTATATAAACCCTATGTAGTTCCCTTCAACACCAAGGAAAATTTTGATACCAAATATATTCCTTCAAATTCCAATGTCATCACTTCCTAAAACTAATTATAGTTAAATGAAATACATAACTTAGATATCACATTACATAGGGGGGAAGGCACTAAGATTAGAAATTTTTAATTTGATAAAATCCCATAATGATGATATTCTATATGTGTAGTCAATATAATCCCAATGTTCCATACAGTAATTTGTGATGTTCAAGTTTTAAATAGAATATCCTAAAAAATACCCTAATCAAATAGCTGCGATAAATATATAGAATTTGCAATTTATGAGTTCCATGAACACTTAAAATGCATTCATCGACGAGAAAATATCCATAATATATTCATGAATTTCAAATATTTTCATAAATGACTAATAAGGAATATATATCTATTTGACCCAATTATGGTGGTAGCATGATGGTACATCAGTCATGGAGACCCACTGGCCACCGCAGAAGAGAATAAAAATTTTATAGATACCCAAAAATAAAAAATTATTATTCATGGTTACTTAGGACATATTTATATAGTCCAAAAATACTCAAAGACATGTAATGTTAGTAATATTCCATATATTCCATTCGTTTTTGTTTTAAAAATAACAAACATGTTTCCTAAAAATAGTTTAATTATATATTAATTTCTTTCATAAGTAAAATTTTATTTCACTAAAAAAAGATTTATTATTTTCCTTGGATTCAAATTCTTATTTAATGTATTTTCAAACCAATTTATCCTTTTTTTCTTAATCCACAAAATTGGATCCTTACCTAACTTACAACCATAGTTTCTTAGACACTGAATTCTATGAAATTAAAATTTCAAATTCATTAAATTTAACACTCTGAGTTATATGAAATTTAGATTCCAAATTCACTATAATCCAGATTCTGATTTATCAAAAATTCAGACTCTGAAATATCTTAAATCTGTCTTCTAATTTTTTTTGAAATTTAAAGTCTTAATTTTCTCAAATTTGGACATGGAATTTTCCAAAATTTAGTTTCTGGATTATCTAAAATTTAGATTCTAAACACTAAGAAATTTAGAATCTAAATTATCTGAAATTTAGACTCTGAATTCTTTGAAATTTAGACTTCAAATTCTCTAAAATTCAGACTCTGAATTTTTTGAAATTCTATCTCTGAATTCTCTCAATTTTAGACTCTGAATTCCTCATAATTTATACTATGGATAACCAATATTATGGAATCCTATTTTTTCATAATGTTTTCCCTCATTTAATAATTCCTTCAGAATGTGATTTATTTTATTTTCTATAGTTAACCCATTTCTGATTAGTATCATTTCATTTACTAGATTTGAATCATGTTTATTAATTTCTTAATCATATTTTTTTCTTGCACTTGACATATTCTATCATTATTGTTTTTAATTTTTTTTTATGTTATCTATTTTAATATAATTTTTGGTTGAGTATAACATATCTAGGTCCCTCTATAATTCAATGAAATATATGACTGTTACTAGATGAGACACGCATTAGGATATTTTTCTATAGGTAACCAAGACAATTGAATATTTTAAAACATAAATCAAGAGAATACGAGTTCTGATGTTGTGAAGTGTTTTCTAGAGAGAGTGACACATTCAATTTGTGATTTTTGAATAGCTTGTTCTTTTTTGAATAACTTGATCAGCCTAAATAATGAGACTATAATTGTTGTTTTCTACAACTAATAGATTCTAGTTATAAAACGACAGAGGTACTGAATATATTAATGTTCGAGTACATCCGGTTATATGAAGAAATATGTACCAACTACCTTAATGTATGATGGCTTGTGGTTATAGTAAGACTGATTCTTATATTCTTATCGAGGGCTTACTATAGTGTGGGTAAGACATACATTTTTTAAATTTTAAATCAAGGGACTTTTATCCAAGGTTGTTGGATACCCTTCTATCTGGGATAAAATATTTTCTATTGGTTTACGTTCTTTCTTACACATTTTATTTTTTTCTATATTTTGTTAAATAATGAATAAATAATTTTCTTACACATGTTTAACAATATTATAAATAATATTCTATAATGTTTAATGTAGAATATTTCTCTATGTAAAATTTTATTATGTTTCTGTAGGTTTAACATGTTTAATTGTATATTATTTATAATTTTACCTGGGCCCGTACAATTATCAATTAATTTATGATCACAAATGTGTTTCTGAATTTACATTATTTAACATTGTTAAACATTTATTTCCCATGAGGTTGAAAATGATTTTTTTAAATTACAATTCACAACCTCTTATAATTAAGTATCTAAATTTATATATTGATCCTAAAATTGGTATCAGAGTGGGTTTTTGAAATACATAGACGATTATATATGTTTTATTGATAAACATTTCTTCTTTATGTTTTTAATGATTTTTCCTATAAAAAATTTGTTTATAAACTCTTTTCAATATTTATTTTTTTTTTGGAAAATATATTTTCCTATTGAAATGGTAGGTATAGATTTCAGTTATATATAAAAACTTAATCCAACCAGTCCACTAGACTATGATGGTAATTATTATGAATACAAGGGAGATAGGATGAAGACCTCTGTTGTTATCACAAGAGTGGATAAATTTGTTATTCTTACTGGTGAATACAGGATTCATAATAAAGAAATAATAACATTCAACAATCTGGATAAAATAATATCAACTAAACTACATTGTACATAATATTCTAATATGTTCCATGAGAAGGAATATTTATTGTCATACATTCTCTAGTGAAGCAGCTAATAACATTTGTAATAAACGCAATGTTACCAATTTTGGAACATCTAATGGGATCGAAACTAGAGGATATATTCTTTGAGATGAATATCATGGATTTATATTTAATTATGATGAACCTATTGGAAATGTACAACATAGATTTATGACTATATTTAATATTCTTAAATCTATGGAAGCGAAAGGAGTGGATGATGATGTTCATGTGAACAAGATAATATATATTATTCCTAGTGAGTGGGAATCCAAAAGGAAAGTTAGTGATGATAATAGTAAAGTATCTAACATTATTTTTGATGAGTCGGTAGGAAACAAATAATTAGAATAAAACAATAATGAAGATATATTTCGATTTCAACAAGAAAAATAATTTTAATTGAAGAGTTTCTTCCACTACTATATCTAAATTAAAGACTCTAGAAAGGGTAACAATATCTAATTCAACGGTAGATAAGGTAGTATATGAATCAAGTGATAATGATCATTATTAGAATGCATTTTCCATCATTTATTGAAGGATGAACGTTATTGTGGTAAATAAATTTTTTCAATAATGATATATGAATAATGGAAAAGGGGGAAAGAAATAATATACAGTAACTTGTTATGAATTAACATTTCATGGAAAAACAACCTGTTATAGAAAATCATTGTCTAATGTATAAGGTACACAATGATAAATCCTTATCAAATATTTATTAAAAATAAAATTATCCTAATGAATATTTTTATGAATCAATGGATAAATAATATTCCTCCTCAAAGGATAATAATTTACCTTCATTTAATGAAGCTTCAATATTTTATAAATTAATTTAGAATGAGAAATGTATAAAAAAATAGATTTTGAAGAAAGAATATTATTTAATTTTTATTTCAACAAAATAAGTATCATATATTTAAAAAGATCTTGATCAGGAAACTCTAGATTTTGAAAATATTTCTAAAAACTATATGGATGTTAATTTTTAGAAGGATAAACATTAAATTGATCCTAAAATTTTTGTTTCTATAAAAACATATCTTCGAGAATCACTCAATCTCTAAGACTAATGGCTTTGGGGACAATAATTTAGTCATCAAACTAAAATTTTAATTTTTTTCCTTAATGAATCTTTTATAAATATTTACATTGGGATGGAAATAATTTGATAAAATATATTCAAATCATCATCCAATTAGGAATAATTCTAGATTTTAATATACTCACTCAAAACCTATTGATAGTCATAATTATTTTGTTCCAAAATTTGCATTTTTTATTATGTTTTAATGCGGTGGAAATTGGGGGGAAAATGTTCATTAAATAAAACCAAATCCACAGGTTTTCATAAATCATTATTTTCAATGAAAACTTGGATACCTAATATCAAATATTTTAATAATTATCTATCCACAAAAGATTGGATTCTAAAAGTCTAACTTATTTTATTTTCTAGAAATGAAATGAAAGTCACAAAAACAATACATGGTAATTGATAGTAGATGTTCCTTAAATATTATTGATAAAAAAACATATTTTAAAATATTATCAAGATAAAAATGGTAAAAGTAATATTTGGGGATAATTCTTTTGGAGAAATTGTTGGTATTTGTAGAATTTTTCGTTATGGAAAAGCTTATATTTAAATTTTTTTTGCTAAATATCTTATGAATAATCTTATATGAATTATCCAATTATGTGATGATGGTTAACTGGTGAATTTTAGGAATGATAAATGCTTAGTATAAAATTTGAAGGAAGATTTTATTCTCTCTTCCCATATGCATGAGAATGTTTACACCCATAACATAGAAGATTATTGTAACCATGATATACCTTGAATTAGTGTATTGAAAGATAAATCATGGTTATGTAATTAAATACAAGAACAATGTTACAATAGAAATCTATATAAACTCTCAAAAATATATATATATATATAAGGATATACCTATTCATGGAGTCGATTGATCAAATTTTTGTGATCCTTTTTAATATGGAAAGAAACCTAATCAAGATTTAAATCAATCAATAAATTCTCAACATCTAATGAATTATAAGTAGTTCATATTGATCTTTTAATTCAAACAAAAATTGGATGTATAAGAGGAAAATACAATTTATTTTTTAGTAGATCGTTACATTTGATTTACATGGGTCTACTTTCCAGATAAAAAATCTGAAGCCGTTTCTTATTTTTAATATTCATCCAATATAGTTAAAAATGAAAAAAACCTACCATTTATAACTATTTATATTGATCATGGGAGAGAATTTAAAAACTCATATTTTGACAATTTTTGTTGTAATAAATAAATTTCTCATAACTTTTATGCTCCGTGAACTCTTCTACAAAATGGTGTTTTTGGAAGAGGAAATATAATTCTTGAAGAGATAACCAGAACCATGTAGAGTGAATATTCAATTTATAAACACATTTCGGATGATGTTTTAAGTAATTCATATTATACTATAATTCAAGTATTAATCAGACCTTTTCATAACAAATCATCTTATGAATTATGGATTTTTAGAAATCCCAAAGATTTTTACGTCAAAGTATTCCGATGAATAGTATTCATCTATAATTCTAAAAAACCTATACAATGTCAGACCCAAACCCAATTATTGAATTTTCATATTCTAATCCACTAAATCTATGGAATATAAAGTTTTTAACAGTACTTGTTCTACTATTGAAGAAATATTTTATGTTAAATTTGGTGAAACTAATCCTTTTGTTTTTAAATAACCCAAACCTAAATCTTCAAATGTGTTTTAAAAAACAGATTTTTAACCATTGATGGAAGATTATTATGAAAAAAAATACACAATAAAGTGTTTATGATATATTTACCCCATGATATTCTTCAACTTATGTGGATAAATAAGTTTTATAAAACCCAAATTAGTTGTTTCTTAATAATCATTCATGTGATCATGTTATTGGTAATGTAAATAAACCTTTAAGGACTTGAATTTATTTATGATATGAAGTAGAACATCTATCATTTCTTTCCAAGTTACAACCTAAAATCACTGATAAATATTTTGGAGATGATGATTGGATTAAATCAATGAAAGATGAAATATATTAATTTGAATAGAATAAAGTGTGGAACATAGTTGTATGACGTAAGCTATGTTCTATAATTGGTGTAAAATGGTTATTCAGATATAAATGTGATGAGAATGGAATCATTTTAGGAAATAAAGAATGATTAGTTTCAAAATGATATAAGAAAAAAGAAGGAATAGACTATGAATGAAACCTGCGCACTAATAGCTAGACTTGAAACGATTCATATTCTCATTGCCTTTGTACAATTTAATAATTTCAGTTTTATTGAACCAGATGTGAAGTGTGGTTTACCTAAAAGATATGTTCAAGCAGAAGTTTATTTTAAAAAAAATAGAGTTTTAATGATAAAAAACATCTTAAACATGTTTTCAAACATACCAATGCTTTATCTGGACATAAAAAACCCCCCTAGAGAATGGTATGATAGAATTATATGATTTTTCAAAAAAATGATCATGTTTAGGGAAATGATAATCAAGATATTTTTATAAATAAATATAAGAAAAATGTTTTGATTATTCACATTTATGTTGAAGAATTTATATTTTAATCAACTCAGCAATATCTAACTGATTCATTTGATAATCTTATGAAATCTGTGTTTGAAATGAGTATAATGGGTGAGTTAACATGTTTACATGGTTTTCAAATTTCATAAAAACAAGAAGGAACCTATATTGCTCCACATAAGTATATTAATGACCTTCATAAGAAGTATGTATATAAAAAACATTAAGTATGACTACTCCAATTAGTACAACAAATTCTCTAGATCTTGATAATGGTGGAAGACCAGTAGATCAAACTTCTTATAGAGGTGTGATAGGAAGTTTGTTACAGATAACACCTAGAAATCCATTCATAATGTTTTCAGCATCCTTATGTGAAAGATATAAATCTAATCCAAATGAATATCACTTAAAAGAAGTGAAAATAAATTTTTTCTAATTAAATGGAACCATGGATTCAGAACATTTATATTCATCTAGAAATGATTATGTTTTAATTTTTTTTAGATTCTATCATTGGTAGATGTAAAATTTATAGGAAAAGTACATCTGGATCTTGTTATTTCATACGAGATCCATTATTATTTATCATGAAATAAGAAACACACAAATTCACATTCCAATTCAGAATCAAAATATGAAGAATCTTGAATATTTTGTGCACATGTGATTTGGATGAAACACACACTCAAAGACTATGGAATGAGTTTTACCAAAACATAAATATTGTGTTATAATATTATTCCCATTTCCAAAAAAACAACCATGAACATCACTATCATGAAAAGAAAATAGATATCAGGAACCACATTTTTAGGGAACACATATTTAAAGAAGATATCATTTTTTTAATTTATTTGAATACAAGACCAACTTAATTCCTTTTTAAAAATCATTTACCCTCTAGTGGATTTTAATTCATTAATCAAATGTTAGGAATTATAACTACATGTAAATCATTCATATTAACGTTGTATTGAAATATATTTCCTTACAATTTGAATCTCTTTTTCCTAGAGGGAGAAATAAATTTATTCATTAAAAAAATGTTTGTTTAATTTTTTTATTCATACTTTCCTTCATAAAATTTATTCGTGACCAAAAAAATTTTATTTCCTGATTAAAAATTTTCAGAACCTAAATTTTTTCCATTTTTCTATTAAAAATATCAGAACCAAAAATGATTATTTCTTCCTTAATTTAAATTTATGGAATCTATGTTCATTAATAAGAACCTTATCAAAATTGAAAATTCATTCTATGTCATAAATAATGTATCTTTCCTTACATAAATATTTGTAGTTATGTTTTTTACTGTTTGGTATTTCTATCATTCTCTATGAAAAAATTAGGGGGTTCACTTTCCATAAATATGATTTTCCTTTAAACCCTCAAAAGATCGAAACCTTCAAATCCTTCCTCATCATTAATATCAACTACTATATCAGATCAAGCTTAAATTGTCCTTTGTATTGATTTGGGAATGTGAATAGTTACCACTAAGCCTATATAAAGGCTCCCCATATTCAGCTCATACATTAGTCTTCTAAGTGTCTTTGAACTGAAGCTCTTTCACCCTTCGAATCAGGCCATCAACTTTCATAGATTAATTTCTTTTAATATGCCTCTTGAAGTTTCCTCAAAAAATCAAATGGCTTCAAACAAGGAATACAATGATTTAAATGTTTACACAGATAGCCCAGTTGACCATAATTTAATTCATAAATACGATTCCCATATTTCTATAGTTATAAAGATAAATAGTTGGGAAAGAATTTTTGAAACCAATCCAAAGAAATATGATCTCTATTATCCATATCTCCATATCGAATTCTATAATACCATTAGTTTTTATGAACATGGCAAAAGATAATGCTTTTTATTCTAGAGCTATGGGAATACTTACACATTATCATTCATCAAAGAAGATTTTATATTGGATATACCTTATAAGGAAGAGGATATCATTTTCTATCACATATTTGTAGGCAAGTAAGGATGTTGTGATAACGTTAAATAAAATTAGTTCATAGGAGTTAATTTAGTTAAGTCACCCAAAATTAGTCACCTTACAACCAACAACTATTTTTTATCATTGTGGGTGTATGTTTTTATCATTCCTAGAAGAGGGTATAAGGATTCTGTAAAGAAGTGTGATATATTTATGATGGATATCTTGTGAAATCTAATAAGGTAATCCATATTGTGTGTATTCTCTTTATGATGAATAATATTAATAATTCCACCCTCATGTATTAGAAAATTGTGTATCCAGTGATCTTGTAAAATAGCATTTATCATGGTATAGAATATTTCAAAATTCATTTTAGTTCAAAACCCCTAATCATCAATATTATTGTTGTGTGATGATACTCTATGGAGGATGAAAATAAGTTCCGGTATTATGTTAGGAGAGTTCTAGGATATTCCTAAAAGTTAGATTCATTATTTGATCAATAATGAGAAATTTTGTGAAACATCCATAAAAACTATGTAGAAGATAAAAGAGAAAAAAACAAAATCCAAAGAAAAAACACCGATTCCAAAAAACTCAGTCAGCTCTACCATAACCATGATGTAAAATACATTTTCTTATTAATTTCTATGTAACTTGTGAGAGAATAATAAGATATACAAGATATAAGTAGATGATAATTTTTTATTGGACCCAACTAAGGCTAAGGCCTTGAAGATTCAGGCTGTAGAAGATACTGAGAAGAAAGCTAAAGAGAAATAAATAACGAAGATGATGTTAGAAGCTAAAAGTATCTACGAAAATTTTACATGTAAAGATATAGATTCTGAACAAATCAAGGTAACAAAATCATTCTTACAAGAGTCAGTTCTCATGGAATATCTAGGAAATAAAATTCCAATTATGGAACATTTTTTTGAAGAAGTAATATGGCATGATAAATAAAAAGAATAAGAAGAAGTGGAAGAGGGAGAGGAAAGTGAAGATATAATAAAAATTGTGGAAGAATGTAGAGGGCCGAAAAGTCATTTAGACAAGTTTTCGTTCAAAACATCCCAAGATGAATCCACCAAAATAATTTTGTAAGGGAAATTTGTTGATGCATAAGATGAGGTTGATAAAACTACTATTATTGAAAGCATAAATTAGGATTTTATTAATTATATAAATATTAATAAATGTTCTGATAACAATTATCTTTATGAGGATAAGATAATTCAATTCATTGAATGTGAGCATGAGACTCTGAGTATAGCAATATCAATCTTTATAGATGACAAAAAATTAGGGTTTATTTTATTTTCCTAGAAAAATTTTTGACGTGGAATATTGGAAAGATGTTTTTGGAACATCCAAGAGTACTTCCGAAGAGAAAGATAATGATTCCTCTCCAATAAAAGAATATTTTTCAAAATCATCAACTTCCTTGGGGCAATATTTTGTTGTTCAACCATTGAAAAATCTTTTGAACGCCATTTACTTATTTCTATGTATTGATTTGAGAAGTTAGTGGCTTCAACATACTATCAATCCGAATTATAATTCAATAATAATGCTCATGGAAATTTATATTGGTCATTAAGTGAAATCATGTATTAATTGTGAAATACCTCATATAGTAGTGAACATAGCTAAAATCATTTTCACACATAACCTATTTTCATAGTCAAAACATCATCACTGTGAAAAAAATATAAAAGGATTTACACAAATATTTATTATTATATAATGAGACACATCAGATCACCCAATCAATTGGATAGATATGTTATTATATTCATACCCGTTACATCAAAAAAATTAAATTTTCACTCATGCTACAAAAAACGTATAACAATAGTATACGAAAAATTACCGATGGAAATGAATGTGTATCATAATACTATTCTAAATAATAAATTGAGGAGTAAGAACGAGATTGAAAAAATTTAAAAAGTTAAATTAAAATTAATATAAGAATCATAAATCTTATATGATAAAAAAATTGTCTCAAGATGAGTCACAATGTGTTTTGGAATCAAGGGTTAAATTGGAAATCATTAATTTGTTAATCAAACCATCATGGAAACATGTATATCCTCGAAAAGAACATGTTATAAAAATTAAACTATATTTTATGAATATTAAAAGACTTTACAAACAAAAATTAGGCATGAAGGTGTATCCCAATGAAAGGGTGTTCTGTTCGAGAATCCCCATACCCTAATTCCTACAATATTTCATCCTTTTTCCACCACCTAAATAATAAACATTGATTTATTAAATAATTGTTTCAGAATATTATTATTAAATTTTATACATTATTTATTAATTATATTCATTTTATTATTTCTCATAATATATTTTTCTGAAATTAGGGAATTTTGATATCAATTTTGGTTAATATTTTCCCATTATACTTTGACTTCACAGTTTTGTTCAAAGAGATTATTAAATAAGAAAAAAAATTAAAAAAAAAATTAAAAAAAATATATTTATAATTGTATATATAAAAAATATATATTTTTAACCATTAATATGGTTGGTTATATTTATAGAATTGGAAACATATTCTTTGGTAACAATTTTCATATCTGATGAAAATGTGGTATAAAAAAAATACATTACCAATTAAAGTAATACTTCATTTTAACTTAATAAATATAATTTCCAAATTATTCCTAATTAAATAATTTATTATTTGATTTTTTTAAAAAATGGAAATGATAAATGATAAAATGATAATGTGTGAGGATTTGAAAGGAATGATCATTCTTCAATGCATCTTTTATTTTATGAAAATATAAATCCACTCATTTGTGGCATGGTTTACACAATAATATCCATATTAATTACATGAATCGTGTGAGGGAATATGGGTGAATATATTTTTCTTATTAATGGGTGGGAATATTATTTCTATTAGAAGGGATATGGGATATTCATAATTAAGGGGAGGAGTATTTTTATAAAAAATTCATTAAAAATTAATATATTAATGGAAAACCTATAATAGTAAATTTTATACATTATAAATCATAATATAATATAATATAATGGGATTTAGGATTTAAATTACATTTTATAATTAAATTTAATTAGTTTATTAAAACTGAAATTGGATAAAAATGATATTTGTCATTTTAAGGTATTATTTTTTATATTTGGTTTTGGATTTATTTTTTTTTTGAAAATTAGTTTTTTATATTTTAAGAATCAATTTAAAAAATTAATTATATCTTGGATTAAATTTTTTTTATAAATTATTAAGTTCTCATTACAATATGAATTATGTCATTTGGGATACATTGGTTATGTGAAAACTGTATTTTTACTAATCACCCAAAAATTGATGTATTTCAAAAAAATTCCCTAAAATAAATGGTTGATAATTTTGTCCTACTTGATTAAAAAATGATATTATTTTTCACATTTTAAATTTATAAAATAGTTAATTTTAATTTTTAACTTAAAAATTATTTTAACATTAAAATGTATATTATGAATAAAATTTCATATATTTTTATTGAGTTTTGAAATCAAGAAATTTATTTTTTTCAGATTATTAAATTTATATTGACATAAATTAATTGAAATATTTTTTTATTTATAATTATTATATTCATGTAAAGTAAATTTTCAATATTTTATGATATTATTCCCAACGAGAATTTTTTGATACCCAATAGTACGAGTACTATTCTCAAGGTCACAATAATATTAATTATTTTACATTACCTCTATTAAAATAAACATCATTACTCAATATTTCACTCAATTCGTCTTTTGTTATTGAAATTAATATATTATATTATGTAATTTGAAATTCTAATTTTTGTTTCTTATATATATTTTTATCATTAGGCAAAATTATTAATTAAGATTTGGGTTATCTATATTTTCCCATTTTTGAATTACAATTTTTTAGTTTCTATCAAATTATAAAGTTTAGAATTTTAAAATGATTAATTACTAATTATTTTAAAAATATTTATTAATGGATAAATTTTTTTGTTGGATTCAGTATATTATTTAGGTTTACACAACATTACAATATAATATATCACACAATTATTTAGGAAAAAATATCAGAAATAAATAATGAGTGATTAAATTCACCCCCCTTCATAACTTTATTTTGTAAAATATCAAATCATATTCATGATTGAGAATATGTGACGGTAATTTTGTTACATTGTTTTCTCTAGTTCTCATGTTTCTTCTTCATACATATGTTTTGAAAAGAAAACATTGATAAAAAGATTTTTTTTATTTGCATAAAACATTGTCATTACGGTATATGATAATAATAAGATATTCCTTATATGATATTTTATTCTCCAGTTGTACCACCTCTAAATTTAATACATTTTAGGGATAAGTTATATACCTCCCCAAGAATGATTCATGAAACTCTACATGAACATGAGAATTTATTGGTGGAAGCTCAAGCGTATAGGTCACAATTTCTATGCGATCAAGAATATCGAAGGGGCCACTGAGGAGAGGGATATTCTTATCCCCCATTAAAAAATGTTTGACTATATTATATGGTGATGTCTTAATCAAAAGATTCATCTCTAACCTAAAAAAACAATTCCCTTTGAAGATTTTTAGAAAAACTCTTATACTGACTCAGAGATTCATTTATACAGTTTTAAATGGATTGATACTTCTTTATCATCTCTTCTACAAGGACATGTCCAAATATATTTCTGTCCCCAACTTCATACTAACAATATTTAGTTCTAAAATGGTTTCACATTGTTCTTCATATGTAGACCTTTGAATGCATGCATAGAAACTGTTTTTTGTATTGGAACTCACATAATCGGAGATGTTGATATCTTCCCCCATTGAATCACATTTAGTCAGATCGTAAATTTTTTTTGAGTGTCTGTATTATCAATTCTGAATGAAAATGAATTTTGTATTGAAAGGACATAATGATATTCAATTCAGTTCTAAAAACATGATAATGAATTTTTAGTACTTTAGAAATGAACATATGGTGAATATTAGAGATGATTGAACACGGTACCCTATTTATACAGTAAACATCCATCCCATATATCATTTTAAATTTATCAAAGTGAGATTCATCATGAATAGTGAAACTATTGCGCAATCTCGTGTAGTAGATCCAACATATCCCATGTCCCATTATTTCTTTTGGTTGCTATTGGGAAACCGGTGATAAAATACATAGTGAAATTCCCTCATTTCAATGTGGGTAAATTCCATTATTGCCTCATATCTTTGGGAAAATGCTTCTCTTATTTATCATACTGAAAAAAAAACTCTTATTGTGATAAATAACATTCTTCTTCATGTTTTCCTTGGAGAAAATTTCTCAATGAACATGATATATCATGGTACATCTCATATGGATGAGAAAAGATTATCCATGTTGCAATGGCCCGGACCTCTCCGGCCCATTAAATTTTCAAAAAGAAGGCCACAAACTGTTCTGGAGAGTAAAATGGACTTTTCCACACTCTAGAATTTTGAAACTACACGCCGTGTAGTGTGAATACACTTAGTGTACCCCCTCTCCGTGTATTCCCCATGTGGGAGGTCATGTCTTTGTCGTGTGAAGTTAATGGATACACGTTGTGTACCCTAAACTACATGTCGTGTAGTCCCTCCCCGCGTACGCGTTACTAGTCAACGACCGTGTGTTGTGTTGGAGTTGTGTCCTTGTCGTGTGCAATAAATGGGTACACATCGTTTTTCTAAACTACATGTCGTGTAGTCGCTCCCTGCGTATGCGTTACCCTCAAACTGTTTGTTGACCAGTCAACGGCCGCGGAACCGTGTTGGAAGCCACATGGAGACCGTGTGAATTAACCGAGTACACGTCGTGTACCATAAAGTACACACTGTGTACATTTTCTTTTCCCTCCTACAAAAGGAGGGGTCCCCTCCTCCTTTTCAACACAACCCTCTCCTCCCCTCTCCTCTGAGCGGAGCTCTCCCAAGAGACTCGAAGGCTCTTTCTTCCATAACTTCTTCGTCCGAGCTCCGATTTACAATCCGTCAGCGGCCATGGGATCGTAACGATGAGGCAAATCTTCCGAGATTGGATCTGATGTCTTTAATTCGGCCTTTCCTTTCTGACATCCACCCGAGGAGGTTTTTCCGGGACCCCAAAGAAGTGACAAACGTTGACGGATGACTTCTAAAGTTGATCTGGGGGAGCGTTGTGATCAAAACCTTTTGAGGTATGGATTTTACCTTCGTCTCTCTAAATTGTGCATCATGCGGAGTGGGTTTCCTCTTGTTTATGTGAAACACTTTTGAACCGGTCTAATGAATATAATAACTTTCTATATAGCGGGGATGGGAAGTTGTGAATGCAGTTACCTTTTTTATATATCCTGTGATATTATGTTGTGAATTGAATAGGCTTATGCCTAATGAAAATCACGATCGTTGGAGGCCTTTTCTTGGAAAATTAAATGTTGCCCTGTCTCTCTCGACCGTTTTTGTGAATGGAACTTTGTTGTTTGTGTAATTTGGTTAATCACTTAAAGTTGGCTGATTAAATGAAAATCTAGAACCCTTGTGTGATCACCCTGGTTGAAAAAAATGGAATAATGAACCTGTGGGTGTTGGCTTGGATACGTGGCATGTGGTAGGGGTGTTGTGTGGGTTGTTGTGGATCGGGTGAGCAGCGGGGTTGCGGTTGACTTGGTTGTGGGTTGGTGTGAATGCTACGTTGGGGATGGGAAGCGAGGCTGTGATAAATGGTATTAAACGGATAATGATGAACGGGTTTCAGTGTGTTTGTGGTTGTGGTGGTTGTTAGCGGGGCTGCAGGGATGGGTTTGAATGTGAACGTGCTATGGGTTGTGAATAATAAATAAAAGTTGAAGAGTTAATGAATGGTGGGTCATGGTAATGGAACGGGATTAATAATCAATGGGGTTGGTTTGTTAATAAGAAGGGACTTGGTTGTGTTGGTTGTGTTTTCCTAACTTTATTTGTGGATGGTAGGGATTTGTTTTACGAACGATCAATTTGGTTTGTTGTGGATAATTACCCAGTAGTAAAGGAACTAAATAAACTATTCCTGATGAAACTTGAAAACCTAAATGGGGTTGGGGTTGTTTGTTGTATCAATTATTTTTGGTAGTAGTGTCGAGGGATGTGCTCAGTTTCTCTATTTAGAATCCATAGGTTGGGATGAGCGGTTGGTATATATATATCTGTATATTTTGTGTTTTATCTCACCCCACCCATGTTGAGAACTTAGTGCCAAACACTGCCATTTCATGGGAGAGTGTGTTTTTCCCTTAGTTACTATCTCCTTCTTGCTCCTTCTTCCCTAGGCTGTGATGGCATGAGGCAACCTTACACCTAAGACTCTTCAGGTAGGTTTCGATTGGAGTGGATTTACCCAAGACTCTTCGGGCATGCTTACTTTTTCCCAAGAATCTTCTGGATGAGGCCCAGGTGTGTGCGGGAGGGATATGTGGTTGTGAGGCCTAGGTGTGTGGGGGCGGGATACATGGTTGTGAGGCCCAGGTGTGTGCGGGAGGGATACGTGGTGGTGAGGCCCAAGTGTGTGCAGGCGGGATACGTTGTTGTGAGGCCCAGGTGTGTGCGGGTGGGGAGAGTGTGGCAGCGTCAGGATGTTCGCTGTTAGGAAGAGTAGCTAACTAATGGGAAATGGTGTGGGGGTACCCAATACTCTTGTTCTTATTACTACTACTACCTGTTGTGATTGTGTTTTGGTGAGTGTGGATGGTGAGGTTGGGTGGATAGAATTACTTTCTAGGTTTCTTCTGTTGTTCTCACGGGACATAAAGATGTCTCCCCACTTGTGCATGAGAACTTTAGGTTTTCCTACTGAGTATACTTGTATTCTCACCCTACGTTTACTTTCAGGTTTCCAGGAGGACTAACAGGGCCGTGTGGGACCCTACTGGTCGGACAGTTGGAGTTTCTGCAGTTTTCTGTACTTGTTTCTTTTGGTTTGTACTTTAGCATTCTTGTACTTGCACCTTGTTATAAAATTGTTTAAATATGCATTAGTTCTTGGTTTGGGTTTATTTATATACACTTGTTATTTTCCTTTTCGGTGGTTGACTTGTCCTATTTCCTGATCATAAAATAATAAAAGGGTAGTGCCTCCCATAATTGTGAAAACTCATACCCTTGGTGCTAGTCGCCAACCCGGGGCCTACTGGATGCAGGACTCGAGGAACATTATCTCCCTTTCACAATTTCCAGCTCATGAGGGGCATATTTGGTGGGAGGGGGTCATGACAGAATGGTATCAGAGGGAGGTTGAGAGATAGGATGGAGTCTGGAGTTAGGCACAGTGAGGATTGCATGGGATGGTAGGGAAAAAATTTTAGTTAATCCTTATGCATGACATAGGCCAGGGAAGACCAGCTAGGACACGGGATTTTAGGGCCCCCCATGATCTGATGCAAATACTCTGAGCCTACTAAACGACCAAGTGAGACTACATAGATTGCAGGGTAGAGACCCAAGGGAAGGTACATGCATCATCATGATTTTGTTTTACTTGATTTGGGTATTCTGGGAAAGAAATTTAAATAATGTGATAAAATAAAACCTTGAGTTTTTCCTTACTACTTGGGTTTAGCCGATCTTTGTTTACCGTACAACTATGGCACCTGGACTTCATCCCCAGGTGGCTCAGACGGCCGAGGCCCAGTAGATCCAGGCGGTCGATCAGTTGAGGATTGACCGAGAGGAGGAAGATAGCCAGTGGCAGAAGACTCTCCATTCTTTCCAGTAGTAGAACCTCAAGAAGTACGAGGGTAGTACTTCGGATACGGAGACAAAAGGGTGTCTTGAGGAGCTAGGGATCACTTTTACAATGATTCATGCTTCGAGGTAGTACTGGGATCCCCTAGTAGTCAGTTAGGTGAGTGGTGCGGCACGACAGTGGTGGACTCTCTACCTCGGAGAGAGGATAGAGGCAGAGGTTCCATGGGCTGACTTTGAGAATGAATTCCGAGAGGAATTCCTTTCTTCCATGATCAAAGAAGAGAAGCAACAGGAGTTACTCTCCCTTTAGCAGGGGAGTATGTCAGTACAAGAGTTGGGGATAAAGTTCAAGGATCTCCTGCTCTTTGCTGTGGATCTCTTTCCGGATGAGGAGTCTCAGGCAAGACGTTTGGCCGAGGCGCTTCGTCCTTTGCTCCAGTAAGCTGTCACCCCCTTCACCCTTCCAACGTACTTGGCGGTACCGAAGAAGTAAGAGGATGTAGAGAGGATGCACTCACTGGGAAGTTCACCATGAGAGGGGATCCAACTAGTTTCATCAAAGGGGAAGGCAGTCTGTAGCAGGTCTCCTGCGATGGGACCTTCCAAGTTCAGTCCAGTGGGGAGCAGGCCCCAGCAGTTCCAGTTCAGATCTTCAGGTCCTCGTCCCTTTTTCATGAGACGAGGGCCAAAGTTTTTTTCTTGTGGAGGTTTCGGGCACGTTCAGAGTCGGTGCCCGAACTGACCTCAGTACGGTGGAGGTGGGCAGGTTCAGTTCCCACCTCAACAGAACCAGTTGCCGGCAAGGCCCTTCAGTAGCAGCAGGACCATGCACCTCCGAGGGAAGACTTTTCGGGAGGAGGCCGACCTCAGGGTGCTCCTTAGGGAACTCAACTAGGGTGTGGTCGGGGAGGTGTATGACATCAGAGAGGTAGAGGAGATGGGCATGGACAGTTGTACGCAACAGTTTTGGCAGCTCCGGCAGGATGAGAAGTGGTGCGAGGTACAATTTGTTTGTTCAACACTCTCTTTTATGATTTGTTAGATTTAGGAGCTTCGCACTCCTTTGTTGCACCTAGTCTAGCCCATGCTTTAGGACTAGACACAGAGAGACTTTCCATACCACTGGTGCTGAGTACACCAGTTGGAGGCCAGACCATCGTATCTTGTGTTTTCCGGGGATGTGGGCTGACGTTGGGACCACATCGATCTAGTGGGGTTATTCTTTTGCTACAAATGCAGCCATACGATGTCATCCTAGGAATCGATTGGTTATTTTCTGTTAGTTCCATTATCAACTGCTTCCTGATAAGAGTCGTGTTCTCCGACGTGGACGGGAAGATTGTAGCTTTTGTTGGTGAGAGGAGCTATCAGGCGGGAAGACAGCATGTGGAGCCTCTCCTTTCCTTGTTAGGCGGGTTATTAGTGGTTCCAGCTGATACGGAGATGATGGATGTCACGAAGGTTTTTGGGGAGTTCCTCAATGTTTTTCCTGAGGAGGTTGTGACTCTACCCCCCCCCCCCCCCCTCGACGTGATGTTGAGTTCGGGATAGACATTCATCCTGGTGCCTGTCTGATTTTGATGGCCCCTTATCGAATGGCACCTTTAGATTTGCGGGAGTTGCGAATTCAGATTGACGATCTGATGGAGAAAGGCTTTGTTTGACCCAGCGTGTCACCATGGGGTGCTCCAGTTTTGTTCGTGAAGAAGGCAGATGGTGGTCTTAGGCTATGCATAGACTACCGAAGATTGAACCAGGTAACGGTCAAGAAATGTTACCCCCTCCCAAGGATAGATGATCTCTTCGACTAGCTGAGGGGAGCATGTTGGATTTATAAGAATGATCTACGATTAGGATATCATAAGCTGAGGTTGAAGGAAATTGACATCTCGAAGACGGATTTCAGGTGCAGGTATGGGCACTTCGAGTTTATAGTGATGCCATTTGGAGTAACAAATGCACCAGTTCTGTTCATGGGACTTATGAACTTTGTCTTCCGAGAGTTTCTGGACCAGTTCATCGTTGTGTTTATCGATTACATCCTAATCTACTCAAGATCATAGGAGGATCATTTTGAGCATCTCAGGGCATTCTTGGAAGTCCTTCGACACCACCATATTTATGGGAAATTGTCGAAGTTTAAGTTCTTGATACAAGAATTACACTTCCTTGGGAACGTGGTGTCTCAGCATGGAGTGTCAGTGGACCCGTCGAAGGTGGAAGCAGTTGTTTCTTGGGCAGCACCCAAGAGTGTGGTAGAAGTTCGTAGTTTCCTGGGGTTAGCAGGATACTATTGGAGGTTCGTTTCAGACTTCTCTCGAGTTTCTTCTCCATTGACATCTTTGACTAGGAAGAACCATGTCTTCCTATGGAGAAAGCAGTTCCAGAAATTTTTCAACTACCTGAAGGAGAAGTTGTCTAGTTCTCCCGTACTCAGGTTTCCATAGTAAGGTTTGTCGTATGAGGTGTTTTTTGATTCTTATGGCATTGGTCTGGGGTGCGTGCTGATGTAGAAGAAGGGTGTGATCAGTTCTGGGTCTAGTTAGTTGTGCCCTCACGAGCGTAACTATGCGACCCATGACCTGGAGCTTGCAGTAGTAGTGTTCGCATTAAAGTTGAGGCGACATTACCTCTTTGGGGAGATCTTTGTGGTCTTCTCAGATCACAAGATCCTGCGTTATATCTTCTCCCAGTGTGACCTGAACCTGTGGCAGTGGACATGGGTCATATATCTCCAAGACTATGACTTTGAGATCTCTTACACTGATGGTAATGGAAATGTTGTGGATGATGGCCTGAGTAGGATGTCGCATAAGGAAGTGGTTCGGGAATCCGCTGATGCTTGGAAATTGATGGGAGAGTTGGATTCCTTGCACTTGGATGCAAGGGAAAAAGGTGTTACAGGTTGTTTGTTTTAGATGACGGTGCAGTCCTCCTTGTTACAGTAGGTAGAAGAGTCTCAGTGGGGGGACTCAGAGGTAGAAGTGATGCGGGATCGTGTCGATCAGGGGAACATTCCAGAAAGATGGTCAGAGGACATCTAACATCGGATGATTTTCCATGGGAAGTCGTTTGTTCTAGAGGAAATGCATGAGGGTGTTCTCCGTGAGTTCCATATCATAGCCTTGGTGGTACATCCAGGAGTTTCAAAAATGTACCGAGGCCTGAGGGAACAGTTTTTGTGGCCTGGGGTGAAATGGCCAGTGGAAGAGTTTGTGGCTAAATGCATAGTGTGTCAGCAAGTGAGGGTCGAACACCGTGTTCCCAGTGGGTTGTTGCATCCTTTAGTTGTCCCCGAGTGAAATTGGGATGAAATCTTAATGGACTTAGTCATAGGACTACCCAGAGCTCAGGGTGGTTATGATGCTATCTGGGTTGTGGTGGATCTACTGACGAAATCAGCTCACTTCTTAGCAATTAATGAGTCAGGCCCAGTGAGTATCTTAGCACAGAGGTATGTAGATGAGGTGGTGTGTTTTCATGGAGTCCTGAAGACTATCATCGTGGATCGGGATACTCGGTTTACCTCATGAGTCTAGAGGGGGTTACAACATGCTTTTGGAACCCGGCTACACCTTAGCACTGCTTTCCACCCCCAGACCAACGGGCAGATAGAGAGGACTATCCAGATGTTAGAGGACATGCTACGATCATGCATTCTGGATTTCGGAGGATCATGGGTATGACACTGGCCTTTAGTAGAGTTTGACTACAACAACAGCTTCCACTCTACTATTTTCATGGCACCGTTTGAGGCTTTGTATGTAAGACTATGTCGTTCACCCATTTGTTGTGCCGAGGTTGCTGAGACAGGTTCTCTTGGGCCAGAGGTAGTTCAGAGCAACATAAAGAAAGTCCATCTTATACGTGAGAAGATGAAAGAGGCTCAGGACCGACATAAGTCTTATGTTGATCGTCGGAGGAGGCCCTTAGAGTTCGATGTGGGAGATCATCTGTTCTTGAAGGTTTCTCCTCGACAGGGGCAGAGGAGGTTTGGGAAAGGGAGTAAGCTCTCACCTAGGTTCATCAGACATTTTTAGGTGCTGAGGCAAGTCGGCGAGGTGGCATATCAGCTGGCCTTGCCACCTCAGTTGGAGAAATTTCACGACGTCTTCCACGTCTCCCAGCTTCGTCTGTACTTACACGAAGAATCTCATGTTATCGACTGGGGAGAGTTAGACATGGGAGACGACACGACCTTCGAGGAATGACTAGTCAGAATCGAGGATCGTAAAGAGAAGGTGCTCCGTGGACGAACCATTCTGTTGGTTCCTATGTTGTGGAGGCATGGCAGCCATGAAGAGAGCAATTGGGAGTGGGAGACCCAGATACATGCTCATTACTCGGAGTTGTTTTGACTTGTGTTTTTTCTTTTTCTTCTGAGCTTTGTGTTGATTTTGTACCTTGTACCTTTTATATATGGAATGCTTGGCTTGTCGGTTATGAGACCTTTTGTTTCCTTGATCTCTAGGAGCGTGTAACATGTACGGGGATGTGGGGAAGGGAAAACCTGATCCTTAATTGAGAAACGTGAATGAGGATGCGATTGAACCTGTGTAGGCGAGTCAGTGCCGCCTAAAGCAGATAATATCTCGACATTGGAAAGGGAATTTTCCCTAAACCACGTGTTCGGGCATTGTGTTGGTTGTGTGGTGTTGGGGGTAGTGTAAGATGGAAAATCCAAATATATGGAAGTGGGAAGGCCCAATCCTTAATCGAGACGCATTAATGTGGATGCGATTAAACCTGTGTAGGCGAGTCAGTGCCACCTAAAGTGGATAATATCTCGACATAGGAGAGGGAATTCCTAACACCTATGATTTGGGTTGTTGGTTGAGTTCCTGTTATAAAAAGATCCCTAATGGGTATCTTGTTGGGTTCCTCTGGGTTGGTTTTGAATTCTCGTGGATGAGAATGTTTTAATAGGTATCTGATGTAATGGCTCGGGCCTCTCTGGCCCATTACTTTGTCAAAAAGAAGGCCATAAAATGTTCTGGAGGGTAAAATGGACTTTTCCCACACTCTCCAGAATTTTGAAACTACGCGCCGTTTAGTGTGAGTACATGTCGTGTACCCCCACGTCGGGTATACCCCGTGTTGGAGGCGGTGTCTTTTCCATGTGAAGTAAATGGATACACGCCGTGTACCCTAAACTACACGTCGTGTAGTCCCTCCCCATGTACGCGTTACTAGTCAACGGCCGTGTGCCATGTTGGAGCTGTGTCCTTGCAGTGTGCAATAAATGGGTACACGCCGCGTGTCTAAACTACACATCATGTAGTCCCTCCATGCGTATGAGTCAACCTCAAACCATGTGTTGACCAGTCAACGGCCGTGGAGCTGTGTTGGAAGTCGCGTGGAGACCATGTGAATTAACCGAGTACACACCATGTACCATAAAGTACACACCGTGTACTTTTGCCTTTCTCACCTATAAAAGGAGGGGTCCCCTCCTCCTTTTCAACACACCCCTCTCCTCCCCTCTCCTCCCCTCTCATCTGATCAAAGCTCTCCTAAGAGACTTGAAGGCTCTTTCTTCCATAACTTCTTAGTCCGATCTCGGATTAACAATCTGTCAGCGGCCACGGGATCGTAACGACGAGGCGACTCTTCCGAGCTTGGATCCTTTGTCTTTCCTTCGGACTTTACTTTCCGAATTCCACCTGAAGAGGTTTTTCCGGGAACCGAAAGAAGTGACGGACGCCGACAGACGTCTTCTAAAGTTGATCCGGGGGAGTGTTGTGATCAGAACCTCTTGAGGTAGTGATTTTACCTTCGTCTCTCTAAATTGTACATCATGCGGGGTGGGTTTCCTCTTGGTTACATGAAACACTTTTGAACCCATCTAATTAAGATAATAACTGGCTATATAGCGGGGATGGGAAGTTGTGAATTCAGTTACTTTTTTTATATATCCTGTGATATTATGTTGTGAATTAAATAGGCTTATGCCTACTGAAAATCACGGTCATTGGGGGCCTTTCTTGCACAATTAAATGTTGCCCTGTCTTTCTAGACCATTTTTTTGAATGGAACATTTTTTTTGTGGAATTTGGTTAATCACGTAAAGTTGGCTGATTAAATGAACATCTAGAACCCTTGTGTGATGACCCCGGTTGAACAAATTGGCATAATGAACATGTTGGTGTTTCCTTGGAGACGTGGCATGTGGTAGGGGTGTTTTGTGGGTTTTTGTGGATCGGGTGAGTAGTGGGACTGCGTTTTACTTGGTTGTGGGTTAGTGTGAATGCTACATTGGGGATGGGAAGAGAGGTAGTGATAAATGGTATTAAATAGATAATGATGTACGAGTTTCAGTGTGTTTTTGGTTGTGGTGGTTGGCAGCGGGGCTGCAGGGATGGGTTTGAATGTGAGCAGGATATGGGTTGTGAATAATAAATAAAATTGGAAGAGTTAATGAATGGTGGGTCATGGTAATGGAACGAGATTAATAATCAATGGGGCTGGTTTGTTAATAAGAAGGGACTTGGTTGTGTTTCTTGTGTTTTCCTAACTTGACTTGTGGATGGAAGGGATATGTTTTACAAACGATCGATGTGGTTGGTTGTGGATAGTTTCCCAGTAGTTAAGGAACTAAATAAACTATTTATGTTGTAACGTAAAAACCTAAATGTGGTTGGGGTTGTTTGTTGTATTCATGCTTCATGGTAGCAGTGCCGAGGCACGTGCTTAGTTTCTCTATTTAGAAGCCATAGGTTGGGATGAGCGGTTTCTATATATATATATATCTGTATCTTTTGTGTTTTATCACACCCCACCCATGTTGAGAACTTAGTGCCAAACACTCCCATTTCATGGCAGAGGGTGTTTTTCCCTTAGTTACTAGCTCCTTCCTACTCTTTCTTCTCTAGGCTGTGATGGCTTGAGGTGACCTTACACCTAAGACTCTTCGGGTAGGTTTTGATTGGGGTGGATTGGCCCAAGACTCTTCAGGAAGGCTTACTTTTTCCCAAGAATATTTGGGATGAGGCCCTGGTGTGTGCATGCAGGATACATGGTTGTGAGGCCCAGGTGTGTGCGGGCGGGATACGTGGTTGTGAGGCCCAGGTGTGTGCGGGCGGGATACGTGGTGGTGAGGCCCAGGTGTGTGCGAGCGGGATACGTGGTTGTGAGGCCCAGGTGTGTGCGGGCGGGGAGAGTGTGGCAGTGTCAGGACATTCACCGTTAGGAAGAGCAGCTAACTAATTTGAAATGGTGCGGGGTACCCAACACTCTTGTTCTTATATACTACTACTACCTTTTGTGATTGTGTTTTGGTGAGTGTGGCTGGTGAGGTTGGGTGGATATAATTCCTTGCTAGGTTTCTTCTATTGTTCTCACGGGAAATTAGGATGTCTCCCCACTTGTGCATGAGAGCTTTAGGTTTCCCTACTGAGTATACTTGTATGCTCACCCTATGTTTACTTTCAGGTTTCCAACAGGACTACCAGGGTCATGCAGGACCCTACTAGTCAGAAATTTGGAGTTGTTGTAGTTTATTGTACATGTTTCTTTTGGTATTGTACTTTGAGATTTATTATACTTTCACCTTGTTATAAAATTGTTTAAACATGCATGTGGTCTTGGTTTGGGTTTATTTCTATACACTAGTTCTTTTCCTTTTTGGTGGTTGACTTGTCCTATTTACTGATCTTAAAATAATAAAAGGGTAATGCCTCCCATAATTGTGAAAACTCATACCCTTGGTGATAGTCGCCAACCCGGGGCCTACTAAAGGCGGAACTTGGGGGGGGGGGGGGGTCATTATCTCCCTTTCACCATTGCCAGCTCAGGAGGGGCATCTTTGGTGGGAGGGGGGCATGAAACATGTGCATTATCCAATGTCTCGTTATTTATCTCAGGTAATTTAGGAACAAATAGTCTCATTCCAATCTATATATCATAATTATCATCAATATAGATCTCATATAGCTTCCATTTCATTTCATATTTCACCATATTTTGGAGCTTCAGATCACCTCTTTATGCCTCCATAATCATATATTGGATGGATGGTTGGGAAATAATTTAGGAAATGTTGGATGTATTCCCAACTACTATGATATTTATTTTGATAATTTTCATTTCAATAATTATAATGTCTTTCTAAATTTTCATTATCAAGAGTGAATCATGTTATTTTCATCAAAAAACATTAGCTACATTGTTCTCCATTCCCTAATGGTGGTTAATAGATCAATATTAGTTCTTTTTTAGTTGTAACGATATTATTTGACACATGTTGATATTATTATATTTGAATACATATATTATACTCTTATGATTTATTTATATGTCACACATCTAACCACTTAGATAGTTCCTCTAAATATTTAGAGCTAAGAACAAATCTACTAACACCAGATTATGCATCATGAAGTTATTCTCATGGATATGAAACTACCTTGAGGAATAGGATGTCATATATTGATTTTTCCTAACCACACTACCCAATTTAATATTTGATGAATTAATTTACACCACATAAGATTCTCCACTTTTGTGTAGTGTGAGTACAGATAGATTGATTTCTCTCTTATTATGATCTGTGATCCTTTCCTAACATTCTTTCGACTATACATAATTTACCCATTAATTGATAACATAGTTAATAATAATGAAAATTATGATAAATTAATCATAAAATGTCTATATTACAAAACCAATACTAAAAAAATATATATTTCTGTGACACAAGAGTGATTGGGCCTTTAACACCTAATGTTTTTGAGAATTATTTTCTCTCTATTTAATTTAACAATTGTGATATGTTTTATTCTAAATAATACCGAAGATAGTTTATTTTATATTAAACAACTATATTTGGATATAATTATATGAAACCCTGATTTAATCATGAAAAAAAGAAATATAAACATTTGGTTTCGCTAAAAAATTATTGGTCATCTTCCATTACAAGCAATAATGAGTTTCCTCAATGGCTTTCGTAACACGCAAGACCGAGTTTTATTGAAAAATAATATATAATTCAAATATAATTAATTAATATAATATGATATAACCTAGATGTTAAATAAGAGGATATAAATAGTTTTAAATAATTTATGTAAAATTATTATTCACACCATATAATATGAATTCATATGTTACCAATTAAATATATATAAATATTAATACTGAATGAATGTAAAAGGAAAAATTATTATTTATATCATAATAAAATTGTTTTACCTTAAAAAATAATTTTTTTACCCTAATAAGTAAAATTAAATACAATTGTTAAGTGATATAAATTTAACATAAATATTTTATATTAAATAAAATAATTTTAATATCCAATTAATATATTTGATAGAGATAATATAGGAAAAACTCAATTTTTTCATAAAAACATATATTTTTATAAATTTAGTTTGATGGGATTTTAATAGAGAATCTATTTTAATCCCAAAATTATCACTAATACTTAATTAATATATCAAAAATGATCTTCATATTTGAGAGTCAAACATAAAATTATCTTAGGATATTTTTTTGGTATTCATGGTTTGGATTAATGTTTTAATAAATAGTAAAAAATAAAAAACTTTTGTTCAAAAATATTTTTTTATATAATTTTATTTTTATTTTAAATTATAATTTAATTTTTTTAAATATAATTTATATTATATACTTATAATTAATAAAATTTAGGTCATTTCAATTAATTTTAACGTGAAATTTGATATAAAAAATTAACAAACATTGGAATGTTTTTATGTTAAACACCATCATTTTCCATCCAATTGTAAGTCTAATTTTAAATTAATTTCTTCCACTTCGATGATATAGAAATTTATAAATGGGTTCCAAATTTGTAATAATAATATTTTTTATTTTATAATATGGTTAGCATGTTCTTTGAAAAAATTTAATAGTGAATGTGATTAAAATTATTTAAACCAATGAATGTAAAATTAAGCTTTACAGATGACTAAAACATTAAATTAAAAACTGAAATTACATTTAATGTTTTCCAAAAACAATTTTATAAAAATAATTAATCCATAAAATATTCATTATTATGTTTTTTTTTGTTTTTTATTACTATTATTTTGAAAAAACATGGGCACATGTAACTTGATTTCAAAAATGCCATGTGTGACGTTTTCATTCCCTATATGATGCCACTGACTATCCCAATTCTTCCACATCTCATCCCAAAAAGGATAGAACATGATTTTCCCAAAAAAAGTACCAATAATCCAACCTTCCTCTATAAGTCTTCTCATTCGGAAGATATCCTTCCATGTAAGGATTTTGGGACAAACCAAAATGAGTTACCTGATTATGAGGTAACACCTTCTCTCAAGCTCCATTATTTTAATTTCTTTCTCTAAACATCCACCAATTATATTCCTTGATTTTATAAGAAAACCAGTATAATAATTATATTATTATGTTTTTATTCTAATGGTTCTACCTATACTTACACACACCTCCGCTTAATGGGTAAGAAACATATTTTTTTACGTGTAAAATGAAATATGGCCTCACAAAATGGTGATTGTTTTTTATTCATTTTCCACCTATCATGATGAAAATTATGTTGGAAGAACTATTTATATGTGTAATATATTATATGTATTATTTATTTAATATTATTTAATTTTTATAAACATATATTTTTATACATTACACTTTCAGTTAATATGATAATTTCACTTGATGAAATGTGGACTACCACCCCATCAATGTTATATGATTCATTCATACACTACATAAAACGTATTGGTGATGTGTTTAGTGAATTTATATTAAATATATAAAATTTAATTTATACTCTAATAATATTATATAGATATATAAATATATATAGTATTCATTCATTCTTTAAATTCGATAATATAGGGGGAAACATCATCCACACATATGTATGACTTACCATCTCCATGAACGATGTATTCCATTCAAAAATTATATATTCAATATATTAATATAATATATATAAATTATTTTTATATCATGTTTTATATTCAATAATCACAATATAAGTATAAGGACCAATGAAATATCAAATTATGACATAAGAAATAAACAATGAGAATATTATATAAAGATAACACTAAACATATGATTGATAAAAATCAGCTAATATAAGGTCGTAATAAAACCATATATGTTATTTTATATTATAATTTTATTTTATAATAGATTTATAATAAATTTATATTTATTATATATTTTATTTGAACAAGTATAATGAGATTAAATAGCCAAGGTTAGGGGACTTCATATAGCATTTTATTTCCGTGAGATACATTCCTTATTCACCGCCCATGGATTTATTAAATTATTATCATAATAAATTTTATTTATTTCAACATATCCAATTTATTATCCTTATTTCATGGAGATAAATATTGAAATATTACATAGTCAACAAATTGTTTTTCCTCGATATTCCTTATTCGATACTCAGGTTTTGTTATGCACATAACTTTTTTTAGATGTTTATATATGTCCATATTAAAGGTAATATCATGAATATATTTATTTTTTGGTATATTAATCTTAATTAAATTTACATTTATTATATCTAGAGTATGATCCCATGTTACCAATTGTATATATTTTAGTGAAACGATCTATTCAATTTTTGAGATTGTTTAGGATTATGCTTAAATTAATGAAATATCTTAATCAATGTCTCAAGAGAATTAATGTATTTTCTAATTATTTTTTTAATGAAAACATATTCATATATTAGTAACAATTTTTTCTAGTTTGGTAGAAATTTTAATAAATAATGTGTTTTTATGAAATACCTCATTTATCATTCATTCAGTTAGAAAACAATTTTTTCTAAAAATTGTAATAAGAATATATTCCCAATATCCTATAGTTTATAAAAATATATTTACCATTTTTTCTTTTAACAATATTTTAAAATGAATATTATTTTAACATTCAGAACATGAAAATTTTATAACCTATTTACCCTGGAAAAAAATATTCATTTTATATCTTACGACATTTATAGACATACCCTCTATCATTTCATAATTCTTACTTTTCATTTCTAAAATTAAACTTTTTAATTACATTTTTAAAATTATTTTTCAGGATAATTTTTTATCAAAATTTATTCATAATTCATTTATATGTCTTCTATGAAAAATGTATTCAAAAGTGTTTTCAACATTATTTTATATTATTTCATGGAAAAATGTTTCTAAAATGTATTAAAACATTATTTATATATTTTTATAATATTTTAAAAATAATTTATTTAAATAAAATATCAACATTCCTTCATTTTATTCATGTAAAAAATAATTCAAAACAATTTGAATCATTATTTTTATTTTTTATAATTGTGTTAAATGAAAAGTATTTTTAAAATGGATTGATGCATATTTTATATATTTTCAAGAAAAAAGGTTTTCAAAATTATATAAAATAATATTTATATGTTTTTATTGTATTTTATAAAAAAGTTAATTTAAAATTTTTCTATTTATTAAAAATCATATTTCCAATAATAATGGATATTTTTATCAGGAAAAATTTTTAAAGATAATTCAAAAAACATTTCCTTCTAAGATGTCTTATATTCATCTATCCTAGGCTTTATATGAAATGATATAAATGATCCATTAATATTCATTTTATGAATGGCTTATGCTTCGTTACATAGTCTTTACGAATCTGCTTTCACCTTCACGAGTCATATTTTTAGGAAATCCATTTCTATTTCCAGGGTTATTCTTCTGATGAAAATATTATATATCCCTTAATTTTTTAGTGGTAATTATATTTTTATTTTTTTATGATACCAATTTAATTTCATGTGTTTTGATATGATTTTTAATGATTTCAAAAACATATATGTATGATTTCACAATGAGGTATGGGGGAAATATATCACCCACTAATGCATTGGTAAAAGATTTATTTCTTAGGAGATATACATAGAAGAAATAATAAATGAACTGGATTCATTATTTCCGGGAAATTACAAGAATAGAACTTGGTTCAGTATTGCAGGGAAAGAATGGGAAATGAAATTTGTTCAGTATTATAGGGGGTGGATCAATGAGTGAACTTGATTTAGTAATACATGGAAATAATACAGTGTGAACCGGGTTCTGTAAATTATGTTGTCAACTAAGATGTAATTGGCAGCAATGTATTGATGAGTATGCAATTCAACATATATGATTATGTTTCGTTCAAAATAGCCAATTTTATTCCAATGTTATATTTTCATATCATTTTTTTTCTTATGTTCCATGTCTTATGAAATTTAATGATTTAGGCCAGGATTCATGTATATGATCTTTGATAAGTATGGTATGATATTCTATTTTCATGATCATGTTATCATACACTTGTTTTCGGATTATAATTACATATCTCCCTTGTTTACTTTTATTGAAAATTTTATGTAACATTTATTTTCATTTCTTAGGTAATAAAGATATTTATTATGTTTGGGGTGTATAAGAGCGGTTTAATTAAATATTATCTTAGTGGTGAATAATTTAGCTCACATATTTATCAGTTTTTATGTTTCATTGTTTCCAAATTCATTGGACTACAATGTTATTTGGGGGGTTTATTTGTAAAATTTTATATGTATTTTCCAAATGTTATTAAATGTTAATGTATAAAAAGAGAGGTTTACTAAATGTATAATAATCAATACAATTTTTTATGGTTCCACATAAATTCACTCACATTATATCATGGTCCCCAAGAATGCAACTTGATGAGTCCAAAATCATATTTTCTAAACATAACGTACATTCTCTCAATCGTAAGTGTCTCTAACATAGTCCTTTGATTTTATTCATGTTTCATAACACTGAATTATGAAATAAGAATATCATAAAAAACACTATAATTTTTTTTCATCATAAACACTATAAAAGATATTCTTCAAATCCATAATTATTTAAGGGGGATTAATATGTTTTAAGAGATTCACTATGAAATCATAGTTCATATACCTTCTATTGAATTATTTTTTCTGAATACATTCCATTACCTTCTATTCACGATATCTATAATGATGATCACATTGTATATATAATGAGATTCACAAAATTTATAAAAGTATGGACCAATCCTTTATCGGGATACTTGTTCTTTATTATGATCTTTTTAAGCCTTGTATAATTAATACACATCAATATTGATCATTACTTATTAGTGAAAAATAGAACTATTCAGCCCCAAGGTGATGCACAAGGTTATATAAACCGTTTATCTAAATTATCTTTTATTTTATTATTTAAGGATTCATGTTTGATTATGGTTATCATGTATGGACATTTTGAGAAAGAAGTCCCTCTTGGTTTGAGATCTATGAAGGACTCCACCTAATGATATAAATATTTTCTTTAAATTATTTAGGAGAGAAATTAGTGAATTACCGATAAATTGGTATATCCTCCTCGTTGACACCTTCCAAGGACTCAATCATTTTGGAATGGTATGATTCTATGTAGGGTAATGAGACCCACAACATTGATAAATTTTCCAAAGTGGTTTTATGGTTATCCATGCATTTTTATAGGATCATTAGATGGTATAGAATATGAACATTGAGATACTTTTCCCAATAGATGTTGTGAGACATATATAATTAGAAAAAATAAATTCCCATTATAGCATCAAATTTAACCAAGGGAATAATTAAAATAATCAGTTGACGAATAATCCCATATATTATGATAGGATATGTGTCCAACAATTTGGTTGCATAGAATTATCCCCCTAGAGTTTTTAATGATATCTATACATTAAGGAATCTAGGATACAATTCAATAGATATAGAATACTTGTATGATATAAAATAATTAATAGAACAAGTATCAAATAAAATGGATTTCCATTACTGATTGAATATGACATATACCTTGTACGACCTATTTTTCACACTACAAATTAGAAATGTTGATAGAAAAAGACATACCTTGATCAACTATATTTGGTGAGGACTAACATGGATTACCTTAAAAGAATCTAGGTTAAGTGAACTGACTTGTATCATTACATTTCTCCCTTCAGTGGATACATTGAACAATTGATGGTGCATTAGGAGGATCCATCCATTCATCCATCATGTTTGTGGGAATCAAATTGTACTCCTTATATTCATGATCACGATGTAATTATATAAAACTCCATATGAATTTTCTTGTCTATTTGGGAAAATCTTCATGATGCTTCTTCCCACATATTTCACATGTGGGTAGTTGGATCCTCTTTAATTCTTTTTCATTTCAACCATAAACAAGAAACTACAATATTCTATTCCTTTATCAACATCCATGGGACTATTCAAGGAACTCCTTCTATTCTTTGAGATCATTGAAAAAAATACTTTATAACTCCCACTGGCTTATATTCCTTAATCATTTCTATAGTTTTGTTTTAAACAACAATAGAATATAACTATTTTCAATCATTATTGGTCAAAAAAACCAGATCCATATCTAGTGATCCTATTGATTTTTTCATCCTAATTTATGACAGAATCACCTTCCTTTTTTCTCATATCTATGAATTATCTCTCAATATTTGATTGAATATTTTGGGAAAAAACATGGTAATAAATATTTTCTTACTGCCTTCCCAGTACATCTATTCCATTTAATTCATTTGTACAGTGTTCAAAATAATATCCCATCCTTGGTCAGGATATTAATCTAAAAAATGATCTTATAAAGTCACCATCTCATTCTAAGAACAATTGATAATAGAAAATATAATATCTATGGAGTTATACCGCTATTTTAATAAAAGTGGATTAAATGTTCCAGAAAATTTCGACTATCATTACTTCATAATAAACTCAATGTCTAGTAAATCAATTTTATTTTAAAGGTGTACTTTTTATATTATTGATGTTATTATTCATAGCCTATGATATCTTGTCACGAATCTCCATAATGTATTTTAATTCCCCCCTCTCAGCATTTTGTGTTTTTTATACAATGATTCAATTTTACATCATAATATATATTATCTTGTATTCTTTAGTTTCACATAATTTTATAAAATAGAAAAGGTTTACTCAAGTATTAATTTAAAAAATATTGAATAAATAATTTAGCCTTTCTACCAATGAACTCTAATCACACATCATATAAAATTCCAATATTAATCATGTAGTAAAAAATATTCTTTATATAATGGTTTTCAAATATATTTATTTTCCCATATATGTTTGAATATTATTTTCTATTTCTAATTCCAAAAACTAATATAAACTCCATCTAATAAAAATAATATTGAACCAACTATTTCATTCATGACTGTTAATTAATTTTAATGAATACATAATATAGTAGCATTACAAATATTTGATGTAATGGTTTATGGTATTAGGAATGTTTATGGAAATACTTAAATTTCATATAATAAAACAAAAATATTATTTAATTAATTATTATATATCTTATTAGTTCCCATATCACTATCTATAGTATAAGAAATCACTGACTAACTAAAATCATTGATATGGGTTATCTAAAATCCAAGTAAAATGATGAATACAAACATGAATCAATATAAAATTCTAGATTATTATCATAAAAATCATAACATAAGAATCAAATTATCATAATCAACATGTGGGATAAAATGGTTTATGTAATAAAATATATAAATGTATAAAAAGCATACATCTTTTCTTAGGTGTCAAATTCCACACATAGTTGTGAACGAAGAAAAAATCATTTTCACACCAAAGATATGTGCATAATCATAACATTGTTGTTGGGAAAAATCTAGAATCATATTCACCTATATTTCACATCATATAATGCAATGAATCACATTACACAATGAATTAGTGGTATTTATAATTAAAATCCCACCCTTCACAACAAAAAATTTTTTATTTATGCATTCTATAAAATATTATAGTAGTAGTTATAAAATAACTCTTTGAATGGAATGTGTTTCATTTGAAATTAATAAATTATACATTCATGAGTAACTCTGGAAGTACCAAATGAATAAGTTAAAAACATAGATTGTATATTAATCATTAATCTTAAATGAGTAAGAAACAATGTTAAGATGAGTTATGATGTGTTTTGGAATGTAGTGTTCTTTTGAAATATCATTGTATTTGTCATCAATACGCAGCGGAAAAATATATATTATCTAAATTAATAAGAAAATAAAAGTAAATCATAATTAAGTATCACTAGAGGATTATCAAAAATTATATTTGTCATGAATGATGTGTAACCCAACGAAAGTGAGTTTGTTTTGAGAATCATCTTACCTTAATTCCTACCATATTGCATCATTTTCTACCTCAAAAACAATAAGAATATATGTTTTTAAAAATTCTTCAATAAGTATATTATAGTTACATTATAAAATATTTATCTATAATAATCCTTGTAATAATTCCATAATTTCTATTTCTGACATTGGATCATTTTTATATCATGTTTTCATATAATTTATTTTTCTCATCTATGTCGTTAGTTTTATCTAGGTAATTTTTGAATATGTATAATAAATTAAAGAATCATAATAATTTTATTTATAAGTTTATATATAAGAAACTATTTTTTTTGAAATATTCATAGGGATGTTGATATCAATTTAGTTGGATACATCCTCGTTGGTGATTAACAGACCATTATCAAGAATGATGTCAGTTTGTGAAGAAAAATCGGGATAAAACATTAATATGCAAGAAATTTAATTCTTAAATAATTTTAAGAACATTAATATAATGATTAAATTTTATATTAATTAAATAATACAATGATTTATTTGAATTGAATTTTGGATAGGAGATTTGAAAAATAGAAAACTAGTGAATAGATGAAAAGAAAAGACATTTTTCAATGCAACATCTTTTTTATAATACTATATCTCCTTTTATTTTTTTGAGTTGAATTTATCCAAAATGTCCATATGGATTTAAGAGGCATAATGGGGGATATTATGGAAGATAATTTGATTTTTATGAGTTGGGAGAGTTTTTAAAAAAGAAGGTAGAAAAATAATAATACTTGAGGAGAGATATATTTTTATGAAAAAGTATTAAATAAAACAATACTTCTAATGTAAAACATTTAATACTGAATTTTATACATTATATATCATATTATAAAATAATATAACTAGTTTTTTATGTTTAATAAAATTTTATGGATTGAATTAATATGTTTCATAAAAAGTAATGTGAAACTAAAGAAACATAATTATTTTAAGGAATCACATTTAATATCAAGTTTATGAATGTTATTTTTTGGATTGGAAATTTTTTATATTGTGTTTTAATGAAATATTTATGAAATAAAATATAGAATGTATTAACATAGATTTCAATAAATTATTTTTTCATAATTATATCATGAATTAGGTTATTTCAAATACATTGGCGATGTAAAAAACTATATTTTTACTATTCACCTGAAAATTGATTCATTTCAGAAAATTTACAAAAAATAAACTTTGTTTAAATTGGGGCATTATAATTTCTGATGTGATATTAATTTTACAAATAAAATATTTAAAATATTAATTTTAATATTAAATAAAAAATAATGATTTATTCAAAATACTTTAAAACCAAGATTATTAAAAAAAATCTTCACTTTTATTGAGTTTCTAAATTTGGATATTTATAATTTTTTCATTATATGATTTATATTCATATAATTTAATCATGATATATATTAATATGAATATTATTTTTATTTTTTATATATAATTACTATCTTGATTGTTTTGATACTATTCTTAATAATCAGGTTACTATAGCCACAATTGTGTTACTATTCTAATTTTAACATTAGTATTCCAATGAACCCTTTACCTCCTATAAATACAACTTAATTATTTTAAAAAATATTCAACTCATTTCCTATCATGTTTATATATTTTAATATTCTATAATAATTCAAGGACTACTAATACTTTTCTTCTTCTTTATAGTAATATTCATGGGGGTGATGTTTCAACAAGATTGTGATGATCTACATTTTAGCATTTTTTATTCTCTATCATATATTTTTTGTGTTCTTTTAATTTTTGGAATTATATTATATTTTATTCGGATTAAAGTATTAATAATTTGTTACAAATAATTTTTTTGGTTCCTCTATATGTTATATGTGTATAATATTAAATAATTTATTTTAACGTAGATTTATTTGTGATGAAAATGTTACTAATAAAACATGGGTTATTATATCCTTTATATATTTCCCAAAAAACATATTTATGATGAATAATAAACAAAAAAACATTTTATACCACTTTTTAATTTATAATATGAATCACTAAATTTGAATCTGGGTGCCTCCTGGCCTCATGAATGCATCCACACAATCAAGAGGTTTTGACTAAAAATAAGGGTTTATACACTATTTGGTTGAGAATATACAATTATTCGCCTTAACAATTTGTTTAATTAATAGTTAATTTCAATATTGTGGAAGAAATTTCAAAATATATATTAAATGGTATTCTTCGAATTGTCATTCATCAAGAAATATATAACAAATAATTATATAATGGCGGGTCAAATAAATGAATGAGATAAAATATTAAGTGAATAAGAAACCACACCATCAATTTTCTGTTTATGATGGTATCTCCTCTAAATGATGTTCTCTATCCCCTAGATCCAACTTACATTCCATTCCCAAGGACCTTGATCATGAATACTACATATCCATTGAGATTTCTTGCAGAGTGGAGTATAACCATAGTATGAAACCACTAATTAATCATTATCATAAGTATAAAATAATAACAGTATATTCAATGATAATAAATAAAAAAAGAAACAAAAAATAATGATTTATTGAGTGATCATGTGAAATCCAATAATACATCTATACCAACGATCACACAAATATATAGACATAATCATGATATATGACACGTATTAATGTTTACAACAAGGAAAAAAAATTGTATTCTGTTGACAACAAATGTCTTAAAAGACTCAGGAAAGACCAAAAAATTCATCATTCCCTATTAATCTCATGGGCTATGCTACAAGGCTAACACATTCTGACACTAACTCATGTCATGACACAAGGCCACTATAACATGACGTTGTTTCTATCATTAGGATATGAAATAAAAAACTTCTACATAATATTAATAATAGTAAGTTAATGTATAACCATAATTCCCTCATGTCATCCTATATTTTCCTCATGGCCCATCTTTCACTTGGTCCTATAGTCATGTCATATGTATCATCATATCCTGATCCCCTTCATAAGCCACTGAACCGTAATGGGATAACCAATAAATTTGGAACCATGAATTGATAAAAACACCACATAGAATAAACTCCATGAATCACATGGATATATTGTTTTCATATCATAAGAATAATATTTAATATACAAGGAATCAAATTGTATAGAAACGCACACACACATACAAAAGTGTTCATAGTCAATCATAGTGTCACATGGGACCCACATATACCCATGTTATTATATCCATGAATTATATCATGTGTTAAAACATACACAGAAGTGATCATACCCATTTACGTATACTGAATATAATAATAATGTTTTATATTGTTCCCATAATAATATTAATATCCTCTATATGTTAAGGAACTCGCAAGAATCTAAAGTCCAATGTTAACATCATGTTATACCATGATCAAAGACACTAAACCAACTTTTCAATCCAAATAAGAAATTAATCCATGGAAATAACACATAGTGATGATTTCCATCAATTATAGTCTTCATGTATGGTTTATAGAATGGATATTTTTTTACACTTTTAGTAACAGAGAATTGGTACCTATAATGTATCGTTTTGACCTTATTAAAAAAGAAAATCTTATCTATTATAGTTTTTGATTCTTCAATCTATTTTCATTCATGGATAGTCGATATGATTAATGGATATCAAATATAATAGCTTTAATTCAAGAAGGGTTAGTAAAATCACCATAAATTCATTTAAAATCCATCACAAAATTTTTGGGATCAAAATAATCATCAAGGTAAAGTTGATAGAATCCATTAATAGTGAAAATAATTGATTTATATTTCATTAAGTATCAAACATAATTATTTTAAATGATTCCACTTTCAACTTATTTATAATCATGAATACTGAAAATAGTTTCAGCTATTCAAATTCAATCTCATCCATCTTCATAACTTTCACTTAGCATCCTCCAATATTGTGTAGTATTCAACAAGGCCATGTAAGCACAACAACCACTATATAATGATTCCATATTTTGTTTTTCCCCTCACAATGGTATCTACCATGTGAATTTTGAGGTTTCTATTTGTTATAGTAGCTTCCTCACCATGTCCACTCCATCACTTGCCAATATTTTTAGATCTATTAATAATGTATTCTACTTAGGACCACTATTGATTACACCCCTGCACTAGAGTTTACCATTTTGGACCAAGGAGTCTCCATACCCACAAAATAATACACAAAATATCCCATTTTATTATTCATACATTGAAAAAACTAATATCCCCAATAGGGAATATAGAGTAAATTAATAAAAAATTAGGAAAAAATTTACATTTGTATAAATTTATTTAATATAATATTTTACTACCAGTATATTCATTCACTATGAAACCTACCCTTGAGTGTAAATTATATATAGGATCATGATTCAGGATTAATACACATATTGAATGAATTTGAAAATTAGTATATAATATCCCACACAAATGACAAATTTAGATTTGGTGTTAATGTGGTGTGGCTAGATCTTACCATAATTCATCCCTATTATGAATTTTGATGTGGAATGATTTTGAGTATAGATTCACGATCATATTTTAAAATTAAGACATATGAAAACAAATGGGTTTGTATATATTAGTGTGTATCATTATTTATTTTAGATGACTAATATTTTACTATAAAATTTATGTGTTTAGGATTGTGATATGTGTTGTGTGATTATGAAAAAAATAATTCATTTTTTAAAGAGAAATATATTTTTGGATGACTAATTAAACATATTAGGTTTTTCAATAGTTTCTTATGAGGAATTGAGGTTAAGAGTGTTCAATGGATACATTCAGTCCTATTTTACTCAATGTTATTTACAAATTATGTGTTGAATAACATATATTAATATTGATTTCTTTTATTTTATTTAATGAATTATATTTACATTTTTAATCAAATTATGGAATAACATATTGAGTATTGGGATATCCAAATCAAAAATATTATATAATATTTTTAACAACATAAAAGTGGTGTAACTAGGTAGTGATAACTCCATAGTTGATGTCCATAGAAAATGATTTGTTTTTTGAGACTATTTCGTGAACTAAATTGGGTAGAGGATGTTTAGGTTTTATTAAATGTTAGGTTTCCAATTATTATATATTATTATTATCTATCAAACATTTTGGTTATTTAATAACATATTCATCCAATATAACATTTTTATGTCAATGATTTATTTAGGATTAATTTTTCATCACATAATTCTGGTTTTATATTTACTATATAGTGTTCTTAGTCATCCAAATCATTTAATTTATTTAATTGGATAGATTTATATTCATTACGGTTGTTTAGAATCTATATGATATTATATTCTATATTCATCTGTAACAATACAACTCATTTTTGATACTAGGAGGGCTCTCCAATAGGCCAGTTAAGGATTTTTTGGTATAATATTCTTTTTTATTATATAGTATTTATTTTAGAATAAGGAAAATAAAGTGAAATATAATCAATCAAAAAATGGGTTATTATTTCAGGTAATTGATATCAATATAATGGTCTAGATAATAAATCTAGGATACAAAACATGAATCCCTGCAATATAGGGGATTCCATTAAAAACACACTAACATAATTACATTTGGAATTGATTTTAGGTATAGTTATGTCATAATGAGAATCATATATTATTTAAGATGTTATTAATGTGAATTATTTTATGTAACATTGGAGAATTTCTTGGATTTATTATTAGTAAATTCACAGTTTTCAATTAAATTTATTTCATCAATGTTCTATAGAAACAAATTTTATATAATATATTAAATTATATACTATATAGTGTGGAATAATATATGCGATGATGTAATTTAACAATGATTTGTCATATATCTCTTCATCTAAGACCTAGGATAGATCATTAAGCCATTTATGGATTACTCTAGGTACATAAGAATATGGGACATACACTAGATTCTAATGTGAGAATTGAGATAATAATATATTTCATTATGGTGGTTTAGACAACACATAATGATTTGAAGTTATACAATTATTACTACATGATTCTATACATATCAGGTGATCCCTATATAAGGGAGTTGATACATAGATATATGAAATTGGATTATGAAACATTAGGATGCAAGGACTAATTGGTGTGGTAAATTTTTTATAGGAAAATGGAATAATTGATGTTTTGGGTTTTCAAAATATTCTAATGCTTGTAAATATTTGTGAAATTTTAAAATTAATTTCCATTAAATAGTTTATTATAAGTAATAAAAATTTTAATACTGCAAAATTTTTTCTTATAAATTAATCAAATCGTTTTATAAATTTTAAGATACTAGGTTTTTGTACATTCTTATTATTTGATTGATTGACTAATGAAATTACAATGTGTTTTATTATGCAATAATTCATTAATTTTCAACCTATTTTTTCATTTTTAATATTTAATGTATAATATATTTTTTATTATTTTAGTTTTAATTTCAAAATTGATATTTATAAATATTTTTTTTCATTCTTCATATTTTTAAAATTTATTGGAAAATAGTATATTTAATTTTTTTCTTAACAGGGGGGGGGGGACTTCTCCCTTGTGGTGCGGTTTGTTTATGGTATTGTTATTTTGGTCTAATGGGGGTCTTTTTTAATATATTGATGATGTCTTGGGTTCTCCCTCACCCTCTAAAAGGGTTTCTATTTCAACAAAACAATTAATTTTCATTCAATGTTATTTTTAGTTTAGTATTTCACTTAATTAATATAACATAGCATTTAAATTTGGTATGAAATAATTAAAGAAAATATTTATTTAATCATCAAGAACACTATATATTACAATTCTTTTAATCAAAATAGAATATAGTTTTTATAAACTATTTATTATGATCAATGATAGAATAAATTACATGAATAAAAATTAATAATCATTTTAATAGAAAAATAAAAATTATTTTTAGTAATATTACTGCTATAATATTTAACAAAAAAAGAATCATTATAATATTAATCTATAAAATTTTACTCAAATAAATTATTCAAGAACAATTATTTATATTTTAATGAGTATATTTATTTAAAATAAAATAAATAAATAACTAAATCATAGAATATTAACATTACTATGATATTATTATATCATTTTTCTTTAATGAGAAATATTTTACTCATATAACATATATCTATAAGAATAAAATATTTTTTTCTGTTTATCATAGAATTTTTTTTATTATTGTTGAAAATAATTTAAATAATAGTTCCATTTACACAATGTACATCACTACAAAAAATAGACACATTAATATGATATCAATAGATGATGTTTTTTGAAATTCAATATTGTGCGAAAATTTTATTTATATATTTTAAGAACTAATCCATGAAGGATTTAAGAGCTAGTTGTAATCCATGTGTGACTACCCAAAGCATTCATCTAATAGTCTATTGGTCTAAAATTAGAACTACCTTGACATATCACAAAAATGGGAGGCATAATCCAAAGGTACCATTAAACACACACAATTTTATTTCTATGACCATAAGTTTAAAAAAAAGAAAAATAATACCATTGAATTATTAAAATATACCTCAAAATCAATTTACAAAAATATTATTGAATTTAATAGAGCATAAAAATAAATTCTTGGAAAAAACTAAAAATTATTCAAACATTCTCGTAGATTTATACGACATTCATATGACGGGTCAAGTAAATACGTCCATTTTATAGGCTAATATATGATTAACCTGCTCCCATTCCACCACTGACACGTACAATTACCCTATCGTCTTCATAGGTGATGACATGTTTAAGAATGGCCCAGGTTTATGTGGTTATAACATAACCAAGTATGAAAACATATTATCACTAAACACAAAGGATTAGGGGAGGGAATCTCTACACAATATAACTCAACATGATGATAGATATATAAAATAAAAAACCAGATATTCTCTTAATATTTAACTTGTGTAAAATGGAATAAAGAAATACTTCATGCTGTTAATTTTTCATAAGGAATAATTCTAATCCTCTTCTGGGAGGGATTTCTCCATGATCCATATTTTCACTGGTTATACACATCTGAGATATTGTGATCATCTACCACATCTAGGATGTACTTTTTGTATCTCATGTGATCAAAATATCAACATATGTGATCTCACCCAAGACTATTGGGGGTAACAATAATCCTACTAGATTAATATTATAATTATGAGAATTGTGTGTCATGCATGGTGGTCAAGAAAATTAAAAGAACCCCATATATGAATGATATGATAGATAAATCTACATTAGGCCCCAGTGAGGTATATAATAACATCTATTCCAATAAAAATAATAAAGGGAATAAAAATCATGTTTTGAGGATGTAATTTAATATTTAACCCTTGTAGTGAGGAACTAAGAAACTATACTCACAAAAACCTAGTCTATAACGAGGATAAAAGGGTATCTATATGATATTAGAGCAATTAAGTAGCTTTTATAGGGGTAAAAGGCTTATATTTTCCAACCCCATTTTTCACATTCATTACAGTACACGTGATATGTAGACCTTCATAAGAATAGTGTTTCCATGAGGGGTACACAATGAATCAGGGTGGGGATAGTACTCAATGTCCCAACTTTTTGTTCCCTTGTATACATTGTCATTCCATCATTGTGGGCCATCATTGTGCCTATGTATCCAATAGTATATCTAATGAAATTCATGTATGGGGTCACCTGACATTTAGTATATACAAAATGCCAAAAAACCTTATCATTTTTCATAAATCCTAGAACTGCAGTCTGGGGTGACACATGGAATGTATATCTAGAAAACACAAAAAATTACTTTGGATTTCCAAAACCCCATAATATCTTTCACACGTATTTTTATCACATCTACTCCATCATTTATTATTCCTCAGGAACTCGTATCGAGCACTGATCTCGCATTACCATCACTAGTGATTGGAATCCTGGAATAGATCAGCTCAAAAAATTCCCCATCAGGATTCTCCATCACAACCAAATTCCACTGTTATGAGTATAACCTGGAAAAATGTGAACCACTATTTTACTTCAATTAACATATTATCATCCTCTTACCTCTAACCTCAATCTCGTAATTGATTGTGAACGGTTACCTTAGTATCAATGCATTTAAAAGAACAATGATCATATAATTATCAGATTTCATGAATTTGTTCGAAATGAACCCTAGCGAGTTCTAGATGTTTATAGAGAAAATAAAAGTGGATGTAATAATAGGAAAATATTTGATCAACAAACCTTGGTAAATTTCATGTTGGAATTTTTTCTTTTTTTGTAAAATAAAAAATGAAAAAATAATGAATAATCAAATCATTCATCAATAAATAATTCATTGATTCACTAATCAATTAATGTTAGTGTAACTAACCCATGATAAAAATTGGATAAAAAAATAGGATGTTTCCAAAAACCCAAAAATCAACCACCTAGTGTTTTGATAGATATTTGATGATGAAAATTCCCAAATTACATAAATTTTCTGATCCAAAAACATCGTTGCAAATTAATCATCAATCTATGGTCCAGACGTTTCCCCTCTAATAATGATCAAAAATTAACCCCCAATTGGTATTTAGGTTTATAAATATGACTATGAGTTTTACCCATAGGATATTTATTATATAGAAAGGATTATGTCATGGAAATTTCAAAAAATTAAAAAAAATATAATTTTCTTATTTTATTTCCCAATTTCATGAACAACCCAAAAATATGATGATTATCAGGATTAGGTTACTCTAATTTTATTCGATTCCTTCTACATATGACTATTATCTCACATATCCAATTATAGACTCCATTCATGATATATTTCAATTTATCCTGAAAATTATGTTTACTAGATATTAATATATTTAATTTGCCTATATTTTAAATTTCATGCTCCCTAAGCCTCATAATCTCACTATGAACATCACATGGATCTATACATATTAATAAATATATATAAATCAATTTAATTTAAATTACTAGGCTTTAAATTCTCCCCACATTATGCATTTTTATTCAGGTTACTTAAAAATACTACCTAAAAGGATGTTTTAGCTTTGCTCACAACTTGGTCTCCCTCACTAAGGTACTCTCCAAAAGCCTCCCGTGATGCCATAAAATATGATACAATGGAATATCTTCCACATAAAGTATATTATTATGTTTATTATAAAACTTAAATGGGTACTCCCAAATGGTATATCAATCAATTCTGTACAATATTCCCCATTCCGTAAAATGGGATGGGTCATCCACATACTTCCTGAGCTGAAATGCATGGAATAAATCATGTACCTAGTTTGAATCTAGTTTATCAGGATAAGTGTAACAACACCTTCCATACCAAAAGTAGTATATGGAATGAACTGTTCAATTTCATAGACTATTGGCCACCCTGATAAAATATTTTTATTCCACTTCTAGGTTGGTCCTTTATGAAAAAATGATATCCCCCCTCGAAATGAAAATTATTATATCTCCATTATTCATAGGACTTATAATTTCTAATGGAAGTCGTCATGCACTCGTGGATGATTTTAACTATCTCTATCATTCCTCTCCCCATGTATAGGACCATAAGTATTGAATCTCAGAGCTATTCAAGAACAAAGTTAACCTTTAGTATATTCAATAAAAGAACATTAATGGGTTCATACAAATGGTGGATTGTTATACATTTTCATAGAAAAAATCCTCCAAAAGTCAATGATCCTTCTAACTATGAAAATAGTCTAACATGCACACTAATGTCATCTCTTCTAGAACATTAACTGCCCAATTTTTATGTACATCAGTCTACATGTTGAACACTATTATTATAAAAAAACAAGTCCCAATATCACCATACGATCTTATTTATAATAATAATGTAACGATATATATTAATTGTTAAAAATGACCATTTGGGGAAATTTGTGGATCTAGATGGTATCCTATATATAATGGTTTCTTAATCCCACTACGAAACTATTATCTCATAAATCTATGCAGTGATAACAGATGGTTAGATAGTCTATAATCACCCAAGATGAATCATGTATATTAGATATATTTGGAATATTAAATTTTTCTTCCATAGATATTGCCAGGAAATTATATTGCATCACTTCAAGGTGTTGTTCTTAACCTGGTAGATTAGGGTAATTATCCCTCACTTGATGACAAGCACAACATAGATATAATACTATTCTATATAGTAATGAATTCTAATCCATTTTAAGTGATGTCTGAGGACTAATAATATCTTCACCACATATTTATATAACTTAATGGATGGATTCATGAAACACCAAAATAACCTCCTCTATAAACATATCAACTACCATCATACATCATGTGAAATGGATTAAATGGTCCCAAATATCATAAAATTAATCTGGATAATGTCAAATGGATATTCGAGTAACCAAGGAATCATAGATGAAATCCCCAATATGATCCACCCTATATATATTTAGGTGTTTATGGGTGACAAAAATCTACAATAGATAAGCTTCAGTATCATTGAAAACTATGTAAATCAAAAATAATTCAGACTACTCGGAATAGACTATAAAACAAACTACATAAAATATATCATACAATGAGTATCTTCTTCAATGTCTCCATTCCTTGGTTTTTTGACTACTTTTATGCTATAATTTTGGGGATATCTATCCATAGTCTCTATACCACATTAACATATTTAAAATATAATTTATAGATTAGAAACTATAATTCAGAATAGATAATAAACCACACATTCATAATCTAGTTTCACCACATCTCCTAGGTGAATTATACCACCAACAAATTTAATCATATGTCCATGTTTTTATACTCATGATGTGTCAACTTTTGGGACCCATTTTCACTAACATAAAATCTATACATTATAATACAACCAATTCTATCCCATAAGGAATCATAGAACAAAATGTACATGACACCCCCATCTATAAACTTTATGATAGGGAACTCATAATTCTTTTCCACATTTCATAGAACACCATCAAGCACATTACCATCAACACAAAAATCTTCCCATTAAGGTCAATATTTATAAAGTAGATGTAACATTTTAGAAAAAATTTTTAATAATCCTTTCATATAATTCCATCCAATTGAATCATTGATCCTTCTTCATGATCTATAGTGGTACCTATTCTAAAAAATCCTTAATTGTCATTGGTTCAACTACAACATCATATAATAAGATGAAATTTCCAAAATATTGGAGAACTATGATCCAGAACTGACACTTAAAGAGCTTCCAGAATATCTAGATCTCCATTTGTATGTCTAGTATAATCCACAAACTTATCCTTCAATAATCCTCATATAAAATGTATCTAATAATATCATCAAACCATACTACTACAAACTAATGTATAAATGGTAGATACATCTTGTTCATAAGTCAAGTAAATAGTTATAGGGTGTTCATCGTATATAATGGTATTTACATGTATTCATAATGTTTTTAGCAGCATAAAAATGACAAATTTATTAAATCATCATCTCATACTCCATACCAGTGATAACATAATCTGAGGTGTTTCAATGAGAAGCATCATGACCCTATAAATTTTTCTATGTGGTTGTCAATCCGAGGTAGTGGATATTTAATATTCAAATTTTTCTAGTTTTGTTGATATTAATAAATAAAAAACCTCATGATCACATATTTTTTCATAAAGAATATCATTTTGGATTCTCAGGGAGAAACATTGGGTTCTATGAAGACCATACTCAACCAGTCATTCAACTGCAATCTTATCACCCAAAGCTCTATTGAAGCCATCTGATAAACTTGAAAGGATAATGGGATTTTTTTAGAGTAATTCAATTTAATATTATCTATCTTGTTGAGGAGGTAATAAAAAAATATATTCATGACATACCTACTCATACTCATCAAATAATGGTAGAATACAGAATCCTATAACATCCAATATCCGTTGGGAGATACCAGATTGCGTGTTTGTAATTTGATGTATTGTCCTAGGAATGCGCTCATTATTCTCTTACTCAATATTACACTCACCTATCTATGAAAACCTTGATTTTTAACTATGGATTCATTTCATCATATTCATGAAGGTGTCAATTTAGTCAGGATATATTGATATTCAATCCATACATGAAACGATGGCATAATTTCTTAATGCTAATTTAGTGTTATACCATATGAAAATATCAGCTCCTAGAGTTAGGACACACTATCAACAGATGTATGTGATCATTAGGTCACCAATGATTAGAGTCTCAAAGTGCATGTATTACACTAAGGGATCAACTAGAGTCCTTATCTTATAGACCATAGAATTTCTTAAAAAATATTGACTCACAAATTAGTGTATCAGTACCATAAATTATTTCAAATAGAAATATATATTACCTCAATTCAACCCAATATACTATTGTTTTGAGAGCTTAACTACATAAAATTGTCTTAGTACATAATGAAAATATCTTATAGTCTTTTGTGGACCACCTGTAATTTTTGGTGGAAATTAGTTAACCCTCCTTCCGTAATATATTATTCTTCCTTTTCTTATAATATATATTTACCACTGATAAAACAAATTATTGTTCAATTTTTCCACTATGATGTTCCATTGACCATCTCTATGTAAACTTTACATCAGTTAATACATTCTTTAAAAATTTCTCTTTAACCATCACAAGAGAAGAACTACCTCTATCATTGATGACTCCGTCCATCCTGATATCTATATATCATTGATCATTTTACAGGAAAAATAAAACTTAGAGTCTTTCAACCCCAAATACATGATACTGTTGTATATTACAAGCTAAAATGTTATCTACTACATGGTTCCCCCAAAAAACACCCATGGTTAGGTGTTTTCTCTACCTAGATTCTCCCCAAAAATAAATGTAATACAAGCACTCCATCATATGTTAGAATGGAAAGAGAAATCATTGAAACCAAAATATATAAGCACAATCCCTAATCAATTTTATGTGATCTAATGGACAAATATCTTTCCATTTCCAGAGAGTTTCAGGAGAGGTGAGTGACATTTTTTTAATACTCTTCCATGGTCATAGTTCCCTTCTATAACTAAACATTATTCTATTTGAATATTGTCCATGACAAAGGCATAAAAATTCCTCCCAAAATATACTCAAATTTTCTAATTATGATAAATTTTCATCATGTTGTGACTTAGACACCAAAGTCCACTATCACCCACTAGAGCCCTAAATGATCCATTTTTCATGGAACACTATTTGATATTTCAGTTTCCCCATGAAATAGAAAACACATGAAACATCCTCTAACCGGTTTTCAATATCCTTGGGGTATTTAATGCCTCTAAACCTAGGAGGAAATATAATATGAATCTAATATATAACACTTGTCCTTCATGCACTCTTTTATGGTAGTACGAGTTAATTCTTCATTTAATTTTTTCATAACAACCAAACCACCATCATGTATCAACTCATGTATAGAACCCATCAATGTTTCCTCCCCACTCAATATATCATCCTAAAAATCACTTTGGGTAATGTTATATTTCTATAATTATATAGTAATCCTAAAATAAACACGGAAAAACTGTTGTCAATTTGAATATTAGGGATGTTATCTAAGGAAATACAAGGAATCCACACCCCATTTGTATATTATTAATGTACTAATTTATTTCATGAAACCAATGCCTTTATGTATTAATCAACAATAATGTTATCAAAGACCTCAGGAATTGATATGATAAAAACCACAAGAACAAATAATTACCTCAACATAAATGCATAATCCATCACTTTAAAAAATTTATAATACATCCCCAATCATCCTTAAGACTAGAAAATCCAAACTTCTATTCTTATGAAGATCCAACACCTATAATACCACTCTTCCAAGACCTAGCCCACATAGTCCTACTTGGATGATGGTAAGGGACATGTGACTACCCCAATATAAACTATAATAGACAATGAGATGGTGAAGATAATGATGTATGAATATAAAACAAATGAGATTCATTATCTTAATAAACATATATGAATAAACACATACCCAAGACCATTCAATGATATAATATAAAACAAAACAACTCAGTCAAATGCACTCATAACATAATTTCAACAACTAGAATTTGAAAAATGTACTGAATTGGATAATAGGTTGAAATAACATCCTAAAAAATATTATATATAGGAAGTCCTTTTGAGAAATATAGTGAAAATATGAAATAAAACAATAAAAAACACCTACTTCAATCTAGCTAAATAAATTCTATGATTGATCTCGGTTCTCCAAGGATAATTTAAAACCACTTTTTTGAATAATACATGAAATATGTGATAAAATCCACTGAAATTGATTGTATTACAATACCATGTAAGAAACCCCCAAAAACATCAACAAAAATTCTCTACAGTAGTCACACAAACACATGATATGTAAAAACGACGATGAACATTTAATAGTGGTCACAGAGAAACTATTAACAAAACTTAAGAAGGATATAATAGAGGATCCCAACTAAGGCCACTAATATTGATACTGCAAACTCTATCTGAATTAGAAACTATAAAGTGGATGAAAATATTACACAAAGGATGTAATGTAGTAATAAACCCTTGTGGGGATAGGCAAGGAAACCATACTAAAAAAAACACATTCATACTAAATAGATTAAGGTCTCTTAGCAATAATTGAGGAAGTACATGTCATTTAATGGTGGTACATAATTTGAATTGACAGTACTTTGTGTTTTGTGTCTTTCTATATCACATAACATGTAAAACTAAATATACACACTATGTTCTTGCAGGAAAAATGTTGTGTAGAGGTACAGATATCACTCGATGTGCTTCCTAATTTTCCCATGTACACTTTTTAAAACCCATGTACCCAATTATATTCCCATGCACTATAGTCATACCCATGTACTGATCCATGATCACTAGTGTGTATCCTATGTAATAGATAGAGATCCACAAACACTTTCCTATATGATTAGTTATAGGGACCACAAAGTGTGTGATCTTTAGCATTCTATGAAAAATCTACTGCCTAATTAATATGTCCTATAAGACTTTAATGTATATATTACACACCATGAGAATTGTTATTTTCATAAATTCATGGATTCCTTCATGTGTATATTGTTTCCATCACCACAAAAATTGATCACCCAAAACGAACATGGATTCAGATTCGATTGAGATTCACCATCACTATTGATATGAACCTCTGTTGCGATTCACTCACAAATGATCTCGTAGAGATGCACCACTTTATTTCCATATCTCCATCATGTTTAAACATGGGATAGTTGGTAACCACTCATAATATATGATACAACACTAATCATACCCTATCATAACATCTTGGTCACACCCTCGATTGTGAAATTATCCTATGGTATAAATCCATTGGGTCGAAGAATAATGATTCAAGGATATGAATCCCATGATTCATCAAATTATTAGATAATAGAGTTTCTCATATTAATCATATGAAGAATAGGAGATGAAATTTAAAAATAAAAATAGATTACCAAACATTGGACATTTTTGGTATGGCCTTTATTTTTTTCCATTAAAACAATTAATGAAGAACAGATGTATAATATGTCAAATCATCTATAAACCAACCTTGAATGTCAGAATTGATTCATGTTTCAAGAATCGATCTATGATTATCATGGGATAAAAAAATGGGATTAATAAAGAATATAAAATACATATCTAGAGTTTGGATCAATATTTATAGAATAACAATAATGAATTTTCATAATTAGTGGTATCCAAGAACCCTAATTTATACTGATTTTCAATCTTCAATCAGGTTGTCATTCCTCCAATAATGACCCAACTACGAATCCACTCTAGATCACCATGGTTGTGAATATATCCCTGAGATTTATAGATTTAAATGTATTTATAGTTGATGGATTATTTCATAGTATGTTAAAAAATAATTTAAATAAAATTTATTAATTTATCATCCCTTAACTACACTCAACACAAAGGCCTGATGTGTTTGAATATTATAACCTAACTGGGGTGGCTCCCATATTTTTAATTTGATGATGATCTCAAATTTGTAATCTGAGACTCAATTAAAGGGTAACAAATAATTTATATAAACAATGAACAAGCATGATAACAATATAATTAAAATATGTATACTATTAATACTTGACAAATGGAGCCTCAAAATAATATGATGTTTAAGTGCCTAACTACAAAGATATTAATAGATTTAAAACAATCATTTAAAAATAATATAATTTACAATATATTAGCACATAAGTATTTATTTGAGTTCATGAAAATATTAATAATATTGTAAATAATAAAATTAGTTTTGTAACAATTAATACTAAATTTTTTTACCCAAAAATAATTACATTTATATTAAATTGAAATACCCTTTATCAATCAATGAATCATAATATCCAAATAAAAAGACTATCTATTAAAAAATAAAATTTCTAAATCATGAAAATAAAAATTTCAAAAATTTACATAATCCTTAAAATTTATTTTATATTAGAATATATAAGAAATTAATTATTTCAAATTTACATTATTATATTATTTATGTAATTAAATTATATAAGTTGATAAATAACCATAATTTTATTAATTTGATGAAATATTGTGTTATATGTCAATGTTATAGAATTTTAGATAAGATAAGTGTTACTTCAAAAATAGTTTTTATTAAAATAAAACACAATGTCACACAAATGATATAAATTTTATTTTATTAATATAATATTTTTCATTATGGGAAATGTTGTTGCAAAATAATTTTCATTTATAAATTTAATCTTTCGAGTTAACATGTATTTTTGAAATTTGTAACTCATTATTAAAAATTTATGTTCGTTAGTACACAATAATTTACAAAATACATTTACTAATTTCACATAATATTAAATAAATATTTTTCTATAATGATAATAAAATTTGAAATAAAACATTTAAATAATACGACAAGAAATTACTATAATATAAAATATATTTCAATATGGTAAAAATATATTTCATGTGATAAAATACTAACTAATTTAATTTTCATACTATTATAAAATTAAAGAGCTTAAAAACAAATAGGAAAGGGTATGGATTATAGATAATACATAAATTATTTTCATAATACTAAAAATATAATGAAAATTATATAGTTTAGAATATGTTGTACAATAAATATGATGAACATATAAAATTAATTTTTTTTGAAAATAACAAATTTCTTTATTTTCAATTATATGTTAATATTTATTTATTTTTAAATATTTTTAATATATATTTTATTGAAGAGAAAAAAATTGAAATTCAATATTGATAACTATGAAAATTATTGAAGTTTTTATCAACCAATGAAATTTACATATATTTGAGACAAAAAATATAAATGTAATTGACATGGATAGAATTTATATTAGAGGAAAATTAAAAAATAATTATTTTTCAACATTTCCATAAAAATAAAATATTTTTAACTCATTTTTGAGCACTAGACGCATATATTGAAGTAAGATTTCCCATTAAAAATGAATTTACTCACATTTAGAAAATCTGAACATAACACTTATCAGAATTAATACAATTTTATTTTTGTATGTGAATAATGAATCAATGATCACTGAAAATTATTTTCAAACAAATAAAAATGACTTTTTATCATTTTTAGTTTGTGAAATTTTATTTATTACATCATTAACACATAAAATAGAAAAATAGTCCATCATTAGTACTAGAAACATAGTAAGACCAAATTTCACTTTGTTCATATATATTTATAGGAAAAATGAATCAGTAGTTATTGTTTTACGGTTTCATGAAAAACATATCATTAATCTTTATATAGAGCATATATTTTTTTTGAAAAATTTGTATCAATTAAATTTAAATTTTGAAATTTTATTTATATTATGAATACTATATATATTTAGGATTTCAGATTCCTTATTACCATTAAATGATTAAGAAATGATCCTTATATAATTGTTTCATGATAATAATATCTCATTTCGTTGACAATGTTAATGTGACACATAATATGAACTAAAAAATAACTTTTTTATTGAATGATCATTATATCAACACTTATAAGAAACTGAAATGATAAAATGAAATGTGTTTTATTTGTTCTGGTGAAAATGGAAAGAAAAAATAATAATTATATAGTGCTAAATGAAATAGGATCAAATATTATCAACAATTATCATATAACACCCACTATGAATTAAACATGAATTTTAAATTGAATGAAATATCTTTTATTCACATTCATTACATCATGCATCACAATGATATGATGGTTCTTTAATATACATAAACAGTTTAATCATTTATCATTGTTAAATATTTTCTTTATAATCTATATGTGTTAGATCATGTTTTTGAGTACAGGATACATGTTTTATACTTCTTAAACACATAAAATTTAATAATACACATTAATTCATATTATATTATTTACATTTGAAAATTATGTATGATTCATTATTATTGATTAATAATGATTGAAATGTATTTATAATATTTTTTTAAGGAAAAAAATGTTCTTTTTCCATGGAATTTAGCATCCGATACATGTTTGTAAAAAAAATTACATTAAAATTAAAATCCTTAACATATATTCATATAAATAACATATTTTATTTTAATTATGTGATGTTTTTATCATATATGTGAAAATAAAATAAACTATAATTTCAATATAGCATCATAAAAACCAATTTAATTATGTCAATATTGATCATGTAATGTGTGTTCTGGATGAAAACATTTGTATAAATTCAAAAAAAATATAATCCTTTGGGAAAAACCATGACTTAGAATTAAATAAAGAACCTTTTATGTGAAAAAATATGTCAACAATTATTTTACTAAATTTTCATTAAAGTTTTATTATTTATCAATATTGATCATAGATCATAAATTATGAACTAAATGTATCTTTTTTATTAAACATTGATAATTTATTTAATTTTTATCTCTATGTGTGGTAAAATATTACTTAATTCACTTAACATGTTATAAATGAATTATAGATCATTAATGTAATTTAAAACAATAATATAAAAATGTTTTTTTATGATTACGTAATGTGTGTTTTTTTCATAAAGTCATAAAAATGAATATTATAATTTCAATTATGCAGGCATTATATTTCATCAATAAAATGATTAGTTCGTTATTATAGGTGAAATGTGATCCCAAAAAAATTATTTTATTCAGGATAATAGAATCTCAATATTACTAAATATTTTATGAGATCCATGTTTTGTAAGAAAACATTACTTTTTAATTGAATTAAATAAAATTTGATCATACAAATTATACTGAATATTGGAATGATGATATAGTCATTAATAATTTTAAAAAGTAAGAATAAAATTTTTTATATATATAATTTTTAATGTGAATTTTCATTATCATTATTTATCATGTTACCTTTGTTATGATCTAAAAGTACACATTAAACATTATAAAATACAATTTTTACTATATCAAAACAATCACTTGACAGAATGATATGGGTTATATTATTAAATCATTTAAATTAGTAATCATTAATTGATATGGTGTTTCCATATAATCCAAGTAATTTTTATTTGGTTTTATTATATAATTTTTTTTATTTTATGATACTAAAATGGAAATATATATTTTTAATCATACTAATGAAAATATATTTTTGTGTTATGTGATGTTCCTTAATATATGTTAAAATATAATCATTAGTATTTACCTTTAGTTTTATTACATCAAAATTTTATTTGCATAATTTTGGGGAAATGAAATAAAATTAGAACAAGGAATTTCCTATAAAATTTTGATTTAAAAACATTTAGGTATAACAACCAATTAATGCATCTAAATTATTATTATTTGTGATTCTAAAGGATAAATATCAATAAATGGTTAGTCACCTAGATTCTTAGTACAATCCACGTGTGTTATCTCATTTTAAACCTTTTAATATAGTTTCTAAAAAATAAAAATAAATAAAAATGTTATAGATAAATTATATTTTAGGTATTTTTATAATATTTTTACATAGTATAATCTTATACATCACTTATACACTTATCTAATTGATCATTTTAAATAACATATATTAATTTTTATTATAATACAAATAACATATAAATAGTGTCATGGTTTCATAATATGTGACCTGAAAGTATATATATTAGAAAAACAACCCTATTTAACCGATTCCACAATGGGGATTTTAGTTATTCCATGGTCTAGGATATATTTTATAAATATATAGACCACTTAATTAAAATAATTTTCATTATTTTGTTTTCAAAAATTTTATAATATTCACAATTATAAGATATTACTTAAGTTTATGTTCCAATACTAAAGCATGAGTATATATACACTTACATTTTCTATCTACAGTAATCTATTAGTTTCTTCATGTGTCACATTTTCCATAAAACTCCTTATTAAATTCCTTATTCTCACCACAATATAAAATAAAACAATAATTTTAAAGAATATATTATAAGAAAAAATATAAAACCAAAAAAATATTTAAAATATAATATATTTCACTTGAAAAAAAGACTACATGTGCATATGATTTGTCAGATATCAATTCATTATATCAAAAGAGTATACCAATGGATTAATTGAGTATATCAAAATTAAGAATATTGTAAAACATATAATACTAAGAATGGTAGATTATCAATATAGAAATGGATTATAATGATTTACCCAACCATGGTAGGATTAATTTATTTTCTCAGTATCTTTAACCTTTCCTTGAAACATTAAATCAATTTTTTATTATCTATTATGGAAACCATCATTTTTATTTGTTTTTTCTACTAAAATTGAATAATGTGGATTTAATGTCCTTAATTATTACCTAATAATGTAACATATATAAATAATTATAGTAATTTATAATATATTACAAACCCTATTAAAACTATAATAAAGAATTTAACAAAAAAAATTCCTATATGTTTTTTATGTACATCATTTATACATTTATATATGTTTAGTATTACTAATAATGTTTTATAATATCAGTTATAGTTGAAATATTGATTAATTAAATAGGAGAACCGTATTAAATTTAAAAACGAAAAATATTTCCATCTTATAATATTTAATTTATAGTCATTGAAAAATTATAGGATGGTAATTGAATTTTGTGGGAAAACATATGGTATATAGTCAATATTTGAGATAAAATAACTGAACCCTTTTATACATTTGTCATATATTTATTTTTCCCCTTTCATAGTTTCATATTGTTTTATAAATATTTTTATTTATCATTAAATTTATTTAATATAGTATAATATAAAAATTAAATACTCATTTATTTGCAGGTATACTAAGAAGATTGATTAGAAATCATTCAAATGCTCTGGTACATGTTTAACAATTCTAACATCAACATTATCAATATAAACATCTATCATTGATTTTTTTATTAGAGAGGTCAATCAATTCCATCAAATGAAATGTATATAATGGTGTACTATGAATGGTATCCCCCTTAGTAGTGAAGACCACACTTATTTCAAAAATTATGTGTGTGGTTTCTGATAAATTTAAGGTCCACATATTTTAACATTAAATGATTTAAAAAAATTAATATTACATAAATATTATATATTTTAATATTTTTTAACATCAGGAATGTTTTTCTTATGTGAGGAGAAACTATCTATAACATCATGTTTATAGTAGTGCATATATTCGATATAATTGTTGGGTCATTGATTCTTTTTGTAATTTTAAGAACATTATTTGACTCATATTCATAATTTTTATTGAAAAAATATTTAATTATTTTTCACAAGTTACTTTAAAAATTATACATGTTAATAGTAAGTATTTATCAATTTTTCCCTTTATGAAAGTTGCAACATAGTGGGAGTCCAAAAGCAACACCTACAAAGCCTCTATGCTAATCTATAAAATGAAGAACAATAAAAACATGTTCGTTATCATATATTGAAGAAAAATAATTAAGTTTCTATTTTTGATAAATAAAACATGGTATATTTCAATATTCGTAAAAATAAAATATAAAAATAATCCTAAATTTCCTCTTAATTACACATTCATCATTTAATTTTTGAGTATTTTACTATTCATGTTGAATTATATTTATAAAAAAATATATAATAATAAAAACATATTATATATAGATATTATTACTAAATATATGAATATTTAATTTATAATATAAGTTATGTACCATAGTCATATAGGTATTGTAGAAAACGTGTTTATATGGGGGTTACATAATGAACACCTATGTTTTTCATAAGATCATTCCTTCCTAAGAATATTATAAATAATTCCATTATTCAAAACCTATTTATAATAAATATAAGAATCAGTGATATCATATGAACACTGATGTTAATTGATGGGGACATCAAGGGTCACATAAACATAAAATGTGAATAAGGGTACCAATACATGATCATTACATTAGAAAAACCTTCATATCAGCTATCATAGTATGTAGGCAAGGAATAATTATTATATGTTCATATAACATAAACCATAAATGAATCAGAGATAATGAAACATAATGGAATTAATTTTTCATAAGACATAGATTTATGACAAAAACATTATAATAGAAAATAGTTTCATTATTAGTAAAGGATAATTCTCAAAGCTGTCATATATTATTTTTTTAACTCCATAGACTATCACAATATTCAATATTAATTCCAAATACAATCATAGTGTAAACAGTCATGCGCTTTTCTGGGACCACTCCACATTCTAGTCTAGTTTAACTGATTTGATATATATCTATACCTAATTGATTGGAAGTATATACATCTCCCACTAATTAAATAATTGATATTATATATATTTAAAGATATAGATCATAGAAATTTATCATAACAAAATCTATGAAATGTAGTTAGTCCCATTAAATTTTCATCATTGCTTAACCCTTCAAAATAAATTGGATTCATAAATGTTATATAATTTCTTCATATCACAACTCAAGTAAAAGGAACTACTATTTTAAACATATTTTAATTATAAAAATAAACCATCAATACAAATAAAAAGGATGATATAATTTGATCACATACCCATATATGAAAATGTAACATCAATGGATTTCATCTTTTATTGAATATGATTCTAAAATGTCACTTGGAACCATTCAAAAAGAAAATATCCCTTTATATTTGATAAAAATTTATAAAAATATAAAAATATTACAAATAATAATGAAAATAATTTCATTAAATATAATCAAGGAAACATAAAATAGTATTATGAATCACTTATTACCCCTGATTAATGACAATAACATATCATTCATACAATTAAAAAAGAACATTCCATTCACATTTTCAGTAAAAAATAAAATGATCCATTTTAAGAAAAAAAGAATATATTTTTTTCAGAAAATGAAATAATGTGTAAAAATATATAAAATACACCATTGTATAATTTTAAAATAAATCTTAAAAATATTTTTCAAATGCATGGAAATGAATGAATATTTTTTTCTAAAAAAATAGTGATATAAATTCAATTTTTTATTTAAAATATTTTTTTGAACCATGAATACATAAAGTGAGTAAAATGAAAGGGTAAAATGTATTATCATGATATTAAAATAGTATATGAAAATTAATTAGTTTCATTAAATATAAATAATATCATTTCTTCTTCAGATACATAATCATAAAAAATCACAATAAATAGTGGGATTGTAACATAATTTCATTACCACATTGTTATCATTGGAATCATAAGTCCCATGAGAGAATGACATTAAATTTAATTTTCATTTTAAGTTAATAAAAAAATTAACTATTTAACAATTCATATGGTATTTATATACACTTAATAAAATAATATTTTTTCATAACATAAGTCATGTATTGATGATGTTAATTTATGATAAAAATCACTTGCCTTCCGTATAGTCTTTATTCATACACAATTGGCCCTACACTACAATAAATATATTTTTTATATAAATAAATTTAATAATTTAAAATATATATATCATCCCATATATGATTTAAATATATGTAGAGACTCGAAGCTTCATGTACATGGAAATTACATTACTATTGAAGAATACTTAATATATAACAAAAACAGACACTCAAGGATCGTAATAGTTTAGGGTCTTTGGAAACTCAGAACATAATCTTCTAATCATGGTGAAAGATCTTCAACATCTCCCATAAAGATCTTCCCCTATTATGTTCTCACCTAAAACCTTTCTTTATATCCTGGGGAAAAGAAAAACATATAAAGGGTGAGATCAAATACTCAGTAAGGGTAAGCATGGAGAAAATACAACAAACCGTATACATTTCAACTTAAAAACATGAACATAATATTTAAACATCAAAACCTTGAGAAATGATATAAAACATGGAAGTACGTAAGGTATAGATCATAATGGGACATCAATAATGATAATATATCATGGGAATAAAACATGTAATTGTTTCAAAACATAAATCACATGATATGATTTCCATTTTAGCCAAGACATCGCTGCCAAGACCATCTTAGTGGACAAAGTCCCTTACTGAACCAACATTACTTGTCATTCCAGCCATGTATTACTGAACCGGATTTACATGCAGTTCCATCCATGTCTATCACATTAGATATAAATCTTTATCCAATGCATTGGAGGGAGATATAGGTACCACCAATCTCATAATGAAATCATTCTTACTTTTTCCACAAAATCATAAATCAAACATCATAGAATAACCCATTTAATAAATTGGGATTCTTAAACATCATGCCACCATAACATAATCCATATAAAACAAATAGATATCATTTCATCATAGGAATAATCATACAAAGTAAATAATAGAGACATTATATACTTGAAACATACACATATTAAATAATTTCATCTTAGATGGAAAATTGTTTTGACAAAACAATTGAAATGAATTCTTGAGGTAAATATCCATTCTTTTTCAAAATCATTTTCTTTTCACAAAATGACATGCAATTTTAAAAGAAAAGTATTTTGTTGAAAATCGTCATGAAATCTTGTAGAGGAAGCATCATGAAAATTAGGTGTTATGAAAACGTAAAAATCCGTTCATGCCATATAAGTTAAAAAAACAATCTCCTTGTACTTTTTCCGGAAAAGTCAAAAAGTACCTCGTAGGGTAAACAAAAGAAAGATTCCTTCCATACCATGGGGTAAAAGTCAAAATGGGTAAAAAAATAACATTAAACATAATGAATAAACTTTTATAAATCATGGACACAGATTATAACAATAACCCTAGTAAATACTTATGAATAACCAATCTCGGATAAAAATGATATTTGAAAAATTATCCCTTATCTTGGGTCTGATATGCTTCTTAAGTTTCCGAAGCTCCCCTTTCTCGAAGTGCCTCCTTTGAACTTCCTTTTAGGGCACTAGAGTTGGTATTTTGAGAAGACGAGTACCCTTATAAGGTTTATAGGGAAGTGGGGAAGTGAAATAGGAAGAGGTTGGCCGAGTTGCAAGGCTCAAAAGGGGTGTGAAGAGAAGAGGGAAGGGGTTCCCTTTTTATAAGGGAGGAGAGGGGAACCTTGGAAATCCTCAAAAATATTAGTTTAATATAAATTAAAACACCACATAATAACCTCCAAAAATTAATCAATTCGAAGATGAGATTAGGTAGGGTTGTAATATCATTAACCAATCAAATTTAGAACTGTTTTGAATTTATTTTAAACCTTATCATTTTGATTTATCCTTATTTAATCTATTTAATTTTATTTGTGGTAATAAAATTATAAATTTTAAATGGTTATAAATAATCACTTATCTGTTGTGAATTTTCCATAATTAGATATTTTATGATATTTTCGACTATATAAATTTCAATTTATAAATTTTAAATATTTTTGTGATTTTTAAACAATTTAATAATATGTTATTTTTATAAAATAACAATAGTGTGAATTTTGACAATATTCATTTATTTGAATTTAAATAAAATCCAAACAGAGGATATATTTGAACAAAAATATGTAATTAGTTTCAAACATGTTATATTTGATGAAAAAATTCGTGGAGAACATTAGATAGTTCATATAATATTTATTTTTATATTTTTAAAACCATTTATGTGATATTTCTCTTAATAAAATAATTACTACACAATTTTTGTATAAATATTTAATATACATATTTTTTTCATAAAAATTAAAAATAAAATACAAAGTGGAATATAAATATTATATATTTTATAAGAATAATTTTAGTCGGATTTATCTCTTAAAACACCTAACTTTTAAAATGTTATATTTTTAAATTATGAAGGTGACAACTTTGACATCATTTAAAATAAAATAATATAAGTGTTATAATCACTTTTATAAGACTCCAAACGGTAATATATTCTGTCATTGGAAGCTTATAGTGTATATATGAACTACCAATAATATTTGGTCAGGTTTTTGGGCCTTTTAATTGGTATTATTATTTCAATGAAAACCATATTACTAATTTTTCACTAAATAAATAATTTCTGCATCATTAATGTATAAGCTATTAAGGTAAGTAAATATTTATTAAAAATTAGAAATAAATTACCATAATAAATAAATACATTTTATCTTTCAAATGAGTAATTATAAATTAATTTATATTCTTTATAACCTTATATTAAAAATAGTTTAATTATTAAAGTTTGAGCGAGACATATTTCACTTTCCTTTAAATAAAATAAACTAAAGGTCCTAATCATATCCATATGGGTTATAATGGATTCCATTTCGACCCTAATATTCCTTAGGATGAAATATAATCATCCAATTATATTAATACAAGTGTTAGGGTAATTTTATAATATTATATTTACTCTTAATTACCTGATTTACCTTTAACTATGGTAAATAAAATTTACCGTAGTTACTATTCATAATTCCCAAAAATAAAAAGTAGCCTACTAAAATAATTTGGAACCACTGATTTCAAATATTTAATCCTTTATTCCAAATTTAATACTCATAAGTTTCAGAAATTATATTAAAATTAATCTCGTTGTCAAAAGAAAATGAGTTTTTGTTTAAAACATTGTAAATGATTGAATTGATTTAACCTTCAAATTCAATGTAAAATAAATGATAATTACATTAATTATATTAAATGGTAAAAATATATTCTATTTATAGTTTAAAACCATTCAATATTATAATTTAACCATATAAATTACTACGATGAAAAAAGTTGTTTTTAATTAAAATATAGCGTGTTTTTACTATTCATTAAAATATGAAAGTTATCAGAAAAATATCCAAAATATATCCAAAGTAAATTTCTATACATTGATTCCAAAGAAGAATTTTATTTTTTTCAAATTGAACTTCTAAACATGTCAAAAACTATATTTAAAGTCGGTGGACCATCAAAAGGCGGCAAAACAGCATTTTTTTAAAAATACATATTTTATATGAGAAAATTATTTTGTTCTCATACCATGTTCTAGAAAATGTGTAAGACGAATAATAATGTTATAAAATTAAAAATGTAATTAATATTATTCATAAAGGCTAGTTCATTAAAATATTATAACCATATCTTGTTGTTTAGTGAAACCTCATATTGCGTACAACACACGCTATCGAAGAAGGTTGTGATTGTGTGTAATGAAAGGCAAGTCAGGGTTGTGTGTATTACAAGACTTATTTATTGTTTTGTATAATAGAATCCAACCATATTTTATTTATACATTTAATATATATATATACACATATATATTCACTCAATTATGCGAACATGAAATTGTGTGTAACACGATCCAAGAATAGTGTTGCGTATACTGCAAACTAATACGGTGTTGCATATACTAAAAGATAATCTTGGAGTAGTGTACAACTGAAGATATGAATGAATTTAAAAATAATTTATCTCATTAAATTTCGGGGTGTTACATTCTACCCCCCTTAAAATGAATTTGGACCTCAAAATTCGTCGGGGTTATAAATGTTTTATTACTTGAGAGTTTCTTTCATAGAAACCCACATCGTAAAAAGGAATAATAAAACATAATTTTTAAAACTAGAGTATTAAACGTAATAATTACCCAAAGTAACTCATCAATGGGTTTCCACATAAGATAACATAGGTGAAAATATGGATATGGAAGAAAAATCTAACCATCATGTTCTGATGAAGAGTGGTAGAGGAAATGGCTACGAAAAATCCAACAATCACAAAGCCATAAATTCGTGATTATCTAAGGTACCAACTGATTAATTGGGTATGATTGAACTAGGACAACATTTTTGGTTTTCAAGATTATTTCCCTAATGTTGATGAATTAAAAGAAATACTTACATGAGTACTGGTACAATATCACTGTTGTTCATTCCATGAACAATTTCCACTTCATCTCTTAAAGAAATGAAGTTTAATTTGTTATTCGTGAAGTGTCAGAAGATCATGTGATAGAATGACAGGTCATTCCATCTGTCTCAAACAAAATGTTAGAAAAAGTTATCAAATATACATATGTCCATCTATGGTGAGGTTAATCGTATATGATTTCAAAAATGAATTTATACATCATCTATCATACCACATAATAAAATAAAAATAGTTTTCACTAACCAGGGACCTCCTGTAGGCTTGTGGTAGGAGATAAATTCCTATCGCACTTCAGTTGTGGGTTCGATTCCCGCAACCTTGTCCGACGTGATGGGTTGCCGCCCGTCTTTTAGGTTGTAATTTTTCTAAAACCACATCATTATAACAATCCATCAATAATATTGAAAAAATTCTAGCCTTAAACAATACTGTCTCGTATCCAACATAAAACATTCCAATCTTTAGGCTTACCCAAAATACTTCTGTCCAATCTCTTAGTATAAAGAAAACAATTACTAGAAAGTTTATCTACCAAGAATGTGAATACAAGCAGTTATCCCACATATATCATAATATATAACTTGTTTGTTACATTCTAAACACATGAATACCTTAGTTATGTATTCTCTTGAAAAATAAATTACCATATAACCTTAGTGAAAACATGAATGCAGTCAAAAGGTAACTCTTTCCACATACCAAAATCCCAAAAATTCTATATACTCAAACCATGATATCAATTTTCCTTATATCAGTCATGAGCTCATGAATACTATCAAACATATTATTTTCTCTGTATCCATTCATCATGCACGTATCTTCTTCTTTCCAAAAACATCTGAATAAAATTTCATGGTTACCAGTACCATTCAACATATACTTTCAAATAATTTAGGAAATCCAATGGTGTAACAATCATTAGATGTTTCTTTATTCCATAGTACCATTAAATTACTTATACAACAAAAATATTGATAAACAGACAATCATTCCACTACCTTCATAAAAAATTGACCGAACTTCATCATTTTATTCCTCAACACTTCTTTTATCTAACATATCATTTATAGTATCTTCATCATTATCAACATAAATTTTACCCACGCAACCATGTAGATTATCTTCCTGAGATTTTCCCTTAGGGAATCGATTTGTATAATACCTGTACATTCCACATTTAAAGCATTTAACCATTGTCTATGTATTAGCAGTACCATTATCCTTGTCCATTGTGTTAACTAATCCTTTTCCTTTTAAATTACCGGCTTTGTGTCCTTCTTTTCCACACCCAAAGAATCTTCTAGTTCCTTTTAAACATTCTCCTTGATGCCTCTTCTCACATGACTTACATGATGGAAATTGAACTTTCTTTCCTCTATGATCATCATGATTCCACATCTTCCTCTTATTAGTTGAGTCAAGAATCTTACCAAAGTTAAGATTATTGATCATATTATGAGATTTCTGATTAAGCATAATAACAATGTTTGGAAATCCAAATCCCGTTTCATTGGGATGCTCATGAAAAATATAATTCCATTTTCCATCATATTCTCCATTAACATGAATCCTCATATTTCCTTCCATTTCCTAAAACCCAAAAATATTAGTATGAGAGGCAAAACTCGTTCTAGAAAAAAAACATAATCAAGGGGGAGTACTATCAATATCTAACATCTTAGGTTTAATTATATGATCTTTACTGTAATTCCAGGACTATAACCTAGATTTATACTTATCCTCAGGGACATCCATAGACATACCTTAGGAATATCCCTTGGGATCTCACTAATGTTTTCGCATCCTAGTTTCCAAAGGTTAACTAAACCTTTCCTCTGATACCAACCGTAGAGGCCTGGAATTACATCCAGTGGAATATAATAGATACCTATCAGGGCACTCCATGGGCGGCTACACCCACTGGGTGGGGCACACCACCATCCCCTGTGGCATCCATTTCCTCATGAATCCCTTTGGTGGAGAGCCATTTTTCGTCCAACGCTCACATGTGAGAGTTCCCAAGGGTCGGATTCATTCCTACCTCATTTGCCTCTGATACCAACTGTACAGACCCGAAGCTTGACGTACATGGACATTACATTACTTTTGCGGAAAACTTAATACATAAAAAAAAGACACTCAAGGACCGTAATAGTTTAGTGTCTTTAGAAACTCTAAACATAATCTTCTAATCATGGTGAATGATCTTCAACATCTCCCATAATGATCTTCCCATTTTGTTTTCTTACCTAAAACCTTTCTTTATATCCTAGGGAAAAGAAAACATATAAAGGGTGAGCTCAAATGCTCAGTAAGGGTAAGCATGGAGAAAATAAAACAAACCATATACATTTGAAATTAAAAACATGAATATAATGTTTAAACATCAAAACCTTGAGCATTGATATAAAACATGGAAGTACGTAAGGCATAGATCATAATGGGACATCAATCATGATAAAATAGCATGGGAATAAAACATGTAATTGTGGAAAAACATAAAGCACATAAAATGATTTCCTGTATGACAAGGCATTGCTGCCAAGACCATCCAAGTGGACAAATTACCTTACTAAACCGCATTTACTTGTCGTTCCAGCCCTGTATTACTTAACCGGATTTACTTGTCGTCCAGCCATGTCTATCTCATGAGATATAAATCTTTACCCAATGAATTGGAGGGAGATATATGTCCCACACATCTCATAATGAAATCATTCTTATTTGTGCCACAAAATCATAAAGAATAGATCATAGCATAAACCATGTAATAAATTGGGATTCTTAAACATCATTCCATCATAACATAATCCATATAAATCAAATGGATATCATTTAATCATTAGAAGAATCATACCAAGTAAATAATAGATACATTATACATGAAACATACACATATGAAATAATTTTATTTTATATGGAAAATAGTTTTGACAAAACACTTGAAATGAATTCTTGAGGAAAATATCTATTCTTTTTCAAAATAATTTTCTTTTAACAAAATGAAATGCAATTTTAAAAGAAAAGGATTTTGTTGAAAATAGTCATGAAATCTTGAAGAGCAAGCTTCATGAAAATTAGGTGTTATGAAAACGTAAAAATATGTTCATTCCGTATAAGTGAATACCAACATTCTCCCTATAATTTTTCCAGAAAAATCAAAAAGTACCTTGTAGGGTAAACAAAACAAATATTCCTTCCATACCATGGGGTAAAAATCAAAATGGGTAAAAAAGGACTTTAAACATAAATGAAAACACTTTTATAAAACATGGACATGGATGATAAAAATAACCCCAGTAAATACTTACGAATAAGCAATCTTAGATAAAAATGATATTTGTAAAATTATCCCTTACCTTAGGTTCGATATGCTTCGTACGTATCTGAACCTCCTCTTTCTCAAAGTTCCTCTTTTGAACTTCCTCTTAGGGCACTAGAGTTGGACTTTTGAGAAGAGCAGTACCTCTATAGAGTTTTTGGGGAAGTGGGAAGTGAAATGGGCAGAGGTTGGCCAAGGTTCATTTCTCAAAAGGTGTGTGAAGAGAAGAGGGAAGGGGTGCCCTTTTTATAAGGGAGGAGAGGGGCACATTTGGAATCATCAAAAATATTAGTTTAATATTAATTTAAACCCCACATAAAACCTTCCAAATGACTCAATTTGAAGAGGAGATTATATAGGTTTGTAATCTCATCAACCAATCAAATTTAGATTTGTTTTAATTTTATTTTAAACCTTATCATTTTGATTTATCTTTATTTAATCTATTTATTTTATTTGTGGAAATAAAATTCTAAATTCTAAATGGTTATAAATAATCACTTATGTGTTGTGAATTTTCCATAATTGTATAATTTATAAAATTTTGGACTATATAAATTTCAATTTATAATTTTTCAATATTTTTGTGATTTTTAAACATTTTAATAATATGTTATTTTTATAAAATAACAATAGTGTCAATTTTGACACTATTCATTTACTTGAATTTAAATGAAATCCTCACAGAGTATATATTCGAAATAAAATATTTAATATGTTCTTGACATGTCATATTTTTCTAGAAAATTCGTGGACAACATTAAATAGTTCATATAATATTTATTTTAATATTTTTAAAACCATTTATGTGATATTTATCATAATAAAATAATTACTACAACATTTTTGTATAAATAATTAATATACGAATTTGATGCATAAAAACTAAAAATATAATACTAGGATGAAGATAAATATTATATATTTTATAAGAATACTTTTAGTCGGATTTATCTTCTAAAACACCCAACTCTTAAAATGTTATATTTATTAAATTATGAAGGTGACGACTTTGACATTGTTTAAAATAAAATAATATAAGTGTCATAATCACTTTTATAAGACTCCAAACGGTCATATAATATGTAATTGGATGATTATGGTGTATAGATACACTACCAATAAGTTTTGGTAAGGTTTTTGGGCCTTTTAATGGGTATTATTATTTCAATGAAATCTATATTACTGATTTTTCACTAAATAAATAATTTCGGAATCATTAATGTATAATCTATTAAGGTAAGAAAATATCTCTTAAAAATTAAAAATAAATTACCATAACAAATAAAAACATTTTATCTTTAAAATTAATAATTATAACCGTATTTATATTCTGTATAACCTTATATTAAAAATACATTAATTATTAAAGTTTGAGTGAGACATATTTCATTTTCCTTTAAATAAAATAAACTAAAGGTCTTAATCACATCAAAGTGGGTTATAATGGATTCCATTTAGACCCAAATATTCCTTTGGACGAAGTATAACCATCCAATTACATTAAGACAAGTGTTAAGGTAATTTTATAATATTATATTTACCCTTAATTACCTGATTTACCTTTAACTATGGTAAATAAAATTTACAGTAGTTACTATTCATAATGCCCAAAAATAAAAAGTAGCCTATTAACATAATTTGGACACACTTATTTTAAATATGGAATCCATTTTTCAATATTTAATACACAGAAGTTGAATATATTAAATTAAAATTAATCCCATTGTCGAATGAAAATGGGTTTTTGGTTAAAACATTGTAAAAGATTGAATTCATTTAACCTTCGAATTCAATGTAAAATAAATGCTAATGAAATAAATTATATTAAATGGAAAAAATATATTCTATTTATAGTTTAAAACCATTAAATATTATAATTTAACCATATAAATTATTACGATGAAAAAATTTGTTTTTAATTAAAATATAGCGTGTTTTTACTATTCATTAAAATATGAAATTTATCAAAAAAATATAAAAAATTTATCCAAAGTAATATTTTTACCCTGATTCCAAAGAATAATTTTATTTTGTAAAATTGAACTTATAAACATGTCAAAAACTATATTTAATGTGGGTGCTCCATCATAAGGTGGAAAAACTTCATTTTTAGAAAAATACATATTTTACATGAAAAATTTATTTTGTTCTCATACCATGTTCTAGAAAATGTGTAAGATGAATAATAATGTCATAAAATTAAAAAAAAAATTAATACTATTCATAACGGCTAGTTCATAATAATATTATAACCATATATCGTTGTTTTGTGAAACCTGGTATTGCGTACAACACACGTTATCGAAGAAGGTCGCGATTGCGTGTAATGTAAGCCAAGTCAGGGTTGCATGTAGTGAAATACTTCTTTGTTATTTTGTATAATAGAATCCAAACATATTACAATTATACATTGAATATATATATATATACATATATATATTCACTAAATGTTGCGAACTTGAAATTGTGTGTAACACGATCCAAGAATAATGTTGTGTGTACCGCAAACTAATACGGTGTTGTGTATAGTACAAGATAATCTTTGTCTAGTGTAAAAAAGAAGATATGAAAGAAATTAAAAAGAATATATCTTATAAAATCTCAGGGTGTTATAATATACATTCTTATCTCTAGTTCATTAACAATTCTTTTTTAAAATTTTTATTTCAATTAATAAGTGCTTTATTTTTCATATATGTTTTTTATATAGTATTGGTTGTTGTTAATTTAATATAGATCTATAATATTCATAAATATTATAATGAAACAAATATAATATATAATCATTAAATAAACTCTTATATTCATCTCTAAATTTTTGGATATAAATAAATGGACTAATCTATTCATTTAGATGGTAAGATATATATAAGCATGAACACTATTTCCATTTTATCAACGAATGGTACACAATAGTATAATAATATATAAACATTATATATTAATATATATATTTCATGGATATTAAATTTATTTTAATAAATTACAGTGATACTAAAAAAACAAATAAAAATAAAATGGAAAAGTATCACATCTCTTAATATAGGTGATTGTCCACATGTACGCACAAGTGATTTATCATTTTCTAGACAAAAAGATGTTAAGAAGTCATATTCAATATTATAAATATAGAAATAAAATTATTCCTTAAAAACAATATAAGTTAATAAAAAAATTTAATCCATAATTATATCAATTAGTATAGGTGGTTATAGTAAATGAATTACATTGTTTTGCGAGGTAGTTATTCTCCGTATGCAAGATTGAAAGTCGTTTCAACCTTGAATAAAGAAGGAATTTAAAATTTTATCACATAGTCAAAAAAATATTAATATATTAGAGATTCTAATATTATCGAATGAGAAAAATTTCATGAATATTTCATGGAGTTATAAGAATAACTAAATTTTAAAAAATCGGTTAATAACGACACAACATAATCGGAGAACCTCCTTATGAGAGATGTAAAACCCAACATTTGAGTGTTTGATAACAAAACAATTTACAATATTATTTTCATAGGGATTCATTAAAATTATTTTGGATGGTTTTATCTAATCCAAAATTATTTGGGAGTGTGATTTGGAGAGGATAGGGTTACCCTTTTATGAAGGTGTTTTGGACACACATAGAATTGTTGAAAAGGAAAATTTGTACCCATGATTTTACCAAAAAATGTCCCTAAATGGGTTCATTCATGATCTTTCTATTTTATATGGTATAAAAATAAAAATATAATTGTAATTAGATATTGATTTACGTCATTTAATCCCTTATCTTTTAATTTTAACACTATAAAACACCCATTTAAACTTAATTAATGTAACAAATTTGTACTGTTTTCAATATTAAATAGGACAAAAAACTATGTTGAAAATATTATATAATACTAATTATGGTTTTCTTAAATATTTTTCATATTTTATCAAATTAAATTCATATAATTGGCATAATACTATTAAAAATTAATATCGTATACGTGATAAAAAAGTGATTTTTGTGAAAGATAAATTTTAATATTTATAAAATGTTTTCATAATTAAATTTATTGTTAATTTTATATTAATTTGATAAATATGATTCAAATGTATATAATAAATGAATTAATGTTTTTAAAAAAATTATAAAAATATATCTTAGACCATTATATATAAAAAATTAATTGTTTTAGGATTTTTGTTTTCAATTCCCATTTAAAAATTTATATATTCTAATAAATATGAAAAATTCAGCTCAAGAAAATACTGAAATATTGACCCCAAAATATGTGTTCAATTTTAAAAATTAATTTATTAACATGGAAAAAAATAATTTCAATATTTTTTTAGAAAAAAAGATAATAATCTATATTTGTAGATAAATGTATTTTTAAACAATATAAAGGCTTTATCAAATATTAAGAACATATTCCTCGTTATATTATTTAACCGAAATAATTTATACACATGTTTCAAAAATAAATTATTAATATTCATACCCATGTTTATTATATATATCTTATAATAATATTGTTTCATTTTTCAAATTAATAGTATATCACAATTCATTAAAACTCAGCGTATTTTTTATAAAAACACTAAAGGAATGTAAATTTATTTGACAAAATATTCCATAAAATCTAAAGGTGTGAAATTCTAACCCACTTAAAATGAACTAAACACTCCAAATTCCATAAATCAAATTTATAAAACTAAGTATAATTTAGCCTCAACATATAATTAAGTTCTCTTTTCTCGTACTCAAGTCCTTCGTTTCTTAATTATATCATTGACCAAGTGAGTGGTCATGTTTCATAGAAATTACACTCTACAATAATAATATATCCAATTATTTTTCATTATAAGAGAGATCATGATCAATCAATATTCCTTATGGGTTCATTATATGTGAATAATCATCTATGTACATGTTCACCGTAGATAAAGGGAACTCATTTTCGAATTGAGGTTGGTTTGGTGGAAGTACTAATGAATATTCTATAATCCCTTATGGATCAAGAATATCAAAGGGTATAATATACTTGTGGATGTACATTCCATTATTTCCCTACTATTATAACCTTCTTCAGTTGATAAATTCTCAAACAAACCCTCTATCCAATTTCATACATTAGAAGACATTGAAAATTATCTATATAACTTTTCTATCAATTTTTTACACATATATGTTGATAAATGGATTACAATTATATTTTATTAAAACATATCACTATAGTCTCAGTATCATTATTTCTCATACAAAATCATATTCAATTGGATTTTCACACTTTTTACATAGTGTTCTTCATAAAGTGACATCTAACTTCTGTATTGAAATATTTTATTGTATGAAATCATTATTAGAGGAGTTTTTTCATCCATAAAATGACAGAAATACAAAAAAACATAATATAATAATGTAATATATGGTGTGAATATTTCTCAAAGACTAACCATATATCGTAGTATGTTATTTTGTATTGAAAATTAATGTAATGGCCCAAACCATCTAACTGGTTACTTTTAAAAGGATATGATATGTATGATATTAGGGAGTAGTATGTGGTGTCCTTAGGACATGTGAGTCATTCAGTAGTGATAATTTCAATAGTTTTCCATATGTCCATCTTTCTAGTGGTATCTCATCATCATGGTACCTCATCCTTGCAGTTGCACATCCAAGACATTGAATATCCATGTGGTGACATGTCTTGTGGTTACTCAATGGCATTGTATCACTGGTGATGACTCAATTGGTGGGGAATCAATTTCAGTTACTCATCTGGAGGTGACTCTTCAGGCGATAACTCACTTGTGGCAAATCATCTGGCGATAACTCGCTAGTGGTGACTCTATTACAGTGACTTTTAAATAGTGACTCACAGTTGTTTACTCTTATAGAAGTGAATTATTTGTCTTAACTCATATGTGGTGACTCATTTTCATTGAGTCCCTATAAGTGAATCATCCTGGTTGTGGTGGTAACTAATTTCATAAATTTTTCAAAATTTCCAAAATATTTCAGTTTTTATTGTTTTTTAGTTTTATGTCTTTTTTGATGAAAAATGAGTTTAACAATATAAATAATTATTTTTAACACATTTAAAATTATAAAAATACTGACATTAATTTTATAAAATACATAGATCCGTCTAAATGTGTAAAATATCTAGTTTTATTGAAATCTACCTTAAATGGTCAATTAAGAATTCTCAATCCCATCAGTTTTGGATCATGTCCTTCAAAGGGAGAGATCTTCCGTTATAATTTTTCTAATTCTTTCTCTTGATATAGGAATTCATAAAATCCATGTTTCCTAGATTCCTAGAATGAGGTGCTGAAATTGGTTAGAGTCCCCCATAAGTAGTATTCATAGGTTTTCACCACCTGTTTCATTGAATCATGTCTGTGGAAAAGAATTATTTCTTCTTAATAGTGGTTCATTCGTCTTCATTTGTTCTGTATCATACGGTAAGGGTATATAAATGTTTATCTTTGTGGAGAAAATTGATTCCGAATTATAAAATATACTAGAATTTATCTTATAATGTAACATCCCAGGTAAATGAATAATAAGAAATATTTCATATTTATTAATATTTGTGAGTTAAATATTAATTTTACATTAAAGGGGTTTCTATGTTCGATAGCATACATGATATGTAACAACAGGTTTCTTTGAAATCTTTTGTTGCGCACTAATAATATAATATTATTATTTTAAATTGTAGTCATCTCCTAGCCATTGTATTAGCAGGAATGAATGAAAATATCTAGAATATAATTATACATGTTTGTTAAATGTATTTACATTTATCCAATAAAAAGATAGAGACTTAAAATATGAGTGAATTGAATTTTAAGCATAATTTACATTAAAAGGCCGATTTACTGCCTTTTAATTGAGGACGCTTTTTAAATATAGTTTTGGGAACTTAAATACATTATAATTAACCAAATAAAATCCTTCTTTAGACTGGGGACCTCAAATTTTACTTTGGGTAATTTTTTTGATATTTTTCTTATAAAGTTCATTTTTAATGAATAGTGAAAAATATTGTATTTTAATTCAATAGTGCCTTTTAATCTAATTTATTTATATGGTTATATTATATTTTTAGTTGTTTATAAAGTGAAATTAAAATATATTTTTACCATTTAATCCAAATTTTTTCTTTGGAATTAATTTCACTTTGAAATTGGACATAAACGAGTATCTATCTTTTGATAGTTATTGTTTCATAAAAGCACGCAATTTGTTTTGATAATGGGAATTAATTTTAAAATTAATTAATTACACTTATATATTTTGAATTTGGAAAAATATACATCATTTTTGAATTCGGAATATCAAATATATCTTAGGCTTAATTTTTTGTATTTTTTTGAAAAACGTCAATTTTTGATGAATAGTGAAACCACATTGTGGTAGTTAAAAAAACAGACTTTTTCATTTAAATAAATTTTACCACTTCTTTGAATTGAATTTCAAAAATCTAACATACATGGTTGTTATCAAGAAGTAAAATGTGGTTCATTAAGATTAAAATAAATTTTGGTGAATAGTAACTTTTGACCTTTATTTACCGCAGTTAAGGTAAATAAGGTAATTCAAGGTTAAAAGAATATTATAATAATTCAAAATCACCTTAACACTTGTCCAAACCTTATTAGTTGAGTCATTTACGACCATGGGCATAATTGGGTCGATTTTGGGACCCCATTGAGCCACTTGGGAGTGATAATGACAATTTAGATTAATTAATTAAATGTGAAGACAAAATTGACTTTAACAAAAATCTATTAGTAATTAATTTTTATATGGTGTTAAATAAGTCGTATTTTCGACTATAAATATTAATTAGAAATATTAAAATATTTCCTACATGATAGTATTTTTTTTGATAATTTTTATACATCAAATAAATTAAATTATTTTTGTCACAATAATGATGCATTATTTACCTCATTAATATATTCTTTAAATAAATAAGATTATAATGATTAAAATATTATCCAAAACATGTCCAATACTGATTGGATGATTTTATGTCGACCATGAATCAACTTATCTTCAACTATAATGATTTTTGGACCATTAGAAACTGAATATCATTATATTATAAAATAATACTTTCACACTGTCCTAAATAGCCCCTCCTCTCCCTTATAAAAGGAGACCACTTCTAACCAATTCAACACACCTCTCAAGACATTTTTCTTGTCCAAAATCATCCCAATTAATCTCGCTACATCCCTCTCCTCGTCCAAGATGCCTTTACTTAGGCAGAAGGCACTTTAAGAAGTCCTTTGGTTCTAACCAATGGGAGTTACCCAAATTAAAGGTAACAGTTTCTCTTAAATTGTTTTCTTTTATATTAATTTTCCAACCCCTAAGCTCTTTTTATTCCATTATATTATAACAACACTAGTATCCTCAATATACTAGGATGTTTTTAAGGAAAGGATTATAACTACAATTACACACACCTCCATCTAATGGATGAAGAACATAATGTTTCTGTGGATGGAAAACTAATACTTCACGAAACGATCATTGTTCAATTACATATTACAGCCAATCATGGTGGACATTATGATGGAACTGTATTTATATATGATATATATTATGTTTATGATTTCCTTATTCATCTGTACTTTCCATTTATATCATTCCTTTATGGTTTCCAAAGTGGGTAAATACGATAATCTCATTTGAGGAAGTGCGGACTACCGCCCCCTCAAAGTGATTTGATTCGTTAATGCCTTATGTGGGATGTATAAAGGATGGAGTTAATTGTATTATATATAATATTATAATATAATTATAATATATTATTGAATCATTATGTTCTAATTCCATTAAAATTAGAAATATAAATTAAAGTAGCATTCATGCGTACGTACGGCTTACCCTCCCCATGAACGGTGCATTTCATTTCTTACCTCCAAATGTTATGTACTATTATAAATATATGTATATAATAGATGTATATGATATATTTGATATCTAAATAATGAAAAAAAATTTCTTAAAGGGAATTCCCTAGCGTGTCATTTTTGAACCCTCCACACAGAGAAACCCCCCTCCCCCATGAAGGGGTAGTACCTGATGGCAACTCCCCAGCCGGGGAAGGAGCTATTGCCAGCCTAGATGGTAGAGCATCCCAGAGGGTAACATCCCAGAAGTGATGGTTCTTCACAGTGATCTTTCAGCAATTTGGGTCGTGCCTCATTTTTCCCACCCAGATGAGTCTGGGCGACCCGGAAAGGTGGGTGGATCCCGGGGGAGAGGTTCGCCCCGAAAGAGGTCTCCCAGGATTCAAACCCTAAACCTCCCAAAGAAAAAACTATTTTGGAAACTCACCTTCACCACCGCACCACCACCGAAGTGGAATCTAAATCATGAATATAATTATAGATATTATGGAATATTGACCACATGGACAACTTATAAAAATAAGCTGTTCATTTTTGACTCAAGTACCAAATATCGACAAAATGGACGTTATTAACATAAATGATTACATAATGTTTATAACATGGATATAATTGATATTAAAGGAATAATAAACTAGAAAAAGGTTATTAAGAAAGTAAAAATTGACTTTATTTTATTATTCAGGAGATTAAAGAACGAACGAGTCAAGTCAAACACGAGGTAAGGGACTTCGTCTTAATCCCCTTTCATTGAGGCATTTTTAGTTTTATACATGACTTTATATTATACAGTGTATAAACCCCTTTGAATATTCATTTTATTAAAATGGAATATGTTTATAGGAATCATTTTACAAAACGACAAAAGGGAATGTTTTTTATGTAAGCGGTGACAATGACCTTTCCGTCGCCACGAGTATTATTTGATCTTTGGCTTCCTTGACAAGCCAGAATGTTTTTAAAAGGAAAAATAAATACCATTTACTATTTTTACGTATTTTGGTATTGAAAATTTTTTTGAGAATGGATTTATTATTTCAATATCTTGAAATGATATTTTATTATTTCAATGTGGAAATTTTATCTTTCCATTTTCCTTATGTTATGTGTTATGATCATGTTATTGTTCTTGGGAATTATTTACATATATGGGTGGTTTCATGATAAACCTTGGGCGGGTGAGCCCGATATAGCTCTCTAATTCATTGGGTAATGTGATGGAGGTAAACATGAATGTTTCATTAAATAGATTTAATGAATATTCTGTGATGGGTATTCCAATATAACTCCCTATGTAGCTGTGATAACTACAAAGTAAGTATGATATGGATGCCACAAGTTACCTTTATGATTTATGATTTCTATATGTCTTTCATTTATCTTATTATTTCATGAGGTAACTAAAAGATTTCATGTTTTGTATGTATTTTTGAAAAAATGTTTTCATTCCTTGTTTTATAACCCTTACTGAGCCTTTTATGCTCATCCCAAGTTTTGAAATGATTCCACTTGACTTAAAGATGAATAGGGTCAAGGATGGGATCAAGGAAAAGTCATGTCGTCTAATACATGGAACTAGACATGACTTTTTTTAAATAGTTTATATTTTATGGAAAAAATGTAAATTGTGTAGAAGTATTAACTTTGTATTTGAAATGAAATGTAATAGTTATGACCTAATTCTCTAAAACTCTAAACCTGAAAAGATCCTTAATGTGAATTATTCGTTTAATTTGATATTATGTAAATTTTTAAGTTCGGGTCCTTATAATTTGTATCAGAGGTCGGTTTAGTTAAATTTAGGAGGTAGGGTATTATTAAATTAATATCCATAAAGTAATTTATGTTAATTTTTTAAATCATATAGCATTTACAGATTACCGTGTTGCTTCATGGAATATATTTCTATGTTTGGAATGGTTTTCTATAGAGGAAATAGGGCATCTATGTTTGGAAGACATCAGGAGGAAGACAACCTTCCAAATCATCAACATGAGATGGTCCGAATAGTAACTAAATAGTTTGTTGCAGTGATGGCACAATTGAATCAGACTATAAATAGTGGTTGTATCCATGTAGGAGATCAGCCAGATCAGCCATATAGGAACATGTCAGTAGTGGAGCATTTAATGAGGCAACATCCCCCACCATTTAGATGATCATCAGACCCTATTCTAGCTGAAGGTTGGATTAAAGAACTTGAGAAGATTTTTGATGTCATGGGTTGTTCAGAACATCAAAAGGTTAGTCTTGTTGTTTACGGTTTTGAAGGTGAATCTGATCCGTGGTGGTCAATGGTGAAAAATGTCAGGGATAGTGAGGAGATTTATGATCTTTATTGGGATGAATTCAAAGGTATTTTCTTGAGAAATTTTTCTTAGGTGGTTCGTCTTATAATGGAAAAACAATTCCTGGAATTGAGGCAGGAGGATGACTCAGTGGCTGGTTATGAAGAGAAATTCACTCGACTGGCAAGGTATGCTCCAAATTTCCAACGAGATCTTGATAGTAAAATCATCGATTTTTACTTAGGATTAAATCCAAATTATCAAAGGGCTTTAGCTTCTCGTGAGTTCAAAAGTTATGAAAAACTTGTTTGTTGTGTGGAGAAGGTGTTAATGGAATTTTCTGATGATCAGGTATTCTTTGAAAAAAACAAAATAGGAGGTCGAGGTGGAAGGCAAAAGGGAACAACTCTTCCAAAAAGTCTGATGGTAAGAAACATAAGTTTACATTTTGTGAAAATTGTGGTAAATAGCATGTTGGGTAATATCTTTTGAATTCTGGTAAGTGCTTTTGATGTGGTAAAATGGGACATAAGGCTCGTAATTGCACTGAAAAATATCAGGGTAATGGTAAGACAAAATCAGATTTACAGTCAGTATAATTTTTTAAGTGCGATGAAATGGGTCATTATGAAAATGAGTGTCCAACAAAGAACTCAATCGAGGAAAAGCAGCCAGACTACAAGCAGAAAAGGGTTGTGAAATCCTTTGCAACTACTTCATCAGATCTTGGTCCATCGAACGAAGTAGTATCAGGTACACTGTTTGTTTGTTCATATTAAACTGATGTGTTGTTTTATTCAGGGTCTACACACTCTTTCATTTCTGATAAGTTTTCTAGTAAATTGGGAATTCCATCTCATGATATGAATATTGATCATATGGAAAAAACACCTATAGGAAATGTAGAGACAAAAAAGAAAACATAAGAACATTCTTAGCCTTGTGTGTGGAAAGAATCTATCTGCAAACCTTATTGTTTTTCCTCTAGTAGAGTTTGATGTTATATTAGGAATGGATTGGCTTTCTTTTTATCATTATAAGAATGACTGTAGAGTTAAATATGTTTCATTTCAGAATTATTTTCAGTTTTTATAAAAAAAAATGAACCCTTTCTGTTGATAACAAATCAAGAAGCTGAGAAACTAGTAAAATATGGAAATGAATGTTACCTTGCACATATTGATGACAAAAAAGTAACTATTCAGATTAATGATGTTCCAGTGGTAAATGATTACCTTGATGTTTTTCCTAATGATTTCCATGGTATTATACCTGAACAGATAGATGAATTTACTGTTGACTTAGTTCTTGATGCTAAGACAATTTCAAAACCCCCTTATCAAATGGCTCAATTTTAACTTTTAGAGTTAAAGAGGCAATTGAAGGAGTTATAAGATAAAGGTTTCATTCAACCTAGCACATCACCATGGGGTGATCCTGTATTTTTTGTTAAAAATAAAGATGTTTCAATGAGACTTTGCATTGATTATAGATCATTGAATAACATCACTGTTTAGAATAAGTATCATTTGCCTCATATCGATGATTTGTTTGATCAGCTCCAGGGAGCTTAGTATTTTTCAAAGTTTGACTTGAGGTCGGGGTACCATCAGTTGAAAGTAAAGGAAGAAGACATTCCGAAGACCACATTTCATACTATATATGGCCATTATAAATTTTTAGTTATGCCTTTTGGGTTAACCAATTCACCTATTGTATTTATGGAAATAGAATTTTCTGTGACTTCTTGGATAATTTTGTGGTTGTGTTCATTGATGATATTTTGGTTTATTTAAAAAGTAAGGAGGATCATGAATGTCATTTAAGGGTCATCTTGCAAGCCTTAAAAGAAAAGAAACTATTTGGGAAATTCAAAAATTATGAGTTTTGGTTACAACAATTTTCATTCCTTGGTCACATTGTTTAAAAAAATGGCATAACTATTATTCCTGCTAAAAAAAAGTTGATGAAGAATGGAAAATACCCAAGAATATAACTGAGATTCGTAGTTTTATTGGTTTGGAAGGTTATTATTTGAGGTTTGTGGAAAATTTTCATGGTTATCTAGTACAATGACTAAGTAAACTTGAAATGGTGTTAAGTTCATCTGGACTAAATAATGTGATGATTGTTTTTAGAAATTGAAAAGAAGATTGGTGAATGCTCCAGTTTTGGCACTGCCTTCTAGAAATTCTGAGTTTGTTATCTACAGTGATGCTTCATTGAATGTACTTGGTAGTGTCTTAATGAAAAATGATCAGGTAATTGCTTATGCTTCACGTCAGTTGAAACTACATGAGTTAAATTACCCTACAGATAATTTGGAATTAGTTGTTGTTGTTTTTTCTTTAAAAATTTGGAGGCATCATTTGTATGGAGTGAAGTGTGAAATATATATTGATCACAAAAGTTTTAAGTATATATTCACTCAGAAATAATTGAACATGAGATAGAGGATATGGTTGGAATTAATAAAGGATTATTATTGCCCGATCCTTTGTCATCTGGGGAAATCAAATAAAGTGGCTGATGCTTTGAGTCTAAAAAGTAATACTTCATGAACCATGTTACGTTTGGAACGAGATCCTTGGGTTTTTGATTTGATGTACTTTGGCATAGAAGTTGTTGTTGTAGGAAATTCTTCAGTTTTGTTTTAAGTGTCAGTGAAATAATCTCTATCAGACAGAATTAAGCTAGTGCAGAAGGAAGATAGTGAGTTGCAGAAAATGGTTCTATTGGTTCAGAATGGTAAGTTGACATATTTTAACATTGATAATGATTGTGTTTTCAGATTTAGAAATAGATTATGTGTGGCTTGTGATTCACAGTTGAAGAATGAGTGGTTATGTGAAGCTCAATGTTCTCCGTTTTCATTTCATCGTGACAGTACTAAGATGTATAGAGATATTCGGGAGTATTACTGGTGGGATGGAATGAAAAGAGATATTGCTGATTTTACTGTGAAGTATTTGAGTTGTCAGCAGGTTAAAGTAGACCGAAAATTACCGAAAAGAATGCTTCGGCCTTTACCGATGCAACAATGGAAATGGAAAAATATATCCATGGACTTTGTTGTGAGATTACCAAAGACATCTCGAGGTAATAATGCAATCTGGTTTATAGGTGACTGATTGACCAAATATGCTCATTTACTTCATATTAGAGATTTATTGTCTCTAGATCAACTTTCTCGGTTGTATGTTAAAGAGATTGTTAGGTTGCATGGAGTTCCCCTCTCCATTGTATCTGATCATAATCTCAGGTTCACTTCTAACTTTTGTAAAGGCCTTTAGAAGTCATTGGTTGCTGAATTAAATTTTAGTACAACTTTTCATCCTCAATCAGATGGGAAGTCAGAACGAACAATTCAGACCTTGGAGGATATGTTACATGCTTGATCGATGGATTACCAGGGAAGTTTGGACCAACATCTTTCTTTGGTTGAATTTTCTTATAATAACATCATTCATTATAGTATACATATGGCTCCATTTGAGACATTATATGGAAAGCATTGTTGAACTCCAGAATTTTGGGATGAAGTAGGTGAAAGAAAGCGGATGGGACCAGAATTGGTAGAAGAGATGGCAGAGAAAGTTCAGTTGATTTAGAAGCACATGAGAACAGATCAGAGTAGATAGAAAAGTTATGCAGATAACCAGAGGAAGGATCTTTCTTTTGAGGTAGGTGATCATGTGTTTCTCAAAGTTTCTCCATGGAAAATTGTGATGCGTTTTGGTAAGAAGGGAAAGTTCAGTCTGAGGTTCATTGGACCTTATGATATTCTGGAGAATGTTGGATCAGTTTCATATTGACTGGCATTATATCCATGTTTATCCCAGGTACACAATGTTTTTCATATTTCGATGTTGAGAAAGTATATGCCAGATCCATCTCGTGTTTTGAGCCCAAAGGTAGTTCAATTGAAAGAGAATCTCTCTTATAAAGAAAAACCAGTTCAGATTCATGACCGTATAGAGCAAGTGTTGCGAAATAAGGTAATTCACCAAGTAAATGTTTTTTCAAAAACCCATAAGGCTGAGGGGGAACGTGGGAATCTGAAAATTCTATGAATGATAAATACGCCCACTTATTTTGATAAGTGAATAAAAATTACGAGGACACAATTTTCAAAAGGGGGGAAGGATGCAACATCCCAGGTAAATGATGAATAAGAGATATTTCATATTTATTAATATTTTTTAATTAAATATTAATTTTACTGTAAAGGGGTTTCTATGTTCGATAGCGTACCCGATACGCAACAAAAGGATTCTTTGAAATCTTTTGTTGCACACTAATAATATAATATTATTATTTTAAATGGTAGTTAACACTTAGCCATCGTATTTGAGGTAATTAACAAAACTAACTACAATACTGTTATACATGTTTGTTAAATGTATTTTCATTTATCCAATAAAAATATCGAGGCTTAAAATATTAATGAATCTAATTTTAAGCATAATTTACATTAAAAGGCCGATTTAACACCTTTTAATGGAGAACCCTATTTAAATATAGTTTTGGTCACTTTAATAAATTATAATTGACCAAATAAAATCCTTCTTTAGAATGGGGACATCAAATTTTACTTTGGGTAATTTGTTTGGTATTATTCTGATAAAGTCCATTTTTTAATGAATAGTGAAAACTTCTATATTTTAATTCAAAAGTGACTTTTAATCTAATTTATTTATATGGATAGATTATATTTTTAGTTGGTTTTAATGTTAAATTAAAATATATTTTTACCTTTTAATCCAATTTTGGTCATTGGAATTAATTTCACTTTGAAATTGGACATAAATGAGTATCAATCTTTTGATATATATTGTTTCTTAAAAACACACTATTTTTTTTTTGATAACGGGAATTAATATTAATATTAATCAATGAAACTTCTATGTTTTGAATATGGAAAAATATACACCATTTTTGAATTTGGAATATCAAATATATATTAGGCTGAATTTTTTGTATTTTTCTGAAAAACTTCAATTTTTGATGAATAATGAAACCACTTAGTGGTAGTTAAAAAAAGAGACTTTTTCATTTAAATGAAATTTTACCACTTATGTGAATTGAATTTCAAAAATAATACATACAATTTTGTTATAAAGAATTAAAATGTGGTTCATTAAGATGAAAATAAATTATGGTGAATAGTAACTTTTCACTTTTATTTACCGCAGTTAAAGGTAAATAAGGTAATTCAAGTTTAAAAGAATTTTATAATAATTAAAAATTACCTTAACAATTTTCCAAACCTTATTATTTTAGTCGTTTATGACCATGGGCATCTTTGGGTCGATTTTGGGACCCCATTGAGCCACATGGGAGTGATAATGACAATTTAGATTAATTAATTTAATGTGATGACAAAATTGACATTAACAAAAATCTTTTAGTAATTAATTTTTATATGGTGTTTTATAAGTCCTATTTCCGACTATAAATATTCATTTGAAAGCAAGAAATATTTCCTACATGATAGTAATTTTTTTGATAATTTTTAGATATAGAATAAATTTAATTATTTATGACATAATAATGGTGCAGTATTTACCTCATTAATAAATGATTTCAATAAATAAGATTATAATGATTAAAATATTATCTAAAACATGTCCCATTCTGATTGAATGATTTTATTTCGACCATGACTCATCTTATCTTTGACTATAATTTTTTTTGGACCATTTGAAACTGAATATCATTATATTATAAAATAATACTTTCACACTGTCCTAAAGAGCCCCTCCTCTCCCTAATAAAAGGAGACCACTTCTAACTAATTCCTCACACCTCTAAAGCCATTTATACTGTCCATACTCTGCCCAATTAAGCCACCTATATCCCTATCCTTCTACTAGAATACTTACTTTATGTAGAAGGCACTTCAAGAAGTCCTTTGGTTCAAACCAAAGGGAGTTACCAAAATTAAAGGTAACAGTTCTCTTAAATTGTTTTCTTTTATTTTACTTCTCCAACCCCTAAACTCTTTTTATATCTTTCTTTTGTAACAAAATAATTATCATAAATATACTCAAATGTTGTTATGGGAATTATTCTAACTACACTTGCACACACCTCCATTTAATGGATGAAGAACATAATGATTCTGTGGATGGAAAATGAATTCCTCACGAAACGATGATTGTTCAATTACATCTTACCGCCTCTCATGGTGGCCATTATGATGGAACTGTATTTATATATGATATATATTATTTTTATGATTTCCTTAGGCAATTTTAATTCCCATTTATAGCAGGCCTTTATGGTTTCCATAGTGGGTAAATACGATAATCTAATTTGAGGAAGTGCGGACTACCGCCCCCTCAAAGTGATTTGATTCATTAATGACTTATGTGGGATGTATAAAGGATAGATTTAAATATATTATATATTATATTACACTGGAATTATAATATACCTTTTTATCATTATGTTCTAATTTCATTAAAATTATAAATAGAAATGAAAGTAGTGTTCATGCGTATGTACGGCTTACCGTCACCATGAACAGTGCATTTCATTTCTTACCTCCAAATGTAATGTACTATTATAAATACATGTATATCCTTTATATATGTTATATATTTGATATCTAAATAATTAATATCATTTTGTATATAATGGACTATTGACAACATGGAAAACTTATAAATATAAGGTGTTCATTTTTGACTCAAGTACCAAATATCGACAAAATGGACGTTATTAACTGAAATGATTACATAATTGTTATAACATGGTAATAATTGATATAAAAGGAATAATAAACTTGAAAAAGGTTCTTAATCAAGTATAAATTAACTTTCGTTTATTATTCATGAGATTAAAGAACGAACGAGTCAAGTCGTACACAAAGTAAGGGACATCGTCTCAATCTCCTTTCATTGAGGCATTTTTGGTTTTACACATGACTTTATTTTAAATGGTGTATAAACCCATATCACTCATCATTTTATTCAAAGGGAATCTTTTTATATGAATCATATTACTAAAAGACATAAAGGAATGTTTTTTTACCTAAGTAGTGACAACGACCTTTCCGCCACTGTGAGTATTATTTGATCTTTGGCTTCCTTAACAAGCATGAATGTTTTTAAAAGGAAAAATAAATACCATTTACTCATTTTACGTATTTTGGTTTTGAAAATGATTTTTAGAATGGATTTATTATTTCAATATCTTGAAATGATATTTTATTATTGAAATGTGGAAATTTCATCTTTTCTTTAATATTATGTTATGTGTAATGATCATGTTATGGTTCTTGGGCATTATTTGCGTATACGGGTGGTTCCGTGACAAACCTAGGATGGGTGATCCCTAGATAGATCTCCAATGCATTGGGTAACATGACATAGGTAAACACAAATTTTTCTCCTATGAGATTTAAGGAATATACTATGATGAGTATTCCAATGTAACTCCCTATGTAGCTGCGATAGATACAAAGTAAGTACGATATGGATTACAAAAGTTACCTTTATGATTTATGATTTCTATGTGTCTTTCCTAAATCTTATGATTTCACGAGTTAAGTAAAAGCCTTCATGTTTTTATGTATTTTTCAACAAATGTTTTCATTCCTTGTTTTATAACCCTTAGTGAGACATTTATGCTCATCCCAAGTTTTGAAATGTTTTCACAGGACATAAATATGAATAGGGTCAAGAATGGGATCAAGGAAAATTCATGATGTCTAATACATAGAACTAGACATGAATTTTTTTAAGAGTTTGTATGTTATGAAAAAAATGTAAATTGTGTCAAATTGTCTACTTTGTACTTGAAATGAAATGTAATAGTTATGTCCTAATTCTCTAAAACTCTAAACCTAAAAAGAAATTCAATGTGAATTTTTCATTTAATTCAATATTATGTAAATGTTTATGTCTAGGTACTTATATATAATGTAAAAATGTGTAGGGGAACATGGTGATACATCTAATTTTTTATTTTTATTTATTTATTCTATGAATAGAATGTGATATGTTACCCATTGAATGTCATGGTTTCTGTTTTTTCCTTTTTTCCTCCTTCAATATTATGAAATACATAAATCATGGTGTGTGGTTAATGGAAATAATAAAATATATAACTAGATAATAACATATAGTGAGTTTATAAAAAAATTCCCTTGGATCATGCATTTTATATGATAAAAAATTATAACAAATGATGTAGAATTTAATGTGTTTTGTGGTTATAAATATTAATTTATATTTTTTTTGTTGTGTGTTATGACATGTGTGGGGGATATGGATTAGAAATGGTTGTTAATAGAGGTTATGATCGATGTGGGGTTGTTTAGTAGGGCTATGGTAGAAGAGGGTTTTAGACTTGGATATTGGGGTATTTCAATGTGCTACTTATTGTTTGTTGTTTTGCTTAAGGTACCCAAATTGTTTTGATGGTGAAATGAATAATTATCATGAAATGTAACTATTACTTGTGAATTATTTAAACTGCATTATTAATTCAAAGGGTTGGTAACAGATAATACGGGAAATGGTTTTATCATGACCCCTCCCCCGGGGCATGTGTCGTGACTACCCCATGCCCGCCATCCACAGGCCAGGGTCTAGTGACAAGAAGAATAAATGAATATCCATAAAACGGGAAGGCATTGACTTTAATCTTATACAAACAGATAGGGAAGAAGGCAACCAGAAGTAACCACTAAGTAAACTACTGTAGTAAAAACAGTGTTGATAGTAAAGGGGCCAGAATGCAAGCCCAACTAAATGTACGAGTACAAAACAAAAGTAAAAAATAAAACTAAAAAGTGAAAAGAATATCTAGGATCATTCACCACGGATCCTACATGAAATGTCGGTACAACTCACGATCAACAGTCCATGTGTCATGTCGCACCAAATGGTCCGCCTCTGAGTATTGTCCATTTCTGACTCTCTCAGCCTTGATTAATGTTGTATGTCGTCTACAGAAGACACAAAACTGTGCTGGCAAAGCCCATGTAGAGGTGAGTATAATGATAATTAGTAGGGACCCTAAGACCCCATAGGTCTTTTAATGTGTCACAAAGTAAAACTACAAAGCAAAAAATCAACTCTAGTTAGGTATATGCCCATAGATACACTTTTGTTATCAAGAGTAACAAATCTCATACATGAGGGAAAAATACCACAAACATAACCCCAAAAAGTTAAAAGTACCACACAAGTAACACTAAGAAAGTTACACCATGAAGGTAAAAGTACCACACATGTATCTCCATGAAGAGAGTACCACAGTGGTAAAAGTACAACACATTTAACACCATGAAGATAGTACCAAAAAGGTAAAACGACAACATAGGTATTACCAAAAAGGTAGTACCACAATGGTAAAAGCACCACATAGGTATCACCACGAAGGAAAAAGAACCACACATGAATAACCATGAAGATAGTACCACAAAGGTAAAATTATTAGTTCCAATAGAGTCTCAGCTCAAACCAGGTATTAGTGAAGTATAGAACTACAAATGATTAGTCGTGAAGCTAGATCATCTTATTCTGTCAAGAGGCCCTGGTGATGACCATACGAAGTCTGACCCACACAGGATTGATAGGTACTATCCCCTGAAATGACCCAAATAGGATCTGACCCACCCGATGTTGATAGGTACTAACCTATGCTAACCCACATATGATCAGTATGTGCAGACCCATACAAGATCGTTGAGCACTGACTCACACTGGATCTGACCCACATCGGATTAGTATGCGTTGACCCACATAGGATCATTGAGCACTAACCCAAATAGGATATGTCCCACACAGGATCGGTATGCAGTTACCTACATAAGATCATTCAGCATTGACCCAAGCAGGATCTATAGCTATTAACACCTACAATGACCACATAGGATCAGACCCGCCCAGAGTCGATAGGTAAGTAACCTCTGTATAATTTTTCTCCAACCTTCGCCTCACTGCCAGCCACTAGATTACTTCTAATAGCACGTTTGGGGGAACCTCTATTAAAACTGTCTTTCATACCACAACCACCATGATGTTTCAAAAATAAGTATCCCAAATGTTTGTCACGTCCTAAGGGACCCACCACAACATAAGACACGTCAATCAGATGCCCAGTTTTTATGTTATTAGCATTTCAACTCATAGGGCCCGATTGGATTTGGGGTTAGATCGAACCCATCAACATAATCAAAAACACAGGTGGAGTATACCAAAAGGACCATCTCGATCCATGAATTTTGCTTCCGCAGACTGGTCGCTAAACAAATACTCGATTCTCATGATATGGCCAAAAAAGGTGAAGCTGGGTCCTCATGGGCCTCAAACCAGTCCCACTCAGTCTGACCGACCCATCATGACCCAGCCTGGGCTAACCTGACCTCGTTATGTTCGATACGGCATGATTAGGGTCCGTCTTGGTAGGCCTAGTCCGTGGTCTGGCTCGGCCCACAAGGTGGTGGGGGGGGGGGGGGCTCGACCCATCCCAATTGCGTGGCCCATGATGCACAATTTGGTCGGGTGTCCCACCATGGCGGGGTCCAGCCGAGTTGAAACTCATGGGGAGGCACCCCCTCGGTATTCTAAATGGCATGATGGTCATTCGGTCACCCTGTTGGCATGCGGGACTACCCGCGCGGTCCCTCTAGGTGTGACGCATCCCACCAAAACGACCTGACAGTTCTCCCTCAAGGTGCATGGATGTGCACCGCTACGCCCCCAACGGTTGGTTGGGTATGGGCTGCCCTCCGGACTCTACCATGGCCAAGTGGTCTTGCCCTCCTTCTAGGGCGTCGCGGATACGGGCCTCCATTCCGCCACACAGTCGGCTGGATGTCGGCCGCCACCCTGCTCTATCGCGACTGATGGGTCGTCACCTCCTCTTTCACTGGTGTAGAATCTCTCCACCCTCCTTCCACGTGGATGGACAGTTTCCAACCACATCCTTCTTCTGCATGCCATCACAGCTTCATTCTATTCCCAAAAATTATGACATTTAAATATTTATGATCCTCAACTCAAGACCTCCGCATCTATATGTCGCTCTCAACGAGACACTGTGCTTCTAGTGTCATTAATTATTTGGCATTGATGAACACATGAAGAACGTGTGATGAAAAATAGAAAAAAGGCAAGGTATAAGTGCATGAGATAGCCATGTTTGTTTTGCTATCGTCCTTGTGAATCAACATTACAAAGAGTCAACAAAAATATTTAATCATACTTCAATTTAAAACCCCTACATGGATGTTCTTTGGAGGTGTCTTAAGGAAGTAGATGATGTCGATGAAGGGGATCCGACGATTTTCTCTCCCACAACTCGCTTCCGAACCATGCTCCAAGATCAATGTCCTTGATCTGAAGATTTTTTCTCATTAGATAATTTTTTTGTTTAAAATATGTTTCTCCAAAGGCCCTCCTTTTCCAATCCTTTTTTCCAATGAGAGGTGATGTGCCAAATTAATAACATAAAAATTAACTAAATTAATGTTCACACTTTAATTAATTTATGGTTGGCACATTAATTTGGGAGGATTCCAAAAGTGAACTCATATTAAAGTGGGAGTTCTAGGGTCGGGTGGTCCCCACCACTCAATTCAAATGGGAGGTTTCATGCTTGGGTGGTCCCCACCTCTAAATTCAAAAAGGTGGTTTCACCAAGAAAAATAAAATTTTGTTGTCATATTTTATTTTCATTCTTTTAACTATCCCATGACAATCCGAATAACATACATCCACTCTTGACCCACTACAGTCGAGGTGAAGGTCTCTATAAGTTAATATCGGCGATGTGAGTTTAACTGTGTCATCAGATTTCAATTCTGAGCACAGGTTCAGAAGTTAAAAAATATCTCTTGCATGTTTACTGAACGTGCCCAAAAAAAGTTTGGAAAATTATTAATAGTCACCCTCGACCCGCACTAGTCGAGGTTAGTCTCTACCTAAGTGAAACATGCCACAAGTAACCCAATGGCAATCTCGAATTTACAATCCGTGTGACCGTTTAAAAGTTATGGATTTTACAATAAAATAATTGTCACTTAATTATTTAATTTATGGCCAAAAAATTACATTCAATGGTGGCTAGCACCTGCCAATGTTATTATCTTCCTAAAGAAAGCATACCCTCACATGTTTAGTGATGGATTGAGATTTAAAATCTGAGTTACCATTTTTTATTTATAAGAATTCAAAAAATAGAATAATTTTATTTTATTATTTTATTTATGGTTTTTCCATTATCAGGTATTCTCATATGATGCACACACCGACTAAACTTAAGTCGCACCTAGGGTAAACTCGCCATCCTATGTCCAATGGTGCCCTCTGATTTCTGATCAGAGTAACCATTTAATAGTTATTTATCATATTTAGTAAATATACTTACTCAAGATAATTAAACATTAGAAAAACATCGATGGAACATTCTAGGAACCTCGGTCCTCGAAATCACGCACCGTCATATTTTACCGTCTCAAAATAATACCATATAATTCAAAAAATTATATGGAATTCCTAGGATAATATATTATCACCACCTAAGGGATTTTTGTCCCTGAATGCCTCACTAAAGGAAAAAACAACAGAAAGAGGGTACTAAGCATGAATCTAAGACTCCTGCTCCCACATGATCTCTTGGAGGTTCTTGTGCTGCCAGCGTACGTGCACCAGAGTTATCGACATCCCACGATGTCCAACTCTGGTCAATCCTAAATCTCCATTGGAACCTCCGTAAATGTCACCCCATCATCTAAGTCCAACTTGTCGTGTTCGATGATGTGAGATGGGTCGTGCACATATCTCCATAAATGGTATATGTGGAAGACATCGTGTAACCTCTCCAACTGCGGAGGAAGAGACAAGTGGTATTCTACATCGCATATCCTTGGATGTATCATAAAAGGAACGATAAACCTCAGTGAGAACATTCCGTCTCGTCCAAATCTTCATAGTCCATGTCTAAATGAGACCCGTATGAAGACATGGTCTCCCTAAACATCTCCTCCTGAAGCATCACTAGTACCATGGTGTGACCTATGAAGGGGATGACGTGCTACCAATATTCATAAATTCATTTAAGAGACCGTTATGAGGATATCCTAGCACGTCGTGTCTCGCAGTCAACATCTCCTGATGTGCCTACCAAATTCACTATGGAATTGGGGGACTGATAGTCATAGACTAAATGTAAGCTTCCCCATATTTATCCACGAAGTTTATATGAAGCACGACTAGCTAATTTGATGCCTCACACAGCAGTTGTAGACCATATCTCCTGTTGAGTGCATCAGCTACCACATTCCCCTTCCTAGGAGTATAGACTATCTCAAAGTCATAGTCTTAGAGGAACTTTAGACATCATCTATGTCTCATCATCTGAATGATCTGCTGTCAACACTCTTCCCACAAGAATGGCTACCCCATTTTTGTCAAATCTGACAAGGGTACCACTACCCTGGAGATGTCTAGTTCAAAACTTTTGTAGTATCCAGCCAAAGAAGAAGTCTCTCTCCCTTCAGAGAGGTAATCTTGGAAACATCTTTTGAAAATACGTCCTCACATTTTTCAACTAATTTTGGGAATTCAAAACTCAAAACTCCTGCTGCCATGAGGGTTAGTGTAGCCAACTCAAGAGTGATCAGTTGCACCCACCTATGCAAGAGTTTATCCTATGCTTCCTAGGTTTTATTTTTCACCGAACAAGGAAAATCCCATTCCAACATTGTCGGTACACCACAAACCTTTTTCCTAATACATCCAATCTGTGTATGAACTGTGGATGTTTAGTCCATACCAAAACTAATGTCTTAATTCTTCGATGCTTCCACCAAGTGGTTTCAACAAAAACTCTCACCTAGAGGGTCAGATCACACCATCGATGTAAGTGTGATTATCAAGTATCCTCCCAAAGGTATATCAAGACCTAAGGGTCAATTGAATGGCTTAACTGAAAACTCTAGGTACTGGAAAATATTCTTGTAAGGAAGGGATGATTTGTACCTATTTCTATTAATACGACAGCTAGTCATAGATGCATATTGTTTATCGAATCATTCCATGAGCCATTAGGTTGCACTTCTTGACTGTATGGAGCAACTCCCTTCCCTTGTCCTTCATCTCCCCAAGCCTGGTGGGGACCACAATGCTGGTTGATTGTAACATGTCAAAATGTACAACACCTCATTTTCTCTCCTAGTTTGGCTTCCACAACTGCAGCCCTGCAGATACATATGTTCCTAAGAATTCTTCTTCCTAAACATTCTTACATGCCAAAGTCACTGATATTGGTGCCCGTTTCTTGATTTCCCACTACTAACATTTAATTTTTTTATCTTCTCAGCCAATGGACATTCAACCACAATGGTTCTCTCTAGAACCCAATCATAGATTGGAATGCATAGACAAATATTGATAGGTCGGATGTCATAAAGGTACCTCACTAGAAAGTCTAAGCCCAAAAGCACTAATCGTATCATATTCAATGAGTACCGGGAATGGTTGGTACGCCTCGATGAATACTCAGTTACAAACAAGTCATCCTACTAATGTTGTAGAAGCTATAGAGAACTCTATTTCACCTCCTCAGAAAAGTCATCAGCCGCCTGTGAGTTGAGATCATCTCAAAACCTGAGTGGTATCTGATGTTGAAACTAATTTAAGGCACTATGACTAAACGCGTCCTCTAATAGTACCGTCGGTTGTAATTGTAGACAAATGGGTAGTAAAATTGGTAGCACAATACCCTATGATAAAAAAATTTCAAGACCTGTCCCCCGGGGGACATGTCGTGAGTACCCCAAGACCACCTTCCATAGTCTTCGGGGTGACGAATAGAACCAGAAAGGTGTATACCTAAAATGGTAAGGCATTTTCTTTAATCCTGTAAAAACACACAGAGAATAATACAATGAGAAGTAACAACAAAGTAAACTGCAGTAGCAAAAGAGAGTGTTGAAATTAAAGGGGCAAGAATACAAGCCTAACTAAAAGTACGAGTACAACTCAAAAGTACAAATACAACTGAAATGTAAAAAGCAGCTCCTAGATCATCCATCATGGATCCTACCTGAAGGCTAGGGACAACTCATGATCAGTAATCCCCGCATCATGTCACACAAAAATATCTACCACCGAATATCGTCCAGTCCTGGCTCCCTCAGCCTCAATCAATGTTGTACATCGTCTTCACAAGATACAACAAGGTGCGGGAAAATCCCATGTAGGGGTGAGTATAACGATACTGAGTAGGGACCCCAGGACCCCATAGGTCACCTAATGTTCCACAAAAGAAAACCACAAATAAAGACCTCAAAATTACATAGGTATATGTCCATGAATACACATATGTTATCATGATATACAAATATAATAAATGAGGGAAGAATACCACAATGGTAACACCACGAAGGTAACAAAATGAAGGTAAAAGTACCGCATAGGTAACACTATGAATGTTATACAATAGAGGAAAATTTACCACACAGGTATCACCATGAAGAGGGTACCACAAAAGTAAAAGAACCACACAGGTATCACCACAACTATAGTACGAAGAAGGTAAAAGAACCATACATGTATCACCTTGAAGATTGTACCATGATGTTAAAAGCACCACATAGGTATCACCACGAAGATAGTACAAAAAGGTAAAACTATTAGTTCAAACAGAGTCTTAGATGAAACCATTAACTAGTGAAGTATAGAAGTACAAATTATTAGTTGTGAAGCTAGATCATCTTATTCTATCAAGAGGTATTACTGCTGACTATATAGAGTTTGAACCACACATGATCGATATATACTGACCATCGCAATGACCCACACAGGATCTGACCCACCTAGAGTCGATTGGTATTAACCTATACTGACCACACAGGATCTGACCCAGACATGATCAGTATGAGAAAACCCACACATGATCGTTGAGTGATGACCCACATAGGATCTAACCCACAAATGATCAGTATGCGCTGACCCACACAAGATCGCTCAGTGCTGACCCACAAAGGATCTGACCCACATAGGATCGGTATGAGATAATCCACAAAAGATCATTGAGCACTGACCCACACAAGATTGGTAGGTACTAACCTCTGCAGTGACCCAACTAAGATCTGACCCACCCAGAGTCTATAGGTAACTAACATCTGTATGATCAGTATCCACCCTCCACCTCACTACTAGGCACTGGATTCTCGCTAATATCACGTTAGGATGAACAACTCCTCAATCCTTCGATCATACCTCGACCAACATGAAGTTATACAGATAAGTATCCCAAATTTCTTTCATGTCATAAGGGACTGAACACAATAGAAGACACGTTTATCAGACTCCTAGTCTGTATGTTATTAGTGTTTCTGCTCATAGGGCCAGGTTGGATTTGGGGTTCCATCCAACCCATCCATACTCCAACATTATCCAAAACACAAGTAGAGTATACCAAAAGGATTGTCCTAATCAAATAATTCTTCTTCAATAGACGGTTCATCAAACGAATGCATGGTTCTCATAATTTGGCCACAATGGAGAAAATGGGTTCTGATGGGCCTAGGTCTGGTCTGACCCGGTCAGACCAACTCGGCCTGACCCAGCCTGGGCTGCCCAACCTTGTATGTGTTGATCCAACCTGATTCTGTTTCATCCCGGTTGGCTTGGCCTATGGCGGGGCCAGCCCTCTACAACATAGTCCGGCCTAGCCCCGAGGGGGCGGGGGCTGGACCAGCCTGCTGGTGCAACCCGTGATGCTGTCCATGTTTGGGTGGCTCATCATGGCGTGGTCTACACATTCCTAAACCAAGGGGGGATCCCCCACCCCCAGTATTCCGAACATCACCATGGTCGTTCGGTCGCCCTGTTGGCATGCAAGACCACCCAAAGATCCCGCTCAGTGCAATGTATCTGCTCGAAATATCCAGAAGGTTCTCCTGCCAATGGCGTGGATGTGTGTCATTTCTCCACCTACGACAGGCCGGGTACTGGCCTCCCTCCGGGATTTTGCACGACCAAGGGGCCGATAGGCCGAGGCCACCTCTCCCAGTAGCGCGGACGTGCTCCACCCTCCTTCCATGCTGCTGGCCAAGTGTCGGCCACTGCTATCTTCTGCATGCCATCACAGCTTCGTTCCAATCCCAAAAATTACGACATTCGCATATTCACGATACTCGGGTCATGATCTCCGCATCAATATGCTGCGCTCTACGAGACATTGTGTTTTAAGTGTCATTAATTTTTTTTGGCATTTATGAACGCATGAAAAACATGCTAAGAACTAAATAAAAAAGGGAAAGGTATAAGTGCAGGATGATGGCCATGTTTATTTGGCCATTGTCATTTTGATCAAGATTATGAAGAGTCAAAATAAAAAAAATCATACTTCAAATTAAAAACCCTACCATGACATTCATTGGAGGTGTCGGGAGGAATGAGATGATTTTGATGAATGGGAACCGGCGTTGGTCATTCCTAAGACTCTCTTTTCAACCCTGCTCCAACATCAAAATTCATGATCTAAAGATTTTTTCTTTGTTGGAGATGTTTTTTGTTTGTAGAATGTTTCTCCAAAGGCTCTCTGTTGACAATCCTTTTCTCATGTGAGAGGCGAGGTTCCAAATTAATAAATATGAATTAACTCAATTAAAGTACTCAATTTAATTAAGTTAAGGTTGGAACATTATGTTGGGAGTATTCCAAAGGTTAACTCACATAAAATTGGTAGTTCAATGTTCAGATGGTCACCACCACTAAATTCAAATGGGAGGAATCTTGGTCGGGTGTCCCCCACCTCAAAATTCAAAAATTAGGTCTCACTAATAAAAATAAAATTTTGTTTTCATATTTTATTATTATTATTTTAAATCTCCCACGAATATCCAAAAAACTAACTTACACCCTCGACCCACCATGGTCGAGGTGAATGTCTCATTAAGTAAATATCGGTGCTACGAGTTCAACAATGTCCTCATATTTCAATTCTGAGCAACGGTTCATATGTTACAAAACCCTGCTCATGTGTTTACTAAAAAAACCCAAAAAAAGTTCAAAAAATTATTAACAGTCACCCTCGAACCACACCGGTTTAGGAAATACTCTACCAAAGTGAAACACACCTAAAAAAACCCAACAATACTCTCAGATATCCAATCCTAGTTACCGTTTAAATGTTATGTATTTTAAAATAAAATAATTGTCACTTAATTATTTTATTTATGGTCAAAAGATAACATTCACCGGTGGACCACATCAGAAAATGTTAGTATCTTCTTAAATATAGAATACCCTCACGAGTTCAGTGCTAGTCTCAAATTTTTTATCTGATTTCCTATTTGTGAGTTATAAACATATGAAAAATAAAATGACTTTATTTAATTATTTTATTTATGGTTATGTCATTTTCATGTTTCCTCATAGGAGTCCTACACTGACTAAACTTATGTCACGCCTAGGGTAAACCCGCTAACCTGAGTGCAACGGTGCCCTCAGATTTTTGATCCATGTAACCGATTATGAGTTATTCCACTTTTTCAGGAAAACTTCTTAGGCAGACTAATTTATCTTTAAAAAACACCAACAGATAATTATGGGAACTTTGGGACCTGTAAACACACGCCGTTAGATTTTGCGGTCTAGAAATAATTCAATATAATTAAAAAAATTATATGGAATTTCTAGGACATTACACGTTTAATGTCAAAAAATAATGAAAAAATTAATGCTTAAGTTTTCCTTGTATGGTGTTATGCATTTAGACGTTGACGAAATTTGGTGAATACCTGAGTAAGATTAGGATTTTTTCATAAACTAATATATTGGACTTGAATTTATTTCTCTATATATATTTAAAACACTATTTGATCCAATTATTTATACACACACCCCACCCCTGTCAAGAACAATGTGACGAAATCCACAAAGTAACATCAGAGGGACTCATTCCCAACCTCTTGGGGGGGGGGGGTGGCCACCCACTCTTCCCTTCTCTCTTTTCTAGGTAAATATGTATCATGTGTCTTTAGGTGAGTTGTGATAAGGTCTCCCAAGAGTATTCTGGATGAGTTGTTCTGTGTTGTCCCATGGTTCATTTGTATGGGATGAGTTGTGTTGTCTCCGGTGTCATCCAAATGAGATGTGTTGTGATGACCAAGTGGTGTGTGGTCGGTATGTGATGTGTTCTGATGGCCCATGTATGTTTAGAAGTGATGTGTTGAGACATGTAGTATAGGTATGTGCATGTAGGACCAGATGAGAAATATTCAAAATAGGTGAGATCGCTTGGACATTTATGGTTAGGGTGTGATATTCGATAATTAATTAGAATATGGTGAAGTGTGACATATCATCAATGTGATTAATATTATATTATATTACCTATATGTGTAATTTGGGGATCAACTCGTAGTGAGTTTAGGGTTATCGTTAGTAAACCAATTAGTTTGTATTTGGTTCATCTATTTTCACATGGATGCATTAGTTTTCACTTTACACATGTGCATGAATGAGTTTCATTTTCTTATTAAGAATACATCTATTCTAACCCAATATATAATATTTTTTTAATATTCTAGGATGATTACATGGATAATGATGAATTTTACTAGCTAGGACATTGGGATAGTCTTTGTGTTGCGGCTCATGTTTTTGTGGTATTTACATTAGTGACTTTTATTCGAATGTGTTCTATTTACAATTTCATTGTATAATTTTGTTTTTATTCATATATATATATTTCAGGGTTTTGATTTTGGTTCATACAACATATTTTTTGATCTAATTTCCATACAATGGGTATATCCTTCTGTATTTAGAGATGGTTTTACCCCTCGTGCTAGTCACCAATGGGGTCCTATTAGAGGTGGGAATCGATGGTCATTATCTCCCAATCATCATTTCCATCCCAATAGGTGTATCATTGGAGGGAGGGGGTCATGACATAGTGGTATCTGAGTTAGTGGTTTTTGAGATAGGGTGAATTTTTTAGTTTGGAATTGTGTGTAATGTAGTGGTTGTTATGGAAATAGTATCAATTGACTTTATTACATGATATAGTCTAGGTATACTAGATATGAAATGTGATTTTAGGGACCCCCATGATCTTGTACACATACTCTGATCTTATTGAAAAACCATGTGATATGGGATTGATTTAATGGTTTAGTCCGGGGGTTGGTACATGCATCCTGATGACTTGTTCTCTTATCTGATTTGGGTTTTTAGGGAATTTCAAAATTGATCAAATGGAATAAATGATTTATTTTTAATTAAAATATATCATAATATAAATAAAAACAATCAAGAATAAGAAATAATTTTATTTCTTTTAGTTATTACTATTCGTCATCATCCATGTGTGGTTCAGGTAGTGGAGGTTCTTCAAGCCATCCTAGTTAACTGATGAAGTGTTGGTCCAACTGAGGATGATGAGAAGTTCCATAAGTTGTTGTACAATTTTATTCTTTAGTATTTGGAAAAAAATGAGGGCATTGATTTTGATAAAGAAATGTAGTGTTTTCTAGAGGATCTAGATATTTCTATTAGATTGATATGTGACCTGATAGAGTAAAAGGGTCCATTCCTTGTTTTTTAGATGTGAGGAGTTATGAGTCAGTGGTGAAAAAAGTATGTTGTTCAGAATATGGAGGAAGATGATTTATAGATTCAATTCCTGATGGATTTACATGGGATTTTAATTTCAAAAACATTGAAGGATGAGAAGAGGTAGGAGAAACACCCCGTTTAGTTAGGGAGTATTTTTTGTGGGATCATGGGATCATGTTTGAGGAACTTTATCACTTCATCACAATTATTTTTTTGATTAAGGTGTCATAAGAGAGGAATCATGGGGAGGAACTCCAACCATCGATCATGTATATGGATACACCTATTAAATATATAACATACATGGAACATTAGAAGATGGTTTAGATAATCCATTATATGTACTCAAGTGGAGATTTTTCAGGAGAGTTAATGAATATGGTTCCATATGGAATAGAGTTTTTTTTGGCATGTATTGTGTGTCGGTGAAATTGAGGTTTCAACCAGTCGGGTGTCGACATCGGCATATTCAATATCAATCTTATAGATTAGTGCTTTAACTATGGTCTTTAGGCCAATGTTTTTTTTCTATTGGGTACAATATCAACTTATAGGCAAGTGAGAACCAGCTGCATGAGCTCAGTGTGGCCTAGGTGATCGACTCATCATTGGCCTCAATAATAGTTACCCATGAGGCCATTCCAACCTCAGGGGTAGAAAGGTTTTGGTCCATCTAAGGCAGATTGACCCGGAAGAGTGTAATGCCCCAACCCCATTTTCTAGGACATGTTACATTATTTTATTATGTTATCATATAAAATTTGAATAAGCATCCCAAATGATCAAATAATTTAGTAGATTTGGGTAAACCAAATACATTCATATGTTAAACATTACATCTTTATAGGAAATGCATCATAGAAACTCCATTGGAATGATTCATATTTTTATAAATGGTATATTCATTTCACTCAAAATATAAATATTATAATCCATGGTAAAATAAACATAATAAATTGGTGAGATAATTTTCATTGAAAGGGTATTTAATATTGATGATGCATAAGTAAGAAGAAATTATTAATAAAAAAAGTACACATTCCATTATAACATAAACTTCATCATAATGTGGAAGAAATTAAATTTGAAAAAGTAATTCCATAATAAAAAAAATGATGGATAATCTAACTGTAAAATAATAAAATCAATTATCAATTAATAGTTTCATAATGAGGCAATTCCAAACTTCAGACATCAAAACCATACATTCAAGGACTCAACAAAGACACCATGCACAATGGCTAAAAACCCCAAAAATGTTGGAATCCTAGACCAACTAATTCATTGATGGGATATCGATGGATCCATCCAACACATATAAGGTCCAATTTATTCATCATATTATATATTAGAAATATAATCATCCTATATATTAATATTGAATCAAATATATTAAATGTAAATAACATTCCCAATCTATATGCATAAACACTAAAAAGTCAGAGTACAATTGTGAATGGTGTCCGGATAGAATATAAACCATGAAACTTTTAATAAACCATTGAATTAAACATAGTATATTATATCATTAAAATAATAATCCCAATTAAACCTAATAATAAACAAGGGTGATGAAATAGATGTAAATAATCTTCTAAAATCATCAAGTAATACTTCACAGAAAAAGACATTTTCATTAAAAAGAAGAGTTATTTTAAGGAAAAAACTTTTTATAAATCTAGAATTCAACTAATATTTTTTATAATAGAATGGGTGATATTAGAAAAATAAATGTTGCTAAAAATATATTATAGATCTCACTTTAATTGAGTTAATTATTTTAGGGTTTTTATTGAATCAGGCTGGTTTATTGGGAAGATTTTGAGAAAGATCTTTTTCAAACATTTAAATCCACAAAATAAAAAATGAATTGTGATTTTTACATATATAAAAAATTAATAAAAAAAATTTAAAATTACAAACATAATAATAAGTGAAAATTTCATTGGGGTATGTATAGAGAATGTGTAATCTCAAATAGACAATGAATGTTCAGGGAGAAACCCATACCTTATGTCCAAATGTGTTATGAACTTGACCATAACATCCTGAATAATACAATTAAATTTAATTAATTAATTAATTAAAAACCTAATATAAATATATTTGATTCAATATAGTTTTATTATATTATTTTATGTCCTTATTGATGATTTATAAGAATGAATTTTGTCATTTCAGAGTGTTTGATTCCTTGATTTAATTATTTTTTCACTTGATTATAAGTAATGGAGTTCATGTAAAATGGGTATAATTATATGGATTTATAATTTAATTTTTTTAGTGAACAAACAGATGTTTAATTGGTGTTATTTAATATTATTTTTCTCATAAATGAAGATGAATAATTAGATATCATGTTAATGATAATCGTTTAGCATAATTTTAGAAGTTTTTCAATCACAATGAAAAGGTTTTGCTCTATTACATAATATAATTTATATACAATGGTTATGGATCTCTAAATTTTATGTAATACATATTTTTTATTCTGGTTCAACCATAAATAAAATATCATGACAACCATTAAGGATACATTTAATAGTGAATGGTCGTCGTCTATGAAATTCATAAATTGAAACCTCCCAGATGATGATTTAGATTCTAAAATAACAGAGAGAGAGAGAGAGAGTAAAGAGCTTTATTATTGAACATACATTAACATGATATAATTTTAGTATATAGATGATATTGGTGTTATCATGATCATTTTAACAGAGTTAGTGAGGAGATAATAACAAAAGAAAATATTTTTAATTAAAATAAATTAAAATGCATGAGGATTTACCACATGAATTAACATTATTGAGAAACTCTTTAAGGGAAGGGGGTTTTGTCTCTTGGAATGAACAAGAGCTCCTAGACCTGGGAGTGGACTAGTGATGAGGATCTGGTTAGGAAATTGACATGATGCAATGATTGGTTGACTGAAGATAAGAGGGGGTGAGGGTGAATTTTATATTGGAGGAGAGTGGTTATTTCTAATTATTTTATTCATTATTTTGTTATTATTCTCGGAAAAAACTATTATATTAAATAATGTGAATAAATATATTAATAATTTAATGTGTGTTCAAACCAATGGTTCTTAAATAATTCCTAACTCATGGAATAGTGTATTTGTCTTCAAATGTATTTATACTAAAAATAGTTCTATTTGACTATTAAACAAAATACTGTATTTTTGAAAAATACAAGAAATCATCCATAATAATTTTTTGGCATATATAATTAAAAATGAAATAAATTTTATAAATATAATTTTATAATTATGCGAAATTAAATTTTTCCAAAAATTAATAATTTTAATGTAAAATTCATATTTAAATTTAAAATAGATTTATAACATGTTCAGAAAATAAATAAGGTCTAATAAAATATTCTTAAAATCAAATGAGAGAAATATATTGATTTATGAATCCATTTTATGAAAAATAATTTCATTTTATATAATTTTATTAATTTAGAAAGCTTAAAAAAATATTTATTGCTTATAAAAATAATAACACTTAAATATTAATTTCTTTAATATTTACATACATTTATTATTATATAATTGTATCATATATTCAATTATGATATTCCTAAACTTTATTCATACATTCATGGGTGATGTTAATATTAATTAGGGTGATTTAATATTCATAAGGTTCATATTACTATTCCTTGGTGTAAGTTACTATCTAATTAGTATTGGTTCCTTAATGTTTTGAAATACATCTTATTTAATTTATTCTTTATTCATACTGATTGAATTTGGTTCTTTTTGTGTTCTTATATGATTCATTATATATAAAAAATAATATGGAAAATTTCATTGATATTATTTTTTGGTTGTTACATTCTCCCCTCATACACATATTTCATCCTTTCAATATACAAAAAATCACCTCACAAAAATATTTGTGTAGTTCTTTATTAGAAGATTCTAAGGCTCCCACATCACATCTTCAATTTTAGGATTTTTCCAATGTAATATTATCAACCAATTCATCAAATTCCTCAACACTTTTTCATTAGATCCCAAAAACCAAATGGGCTCTCCAAAGTAAGATAAGTTAGGGTCTAATTCAAAAAATTCATAAGTGAGTGGATGTTTTAGGTTTGGCATTTTCTTTCTGAATAATGAGACATGGAAGAAATTGTTAACATTAGAAATCCAAGGTGGCATCTCTTAATGATAATCCCCAAATATAAAAATTTAAATAGACTAATGTACCTAGTGATTATTTTCCCTTTTTTTCAAAATATTAAAACACAAATTCAAAGATTTCATGAAAACCTGACCTCATACTTGATGTTCCATAACATTCTCTCAATTTTTGGAAAGGTACATTTTCCTAAACTAATCTGAATATATATGTGTGTTAATATCCTTTTACCATCATTTTTTTCTCAACACGATCTGTTACTACCAGATTACTTTCATCATCATTGTCCCAACATGTTGGTGTACTATATATCATTCCATAAAATTATTTTTATGGTGGAATTTGAATAACGAATGGAAACTATATTCAAAGGAAAATAATACGAAATGTATATAATGATCCAAAATACCATGAAAGTCATGTGATAGTTATCTCAACATGTTTTATAATTTCTATATTTTCCTTTATGACCACCCATCAGTTTGATGACGAAAAGCGGAACTCGTATGATGCTCAATATCCAATGATTTTGGGAGACTTATCCAAAATTTGAAAGTTAATTTTTAATCATGATCAATCATTATTGAGAGAGGTGATACATCATGTCTTACATCATCATTTATATAGATCTATTAACGTTACCCTATTGAAAAATTCTCCCTTATAGTGAGGGAATGTGAAGATGATGTAAGTTGATAAAAAATCACTTATACTGCATCATTCTTTCATGTAGTTCATAGTAATGTAGTAAGATAATTGATAGTGATTTCTTCTAATTTCCATACAGGAATATAAAGTGGTTTCAAGAAACATCTAGGATATTTTATACCATCATTCACATATTTAAAGACTAAACATATTTGTAGGGTCCGAAAAAATCCGCAAAGGAGAATGATGATCCCCTTCAACTCAAGGGAGGTTCTACCCAATTTCCCCTCAAAAGGGTTTGAAAAATGTGGACAACACTCAAGGAAGGAGAAGGAGGAACCAGTCCACAGACCGGTCTAATGTTAATGAAGTACGGCCGGTTCCGCGAAGCGTCCCTCCTCCACGGACTGTTGTCGTCGCAGAATGGAGGTGGAGACCCTCGGCGGGCGCGAATCCGGGTGGGTGCCAATCCGGTACACAGACATGAACCTCCCCAGCCGCAAGCCATGTCATTCAGCCTAAACCTCCTCCAATGTTGTTCGAGAAATGGAGGCAGAACCGTCTGCGGCCGCGAATTGCTCCCCTAATTCAGTTCGCGGGGAGGGGGAGGAGCGCTCAATACCCACCATGAATTACGGATTGACCATGTTAGCTGTAAACTGGGTATTCAGTCATGGGCCTCCTCTAATGGTGTCGTGTAACCGCAGATACATCTCATTCCACACTCTATAAAAGGAGATTGAGGGGGGAAGGAGAGGAGGAATTTTGGTGAAGATTCGGAAGGAGTACAGAATGAAGATCAATCAGATTCGTGTGGAAGGATTTCGAAGGAAGGATTAGGACTTCAAAAGTTCCAGTTCGTGAACCAGAGTAGGTATGAACCTAGGAACGAACTAATAAGGAACTAAAAATGCATAATAATTTGGTGAACCACGAACTAAAAATAACATAAGAAGAGAAGACTGTGAACCATAGACCCTCTGCAGATGCACTCCCCACGGACCAGGGAGTTTATGCCTCTTTTTTGATCCATCGTGCCACGTATCACCCTCCTAGGTGGGCGAAGCCCCAACCCAAGAGCCTCCGGCCAGCACCAGCCTTGGCCGCCCCTGCCTGCATGGAACCCTCCGTGGACCACTCTGGTTCACCGATTGAACCCGGAGCTGTGAACCACCTAGGTTCGCAGGATTCTAATCAGTCCGCGGACCCTCCTAGTTCGTGGAAGGCCAGTCAGTCTTCGGATCCTTTTGGTTCGCGGATGGCCTCTCAGTCTGTGAACACTCTTGGTTCACGGACGACCAGTCAGTCTGCGGCCCCTCCTGGTTCGCGGACGACCACTCAATCTGCGGACCACCCTGGTTTGCGGACGACCCCTCCAGCCGTGTAGCACTTCTCTATGCGAAGGGACCCAAAACCATCAGTGTTCCCATTCCACGAGCCACATAAGATCCTCTCGATCTGACCTAATTTCCCGTGATCCCCTCATTGGCCTACTCATCGGCCCCGAGCTGAGGTCTCCACCAGAACCACTGGATCTTTGTGGTGTAACCCTCAGGCGGACGATTGTGCCATTTGAGTTCACATACCCACGGTAAACAGAGGAAAAGGGGTTGCCCCAACCCTTGAGAAGATTCCCAAAGCATGCCTGGGTTCACATTCCCACGGTAATGCGGGGTTTGAGCTCGAGAACCCCCTTCCTGCCTCTATTCACAAGGATAGGGGGCTGCACGCTTCAGTGGTCGGTCACTTCTCCCCTTCTCTGAGAGAGGGCGACATACCCATCAGAAGGTAATCGTCCCCATGCACCTCGGTACTTCCCCGGGTAATTATTTGGGTAACATGAGAGGTTAAGGGCACAAGAGAACCCCTTTCCCTCTCCCGCTATGCTTTTTCCCCATGGGCTTCCATCTCGAAGTATGCCATGACTTCATGGGCCACCCTATGCGTAAGCCCCACTCCACTTCTCATGGAGGAACCTTTCACGATGTGATCCTCTGGTCCCTAATGCTTCTTGGTTCTCACACCGAGCATGGCTCGCGTGGGCTTATAGTAAGCATCGACCATGATATCCTTTTATGGGCCTCCTCAGAGTGTAAGACCCAATCTATAACTATGGGCCTCCTTAGAGTGTAATCCAAAATTCGTCACCATGGGCTACCTCAGAGTATAGATCCCAATCCAATTTGAACTATGTGGACATTGATCCCTGCCTCCTAGGCAGGGAACGTAGGAAGCCTCCAAGAGGTTCAAGCCAGACCACCTTTGGACCCCCGGGTCCACATTCACGTCAGTTCTCTGACACTACCATTCAAACTACGTGGACTCTAATCCATGTCCCCTAGGCAGGGTATGTAGGAAGCCTCTATGAGCTTCAATCCCAACAACTGATCGATCTGACTGTCTTCACATCAGTTCACTGATCTTCTCCTTGCATCGTCTCAATGAGTCTAGACTCCTCAGGGTAATTAATCCAATGAGGGATGGTAAACCTCGAGCATAAATGATTTTGAACCCCTACGTTCAGCTGACAATTACCAACCAAGGGTTAAATCCATGGATTCTATGTTTGGGTAAAAAACAAATATTCTCAAACATATGAATACGTCTTAATTATATAAGAGTGTCCATGAACAAGAAATAATTCCCCCCAAAAGGATGCGATGAGCCCAAATTCCCATCCTCTCATCCAATGTGAGTTCATAATCGTTGCTGGTCAGACCTTCTGGCGAACTCTTGAATTTAGAAAGCAGGTCCATCCATCATCGTATACGGAGCCATTAGGTGTTTCGAGGTCGGAACCACAAAAAAAATAGTGAAACTGACACGAATATTTAACCAAGCATGACGGATTTAACTTATTCCCACCATGTTCTCCCTTTTACTCACAAGGAGGGCCAAGCAAGGTCATTAACAATGCATGGGATCATGAGATGCTGCTTTGATAGGTTTGCATTATGTATTTGTTAAAATGATTTACAGGTACCTTCAGAACTCCCTTCGATCAAATGGCGTCCCGAAGGAACTCACATGCATGTGCTTCCAACAACACAATGACCGGACGTCCTCACCTATAGAGGACCCCGTCACCCACCCAGCATCTTCAATGCTGGGTATCAGACACGTTGATCCGAGAGTACCACGTGAATGGTACTCTCCCAACAGTGGAGGCGGCCATGCATGCCCTCAAATCCACCAGAACTCATCGGTTTCCTTCCCAGCAGCAGCCGCAAAGACAGATCCAGACATCCCCTGTTTCTGTCTCCAACCGTTTCGAGAGTCTATCTCCGGAACGGGAAAATGTGTACCACCCTTATCTCCGAGAGGCGGATGAGGTCGACGATGAGAACATCATCCCTACCGAACAAGGGTTTCACTCAAAGGCCCCCGTTGACACACGTCATCACAGTCACGTCGCGATTCAACATCCTTACGCCGAGGAGGATGTCTCTCCGAGGAATCAGGCTCACGCTCCCCGAGCTCCGGCCCCTAGGACCGCCTGACGAGGGCAGAAGACGTACAATCAGGGACCGGTCATCACCCTGGTCCCTGAGGAGGAGCTCCGCTACCCAGCCACTGAGGCGTACCCAGAACATGCACCTACACCTGTTCACTCCTCCCGAACCATCCATCCAAACATGGCGGCATCATGCGAGCTGGTGCACATCCCCGTCGAGCTATGTCACGCCCATTGCTCACACATGACAACACTTACAGGGCATGCACCTCTCCCGGCCCACGGTCATAAAGCCCACCAACCTAAAGTGGTGGTGACTCGGCGCCTACAAGACCAGCTCATAGCAGTTGCTTTTGACACCCGTCATCCTGATATGGTGGCGATCAACAAATCCCTCCACCCAGATGTGGCGGAAAATCATAGGCGGGCACGTCTCCCGGCTAACAAAGGCCCCTAACTCGATATGGTTGGAACCCAATATATGCAGGGCCAGCTCCCTGCATGTGCAATTAAAGTCCACCATCTCGATGTGGTGGCAAAAAGAGAGATAAACCGGTGTATCCCGGTATAGGAAAAGATTCATTCACCTGCCTAGACACAAGAGAATTATCAGTACCCACTGATCATCGGAGGACCGAAGCAGGATATTCTTACTCTGATACCAGAATGGGCCTTCATACCCGTTCCTGCTATAGATGTATCTCTACATATCCTGTCAATGAAGGAGGATCAGGTATCGATCCCAGATCATATCTTCTAGACTTTCCATAATGTAATTGCATTAGCGGAAACAGCAAGGACTCAGGCCTGTGAGCCCATCTACCCAATTGAGGTGACTCATCTATGAGACGAGGTAGCCGCCTTGGTGCAGATCTGCCTCCCTGCTTCTTCCTAGGAGAGTCTACGACCATATTCTGCAATGCAAGAGCAACAAGATCGAGCATCTTCACTCGTTCCAACTGGGGGACACTCGTCCATCACGGTGGATGCTCCAGAGCAGGCATATATCCCTGTTAAAAGTCATGATGTTCATCGGAGTATCCCGGTGGAATTATGGGAGCCAATTAGACAGGTACCCAAAGGTGAATGCCATTGTAAACAGCAGGTGGTCCTCGTTGCCTTCAAAAGGGAGCCCCGAACATGCCAAAGGAAGCCAGAAAATAAAGAACAGGTTCATGACTCCACTCTACTGGAAGCTGGGGTTCCCAATGCCGTTAAGCACACATCACAGGCTCAGAACCCTTCCCACCCATTACCATATTATGGGAGTGGCAGTAGTAGTTGCAAAGGTCCTCCCCGTAATGTTGCTACCAGTATCTCTAAAGGTCCTCCCCAGAGCACCAGTGGGGGCCTCCCCCGTGGGCGTATAACGATCGATCACGAGAGATTCTATTTGGATGTGAGTCACGGAAACCCTCCTCATGGCCAGAAGATCGAGCAGAAATATGGTCCTCCACTTGTTATGGTCCACCCTGGAGGTCCTCCTCAGGGTATACACTACAATCAATCTCCATGCAGTGGGACCACAGATTATGATAGCATTCCTCACTATCATAGTCGCAACTGTTGAGTCCCTCCCCGTTGTGACCTCTCATCACAACAAGAAGGCCCTCCCCTTGTTGTGGCCTGTCCTGAAGGTCATCCCTAGGGGTTACGCTGCAACGACACTCCGCGAATCCAGGAATCAGATCACGGTGGTATTCCTCACCACCCTCGTAACGGAGGTCCTCCCCATATAGACGTTGAGCAACGAGAAGGCCCTCCCCTCATTGTGGTACATTCTGAAGGCCCTCTCCACAATGTATCCTACAGATATTCTTCCTGTGGCAGCAGTAATGGTAGTCCTCACCATTGTCGCAGTTGTGATGGTAGTCCTCACCACCACGACCGCCATTTCGAAGGACCTCCCCGCATTGGCCCCAAGAAACAAGAAGGTCCTCCCTTTGTCACGCTGTGTCCTGAAGGTCCTACCCAGGATGCACGTCGAACGTCAGGCCATGATGGTCATCCTCACCATGATGGCAGTTGTTGCAAATGTCTCCCCATAATGATGCTATGTAGCCAGAAGGTCCTCCCCTTTCTACGACATGAATTGGAATTCCTCCCTAGGGTGTGCACTGCAAAAGTCCTCTATGCAGTAAAGCATCAAGCAGTAATGGTATTCTTCTCCATTTGGGCCGTCATTATGGAGGTCCTCCCCACGATGACATATCATATAGACCTGAAGGTCCTCCTCCTGCCGAATCAAGCACCGAAAATCCCTCGTATGCCGAGGCACTCAGATGGATGGGATCAATCATGTCAGATTCCCAGTTAGTCATCAAAGACATCCTTCTTCAATTGGGAGACAGTTCAGGGCCTCGTTCATCCTCTGAACCACCTCAGAATCGGCCACATAATGATTCATCACCTACCGGTCCCACTGCCTCCAACCACATTGGCATCAAGCATCTCTGTTGGGCTGACCATATAGAAGAGTCACTAGTGGAGGAATATGCCGATATGCTGCACCTGAGGAAATGACTGGCCAAGGATGATATACCAGTTATGTTTTGGCCTACGGACACCTCTCAGTTCGACATACCTAGAGAGTTTTCGGAAGAATGCATGCACTGCATCCGCCATAATATATGGACAACCCTCCGCCGACTAAAATCAAGCTTCCTACCCTATGACGGGTATGTTGACCATGTCAAGACGATAGGAGACCTCCTACATCACATCGACCTGGTAACTCTTCCTTCAGCACAACAATAGTGACCCGAGAGGTGTAAAGGAAACATGGAGATAGCCTGCCTCCGTGAGCTGCACCCGCTGCGCCGCCTCATCGGTAACGCTCTGACGGGAGTCCATATCAGGGTATGGTGATAACATGGAGCTCCGCATTTCACTCTGCTCCCTGCCTTGAAGAACCCATTCGGTGTGGTGTCTTTCAACGTTGTCACATCAAGACGACAATCATGTGGTCTCCCTGTTCATGAAAGGCAACTCACCCAATGGAGTCAGGCATTGAGTAAGTCCCAAAAGCGTCAGGCCCGGCGGGAATGATCCATTAAATAACTCTTGAATCAGGACACCGATAGCATAAAACATGCCTCTCGCCTATGAGAGTCCAATAATCGATCTTTTCGTGCCTCCCCGGAAGGGTTGAATTCGACCCCGAATTCAGTTCACCCCCGAATGGGGGCACGCATGATCAAGCAGGTAGCGATAGCCGCAGCCACTATCGCAATACAGGGTCAACCCCAGCCTACAGGGCTGGGGTATTTTTAACAAAAAATGACCCCTTAATACCAATAAAACTGGGAAGAGACTCAATGTCCAAGGAAAAGAGCCAACCCCATCCCTCAGGTCTAGGGGCATTATTACCCCCTCAACAACAACCTACCCCACGATAATTAGTATTATCTTGTCTAGGGAGGACAGTCATAAGAGGAGGTTCCTGTCATATCGCATCATTTGAATAATCATCCCCTCCAAGAGGAAGGTGCACCGTAAGGTCGCATCAAAGATCTCTGCGCATCACCCTTCGTCAAGAAGTTTGAAGGCAATCCCAGGTCACGAAAGGGAAGGCTAGTAGAAGACGCAGTAGATCCTATTCCCATTCGGAAGATGACATATTATCCCTCCCGCGATATGCGTCTATCAATGTCATAGTGGTTAACCCCACAGGTGACACTAGAGATACTGTAAATCAGGAGGGATCGGGAGATGATAGTTCCGGTCAGGCTGTGACTCACAACGTACCACAAGGTGTGCACACTCAGAACTAGAGGTCCACCCTAAATATGATCATCCTTCCATCCAAACCTCTTCTACCTACCCTGCGAGCTTCCAACAAGGATAAGAACAAAGGAATGGTTACCCTTAACCCGCCATCTTCTCTCGACAAAAATGAGCAACTCACGCTCGAAGAGAGATTTGCTCGACAGGAAGAGGAGATGAAATAATTGAGGCGGATTAATGCCGAGCTACTATAGAGGAACCGCCTTATTGAAAGTCCGTCCCAGGAGGATCCACATCATGCACTCCCAGTAAGTGCACCTTAAAGACTAAGGTTTGACCCGGTAAATGAAACACGGTCAGGGATCCAATCCAATGAGGCGTCTAGCCCATCCAACTACCTAAACGTAGATTCAAATGAATACCAAGACATCCCTCCACAAAGGAAGAAACCGGAGTGAGTACAATTGAACCCTTCGAAGGTTCCACAAACGGCACACGCACCCCTAGTGCCAGCCAATCCGGATCCTCAGTCAATGAATCGGGCTACGCCTACCCCGGACCGGGACCAACAGGATGTAAACCAGGGTCTCACCAACACCATCAAGGCACTAACAGCTCGATTGGAAGCGATGGAAGGTCGACGCGCTCCGATATAGCCTGAGAGGAAAACCAACCTAGATTGGGTGAGCATCCCACCGCCTCCACCCAATTTTGGGAGCCCTTTATTCCCTATCATCAATAGATCAGGCGATCCAGAACAACATTTGATGCACTATGCATCCTATTGCGACCCTATGATGGGGACTCCAAAATAAAAAGAAGCAGTGAAACTCATATGATTTGTACGGAACTTGAAAGGATCATCCTTTGTCTGGTACATGAGTCTACTAGCCCAGTCAATAAAGAGCTGGGAAGACCTTCAGTAGCAGTTCCGGTTCCACTTCAGCTCAACATTGCCTAAAACAATGGTCAGTGATATCATGAATTTCAAGAAGAGGGAGAACGAGAGGGTCTTAGATTTCATCACTAGATGGAAAGGTCTGACCACTTCCCTGAACAGGCCAATGCCTCAAGATGAGATGCTAGCCATATGAATCGATAATATTTGAGATGAGTTGCGAACACCGCTCATACCAATGGAGTGAACCACTGGCTTCCGCCATCTCTCGGCCATCACCCAGAGAATTGAGGAATCCCTATAGAGGACTAATTAGAAGTCCCATATAGCCTCACAGGCTCCTGTGAAAAGATCCCCTAGAGCTGAAGCATCTGTTGTCACACTTAAACCTACCCCTGTTCCCGCTCCACCACTCAGGCCTCCACCAAATCATCAAGGGCCTCCTGCATATCAGCCACCACCTCCGTCTAAACGGTACAATCAGCGAGGACCGGAGCGAAACCAGTATGAGGAATGAATACAAAAAGTATACTCGTTCTAGGACAATCAAGTCTGAAGCTACTTCATTGCTGCCATGAACTGTAAATTGCTCCACCTCCCGGAGATGAGGAAACCTGAAGAGGTCGGCCGCGATGACAGGCCAGATTAATGCCCCTACCATTGGATGTTGGGGCACAGTATCCGAGAATTCTTCTTCATCAAATACCTCCTGTAGAGGATGGTAGACTCTGGACAGGTCGAGCTGAGACCACCCCCAACACATTTGTCATGTATCTCTACCACCGACTCCGACAAAGAGGAGGGGTGGCAGAAGGTCACCAGCAAGAAGGGGCATAAATTTGACAACTGGATGACTCAGAAGACTATCAACCGAGCCTGGCGAATACTCCGAGAATAACTACAGCAGTCGGTGATTCCACCAAAAGCCACTAAAGCCACAGAGCTGACAATATCAACCTCACAAACCTTTACGAGTCAGTCATCCAAGCGTAGTCGATAGAGGAGGAAACAGTCGCAAGGGGGGAATTCCACGATGGGGCCAAAGTAAATCACAACCCTGGAAGATTATATGCCCTCGAATTTGGCACCACAGGCACTAACCAACCCAATGGCACCATCAGGGACAACCGACCAGGTTGACCTGTCAGAGGATGAAGAGCCAATCTTTGGTTCTATTAACATCATCCATCTTATGGAATCATCCCTTGAGGATGTGTATGGTTACAAATAAAAGTTCCCTACATGAGGAGCTGGGAGGAGGAATCACAGAGGTAGAGGATACTAGGGGAGGTGGAGCTGTGGTCGAAACCAACCCTACGGTTGGACCCCATCCCAAACTGTTAATATCATGGAAACCCGTGGGAGATCCCTTCAATGGACTCAGTAGGTGAAAGAGTGCTCCTCCACCTCTACAAGCAGCCACTCTGGCTCTGTTGTTCTTCGATACCCACTAGAGGAGGAACAAGTGTATGGCCGCCTAGTGTGCACAAATAGACCGGTCAGGAAAATTCCTCAAAACACGGGAACACCATCGATATCTAACCCCACGGCTGGTCCCTCCTTGTCAAATGCTCCATCCCCTAAAGCCCCCTCTAAGAATCTCCTACCAATGGAGAAGAGTCGGCCACTGGAGCAGAAATATGATATCCTTATGTAGCTGGCATTAGTACCAGCGAAGCTGTCCATCATGGATGCCCAGAGTCTGTCAGCAGACCTTACAGAGATACATATAGAAGCTTTGATCCTCCCCCAGGAGTTTCAAGTCGAGGTAGCTGCCGTCGAGATTTAACGGATGGGACTGACCTGGCTGAATGCAATGAGGTGATTTTCTTCACTAATTAGGATGAAGATTCCATCATACAGGGACACATCAGACCACTATATGTGTCTGACACACTGAATTGTATTGAGATCTGAAAATTCCTCATAGACAATGGCGACGGAGTTAACCTCCTTCCTCTATGGACACTCCGTAAGTTGGGCTACAATGAGGACGACCTAATTCCCTCTGCCACAACTTTGTTGGGTTACGAAAAGAGTGAGAAAAATAAAATGGAACAAATAAAGATAAAGACCCATTTTGGTGATTTGGTAGCCTACATGGAATTTCTGGTGTTCCGGCAGAGCACATCATTCAATTCCATGCTGGGAAGGCCCTGGCTCCATAATCACATGGCATTTCCTTCATCCTACCACCAGTGTATCAAGTACTACATCAATGGACAATGTGGAAAATTGCACACCGATAAGGAACCTTTCAAGCTCTCCAAGTCACATTAATTGATGTCGGGTTTTATGAGCAAAATAAGAAGAATCCTTTGGTCGATGGTGTCAACTGGATCCCCACTCCAAATGTCCTGGAAATGGTTCCTGATGACCCCCTCAGGCAGCTTGGCAGTGATTATTTCATTCCCATCAACCATGTCGCGAGTAGGAGTTCATGTACGGACATGCACTCAGATGCCCTCATGACTTTATCCACGATGGCCAAGCACGACAATACGGGAACGTCTGCCAACCCTCTATCTGGGGACGAATACTCAAGCAGGGATTCCCATGAGGCGTCTCCCTCAAACCCTCAAAGGCTCAGACCGGAAACTCTCTATCATTCGGATCAAGAAGATGGGGACATGGGAGAATAAGAGGGGGAAGATCTCAGGGATTCACCTCATACATTTGAGGAGGGTATCTCCACCATGGTGGATGAGATCAGGGAAATAAACCAGGGTACCAAGGAAGATCTGAGGCCTACTCACATTAGTGCATCCATGTCCCCCGCGGAGCATGAGGTATATAATTCTTTCCTGAGGAAACATCGGGATTTTTTCATGTGGAATTACATAGAAATGCCGGGACTCGACCCCGAAGTGGAAATGCATCACCTGGGTCTTCCAGAAGACCACTGGGGTTATAAGAAGGCTGCTAGAAGGACGCATCCCTCACATGCCACCAAACTGGAGGTTGAAGTCAACAATATCATTAAAGCAGGCTTCATTCGGGAGGTCCAGTACCTCATTGTGTTGGCCAACATCATCCCGGTCAAGAAAAAGAATGGAAAAATCCACGTCTGCATTGACTTCAGGTATCTCAATCGGTATTGTCTGAAAGATGATTTCCCAGTAATGATCACCGAATTATTAATCGATGTGACGGCCAGGTACGAGGATCTATTCTTCATGGATGGCTATTCTAGATATAATAAAATCAGGATGGCCCGAGAAGACGAAGAAGCCACTACCTTCAGGGCCCCTCAAGGGTTATTCTGTTAAAGAGTCATGCCCTTTGGTCTCAAGAATGCTGGAGCCACATTCCAGTGTTCCATGCATTGGATCTTTAAACCGTTCCTGGGGAGATTCGTCGAGTGTTACATGGATGACCTGGTGGTCAAGTCCAGAAAGCGCTTGGATTGCCTGTCAGACCTTGATACCATCTTCAATAAACTCCAACATCATAGCATAAATATGAACCCCTTGAAATGTTCCTTTGGGGTTACCTAAAGGAAATTCCTTGTCTTTTTCGTACGCCATCGTGGCATCGAAGTCGACCCTGAGAAGACAAAGGCTATCCTTGGGTTACCACATCCTTGAAATCACACCGAGTTGAGGGTATTCCAAGGACACCTAGCCTATATTAGGCGGTTCATAGCCAACCTGGAAGGAAAATGCTTTCCCTTCACCAGGTTAATGAAGAAGGGGGTCACGTACCAATGGACTGATGACTTCCAAGAGGCGTTCGACAACTAGAAAAAGTACCTCATGAGCCCACTGGTGCTCATGCCCCCGGTTGAAGGATGACCTCTCATCTTGTATGTGACAGCCTTAGAATGATCACTGGGAGCCTTCCTCACACAAAATAATGACGGGGGCAGTGAAAACATTCTCTATTACCTCAGTCGAACCATGATTTATACTGAGACTTGATACTCAAATATTGAGAAAAGTTGTTTGGGATTGGTCTTCGCGGTTCAAAAGTTGCAAAATTATCTGCAGCATCATGAGGTCCATTTGATCTTGTAGAGTAACCCGCTCAAGTACATCCTTAGCCACCTGATGCTAACCGGATGCCTATCCCGATGGGCGGGCATCCTGCAATAGTTTGACATCCGATTTATGCCTCAAAAAGACATCAAGGGTTAGACATTAGCAGACTTTCTGGAAGATCACCCTTTGATAGGGACCACGGCACTAGACGCTGAGCTACCTGATGAAAACATATTCTCGGTTCGAGAGGAGTTCCAAGCATGGGAAATGTACTTCGACGATGCATCCCGAAGCCCAACCGGGAAGAGGATGGAGGATCCAAGATTCAACAAAGTGGGTTTGGGGATAATACTTGTGTCCCCAGAAAAGGAAGTCCTGCGATATTTTTTCCTCATATCAGAGGGGTTCACGAACAATGAAGTGGAATATAAAGCTCTCATTTTAGGCCTATAACTCACACTCCAGGAACAATTACAGCACCTTAAGGTAAAAGGTGACCCGGAGCTGGTCATCAAGCAAGTCAATGGTGACTATGCTATTAAAAAGGAGGAGATGATCACCCTGCTTCACCATGTCTGGTGGTTAATAGTGGAGTTCTCCACAGAACCAACATTGAACTATATTCCTCGGTCCCAGAATGCTCAGGCTGATGCATTAGCCAACGCGGCCACAACCCTAGCTGACCCAGTCTGAGATGAAATTATTATCAGTATTTCTCATTATCGAATGGTATTGCCATTATTTCACACCAAGACAGAAAAAAATCCACAAAGTCAGTCCTGTCCTCGAGCCATATGCTCCTTCCACCAGATGGATGACCCCCACTGCAAACTACCTTCAACAGGGAGAACATCCATCAGACAAGGCTGAATGAGAGAAAAATATGGAGAAGGGCAATCAAATTTGTCCTATATGGCGGCGCGGGTCAGCAAGAGGTCCTCTACAAATGAGGCCTCGATGGAGTGCTCCTCAAATAGATTGATGGATAAGAAACCACTAACGTGGGACCATGTGCTCCCGACACGGCCAAACAGTTGAAGTATATCCTCACGGCACTCGAATTCTTTTCCAAATGGGTAGAAGCCATACCCCTCATGGAAGTCAGGGTAAGAAATATTTTCAGCTTTGTGAAGGCCAATATCATTACCAGATTTGGTGTCCCTCAGACCATACTGACAGACAACAGCACCAACTTCTGCACTGCTGAATTGGAGAAACTATACCACGAGTATGGTATCAAGGCTAACCACTCATCCCGCTACCATGCAGTGGCCAATGGACAGATAGAGGCTTTCAACAAGACCCTATCCAAAATCCTCTAGAAAATAGTGGAAAAATACAAGAAGTCATGGCTGGATAAACTCCTCCATGCATTGTGGGCTTATCGAACCACAATATGCACCGCTACTCTGGCCACCCCTTACTCATTGGTGTATAGAATAGAGGTGGTCTTTCCCGTTGAACTCCAACTTCCCTCACTCAATGATTCCATCTGTGATCAATTATCTTATGATGAGCAGTCAGAAAAGCAGCTAGGTGAGTTGGAACAGCTAGACGAGAAGCGGCTGCACACTTTGCACCATATGGACGTCTACCAGAATCAGATTGCATTAGCCTTCAATAAAAAGGTCCATCTCTGGTCTTTCATGGAAGGATAATTGGTATTTGTCCTCCGGACCCCAATGATACCTAGAAAGAATCCTCCAAAGCTGGAACCCAAGTGGGAGGGACCATACATTGTACACAAGGTCTACTCCAATGGAGCATATACCATGATATCCATGAACGGGTAAGTCACCATGGCTCCTAAAAATGCGAGATTCCTAAAGAATTATTTCGCATAATTACTAATGGTGTACTATTCTTCATCCTCACCGCATGACGTTGAACTGCATGGAGTTCATCCGAGCTGCATGACGTTAAACTACCAATCACCCAATGGTCCAAAATCTATGACCCTAAAATACAAGTTTCCCATCCTCGACACATGATGTGAAACTGCACGGAATCCAATAATACCCATCGTCCTAACCACATGACGTTAAACTATACAGATTTCATCCTTACTGCACGACGTTAAACTGCATGGATAATGAACGTTAGAAATGCCTCTTACCCCTGTGTATAGACCAGACCTGCACGGGGTGCATTCCACATCCTCACCGCATGACGTTAAACTGTACGTATTTCAGAGAACTACGTACGGCTTGATTCCTTCCCCCGTATGATAAGTAGTGACGCTGGGATCCCCTATGATGGCCCATCCACTCCCAAATAAAATTTAAAAATGCCATTTCTCCCATGTATGGACAAGACCGGCACGGGGTGGGTACCTCATCCTCACCGCATGACATTAAACTGCACATACACAAAGTTTTAACAATGCCCCTATCCCTCCGTGTATAGACCAGACCTTCCCGGGGTGTAATTCTTTCAGAGAACTATATACGGATTGATTCCTACCCTCGTAGGATACGTAGTGACGCCAGGGTTCCCCGTATGGGCCCAGCCACCTCCAAACAAAATAAAATATAATTTAGATGATTTCCCCTTCCCCCTTGTATGGACCAGCTCTGTACGGGGTATACTTCTTCCAGAGAACTACGTACATCTTGATTCATTCCCTCGTAGGATACGTAGTGACGCCAGGGTTCCCCGTCCTGGCCCATCCCCTGAATAAAAGATGAAAATGCCCCCCCCCCATGTACGGACAAGACCAGAATGAGGTGTACTCCTCGTCCTTACCGCATGACATAAAACTGCATGGATAGAAGGATTTAAAAATGATCCCTTTTCCCCCGTGTATGGACCAGACCGGCACGGGGTGTAATTTGTGTCCTTACCGCATGAGGTTAAAATGCATGGACAATAATGTTAAAAATGCCCCTTCCCCCCATGTACGGACAAGAACTTCTTGGGGTGGATACTTCTTCCTCACTACATGACGTTAATCTACACGGAATTCGTCCTTAATGCATGATGTTAAACTGCACGGACGTCGTCCTTACCTCATGACGTTAAACTGCACGGACTTCATCGCAACCCACCCAATACACATGGCGATACGATATGGAGATACTCCTTGCACATTTAGATGCGTCCTCTCCATACATCAGACTCCATGACCCGGATAATTCTAGATCTTCAAAACCATTCGTGGCCATCGGAAGTGGAATGTCATCAACCCGTGGACACCTTTTCATGACTATGAATACCATGCCCTCAGAGGCTCTACATAATGATATCCCCTGGCTCGTCTACCAGAGGAAATATTTCCACAGTAGACACTCTTCCTAGCTACGTACGCTTACCGACCTCAGGGCCCCCATACCATACCTCCTGATCCAGATGTTTATGGAAAAGTGGTTTACATGTTCATTCCCCTTTTCACATCCAGGTGTCGCCAGGGTATCCCTATCTGGATAGCCTATGTGTCCGCTGGTGGTTCACGTAGTGACCTGCATCAACAAACACCAAGCCAGTACATGGCTACTGTGACTCAATGGACAATTGTAGTGAAGATGTTTCTTGTATACTCGGACACCATTATCCCCGCGTGCTGAACTCTGCACTATGAGAAACCGCGTATCCACATAATCATTCATAGCCATCGGAAGTGGAAAGTCATCGACCGGGGGACACCTTTGTATGACTATGCATACCATGCCCTCAGCGGCTCTGCATAATGATATCCCATGGCTCGTCTATCAAAGGCAAGATTTCCTTGGGCGGTACACTTCCTAGCTCCATACTATTACCAGCCTCAGAGCCCCCACACCAGACCTCCTGATCCAGGAAAACTCAAAGTTACAGTTTACAACCATTATCCCCCACCTTGTTCCATGTATTTCAGAACATGTTGACTCAGTTATCCTTCGAGTGACTGCAGTAATAGTCACCCAATGGTCTGAGATCTATGACCGCTAAACTAGGAGTACCTTGTCTTTACCGCACGATGTTAAACCGCATGGAGTAAAGGTACACCCCTGTGTGAAAAATAAATCAGCACAGGGAGCTCTCCAAGCTTTAACATCCACCAGGGCCGAGTACGCCCGATATGTTCATACATTTCCTTCCCTGAGGATAGACTTCGTGTCCTGAATAATTGTTGATCTTCATAACCATCCGTGGCCATCGGAAGTGGAAATTCATCGACCCAGAGACACCTTTTCATGATTATGCATACCATGCCCTCAGTGGATCTTCATATTGATATCCCCTGGCCCATCTTCCAAAGGCAAGATTTCTGTGGGAGATACTCTTCCTAGCTCCATACACTTACCAGCCTCAGAGCCTCCATGTCATCTCTCCTGATCCAAGAAGCCCCAGAACCATGATTTACACCATCAAACACCCTCCACGTCTTGTACATGCCAGGATACATGGTCCCAGTTACATTCTAATCAAGAGCGTCCTTTTTAACTATGTCCTCACCGCACGACATTAAACCGCATGGTCAATCATCTTTACTGCACGACTTTAAACTGCACAGCATTGGAAAAGGAATGAAAAATTCCCCTCATCCTCACTTCATGACATTAAACTGCACAACATCCTTTAATAATGCTCTTCATATTTACTGCACGACGCTAAACTACACGGTCAAACCCATCACGGGTTTAGTAAGGAACATAGGCTTTTCCTTGTCCATCAGTGAACGGGTTAGAACGGCACAAGCCACCATATCATACCCGTGTGAGAAGGGATTACTTAACCCATTCTAGGGAAGTTTAGTCTATATGTTTTCCCAGTATCCATGCACCCTTTCATCATAAATCATGCTCTGTACTCATGAAAAGCTAGACTCTCATAAGCCACCACTGGTGGTCCCAAATCTCAACTTCTCTGAAGTTGCTAGGCTATCGGGGGAATACAATCATTGACCCAAGGACACCTTTGCATGACTATGAATACCATGCCCTCAGCGGCTCTACATATTGATCTCCCCTGTCCTATCTTCCAATGGTAGGATTTCCTTAGACAATGCTTCTCCCCGTATGCCTCTTGGCCTCCGAGCGCCTATGTATATCCCAAGATTTGAAAACCCTCTGAGTTATAGTTTACCAAACTCTTTCACAACCCTGCCTAAATATTGTGGAACATCTCTGACAAGATTACCAAGGACCAGGAGAAGTAATTCCATTCTAGATGATTTCCCAACTACATGAATTTAAATTGAACCAAGCCCCAACCGTTCTTTATGCTAGATAAATGTGTAGGACTGGAACCTTGCTTCCACACCCCTGATTGATAAAGATGTTCCCAAAACCTTTCAAATGTCACATACCCTTTCCAAGACACCCCTGGTGGTTTTCATCCTTATCCAAGACACCCATGGTGGTTTCCATAAGCCAGACTTTCATGAAGACCTACGACAATCAGAAATGGAGAGTTATTGACTTAAGGACACCTTTTCACGACTATGAATACCATGCCCTTAGTGGCTCTGCATATTGATCACCCATGTTCTGTCTACCAAAGGCCTGAGTTCTTTACGCGATGCTCCTCCTACCTGTGTACGCCGATGTGGATCCCATGCCTTGTGACATGCCCTGCATGTCGTTAAAATATAAACATGTTTTCCCTCACGTGTGTCTGAAGAGTATTGAGACATCTTTTAATCAGCTAAACACCATTGGGGCCCTTTCCCCACTATATTTGGTCAATGTTGTTCGAACTAAAACATCAGTAATGATAGTCATGATGGAAGGACTTTAAACCACCCAAGAAAGGAGGCACAAAGCCTGTTAGGACGAAAACCCGAAAAGGGTGACCTAAGAAAAAGTCGGGCCATACCCGTTGGGTCCATACTAAATGGGCCCAGGAAAAATTAGGGCATTAAAAGAAAATAAAAAAATTTTGTGGGGTTTTCCTTTAAAATTCTAACAATAGTAGAACTATGCTCACTGGACCCTATGGTCTAGGAAAAAGTTAGAGCTTGTTTTCCTGAGTTATGATTAATCCTGATTCAGTGAATTGTTATTTACACAATAATTTTTCTAAGTAACAATCAAATTTCACAGAAACAAGTGATCGACAGAGACTGTATGTTGTTCGAACAAAAATTGAGGACATCCACAAGCTGGGGTATCGCCCTCACAAAAAAAGGCAGAGAGGGTTATGTAAAACAGAGAGTACAAGAGTGGATCTGATAGTCATAAAGGATCCTGACTCACTCTCACCACTAGATCAGCAACCGTGCGGCGGAGGTCGTTGCAAGACCATTCCAACACGGCCTTATCCCAAGCCTCAACCTCAGCCACCACACGAGTACACTCCACTTTTGTTTGGTGATCGTTGATTCCTTTTCTGGTGGCTTCAAGATGACCGGTCAGAGCTGAAAACTGATTCTTCAGCATAGCTGCACGTTCTTCACATTCATGCAACTCGGAGGATAGGACGACCACTTGGTCTTGAGAGTTCGCCTCCTGTGCTATCAGCGACAGAGCTGTATCATGGCTTCCTCCAATGATCGGGTCCTTCAATGAGGAGCAGAAAAGTAAGCAAGTTTGAGTTCACTAGTGGCAGCTTACTCACGATCCATGACATCTTTGCAAGCAAGAGAATGGAATTTCTGATAGTCAAAGCCACCTGACCCCAATCCCAGGAAGAGCATTCGAAGAGCTTGGGTCTTAGTTGACATCTCATCATAAGGGGTTTCAGCAACAATCTCGCAAATTTGAGGCCAGGGCCACCTATGCACTGCCCGGTGGTCCGCCATGAAACGAGGATCTTTGGTATCCTCACCAGATAGCATAGGAATAAAATCCGGCATTGTAACCAGCGCATGCATGTGCTCTCTAGAAGTTGGTTTCATAGCTGGAATGTCTGGAGCCTCTAACCCCGGTTCAAGCTTGGGGATAAAGTTTCTAAGCCCGGTATCAACTGGAAAAACTTCCAGGATTATCTCACTGGGACCCGAAACCACGGGGTCGTCCTCATCCACGTCCAAGAAGGATGAACCCGTCTGAAATTCGGCCACCGTAGGACCAGGAGAGGAAAATCCCATGAGTCTCTTTGATCGACGAGCCATCAGTCGAACCTCCCTTAGAGTTGATGAGGAAGGTGTGGTGGGTGCAACAGCCGCAGTACCTCCTGATTTGGGAACCTTCCAAATGGCCTTCCCTAGGATCCCATCGGGATAGTATTTTTTCCACTCCTTTGCATACTCCATGGAAAGGCTGGTGGCCGCCCCCACGACGGGTAGGGTAATGTTCGCATCAGATCCCTCCCACGTCAGAATCAACCACCATTGATGAAGTATAGAAGGGTGTAGTCCTTGAGCCCGAGGATGGGGAAGGGAAGCTTGGACTTGCATGCACCCAAACTGATGAGAAAAACGATACGTGACATATAGATCGCACAGAGAAACCTCATCGATCTCCATAGACCGAAATCTGTCCCGTAGAGAGATCATGTAAGAACGCTCTTCTAGGCTCCCCTGGCAGTTGTAAACTAAGATTCCAAAATGGGTGGGGTAGGGTGTGAAAGAAAACTGGGAAAAGTCACTAGGAAGCTCGAGGACCTCGCCAGGGATGACGGATTTCAAGTGAACTCTAGCTATATTAGGCAGTGTAGGTCGAAATTTAGGAAGCGGGATGACCGTGTTGTGATGATAATTATAACAGTGATAATGATCCACTACCCAGCCATAAATAAATTGAAATGGCCCACTCAGATGGAATGGTGAACTGCCCTTCTGCATGTGACCCAGCAGTTCATAAATACGAGCCAATGTGGGCAAGACCAAATTCATCAGGCGGCCCTCTGCTAGCTCAACTGCCGTCATCAGGGTGCATGCCCTGACACCAGGATTATTATCCCGAGAAGGGAATAGCCACCCTCTCAGGAACATAGAAAAAACCCGCCAGTCGGAGCATAGGCGGCACACCGGGGAGCACCTCTTAACCCCATGAAAGGTAGTCACCTGCCTCCAGAACCACCCAGTAGGAACCTGGGGAAGTTCGTGACAGTTGAGAAGGATGAGTCCTGGGGAACTTGATCCTCGGCACGAGAACGGCGGTATTAAGAAATAACCTTATCCAGGTACTATAGGGAAAAAGATAGTGGGAACGCAATGCCTGACCCAGTGACTGCTCCACCATAACCAGCAGATCCCTGGCCAACAAAGGCACTGGTTTGACGACGTCCCATGCGTCAGGAGTAGGCGGAAATTCGTAATATATTTCACCAATAATAGAGAGTCCTCCCAAGTGATGGATTTCCCACATACTAATGCCAACTTCAAAATGGGAAATGTGGAATGTATTAGTGTTTGAACACCAGCGACTGAGTAGTTCTAGTAGGACCATGGATGGTGGGTAAATAGAAAATTGGGAAGCCCACACTGCGGAGTATAAATTGACCGCTTCCAGTGGTTCGAAAGACTCCCGATAGTGATGATTGACCCAGAAATCCCAGGCCCAGTCATTTGAGAAGTTCCCACCAGACTGAAGATCCCACCTAGGAATCCTCCCTGAATCAGGATCTACTCAAGAAAGGTTGATAACAGAAGGGTAACTCTTGAAGACAGCTTCCTTAGAAAAGAATCAGGTGTACTGATCACTTTTGATCCAAACAGAGCCTCTCAAAATGAAGGCATCTTTCTGGTCAGAGTCAGAAACTATCTCCATCGATTAGGTAAGGTTCGCCTGAATACACTTGTACAAAGCATCCAAGAAAGGACAAGGAATACCTAAGAAAGTGGGGGGAATAGGGACATCTCCTTGAAGACCGAATCCATGAAGCGGGAGCCAATTTGATAGTGGATAATCTAGGAACTCCGGAGGGAGCAAGTCTTTAAAGACACCATCGTCCGAAATGATGGACTGACTAGGGTCCTCTTTGATGTTCTCCGCTCTGCGAATCATTGCTTTACGTCTCCCAGAAACAATTGGGAGAGGCTCTGCAGTATTCCTCAGTTCAGAATGAGGGGGAACTATATTTTCTCCCTGCACAACGAAATCCAACAAATGGTTAGTCCAAAAATAATGAAGCATTGACAAAATACAAAATATATGTCTAAGAATCTGTTGAGTAGACTTCCTATTCAAATCCTGCGAGGAGACCTCGAAGGATGGTTCACGATGATAGCATCCCGCGAACCAGCCCTTCATGAAAGAAGTCCGCAAAACCCTGGCCCGCGGAGCGTATGTCAGAAAATTGTGGACCAGGTTGCTCCACGGAATTTCAATCCCAAGTTTTAAGTGGCTAGGATTCTAAGACTTAGAAACTTTTAAAGTTCATAATATTTTAAAACCGCAGAGCATCGAAACTGCGGAGCATCGAAACCGCGAAGCATTCAAACTGTGGAGCATCGAAACCACGGAGCACCAAAACCGCGAAGCCCCAAAACCGCGAAGCGAGTTCCTACGTGGCTCTTCATCACTTAATTGTTAATTAGTTAAAAGTGTTGGTTCGTGGTTGGGACGTTGATCCGTAGATGAAGAATGGTGCGAGAAAGAAATGGTTCGCAGAAGTAGCAGCCGGTTCGCGAACAAAGCACTTCGTGAAGGAACAAACCCACGGAGGCAGAAAAGAGAAAAAATCTCTTGATTCGCAACGAATATGGTAAAGGACAAATGAAGGGCCCTATGTATTTATTGGCGTGGTCCCCTAACGGGTCCACCTCTCTAATGTGAACCACCTGATTTTCAGGACCACTCTTCATCAGAACAGCCTCCTCTTCATTCCGATCGGACCCCATTCCGATGTGGGGGAATTTGTAGGGTCCTGAAAAATCTGCAAAGGAGAACGATGATCCCCTTTAACTCAATGGAGGTTCTACCCAATTTCCTCTCAAAGGGGATGGGAAAATGTGCACAATACTCAAGGATGGTGAAGGAGGAACTGGTCCGCTGACCGGTCTAATGTTAACGATGCATGACCGGTTCTGCGAAGAATCCCTCCTCCACGGACCGTTGTCGTTCACAGAATGGAGGTGGAGACCCTCCACGGTTGTGAAGAAGAGTGGGCGCCAATTTGGTTCACCGACATGAACCACCCCAGGTGCGAGCCATGTCGGCCGGCCTAAACCTCCTCCGCTGTTGTTCGTGAAATGGGGGAGAAACCCTCCACGACCGTGAAGTGCTCCCCTCGGTCGGTTCTCGGGGAGGGGGAGGAGCGCTCAATAACCACCACGAATTACGGAATAACCAAGTCATCCATAAACCGGGTATTCGGTCATGGGCCTCTGCAAATGGTGCCGCATTACTGCAGATACATCTCTATCCCCACTTTATAATAGGATACCGAGGGGGGAAGGAGATGAGGATTGTTGGTGGGGATTCGGAAGGAGGACAGAAAGGAGATCGATCAGATTCGGGTGGAAGGATTTTGAAGGAAGGCATAGGACTTTGAAAGTTCCAGTTCGCGAACTAGAGCATGTATGAACCTGGGAACGAACTAATAAAGAACCAAAAATGCATAATAATTTGGTAAACTGTGAACTCAATATAACATAAAAAGAGAAGAACACGAACCATATCCCCTCCGCGGATGCACTCCCCAGGGACCAGGGAGTTTATGCCTCTTTTCCGATACATCGCGCCGCGTAGCACCCTCCTACGTGGTCAAAGCCCCGACGGATGAGCCTCCAGCCAGAGCCTCCCTTGGCCACCGCTGCCTACATGGAACCCTCCGTGGACCACCTTGGTTCGCAGATCAAACCTGGAGCCACAAACCACCTTGGTTCGCGGGATTCCAATCAGTTCGCGGACCCCCTGGTTCGTGGACGGCCAGTCAGTCCATGGACCCTCTTGGCTTGCGGACGTCCCCTCCAGCCGCGTAGCACATCCCTACGCTAATGGTACCAAAACCTTCGAAGTTCCCATTCCCCAATCCACATAAGATCCTCTCGATCCGGCCTGATTCCCCGTGAGTCCCTCATTGGCCTACTCATCAGCCCCGAGCTGAGGCCTCCACCAGAGCCACCGGATCCGTGTGGTGTAACCCTCAGGCACACCCGTGCACCATTTGAGTTCAGATACACACTGTAAATAGGGTCAAAGGGGTTTCCCTGACCTTTTAACAGATTCCAAAAGCATGCCTTGTTTCACATTCCCATGGTAATGCGGGGTCTGAGCCTGAGAACCCCCTTCCTGCCTCTACTCGCCAGGATAGGGGGGTGCACGCTTCGGCGGTCGGGCACTTATACCCTTCTCAGAGAGGGGGAGGCATACCCATTAAAAGGTGGTCGTCCCCATGCACCTCGGTACTTCCCCAGGTACTTCCCCAGGGAACAAGAGAGGTGACGGGCACAGGAGCATCCCTTTCCCTCTCCCGCTGCGCTTTGTCGCCATGGGCATCCATCCCGAAGTAAGCCCCGACTTCATGGGCCGCCCTATGAGTAAGCCCCACTCCACTTCTCACGGACTCACCTTTCACGATGTGATCCTCTGGTCCCTGCTAGCTCTTGTTTCTCACTCCGAGCATGACTCACGTGGGATTAGAGTAAGCATCGACCATGACATCCTTTTATGGGCCTTCTTAGAGTGTAAGCCCTAATCTATCAATATTGAAAACCTCAGAGTGCAATCCCCAATCCATCACTATGGGCTGCCTCAAATTGTAAGTCCCAAGACAATGAAAATTATGTGGACTTTGATCCTTTCCTCCTAGGCAGGGTACGTAGAAGCCTCCAAGAGGTTCAAGCCTGACCACCTTCAGACCCCCAGGTCCACATTCACGTCGGTTCTCCAACACTTCCATTCAAACTATGTGGAAATTTATCCATGTCCCCTAGGAAGGGTACGTAGGAATCCTCCATGAGGTTCAAGCCCAACAATCGGTCGATCCGATTATCTTCACATCAGTTCACAAAGCTGCTCCTAGCACCGTCTCAATGAGTCCAGACTCCTCGAGGAACTATAGGGAATAGGAGCGTGGGAATGCAATGCCTGACCCAGTGACTGCTCCACCATAACCAGCAGATACCTGGCCAATGAAGTCACTTTCTCGATGTCATCCCATGCGTCAGGAGCAGGAAAAAATTTGTCATACATTTCACCGATAAACGGGAGTCCTCCCAAGTGATGGATACCCTAAAGACTAATGCCAACTTCACCATGGGAAAGGTGGAAATTATTAGTGCTGTAACACCATTGAATGAGTAGGTATGGAAGGACCATGGATGGTGGGTAAATAGAAAATTGGGAGGCCCACACTGTGGAGTATAAATTGACCGCTTCTAGTAGTTTGGGAGACTCCCGACAGTAATGATTGACCCAGAAATCCCAGGCACAGTCATTTGAGAAGAGCCCTCCAGATCGAAGATCCCACCTAGGAATCCACCCCACATCGGGATCTACTCAAACAAGGTTGATAACAGATGCGTAACTCTAGAAGATAGGTTCCTGAGAAAAGATTCGGGTGTGCTGATCAATTTGGGTCAAAACAGAGACCCTCAAAATGAAGGCGTATTTCTGGTCAGAGTCAGAAACTATCTCCCCCGATTAGGTAAGGTTCGTCTAAATACACTTGGACAAAACTTCAATGAAAGGACCAGAACGACCTAAGAAAGTGGGGGGAATAGGGACATTGTCTTGAGGACCAAATCCACGAAGCGGAAGCTGATTTGATAGTGGATAATCCAGGAACTCAGGAGGGAGCAAGTATTTTAAGACACCATTGTCAGGAATGATGGACCGAAAAGGGTCATCTGGGATGTTCACCAATCTATGAATCATCACTAAACGTCTCACTGAACTTATTTGAAGAGGCTCTGTAGCAGTTCTCGGTGCAGAGTGAGGGGGAACCATATTTTCTCTCTGCACAATGAAAGCCACCAAATGGTTAGTCCACAGATAATGAAGCTTAGAAGAAAAACCAAATATATAGCTGAGGATCAGTTGAGGAGCCTTCATAATAAAAGTCCGCGAGGAGGCCTCTAAGGATGGTTCTTGATGACAGCATCCCGCGACCCAGCCCTTCCCAAAAGCAGTCTGCAAAACCATGGCCCACGGAGCATTGGCTAAGAAACTGCAGACCAGGTAGCTCCACATAATTTCAATCCTGAGTTATTAGTGGTTAAGTTCGGAAGACATAGAAACATTAAATGTTCAAAAGATTTTAAAACCACAAAGAATCAAAACCATGGAGCATCGAGACCGTGAAGCATCAAAACCACGGAGCACGAAAACTGCGAATCCCCAAAACCGCGAAGGGAGCTCTTACACGTCCCATCATGACTTACTTTTAAATTAGTTAAAAGTGTTGGTTTTCAGATGGGACATTGGTTTGTGGATGAAGAACGGGGCGAATGAGAAATGGTTTGTAGAAGAATCAGTAGGTTCGCGGATGAAGTGCTTCGCGAAGGAACAAGCCCACAAAGGTAGAAAAGCGAAAAAAGATCTGGTTTCACAAAGAATCCAGTAAAGGAAAAATTAAGGGCCCTCCGTATTTATTGGTGTGGTCCCCTAATGGTTCCACCTCTCTACTGTGAACCACTTGAGATTCAGGACCACTCTGCATCGGAATGGCCTCTTCTTCGTTCCAATCGGACCCCATTCTGATAGGGGGCATTTGTAGGGTCCTGAAAAATCTGCGAAGGAGACCCATGATCCCCTTCAACTCAAGGGAGGTTCTGCCCAATTTCCCCTCAAAAGGGATCGGAAAATGTGGACAATACTCAAGGATGGCGAAGGAGGAACCGGTCTGCGGACCGGTCTATTGTTAACGACGCACGGCTGGTTCCGCGAAGCGTCCCTCCTCCGCGGACCATTTTCGTTCGTGGAATGGAGGCTGAGACCCTCCGTGAGCATGAAGTAGGGCGGGTGCCAATCCGGTTCACCGACATGAACCGCCCCATCCATGAGCCATGTCAGCTGGCCTAAACCGCATCCGCTGTCATTCGTGAAATGGAGGCGGAACCCTCCGCAGCCGCGAAGTGCTCCCCTCATTCGGTTCATGGGGAGGGGGAGGAGCGCTCAATACCCACCACGAATTAAGGATTGACCAAGTCATCCGTAAACCGTGTATTCGGTCATGGGACTCCACAAAATGTGTTGTGTGACTGTAGATACATATCTTTCACCACACTATAAAAGGAGACCGAGGGGGGGAAGGAGAGGAGGATTTTTTGTGGGGATTCAGAAGGAGAATGGAAAAGAGATCGATCGGATTTGGGTGGAAGGATTTTGAAGGAAGGCTTAGGACATCGAAATTTCCAGTTCGTGAACCAGAGCAGGTATGAACCTAGAAATGAACTAATAAGGAACTGAAAACGCATAATAATTTAGTGAACCGTGAACTCAAAATAACATAAAAAGAGAATACTGTGAACCATATCCCCTCCGCGGATGCACTCCCCGCAGACCAGGGAGTTTATGCCTCTTTTCTGATCCATCTAGCCGTGTAGCACCATCCTATGGAGGCGAAGCCCCGACCGAAGAGCCTCCATCCAATGCCTCCCTTGGCCGCCACTGCCTGCATAGAACCCTGCGCGGACCACCCTGGTTCGTGGATCGAACCCGGAGCCGCGAACCACCGTGGTTTACTGGATTCTAATCATTCAGCGGAACCTCCTGGTTCGCGGACGGCCAGTTAGTCTGCAGAACCTCATCGTTCGTGGACGTCCTTTCAGTCCGCGTACCCTCCTGGTTTGCGGATGGCCAGTCAGTCCGTGGACCCTCCTGGTTCACGGACGACCACTCAGTCCACAGACCACCCTGGTTCGCGGACGGCCCCTCCAGGAACGTAACACTTCCCTACGCGAAGGGCATCAAAACCTTCAGAGTTCCAATTCCCCAAGCCACATAAGATCCTCCTGATCCGGCCTGATTCCTCGTGAGTCCCTCATTGGCCTACTCATCGAACCTAAGATGAGGCCTCCACCAGAGCCACCAGATCTGGGTGGTATTACCCTTAGGTGCACCAGCGTGCCATTTGAGTTCATATACCCATAGTAAACAAGGGCAAAGGGGTTGCCACGACCCTTGAGCAGATTCCCAAAGCATGCCTGGGTTAGCATTCCCACGATAATGCGGGGTCTGAGCCTGAGAACCCCCTTCCTACCTATACTCACCAGGATAGGGGGTTGCGCGCTTCGGCGGTCAGGCACTTCTCCCCTTCTCAGAGAAGGGGCGGCATACCCATCAGAAGGCAGTCGTCCCCATGCACCTCGGTACTTCCCTGGGTACTTTCCTGGGGAACAGGAGAGGTGATGGGCATAGGAGCACCCCTTTCGCTCTCCCACTGTGCTTTGTCACCATGGGCGTCCATCCCGGAGTAAGCCCCAACTTCATGGGCCACCCTATGAGTAAGCCCCACTCCACTTCTCACGGACGCACCTTTCACGACGTGATCCTCTATTCCCTGCTGCCTCTTGTTTCACACACCGAGCATGACTCACATGGGATTAGAGTAATCATCGACCATGAAATCCTTTTATGGGCCTCCCTAGAGTGTAAGCCCCAATCTATCACTATGGTCCTCCTCAGAGTGTAAGCCCCAATTCATCACCATGGGATGCCTCAGAGTGTAATTCCCAAGCCAATGCAAACTATATGGACCTTGATCCCTGCCTTTTAGGCAGGGTACGTAGGAAGCCTCCAAGAGGTTCAAGCCCGACCACCTTCGGACCCCCGGGTCCACATTCATGTCAGTTCTCCGATACTCACATTGAAAATATGTGGAATTTGATCCATTTCCCCTAGGCAGGGTACGTAGGAAGCCTCCATGAGGTTCAATCCCAACAACCGGTCGATCCGACTATCTTCACATCGGTTCACCGAGCTACTCCTAACACCGTCTCAATGATTCCATACTGTTCGGGGTCATTAATCCAATGAGGGATGGTAAAACTCCGGCATAAATGATTCTGAACACCTGTGTTCAGATGACCATTGCCAACCAAGGGTTAAATCTGTGGATACAATGTTTGGGTATAAACCAATGATTCGCGAACATATGAATACATCTTAAATCTATATGAGAGTCCCGAAATAAGAAATAATTCCACCCAAAAGGGTGAGATGAGCCCGAAATTCCATACTCTTGACCAATGTGAGTTCTTAAGCATTTCTAGTCAGACCATCCGGCAAATTCCTTCCATTGGAATGTAGGTCCGTCCATTATCGGATACAAAGTCGTTGGGTGTTTCGAGGCAGAAACCACAAAACAATATTATTATAGAATCATAGATTTCCTGCTCTATATTATCCCACCCAAAATGTTCCTTGATATATATATATATATATCATAGTAGTATGAAGGTGTATAGATAAAATCAACTAGTTTGAATCATCCAATAGCTTTATTTTTAGTTCGTTTATAGAGAGAACACATATCCATCTCCGTAATTTCATAATTCCCTCATCAAACATAAACTCTGTAAAAATCCCATTATTCAAATAATTAATTTTCATTGGAAGTTTATCATCATCACAATGAGAAATGATAATTATTTTCAATAAAGATTGATGAGAATCCAATAGAAAATTTAATGATGTTTCACATTCCATGATAATTTCCATACACATATATTCTATATCCATGTAAATATAATCCCTTTCAATCCCCATATTTATTAGAACACAATGATTGTTTCTTCTCAATGCATTAGCTAACTTATTTTCCTTCACTAGGTGATATTATATTGAACAATCGTAATCCTGAAGTAGTTTTATCCATATTCATTGCCTCATGATGAGATCTTTATATGATAATATATATTCATACTCTATTTATCTATATACATATATATCTCTCTCTTTCATATTATACCATATAGATAGTGGCTTTGTATATTCATAATAAAATATAACAACAACCAACTCCAGAACATGAGTTGGATAGTTTTCTTCATGTGGTTTTTACTACCATAATTCCTATTAAAAGAATCTATCATTATTCATAAGGAAAATACCAATTCATTTCTTGGATGCATCACTATAAATAATAAATTAAACATTTATCGATGGTAGATCCAATATTGGAGCATTAACTAATGTTTTTATAAATTCGACAAAAAACATCACATTATCTTGTCTATATTAACATATCAAATTTACATGTATGGTTCATTAACAGGTTATCTATTCATTCAATATTTTAAATGAAACACCGATAATAACTTACTAAACAAATAAAACTATTGAACTCTTTTATACTCGTTGGTTTTGGCCAATTATGGACATACTTTTTATTTTCTCGATCTACTATGATTACATCCATATATATAATATGGGAAAGAAAGAAATTTTTTGAATCCAAAATTCACATTTTCTAAACATCCTATATAACTCATTTATTCAACAACATCTCTAAATAATGTGCATGTGATTCTCATTATCATTATATATTTTGATTATTCCAATATATCATCAATAAATACCACAAAAAAGTCCTTTGGATATTCCTTGATAACTCATTTCATTAGATCCATTAAAATAAAGTGTGCATTAGTCAGTCCAAATGGCATTACTATAAAATCATAATTTTCATACCTAGTTTGAAATGATTTCTTTTTAATATATTCCATCCTCACATGAATCTAATGATATCAAGATTAAAGGTATATCATTGACTAATATTGGGCTCTGTGAAGCTAAAAAATAAATCATCAATTTGAGGAAGATGATACATGATCGTTATCTTAATATCCTAGACCCCCCTATATGAAATTCAAGGTCTTAAATATCCATAATTATTCTTAGAAAAAAGAATCAGATCTCCCCACTAAGAATAAAATGGTTGAATAAACCCCTTTCTACTCAACTCCTCGAGTTGTTTTTTAGATTCCCTAATTCTACTATGGCCATTCTATTTGTATTTTATGATTAAGTCATTTCACTAGTATTTAAATATAATGGAAAATGTATAATTATTATGGAAAAAATGGAATATATAATTGAATTTGATGACTGAGAATCAAGTAAATAATTTTCTTCGATTGAGTATATGAAAAACATGCCTTATACCACATCATTAAAAACCTCAACCTCAACAATTGAGACCTTATAACCTTGTCCTGTCTCACTTGGAATTATTTGGGGAAGTTTTCTATAATAATCAAGACAATAATTTTCATAATCAACCATAACATTGAAATTGTATCATTTAACATTATATGTTTCATTCATTCCATTACAGTCATGGGCATGAGGTCTATTTTCTCCAATCTTGTAAAAAACATCCATAACCTTATGCATGTGTCGGGGTGTTTCGTCTGAAAATTATTACAAGAATTAAAATCAAATCTTCACCTCATCCTGATTTTCTTATTTCTTTTTCAAGACTATTCACAAGCCCTCTTATTCTATTCTCGTTCTTTACATTCATAATACATAAATAATTATTTTTCTATCTTGATTGCACATAAGACTATATCTTTATATGATGAAAAATTTTGGGGAACCAGTTCCCTATGGAGGAATGGTTTAAAAATCACAACAAATTTATCAATATATATCCTCATATTACTTAATTCATCAGCATCAATCCATTACAGCTTTGTAAATTTGGCTTCATATAAGGAAACATTATCATCCTCTACCTACATCTTATTATAGATATTCTTTCCTATATCCAATCATTGTTCACGAGGAAAAAAAATTAATTAAAAGTTCCATAAAATCCCTCTATTCCAAATTTTCAATCTCTTCCTCCTCCTTTTTTAAATAGTGGACAAAAATGATATTCATTTTTTATATATGATAAAAAACCCTAAAAACCATATCCTTTTTATTACTTTCAAATGAATGAAATATCTTCTACTATGAAAATTATCCATTGCTCAACAATAAATGTGTTTGTAGTACCTTTTAATGATTGAGGTTGTTTTCTAAAAAAGTTGACAATCATTTCTCCCTAGTGTTGTAGTTCTGGATTCTCTATATGGGTAAGTTTATTGTTCATAGCCTAATTTAGATTTTCCAACATTGTTATATGTTACTCAACACCAGTTGCAACACCTGAACCAACATCATTATCTTGTATTATAGGGAAATATATGCAAGGGATACATGAATTAAATGAATTTATATTCCTTAAACTAGAAACCATTTATAAATAAAATAATTAATTTAATGTTTTATAAATCATAATGAATAAGGTATAAGTAGTGAAATACTTTGAATAAATTGAAATCATATTCATATCAAATCTCATAATCATTAGCATAGTTTATTTGGGGTCATATTTACAATGAAATCATTTAAATTGTTTTAGAAAAATATAGTGATTTATCATAATCATATCCCCCAAAGCTGTCAAACATGTTGTGTAGAAAGACTCATTGTCTTATACCAGTTTATCCCAAGTTAGGCCTAGAACACATTCCTTCTGTTATTAATTTTACAAAAAATTATTATAGAACCATGTATACTTGTATTATCTAGATAGGGATGAATTACCTAAGAATATTCATATAATTTATACCCTACCAATATTCATGGATGTACTATTATTATTACCCTCAATGTTAATCATTTGGTTTTGTTCTGTAATATGCAATTTTTTATGTATAGTTTCCAAGGATTCTATTAACATTCATCTGATACCATATATAGTTATCCAAACCTAGTATCATATAGATGATGGATGAAATTTTAATGTTATAATATAAATAAGGAAGACTCATCTTGAAGGACAGAATAGTTTATTATATATGGAAAAACTGGATACTTACATAAGTTCAACATTAAAACTTGAAATAAAACACACAATTTAAACTCCTTTCAAAAAACTCTTATTCATAAAAATTATATTTGCATGTCATTCATAAAATTCATCTTGGAAAATTTGGGAAATCAAGAATAATAATGTAATGAGGGATGATCCTCGGTAATGGTATTTAATATATATAACGCATCAACAATCAGTCATATTGGATAAATAAAAGTACACATGCCATTAAAACAAAAACATCAGCATTATATAGAAGGAAAAAATGTGAATAAATAATTCCATAAAAAAGATAAACATGGATACTATACAATTTAAATACTGATATTGACTATATTTTAATAGGTTCATAATGAGGGTATGCATAATGATATACATTATAACTATACCATCATGCCCTTTGCACAGAAACCATACATAATTTCTAAAAACCCAAACTAGTTTTTCTCTTGAGACATAACGATTCATTAAGGGGCTATAAAGGGCCCCACACATCACTAAATATTTCCAATTAATTTCACGTATGAATGTTGAGGAAACTAATCAATGCATACATTAATATTGAAACTAAAATATGAAATGTATATGACTTTCCCCAATCAATAAACATAATCACTAACCATTCAGAGTAAAATGGTTCATATTATCAAGATAGAGCATCCACAGTTAGAAAAAACACAAATCATTAATAATAATATAGTATATTATATCAAAATATATCAGTCCCAAAAATGAATAAAAATTTACAAGAGAGTTGAAATATTTGGAAATGCTCTTATAATATTATCCAGTAATACTTGAGAGAAATACTCATTTACGTTGCAATGAAGTTTCGTTTTAGAAAAAATAATCATATAAAACTAGAAGTGAATTAATATAGTTTTTTCAAAATTATATGAGTGATTTTATAAAAATATTTTTGTCTTAAAATATATTATTGATTATACTTGAAAAAAGGTATGAATTGGAGTTGTTCCCTTGAATCTGGCTTATTTATCAGGATGAACATTTGAATGATCCCTTTTAGACATGAAACTCTCTATAAAATTAAGATGTATTATGATTGGTACCTGTATATATAACACTCACACCAAATTTATAAGGATTGAATAGTAAAAATTATGAAATTTATTGGGGTATAAAAATATAAATTGTAATCTCAAATGGAAAATGGATGTTTGGGGAGAAAACATATCTTATGTCTAAATGTGTTTTACACATTACCTTAACATATTATATCTTAAAATTAAATCCATTAATATATTTATTCAGACCATATCTATATATATATGATTCACAATTGTTTAACTGTGTTCATTTATGTCCTTATTGATATGTTATGAGATTTAATTCCATCGTTTCAGAGTATTCAATTCCTTGATTTCATGTTTGGTTTTCTTCATTATAAGTAATCATGTTCATGTAAAAAATATAATTCTCCATATTAGAAATTTCATGATATTATTGAAAAAACATATCTTTTATTTGTGTTATTTGATTCTTTTTCTTAAATGAGGACTAATCATTAGATAACATGTTAATGATAATCATGTATCTTACTTTTAATGAGTTTTCAATCAAAGAGAAATAGTATTGTAATATTATTAAATAAAATGTTAATAAAATTCTTCAAGATCAATAACTATGATACAATAATTTTTTTATTAATTAGTTCAACAAAAAATAGTATCAGAACCTACATTGAAGTAGTAATTTATGAACTAATGTTCATTTTCGATAATGGTCATAAATCAGAACCTCATGGATGATGATTTCATTTTTAAAATAAATGAGTGAGAGTAAAGAGAATGTTGATGGATTATCCATTTACATTAAATTATTAAAGTTTATATATATATGATACTATATTTTTCATTAAAATTCCGACATAGGAGGTGATGAGAAAAAAATAAAAGAAAATAATTTCTTAATAAAAGAAAATGAAATAGGAATATGATTTATCTCTTGAATTAACAACTTTGAGTACCCCCATATGTGACAGGGATTTGGTTTTTTTCTAATATAATGATCCCATGGATGTGGGTAGATAATAGAGATTGGGATTTGATTTTATCATTATAATGGATAAAGTCTTAAATGAGTGAATACAAGATGGGTGACGGTTGTTTTTATATTGGAGGAGAGGGGTAAATTATAATTATTCTACACATTATTTTATTATGTTTATCAAGAAAAGAAATAAATTATACTCTTATTAATGAATATAGTAATAATATCATGTGATTTATAACCAAGGGTGAATAAAACAGCCATGAATCAAGTAATAGTTTATTAATCTTATAATGATTTTATACTATAAATTACCAGATTTCACTATTCACTAAATAATCATGTATTTTAGAAAATTCCTAAAAATTCAATGTAACCATTTCATGATGTGTTGAATTAAAAAATGAACTCCATTTTTTATAATTAATTTTCTAAATATGTAAAAATAAATATTTAAATGAAAAATTTATTTACTTGAAAAAAAGATTAAAATTTATAACATATTTTATAAAATGTTCAAAAATTATCTAAGGTCTCATAAAATTATCTTAAAATCATAAGACATGTAAATATTTATTTTTCAATCCACTTTATGAGAATAAATTTTCAGTTAAATTTTATTATTAATTATAAAAATTGTAATTAAATATTTATAAAATATAACAACACCAACACATAAATATAAAATTTTAAAATAATCACTTACTTTTATAATTATATAATAATATTATACATTCACTAATGATATTGATAAATTTCATTCATTCTTCTTGGTTTTTGAAACAATTAATTAAGCATAATTACTATTCATTGGAGTAATAGTATTATTCATATGGTCATGATATTATTTCATCATTATAGGTTCCTTAATTTATAAAAATACCTCTTATTTCATTTATTATACATTTATTGTGTTTTTATTGTGTTTTATATGTATTTTTATAAGATTCATGATATATAAAATTAACATAATAAGGTAATTATCATTGATAGAATTATTGTTTTTCATATAAAGGTTGCCATAAAGATTTTCATTGGGGTGTGACACCTCAACCTGAGTGTAGTCAAGGTGGAAACCATATGCTGATAGAAAGGGGTGTTGGGGATAGTTAGTTGCATGTATCAACAGTAGTAGAACCGGATGAGCCATAAAACATTATAGCTATGAATAGTTTATTATCTACTCCTCTTTCTTTCTTTTTAAATTTTGGATTGCTACACTCCTTTATTTCAACCTCTCTGGCCCGTTTTCATTGACAATACGTGATGAGGATTCTCGTACCCTTGGTTTTGACTTTGCTAGTCAGAGGAAAGGAAATATTTTTTTATGTGTTCCGAAGGGTGTATATTTATGATAAGTACTAATAATTTTCATGTGGGTTTTGTATTTTGTCATTGTAATCTGTTCAATTTCATACTTTTCATTTAATGGTTGAATTTATTGCGTGTTATCATCCACAACGTTCATAGGAGAAACATTTTTTTATGGATAATGCATGGTTTTCCCTATTGATAAGAGTTATCAGGTGGGTAGTAATTGTGTAGAGTTCCTTCATTTTTTTATAGAAGTGTTTTTAGTGGAATTAGTGGACTCTAGGATAGTATAGGTTCCCAATGTCATTAGGGAGTTCTTGAACATTATTACCTTGGTGGTTGTGACATTAACCCATAAACGTGGCATTGAATTTGTGATAGAATTGCAACCAAATGATTCTCTATTTTGAGGGATACAAATCAAATTGAAACATCAATTATTTAAGGGTTTTGGATTCATACTAATGATCTAATAAAAATGGCATTATATAACCTTTTGTGTAAACATGGGGAACTCCAGTTCTATTATCCAAGAATGTTGATTGTATTTTATGGATGTGTATAGACTACCAATGCAAGAAAATGTAAAAATCATGAATTTATATCATCTCTTGAGGATCTATGATCTTTTCAACTGGTTGATAGGGGAAATGTTTTCTCATATCAACCCGCAGTCTGGATAACCATAGTTAAGGATGAAAGAGGATAATATTCTAATGACATCCTTTTGATGTAGGTATCAATAATTTTACTTTTTTTTATACTTTTTGGTGTTACAGAGACATCAACTAAGTTCATTGGGAAGATTAACTCTATGTTTTTTCTATTCTTAGACCATTTTTCATCATCGTATCCATAGATGATCTTCTGATATACTAAAATTTAAAAGATATTCATTTTGACCATGTTTGTGTTGTCTTGCTGGTTCATCGCCACCACCATAACTATTGAAATTTTTCTATATGTATTTTTTTTAAATGAGAGGTCCATTTCCTCATACATTTTGTTCCCCATTAGGGTGTTCTAGGTTTCCAAAATTATGGTCAAAGCATGTGTTTCTTGGGATGAACCTAATAATGTGGTAGAAGGTCATAGCTTCCATCGTCTCGATGGCTATTACTAGAGGTTTGTTCCAGAAATCACTTGAGTTGAAGTCCCATTGAAATATTTAACCCTAAAGAACCATGATTTTACATGGACAAATAATTGATAGTCATCATTAAATTTAGTGAAAGGGAGTTTATTGGTGATATAGTTCTCTACTTTTAAGTGGAAGCGGTAATGTAAGAGGATTTTTTTTAATTATATCATTTCAAATTGGGATTCTTATTAATGATACAAAATTTGAGGATCACATATGGTATAGGTAGGTATACCCTCTCCAACATAAATATTCCTCCCATGATCTAAATCTAGCAAAAAATTTGTTTTCTTTGATATAGTAGAAACATTACATCATTATAGAGCACATTGTGATCATCATGGATCATAAGAATGTAAGGAATGTTTTTTATCAGAGTGATTTTTATATGAAAAAATAATGGTGAATAGAGTTTATTCATGGTAATTTTTTATGATATTCTACTCCCCAGTAATGGAAAATATCATGGACAATTAATTCAGTAAAATTTATGTAATGATGTTTTAAGAGAGTCTATGAATGCATTGAGAGTGATGGAGGAGATTTCATCCCTACACATATATGCATTGGTGGATTGTCGAATCTTAAACCCTTAGACCCATATACACTATGGGATATCAATTACCTTATAATGATAGTAATTAATAAAATCCATACGGGTAGAGAGTTTATTAGATTTGGTAAACTAGATACATACTTGAGTCATGTATTCCAATTTAATACACTAACTATAACATAATATTTTTTATAAAAAAATAAATAATTTAATAGATAATAACATCCATCTTTCATATGAATTCATATTTTACATTGTTCCCTTATTAGATGCCTAGGAAAAGTAAACATAAGATGAGTGATCTCAAATGTTCAGTAGGGGAGCAATATAGAATAATAAATAATAAATAAATGATAATAATAATTAATTTATAGTAAATAACTTTAGACACATACCATGTTACTAAAAAATATATTAAGGAAAAAAGAAATGTTTCCATAGATATATAGAGGAAGACCCTCCTATATAAATTATAACTGAAATTAAATTAGGGTAATGATTGATTTTTGGACAAGATGTTTCCTAATTACATGGTATCATTCCCAGAAATACCATTCCCAAGATTGTTAAAATCATATTGGGTAAAAACATAGATAAGGAGGCTAGCCAAATGACACGTCCAATGAGACTACTGATACATCGAGGGGCTATCGATAAATGAGCCCCACACATCACATTCCAGTCATACGAATACTGGATTTTACAATGTTTCTTTATCAAATATCTATATAGAGTAAGATATACATGTTTATTAATATTTAACATGATACTTTAAATAGATTGCAAAAAACACCTTCTTAAATTAATATATGGTTTAGGAAATGAATTTATCAATGATAAATGATATGGTAAATAAAGGTAAATTCAAGGATCAATTTTCTTTGGAAATTGAATATTTTAAATGGAAAAAGTAATCAATGATGTGGAGATTAAACCTATCCTAGGAAAATTAATAATATTCCATATAGATCAAGAATATTAATGGTACCAATACTACATACCCCATGTAGAGTAAAATAATTGTTTTTTCGTTATTCAATCGAAATATTATTAATGATCCATGAAAAACCTTTTTAAGTAAAATAACCATTTATATTGAAAAAATATTTGAAATTCATTTTCATTGAATATCAATTTTATAAAAAAATTATCTTTTTAAACATTAAATAGATTCATAATAGTAATATTAGCAGGTAAATATGTACATAACATACAATGTAAAAAGATCATTTCTTTTGTACTATAAAAATGTTAGAAGAATTAATTTCATAGAAAGTGACAAGATGATTCTAGTGAAAACATTTAAAAAAGAAATAAATATAAAAAATGTTTTCATCAAATCATTTTAATTAATTTTTTGAAAACTTTTTAACAAAACCGTGTTTTAGAAGAAAATGGGTTCTTTTACTAAAGAGACAAATAATGTTAGGTATTCTTAAGAAATTTATATAATAAAGAGTACTAAAAAGTGGAAAATAGTACTAATAATTGAAAATTTTCATGAATAACTACAAGATAAGAAAATTAATCCTTTTATTAAGAAATCCTCAAAAAAATTACCAATGAATAGAAATTAATGATAATTTAAATTATTCTTGATGAAAATAATCATTATAAATTCCACTGTGTCCCATATCACATTGAAACATTTTAAATCATACGCCTCATGAAGAAATACATTTAAATTAAAATTATAATATCATTAGAGTAAGGATATTAATGATAGATTATGTTAAATTTTTATATACACACTCTATAAAAGAGTCTAGGTGCATAACAATAAATAAGTCTCAATAGAATTTAAATTGAGACGAAATCACATAACTTGGGTTTCATTTTAGTTGAACATCATTTAACATCCTATATACTAATCATATGTTAATTATCTAATGTATTCATAAAATATTACATGTTTATAATAAAATTTAATTCACTTATTAACATGTTATATAAAACTACATAAACAATTATGTATACGTCTATTGTTTTGAACATATTTGGATTTTGAGTCCAAAACAACATTAGCATGTCTACTCTGGTCACCACAGAAATTATATAATATCTATTGAATTGTAATCATGACAAAATTATTATATTTAAACATAAATTATAACTATAAAACAAAACATTAAACATGGACATGAATAATTAATCAATGTTATAATCATAGATATGGTTAGTCATACGTACACTTGATTAATATTCATAGTTTTCAATGATCATAATAGAAATAATATTAGTAGTATTATATCATTTCATAATGTTAATTATAAAATAATTAAAATATATTTTAATTGTATATAATTTTACATACAATTCATCAAATGTAAAAGGTATCACATCATATTGAGGAAGAGGTAATCCACACATCCATGAATGACATTATGAACATTTATATATATTTATGTTTAATAAATAAAATGATATATATTATATTTCCATAAATGTAATTATGTAATGATTATCATATATATGATTTATATTTATTATATGTTTAATTTTAACCATACTCAATAAATTCCATGGATAATGTTAATGAATCACATTGCTTTTAGGGGGCGGTAGTCCACACTTCCACAAATGATTTTATAATTTTTACACAAAATAGAATGAATAATGATTTCTTATTTAAGAGAATTAATTATTCTAAAAAAATAATTAATATAATATATTTCATATATAGATATATTTTTTGTCATGGATTTCAAGAATTAATGTTGGTAGTGGAAAAAATGAACAATCAACCTTTCGTGAAGTGGTTGTTTTCCTTACAAAAAAATATTATGTTTTTAACTGAATATATTGAACTCTGTATAAGTGTTTTTTGAACCCATAGAGTAAAAAACAAAACATTATATTGAATATAATTGGTGTTTATCCAAGAATTTAATAACAATATTTGAGGGGTTGGATAATGTATGTAATACTATTATTCATAGTAAAATATGTTACCTCTTAAACGATTAACATTTTTTAGTTTGTTCCAAATGAATTTCATAGACAAATTTATGCCCAATGAGATTATTTAAGAGTTAGGGTTGGGATTCTGATGAGATATTTTTGGTGAAAAGTGTAGATCCATTATTTCATGATATGTGTGAGATAATGTATGTAATACTAATGTTCTTAGTAAAATATGTTACCTCTTAAATTATTAACATTTTTTAGTTTGATCCAAATTAATTTCATAGAAGAATTTATGCCCAATGAGATGATTTAAGAGTTAGGGTAGGGATTATGATGAGCTATTTTGGGTGAAAAGTGTAGATCCAATATTTCTTGATATGTGTGAGGAAGTGGGTAGAGAAAATTAATTAATATACTAGATTAGGAGTTGCACTCTATTAATACTATTAAAATGGAATTATATACATGTTTTCCACATTAATAGTGGATCCCATAATGTTGAAATTTATAATAAAAAATGGTTATAGAGACCAAATATTTCCAGATAAGGCCTCAATTAGAATTTTCTAAGTAATTTGGTCCCTTAAGTTTAATTTTTTCTCCCAAATAATGTTTAACATTACCTTAATAATTTAAATTCATTTTAAAAACCATCTCCATTATTTTTGGTAAAATACTATGGTGAACCTAATATAAGTTATAAATTATGATTATCCAAAAAATAGAATCCATTTATGAAAATTTTAATCATATAAGTGGTAGATATATATTCAAATTTAATCATGTTTTTTGGATTACAATAAAGCGTTCTAAAGTTAAAACATCCAAAAGATAACTTTGATTTTATTGTAAATTTCCAAGAGAAATTTATTTCAAATACATAAATTGGATTAATTTAATACAATAATATATATTTAAAATTTTAATCCATTTTAGAATTATTTTTTATTAATTATTCAGATGAAAAAGAAATTTTGAATTAATATTTAGAATTTTACATTTTTTAAAAAACATTAAAACATCATTGAAAAATAAAAAAAATGACATTAACAAGATATTTATATTTATAAATAAAATATTAATTTTACTATGACATATATTTTTTCTTAAACATCATAAAAGTGGATTTAAAATATGATATCCAATAAAAAGATGTAAAAATTCCATACTAAAAATAGTGTTTTAATGTGTAAAATTTGTTTAGTTCCTATATTATTCTTATTAAAAATATTAAATGAATATAAAAAAATTTATATTAAATATATAATATTTATATTATATTAATATGACTTATTAATTTGATTAATTTTTTCTAGTAAGGTTGAAGATATTTTTGAGGATAAAAATTATTTTCTTTAAAAGTATTCTCTTCATATTAAATTGTTCCATATATAAAATTACAAGTAATTTCTAATAATTGGTTGTTTAAACTATAAAATTTCATAAGTTATTTATTAATATTCATAAAATCTAGTTTATATGTTATAAAAAAATAATATTTTATACCTATATTACTATTCATTAAAACTCATTCTTGCATGTAGCGCAAGACATTAAAGAAACATATTATTACATGTTTCACACACAAACATTGTATCGTGAAAAATTATCGATATAAAATTTAATGATTTAATTTCATATAGTATATATATTTAGAAAGATCTAGATATTATATTTCTTACATACTTGTTTTGTTTCATTAAGGTTATCAAATAAAATGTCCCATAATTATATTTTTAGAGCATCACATTTTCCAAAACCTAATTAAATTTACTCCACACAATTTAAAATCGATATTGGTGATATATTTTTTATTATTTACTATTCTAAAATATCACATCATGAGAAGGGTTTGTAATAAATCATGTAGATAATATTTTATGATAAATTAAAAGGTCGCAAATGTTAACTTATAACTAGGTCTCTAAGTAATTGAAAATTAGTGGAATGTAGAGATTCTATATAGAGGAAAGAAGAAAATATTTATCCAGAGTGATTGAGGGCATCTATCACAAAAAATTATCTTATCAATGGAATTTATAGGGCCTCAAATACGCTAATTTTTTATGATTTATATAAAGTTAGGTTCAATATAAAATATATTCTTAGGGAAATATTTTATTTATAAGTCACTATTATAAATATTGGGTAAATCTTTAATTGCCTTTTCTTATAAGGATATACACTTACATGATATAATTCTATAATGAATCATTTTTTGGTTGTGCATTGATCAATTGATATTTACAAAAAATATATTTTGATAAATGTAGCACTAAAATACATTTATAAAGGCTAATTAGTCTCATCATTGGGTGACAAGTCAAACTATTTAGTGCAAACTATTTCACATACCTAATATGGTTAATACCTTAATCACCAACAATAAAAATAAACACCACAAGTTCATCATTAATATTAATCATTGTGTTTAATAGAAAACAATGTTAAATTAACCAGGAAATTCTATAAGTTGGTTGTTTGCATGGAACACTTATCATCCTTCCATCATGTGTTCAAGACCCATGGCCTTATCATATTTGATAGGTTGTTTTCAAAAATTAATTTTAGCCATTTATGAAACTATTTTAATATAATTTACAAAAAATATTATGATGGAAATCATTGAAATAAGGATAACCACTAAATATCATTTAACTATGGATTTTAATAAAATATCAATAAATAAATACTTCATCCATTTTATTTTTACATAGGTCCATCCATCGTCTAATTTTTAAATATAATATCATTTCTAGGATTTCTAAATCATGTCACATCATTATCAATCAAAATCACGATAGGTTTAAACTAGGATATTCATTTTTACAAACCTTCATAGTGGATAGAAAGGAATATGTCAATAATCTTATGCATATCGTCTAGGAGTTTCAACCCAGGTGTGCAGTATGGCCCAATAGATATTATTAGATTACACCATATATATCCAAATAAACATTGTCAAATTTGATACTCATTTGTACATTTATTCCAAACACACTTCCATATGTAGTATCCATAATGTTGGGAGTGGCTAGAAAGACCATCACGATTTACTATTTTCTAGATTTATAGGGTTTCATTCAACAAAAATAATGAAATTCTACCTTAGGTTTACATTCTATAATCTATTTTCTCCTAAATAAAGTTACCAATTTTTCTATAATCCTTCCTTTAATGCAAAATATAGCAATGTGAACTAAGATATCCTAAAGCCTATGATTTTTCTCAATTACCTTGGAATGATTTTATATAATCAAATCCTAAATTACAGAGAGTTTTGTAGTATTGGTAAACCAGATATAAACATGAATATTTTATTAAAAATTAATACAGTAATGACAACAAATTTTTTCAACTAAATAAAGCAATGAGGATAATAAATTTCATCTACTATATCGTAGAATATAATTTATATTAATATTATAAGATTGACGGGGAAAGGATTCCTAATATGGATAAGTTCAAATAAGCCGTAAATAAAAAATATAGTTTCAGAAATAATTAATAAATGTGAATAATATTAAGGTAATTGTAAATAAATGAACACTATACCAAATAGAAATCATATCAGGATAATTGTTCATAAATACATGTGGAAATTTAATAAATGGAGACACATGACATTGAAATTACTAAAAAATGAAAAATCAAAATGGAATCGTATGTAACTAAAAACATTTCATTAAATAAATGAACATAAAATGAAACTTATCCTTAGATATGTCGATGAAAAATCACTTGGATTATTTGTTATCATGATCCGTCCCCCAGTACCTAGGTCGTGACTACCCCATGTCCGCCTTTCATAGGGTAGGGTTTGGTGAGTAGCATGAGAAAGGAATTACCGAAAAAGGTAAGGCATTGAATTTAATCCTTTATGCACACAGAAAATGTACAAACACAAAGTTGGACATAAAGGAACCACTACCGAGAGTAAAAGTATGTATTGAAAGTAAAGGGGCTAGTATAAAAGCACAAATGAAAGAGACGTAAAACAAAAACAATGAAAAACAAGATCCGAAGATCATCCCCCAGGGATCCTACATGTCATGTAGGTACAACTCACTTTCTAATGTCTCCACAGCTCACCATGTTATTGATCACCTCCAAGCACCATCTTTCCCTATCTACCCAAGTCTTAGTCAAGCTGTCTTTAATCTTAACATGACACAACTTGTGTAGGTGAATCCCTTGTAGGGGTGAGTATAAAAATACTTATTTGGGACCCAGGACACTCCAAGGTTTCTCATAAATCCACAAAGGTGAACCAGAAAGAATGATCTCTATGACATAGAACATTGATAAATAATTCACACACTAGGTATACTATATAAAAAGCATGAATAAATATGACTAGTCATAAGATACATTATTTTATTCTGTTGGGAGGCTTGACTGAAAATCTGAGAAGGGTTTATCTAATACTGATACAAAAGGGGTCTATTTACAGCTGATCCATGATGGGTTCATCTATGGGTAATCCCTGATGGGTCGTTCTGCTACTGATCCATAGAGGGTCGCTCAACTACAGATCCATGGATGGTCTCCAACATGTCGATCCACGGAGGGTCCCACCATTGTTGATCCCTAGAGGTTCACTCTCTTACTGATCCACATAGGTTATCAACATTTCTGATCCACAGAGTGTCCCTCTCTTGACTATCAATGTAGAGTCATTCCATTTCTGGTTCATGGAGGGTCCCTATATTGTCGGTCCATGGAGGTTCTCTCTTCACTTGACAGCCTTCCCCTAGATTCCCACACCAAGTACGTATGTGTTCTTAAGGATCCACTTCTCAAGCCATCAGTTGAATTTCATCAACCACGAATTCATGCATAAGGGTAACCCAAAGGACTATCATTTCCTATGGGATCCAAATAAACAGATGATGCATCGATTAGACAAATAGTCAATATGTTGCAAGTGCTTCAGTAAACTGGGGGCCAGTTGTGTTTGGGCCCGGTCCGAACCGATCGAACCCACCCAACCAATTCGATCGGGGGTCCCAAATACCCCTGTTTAATTATATAGACCCAACCTAACCCAGTTATGGTCGTTGTTTGTCAGGTACATCCTGATCCAATGGGCCTCTTTGGACCCAGCCCGGTTTGTCCAATGGTTCATCCAACCGGGTCACATAACGACCCGATTTTCTCCCGTATGACCTGAAGAGCATGGGTTGGGTCTGCCCACACATGTACAAATTATAGTTTGTGGTTCCAGACCATCAGGGTGATTCTGCCTTGCTGGGCCATGTGATTGGCAGGTCGATGAACAATCTGCCCACTGGGCCGCGGGTCCGACCTGCCGGTGTGCGACAGGCCCACTGGCTAAGGCGCGACCCTCCCGCCTAAGGTCTATCTGCTAGGGCGGACGATGGTGCATCATATTTCCTGAACGGGGTAGTGGTGCTCCATCCATCCCCCACATTCCCCACTTACAAGGGGCCTCCTCTAGCCGTAGTCAATAGGATGTGGCATGCTATCCACCAAACAGCCCAAACACGGGTCGTCCCTCCACGTGGTGACCAGTTCCACATTTTCTCTCCTCTACATCATAATAATGAGCACACCACCATGATACACCAGCAGCCTCCTCTTCCACATCAGTTGTTCCTTCTATAGGTATGTAGTCACTCTTATGGTCCGCTTTTGGAGTAATCTGGAGCTACGGTCTCTATAAGTCACCACCATCACCGTGAAGCCTTCGAATTCACATTACTGATTAGTTACCTAGCTATATTCAAAGAATGAAAAAATAAAAACTATAGAGGAGGTACTAGGGTTTGGTCATGTTGGATTGATCTCTCCGCATTAGAGTTTAATCAACGGATAAACATGATGATAACCACACATCTTGAAAACCCCCAAATAAAAACCCTATTTATTATCCACCCACAAGAACCAGCAATTTGTGGATTGACTTGATAGTCAGTTCATCCGAGTTCATCTTAAATTTTTCTTAATAAGGAATAAACAATAAAATTCATAGAACACACGGACCTCTACCTATATTCACTTTTTCAATGATGATGAAGGATGTGATTCACGTTATCATTGATACATAGTCATTGGTGTTTGTCGCTTCTTTCCAATGACCGGACTCGATCCTATAACATCCATCGATTCAATATTCATTCTTCGTTTGAGAGGGATTCCACCATAATTTTATAAGATATTTCCTATAATTTTCTAATTCCCAAACTCCAACACATAGGATTAATTTAAGAAAAAAAATTCACATCAACATTGCGCCTATTAACGATGCTCATTAAATGAGCCACATTAAACGATCCATAAAGATAACTACATCATGGTTTAAAATGAGAAATTATTGAGAATACATTAATGCTTCTCATTGCCTCCTCATCATTGAATCACATCGTTGTTGTCCTACACCAAAATATGAGAAAAGAACTTAAATAATCTTTTAAATTATTTTATTATTTTTCTCAAAAATTATTAAAAATAAATTTTCTATTCAGCACATTCTGCATTAATTTAAGTCATTTCATGGAAAATACCAACATTTAGAGTTTAACAGTACCCTCATGTTTTTTATCATATCACTAATTCAAAAGCTAGAAAAACCCACTCGCATATTTAAATAACGTACCATGTAAAAGATTAAAATTCTATTATGATCTCTCTGGGCCTCAAAATCATATGTTGTTAGAGCGTGTGGTCTTAGAATATTTCTATAGAATAAAAAATATTACATAGAAATTATGATACATTAAATTAATAATATTAACTAAATGATGAAAATACTTGATTACTAGATGTCATGTTTCTTATGTACAAGGTATATTTAACATCCAGAACTTTCATAAGACGTTTTACGACATATCGATTAATGTCCCATTTAATGTGGCTTCAAAATGACTAGACCCATTAGACAACCAATGCATCGACATGTAATCTATAAAATTTTTCCACCCTTGTCATATCATCCCAATATAATCATAATATATCAAATAATCTACTTAAACATTAATTTTATCAGATATACATGTAGACTAAGAGTTACACACATATCAATATTTACCTAGATATTCAAATAACATCCAAATTAAAAACCATATATAAATTAAATTTGGTTTATGCAATGAACATATCCCTGATAAATTATATGTTAAATAATTGGATTTTCAATGTTCAATGAAAAAAATAAATTTGAATTTTCATGGGGAAAAATGAGTAGTTAATGTGAATAGAAATACTAATTTAGCAAAATCATTCACAAACCATAAAATCGAATACTAAATATGGAATCAATAATACATAAAAAGGTGGAGTAAAATAAAGTCTTATTGTTGTGGTCGAAGAAAAAAATTAAGAAAAGTATTTTAGATACATTATTTAAGAAAATATCTTCTTGTTCGGAAAAACATTTTGTAAAACCATTTTATTGAATATATATTTTAAAAACCATTTCATTAAAATGTAAATTTTTATATATTAAATGGAATCTTCAAAGGAATGATGGTGGATAGAATCATACATGTCATTCAAGGTAAAAAACATTTCTTCAGCATGATAAAAAAGATATAAAAGTCCTTTATTCAGAATAAATAAATAAGATTCCATTGAAAACACTGGTAAAATAAAAAAGGGTTAAATTTTCGTTATAAATTAATTTTTTTTTAAAAAAAATGTTTAACTAAAAAAGGATTTTATAAGAAGACATGAACTCTGACGTAAGATAGAAATAATGTCATTTTTTCATAAAAAATATTCATTAAAACCCATGATTAAAAAGTGAATAAAATGGTTCTAATACTTAAAAAGGATTTTAATTACATTAGGAGAGGAAAATTTAAGGTTTTGTTGAGTAATCATTATATAATTTTGTTTTATTGATAATAATGACCAGTAAAATTATTCTTGAGAAAAATAATCTTTAAACATTCTAATGAGTCCCATTAAAAATTGGAATATTTTTTATCGTAATCCACATGAAGAACAAAATTATTAAATGTAATAATATCATGAGAGAATTTATATTCTTCATATATCATGTTAATGATACCTATATGAACCATATAAAATAGACAAGGTGAATTAAAAAAAAATATATGGAATGTAAATTGAGACAAGATCCCTTACCTTTGGTTTCCATTCATTTAATCATCATTTAAATTATATTATAATAAACATATGTAAATTTTCTACTTTCCATATAATATTTTTCATTATTATAATTAATTTTATTTCACTTATTAACATTTTTTATAAAACTACTTAAAAAATTAAGATTACATTAGTAATTTTGAACATATATTTCTTATGTGTCAAAAACAACATCGGTAGGTATAATACAGTCAAAGGGGTCAAAATATAATATAAATATAATAATAATAATGAAATATTTATCATATATATATATAATATAATTAAAAATAAAATAATTAAATATTTATATGAAAAATTAATCAATGTTACAATCATGGAGATTATAGGCCGTATAAATTCATCAAAGATTTTCAGATCATTCAATTATTGTCATGGAAAGAATGTAATATGAATTATATCAATGAAGAATGATAATTATTTCATAAAATCAATATTATTTAATGATATATTTTTATATATATAATTGTTGATCTATAAATGGAATCACATCATGTCGAGAAGGTAGTACTCCGAACGTAGACGAATGACGTTATTACTTTTTTTGTGTTTGAAAGTGTAAAAAGTTAATGGATGAATTTTATATATATAAAAATTTAATTATTTCATTTATATCGTATTTAAATTTTATATTAAATTCATTCTAAATTGTAATCATACTTTTTATATTACATCTATCATTGGAATGAATCACATTACTTTGATGGGGTAGTTGTCCACACTAACACAAATGATGTTATCATTGTTACACAAAATGGAAGAAGTAAATATATATGTTGTAAATTAATTAAATATAAATTAAAACCTAATAAATATCATATATATCTTATATAATAGATTTTTCATCATTATGGACAACCATGAATGTTGGAAAATGAAAAAAATGAACCATCAACATTTTGTGAGGTGGTTGATCACCGTACACAGAAACAATTTGTTCATTACCCATTACATGGAAGTGCGTGTCTCTTTTGGTCAAAACATTCAAATAAAAAATCATATTATAATAATTATAATGGTTTTTTTATACATGAATATAATAATAAGATTTTAGGGGTTGGAAAATTTAAATAAAATTAAAGATCTCAATAAATGATGTTACCTCTTAATAAGGTAACATATTTCGGTTTCTACCGCAAGGCTTCAATGGATGGATTTCGGCCAAATGAGAGGCTTATAGGAATAGAGTAGGGATTTTAATGATATATGTTGGCATATATTGGTTGATAAAAGTAGCATAAGGGTTGTGAGGAAGTGGTAGGAGAGGAAGCCTTTTTATAATGGAGGAGGAGTGGAACTCTTAATATATATAGTAGAGGAATTTCATATATGTGTTTCACATTACATGTGTCTTCCATAGTCACCCAGAATCAAGAATAGTGTAATAAGATATAAATATTTCTAGAAAATGGATTTTGTACTAGTATCTAGGCCATTTGTGCATTTAACATTAAGGTTTAGTCTCTTAATATTCATAATTTTACATTAGTCATTTTAATTATATTAAATTACATTTACTAATATTTTTCTATAAATAACTAATTTGAAAATATTTTAAAAATGATTTTATTATTAATTTAAATATTGAAACCATTTATAAAAATTATTATTATAAAAGTGTTAGAATTTTTTTAATATTATTCCTACATACCTGATGATAATGTTGTGTTCTAAATAAAAACGTTGCAAACAAGGAAATGTTTTTATTGAAAATTTAAAAGTGTAATTAATTAAAATTCACTAAATTATATTAAATTATAAAATTATGATATATATAAACATATAAAATATTTAAATTATGATTTAATATTATAAAAAATAATTTGAACTAGCAGTTTTCTAACAAAATTCACAATTTTATGTTATTCATTAAAAGAAAATCATCATAAAAATATAAAAATCAATCTAAACAACTGTTTATTTATCAAAATAAAATATTAGGTTTATTTCTTCATATAATATTTATAAAATGTTTATAAATAGGATTAAAAATAGTTTCTCCTTTAAAAGGAGGTAAAAAATCCTTCATAAAAATATTAGTTTTTATATGTTAATTTGGGTTTTTTATTTACCTAGATGGAAAGAAGTCTTTTATTAAATTATTGATAATCCACTTTTTGATTGTTTATGGTAAAATCATCCAGGTACCACAGTCCTCATGAAATAACATGACCTGATGGTCATAGCAGAATTCATAAGAATATAACTACCTGGAACATCCCATCACAAACATCTACATCATGATTTAATCTTTCCTCCATCAAATGGATGTTCATATATACTTCCCATGAATAAACAATATGCTCCTGATTGAAATGTTCATACCCTATCATTTTTCAAAATCTCTACTAGAAATTTAGGCTATAGCCACGGTTCTAAATCATGTCTATAGGCTCAAAAACCATCGCTATAGGTTATATCCACAGTTTCACAAACCTTGGCTGGTATTGGTGTGGCTATAGGTTGGAGCCTATAACCATGGTTTGAAACTGTGGCTATAATTCTAAAGCCAGGGCTCCAATCGTGGCTATATCCCTATAGCCATGCCAATAAAGGACACGTCACAATGAACCATGGGTAAATCCCTATAGCCTCGGTTAAAACCGTGGCTATAGGGCATTAGCCATAGTTTAAAACTGAGGCTATAGGACTTTACACTGCATAAAAAACCAGCATGGTTCACCGTGATGGCTGTTGGGAGGACACTACCAACTCCCCCTCCCCCCACCCACAGCTCCCACACCCTGCACCAGCACCCCCACCCCCTGCTCTTGCACACCTCCCCTGCCCCACCCCCTCCGCTACAGTGCTTGTCGGTGTCGGTCGATCAGTTCTACTACAGTGGTCATCATTTCTATAGTGTGGTCCACAAGCATTCGGCCCAACCGGATTGGGCAACACCACCATATTAGTGTACTCCGAAAAAAAGGGATGGCATCAAAGAGATTAGAATGTCTCCTTGGGTAACCCTCCAGAATGTATGTGTTTGTGTCAGCCAAAATAGACTGTATGTTTTTAACATCAAGGCCTCAAACATAATTTTGATCAGCCATAAAGGATTCATATTCTTGGATTATGTTAGGCCTAGTATGGTGGTGTCTCTCTTTAATGAATGCATGAAAAATTGTAGAGTTTCTCCCTCTCCAAAATCCATTTATTTGGATCCCATTCCCGAGAAAGAAATTCCTTCTCTAGAAGGCAGACCACCAAATCATAATTCATTGAGATCAAATGAATAAACAGGCCATTATCACAGTAGGACAAAAGTTGGGTTTCTAAAAAGAAAACATCTGCACAAATGTTATCCATGTCTTGACTTCATAGAAGTAGGTTTTTTAACCATGCATGAATATCATGTTGATGTTCCCTCACCCTGTTATGAAGACCAATCCATAGGCTATCATGAACTGGCATGGACTAGGACTCAGAATCTGTGTTGAGAAAACATGGGTCAGAGATCTATATGTGAGAAAGGATGTAGCGATCACCTCTGTTATCAGCCTAACAAAGGGTCAAAAGAATCAGTGAATGGTATGAATGATCACAAGAAAGATGAAAAAATTAACACTTAGTATGAAATAAATGGCATTCAATTTTTCTAAGTAGCCGTCAAACCTACTCCATGCATGGGGTTCCCCCCTTTGGTTGTTAAACCATGTGAATTGGTCTCGAGAATAACCAATGTCATTTTAAACCTTTTGAGAGAGAAATGAAGAAAATTCATCACTCTCCCTCCGTGGTAAAACTCTACCACCTTTATTTTCATATAGACCAACTATAATATTGAAGTCACCTCCCATGATCCATGGAATTTCTCTATGATCAATGGAATGAATGTCTCACCAAAGGGTTTCTCTAGAAATCATCTCACATTTTTCATAGACAAAATTTACAATGAGTTTTCGGTTATCAACATTAATAATTGAGGTCATTAATTAATCATTGGAACACAAAAGATCTATAGAAATGATATAATGATAGAACATCCAAATATGAATGTTTTTGGGGTCAGCATGCCTGATGTTGTGCACCACGATCCTATGATCAAACCCCACAATATGAGAGGATATTTTTATAGGCTCAAGGTAGAAATGTACTGAATAGATGAGATGATCAATATCATGAACAATGATGATAGTATTATCCCAGGTGATGAGGCCCTAGGAATTCCAATGTAATAGGGATGCCATTAATAAAGGGTGGGGGTGCTGGAAAAGAGGAAATTGTACTACAAGATTAGGATTCCTAAAGGATCCTAGACTAAGATTTGGTATAAGTACCTCACATGGGGGAGATGCATGAATATAGAGAGAGAGATATTTCCCATTCTAGATAATTTTGAGTAGTAATAAAGAAAGTGAAAAAAAATTAGATATAATGGGGAGAAACTTGAAGTACTCGGATCAATCACCTGAATGGGGGGGAGGCAGGGAGATGAGCACATATATGCCCTTATGAAAATGAATCTTTCCACTAGTTTGAGGGAAATTTCTTGGATAAACGTTCACATGAGGCCTGAACACCACAAAATAATTGTATGATGTAGAATCAGAGGGTGGGACATAGCCGAGGAGGAGGGGTAGGGGCGGCTCTGAAGGCTACACATCCGGAAGAGTGGGAAGATCCCTTGGACCAGGTATGTAAGTTGGGGGAAGTAGGACAATAGGAACTAGGGGAGGCATTGTAGGAAGCTGAAGGACCACCGAGGAAACAGCATGAGGTGAATTAGAAGTGGGGGAAAATGAAGACACACCCTTGTCGCGAGGATCCATGGAAACATTAGGCTATATTGAAGGGATATGAAGAGTATAAACACTACTATGGGGGCCTAAGGATCAACATGAAAGTGTTTCCATTGATATGCTAAGTGTCCTTGCAATAGGAAGTGGGAGATGAAATGCATTAGGAATTGATGGAAGAGCTTTTTCTACAAGGAGAAAGTCCCTCCCATGAGGAGGATGTAGTTAGGGGAGGGTTGGAGAGATCCATATCCACACAGATCTGGGAAGAGGAAGCATGAAGAAGCTAATAAATGTGATTGTCCACAAAAAAATATCCAACCACATCACTGATAAAATGATGCAAATCCAGGTTATGAAAGGGAAAGGGGAGGCCCAGGAGAAGGAACCACACCACAGACTAGGAGAATCTGCAACCCATGTGAACAATGAGTTTCCACTGAAAAAGTTGGAATAAATAGTTTTCACATGAACAATAGGAAGAAGACAAATACAATGTTAATTAATACCAAGAAGAAATAACCACACAAAAATACAACCATTAAATAATTTAATTCATCACCATTCCATTCAGTGAGCACGAAGCCAACAGATTCTGGAATTAGGGGAGAAGAGGCCAATTTTGAAAAGACTCAATCTACATTACATGTGGTAAATACCATTATAAAAGACTCAATATAGAATGGATTTTCTATAAAATGAGGAGTTACTTTACAAATTGGACCATTCTTATTGATAGATAGAGTAGGTATTACAAGGACACTTTTTCTCATCAACAAGCACAGGACAAAGAGAGTGGTAGGCTACTATAATGAAAATAATGAAGTTTCAATGTCAGTATATCTTGGGTAAGGAAAGGACTGAAACCAGTCCCGAAGATGTTAGTGTTATGAATACTGTTTCTGGCCTCTTGATATAAAAGGGTGGCATGATTTCTTGGAATAATGGCCAGGAGGTGATTTCGAAAACAAAGCTACTCCTAAGTTTTCCCAATATAGATGCAGCTGAAGATGCATATTTTTCAAGAAGTCATGTTGCTCAACTTTTTGGTGGGTATGAATGATCTGTTGAAGTTTCCAATATTATTATGATGGAGATATGGATTGTCTATGATTTTTGGTGAAGTGATTTAGCAATGGGTTTTGAGAGAAGGGTTTAACAACACATTTCAAAGAGTGATACAGCCATATATGATATATTATCCTTATAATTATGCTTACGCCTATAGAAATAGAAGACGTTGATTTGTTGTTCATTTAATTATACTTAGTTCGGGTATGGGACAACTTGTTAGGCCAGAGTCCTAATGATTTATGATAAATAGTTTGAAAAAATTCATGGCATTCTGTTTCTGAAAAACATTTACACTTCCAATTCCAGAAGAAAACCACTCAATTAAGTGTCTAAATAATAATTTTCAACAACCAATCTGGAACCACTTATATAGAAGCACTTATCTTAAGTGATACATGATGTAAGCAGTAAAATATCCTAAGTGAGCTTTCCGAGCTTAAATTTAATCCTTTGATTGAGGATGGTTAACCAAGCTTATCTGAATCCTATGCTTTGTTTGGTATGATGACACACTTTTTGATGGTAGCATAAAAAGAATGAGTGGGAATGGGAAACGGATTGGGGATTCAATTGTTGCGAAATAATTAGGAGGTGAAATGAAAGAAATGAGAAACTAAAGAATAATGCAGAAAGAAAAAAATAGACACTGGACATACATATTTACATGGTTCGGGAATAACCCTACATCCTCGAACAGCCCTTGGACACCCCACCTTGCACCATCCCCCTACCCTGCAGATCCCCCGGCACAACGGACAGCACTTGGACACCCCACCTGCACCCTTCCCTATAGACACCCCCCCGAACAACCCATATACACCCCCCCCCCTAAATAGCCCCTCCTGGACACCCCACATGCACCCTCCCCCTTGCCCAGCAGACCCCCGGCACCCCCCCAGACAACCCATGGACACCCCACCTGGATAGCCCCTTCTAGAAAATTCTATACCCATCAATACCTTCACTTCATTATGAAAGAATGCTAAATGAAAAATTCCTTGAAACATTTCCAAGAATTGTATTTTTCTGGCTTAGTCTGAATAATAGACTTCCACCACTTATAACTCGGTCCCTCTACTGAGATGGTTACAAAAATAACCTTAAGAGACTCATAAATCTAAAGCAGGATAAAAATATCCTCAACCCTCAGTACCAAAACCAATTCATCCTAAGAATCTTGTTACCCGGGAATTATTGTGAGGCTACCATCTTCATTCGGGGGGCTGTTGTAGGGTGAAATGAAGGTGGGAGGGGGCTGGTGTGGACTGGATGTGGTTGGAGCAGGGCCAAATCATGGCATAATCATGGTGTGACTGTGGCGTGACCGCGGCGTGACCACGAAATGACCGCAGCATGACCGCGGCGTGACCGCGGCGTGTTGGCCCGGTCCAGCGACATTCGCGGGGCAGCATCTTCCGACCAGGAGCGAAGGGAGCGGGAGGAGGCTAGAATTCTGGTGGAAGGGGGCTAGTTACAAGTGCTAAGGGGGATGGTGTGGGATGAATCAAAGGTGGAAGGGGGGCTGTTGCGGGCTGGAATGCTGGTGGCAGTAGGCTGAAATGAAGGTGGAAGGGGGCTGGTGTGGGCTGGATGTGGCTGGTGTAGGGACAAATCACGGCATTACTGTGGCGTCACCGCAGCGTGACCACGGCGTGACCACGACATGACCGAGGTGTGACCGCGGTGTGTTATCCCAGTCCAGCGACATTCACATGGCATCATCTTCTGGCCAAGAGCGAAGGGAGTGGGAGGAGGATGGAATGCTGGTGGAAGGGGGCTGGTTGCAGGTGTTGGGGAGATGGTGAGGGCTGATTCAATGGTGGCAGGGGGGCTGTTGCGGGCTTGAATGTTGGTGGCAGCGGGCTGAAATGAAGGTGGAAGGGGGCTGGTGTGGGATGGATGTGGCCGGAGTTGGTCCAAAGCATGGCATGACCGTGGCGTGACCGCAGTGTGACCCCAGCGTGACTGCGGTGTGACCGTGGCATGACCGCGGCATGACCGCGGCGTGTTGGCCCGGTCCAGCGACATCCGCGGGGCAGCATCTTCTGGCCAAGAGCAAAGGGATCAGGAGGAGGCTAGAATGCTAGTGGAAGGGGGCTGGTTGCAAGTGTTGGGGGGATGGTGCGGGATGATTTGAAGGTGGCAGGGGGGATTTTGTGGGCTGGAATTCTGGTGGCAGCGGGCTAAAATGAAGGTGGAAGGGGGCTGGTGTGGGATGGATGTGGCTGGAGCAGGGTTAAATCACAACATTACCACGGCGTGACCGCGGCTTGACCGCGGCGTGACAGCAGCGTGACCGCGGCGTGACCGCGGCGTGTTGGAGCATTCTAACTAAAGGTTGTTGCTCCCCCACTGGGTATACACACCTTCACACATTAAATGTATTTTACAGAATCCTTCAAATTAAATTGTCAATGGCTCACATACAATTTAAAGAGGAAAGTGGAAACCATAAAAAACATTGAAAAAAAGTTGAAACACAAACCTTGATGTTTGTTTATGCTTCCGACAAAAGTATAATTCGATCTTCAACAGATGCAAGAGGTGTTGTCAAGCTTTTTTCGTGCCCATAAAACACAAGAAAAATGTTATTAAATAGTAAAATAACTAAATAAAAAAAAGGGAAAAAAACTTAGGTTTCAAACCTGGATCATGGTCTATTGTTAACATGTCCACAGCTGCACCCCTCCACCCCCCTGCCCCTACCCCCTGCCCCCTGCAACCTACAACCCTACCCCTACCCCCATCCCCCTGCCCCCCGCGAACCTGCCCCCCTGCCCCCTGCAACCTGCACCCCTTCCTCCTGCCCCCTTCCCCCTGCCCCCCTCCAACCTGCCCCCCTGCCCCCTACCCCCTACACCCCTGCCCCTGCCCCCTGCCCCCTACCCCTGCCCCCTACCACCCTTCCCCATGCCCCCCTCCAACCTGCCCCCCTGCCCCCTGCAACCTGCCCCCTGCCACCTACCCCCCCTCCAACCAGTCCCCCTACCCCATGCACCCCTCCACCCTGTACCCTGCCCGCTACCCCCTTCCCCCCTCCACGTTCCCCCTGCCCCCTGCCCTCTGACCCCTCACCCTGCCCCCCTACACCCCTCTACAGTGTACCCTACCCCCTGCCCCATGCCACCCTCCACCCAGCCCCCTAGCCAGCATAACACCCCCTGAACCCCCAACACCCCCACCCACCACCCCTGCCCCCCTCCACCCTCCCCCCTGCCCCCTTCCCCCTACCCCCCTCCACCCAGCCCCCTAGCCTTCACAGCCCATCTTGCCCCCCTCCATCCATTCCCAGTTGCTAAATAATGTTTTTGTATTATGTACAAGTGTTTTATAAACCTAATTTTCTTATGATACTACACATTTAGATCCTTGAATGTATTATTATGTCAACGGACCCTTGGAATTCAGTGACTCACTAGCTAGAGAAGCATAAAACACATGTTCCCCATCAATATCAGTTCTATATTCATCCTTGAATATACCTTTAGACCGAGACTCTAGCAGTTCACTATGGAATTGCCTCTGTTTCCTAGACAATGTGTTGTTTAACTTTGAACTATTTTTTAGTAGAGAACCAAATAAACTCTAGATTTTTCCTAGACAGGTCAATCTCTACAAACAAAAAATAATGAATGAGATATGTTTCCCTTTAAGAATATTCTGATCGACCTAAAATATTTCCAAGAATGTTGCTACAAATATTAAGAAAAGAAGGATTTTAAAAATGCAGATGTAATCTGATAATCGAAATCCATTGGGATGAAAACCTAGAGTCTCTCCTAGAGTGAACAATTATGTTCCACTGTTAGAGGAAACAAGTTTAATAGTTGAAATAACATGAATATTTAGACAAAGACAAAGCCAGATCCACCACTTCATGCAACCTGAGAAAGAATCAATGAGAACTCAGTTCAGTACACCTATGGTGGATCAATTATTCTATTAGGGAAGTAAAGAATTAGCAAATTTGGGTGAATAATGTTTGACTGCTAGAAAACATCTGAATAATACTGAAACATTCTGGTTAATCTGAATACTAGTGATCGATCTTAAAAGAAGTGATTTCAAAATTGATTCATGTCAAACCCCAGGAAAAAAGATGTAGAAGTAAATGAGACTTCAATGTACCGAATAATAGATAAGGTGAAGGATGGGAAACATTGAAGGGAAGGAGTAGGCCCGAAGGCATCTCCGAACTCTTGAAACCTCAAGTCACCAGTGATTCTTAGTAATGTTTCTCATGGATGAGAAGTCGTATAGTAGATAGTTTGTAAGGACTATTGATTTTTTTGGGTTAATTGAAATTTCATGTTTCAGGTGGATGGATTTAGTAAAGGGGGGGAAAGTATGTGGTGTTCCTAAAAATTAGTATATGGGGCCACCATTTAGGTATTATACAGCACCATGAACATATTAATAGTGATAGTGGTGGAGGGTTGGCTCTAGACTAACTACTGGATGGTTGATGGTTGGAACCAAAATATTTATGGTCATTGGTCAGTTGGTGGTTTTCCTCTGGGTAATCATTTCTTTCTTTGACCTTGTTTTCCATAAGGGCAATTTATGTCATTTTTATCATGGATTTTGGAGGTGGATTAGAAGGGAACTGGAGTATTTGTTCCACTTAGTTTCAAATAGGATGATATGGATGGCATGAGAGAATGTTTTCTCAGAAGATTTAAAGAAATGAACGCTAATCTGTGATGACTAGAGGATTGGATGACCCCTGATATACCTAATTCGGTGAGGTTTGGAGATCTAGCAATGTGTAGGAATACCCCATGGGATCAAGAAAATCACAGGTTACATAACATATAATCTGACATTACTGGTATTGGGACCCATGTGCTATGGAACTGGGCTTTTGGTTGGATTTAAATATCACATGCCATGTGACATGGTCACACAACATGGGACCCATCTTAAAATTCTAACAGCATTTAAAGAGTTTCTTAGTTCAAACAACCGTTTTAATAAAAAGAGGGAAACCTACTACATGGATATAAAAAGGTTCAATTAGGATGTGTGCTTTATGACTAAAAATGACATAAAGTATAAGGAAAAAATCAACGCAATAATGTTAAACAAGGTATACCATTGTGAGTTTTCGTAGACAGCACACCTCTATTGGAGGGGGTTTATTACAAAACCATAACTTATTTTTCAAATGAAATAATTGTCTTAACTAAAACTTATTCAAGAATTGAAATTTAATGTAAACATGAAGAATTAAAAAGGAAACTAAATGCAATTTAAAACATTCTGGAATTAAATAGGCTAGGAGAGGGACCCTACCTCAACCTCAAGGCACATTTGCTTTTGACGACGACAACTCGAATCTTCCTTATTTCTGCTAGAATGCATATGCAACTTAACATATATTTAAGGACACCTAGCCCCTATGTACATATTTTCATGGCCAAATATGCACAAGTGGGTCCTTAGATATACGTTTATACTTTCATATACAACTTTACACTGACACGCGTATGAAATTTTCATATCTATATATAAGCACACCTAGCCCCAATATATATATTCTTACATCCATGAGTGAATATATATATATATGCATATGCCTACCTAAGCATACACATGTAAACCTTCGTCAAAGGTGACTCGAATCCACCTCAACGAAATCCAAAATAGACAACAAAAATATAAGGAACCCAAAAATCAAAAAAGACCTAATTAAAATTGGGCCAAAGAATAAAAACGGAATAAAACATACCCAAATCTTGAACTCGTTGTCTTAGATGGTGGTGGATTGAAACCGTCTTATAATAAGAAACAAACTATAAGAAAATAGTGGCAAAATAAATGAGATATAACAACTTCTTATATATATATGATCATTGTGTCAACTGTACATGATAAATGATACATGAATCCATAACCAACAGTGAACAAATAATATTCAAATTGATATGTACATCCCAATACTAAATAACATGATCATTAATAAAGCTCTTTATTTTTCAAACATATCCTTCAATTTCCTATTCAGAAAACAAAAATCACCAAAATGTGAGAATAAAGTAAACCTCCATCATCACTTAAAAGAGAGAAATAGGGATTAGACATTGTTCTTAACCTAAAAAATCCATTCCATGAATGTATAAAATACCTAAAACTCTTCATGCTTATATCCTTCTTAATTTTCTAGACTGAAACCTCATTTTTTGGCATGTTCTTTATCTAGAATTCACATTTATTATTAGTTTATATAGGTTTATCAATTTTATAAAGTAGATAATTTTCCTTCTTTTATTATTACTCAATCTTCTTGGATATTTAAAACCAGATTTCCAATATGATTAGACAATATTTTGGTGCATGATCTTCCTTCTTATTGATTGTATATTCCTTCTTCGTAGAAACTATTTTTGAACATGCGATAATTGGTTCTTTCATTTTATCTTTCAAAAATTATTATTTTTATGGAATATATGTCATAAATTCTTAATAATTTGGACTACTTTGTATCCCTTCCACACTCACTTTCAACAGCCTTTAGAGTACCCTTTTTAGGCTCCCTTTCAAACTCCACACTAGAATTATCAAGCACTACCCCACTACAATATCAAATATTGATACTTACCCAACACATTGATCTGAATGACATCTTAGAAATACAAAATCTCTAAATAGAATGTTTACCAAGATAAAATCCTTATAATTAACTGAACACACTAACTATACCAACCACTGTAGGTAAATCATTAATTTTGGTGTGGTCTTGGAACCAAATATGGTTCATCCAACATCCATCTCCAGACACTAAATTCATCCATTTACTATCTAAGTTCATACATTTCACAATCTTTATAATGATCACCATCCCTTGATATAGATTTCACTCAAAAAGGACAAGTATGAATCTCCCCACTATAGTATTATTGAGACCATCATCAATCCTGCATACACATGTCTAGTGCCTCATATCAAATTATGATCACTACAGAAGATCCTAGCCCAATAATATGAACAAAATTTTCTCATTTAAAATCTATCATCTTTCAAACACACATTAGATCCAACAAAAATAATACATTAAAAGTTATTATATAAAGAAATCCAAATTATAGAAAAAATAATAACTTTTGGAATACCTCATTAAGTATGGTACTAAAAGTCACTTCACCTAGGATGGATTATCCCAATAAAATAATATAGAAACCCACATCTCGAAACATACATGAAACCTATTTTTCTCATCCCAATACTATGGAAATTCAGGCACATTCTTGATACATGAGAAATAGACCATGGTTCATTTATTTTTCTAATATTGAGCTGAGATATTACTCATTTAATTTACTCGGTCACCCTACTGAGGCTCACCAACCAGAATTCATTCCTACACGGTTTCTATCCTTCTCCATGAACCTTCCAATGCAATGGATGTATCTACATAGATTGCTTAGTCTTTCTCGAATTACTCCTAGTTGGTGTTCAGATAAAAGGAAGCTACCCATGCCCATAATGAGTATATAAGACCATTTAAAAACTAGAATTCCTTTATGAATAAATTTCATTTGAAGGATGGCATGAAATGAATAAACATTAAAATTTAGTGGCATACTCCATTGCTGATTCCCATAATGAGATAGCTCCATGAATCACCAAAACATGCTCTTATTTTGTAAATCTTCCATAGCCTCTCATAGAAGAGGGAATGAAACTCGATCCATAAAACCTCCTCATTCCTTCTTTTATGATCAAATGTATTTATCCATTTTTATTCATCTCCTTTGAATTTAGAAACTTCTAGTTTCACCCATATATCCTCTAGAGTTTCAATACTTTCAAATAGAAACTAATCTTTCTTAAACATATTCTAAACATCCTACGATTCCATGTCGCCACTGAAAATTAGATACTGCTACTCCTAGAACTCATGGATAACATAGAAAACCATTGCCTTTCTTTTTCGAAGTCCTTGGTCAATGGATTAAAGTAGTTGTAACATCATATGAGGGAAACAACCACTTGATCATATTTCCCATGAGAACACAATTCCATCCTAATTATATTCTTTTTTGATGAATTTTTACTTAACATCATCTTATAATAACAACATTACTAATTAGAAAACCATCGCGCCACAATCTTAAGCATGCATTATTACCACAAAACCATGAAACACCCTTTAATCCTTACTTCATAACAAAATATCATTCCCAAAACACCAAACCCTAAGGTTTATCATAATAATATAAGGTTTTCTCTCCTACACACCAAGCATAACATCCAAACCCCACACATTCACCCTTGATAATAAAAAACCCTCCACCCCCTTAACTGATCTTACAAGCAACTTCCTAATAAAAATACACAGTCAAATCATCCAGAAATCACCAAAATTCCCTATATTGAGAGTTTTACATAAAACCTCAAGAAAAAACCAAACAAGATCCACCAACTTGAGGGATTACCACCAACCCAAACCCCCAAATACAAAACCAAACCATACCCAATACATAGCCATCATACTCCAAACGCCACCCTAACACCCGAACTCACCTGATTTGAATAGAACAAATGAATCTGGTTTTTCATCCATCATATGATATTTTAAACCACCTAAAATCCCATAAACATATAAATTCCAACCATTGGTGAAAATACACGAGTGAAATTTGAGTGGTTAAAACCCTAAATACCTGGTTCTTGTTGAGAACATCATAATATGTTTTAAGGAGTTCACTTCCATGCTGACCACCACTTTTGGAGTTGATAGACACCAAAACAGGACCAGTTGGTGAGTGGGAAGCATTTATGATCATGGATCTGAGTTTAAAAATATAATTAGTTAGGAAAAAAAACCTTCACATTGGTATTGTTTTTAGTTTCGCCTGTGATAACTTTTAAACTGAACGTTCAAATCAGATCGATATAGTGCCATAGAATCAAAGGTTTTCAATGTAGTTAACAAAGACATAGAAGCATCTCCCCTCAGTTTTCATCAGGAAAACACCACATTCTAATTCAATGACAAGAATCAGCAGCCACATACATAAAAAAATTTAACTCCTTCAAATTTTAACCACAAGACATGCTAATAATCTTATCAATGAAAAAATTATCACTTTAGAATGTAAATAGAGAAAATCATATGAGGATAAATAAAACCCCGCATCCCCAATTACATGTAACACAAGACAAAGGGGGATTTTATTTAATACACCATGCAAGCATAGGTTCTCTGGGAAAAAATATAAGCAAGTGATAAATGAAATAAGCATGGGATGTAAAAGGAAAATCGAATACAAATTAACAAACTGCTTCAAGCAAGTAACTTCACCTGACAAGAAATGAATAAATAAGGAAAATCTGGAGGCGTGTGGAAATTAAAAACAAGCCATCGAGTCTAACACCACACGAATCCAAAAAAAAACAGCCCGAGCAGATAAAATTTCTTTGAACAAACAAAAACTAAAGGCAACTTCCAATGACTAAATATAGTAAAACGATGATCATAAATTCCAAACTGTACAGGAACTAAAAACCTAATCTGCTTTGTATTCCTCCCCCAACTCTCAATATTCATCTGGACCATGTGATTATCATTACACAATGGAAATAAAAAAGAATAACACCATCCACGGGAGGAGGATGCTTCGATCGACAAAACTTTAGAGGTTTATAGTGGGAGGGAAATTTAAGGAGGGAGATTCAGAAAGTACACAGAAATTGCAAGATGAAGCGCCAGTGGATTCCTGCTTCTGAAGGGCCGTCGTGAATAGCGTGAGAGAGTTTGTGAGAGAGGTCGACGGTTCGGAGTGGAGGGTTGTGGTGAGAGATCTCGACGGGAGCATGAGAGACTGCGTTGATTGGGAGAGTCCAGAGGTGGGCACCGCAGTGAGAGATGTAGGTGTTTCGGAGAGTAGGGTCACAGATTGGGGGAGTAGGAGAGGAGAGGCTGTCGTGGATCAGGGGAGTAGGAGAGGAGAGGCCGATGAAATCCAATGAAAAAAGAAGAAACTCCGATGTTTAGAAGTTTAGCCACAAATGTTTAATTAAAGCGTGGATATAAATAGTATATAGCCACATACCTATAAAACCGTGGCTATAGGTCCGTGGCTATAGCTTAAATTTCTAGTAGTGAACTTTTCATCTCTTATTTTGTGAAATAACCTTGCTCTAAATCCTCATCTAGTACAATGTCCATGAAGAGTCTTCCTGGACCATTTACGGAAAATATCATATGGCTCGAAGTACTTGAGGTGTCATGAAGGCCCTGAGGTGGACCAAATTCATTTAGGTCTCCTAAAGTAATTTAGGATTCCTAATATACTAACTTGCATGATGTACATGTCTGTCCTGAAGGGCATGAAGGACTTGAAGACAAAAATGGTGTCCTAATAACCCAAATAGATGAGTAGTTCTGACCTGTATAGTACCTTATATAGTACCTATTATAGTACCTTTTACACATACTACTATAAAATTGTTATCGTAACATAGAAATATGTCTCGAAACATATTTTTCATGTGTCTTTTGAATGCAATTTTTGAGTCCTTACAAACTGGAAGAGGTTCTTGTGCTTTTCAGTTTGTTGTTACATTATGCTTCTCAAATATATTAGGTAAATATAAAAAAATATTGAATATTGAATTTATATATTAAAATATTATCACTTATTAAGCTTAATTTATTTAATCTATCAAGACAAAATATATTTGAGAGAATTTAAATAGTTTCTTATAAAAAAATATTTCCATATTCCATTGATTCTTATATTAATTTAAAATTAATTTGTATTTAATGAATTATTTGTGTATTCTATATAATTTAAAATTATAGTTTTTAAAATTCATAACTTCTATTTAATATCATATTAAATAATAATTTTTATAACATATTAGTGAATGTTAAGACTCGGCCTTGCTTGTAGCACAAGCCATTGATGAAACACGCTGTTTTGTATGTCGCAATCTAACATGGTATCACAGCATTGAAAGATATGAAATATATTAACATTATTTGAAATAGAAAAAATATAATAAATTATCAGTATATTATTTTCCTTTATGCACTTGGTGTGTTTTTTTATACCTTGAATCATATACAGTGTTCATGATTTAGATTTTGAAGGAATTACATTATCCCCACCTTAGTTAAATTTCTTCGATAAAATTTATACTAGATCTTGGAAATAAATGGTTTTATATATTTGTATTTTTAAATCCCACACAGTAATTATGTTTCCTATAACATATTCTTGGAAATATAGAATAATAAATAAAAAGGTCACATGGATTAACATGTAATAATGTATCTAATTATGATAACATTATTGGCAATTAGATATGCATATATAGAGGTAAAACGTAAATATATATAGGGATAGATTGAAGTACTCATTCAAAAACAACTGAATTAGAAATAAAAATTTTATGACCTCAAATCCAAAAATATTTGATGAATTATAAAAACAAAAGTTCAACATAAATTATGCTATAGGAATTTTTTTGTATAATTCACATTTCTTACAGATGGGTAATTCATTTAATGACTATGTATATAAGGAAAAACATTACGAGATATATTCCTATAAAAAAAATTTCATTCTTTAGTTATGCTTCGATCGATTTTCAATTAACCAAAAAATTTATTTTCCTTCCTAAATCACAAAAATAAATTTATACAGATATTATGCCCCATAAAAGAGTAAAATTTCAAACTAATTATCACTATTAATTTTGAATAAATACTATGGTTAATACATTAATATCTAATAAAAAAATAATGGATAAAATTTTATCATTAATATTCATAAATTTTTTTACCTAAAAACAATGACATTTTAACCAGAACATTTTGTAAGTCAATTATTAGTGAGGATCAGTCATTATCCTTTGATAATGGGTTATAGACTCATGGCCTAATATAATTATATTTATTTGAATCCATTACATTGGTTTTCATTTTCTCAAACCATGTTAATAAAATTTCCAAAATAAATATGATGGATATCCTTTAAAAAGGTAAATAAAAAAATTTCTTTTAAACTATGTTTTTAATAAAAATTCAGTAAATAAATACTCCATCCATTTTATTTTCACATAAGTCCTTCTATAGTCAAGTTTTTATCCATAATTTTAATCCTATTATTTCTAACTATGACTTCTTATCATCAAACAATATAAAAATTGGTTTAATCTAGTTTATTCATTTTCAAAATCATTCACCACGGTTTTTAATGAAAACTCGAATTATCCTACATATATCCCCTGGAGTGTCAAAAAAAGTGTGCAATAAGGCCCATTATCATATACCAGGTTACAATGATTTAGGCCTAACACACTTAATTAGAGATGATACTCATTGTTACATCTCTTCAAAAACTCAATCTACTTGTAGTTTGTATACATTGATGTTTTTCTATAAATACCATAATAATATATAATATTCCATAAATACAGTGTTTCCTTCAACACATATCCTTAAATTATACATAATTATTATGTTCTCTAATCTATGTTTTCTTTAATCGATTCACCATGGTTGATATTAATCTTATTTTGACACAAATTGTAGTGGACGAACTTCAATGATCTCAGAACCAGTGTCTAATATTAATTACATTAACATGATTACATGGAATATTATTTTAAAGGGATGAGAGTTTATTATTTTATGTAAACTAGATATATACATGAGTGTTTTACAACAAGTTAATGTGTAATTTACAAAAAAAAATATCTTCTTAAAAAAAATTACAACAAGGATAATAACTTCTATATTGTATACCCTATCATATCATCCATTGAAAGCTTATTTGATTATAAGTGAAATGAAACAGTATAATGGAGATTATAAATTCTCTTTATGGAAAAAAAATATAGAATATGTAATAATTAATGAATGAGAATGATAATTATTTCATGGTAAATAAATGAACACCCAAACCATATAACCAATAAATATAGAAGGAAGTGATTAAATGATATGGAAAGGTAACAAATGTAAACTCATTACATTCATATAACTAAATAATGGAAAATAAATATGTAAAGGTTTCAAAATAAAACACATTCAATATTATCATTAAAATGAAAATAAAATTTCTCCATAGATATATCTATGTAAAATATCATGGATGAGTAATAACGGAAACTAAATAAATTAAATTCTTGATCATTTGACACCATGATACCTATGTACATGGTACATTTAACATCAATACCATTCAAAACATTGAGTTTGAGATATCGAGTAAAATCCCATATCTAGAAGCTAGGAAAATGACTCATCACATTTTATTAGAAATACATCGAAGGGATATTTATAAATATGACCCACCTGTCTCATATGTGTCCAAAATATTCTTTATATATTGATGAATTGAATTAATAATGTTTCTTTTAAATTATCATAATATAGTAACAATTATTATTTTACCTATATTTACCAAAAAAATTAACTAAAATTTAAATTAACCACCGTATATTAATTATATATGGTTTTTGAAATGAATATATCCCTGATAAATGATATGGTAAACTAGATGAAATTAAATTTTCAATTATCAGATGATATTTAATATTTCTAGGGGACTAATGTAATTAATGAAATGAATTGGAATACTATGCTTTTCTAAATCTGTCATAAACAATCTTTATGAAGTTAAAGATGGTATCAATACTACATACCCAAAGTGAACGGAAATAATGAGTTTCTGTCATTGAATAATGGAAATATTATTAAAATACATATTTAAACCATTTTTTATGAAATTATCTTCTCATTTTGAAATACCAATGGAAATATTTTTCATTGAAATTAAATTTAAAAAATATTTTCATTAAAATTTAACATTTAAAAAAATGCTTCTTCAATGAATAGTAGTGGGTAAATCTATACATTCCATACAAGGTAAAAAAGAAAATTATTTTTTATAGTAAAATTGTTAGAAAAATTCTATATATGGAAGGTGACAAGATGATCCCAATGTAAATATTGGTAAAATACAAAATGAGAATATTTTCATTAAAAACATTTAAAATAAACATAATTTTTTTAATAAATTTTTCGAAAATAAAACATGTTCTGTGACAAAAAATATAAATAAATAATGTATTATTAATAAAAATATTTATAAGTCACTTTTAGTACCAAAGAGAATACAAATAAAAATAATTCATGAAAATGTAATTAATAAATAGAGGAGGGGAAAAGTATGGGGTTTGTAGAACAATCACCATATAATTATATAAAATATAAAGGAATATAATTTAAAATTACTTTTGAGGAAAATAATGTTTAAACATTCTAAATTTCCCTTTAGAACAATGAAACATAATAAATAATTAGACTCATAATGAAATAAAATTAAATGAATGTTATAATATCATGAAATTAAGTGCACTATGGCACTGATGTTTACGGTCATTGGGTAATAGAAACTAGTTCACCTAAAATAGTGCTCCAGAAGAGGTTCAGAGTAGAAATATTTCACTGTCTATTACTATTTTTATTTGGTATTTTGATATTGTTTGGAAACTACCATCAATTCCAGACCCATGAAGTCTTGCATGGAAGATCTTGATGAGAAGCGATTTGATGGTGAAAACTGTTCTTATAGTGATTGATATTGGGGAGGGGTAATCTCTATATTAAATTTGGTTGTTTTTTTACATTTTCTATTGGATTGTAGGGGCATGACTGATTGTTTTAAGTCACTGAGCTCATGTTGGGTTCCCCTAAGCCTTAGAGGGGGATTATGATTGTAGAAAATTAATTTTCAATTATTCATGATATAAAGGATATTCTTTATATAACTTCTAAATGGGTAATATAAATTCCCAATAAAAGAAACATGGTGAATAAAAACTAATAAATCTCAATTGAATGTAAATTGAGGAAAAATTGATTACCTTGTGTTTCCTTTTGGTTGAACACCCATTGAATTATTCTATAATAAAATTAATTTAATTATACACTTCATTTAGAACCCTTTTCATGTTTATAATTACATTTATTATACTTATTACAATGTTTAATAAAACTACATATAATTTTTTTTCATATATTGTTTTGAATAAATTCGGTTAATGTTTCAAAAACATTATTGGTATGTAAACTATGACCAAAGGGGTCATTATATTGTGTCTTATGAATTTTAACCATTAAATATTAATCATATTTAATCTTTAATTGTAATTTTAATCCACTTATTTAAATATTGATATGTAAAATGAATATAACGTTACAATCATGGATGTTGTAAGTTGTAAGTACACATGGGTAACGTTCTGTTTTTTCGATGATAATTATGGATAAAAATTATGTATATTTATATCAGTGTAGAATGATAATTTCCTAATAAATATTATATTATTTAATAATTTATTCTTATATATATAATTAATTATATTTAAAAGTAATCAAATTATGTCAAGGAGTTGGTATTCCACACATACACGAATGGAGTTACCACTTTTTCAGTGTGTGAAAGTGAAACAAATAAATTGATAAATATTATATTTATATTAAGAACATTTTTTCAGGAACATATTATATATGTTATCTGTGTATTATATTTTTAATTATTATCATACATTATACATTCTATGGATCAGGTAAATTAATCACATCTCTTTGAGGGGATGGGGGCCGTAGTCCACACTTCCACAAATGATGTTATCATTTTTATAAAAAATGGAAAGTATAAATATATTTGTTATAAAAGAATTAAAGAAGATTAAAATCATAAATTATATCATATATATCATATATTAATATTTTTTCTATCATTATGTCCAAACATGATTGTTGGAATATGAAATAACTGAATAGTTATTGTTTATGGAGGTAATATTTCACCATACACCGAAATATTATGTCCATTTCCCAATAGAAGGAAGCCTGTGAATGTGTTGAAAGAAACCATATCATCAAAAATAATATATTATAGAATAAACAGGTGTTTATATACAATAATTAAATATGAATACTTTTTTGGTTAGATAATTGAAATAAAACTAAAGAGTTTAAGGAATGATGTTATATATTAATAGGATAACATCTTTGGGTTTTTTCCTAAAAGTTTTCGTGAAAGGATTTATACAAAGTAGAAAAATATATGATTAATGAATTTTTTTAGAGATATTTAGGAATATATTGGTTGTGAAAATTTGTCTTGAATTATGTAAATAAGTGGGAGGATATGAGGCCACATTGTAGAGGATGACATGTAGCACTCCTATAATATTTTAACAAAGATATTGTGTAGAGGTTCTTAAAATTGAAATTGGTTCCAATAATGAACCAATAAATATCCATGTGTGTATAGTGTAGAAATATTTCTAAAAAATGTCTACTAGATAATTCTATATTTCATTTGGGGAATTAAGAATAAGGTTTAGTCCCTTATTATGATTAGTTTTACCATAATAATTTTAATTATTCTTAATTACATTCACTGATATTTTTAAAAAAAAAATATTTTTACTTTATTATATATTAAAAATTATTATAATATCAATTATTGAATCCATTTATTCATATTCTAATTTTATAAGGGACAAATATTTATTTAAATTTAATATCGGAGATGAGAATAAAAAATGGGGGGGTTTTAATGATATACATCTAAATGTTTCTATTTTGTTACTACCAATTTCAATGTGAAATGTATTCCAATGACCTAAATTGGATTAATATATAAAAATATGATTTAATTAAACATTAAAAAATTAAATATATGCTTTAATTTTATAAATAAATCAACAAAACTTGAATTGATGGATGAAAATTCCATATTTTACACTATCCATTACAAATAATATTATCATTGAAAATAACCAATAATCACTATAAATGGAATTTCATTTTTCATATTAAATTTATATAATTATTTTTACATATAATATTTATAATATTTCCATGAAGTTTATTAAAATTTTATTACCATTAAAAGGATGTTAAAATGCCTTAATAATTTTTTAAGTGTAAAATATGGTTTGTTCTTATCATAAGATTAAAATATCTATTGAATGATTAAAAAAATATTATATTGAATATATATATATAGATATTAAATTAATATCAGTTACTAAATTTAATAAATTTAATTTATTATGTTAAAATAGCTTTGTGAGCATGAAAATAGTTTTCAATAAAAATACTCTTTTCTTGTTCAATTGGTTCTTATATTCATTTAAATTAATTTGTATCTAATGAATTTGTTATGTAAAAAATCAATATTTTCTTATTAATATCCATAATTTCTGATTTATATATTATAATATAATTATATTTTGAAAATATATTATTGTTCAGTAAAACTCGGTATTGCGTGAAGCGCATGCCATTAAAGAAACACTTTATTATGTATGTCACATGCAAACTCAGTATTTGATGCATTTAAAGGAATAAAATATATTGAATTAATTTAAAATATTAAATATATAATAAATTTTCATGATATTATATTCTATTATGTACTTGTTTATTTGTGTCATACATTTTATTGAATACTATGTTCTGTAACTATATTTTTAGGGTGTCACATTTTCTCCACAAAACATAAATTGTGATCAAAAAATTTTAATATGATCTTGGTAATTTGGTATTTTAAATTTACTAGGATGATATCCAATATAATGAAATGGGGTTTTACAACATTCTCTAGATAATATATAATGAAAAATAAAATTGTCTCATGGATTAATATATAACAAGGTATCTTTTTATAAGAACATTTGTTGAATGTAGAGATATGTACATAGAGGGAAATGTAAATATTTTTTTGGGAGTTATTGAGTTCATAATTATTAAAAAATTAAATTAGAAAAAAAAATTTGTAAGCTGTAAAGCCAAAATATTGTGATTATTATTAGAATACCATAGGTTCAATAAAAATCAACTTATTAGGTAAACATTTTATTTATAAGTACCTTTTCTTAATGATGGGTAATTATTTTAATGACTATGTATATAAGGAAATAAACATACATGATATATTTATATAAATATTATTTCATTTTTTTGTTGTGCTTGAAATAATTTTTTGTTCATAAAAAATTTTATTTCTATTTCTAAATAACTAAAATAAATTACTGAAGGATCTAAAGTCCCATAAAAGTGTAACATGTCTAACTATATGTTACAAAATTTTATCCAATACGAATCTGGTTAAAACATTATTATTTATCCTAAAAAGAAACAATATAGGTTCCTTATTAATGTAGACATTTTTTTAACTGAACATAGTGATATTTTAATGATGACATTGCACATGATAGTGGTTGTTGTGGAACCTTTATCGTCTTTATGTCTTGGGTTCGTACCCTATATATTTTCAAGAATTTATTGTTTATCACCCGATATAAAAAATTTTCTTTTTCTAAATAAACATTTTTATAATTACAAAATTTAATGTGATGCAAAAACTTGAAATAAGATAAATAAATAAATATAATTGTTTTTATGGTTTTCAATACATCTCCAATAAATAATTACATTATCAATTTTATTTTATGACAGGACCCTCTACAGTATAATGTCAATGCATAATATCATTTCTAAGATTTTTATATCATGAAACCTTATATTGAATCTAAAAAACCATAGGTTTAACCCAGGTTATTAATTAAAAAAACCATTCTTTTGTTAGTAAAAAAAATTTAAATTATCCTAAGAATAAAACCATGGACTTTTAAAATAGTTGTATAGAAATTCTAATTTCCATTTACCAGGTTATGTTGAGTCAGGAACGACAGTCCTTATTAGTGTCAATATCCCAAGGTACATCTGATGTAGAACCACATCCACTTTTAACATATAGACTACGATTTATTTCTATAATGTCCCATATAATACATACATTTCTAATATTCTAGGGTGTTATTCTATATATCACCAAATTATACATTAAGATTACGTTTCCTAATCTATGTTTTCTTAAATTTAATTATTGTGGTTTTTACTAAATATCCTTTGAAACCAACAACAATGATGAGACCCTAGAGAGTGCTGATCCGGTGTTAGTTATCAATTATATTTTCATAATTACATGGAATCAAATACCCTAGTAAGATAGTGTAATATTATTGGTAAATAAGATACATAAAAGAGTATTTTATTATAAATTAATACACTAATTACAAAATAATTTTTATCTAACTAAATAAATTACTTCGAGGATAATAAAATCCATATATTATATCCCATCATATCTTTCATAATATTCTTATTTAAATCCATGATGTGAGTAAACATAACAAGGGTGAGGTCAAATGATCAGTTAAGAGAAAATGTAGCAAAAAAAATAATGAATCAATATGGATAATATTTATGTAATGGTAAATAATTGATCACACATACCATATAACAAAAAAATGAGAAGGAATTAGATTAATTATATTTAATTTTTATTAATGAAAAAAATTAAATTTAAATAAATAAATAATGGAAAATCAATATGGAATGTTATGAAACTAAGACACATGATATTTAATCAATGAACTCAAACTGATGTATATCCATCGATATGTCGACACAATATATCATGTATTAGTTGTAACTATAAAAATTATTTAAATTATTTATCATTGTACACCATGATTCCTAGGTACATGGTACATTTAAAAATATGAGTGTTCACAAGAAATATTACGAAATATTGTGTAAAAATCAATATAAAGAAGACTCTCAAATGACTCATCTGATGATACAATCGTTACATCGAGTGTATTTTTATAACTGAGCCCACTAATTTCATAACAGTCTAAAATATTATTCATATATTGAATAATAAATTTAATAATGTGAATTACCAATATCTATATGAAGAATATGATACAGATTTACCAATATTTACATAAATATTCATATAAATGTTAAGGTAAAAAGTATATAAAAATAATATATTGTTTTGGAAATGATAATATCCATAATAAATGATAAATTATGTTAGGAAAAAATCAATGTTCAATAATCATACAAAATTTAAAATTTCATTGACATAAATGGAATCATGGAAGTGAATGTGAATACTATCCTTGTACAAATCAATAATGAACACTCCTGCTCCCTCTTAGTGAAGGAGGTAAAAGGACTTTTCTAATACACCTCGCACAATGTGTACTCATTCTTCTCAGCTATTGGGTAATCTTTATTCTGATATTCTTAAGATCCTTGATCAGGGTAGGTCCCAATCTGAATGGGAAACTGCTAATGACTCTGATTATGGGAATGACATGTCTTATTGTGATCTGTAACATTGTGTTTTGACGAACGAGGGAAAGTCCATTTGTTTGACCCCACCCATCTACACTTTTTTTTCTTTTATTTAATAAATAGGAAGAATCATAGCTTCTGGCTGGACTTGCTATTATATACCCCTTTTAAGGTAATATAAAGGGTTGTACTCATTGATGAATGGAAATATTATAAAAATAGTTTTAAAAAAAATTATTGACGAAAATATCTGTTTGTTTTGAAAAAATATTTGAAAAAACATTTCTTAGAATTTATATTAAAAAATTACATTATAAAAATAAAAATGATGCTTCTACAAAATAATAATGTTTAAATCAACATATGACATACATATTAAAGATATCCATCCTTTTATATGGTTAAAAGGATTCCAAAATTCCATTTTGGAAAGAGATAAGAAGATTCCATTTAAATCCTTTATGAAAGGAAAAAAGGTGTAATAATGAATATAAAATACATTTTAAAAACAGTTTTTATATTTTTATTAAAACATGTTTTTAATTAAAAATAGGTTCTCCAAATAAAGATAGAAATAAAGTCATGTTTTCCTAAAATCAGTTTCTAATACATCTTGAGTACTAAAGATTGTATAAAGGGTAAAAATTATTGTAACTGTCTTGAATAACAAGAGTTGAGTAAAGTTTAAGGGTTTATTAGACAATTTTCATATAATATATTTTAATAGAAATCAAAGATCTGTAAAATTATTCTTGAGAAAATAATAATTAAATAATATAATGTGTCTTAAACCACTTTTAATCATTTTAAATCATATACCTCATAAGGTAGTAAAACTATATAAAAGATATAATACCATGAGAGTAAACAGATTCATGATTTATAATGTAATTTATAAGTATATAAACCATCTAAATGAAACTCTGTTCAGAGAAATGATGAAGTCTCAATTGAGTGCAATTTGAGACGAAATCCCTTACATGGTGTTTCCATTTAGTTTATTATTCATTAACATCGGGTATTTTTTAATTATATAGATTATTAATAACAATTTTCATTTTCCTCAATACATTTTTATAACTTATTCCCATTTTGAATAAAACTACATAAACAATTATATTTAATTTTTTTGTTTTTACTAAATTCAGATTATGTGTCAAAAATGACATTTGTAGGTCAACTATGGTAAAATAAATCATTATATAACATATACAGAATTGTAATTCTGAAATAATTACCTTTTTTATACCTCAATTATACATATAAAATAAATAATTAAATATGGTTATTACAAATGAAAAAAAAGTTACAATCCTGGAGATAGTAGGATGTACGTAAGCACAAGTAACATTCTCATTTTTTAATGATCATTTGTGGAAGATAGTAACTAATAGTATATCAGTACAAAATTATAATTATATATTAAACAACATATTATATAATCATATATACTAATATATAGAATTAAATTGATTTAAAATGAATCAATTCATGTAGAGGAAGTAGTAGTCCACACGTCCGTGAAGGATGTTGTGATTTTTAATTGAGAGAAAGGGTAACATAGAAGTTTATATATATTATATTCAAATAAAGGTAAGTAGGTAACTAAAATAATGTATATGTTTTGAAGGTAACATATTTTAAAATATAATTATCTTTAACGCATTCGATGGATCATGTGATCAGATCTCATCATTTAGAGGGGGGAAGTAGTCCTCACTTGCACCAAGGATGTAATCATTTTTTTGACAAAAAACATTTTTAAATATACATGTTATAATACAATTAATGAATAATAAATACGTAATAAATATAATATATATAAAATATAAATATTTTGTCCCTCATAATATCCAACTATGATGTTCAGTACATGAAAAGTGTACAATCATCATTTTGTGAGGCATTAGGTCATCAAAATAGTAATTTTGACACTCATTAAATGTAAGTATGTGTCTGTGTTGATAACATTAATATCATTAAAACATCCTAGAATATTGAGTATATTACTGTTTTTATACATGAATATAATAAAAAAAGTTGAGGGGTTGGCAAATAAAAATAAAACTAATGGGCGTAATGGATTTTGTTACCTTTTAAGCGGGTTATATCATTTCATTTGTACCTATAATATTACTTGGATAGATTTTGATAAAAAGGTATGATTCTAGGAGGTGGGGCTGTATTTCAAGATTCTTAATGGGATGGTATTGGTAGGAAAAAAGTTTATTGATAAGGATTGATGAAGTAGGTGGAGAAGAGGCCCTTTACATTGGAGGTGCAGTTGCACTCTTGTAATATTTTTAGAATATAATTCCTTACACATTTTTGAAATAGAATTTTGTTCCCATAATAGTAAATTTTTGATCAAATTGGGGATATTGTCAAAATATTGCATGAAAATTACTATTGTAAAAGTGTGTGTCTTTTCAACCATTAAGATTATGGTTTAGTCCCTTATAAAGATTAATTTTAACTTAATCATTGTAAATTATATAAATTACGGACAATAATATTTTTATAAAAAATATAAATTCAACTTATTATAATGTTAATATTTTTATCATTATAGATATGTGAAATAAATTACAAAATTATTATCACCAAAATGGTAGAAATCGATTTACATTTAATCTCAGAGACTGGACAACAATGTATGTTATTAATATAAAAATTCTTTAAACATTGATATTTTTTTATAGTCAATATTTAATTTAAATTTATTAAAAAATCATATATTGGATTAATTGATTAAAATTTTATCGACTTAATCACTAAATTTAATTTATAATATGCTTTAATATAATATATAAATTAGATGGAAATCAATTTTTGAACAAAAATTCAGAATTTTACACGAATCATAAAAAACAACATTTCACTCAAAAATAACACAAATTCACAATTATTTTTATTATGTTTACAATTAATATTAAAAGTTTATTTTTACATTAAATATTTCAAATATTTCAAAAAAACTGGATTTTAAAAAAGTCTTCCGTTAATTGGCGGTAAAAATATCTTCGTAAAAATATAGATTTTAATGTATAAAATTGGGTTTGTTATTATATTAAGAATATCAAACCAATTTTAACAATATCAATTAAAATATATTTAATATATATATATATATTAAATTAATATCAAATAATCGTTGTAATTAATTTAATCAAATATTGTAAAATAATTTTGTGTGAATAAAAATAGTTTTCTATAAAAAAAATAATTTTCTTAATAAATTTTTTTTAAAAATCATTTAAACATTAACTTGTAACCAAATTAATTATACATTTTAAAAAATAAATTATCACATTTTATTAATTAATATGAAAAACATCATGTTTCTATCTTATTAAATTATAATATTTTGTTAGTAAATTATTATTCTGTAAAACTCGATCTTGAATGAAGTGTAACCCATTAAAGAATCTTATTATTGAATATGTCACATGCTGACATAGTATCAAATGAATTGAAAGTTATAAAATATATTTAATTAATTTAAAATATTTAATATATTATAAATTATTAGTATATTATATTCCCTTACATTAATGGTGTTGTGCGTCATACAAGTAATCAAATAAAATGTTTTTCTCTAGATTATATATGTCTTACAAGGATGGTGGTAGATGTTATTTATTTCATATGATGGTACAACCTTCTCTTAGGTATCATGTGGATGAGGATTAGTGAGGATAGAGGAGGTATTTGTGATTTATTATAATGTTTTCCATGGGGATGCTTATGATGGATGGTCAGTGGATAGTCAGAACCGGATTACATTTCAAGGAAGGTTTTTTGTTCCTGTATGAATTTCTAAGGAATTCCAATGTGAGTTCCATATATACTTTTTGTTTGTACACCATAGAATTTATAAAATGAACCCTTTTTTGAAAAAATAGTTTCGGTTCCCACGAATGAAATGCACAATGGGTGATTTTGTCTATAAGTGTTTGGTTTTCTAGAAGGAAAAGATATAGCATTGTTTTTTCAGAATGTTTGATGAAACCCATGGATATTACTGATCAGGAAGGGGATAAAATATTGATGGTTTTCATCACATGGGTTAACCAAAGATCTTGGATATATTGTTATAATAATAGTGATCATGGATCATTTGATGTAATTAAGATGATTTTTTGGCATTAAACAGTTAGGCGCATTGGTTTCTTTGTTTAAGAGGTACAAGGATGAGGTGGTACCATTACATAGAGTTTTGAGGTCCATTTTCTCTGATCAAGATTCCCCTTTCACCTAACCTATTTTGATGGTATTTTAGAATTAATTTGGTTCCCAATTGATCATCATTAATCATATCCACCCTCAGATATATGGGAATACATCGAAGACTATCCTAACTCTGGAAGATATATTTTAGGTTTCTATCTTGGACATCAGTGGTTCATGGGAATGAAAACAACCCTTTGTTGAGTATTATAATAATAATATCTACCACTCATCCATTGGTGTGGACCAATTCTAGGATTTTAAGTGATTATCATTTCATTCTCAATTTCACTAACCTCAAGTTGGGTAGGTAGAAATTCAAGGTCCTCATGTGGTGTAGAGCACAAGAATTAAGGTTCAGTTGCATTGAGAGAGGATGATAGAAGAAAAATTATGTATTATGTTTATTACATGAGTATTCCCACAAATTATGATTTTGAAGACCATTTTTTACAGTATCCCCTCGTCATTGGTGGTAATTATTTTGGAATGCGAGTATGATCTCACACCGTTATTTGGGACCATTCTTATTGTTGGGGAGAATCGGTCAGTTGGAATATATATAGCGACCATGCTTTTTCAGTCATATCATCTTAAAATATTTTAATGAAATATGAAATAAAATTATTACACAAGGATGATCAAATGTTTTTGTTTTTTTCAAATTAGGACCATACATAACATTTAAAATAACACAACCTTTTATTTGATTATTTCTTCTCTAGCTACATGTCGGCCCTTGAATTCTCTTTAGTACTTCTAATCACCAGAGGATATATATAAATATCGGTGAAATATAATAACAGTATTATAGTATATTGTAACTTGAATCAATATAAAATTGGGAGAGAATAATCATGACATCATCATCATAATCAAGAGAGGAAAAATTAGATAATGGCATGAAATATGGCAATGCATAAAAATGAAACATCATGTCTTTATGGTAAATGACCAAACATTGTTGTGATCAATTGTAGCATCATATTCAGGCATATTATAATTTTCTTATGAGATAAATAATGTCACCCATTTAATTAGAGCACTATAATACTCATGGAACACATATCACATTAAAACTATTTCATTGTGCTATATAATTCTGGATGACCCGTTGCATCATGAAATTATCATTATCTGGAATTCCAAAGAGCACATATAATTATATTTTACATAAAATATCCCATGGAAATGAAGGGGTTTGTATAAGAAATCAAAAACTCCTAAAAAAATGTTTTTCCATGTAAATGACGGAATTACATACTTGATATAAGAATCATCAGCCCCTAGTGAAGAAACAATCTTGGGAAGTAAATGGTTTTCTTGAAAGAATAGTTCTTCTATAATACATTTTTTAGTCATAAACCCAAGTAGAAAAACATTTTTATATAATAAAATTTTTGTTAGTTATGAATAAATTATATTTATAGAGAATCCATACTAAAAATGGTATGATAGAGGTAAAACCCAATGAAAGAGTGTTCAGTTTGAGAACACCCCTTATATTGTAAATGAATTATTTTTTCATGTTAATGTTTTTATATCATATTACATTGATTAATTAACAAATCAAGAACATTTTTTACATAATTTTGGTTCATATTTGTTTTATTGATGTCATTTATGGGCTTTTTGAAGAGTTATATACTATAATTTCATTGTTCGAGAGCACTCATTTCCATGGGTTTCATGATCGGTTCACTTGTATACATAAATGGATTTTCATGTAAAATGAGGAAAAATATCCATAATATTTATTATATGTAATTAATGATATTGTAGAAGCTAAAATGGTCTTATAACGAATCTAGTTATATGTTATGAGGGTGAATAATTAGATAAACGTTAATAATTATCATTTTAGGTTAATTTTGGTAGTTTTTAATCCTAATTAACTAGTTTTGTTTTATCAATTACTATTACGTATAAATGGTAGTTCCAAAACAGAAATAGGGTTGGATCATACAATTTAAATAATTTTTTAAACATTTTATGGTATTATTAACAACCATGAATGTAATCACATTATATTTCTCATTGTCTTGAAAGCACAATGAGTAATTACATGGCCTTATGTGACATCCCCAAGATTCCAAAGGCTGGAAATAATTTCTTAAGGGTCTCAAATACTATTTGAGGATGATTTACCCTTTATGGAAGAAACTAATAAACCAAAATCCATAACCAAAACATTATCTAAATTATGCATGAACATAAGGAATATAACTCAAAAAATCATGTATCTCTAAACCACATCATATTGTGCAATAGTGGAGGACCAAAAAAGTTTCAAAGTAAATAGTGGATAACCAACTCAAGACTCTCAAGAGGCCACAAGAATCCATAAATCATAGGATCCAAGCTCCAGAATCACCGAATATCCCAAATCTCATAATGTAGTGCTAAAAATGTGTGAAATGTTACCTTTTCCCCTATCTTGGATGATAGCATCTACAAAATCACCAATGTTTCGCAAAAGGGGTGAGTATAAACCTAAATTCGTTTTCCCCAATTACTTCCCTACTCACACCAATATGATAGAAATGTTATCCACTTTTATTAAAAAAATTATATAAAATCATTTACCAAAATAGTTTATATCAAAATATAATCATGTTCCAACAACCATTTACAACCAAGTGAAAAAAATGGAAAGAAATAGATTTACAGAAAGTTATTTCCCTAAAACTAACTTATCAAATATTAAAAACTATTCTTATTATCATTTGGCATACCCATTACATTGTTTTCAATACACCCACACATCCATTCATTGTTATAATGTTCTATAATAATGAGTGGTATTTTGTACAATTACCATGTGTCCTAATGACACACTCCCTTGATCTAGGGTCACATACCTTGTACCCCAATAGTTCTTAACCTATATCAGGGTCTTCTTGAGAATGAACTCACACCAACACCACTTATGCCTAATAGTCCCATTTTGAAAATAAACCATTTCAATAAATATGATCATTTATTGAAAAAAATCATAAAAAATGAGAAATAATTCCAACTACTTCTACTATGTTGAGTAAAAAAGGCTCATATATCAATGTTTTTTATGATAAAAACCACAAACGAAGAATGCACAAGAAAACTAGGTCAATTATCCATGAACCGTCTTTAGATCTCTTCTACTAGAAAGATCATGAACAAATCTCATCATATTTGGATTCCAAACACATAGATAAAAACAAAATATGTGAACATCTTATGAACTGAGGGAAGGGTAGAATTAGATCTATTTAGATCAAGAAATCAGATCAAGAACAAAGAAGAACTATCACGTTCCCCAAGAATCTAACATCAATTCACCAAGGGAAACCTTTGGATCACCTCTAAATAGATTGGAGATCCTTAGTTTGCATTAGTAGAAGTAAAATACAAAGTTATGGCCACTTAGGAGAAAACATAATCCACATAGAGGCAAAAATGTGTGAGATCGTATATTTTAGGATCTCACATAAACCAACTACACGGTTAGTTTTCACTGCTAGAATGATCATGTGCTAACCTAGTATTAGCTACTTCCAAGGAAGACCATCATCTAACATCCTCACATGGTCTCCCTAATTATCCTCCAACCATTCTAATGCTACTACCTCAAGAGGACCATTTCACACGATTTGGCCACACAGTTATCCATATTGTGCACCACCCGTGGGACTTCCATTTATTCCCAAAACAACATCCAAAGTTCTCCAAACACTCCCATCCATCACCCTTAAACATTATAACCATGAAAATAATAAATTTAGAGTTAAATAACAGAAAATGGGGGAACTAAATTTTCCCCACCAATGGACTTTCTGTCATCAGAATGTAGAGAACAATAACTTCCCCGATAGTGTCTCGGTCACTGCTCATTAATCTCCTTCTCACGTTCTCAAGACTATTCCTCAATCTGACCATGCCTCCATAAAACCCACACTAGGATGATGCTTTTTCTCTGAAAGTATTTTTCCTGATTATCCACAACCCTCATAGGTATATGTACCCATGAAACATCTTGCTCTAGGTTGATGATATCCCATCTGATCCCATGGTCTAGATCAGGATGATTATTTTCCAACTAACACCCATGGAAAACATTATGCAATGAAATTTACTATGGTGGTAATGAAATCCAATAGGACACCTATTCAACCCATTCAGATATCTAAATAGGGTCAATGAATCTAATATATAAGATTACCTACATCCTGAAACAATTTATTCCATGTCATGGATATATCCTAAAGAACACATGACCACCCACATCGAACAACAATGGTTTTAGATGGTGAATTTACTATGATTTATGATGACTATTAGCCATCCCCGTCCTCTTTCTGATCAACAAGATCATCTCCATTATTTCATTTACAAGGCTCGTCCCATCTAGTGATGTCTCACCCATTTCCAGCCAACATAGTGGATGACAACAAGGACACCTATACAATGATTCAAATGTTGCCATATATATCAAGTCTTGGTAGATGTTATTATAGGAGAAATCCACTATGGGTAGATTCTCCTACCATGATGCACCAAAATCCATTACAAAATCCCCCAACTTGACTTAAAAAATTTGTATCATCTTCTCAGATTTCCCATATATATAAGGATGATACGTCGTGATCATATTCAACTACGTACTAAGGGATTTCTATCAGGATTCCTAGAACAGAGATGTGAACCAAGGATCTCGGACTGAGACTATTTAGAATGGTATGCCATGTATTTTTACCTCTTCTTGGATATATGTTTTGGAAAGACCCTCCACTATATGTGTTTCACAAATTGGAATGAAAGGGGCTGACATGGCAAGGTGATCCACTGTCACCTGAATTTCATCATGTGTTCATGATAGTTCTTTGATGATCGGTAACAAAATCCACCTCTATCTACTCCCTTTTACACAATTGAATTTATATAGACTATAACATTACAACCGGTCTCTGATGTTATTATTTCACCTACAGACATGTTAAAAACCATGAGATGAACTCGGCCCTAACCTTTTCATGCTGCTCCATAAAAACTGAGCCTTTAGAAACTTATACATCTTCTGTGTACATGGATGTATAGTTCATATCAAATTGTGGTAAGTCATAAGGTGTTATTCATGACAATCCATTTGTACAACCATCTGATTTCTGAAACCCCAAAATGAATTCCCATCATGTTTCCTACCCTCAATAGTCTCCCAATCATCATGTTTTTTACTCCGAACCAAGAATTATACATCAAATAATTGTTCATATTTTATCATTTTTACCAAATAAAGATATAGCATAGATTAAAGAAAAATGAAACATCAACTTGGTCTTCACATCCAACATGAATGTCTGTTAGTACTGACACAAACTTCAATTCATCAGAAACTTTTTTCTGAAATTGAGCATATGAATTTTTTCTCAATATATATGCTAGTAAATTTCCTTCCCCAAGTGTGTAAATCAAATCAAATTCCAACATTTAGATGTATTTAATCCATATCCTTTTCCTCATATTCAAATATTGTTGTGATAAAATGTGTTTCATGGTTTTTTGGTTTAGGTAGATAGTGAATTTCTCACCAACGAGAAAATGTGACCACGTATTAAAATCAATGATGACTGCCTCTAACTCCAAATCATGTGTTGGTGAGTTCTTCTCATGCACCCTCAACTTCCTTGAACTATTGGAAACCACATGGACTCTTGGCATGAGAACACATCTCAACCCTGATCATGATGCATCGCAACATACAGCATACCACTTTATTGATTATGGAAGAATCAAGATATGCATCGCTGTATGAAAAAGATTTAGTTAATTTAATGATTTTTGGGATTATTTTATACATTGGAATGGATTATTCTACTTTTCCAGAGCTATCATTTGTGAACCTAGTTGTGAGAAATAATGCCCAACGCATCAATAGTAACTAGGTTGACCAAGAAAACATCATATCTCAATGAAATTATTCAGTGGTTTCTAGGAGATAAAGTCGTATATCTTTTCAGGATCGACCGAAACACCCATTTCAGAAATCACATGGCCATGAAAATGTACTTCTTAAATCCAAATATCACACTTTGATAATTTTGAATACAAATTATGATCTCTCATGATTTGTAACATTTTTTCCATGTGCTCTTCATGGTCAGCCCTTGTCTTTAATAAACCAAGATTTCATCCACAAACACCACAACAATAGAATCTAGATATTTTTGAAATATCTGATTCATAAAATCCATGATGACTGCCGGTGCATTCATTAGACCGAAAGGCATAACTATGTATTTGTGGTGGCCATATCTTCATTTGAAATATATATTTGTAATATCTTCCTTTCTAACACTCAATTAGAGATATCTAGATTGCATGTAAATTGTATAGAACTAGTTAGATCACCTTAATTGATCGAATAAATCATCATTGTATAGAAGTTCATATATGTTTTATTTCATAAATTAGATAATCTATCGATAATCCACACTCATGTAAAAAGTTCCATGGTATTTCATCATGAACAAGACTGTTGCTACCCACGGAGATGTACACGGTCGAATTAAACCCTTTCTTTCTTGCTCCTCCAACTACACTATCAATTCCCATTACATTGTTGGTGCTATCCGATAATATGGAAGGGACATCAGATGGGTCCCTAAAAAGAGATCAACCATAAACTCCACATTCTATATATATGGTAACCCCAAGATGTTCTCTGGAAATTCATTGGGAAATTGATCAATGAACACTATAAAACTATTTCCCTTACACTCATCTACTGATTCCAAAGTCAACAATGTCATCTAGTAATAGTTTTTTCCCACCATTGGTGTCCACAAGAACATTTCACCTTTCATTACCATTCTTTCTCCTCTGATGAGATTCTCAATGTCGTCATCAGTTGTGAAACTATATATTTTCCCGTGACTTTATATATGAGCCTTAATCATTTTAAACTAATAGATACTCAGGATTACATAATATGCATCCATCAATAACATCACAAAGACACATTTTATCTCATATTCATCGAATGATATAACAGTTTCTCCACACAAAAAGTCTTGACTTTTTCTATCATTGAGAGGAGTTTCAAATTTTAAAATAGAATAAAAATTTTCCTTCTTTAAACATATAAATTCAATATCATGATAAGAAACTAAAGATTTAGATTCCCGAGTATTTAATAGAACATGCATAATGGTAGAATTCAAATGAATTGTACCTCTCATCATAGATGGTACACCCAGATCGTTGGCAATAATCTTCTATGTTGCATACAGTTTCTCCATCGCCACATTGTTCTCCTTATTTCTTTTATGATATTTCCCTAGTTGGGGAGTCATGGTATTTCTAGAATCACTCTGGCTAGCACTGTTATGTCGGGGAGAGTGATTCTGTTGTACTCTCCCTGTCGAAGCATACGATGATTGCAACGTCTAAGAAGTATCTTGATCACCTAACCTAGTAGCACAATGATAACAACGATAAATATTTCTCATCTTATTGAAGTTATGGAATTATCTAGGTTTTTTCATACACTCTTTCTTTATGTGGTCAACTAAACCACATTAAAAGAAACCTTCATTCATTTTGGGTTATGGAGGAAGGTTCACTGATCTAGCCATCAGATTCTGATTTCCCCTTCCAACATGGAAATAGGTTTCCCTTTTCTACATGTTCCATGTGGTTGAGTTAGAACCATTTCTTGTAGTTATAATCATTCCTCCTCTCATAGATCCTGATATATCACCTTCATCTATAGTCACTCTGTTCTCTATCTATATATAATCTATAATATAGAGTACATCAATCATTAATCGAATCTCTTATAGAATCCCCTATTCTATGATGTGTTCCTTTTTGGCCACACTTGTCGTAAAATCATCATAAAAGCACACTAAATTATAGAACTTATCTTCATAATCTATGATAGAGAGTCTCTATTGTTTCTGGCTCAAAATGTCCATTGTCATCTGGATAATAAATGATTGTGGATAGAATTTTTAGTTGTATAATTCTTCAAAATCATCCCATCTAAGGATATAATCCAATTTTGGCATCATTTCTAAATCCCACCACAATAATGTATGATCCACATGAATATACATCCCCATATTGACCTTTAGCTACACTTATGTGATGATGAAATCAATGATACGATTCATCCTACAAATCCACACCACCACCTTTTGGGGTTCCACATCACCCCTGATGTTAGGTAGATTTTACATCATGAATTATATGGAATGGTCCACATGACATGGCTCATTCCTCCTATTCCACATATCCAAAAGGTAGAAAATCATGGAAAATAATTTGAACCAGCTCTTGGTTCACTCGTGGTTTATGTTAAACCTCATTTTCCATTGGTTATTCATGTTGGTTATGTCGATGCCTATCAGGTTCCATTTCCTAAACTGACAACAAACTCTGTAAATATCACTCTCTAGCAATAGATGTATTTTAATTTCCAATTATATCCCATATACTATGAAATCATTATTTTAAAAAAGAAACATTTCTATTAAAACCACTTCTGAAACATTCATTCATTCATTGTAACCAAACCATTTTCAAAAAACAACAATTATCCTTATTTCAAAATCAATCATTTGAAATCAAATTCTACATTTCTCAAAAATTTAGATCTTTCATAAATTTATGAACCATTACAACAGTTGAAATATACAATCCAAGTGGGAATGGATTCCTCTACAATGCATGGCATGATCTACCCATTGGATAAACCGATGACAAATTATATTTCAAGATTCTAGAAGTGTCTTCAAATAATCGTTTACCCAACTACCTGGTATCTTGACATTCTTCATAAAAGAGTTAGTGAAATCCTTTTATTCTATACATATCATGTTCCGAAAATCCTACTATTTTCTATGATTCCAAACCCAAGAATATGAAAGAAGGAATTTCATCTCGAAGACTAAATTTTTTTTAAATAATTGTTACGCAAGGACCGAAAAAGGTGAAAATATTTATACCATAATCGAAGAACTAGACTAATATAATTTCTAATGACCTGCTAATTATCATTGGCATGAGATTAAAATGACTCATTACAAGGCCTTAAGCATCCTCCCCAAGATGCCAAAGTCATGAAATAAATGCCGAAGGGTTTCAAATACATGTGGGGGAGAATATACCCTTTTAGAAAGAATACAATACACTAACTAACCCTAACACAACCATTCAGTAAAAGATGCATGAACATAAGAAATAAAACTCAAAATATTCTTGTATCTCAATAACACATCAAAGTGTGGAACAACAGAAGACCAATCAAGTATCAATGTAAACAACAAATATAAAACTCAAGATTATCAAAAGGAAACAAGACTCCATACTCCATAATTTCCAATCTCTACAGTCCCAGAATATACCAAATTTCACGAGGAAGTCTTATAAACATGTGTAACATTACCATTTCCCTTGTCTCGAAGGATAGCATCTGGAAAAGAACTAAAGTTCCAAAGAAGGATTTAGTATAAAACTCAGTTTTTTTCACTAATTACATCCATACTCATGCTACTAAGATTAAAGAATTATCCACATTTATATAAAATAGTTTACATAAAACAATTTACCAAAACAAAATTTATCCAATTATAAAAAAGATCCAAATACCATTTACAACCATGTAAAAAAACAAAATGAAAAAAAAATTCCCCATGTTATTTTCCTAGAAAAATATATAATAAATGTTTAAAACTAATTTATCATATCATCTGGAATACCCATTCTATAGGTCAAAACACATGCACACATGCATGATTCGTTTTACAATTCCATAATAATGATCGGTCTCTTGTCCCATTAACTTGTGTCCAAATAACACATTCCCCTGATCAAGGCTCACGTCCCTTGTACTCCAATGGTTCTCATCCCCTATCAAGGGATCATTAAACATGAACTCACACCAACACCATTTATTCCAAATACATCCATTTCCATAATAAACCATTTTAATAAAACCAAAATTTAATTGAAAAACAAAGAATAGTAAAATTCAATGAAACATTTAATTTTAATAATTTTTTTACTGAAATATATAATCCCAATAATGTTCCTATAGTATAAGAAAATATCATTTTTAATATTCACTTTTTAAAACAATGAACCAAATCACTCATTCAAAATCCCAAATTTTCTAGATTTCACAACCTTAACTCAAGAAGGTTACCAACCAGTGTTCAACAACACAATCACAATCAATTCAATACCACACATTCAATTTTAATGCAATATAATTATGTATACTATGTGGAGTTGATAAATAATCCTCCTACCTCGATGGTTTGGATGAAAACCCCCATAAATGAAGAATGCACAAGAAAACCAGGTCAATTATCCAGGTACTCACCTTATATATCTTCTCCTACAAATTTCAAGACCAAATCTCATATGATATTGCATCCAAAAAACTAAGATATACCAATAACGGGTGTAAATCTGTGAAACTAATAGATTAAGATAAGTAAATCCATATAGATCTATGAAACTGATCAAGAATGAAGAATAAAGGTTACATACCTCAAGAATTCCTATTTAATTCACCAAGGGAAGACATTAGATCACCTCTAGATAGATGGGAGAACGTTTTTCACCTTAAGAGAAGAAAAATACCATGTTATTGTAGCTTATGAGAAATATGGTCTCTTTATAGGCAAAAACGTTTCAGATCCACCTTTTCTAGATCTCACATAAACTATATGAATAGTTAGTTCACATAGTTAGAAAAAATGTGTGCTAACTGTGTGTTATCTACTACCTTTGTGGACCCTCATACCATATCCCTAATCCTTCTCCAACAGTTCTGAATCCACTTCCACAAGAGGACAACATCAAATGGTTTGGATGCATGATCAGGCAAATTGTGTGTCATGAGTGCGACTTCAAATTTTCCCCAAAACTAGTTCTAAATATCTCATAACTCATCCATCTATCCAAAATAGTCATTAAAAAATTGAAATGAATCATGTAAGGGTTACATAAAAACCTCAAGAGGGGATTGCTAGAATGATTTTTTTAAAGAAAATGAATGTGTATCGCCCATGATGTCGGTAAATTGGCACATCATAGGAGAAATTTTCATTTTTCATAAATAAAATGGTATGAGGGAGGAGTTTAATGAAGAATATTCCATTAACATGATATTTTTCATGTATATTAAAAATAATTTAATTATAATTATATTTGGATGAATGTAGTTGAGCAGAGAATAATAAATGAAGTGATAATTAAAAGGAAATTAAAATAAAGAGATAGCGGATTTACCTCGTGAATTTATCCTCCTTGACAAGCCCTTTATGGAATAGTTTTTGCCTTTTCATGAGACCAAGAACCACTGGACACGAGTATGGGACTAGGGAAGATTCAAAGTGAGAATATATGGAAGGAAAAAATAATGAGAATTGTTAGGAGAAGAGGGTTTGGGGTGGTATTAATAGTGAAGAAGTGGGGTGTTTTCAGAATATTAAATTCATTAATTTATTACGTTATATTAGGAATATGAATATTTTGATAATTATTACCAAATATATTAAAATAATGATGTATGTTTCTAGATTATTGTTCTCACATCAGCATTACATGAAAAATAACTACAAAATACATTAATTTAGCATTTATTTAAAATTAGTGTATTTTACTATTCATCATAAATTCATGTATTTATGAAATATACATATAATTGGCCCTAATAATTTTTGGATGTGTAAAATCAAAACTTAGACTCCATATTATAAAAATAATTATGTAAATATAAATAATTTAATTTTTAATTAAAATAATCATTTTATTTGAAAAAAAACATATTATAATTATAACTAATTTTATAACCCTTTCCAATATTACTTAAGGAATCATAAAATTATCTTAAAATCAAAAGAAAAAATATTTATTTATAGATACATTTTATGAAAATGAAATTTATTTCAAATTATTATATTAATTATAAAATTTTAATTATATATTTATGACTAAAAATACTTCCAATAATTAATTAATAATTTTTAAAACATTTAATTATAAAGCCTATAATATAATTATTCCATAATTTCATTTATAAGAATCTAAAAATATTATACTTTAAAGGGCGAGGTTTCTATTCATTTTTCAAGAATACTATTCATTGTCATTGTATTACTATTCTTAATGTCAAGTTACTATTTTATCATTAATGCTTCTTTAACTTTTATAAATACATCCAATTACATTAATTTCTCATTTATAAAGATATTATAGTGGCCCATAATTGATTATATGTGATTTATAATATTTGAAATTACTATAGAACATGGAGAAAATCCAATGATAAAAAGAAGGTGGTTACAGTCTTCCCCATTTTGATATTTATCCCTTTAAATTTTATTTTACATAAACAGGTGATAGTACTTATCCTTCATCGCTTCCTCCGGTTATACGTTGCTTCATAGTACTTGTGGTTCCTCCATAATAATTCCATAAGGTTAGCTCTCTTGTTTCATAGAACGTTATCTATCTAGTCCAAATTCATTATCAGCTACTCCCCATATGAGAGATCATCATCTATCTATACAACCTCTCAGTTTATTACAAGTGAGGGATCTGGTATTTATATCAATAAGAGTGATACATAGATTACATCATGATCTTCAGCCGTATTTGGATGATGTTCATGACGATAGTCCATGACTTCAATCAGATCAAGGATCTAAAAGAGGCCAATTTACCTTGGTTTTAGCATACCATTCTTTCCAAACAACATGCCTCTCTTCCATGGGGATATTTGAAGGAATACGTCAGCTGAAATGTTGAACTCCTTGTCCCTTCAACACTTGTCAGCGTAAATATTTTTCTTACTTTGAGCTTCATTGAGATGTTTTTTATGTCATGTACTTTATTTTTCATCTTTCACACAAGATTAGGTCCTTGTAGATTTCATTCAAAAATATCAAACATACCTTTTAGAGTCCTACATCGATATCCATACAGATCTTCGTATGGATCCATCTGAATAATCGAGTTGAAGCTATTTTTGACTAGGACATAAACCAATGGGAGATGTTGATCACATCATCATTCTAATTCTAATGATTAAGATTGTATAATATCATCAAGTGTGTGATTATTCCTTTTATATTGGACATCATTTTGAGGATGATATGTAATGCTAAAAGTTTATTAAGTACTCAAATCATGAAGAATAATCCTCATGAATTTAGATGTAATTGTGCGACCACGAATAGAGACAATAGAAAGTGGAACTCAATGATTCCTTTCCAATTCCTTCACATATATCATAGAATGTTGTTAATGTGAGAGATCTTCCATAATTGTGATAACGTGGGAATCCTAGGTGATTCGGTCCACCAAAACCCATATTGTGTTACTTCCTTTGGATATCTTTAGGAGACCCATATAAATGTCCATATTAACATTATCCCATTTACACATGGGTATAGTTAATGATTTAACCATCACTTTAGACTTCTGTTTCTTGATAGTAACATGGTGACACAAAAAACAACAAGATATATATTTCATAATATCCTTCTTCATGTTATCCAACTATATATTTTCTTGGAAATTGATTTATATCATGTTAATACAAAGGCATATCGATAATTTTGATCTATTTTAATTATTCAATAACTCATTATTTATCCCATGTGTTGAACTAACAAAAATCCCCATTCAAATCATAATCTCACCTTCATCTTTAATTTGTAACTCTTGTAGATTTTCTTCTTTTTGAGCATTAAATTTCTTTTGAAAATCATAATAACCCTTTGTTCCTCTTTAATATTCTCTTGGAAATATGGTTGGAAAATAATTTAGAAAAGGTAGGATGTATTCCCTCCCATTATGATTTCCAAATGCATCATTTTCATATCTATGCAAATATTATCATTCTCAATCTGCAACATCGAAAATGTAGAAGGATATTTACTACATGGCACCTTAGATACCATGTTTTCCTTTCTTGATAATGGTGAAAAGAGAAATCAATGTTTTTTATTAGAATATGAAATATCATTTAATACATGTTGAGATACTTTTGTTTTAATATATACATTTGAACCTTGTGATCAGTATATATACAACACATCTCACCGTAGAGTTAGTATCGCTATATTTTCAATGAAAAAATCATAGATTCTAGCTCAAAATCATGAATTAGGTATTTATACTCTTGGATCTTCAATTGTTATGAGGCATAGGCTATCACAATATAATTTTTCATCTGTAAAATATAAGGACCTAGCCTTAAAACATTACATAATATTGAATTAAATGAATAATTCTCATTGAGGATCTTTTCAGGTTTATAGTTTTAGACAATTAGGACATAAATATTATATCTCAAAAGATTAAAATGTATACACTTCTACTAAGTTTCCATTTTTTATCCTAAAATAAAAACTCTTAAAAAAGAAGACGTCTAGTTCCGTGTTTTTGACAGCATGTCTTTCCTTGATTCCATCAGTGACCCTATTCATCTTTAAGTCATGTGGGAAACAATTCAAAATCATGGTATGAGCATAAAAAGATTAATAAGGGTTATAACTTAATGAAAGGAAACATTAACCCATCAATAAATACAAATCAATGAAACCATAATTTTCAATCATAACTTCTAAAGTAATAATAATAATGAATAACACATAGTAATAACAAATCATAAAGGAATCATAAGGAATACATAACAATCTTACATTATAGCTATCACAACTACATAGAGAGTCACATTTGGAATACCCATCACAGTATATTCCGTAAATCACTTAGGAGAAACATTAATGTTTACCTATTTCACGTTACCCAATTCACTGGAGAGCTATCTCGGGATCACCCACCCTAGGTTTATCACGGAACCACCCGTATACGTAACAATGACCAAAAACCATAACATAATCATAACACATAACTTAATAATAAAGGAAAGATAACGTCTCTATATTACAATAATAATATAACATAGTTATAAATTGAAAGAATAAATCCATTTTAAAAACCATATTCAATAACAAAATACGTAAAAAGAGTATATGGTATTTATTTTTCTTTTGAAAACATTACATCTTGTTAAAGAAGACATAGATAAAATAATAATCGTGGTGGCGGAAAAGGTTGTTGTCACCGCTTACATTATAAAAGAAACAATCCATTTTTTCATTTAGCAAAACGCTTCTTAGAGAAAATATTCCCTTTGAATGAAATGAAAATTCAAAAGTGTTTTATGCACTATATAAAAGAAGGACTTATAGAAATCAAAAGATGCCTAAATGAAAGAAGATTGAGACAAAGTTCCGTACAAAGACGGTATCCTTAGATTAAGGGTAATAAATAACATAATTATCTATGAAAAATATAAATACACCCAATATAAGTGTATATTAAGTGTAAAACAATCAGAGGTCATCCAAAAATATTCATATCAAAATATAATCCAGAAGTAGAGGTTTAACCCAATGATTTGAAATTTAGATTAAGAGGTTCGCTTACAGAAATTTGACAGCCTAAAGACGTCACTTTAAAATTAAAAAAATGTGTTGATGAGAGATAAAAAGGGTATCTCATCACTTTGACATAAAATTTATAACAATAAAGATATATAAAAACATCTCCCAACATAATAAGATGTAAATTAAAAGACCTAACGAAAAGAGGATGGTGAAAGGTTACCTTGCCGATTTGGGTAACATTCAAAACGTACACCCCATGAAAAAAGGATCATACAATGAAGATGTAAATACCCATAATCTAAATTATATTACACAAATATTATAATAATGGTCATTACATACACCACACAAAAGAAAATAGTGGCAGAAAATGAATCTCACGTAAATAAAAAGTTAGATAAAAACCCCTTACCTCGTTGTAATCAATCGAGTCTTATGACCAAAAGATAATAAACACAAAATGAATCACATAATACCATTAATATAAATAGAATCATGAAAATATATATGAAATTTCAGTACACAATACACCATATGCAACAAATAAGTGGTGAACAATGGAAATCTCATGGAATAAAAAGTGAGATAAGAAATCCCTTACCTCAAGTCTGAGTTGTTCTCGTTCATTCTTTATATTCCTGAATAACAAACTTTGGTAAATTTATAATTGATTTTGTAATTTCATTATGGTTTATTATTCAATTAATATCACATATTATCATGTTATAATAATTAGTCAATTATGTGTGTTCATATCATATGTTTTGTCGATGTTCGGTACATGAGTCAAAAATGAACTTGATTGAAAAGGATTTCCCATGTAGTTATAAGTAAATCATCTCTAGAATGGGGTTAATGATTTAAATATATTATATATTCAGTATACATATATTTAATAATATTCCATAATGTTTGGAGATATGAAATGAAATGTACAGTTCATGGATACGGTAGACCATACGTACGCATGAACGCTACTTTCATTTTTTATCATATTAATGGACATTAAAATTAAAAGAGACATAGATATATTATAATTATAGTATAATATATATTTTATATAGGTCACGTAAGTTTATTTATTCCATTATTTATACTTTTAATGTATGGAATGAACGAGTCACATCAAATGAGGTGGCGGTTGTCCACACTTCCTCATATGAAATTATCACATTTTCACAACATGAAAAGCATAAATGTATGTTTTAAACAAAAAAATAAATAAGAATTGAGATGACATAAATATAATTTATATTATATATAAATATATATATACATCATAATTTCCACCATGAGAGGTTTTAAAAGGTTATTTAACAATCATCGTTTCGTGAGGCAGTAATTTTCCACCCACAGAAACAGTATGTTCTTTAACCATTAGACGGAGGTGTTTGTAAGTGTAGGTATAATCCTTATCATAACAAAATAATAGTATATTGAGGATAATTTTTTCATTATGGTATCAAATAATAAGAAGATAGTGGTTAGTGAATAGGGAAAATGAAAAAAACTCGAGAGAAGACATTACCTCTAAATCGGGTAACTCTTTTTGATTTGAGCCAAAGGCGTCCTTGGAAAGACTTCTACCCAATGTGAGGCTTCTAGGAGTAATAGAGGTATGTGGAGAGATAATATAATAAGTGGTTGGATGATCCAAGGGATTTAAATGTGTGGGTAAGGGGGTCTAGGTGGAGTCCTTTTATAAGAGGGAGGATGGTCGCTTTTGGAAAGTCTTGAAATGTTAATTTATTATAAAATGATTTTCAGATTTTAAAGGTCCCAAAATGATATATTTTAAGGATAAGGTGATAAGGGTTATAAATCCTCCCATATAATAGTTTTTTGAAAACTTTATGTCTATGATTTTACATTATCATTTCATTTTATTTAAATCATTCATTAATGAGGTAATCACTGCATCAACATGGTGTCGTAAATAAATTTATTTATTTAATGTCTAAAAATTATTTTAAAAAATAACATGATGTAAGAAATAATTTTAGATTTCTAGTGACGATTTATGGTCTAATATATCATTTATTTAAACCAAATTAAGAACTTTTTACTTACGATACACAAACCATTGTTATATTTCTCTTCTTTTTAAAAATAATGTCATAAATGTCACTATCACACCCATGTGACTCCATGGGCCCTCAAGATCAGTAAAAAGAATTACATGGTAGGCCATGTCTGAAAAAAAGGATTTGGACACATGTTGGGGTCATTTTAAATTATTATGATATTATTTTATGACCATCAACTACCCGAATACTAATTAATCGCGATAATTAAAGATAATTGTCATCGTTACAATTCATAATGTCCAAAAACAAAAGAGTCTTAATTACATAATTTGTAACTTCTCAATCCAAATATTGAATCCAATTTACCAAATTACAAAAATATAAATTTTTTTAATTAATTAAAAAATAATTCTCATTGTCAAAACAAATATTGTGTTTTTAAGAAACAATATCTATCAAAATATTGATTCTTGTTTATGTACAGTTTCAAAGTGAAATTAATTATAATGACCACCATTTGATTAAATGGTAAAAATATATTCAAATTAAACTTTTAAACCAATTAAAAATATAATCTATCTTTATAAATAAATTAGATTTAAAAGGAGGCTTTGAATTAAAATACAACATTTTTCACTATTCATAAAAAATGAACATTATCGGAAAAATACCAAAAATTTACACAATGTAAATTTTTATGTCTTGATTATAAAGAAGGATTTTATTTTGTAAAATATAACAAATAAAAGTGAAAAAAATTATATTTAAAAATTGGTTTCCATCAGAAGGTGGTTATTCAACCTTTTAAAGAATATTATAATATTTATGGTTAAAATTGGATTCATTCGCATTTTAAGCCTCTTTAATTTTTATGGGTAATTGTTAAAATATTTAACAAATATATTTAATAAATATTTAGTTAATAATATTAATTACTACCATTACAGCTACTAGGATTTCACTACCATTAAAAATAATATTATTATATTATTAGTCTTCAACGTAAGATTTCAAAGAAACTCGTTGTTGTGTATAGGGTGCGCCATCAAACATAGAATCCCCTTTGAAGTAATATAAATATTTTAATCACAAATATTAGTAAATATGAAAATGTCATATTCTTTATTTACCTAGGATTTTACATCCTTCCCCCCTTTTAGGTAATTTCATACTCGCAATTTTAAAACTGGGCTTGGAAACATCATTGAAATCCCAACATCGGAAAAGAAGTCAATAAGACAATCACCTTAAAAGAAAGAAAGAGAAGTACAAAGGTCACCCGAGTTAACCCATACTAGCATTCCATGTAGAAAAATATGGATATGGAAAAGAAAACAAAGGGTCAAGTTATGATGGAGTGTGATAGAAAATATGTCTAGGAGAAAGTTAACCAGTAGAAAATCACAAACCTGTGATGGGTTAAACAATAATTGATTCCCTGGTAGAAAAGTTAACAGACATCATTTTTGTTTTAAGTTACTTTTCATTGAGGAATTTATTTATGAGCTTAACTAAAACATAAGGAGACATACTTAATTGTCATGTAGACTTTCACCTCTTAGTATATTTCTTACACAAAATTGTATTTTCTCCAAAAAATTAGAATTTAGGTTGAATTTTTCACATTAAGAGCGCTATAATAAACTTCTTGAGAATATCATAACCCACAAAAGATGAACTATGTATTTCCCATGTCTTTATACCTCAACCGAAACCAATATTATTATTAAATGATCAGATAATCCCCAAAAGGATAATATTTTATAAAAATAAATACTACTCTTAATCTCCAAAATTCATAAAAAAGAACCCAACGTTCAAGAAAACCATTAAATAAACAGTTATCCATAAAATTATTCAATGTAAACCAAACTAAAATTGAAACCCAAATCTGGGAAGGATTTAATAACATAGTCTTCCAAGATAAATCATAACATTTATCTCCAAATAACATCAATTACTCTTAAAGTCTCATATTGAAAAGTAATTAACCTAATCACATATCCTTCATGATAGGTTTATCATTTCTGTAGATTTCACAAAATCGACTTATTATTTATTCTTAAAATCGTCTAACTAAAAATAATTTGTCATACAAACCAAGGAATTCACATAGTCCAGTGGTAGGTGATAAATACCAGTCACACTTTGGTTGTGGGTTCGATTCCCACAGCTTCGTCTGACGTGACGGGTTGTCACACGGTCTGTGTGTTGTCCTTTTTCAAAAACTATATAATTTTATAACACTCCCACAATGAGATAAATTCATCAAAAATAACCATAACATATTTTAACCAAAAAGGTTATCTAATAACATTATTTTTTCATCCCAAAATGTATTAATTGGTAATTGCCTAAAATTCAAGGATCTGATAAACCCAAATGGTTCTCTATAACTATATACACAAAAGAAAAGATAATTATTCCTTGAATAAAATTTTCATATATCAAACATCAGGGTTAAACATACAATAAAAAGTCTTCTAATTTAACTCATCATCAAAAGAGCCTTAATATTTTTAAGAATCTCACCATCCTAAAATCTACCATTAATCTTGAATACCATATATTTTGACTTCTTACTAATTCAACATTCTTCATGATCCATTAACCATTCATTTCCAACTTATTCTGAAATACTTCTTTCCTACAAACAAAATCATGAATCATGTCCTAATATTAAATAATAGGAAAACATATATTAAAAAATAACCCATACCATTCATTGGTCATTATCAGTTTCTTCATCGTCAATCGGAATGACATTAGTTATTGGTAAACGAATATTTGTAAGATCTTGTTGATCCCATTCCCGAAACTCCTTCGTAGGACATGTGTTTTCATAATGACAATTCACACCACATTTAAAACATTCAATTGATCCTTTAGAAAGAACTTATTTCCCTTTCCTAGAGTCAACTAGATGAATCCTTTTTCCATGGAAGGTTCTTGCTTTATGACATTCATTTCCACATCTATAGCATATTTATATCCCTTTGAAACATTTTACTATTTGTTTCTTTCAACATCTTTGACACATGGGTTTTTGAACATTCATAACTTTATGATTATTACCGGAACATCCTTAGTGATTTGTTTCTCGCATATATGATGTCTTATAAAAATAACTAAGTTTCAGGTGGTCAATCATGACTCCAGATAGTTGGTTGAGAATAACCACAAGAGTTCTAATTGCAGCTCCCATATCATTAAGTTTCTATTTTAGAAAATTGTCCAAGTCTTCTTCACATCCACTAATACTTTGGTGCCTGCTAGATCCAGCCATTTACTAAAATTAAAAAGGTCAATTTGAGTATATCATAAAAATCATCATATAATACTAAGAAATAATTATTAATGTTATCTTAAGCTCATTCACTTTATCTAAAAAAACTATGAATATTTCTAAAATCCTAACCATTATGGTTATGTCACTTAGGCATATAGAATACCCTAACCTCTAAAGTTATCTAAACCGACCTTTGATACCAACTATAAAGACCCGACCTTAAAACATTAGATAATATTGAAATAAATGAATAATTCTCATTGAGGATATTTTCAATTTTAGTGTTTTAGAGAATTAGGACATAACTATTACATCTGAAAAGATTAGAAAGTAGTAACTTCTACTCAGTTTCCATTTTTTTCATAAAATAAAAACTCTTAAAAAGGAATATGTCTTGTTCCATGTTTTAGACAACATGTCTTTACATGATCCCATCCATGACCTTTTTCATCTTTATGTCCTAGGTGAAACATTTCAAAAACTTGGGATGAACATAAAAAGCTCAGTATGGGTTATAACATAATGGAAGGAAACATTAACCATTCAATAAATACAAATCAATGAAACCATAATTTTCAATCATACATTCTGAAATCATAATAATTATGAATAACACATAGTAATAAAAAATCATAAATTTAAATTAAGGCATACATAACATTCTTACATGGTAGTTATAAGGCCCTAGCCTTAAACCTTACTTAATCTTGAGTTATTACAAGATTACACATTGAGGATATTTTCACGTTTAGAGTTTTAGAGAATTATTACATGAAACATGCATTACATTCCACATTTAAACAAAGTGGTTACATAAAAGACATTATTCATTCTTCCCATCAATGGAAACATATTTAAAATAAAACATGGATTCTTTCTTGACACATCCTTGACACTATCATCACATCATGTACCCTTCCTTGACCTGTGAAAAACATTTCAAAAACATGGGATGAGAATAGAAAGCTCAGTAAGGGATATAAAAATATGGAAAGGAAACATGAGTACATGTATACATAAGAATGAAATCATACTTTACCCATAAAACATAAGAACTTTAACATACCTCATAAAATCATGAATAAATCATAGAAATCATAAGACATAAAAGGTAACTTGATGCATTCATAACATTCTTACGTAGGGAGTAACCCTCTTGGTTACGTTTGGAATACCCATCACAGTATACTCCCTAAATCTCTTCGGAGAAACCTTAACGTTTCACTCCTTCGCGTTACCCAATGCATTGGAGAGCTATATCAGGCTCACCCACCCAGAGTCTATCATGGAACCACCCATCTTCATAATAATTCCCAAGAAGCTCAACATAATCGTATCACATAAAACATGCATAAAGGAAACATAACATTTCCACCTTTTAATCACAAGATATCAATACCACACATTGATATCAAAATATTAAGAAAACCATTTTCAATACCAAAATAAAATAAAATCAAAACATGGTATTTATTTTTCTTTTAAAAAAAGGTATGGCTTGTAGAGGAATTCAAAACTCAAATAATGGTCACGGAGGCGGAGAAGTCGTTGTTGCCGCATACGTACGACAAAAACATTCCATTTTGTCATTTAGTAAACTCTTTGTATAAAAAGGATTCCTTTTGAATAAACATAAAAGTCAAAGGGGTTTATACACCATATAAAAGAAGGTTGTGTATAAAACAAAATATGCCTCAATGAAAGGAGATTGAGACGAAGTCCCATACAAAGACGGTATCCTTGGTTTAAGGATAAATCAATTACATAATTATGTGTGACAAACGAATACACCAAATATAAGTGGATATTAAGTGTAAAATAATCAACGGTCATTCACACATATTCAAAGGATGGCATATTCAATAACTACATGTTAAACCCAAAGAAATTGAAATTGGGTTAAGAAGTTCCCTTGACAGCCTAACGACGTCACATAAAAATGAGTTGATGAGAGATAAAAAGTGTATCTCATCACTTGGACATAAAATTTACATCAATAAAGATATATGAGAACATATCCCAACATAAAAATATGTAATTTAAAATACCCAATAAAAGAAGACTTTTAAAAAGAGGAGGGTGAAAGGTTCCCTTACCGACTTGGGTATCTTTCAAAACATACACCCCATGAAAGAAGGACAATACATCATTGATGTAAATACTCATAAACGAAATTATATTACACAAAGAGTAGAATAATGGTCAGTACATACAACACTCAAAGAAAATTGAGGAAAATGTAGCATAAATCTCACGGGAATAAAAGTGAGATGAAAAATCCCTTATAAAAACTCGGCAGCCTAATGGCGCCATATAAAACATACAAAAATGGATTGATGAGATAAAATAGGGTATCTCATAATATTAACATAATGTTTATAGAAATAGTAATATAAAATAACATCCCACAACATAACAAAGAGGATCTTAAAAGAAGTGACATAAAGGAGAGTACTTAAAAAGAAAGAGATAGGTTAGATCTCTTACGAAAATTCGGCAGCCTAACGGCGCCACTCAAAACTTCCAAAATGGATTGATGAGAGAGAATAGGGTCTCTCATCACATGAACATAAAAATTACCATAATTTTAATATAAAATAACATCCCAATAACAAGAAATATGATCTTTAAAAGGAATGACATAAGAGAGTGTACTTAAAAAGAAAGAGAGGAGTAGGATCCCTTACCTCAAGTCCAACTTGTCTTGTTCGTTTATTTATATTCGTGAATAATAAACTTTGGTCAATTAATAATTGCCTAAGTACCTCCTTTAGAGATTATTATTCAGTTAATATCACATATTATAATGTTATAATAATTGTTTAATAATGTTAGTTCATATCAGACGTTTTTTCCGATGTTTGGTACATGAGTCAAGAATGAACTTGTTTGAAAAAAAATTCCCATGTAGTTATAAGTAAATAACATCCAAAATAGTATTAATGATTAAAATATCATATATATCTAGTAAATATTTATTTTATACTCTTCCATATCATTTGGAGATAAAAAAGTGAAAAGCACCGTTCATGGAGACGGTAGGTCGTACGTACGCATGAACGCTACTTTCATTTTTTTGTCATATTAATGTAATTAAAACAAAATGAGAGAGATATATATATGTTATAATTCCAGAATGATATCCATAATTTAGATGTAATATATTACATATATATACATTATATATATGTACTTATAATATTACATAACATTTTGAGATAAGATATGAAATGTACCGTTCATGGAAACGGTAAGTCGTACGTACGCATGAACGCTACTTCCATTTATATTTCATATTTAATGGAATTAAAACATAATGATACATAATATTATTTTAATTCCAGTATGTTATCATATATAATATCATTAAATATATCATTTATACATACCACATATGGTATTAACGAATCAAATCACTTTGAGGGGGCGGTAGTCCGCACTTCCATAAATGAAGATATCACGTTTACCCATAATGGAAACCATAAAGGTACACCATAAATAAAAAATACAGAAGATTAAGTAAAACATAAACATATTAGATATCATATATAAATATAGTGTCATCTTAATGGCCACCTTTGAAGGTGTTAGAAGAATGTTGAACAATCATCGTTTCGGGAGGCAGAAATTCGTCATCCACGGAAACAGTATGTTCTTTAACCATTAGATGTATGTGTGTGTAAGTGTAGCTCAAATAAACCGTATAAAAAAATCCTATTATATTGAATATACTGTATGTTTTACAAAATAAATGAATAAAAAGAGTTTAGGGGGTTGGAGAAGAAAAATAAAACAAAAGGACACAAGTGAAGACATTACCTTAAAATCGGGTAACTCTCTTTGGTTTGAGCTCAAAGGCTTACATGGTAATACTTATGCCCAAAGTTAGGCTTCAATGAGTAAGAGAGGGAAGTGGAGAGACAAAATGGGCAGGGTTTGGCCGAGCCAAAGGTTTTGGTAGTGTGGGTAAGGAGGTAGAGGTGGGGGCCTCTTATAAGAGGAGAGGAGGGGCACTCTTGTAAAGTTACAAAATGTTACTTTATTTTAAAAAGAGTTTCGGATTTTAAAGGTCCCACATTGATGTATTTCTAGGATAAGGTGATAAGGGTTCTAAATCCACTCATACAATAGGTTTTGGACATGTTTAGGTCTTATATATTACATTATCTTTCCATTTTATTTAAATCGTTAAATAATGAGGTCATCGGTGCATCATCATGATGTCATAAATAATTTAATTTATTTAATGTCTAAAAATTATAAAAAAAATACTATGATGTAGGAAATCTTTTTATCTTTCCAATTATTATTTATAGTAAAAAATACAACTTGTGTAACCCCATGTAAAAAATTTTTTAGTAAAACATCTCATGTTTGTGTCATTTTTACTTTAACATTAAATAAAAAGATATTTATGTCATTTCCCAACCAAAGTAGCTCCATGGGGTCCCCAAGTTGTAACATGGATTGTCTTGGTCGGCCTTTACACATCCAATGAGGGTTGGACATGTTTCTAGGTCATTTCATTTTATTAAAACATTATTCTTACCATAAACTACACTAATTACCTCTAATCGCGATTAAAAACTTAATAAGTAACTATTCACCAAAAAGTTATTTTTATCCCATTGAACCACATTTTACTTCTTAATTACAACCATGTATGTCTGATTTTTGAAATTCAAAACACAAATATGGAAAAATTTCATTTAAACAGAAAAAATCAGTTTTTATAAGTACCACTTAGTGGTTTCACTATTCATCAAAAATTGAAGTTTTTCAGAAAAATCCCAAAAATTCACCCTAAGATATATTTGATATTCCGAATTCAAAAATGAAGTATATTTTACAAAATTAAAAACATATAAGTCACATTAATTAATTTAATAATTAATTCTCGCTGTCAGAGCAAATAGCGTGTTTTTATGAAACAATAAGTATCAAAAGATTGACACTTAAGTCTGATTTCAAAATGAAATTAATTCCAACGACCACTATTGGATTTAATGGTAAAAATATATTCTAATTTCAATGTAAAACCAATTCAAAAGATAATCTAATCATATAAATAAATTAGATTAAAAAGTGGTTTTGAATTAAAATACAACATTTTACACTATTCATTAAAAAAATGAACTTTATCGGAAAGATACCAAAAATTTACACAAAGTAAATTTTGATGTCCCAATTATTAAGAAGAGTTTTATTTGGTCCAATAGAATGTATAAGAGTGAACAAAACTATATTTAATGACGGTTCGCCATCAAAAGGCGATAAGTGAACCTTTAGTGAAAACTAGGGCATATACGCCTAAAATTGAATTCTTTCCATATTTTAAGCCTTTATCTATTATTGGATAAATGTAAAAACATTTAAAAACATAGATAATCATATTTTAGTTATTTATATCCATTCTCGCCAATACAAAGGCTACATATTAACTACCATTTAAAATAATATTATTTTATTATTAGAGTGCAACGTAAGATTCCCAAGAAACTCGTTGTTGCGTGTTGGGTACGCCATCGAGCATATCGTCCCCTTTAAAGTCATATTAATATTTTATTCAAAAATATGGATAAATATGAAAATGTCATATTCTTTATTTACCTGGGTTGTTACATCCTTCCCCCCATTTTGGGAATTGTGTCCTTGCAATTTTTAAAATTGAGCTTGGAAACATCCAAGAAAGTCCCACATCGGAACAAGAGTCGGTAAAACAATCACTTTAAAATAAAGAAAGATAAGTATAGAGGTCTCCCAAGTTTACCCATACTAGGATTCCATGTAAAAAAACATGGACATGGAAGAAAAAGCAAAGGGTCATGTTCTTGAGGGAGAGTGATAGTAGACATGTCTAGGAGAAAGTTAACCATAAGAAAATCACAAACTTGTGATGGGTTAAACAGTATTCGATTCCCAGTAGGAAAAGTTAATAGAAAACATTTTTCTTTTAAGTTACTTTTTATTGAGGAATTTATTCATAAGGAAACATAATCACTTATCTTGTTGACTTTCAACTTTTACTAGATTCCTTAATCAAACTCATATTTTTTTCCAAAAGACGAGTATTTAGGGAGACTTGTTCGCATTAAGAGTACTATAATAAACTTCTAGAGAGTCACCTAATCCACAAAAGAGAACTATATACTTCCCATGTCTTTAGACTTTAACCAAAACCAAAACCAAAAAGGTTAGTAAATGATCAGATAATCCAGAAAAGGATAACCCTTTATAAAAATAAAATCTATTCTTAATCTCCAAAATTTGTCCAACAAAACCCACAGTTCAATGAGGACCATTCTATAATCAATTTGTCCATAAAATTCTTCAAATTAAACCAAACTAAGATTAAAACCCAAATATTTGAAGGATTTAGTCACATAGTCTTCCAAGTTAAATCGTAACATTTATCTCCAAACAACATCAGTTGCTCCTAAAGTCTCCTATTGAAAAGTAATTAACCTAATCACATATCCTCCATGATAGGTTAATCATTTTCATAAATAACTCAAAATCAACTTAATCTTAATTCATAAAATCATATAACTAAAAATAATCAGTCAAACTAACCAGGGACTTCATGTAGTCCAGTGGTAGGCGATAAATACCAGTCTCACTTTGGTTGTGGGTTCGATTCCCACACCTTTGTCTGACGCGACGGGTAGTCACATGGTCTGCGTGTTGTCCTTTTTCCAAAACTATATAATTCTCAAATCATCCCCAAAAAGGGATAAAATCATCAAAAATAACCATAACATAATTTAACCTCAATTTTATCTCATGCCTTTCACTTAAATCATAACATATAGTTACCCATAATTACCTAAAAAGTAAGGATCATATAGACCCAAATGGTTATTTATAACTATGTCTACAACAGAAAAGATAACTATTCCTTGAATAAAATTTTCATATATTAAACATCAGGGTTACACATAATATAAAAAGTCTTCTAATATAACCCCATCATAAAAAGAGACTTAATAAACTTAAGAATTTCACCATAACTATTAAAGCCCTTATATGTTGACATCTTACTCATTCAACATTCTTCATGATCCATTAACCATTCCTTTCCAAATTATTCCGAAATACCTCTTTCCTACAAACAAAATCATGAATCATATCCTAAGATTCCAAAATAAGAAAACAATAGTCATGAAATAATACATACCTTTGATTGGTCATTGTCAGTTTCTTCATCCTCAATCAGAATGGCATTAGGTATTGGTAAATGAAAATTTGTACGCTCTTGGTGATCCCATTCACGAAACTTATTTATAGGACATGTGTTTTCATAATTACCATGCACACCACATTTAAAACATTCAATTGATCCCTCAGAAAGAACTTCTTTCCCTTTCCTCGAGTCAACTGGAAGCTTCCTTTTTCCATGGCAGGTTCTTGCTTTATGACCTTCATTTCCACATCTACAGCATATTTCTGTCCCGTTGAAACATTTTACTAGGTGTTTCTTTCCACATATTTGACACATAGGTTTTTAAACACACTTACCTTTATGATTATTTCCTGTACTTCCGTAGGGATTTGTTTCTCGCATATATGATGCCTTAGAGAAATAACCAAGGTTATGGTGGTCAATCATGACTCCAGATAGTTGGTTGAGGATAATCACAAGAGTTCTCATTGCAGCTCCCATATCATTCAGTTGCTTTCTCAAAAAACTGTCACAGTTTCCTTCACATCCACTGTTACTTTGGTGCCTGCTAGATCCAGCCATTTACTAAAACCAAAAAGTTCAGTGTGAGTATATCAATAAAACCATCATGAACTAATGAGGAAGATAAACACTAAGATATACTTACTCATTCACTTTATCTAAAACTAGGACTCTTTCTGAAATCTTAACCATTATGGTAATTTCACTTATGCTTAAAGAATACCCTAACCTCTAAAGTTATCTAAACCGACCTTTGATACCAACTATAAGGCCCCAGCCTTAAACCTTACTTAATCTTGAGTTATTACAAGATTACACATTGAGGATCTTTTCAGGTTTAGAGTTTTAGAGAATTAGATCATGAAACTTGCATTACATTCCACATTTAAACAAAGTGGTTACATAAATGACAGTTTTCATTCTTCCCATCAACGGAGACATATTTAAAATAAAACATGGATTCTTTCTTGACACATCCTTGACACTGTCATCACATCAGGTACCCTTCCCTTGACCTGTGAAAAACATTTCAAAAACTTGGGATGAGCATAGAAAGCTCAATAAGGGATAAAAAAATATGTAAAGGAAACTTGAGTACATGTATGCATTAGAATGAAATCATACTTTACCCATAAACCATAAGAACTTTAACATACCTCATAAAATCATGAATAAATCATAGAAATCATAAGACATAAAAGGTAACTTGAGGCATTCATAACATTCTTACGTAGGGAGTAACCCTCTTGGTTACGTTTGGAATACCCATCACAGTATATTCCCTAAATCTATTCGGAGAAAACATAACGTGTCACTCCTTCACGTTACCCAATGCATTGGAGAGCTATATCGGGCTCACCCGCCCTTAGTCTATCATGGAACCACCCGTCTTCATAATAATGCCCAAGAACCTCAACATAATCGTATCACATAAAACATGCATAAAGGAAACATAACATTTCCACCATTCAATAAAAAGATATCAATACCACACATTGATATAAAAATATTAAGAAAACCATTTTCAATACCAAAATAAAAGAAAAGTAAACCATGGTATTTATTTTTCTTTTAAAAAAGGTATGGCTTGTAGAGGAAGCTGAAACTTAAATAATGGTCACGGCGGCGGAGAAGTCGTTGTCGCCGCATACATACGACAAAAACATTCCCTTTTGTCGTTTAGTAAACACTTCGTATAAAAAAGATTTCTTTTGAATAAACGTAAAAGTCAAAGGGGTTTATACACCGTATAAAATAAGGTTGTGTATAAAACAAAATATTCCTCAATGAAAGGAGATTGAGACGAAGTCCCATACAAAGACGGTATCCTTGGTTTAAGGATAAATCAATTACATAATTATGTGTGACAAAAGAATACACCAAATATAAGTGGATATTAAGTGTAAAATAATAAAAGTTCATTCAAACATATTCAAAGGATGACATATTCAATAACTACATGTTGAACCCAAAGAAATCAAAATTGGGTTAAGAAGTTCCCTTGACAGCCTAACGGCGTCACATCAAAATGAGTTGATGAGAGATAAAAAGCGTATCTCATCACTTGGACATAAAATTTACATCAATAAAGATATATTAGAAAATATCCCAACATAACAATATGTAATTTAAAAAACCCAATAAAAGAAGTCTTTTAAAAAGAGGAGGGTGAAAGGTTCCCTTACCGACTTGGGTATCATTCAAAACATACACCCCATGAAAGAAGGACAATACCTCATTGATGTAAATACTCATAAACGAAAGCATATTACACAAAGATTATAATAATGGGAAGTACATACACCACTCAAAAGAAATTGTGGCAAATGTAGCATAAATCTCACGGGAATAAAAGTGAGATGAAAAATCCCTTATGAAAACTCGGCAGCCTAATGGCGCCACATTAAACTTACAAAAATGGATTGATGAGATCAAATAGGGTATCTAATCATATTAACATAAAGTTTATAGAAAGAGGAATATAAAATAACATCCCCCAACATAAAAAATATGAGCTTAAAAGAAGTGACATAAAGGAGAGTACTTAAAATGGAAGAGATAGGTTAGATCTCTTACGAAAATTCGCAAGCCTAACGGTGCCACTCAAAACTTCCAAAATGGATTGATGAGAGAGAATAGGGTCTCTCATTACATGAACATAAAAATTACTGTAATATTAATATAAAAGAACATTAAAATAACAAGAAAGATGAGCTTTAAAAGTAATGACATAAAAGAGTGTACTTAAAAAGAAAGAGAGGAGTAGGATCCCTTACCTCAAGTCCAACTTGTCTTGTTCGTTTCTTTATATTCCTGAATAATAAACTTTGTTCAATTAATAATTGCCTAATTACCTCCTTTAGATATTATTATTCAGCTCATATCACATATTATAATGTTATAATAATTTTTTAAAAATGTTAGTTCATATCAGACGTTTTTGCCGATGTTTGGTACATGAGTCAAGAATGAACTTGTTTGAAAAAATATTGCCCATGTAGTTATAAGTAAATAACATCCAGAATAGTATTAATGATTAAAATATCATATATATCCAGTAAATATTCATTTTATACTATTCCATATCATTTGGAGATAAAAAACGAAAAGCACCGTTCATGGAGATGGTAGGCCGTACGTACGCATGAACGCTACTTTCATTTTTTTGTCATATTAATGGAATTAAAACAAAATGAGAGATATATATATGTTATAATTCCAGAATGATATCCATAATTTAGATGTAATATAATATATATATCCATTATATATATGTACTTAAAATATTACATAACATTTTGAGATAAGAAATGAAATGTACCGTTCATGGAGACGGTAAGCCGTACGTACGCATGAACGATACTTCCATTTCTATTTCATATTTTATGGAATTAAAACATAATGATGCATAATAGTATTTTAATGCAAGTATGGTATCATATATAATATCATTAAATATATCCTTTATACGTACCACATATGGTATTAACGAATCAAATCACTTTGAGGGGGCGGTAGTCCGCACTTCCTTAAATGAAGATATCACGTTTACCCATAATGGAAACCATAAAGGTACGCCATAAATGAAAAATACAGAATCTTGAGTAAAAAATAAACATATTAGATATCATATATAAATATAGTGTCTTCTTAATGGCCACCTTTGAAGGTGTTAGAAGAATGTTGAACAATCATCATTTTGGGAGGCAGAAATTCGCCATCCACGGAAACAGTATGTTCTTTAACCATTAGATGTAGGTGTGTGTAAGTGTAGCTCAAATACTTATTATAAAAACATCCTAGTATATTTAAGATACTTTATTTGTTACAAAATAAATGAATAAAAATAGTTTATGGGGTTGGAGAAGCAAAATAAAACAAAAGGACACAAGTGAAGACATTACCTTAAAATCGAGTAACTCCCTTTGGTTTGATCTCAAAGTCTTCCTTGGGAACAATTCTGCCCAAAGTGAGCCTTCAAGGAGTAAGATAGGGAAATGGAGAGACAAAATGGGAATGCGTTGGCCGAGCCAAAGGCTTTGGGAGTGTGGGTAAGGAGGTAGGGGTGGGTGCCTTTTATAAGAGGAGAGGAGGGGCACTCTTGTAAAGTTACAAAATGTTACATTATTTTCAAAAGGGTTTCAGATTTTAAAGGCCCCACATTGATGTATTTCGATTATAAGGTGATAAGGGTTCTAAATACACTCATAAAATAGGTTTTGGGAATGTGTGGGTCTTAGATATTACATTATCTTTCCATTTTATTTAAATCGTTAAATAATGAGGTCATCGCTGCATCATCATGATGTCATAAATAATTTAATTTATTTAATGTCTAAAAATTATAAAAAAAATACTATGATGTAGGAAATCTTTTTATCTTTCCAATTACTATTTATAGTCAAAAATATTACTTGTATAACCCCATGTAAAAATTTTATTAGTAAAACATCTCATGTTTGTGTCATTTTTACTTTAACATTAAATAAAAAGATATTTATGTCATTTCCCAACAAAAGTGGCTCCCTGGGGTCCCCAAGTTGACGCATGGATTTTCTTGGTAGGCCATGACACATCCAATGAGGGTAGGACATTTTTCTAGGTCATTTCATTTTATTAAAACATTATTCTTACCATAAACTATACTAATTACCTCTAATCGTGATTAAAAACTTAATAAGTTACTATTCACCAAAAACTTATTTTTATCCCATTAAACTACATTTTACTTCTTAATGACAACCATTTATGTCGGATTTTTGAAATTCAAAACACAAATATGGAAAAATTTCATTTAAACGGAAAAAATAGTTTTTATAAGTACCACTTAGTGGTTTCACTATTCATCAAAAATTGATGTTTTTCAGAAAAATCCCAAAAAATCACCCTAAGCTATATTTGATATTCCGAATTCAAAAATGAATTCTATTTTACAAAATTCAAAACATATAAGTCAAATTAATTAATTTAATAATTAATTCTCACTGTCAGAGCAAATAGCGTGTTTTTATGAAACAATAAGTATCAAAAGATTGACACTAGTTTAAGTCTGATTTCAATGTGAAATTAATTCCAACGAACACTATTGTATTTAATGGTAAAAATATATTCTAATTTCATTATAAAAACAATTCAAAAGATAATCTAATCATATAAATAAATTAGATTAAAAATAGGTTTTGAATTAAAATACAACATTTTACACTATTCATTAAAAAATGAACTTTATCGGAAAGATACCAAAAATTTACACAAAGTAAATTTTCATGTCCCAATTCTTAAGAAGAGTTTTATTTGGTCCAATATAATTTATAAGAGTGAAAAAAACTATATTTAATGACGGTTCTCCATCAAAAGGCGATAAGTGAACCTTTAGTGAAAACTACGGCATATACGCCTAAAATTAAATTCTTTCCGTATTTTAAGCCTTTATCTTTTATTGGATAAATGTAAAAACATTTAAAAACATATATAATCATATTTTAGTTATTTCTATCCATTCCCTCCAATACAACAGCTAAATGTTAACTACCATTTAAAATAATATTATTTTATTATTAGAGTGCAACGTAAGATTCCCAAGAAACTTGTTGTTGTGTGTTTGGTAAGCCATCAAGAATAGCGTCCCCTTTAAAGTCATATTAATATTTTATTCAAAAATATGGATAAATATGAAAATTTCATATTCTTTATTTACCTGGGGTGTTACAGTAGTTATCACAGCTACATAGGGAGTCACATTTGGAATATCCATCACTGTATATTCACAAAATCTCTTAGGAGAAACATTAACGTTTACCTCTGTCATGTTACCCAATGAATTGGAGATCAATCTCAGGATCACCCACCCTAGGTTTATCACGGAACTACCCATATACGTAATAATGGCCAGGACCCATAACATAATCATAACACAGAACTTAAGCATAAAGTAAAGATAACATTCCCATATTCCAATAACAATATAAAATTTTATGATATTGACATGATAAATCCAATATAAAAACCATTTCCAATACCAAAATACGTGAAAAGACTATATAGTATTTTTTTTAACATTGTGTCTTGTTAATTAATCCATAGATCAAATAATACTCATGACGGCAGAAAAGGTTGTTGTCACCGCTTACGTTAAAAAAGAAACATTCATTTCTGTGGTTTAGTAAAACACTTCGTAGAGAAAATATTCCCTTTGAATGAAATGAAATTTCCAAGGGTTTTATGTACCATATAAAATAAAGTTGTGTAGAAGTCAATTGATCCCTCAATGAAAGGAGATTGAGACGAAGTCCCGTACAAAGACATTATCCTTAGATTAAGGGAAATCTATTACACAATTATGTGTGACAAATATAAATACACCCAATAAAAGTGGATATTATGTGTAAAACAATCAGAGGTAATCCATACATATTTATATAATGACATAATTAAGAAGTAGAGGTTTAACAAAAAGAATATAAATTTGGGTTAAGAAGTTCCCTTACAGAAATTTGACTGCCTAACGACGTCACTTTAAATTTCAGAAAATGAGTTTATGAGAGATTAAAAGGGTATCTCATAACATGGACATAAAATTTACAGAAATAATGATATATAATAACATATCCCAACATAATAAAATGTAAATTAAAAGACTTAACAAAAATAAGTCTTTTAAAATGAGAATGGTGAAATGTTCCCTTACCGATTTGAGTAATATTCGAAACGTACACCACATGAAAAAGGATCATACAATGAAGATGTAAATACCCATAAATTAAAGTATATTACACAAATAATACAATCATGGGAAGTACATACACCACACATAAGGAAATAGTGGAAAATGTAGCATGAATTTCATGGGAATAAAACGTGAGATAAAAACCCCTTAACTCGTTGTAATCAATCTAGTCGTATGACCAAAAGATAATAAAACCCAAATGAATCACATAATACCATGAATATAAATAGAATCATGATAATATATATGAAATGGTGGTACACAATACTCCCCTTGCAACAAATAAGTGGCGATCAATGGTAATCTCACAGAATTAAAATTGAGATAAGAAATCCCTTACCTCAAGTCCGACTTGTCCTCGTTCGTTCTTTATATTCCTGAATAATAGACATAGGTCAATTTTTGATTGGTTAAGGACTTAATTTAAATATTATTATTAAATTAATATCACATATCACATGTTATCATGTTATAATATTTAGTTAATAATGTGAGTTCATATCATACATTTTGTCGATGTTCGACACATGAGTCAAAAATGAACTTGTTTGAAAAGGAATGCCCTTGTATTTATAAGTAAATCATATCAGTAATGGTGTTCATGATTTAAATATCATATATATACAATATATATGTATTCAATAATATTCCATAATTTTTGGAGATAGGAAATGAAATGTACCGTTCATGGAGACGGTAGGTCGTACGTGCGCATGAACACTACTTTCATTTTTTGTCATATTAATGGAATATAAAAAAAATGATACATAGATAAATTATAATTCCAGTATAATATATATGTTATATAGGACACAAAATTTTATTTATTACTTTATTTATATGTTCCATTTATGGCATGAACAATTCACATCACTTGAGGGGGCGGTTGTCCACACTTCCTCATATGAAATTATCGGATTTTTACATCATGAAAATCATAAAGGTATGTTTTAAATAAAAAATACAGAAGCATAAAAAGGAAATAAATATAATATATATCATATATAAATATATTTCCATCATAATTTCCACCATGAGAGGTGTTAAAAGAAGACTGAACAATCATTGTTTCATGAGGCAATAATTCTCCACCCACAGAAATAGTATGTTCTTTAACCATTAGATTGAGGTGTGTGTAAGTGTAACTAGAATACTTATCATGACAAAATACTAGTATATTTAAAATACTGGTGTTATTATGGGAACAAATAATAATAAGATAGTGTGGAGTGAAGAAATAAAATAACAGAAAGAAACTCAAGAGAAGACATTGCCTTTAAATCGGGTAACCCTTTTTTATTAGAGCCAAATGCTTATTTGGAAAGACTTATGCCCTAACTGAGGCTTCTAGAAGTGATAGAGGGATGTGGAGAGATAATATTAATAGATTTAGGACTATCCCAGGGCTTGAATGGTTTGGGTAAGGGGTTAGAGTTTGGGGCCTTTTGTAATAGGAAGGAGGGTCACTTTTGGAAAGACTTGAAATGTTACTTTATTATAAAATGATTTTCGGATTTTAAAGGTCCCAAAATGATATATTTTGAGTATAAGGTGATAAGGGTTCTAAATATGCCCATAAAAATACTTTTATACAAGTTTAAGTCTTATATTTTACCTTATCTTTTCATTTTATTTAAATAATTCATTAATGCGGTAATCACTACATCATCATGGTGTCATAAATAAATTTATTAATTTAATGTAAAAAAATTATAAAAATAAACCATGATGAAGGAAATATTTTTTTCTTTCCAATGAATATTTATAGTCTAATATCTCATTTATTTAAACAAAATTAAACCTGTTTTACATAGGATATACAAACCAATGTTATATTTCTCTTCTTTTTAAAAATAATGTCAGAAATGCACTATCAACCCCATGTGACTCCATGGGCCCTCAAGTTAGGTAAAAATCATTCCATGGTCGTAAATGACTCAAACAGGAGGATTTTGACACATGTTGGGATCATTTTATATTATTATGATATTATTTTATCACCCTTAACTACCTGATTACTAATTAATCATGATAATTAAAGATAATTGTCGTCATTAGTTTTCACAATGTCCAAAACCAAATGAGTCTTAATTACATAATTTGGACATTTTGATTCCAAATATGGAATCCATTTTACCAAATTCCAAACACATAAATTGTAGTAATTATTTTAAAAATAATTTCTTTTTTCAAAACAAATAATGTGGTTTTAATAAATGATATCTATCACAAGATTGATAGTTGTTTATGTCCATTTTTAAAGTGAAATTAGTTTTAATGACCACCATTGGATTAAAAGGTAAAAATATATTTTAATTACACATTAAAACCAATTAAAAAGATAATCTAATCATATAAATAAATTAGATTAAAAAATATCCGTTGAATTAAAATACAACATTTTTCATTATTCATAAAAAATGAACTTTATCGGAAAAATACCAAAAATTTACTGAAATTAAATTTTGATGTCTTGATTCTAAAGAAGGAATTTATTTTTTCTAATATAACCTATAAAATTGAAAAAAAAAGTATCTCTATAAAGGGATTTCCATCAAAAGGAGGTTAATCGACCTTTTAAAGAATATTAGAATATATATGCTTAAAATTGGATTCATTCGCATTTTAAGCCTCTATAATTTTTTTGGGAAATTTTTAAAATATTTTACAAACATATATAATAATTTTTTAGTTAGTTCTATTAAATCCCTCTATTACAACGACTAGGTGTTTACTACCATTTAAAATAATATTATTATATTTTTAGTGTGCAGCGTAAGATTTCAAAGAAACTAGTTTTAGCGTATTGGGTACGCCATCAAACATAACATCTCCATTAAAGTATTATTAATATTTTTTTCACAAATATTAATAAATATGAAACTTTCATAATCTTTATTTTTCTGGGATGTTACACACTTCCCCCCTTTTGAGAATTGCGTCCACTCAATTTTAAAATTTGGCTCGGAAACTTCAATGAAAGCACCACATTGGAAACAGAGTCAATAAAACTATCACCTTAAAAGAAAGAAAGATAAGTACAAAGGTCACCCAAGTTAAACCATAATAGGATTACATGTAGGAAAACATAGATACGGAAGAGAAAAAAAAGAATCAAGTTATGATGGAGAGTGATAGAAAATATGTCTAGGAGAATGATTACCACCAGAAAATCACAAACATGTGATGGGTTAAACAATATTTGATTCTCCAGTTGGAAAAGTTAACAGAACACTTTTTTTTATGTTACTTTTCATTGAGGAATTTATTTATGATCTTAACTAAAACATAAGGAAACATACTTACTTTTCATGTATATTTTTGTCACGAATCGAATCTTATCGCCACCAAAACTGGCACCAAACCCAGCCCATGACAAGGCCTAAAGGGCGTTCCCGATCCCCATGGGCTGGCACAAGTTCCTGGGTATTAAAAAACTGAAATTTGGGAATGATTTACCCGAGTTTATATACTGAAAACAACAAATGAATCCAAGAAATCAAATATGGAGTTTTTAAACCAAAACATAATTTACTAAAATTCCAAACTTATTTACACAATATTAAACAATGTTTGAAGACCATTACAAAGGTATAAACACAGAAAATACATCCCAAGAACCTCCACATGGAAAGAGGCAGAGCCCTCAAGCCATCTCCACGACACTACATCATGATGGACTGCTAAAAACCCAAAACAATGTCATTCAACCTGTACCCAAACCTGTGACGTAAAATAAGCAAGTAAACTTACACCCAAAGGTGTAAGTAGGGTGTGGGAGAAATCCTAGTAGGATAACACTGCTATGATATTCCATGTGATAAAAATTTCATGACAAAAATAATTGCAGGTTTTGTAAATAAGAAATGCCTATTACAATTTTCTAAAGGATGCAATAATAAATGAAAACAGTTTTCATGTGGGATAATTTTAAAAAACCAACAATTTTAAAATAAATAACAAAGCTACTGATTATTCCATCCAACAATACTATATACTGATGGTAAGTACAAATGATCTAATGATCACAAGTAATAGGAAATAACCCCTAGGCACTAGCTAGCCATGGGTCCCTGTTACCTCGTATCTCGGTGAGAGTAACCACAAAAATTATATATTCTCTTGCACAGGAGACTAGTAGGGATCATAACCATAACCTAGTGGTCCCCAATCATCATCATCATAGTTTAGTTAGAGTCGTAAGCGTCAATCGTGCTAACTGAAACTGAGGCCAAACCCCACAGATTCACTAGCATACTAGTACACGTCCACCCACCTAGATACCCGGGTTTTCCTTTTGTGCTCATACAAGTTCAAAAATCCAAGAAATATAGTGTTCACATGAAAATATCACTTCCACATCACACATTAACCAAATATCCCCATGTATATCACACAAGTCACAAATTCCACATTTCATTCAAATTCATTTTGAAATCAAACTCACACCAAAATTGCCTACAACTCTTTTCACATTTCTTTAACACTTCCAAAAATCCATTAAAAAAATTTATAAAACTATTAAAAGATATTAAACTCACATAAAATCCCACAAACATGTCACATAATACCCTTCTCACCTTCACAATTCATTTTATCAATAAACTCACACAAAACATCCCACACCCTTGTTTCACACACAAAACACAATTAAGTATAACATTTTGGCAATTTATAAAACATTCTAAAAATGTTTTACATCTCAAATCACAACTTTACCATTAAAAAACCCACATTAGGTGAACACAATCACCCAAACAGTATATATACACCCTTTCCCAACATTGTTTAACCAAATAAAACATTTTCAATTTTTATAAAACAAACCCAAGAGGTATAATCACTGTTTGCACACTAAACCCATTTCAAAACCCTCATTCAAAACCTAAATCATACCAATACCAATCCAAAAAAGAATTTTCAGCCCTAAAAAAAATATTAAACCACCCCAAAGTGTTACAAAAATACATCAAATAATACCACAATGATACACATGAAAAACACATGTTTTCATAAATCACCTTCAAGAATTACAACATGGTTTTACACTTTAAACTCATTCAAAAACCACTTTTCACGGCCCAAATGATAATAAGGTATTAACAAAACAAAATTTCCAGCCCCTTTCAAGACAAATAAATCACTTTCATATGTTATAAACTAAACCCAAACATTACCCCAAGAGTCACACATGAAAAGTACCCAATTTCAAGCTAAAATACAACTAAAAATTAAATGTTTAACCAAATTCATCAAAAACAGTTATCAAAACACAATAAACAGATTATGAACATACTAAATTAATAAACCAATCAGGCTAACTCATCATAAAATTGGTACACATGGAATCACCTACCCTTTTGATTCAAAACCCTGAAAACTTAGTGTGAAACCTTAAGCGCACCACCACTGCCCCACAAGGAATATAAATCCAGACCTAAACCACAATAATTGACCAAAAATACACCAAATAAGACCTCAGGATTGAACCCTTGCTTTTGGATATGAGGAATTTCCAGAAAGAGAAAATAATACTAAAAGAGGATGGAAGGAACCGAGAAGGAATTATCTTACTTAAAAAATCTTGAGAAAATTGGCCCCAATGCACCAATATATGAATCTGGAAGTACCAAAAACTGGTATGGAGGATTGAAGGGTTTATATTAGGTCATGTGAGGACTAAAATGGGAGAAAAAGGATGAAAATTGAAGGAGTTATGAAAGATTCATTTTACCTCATCAAATATGGTCGATTTGAGAAAGAGTATGAAAGATCGCCCTTATTCACAGTTCTCCTGAGCTCCAAAATAGCGAAAAGGATAATGGGAGTTATCCTCGGGATATTGTATTATAGAGAAATTTAGAATCATGGAAAAAAAGTAAAAAATGAATGAGATATGGAAACTTTAAAAAACTAATTTAATGTAGGAAATCGGCTGACGGGAAGGCCCATTACCTAAATCAAAAACCCAAATCCATCAAGATTTTGGACTTCTATGTGGTCCAAAGGGATATGGTGATTTAAATATATCAGGTTATGCCAATTTGGAAGTGTAATGGGTATAAAATATTTAAATTAATAATGAATTTAAAAAAAGTCATGGGTGTTACAATTCTCCCCACTATAAATCTTTCTGCCCTCGGAAAGCCACATTAAGGACAAAGTAAAAACCAAACCCAACTGAAAGGCAGAAATGGACTCTTTTGAAAAACTTCGCCCCCAAATGCCAAAACACCTCCAGTGATCATGTAAGGAAGGAATAATGCACAACCAAAACATACACCTCTTTAATGAAATGATAAATCACATTCAGAATTTATCCTAAACGAAAACTCCTCAAACACTATCTGAACCATTGGGAACTCTCAAATCCCAACGTTTACCCAAGGAAGATGTAGGTATTTATATAGCTCCTAACTATACTACCCACTTCCGAGCCAATAGCATGTACAAAAGTGAGTTACTGGTACAATGAGACACAAATGGGCTCCCCAACCATAAGAGACAACTTATATTTTTTCCGAGACAGAATCAAGACACTAACAGGGGAGCCCCGAACAAACTCCCTGGTATAAGGGGTAGAATACCATTAGAAATTTTCAAAATAATATTCATGAGACTCATAGTGGGTCTCCCCACCATAATAACCAACCATCTTAACTGACTAATATGGGTCGGCATAGAAAAATCCCAAAACATAAAGAGTTGGGACGGTCGCACGGTTAGCCCGCACAATTTGGGAAACTGTACGCTAACCATGTGGATCCTTATACCTACATGGTTTTTTGGGGAATGGATAATACTAAATTTTCTCTCAACACGTCTAGACAAATCTAAAACCTTTCCCCCGAACTCAAAGGAACCCAAAGTGGAAAATAAAGTCATTGGGAGACAACATGGGGATGAGGCCCTCCAAATCTTTCCACTGAATGTGAACAAAAGATGCAAGATGACAGCACCAAATGTTTAAACTATCCCCATATCTCATATTGAGAACAGTTCTTTGTATATGTTTAAAAACTACACTGGGATTTCCTCTGACTACGTGTCAGCTTCTCTCCGGGACCTATGGCTGGAGCTGGAATAATTGAAGCATCTTCGGCCTCACATTTAGGATTTGGAATCCCCCGAATATAATTTATTCTTTCGATGATACAAACAAATACACCCAATCCCATATGGGTTCACCAAGACATAACACACTCTAGAACGCACTTTACCCTAACTTGGAAATTCACTGAAATAAGGGTTTAGAGGATGCACTCACATAACACCATGTTTCATCAGGTGAGAAACAACAGAAATAAAAGACATATATAAACACCTTCATCTAAAATAGAGGATGTTGATATCTTCCAAAAGGAGAAACTCTTCTGAAATAAATAGACTCACAAAATATTGTACAACTTCATCTTTACAATCAAATGAGCACGAGACATCACATCTCGTCACCAAACATGACCAAAGTGACTGATAGAAATAATATAAGGAGGGGGCCTTACAAAACACCCCAAAACATCACATCATTCCAGAAAGTGGCCATAATAGCCTCTCATGTCCAGATTTCGCACACTAGTGGTTTAACATAAACCCCTTCTTCAAGGATAATATTAAGGACTTAGAGGCCCTCTTAGACACTAGCCATACTGATAACCCCATACAAGTTTCACCTTCGACGAATTAGGTAGCTTAAGAAACGGAGGTCTCCTTCAACCATCCATGAGAACTCTTACGCAACAAGAGGATCCGAAAAAAAACCAAGAAAGTAAATGGTGTAGACTCAGTCAACAAAGCTCAAGAAAATATTCCTTACATTGATCAACTGGAGGATTTTCTGATGGCGAAACTATCCGGGTTCCACTTCAGTTGTGCACTAAACCCTAATGGGGGTGTACCTTATCCAAAGAGAGAACCCAAGGATCCAACCAAGATGTTCCATTGGTAAAAACATGCCACAAAACATATCCAAACTCATTAATGGAACCACCTTAAAGGTGTCCCGAAACATATATCATAGGAGACTACTAACCGGACCTTCTACCCAGCTTACCAACCAAACACAAACCCAAAACACAGTTCGAACAGGAGGGGTTCTTGGACTCAAAACATCCCACAATATCAACATTTTACAAAAACACAAAATATACACCATCCCAAACAATTCATCAATACATCATGTTTTTCTTTAAAAATATTTCTTTGAAAAATAACGGTTCAACAGTTAGCACGTCCACCAATGGAACCCCATGGGCCTCACACATGTATGTTTCTATGCCACATCAGCCACCCTCCTCATATTCATCCCAACACTCATCCAATCATTCCATCAACCATCCATCATCCCATATAACCCAATACATGTGGTCGCTCATGGAAATACCAAAGGTTAAAACAAATATTCTTTCCACTTTTCAAAAACAAAACGGTCAACCAACCCATCATTATTCTCAAAACTACTAAAAATGAGATCAAAATCTCAATTAACATCTTACAAAACTATTCATAACGACACAACCATTTAGAAAAGAACTAACATTCATGTTATTCAAATCAATTTGAAAACATCTCATCCCATTAAAACACCCTTTAATTGTTTAGAAAACTATATTAGAAACACTTTTGAAAACCAACTTCAATATGGTTCCTGATTTCAAAAGATGTGTAAGCACACTATTTTCCATTTCAAAACAATTATGAAAATTCAGTTCCACCATTTCATAAATCAAACCATTCCCTTTTTATTTGAAAATAATTTCACAAAAACATTGAGCTTCGTAAAACCAAGTCACTTTAAAACCAAAGTTCCATGATTTCAAAACTAAAGCACAAAACAATGCGAGAGGAAACTAGTTTTAGTGGGTGACTTGGACGTATGGTTGGAAGCCATATTCCATTCACATCATCATCACAGATAGTGTTCTAGGGAATATCCCCATCTCCACATGGCATTCCAGACCCTGCGAGCTCACTGAGACCTTTAACCCAACTCTCTTTTCATTTCCCCTAATCATCATCAGACCAAGAAAACCAAAAGACATAGATAAATCATGACTTCCCCTGGAGACTTGAATTCCAACATGAGGTGTGGTGAACAAGCACATTACCCATTACTGGAATTTCATGTCCCTACAATCTTAACTCCAGACTATCCCAACTATTTCCCAAATAACATGATTCAAATAGAGAGAACCTCCTCTGATACCATTTTGTCACGAACCGAATCTGGTCGCCACCAAAACTGACACCAATCCTGACTCGTGATAAGGCCCAAAGAGCATTCCCGATCCCCACGGGCTGGCACAAGTTCTTGGGTATCAAAAACTGAAAATTGGGAATGATTTACGTGAGTTTTTATACATAAAACAACAAATGAATCCAAGATATCAAATATGGATTTTTTAAACCAAAACATATTTTACTAAAATTCAGAATGGAATTACACAATTTTAAACAACGTTTGAATACCATTACAAAGGTATAAACCCATGAAAAGACAGCCCAAAAACCTTCACATGTAAATATTCACAACCCTCAAGCCATCTTCACGACACTACATCATGATGGACGGCTAAAAACACGAACCAATGGCATTAAACCTGTACCCAAACATGTGACATAAAATAAGCAAGTCTAATTACACCCAAAGGTGTATGTAGGGTCTGAGAGAAATCCCAGTAGAATACCACTGCTAAGAGATTCCATGTGATAAACATTTCATGTCAAAAAGCATAGGAAGTTTTGTAAATAAGAAATGCTTGTTACAATTTTCTAAAGGATGCAATAATAAATAAAAACAATTTTCATGTGGGCTAATTTTAAAGGACCAACAATTTTAAAAAAATAATAAAGCTACGGATTTTTCTAGCCAACAATACCGTATATCAATGGTAAGTACAAAAGATATAATGAACACAAGTAATAAGAAATAACCCCTAGGCACTAGCTAGCGGTGGGTCCCAGGTACCTCATATCTTAGTGAGAGTAACCCCAAAAAAATATATGTTCTCGTGCACGAGCCACTAGTAGGGATCATATCCATAACCTAGTGGTCCCAAATCATCATTATCATAGTTTAGTTATAGTTTTATTCATCAATATTTCTAATTGAAACTGAGACCAAACACCATGGATTCACTAGCATACTAGTACACATCCACCCACCTAGAAACCTGGGTTTTCCCGTTGTGGTCAAACAAGATCAACAATCCAAGAAATATAGTTTTCACATGAAAATATCACTTCCACATCACACATTAACCAAACAGCCCCATGTACATCACAGTTTTCACAAATTCAACTTTTCAATCAAATCCATTTTGAATTCAAACGCACACCAAAATTGCCTACAACACTTTTCACATTTCTTTAACACTTCTACAAATCCATTAAACAATTTTATAAAACCATTACAAGATATTAAACTCACATAATAGCCCACACACATGTCACATAATACCCTTATCACCTTTACAATTCATTTTATCAATAAACTAACATGAAACATCCCACACCCGTGTTTCGCACACAAAACACAATTTATTAAAACATTTCGGCAATTTATAAAACATTCTAAAAATGTTTAAAATCTCAAATCACCACTTCACCATTAAAAAACCAACATTAGGAGAACACACTCATCCAAACAGTACATATACACCCTTTCCCAACATTGTTTAACCAAATAAAACATTTGTGATTTTTATCAAACAAACCCAAGAGGTATAACCATTGTTTGCACACTAAACCCATTTCAAAACCCTCATTCAAAACCAAAATCATACCAATACCAATCCAAAACAGAATTTTCATCCCTAAAACTATTATTAAAATACCCCCAAATGTTACAAAAATACATCAAATAGTACCACAAAGTTACACATGAAAAACAAACATTTTTATAAGTCACCTTCAAGAAGTACAACATTGTTTTACACCTTAAACTCATTCAAAAACCACTTTTCAAGGCCCAAATGATAATATGGAATTAAAAAAATATAATTGGAAGACCCTTTAAAGACTAATAAATTACTTTCATATGTTATAAACTAAACCCAAAAATTACCCCAAGAGTCAAACATGAAAAGTACCCAATTTCAAGCTAAAATACAACTAAAAATTAAATGTTTAACCAAATTCATCAAAAACAGTGTTCAAACCACACAAAATAGATTATAAACATACGAAATTAATAAAAAAAAGTCAAGCTAACTCATCATAAAATGGTTACACATGGAATAACCTACCCTTTTGAGTCGAAACCCTCAAATCTTGGTGTGAAACCTTAAGCGCACCACCGCTGCACCACAAGGAATATAAATCCAGAAATAAACCAAAATAATTGAACCAAAAGACTCCAAATCAGACCTTAGGATCGAACCCCAGATTTTGGATATGAGGAACATTAAGAAAGAGAAAATAAAACTAATAGTGGATGGAAGGAACCAAGAAGGAATTATTTTACTTGAAAAATATTTAGGAAATCGGCCCCAATCCACCAATATATGAATCGTTAAGTACCCAAAAATGGTATGGAGGATTTAAGGTTTTATATTAGTTCATTTGGGGTCCGAAATGGGAAAAAGGGATGAAAATTGAAGGAGTTATGAAGGATTCATTTTACCTCGTCAGATCTGGTCGATTTGAGAAAGAGTATGAACGATCGCCCTTAATCGCGGTTCTCCTGAGCTCCAAAATTGTGAAAAAGATAATGGGGGTGATCCTTGGGATATTGGACTTTATAGGGAGGTGGAATCACTAGAACAAAGTAAATAATGAATAAGATATGGAAAATTTAAAAAACTAATTTAAAACAGGAAATGGGCCGACGGGCATGCCCATTACCTTAATCAAAACCCCAAATTCATCATGATTTTGGATTTATATATAGTTTAAAGGGATATGGTGATTTTAATATATCAGGGTATGCTAATTGGGAAGTGGAATGGGTATAAAGTAGTAAAATGTTAAGGAGTTGTAGAAGAAACAAAACTTGTTTTTAAATCTGGAATTGGGCTCACGGTTTGGCCCAAATTTTCAAAACCCACCATTTTCACCAAAATTAATGGTAAACCAAAAAAAAACAAATCAGGAATGGAAATTAAATGAATAATTAATTTAAAAAAATCATGGGTGTTACAACTTTCATCCCTTACTAGATTTCTTACACAAACTCATAGTTTCTTCAAAAGATGAGTATTTAGGATGACTTGTTCGCATTAAGAGTGCTATAATCAACTTCTTCAAAATCACCTAACCCAAAAAAATGAATTATAGATTTCACATGTCTTTAGACCTTAACAAGAAACAAAAATTGTTAGTACAAGTTTAGATAATCCCCAAAAGGATAATCCTATATAAAAATAAATACTACTCTTAATCTCAAAAATTCAACAAAAAGAACCCAAGGTTCAAGAAACACCATTAAATAAACAGATATCCATAAAATTCATCAATGTAAACCAAAATAATATTGAAACCCAAATATCTAAAGGATTTAATTAAATAGTCTTCCAAGATAAGTATTAACATTTATCTTCAAATAACATCGGTTACTTTTAAAGTCTCGTATTTAAAAGTAATTAACCTAATCACATATCCTCCATGATAGGTTAATCATTTCCATAGATTACCCAAAATAAACTTATTATTGATTCATAAAATCTTCTAACTAAAAAAGAATTTATCATACTAACCATAAACTTCACATAGTCTGGTGGTAGGTGATAAATATCAGTCGCACTTTGGTTGTGGGTTCGATTCCCATAGCTTCGTTCGACGTAACAGGTTGTCACACGGTCTGCATGTTATCCTTTTCAAAAACTATAAAATTTTACAAAATTCCCAAAAATAGTTAAATTCATCAAAAGTAACCATAAAATATTTTAACCACAAATTTTATCTAAAAACTTTTTTTTACATCCCCAAATGTATTAACTGGTAATTACCTCAAATTCAAGGATCAGATAAACTCTATGGTTCTTTATAACTATATCCCAAAAAGAAAAGATAATTATTCCTCGAATAAAATTTTCATATATAAAACATTAGGGTTACACATACCATAAAAAGTCTTCTAATGTAATCTCATCATCAAAAGAGACTTAATATTTTAAGAATTTCACAATCTTAAAATCTATCATAACTCTTGAATCCCTTTTATGTTGACTTCTTACTCATTAAACATTTTTCATGATCCATTAACCATTCCTTTCCAACTGATTCTGAAATACTTATTTCCTACAAACAAAATCATGAATCAAATCCTAAGATTCAATACTAGGAAATAATATGTTATGAAATAATCCATACCATTTATTGGTAATTATCAGTTTCTTCATCCTAAATCAGAATGGCATTAGGTATTGGTAAACGAATATTTGTACGATCTCGGTGATCCCATTCCCGAAACTCCTTCGTCGGACATGTGTTTTCATGATGACCATTTACACCACATTTAAAACATTCAATTGATCCTTCAGAAAGCACTTCTTTCCCTTTCCTGGATTCAACTTGATGCTTCCCTTTTCCATGGAAGGTTCTTGCTTTATGACCTTCATTTCCACATCTATAGCATCTTTCTGTCCCTTTGAAACATTTTCCTATGTGTTTCTTTCCACGTCTTTGACACATAGGTTTTTCAACATAATTACCTTTATGATTATTACATTAACATCTGTAGGTATTTGTTTCTCATATATATGATGTCTTACAAAAATAAATAAGGTTCAGGTGGTCAATCATGACTCCAGGTAGTTTGTTGAGAATAACCACAAGAGTTCTCATTGCATCTCCCATATCATTCAGTTGCTCATTCAGAAAACCGTTCCAGTTTTCTTCACATCCACTGTAACTTTGAATCCTTGTAGATCTATCCATTTACTAAAACCAAAATGGTCAGTGTGAGTATAACAGTAAAATAATCATATAATACTAATATATAATTATTCACGTTATCTTAAACTCATTTACTTTATCTAAAAAAACAATCACTCTTTTTGAAATCCTAACAATTATGGTAATGTCCCTTATGATTAAAGAATATCATAACCTCTAAAGTTATCTAAACCAACCTATGATACTAATTATAAGGACCCAACCTTAAAACATTACATAATCATTAATTAAATGAATAATTATCATTGAGGATCTTTTCAAGTTTAGTGTTTTAGAGAATTAAGACATAACTATTACATCTCAAATGAAAAAAAATTAGACACTTCTACTCAATTTCAATTTTTTCATAAAATAATAAATTTGAAAAAGGAAGATTTATAGTTCCATGTTTTAGACAACATGTCTTTCCATGATCCCATCCTTGACTCTATTAATCTTTAAGTCTTGTGGGAAACATTTCAAAAACATGAGATGAACATTAAATGCTAAGTATGGGTTATAACATAATGAAAGGAAACATTAACCCATCAATAAATACAAATCAATGAAACCATAATTTTCAATCATACATTATGAAATCATAATAATTATGAATAACACATATTAATCACAAATCATAAAGGTAACTTATGGCATACATAACATTATTACATTATAGTAATCACAACTACATAGGGAGTCACATTTGGAATACCCATCACAGTATATTCCATAAATATCTTAGGAGAAACATTAAAGTTTACCTCTTTCACGTTACCCAAGGAATTGGAGAGCTATCTTGGGCTCACCCTCCCTAGGTTTATCATTGAACTACCCGTATATGTAACAATAGACAAGAACCATAACATAATCATAACACATAACTTAAGCATAATGGAATGATAATATTCCCATATTGCAATAATAATATAACATTTTAAGATATAGAAATCATAAATCCATTCTAAAAACCATTTTCAATATCAAAAGACGTAAAAATTCTATATCATATTTATTTTTTTTTGAAAACATTACATCTTGTTATGTTAGACATAGATCAAATAATACTCGCGGCGGTGGAAAAGGTCGTTGTCACCACTTACGTTAAAAATGAATCTTTCATTTTTATCGTTTAGTAAAACACTTCATAGAGTAAAGCTTCCCTTTGAATTAAATGAAAAGTCAAAAGGTTTTTTCACCATATAAAATAATGTCATGTATAAATCAAAAGATGCCTCAATGAAGGAGATTGAGATGAAGTCTCGTACAAATATGGTATCCTTATATTAAATGTAATCAATTACATAATTTTGTCTGAAAAATATATATACACCCAATATAGGTAGATATTAATTGTAAAAAAATCATAGGTCATCCACACATATTCATAGCACGACATAATCAAGAATTAGAGGTTCAACCCAATGAATTGAAATTTTGGTTAAGAAGTTCCCTTATAGAAATTGGACAGCCTAACGACGTCACTTTAAAATTCAGAAAATGATTTTATGAGAGATAAAAAGGGATCTCATCACTTGGACATAAAATTTATATCAATAAAGATATTTAAGAACATATCCCAACATAAGAAGATGTAAATTAAAAGACCTAACAAAAATAATTCCTTTAAAATTAGTATGGGGAAAGGTTCCCTTACTGATTTGGGTAACATTCAAAACGTACACCCAATGAAAAAAAGGATCATAAAATGAATTTGTAAATTCCCATAAATTGAAGTGTATTACACAATTAATACAATCATGTGTATTATATGAAACACCCAAAAATAAGTAGTGGAAAATGTAGCATGAATATCATGGGAATAAAAAGTGAGATAAACACCCCTTACCTCATTTTAATAAATCGAGTCGTATGACCAAAAGATAATAAAAACCTAATGAATCACATAATACCATGAATATAAAATGAATCATGATAATATATATCAACTTTAAGTACACAAAACACCACATGTTACAAATAAGTGGCGAACAATGGAAATCTCACAAAATTAAAAGTGAGATAAGAAATCCCTTCCTCAAGTCCGACTTGTTATCGTTCCTTATTTATATTCATGAATAATGAACATAGTTAAATTTATAATTGCTTGAGGACATCCATTAAAGATTATTATTCAATTACTATCACATATTATCATGTAATAAAAATTAGTTAATTATGTGAGTTCATATCATACGTTTAGTTGATGTTTGGTACATGAGTAAAAAATGAACTAGTTTGAAAAGGATTTCCCATGTAGTTATAATTAAATCATCTACAGAATGGTTTTCATGAATTAAATATAATATATATCCTGTATATATCTTTTTAATAATATTCCATAATGTTTTGAGATAAGAAATGAAATTTACCGTTCATGGAGGCGGTAGGCCGTATGTACGCATGAACGATACATTCATTTTTTGTCATATTAATGGACTTTAAAAATAAATGAGACATAGATATATTATAACTATATTATAATATATATGTTATATAGGTCACATGTTTTCACTTATTACATTCTTTATATGCTCCATGTATGTCATGAACGAGTCACATCACTTGAGGGGGCGGTTGTCTACACTTCCTCATATGAAATTATCGCATTAACGCAACATGCAAAGAATAAAGGTATGGATTAAATAAATAATACAGAAGAATAGAGAGGGAATAATTATATTAATTATAATATATAAATATAGTTCCATAATAATGGCCTCCATGAGAGGTGTTAAAAGAAGATTGAATAATCATCGTTTCGTGGGGCAGTAATTCGCCACCCACAGAAACATTATGTTCTTTAACCATTAGATGGAGGTGTGTGTAAGTCTAGGTAGAATACATATCATAACAACATCATAGTATATTTAGGATAATTTTTTTATTAAGGGAACAAATAATAAGAAGATAGTGGTGAGTGAAGAAGGAAAATAAAATAATGAAACTTGGGAGAAGACATTACCTCTAAATTGTGTAACTCTTTTTGATTTGAGCCAAAGGATTCCTTAGAAAGACTTCTGAACAAAGTGATACTTCTAGAAGTAATAGAGGGATTTGTAGAGATAATATGAGCAGAAGTTGGATGAGCCAATAGCTTGAGAGGCATGGTTAAGGGGGTGGAGTTGGGAGCATTTTATAAGTGGGAGGAAGGTCACTTTTGGAAAGTCTTGAAATGTTACTTTATTATAAAATGATTTTCGTATTTTAAAGGACCCACAATGATATGTTTTTAGGAAAAGGTTATAAGGGTTAGAAACCCACCCATCCAATATTTTTTATACAATTTTATGTCTTATACTGTACCATATCTTAACATTTTATTTAAATCATTCATTAATGAGGTAATCACTGCATTATCATGGTGTCAAAAATAAATGTATTTATTTAATGTCTAAAAATTATGAAAAAAATACCATGATGTAGGAAATACTATTAAAATTATAATGACTATTTATAGTCTAAGATATCATTTATTGAAACAAAATTTAAATTGTTTTACTTAGGATATACATACCATTTTTATATTTCTCTTCTTTTTAAAAATAATGTCATAAATGTCACTATCACACCCATGTGACTCCATGGGCCCTCAAGTTCGGTAAAACGATTCCCATGGTCTTCCATGACTCAAAAAAGAGGATTTTGACATATGTTGGTGTCATTTTATATTATTATGATATTATTTTATTATCCTTTACTACCCTATTACTAATTTATCACGATAATTAATGATAATTGTTATCGTTACTATTCAAAATGTCCAAAAACAAGAGTCTTAATTACATAATTTGGATCTTCTAATCCCAAATATGGAATTGATTTTACCAAATTCTAAACATAGAAATTGATGTAATTAATTTAAAAATAATTCCCGTTTTCAAAACAAATAGTGGTTTTTTAACAAACAATATCTATCAAAATATTAATACTTGTTTATGTCCATTTTCAAATTGAAATTAATTCTACTGACCACCATTGGATTAAATGGTAAAAATATATTATAATTTCACTTTAAACTCAATTAAAAATATAATATAACCATATAAATAAATTATATTAAAAATAAGGCTTTGAATTAAAATACAACATTTTTCAATATTCATAAAAAAATGAACTTTATCGGAAAAATACCAAAAATTTACACAATGTAAATTTTTATTTCTTGATTAAAAAGAAGGATTTTAGTTTGTCATATATAACATATAAAAGTGAAAAAAAGTATATATAAAAAGAGTTTTCCATCAAAAGGCACTAAATTGACCTTTTAAAGGATATTAGAATATTTATGCTTAAAATTGGAATCATTCGCATTTTAACCCCCTATAATTTTTTTGGATAATTGTTAAAATATTTAACAAACATATATAATCATTTTGTAGTTATTTCTATTCATTACTGCCATTACAACGGCTAGTCATTTACTACTATTTAATATAATATTATTATATTATTAGTGTGCAACGTAAGATTTCAAAGAAACTCATTGTTGTGTATTGGGTATGCCATCAAACATAGCATCCACATTAAAGTAATATTAATATTTTATTCACGAATATTAATAAATATAAAAATGTAATATTCTTTATTTTACTAGGATATTACATATAATACCAAATACGCTCATTAAATAATCACTTTAAAACATAAAATATTATCCAATTATTGGTAATGTGGGTATATTTATATTGATTAACCTTATCATCAGATCCATAAATAATTCTTCACATTCCTTTTTGTAGAAATACTTTTCCCATTTATTTGTTAGCTTAGATTTCTTGATAATCAATAGAAATTTTTTACAAAATGTAAATAGTATATAATAATTCCATGAAAACAATATATTTCTATAACCCTAGAGGGTGTGGTCAATTACACAAATGCATTTTTTAAGTGTTTATATAAATTACCTCACTGGTGATCATGTGGACCAATAATACAGCTTTATGCATCCAAAAGTAAAACATTATTAACTTGGTTTACAAATCCTCCTTACATGATATATCCTTCATATGCCATAGATATTCTTCATGTTCCTCCTTTATATTGGATTATATGTGAATATAATGGATAAAAACTACCAAAAAGATGTCATAGTAATGTCTAAAAACTGCATTCATCCAATGAATTATTATTTCAATGAAATTACTATGTCTGAATGGAATCTCTATAAATTCAAAGTTCCTATACCTTGTATAAAATACATCCTTCTAAGAATATTCATTATTCACTATTAGTGAATCATATACAGAACAACAATCAAACATTGAGAAGTACATAGCTACTCATATATGACCAATCAAGTTATAAATCCTTCTAAGATGATAATTTTTCATTATAGTGATATTTCTGAGTTCTTGATAATGGACACATAGCTGCTTTGATCCATAATTCTTTTTTATAAAGAGCATTGGCGCACCCCAAGGTTATGAACTATGGTTTATGAACCTTTTCCCAAATTATCTTGAGGATTCTTCTTTATCTCCCAGAGTTCAATAGGATTCATCCTATATGTACGCATTGAGGTCAGAGTATCTCTTTTTATGAGTTATATTGACAACTCTACTTCACAATCTGGGGATGTCTGAGTTACTCTTTAGGAAAAATCATCACTATATTCCGACATGATAGAAATTTCTTCAAGGTTGATTAATTTATTTGACTCAATTTTTAGAGTGAGTTATGCTTCCTCAAATTAAATCAACACCCTAAGAATTGATGGTTTTTCAAAAGTAGATTCAGGATTTTTTGAGCATTTTTTGTGGAGCGTGGGATAGTTCGGAATATGAAATGAATTCTCCATTTCATGAAATTTGATGGGTGCTCTATATTATGATAACCAATCCATCCCTAGTATAGTGTTAAATTATAAAAAAGGACGTATTACCATATACATTGGTATAATCATCCAACATACTCCAATACGAGATTATTCAAATAATTGGTTTTTAATGATTTCCCCACTATGTGTTATTATGGATATCTAGATTATAATATTTTGGTTCATTGATTATATAGTTCTATAAATCATGAACGATATAAAATAATGAGTAGAACCAAAATCAATGAATACTTTTTCCACTCTTTATTGAAGAGTAAGTGTAACTTGTATGACCGTGTTATCATTCTCTACATCCACAGTAGTGATTGAAGAATCCTTCCCATGCTAATTTGGATTTGGTGGATAATGAAGCGGATTACCATCAAGGAATATTGGTTTAGTTCAGTTTCTTGTATATTTCATTTTCTACATAAAATTATAGTAATGGAACATGGGTGGTTCTCTCTTTTCCATGACCACATTTTCAGGACTTCTCATGTATTTTGGATATTCATGAGTTTGGTGGCCTTCTATCCGACACATGGAACATTCCTCCTTGCTATAAAAGAATTTCTCATGATTATTCTTCTCACATTATTGAATTTTGTGTGGTTCTTTTTTATTTAATAATTTCCCATTATATCCAACATATTTAAACATTATATTTAATTTCATATCACGAAAGTGATGGGTTCATTTTTAAACACCATCTCCACTCTGAGAGAACATAAAAAAACACATTATCCCAAAGTATAAAATTCATGTACCTTCTGATGGTGTGGTTTTAGAAAACTAAATAATATTTTTACTTTTTAATCATTGATGATAAAAAAACTGATGCATATCATGAAATCCTTGATAAATTTTCTTCATAAGCAACAATAGATTATCTTCTCTTTTTGTTAGGTTCAAAGAATTCTATATCTATCATTGTTCAATGATTCTAAGGGAAAAACTTGTTAATATACATTATTACAATATATTCCCACTTAATATCTTAAATTTCATCCCTAAACATGTTGTTATTAATCAAATCCCACTATTGATCGTCCTATACATCTAGTAAATAAATAGTGAGATTCAACTTCTCAATCTTAGAAAAATGATGAAAGGAAAAGAACATCTCCAATAAGATGATCCATTATTATTCTTATAATAGAATAGAATATATACTAAATTTTGGTGGTAATTTCCAAATTATACACTCGATAGGTAGCTCATATCTCTTAGGTGAAGGTGGATGTTCCATAGTATTCAGGTTATTATTCACAACTATAGACAATTGGGAAAGAATTACCATGAAATTTTGAACTCTGCCCCTAATGCAGTTGAATTTTAATTCAGGAAATCACTACATGGCACCACACATGGGTAGTTGGTCAGGTTTATCCTAGTTCCCACAATTTTCAAAAATAGAAAAGTTAGAAAAAAAATAAGTCAACAAGCCTTGAATAAATAATATATTCCTCGAAGCATTTATTTATAAATGAAATTTCTTATTGGATCCTTATTTTTAGTATTATTTAAATCAAATATTCTTGGGTGATTAATTATAATTATAATTTTACTATTGGGGTTTTAGTATATTTTTCTATCCCTAGTTCCAATTTTAAATAGACCATCCTTTAATAATAGTTACAATGGCACTTATTTTTCATTTATATCTTATTAAATCATATTAAAGGAAAACTACATAAAATAATTACACAATTAAGATTCATAATTTTACTGAAATGGGAAATTAAGGACCATAAATAAAATTTAAAAAATAAATCATAATAATTTATTTAATTCCTTATTCTCTAGCTTCTTATTTTTCCTTTAATTATCCTTAGTACATGTAATCATCTAATGGTATATATCAAAATAGTCTAATCTAGAATCCCAGTAAAAGGTTGGATATGAACATGAATCAATATGAAATGGGGTAAAAATAATCATAATATAATCATTATAATGATGAGTGGAATCATTAGAGAATGGAATAGGATGAGGAAATGCAAAAAAAGGAAACATCATGTTTTAGTGGTAAAATGCCACACTTAGTTTTCAATAAATCTATCAACTTATTCACACATATTACACTTTTATCACATGATATACCACATTACACAATGAAATTGAGTGTTATATAATTATTTTCACACTTTTCACATCATAACATTCTCATTGTGCTATATAATATTCGGTGCACTAGTCACATCATATCATTTACATTATCATGCATTCCACATTGAATGTTTAAAAATATTAGACATTAAATAAACCATGGAAAGTAATTTAGTTAATTTCAAAAATTATAAATTTATCATATATGGATTCACAAATGAAATATGGAAAACAATAATTAATATAAGAATCATAATCCCTATGTGATGTAGAAAAGACCTCATAAGGTAAAAGGTTTGTTTTTTAAAGATGGTTTATTTTAGAAAACATAGTGTTTTTCATAAACTCTAGTAGAAATAATTTTTATCACAATATTGGTAAAATAATTATGTATAAATTATATTTAAGGAACATCCATATTTGAAATGGGGTGGATGTGGTAAATCCTAATTAAATAGACTTGGGTTCGAGAATTCCCATTACCATATGTTTGAATTCTTCCTTAAATTTAATTCCCTAAATATTCATATTAGAGTCATTAATTAACAAATCCAAAACCATTTTTTAAAGAATTTGATTCATTATTATTTTATAGAGTCCTTTTATGTGATTTTTGATTAGTTTTATAGTTTAATATAAATTTTCATTAGAATTATTTTTCATGGTTTTCATGATAAGTTCACTAGTATAAATGAGTGGAAGTTCATGTAAAATGAGGATAAATATCCAAAATTGTATATATATTTTATTAATGATATTATAGATGCGTAAATTATCATATAAATAATCTCGTTATATGTAATGGGGATGAATATTTATATAAATGTTAATAATATACAGTTTAGGTTAATTTTTGTGTTTTTTTTATGTCAACGAACTCTTTTTGTTTTATCATTTAGTATTACGTATAAATGTTAGATCTAGAACACATATAGGGTTATATAATAGTCATTAAATTTTTTTCAAACCATTAAATGTTTAAATTAATATCAATTATGGAATTTGAGGAAAATTAATGTAAAACCCCCATAATATCAGAAAATTTTATAAAAATGATTTTCTAAATATGATTAATTTAAATCTTAATTAAAATAATTATTTACATGGAAATTATTTATTTTAAAATTATAACTAATTTTATATAATATTGAGAAATTACTAAATTTTTCAAATATTTTTTTTAATATTAAGACATAAAAATACAAATTTTTTGATACATTTTATGAAAACAAATTTTATATTAAATTTGTAAATAAATTATCAATTTGTTTTTAAATATTTACCACTTACAAAAATTCAAAAAATAAAATAATTATTTCTAAATCACTTAATTACTCAATCTATGATATATTTATACTATAATTTCATATATAATATAATTAAATTTTATTTATATTTTCATTGTTGTGTTTACTATTCATTTAGAAAGTTTACTATTCATAAGGTTCCTATTACAATTCTTAGGGTCAACATACTATTTCACTGATATTAATTTATTAACTTTTAAATATACTTCATATTTCATTAAATTTTTTATAATGTTATAATTAGGGTACTTAATTGATTATATGAGATTTATAATAAATGAAATTAAAATATGATGGGAGAAAATCCAATTACAATATTGTGGTTGATTATAATATTTTTTTTCATGTTTCTACTGGAGTTGGGAGTGAACCATAATGTTTTCCAACTTTCCCAGCTCTATTAGGATCTTCATGATGACCCCCACATCATTGACTTGGGAGAGTGTGATAATAAGGACGACACAACCTTCAAGGAGAATATCGTTGTGATCCAAACCAGTTATAGAAGGTTATATGAGCATAATGAATTCCCCTAGTTCAGGTGGCATGGAGGCATTATGGTGTATAGGTGATTACTTTCTAGTATGATACATAGATGTGAGCCCTGTACCCTTAGTTGTTTTCTGATTTACCTACTCTTTCATCATTTCCATATGATCTACTATATAGACCTTTGAGTTTTATGAAATATTTTATTTTCCCCATGAAATTTCCGTCTCGTGTGTGGTGTTTGAAAATGTGTTGACATGAGAAAAATCTACGATTTCATTCATAATCAAGACACTTTTTATTACAGTGTGATTAAACATAATGTAGGTGAGTTAGGTAAACCAGTAGAAGATAATATCACGACATTGAGTGTTAAATTATATTATTCTTCTATTGGTAACTATTTATTGTTTTTGCTTTATAAGATTTTTGGTTAGCGAGTTTGATTTGTCTTGGTGTTTTTGGAGTAACATGATCCTTTAGTGGTATCTCGAGTGATAGTTGTTCTATCCCTTCCACTCTCTTCCTCAAAGATGGTTTTGAGTTATGAAGGTTAATAATAGTTTTATAGGTATATAATGTAACATACCATACCTTTTAGACCATTACATTAAAAAAAAAATTTTTGAGGTGTCTGGGGGTAGTTAGCAGTGTCTTCAGGACACATGTTTCAATCCAACAGTGTGTTATTTCAAATGTTTTATAAATTTTCATATTTCAAATAGAAGTTCTTCATGTCTACAGTTTATTCAAGTGGTACCTATTAATGGTTTTATGTCATATTGGATATGATTCATTTATTAGTGATTCATTGGAAGAGAATCACTATAGGTGAATTATCTGGAAGAGACTCACTGGTGGTGAATCATATAACCAAGACTCAATGACAGTGACTCACTGGTAGAGACTCTATGGAAATGACACATTGCTGGTAACATGATGGTGGTTAATCTCTAGTATGAGTCAATCTAGGTTACTCTCTAGGTGTTAATTATCTCAGTGGTGTTTGTTATTCATTTCAAAAAAAATTAAATTTGGAAAATTTACAAATTTTTCAAATTTTTCTATTTTTAATTTTGTTTTGATAAAAAAAATTAGTTTAATAGAATATTATAGGTTTTTTACCCTTTCTAAATAATAATAAAAATATCATTAATTTTCAAAAAGTTCTGCATACTTCTAAATGTTGAAAAAATCTTGTTTTAATGAAATATTCATCAAAATGTCAACTAATCAATTTTAACCTGGTATGTTTTTTGTCTAATCATTCTACAGAAGACATATTCACTGTTTTAGGTCCATATTTATTCTTTATACATTGATTTTCCAATATCATTCTACTGAAGAGTCCTAAAATGTGGTGCTATAGTTTTTCTGAGACCCCCCTTGAAGTAGTTTCCTCATGTATACACCCCATGATTTAGTGTAACAAGTTTGTGAAGAAAGATTATTTATTCTATATAGGATTTCTTTCATATTACTTGATTTTATATCAGTTGGCATGAGTATATAAATGATAATCCTTGTGTAGAGAGTATTTTATATATTATAAAAGGTAATTTAATTCTTCTATAATAAAATAAAGGGTTAGGGTAATGTGGTGATTTATATGACCATTTTATTGTTATTTATTGATCTCATGAATTTTATAATATATTTTACCCACTTTAAATTTGGGTAATTGGAGGTCCATTTGTGTTATTTCATATTTTGAACTACGGAATGCTTGTTTTTTGGAAAAGGAAAAACACATAAAATATAATTGTCTTATCACATATTTTTTGTTAATAAAATATATTCTATAGAATCATAGAATTTCTGTGATGACAACCTTAACTAACAATTTGGATTTGAATGAAATATCCCTTGTTAAATATTATCATATTCTATTTTTTGGTGTTTGGTGTGGAATGTGTTTAGGCCATGGATGATATATTTTTATATAGTGAGTTTGTGATGGTTTTGTGTTTTGTAGTGGGGGCTTTGGTGGAATATAGTTTTAGACATGGTTGTCGGTTTTTTCTATCTAGTACAAGTTGTGTGTTGTTTTATTTTAGGTTATCCACCAGTATGGATGGGGAAACAAATAATGATAAGGAAGTAGAATTATTATATGATAATTATTTGAACTATATATATAATGGAATGAGTTGGTAACATAGAATCTAGAAAAAATTTTAATATTAATTAATGTTTGCAAATGAATTTTGCATTTTGTTTTTTTTTGTATGGTGTTATGCATTTTTAGGAGTCAATAATTTGGGGAATACATGAGTAGGATGATGTTTTGTTTTTAAACCCATATGTGTTGATTGTTTTCATTTATATATATATATATATATGTCTAAACATTTTATGTTCGTGTGGTCTCTATAAACTCTCCACCCTTATCAAGAACTATGTGTCGACACCCACATATTCTTATGGGGTAGTGTCTTTCCCAACATCATAGTTAGAGGATTGTTGGATGGAAACCATATCATCCCTGATTTGTCTTATATGAAATGATTTCCCATGTTTCATTGGCAGATTTGGGTTATGGTGTCTCTTGTGACTTTATAATGAGTTGTGGGGTGTTGTCCCATGTGTATTCAGGATGAAATGTGTTTTGATGTCCCATGAATCTTAAATATGAGATGTGTTGTGATGGCATAGGTGTGTGGGAATAATTTTATGTGTTGTGAGGAATCATTTTTTTGGGTGTGGAATGATATGAGGTGTGTCTATGGTGCGTGAATGAATGATCTGATGTGATATATTTGGAAGAGGTGTGAGTGGCAATTCATTTTGAGTTTGGGAGTGATAACATCTAATCAATTGGAAAGTGATGTGTGGTATTCTATTATTGATGTGCTTTATATTATATTATATAATTAGGATTAATTATTTGGTGTGTGATCCTTTATGAGGTTGGGTTTATCGTCAATCATCCAGTTTTGTGCTCTGTGTTTCTTCTATATCTCATGGATTTATTAGTATGTTTCTTCCATGTATGAATGATAATAGTTGGTTTTACTACTAAGTATAATTGAATTCTAACCCAACATATATAAAATATATTTTAATGTCTCAATGAGTGTTATGTTGACTATGTGTGATGTTAATCACTTCGACATTCAGACAATTGTTGTGTTTCTATTGTATATTGATTTTTGGTATTTACATGGTAGTGTTTTAGTGGCATCTTTTCAATTTACCAATGCATTGTCATATAGTTATTTTTTATTTTATATATTTCATGGAGTTGAATTTTTCTGATATATTTTATATCTTGATATTGTTTCCATAAAAAGGGTAATCCCTTCGGCATTGTTTTATTTGTAAACCATTAGAGCAGGTATCCAACTTGGTTCCTTATATAGGCGGGCCTCGGGGGTCATTATCTCCCATTCTTAGTTTCCTACATAGGAGGGGTATCATTGGAGGGTCGGGTCCGTGATATGAAACTCTTTATTCAAATAATGTTCCTGGAATCAATTAAAATTTATTTTTTGCCTCAAATCCCAAAAAAATACCATAAAATATTGGAATCTAATCAACCATACCAATTAATTATTTTATATTATATAAATATGATCAGGAAAAAAATATTATTAATAGAAATTATGTGTTCTACCATTGAAACATTATAGTCCATGAAACTTATAATATAGTTCCATGTATATCTTTTTCATAATATAATGACAAAATACATGGTGATTTTATAGATTTCTATTCCGTTATGATTATTGGATGTGAAATCCCCAGAGCATTTTGACTCTTTGCATTAGTGTTTTGGCTTACCATGCACGGAGATAAAAAATCAACAATATATATCTCATTACTATGCCCCAAAAAATATTTTATCAAATATCTATAAATATTTTTACTTATAATATAAATTGCTAATGAATAATTACCTGCATCTAATATCATATATTTTTTAGAACCTGTTATGTAATTAATAACAAAATAGATCTTCAAAAAGAAAATTCCCTCAAAATTATGGTTATTATTAAGAAACTTTCGGACATTGGTCATCACTAAAAAAATATTTTGAATAATTTATAATAAAATGGATTGATAGTTGAACACTTATTTGAAAAATATATTATTTTTCCCATATAACATGATTTCTATATCCATACTATTAAAATTCATGAATGCAGTTCAATTTTTGAAAACAATCCTAAAGAATATATAAGGATTCATTGAACACAAATCAGAAACCACCATGTTTTCCATAATATTGTTGTAATGCATTGAGCCTTGACAATCAATTGTCAACTCCAGCCATCTTTTCTGGTAAATTTATTTCTCTATCTATGTGAATATATAAATTGATCATTTATTATCAGCATATATATCACAATATTATCCATAGTGATAATTCCCCTAAATCTTTAATTAAAATATGACATCATCTAACTCCAAATAATGAATTTGGTCATGTTACTAAATAAACATCAATTTTCATGAGGTATGAAATACCACTATATCATTATGCATGATGACAGACACTAACACCTTATTCAATACACTATTATATATTTTAAACACATATAATCAATAGTATAATGTAACCATTTTCTATCTCTGTAACCTTCTATTTAGTTCCATAACAAATTCATCACACTCATAAATACAAAGGAACACGACTCCCTTTCGAGTTAAAAAATATTTATTGTTTAGATATTCATGTAAAATAATCCACAATACATTAATAATATCCATCTAATCCAAATAAGATTAGACTCAATTCATGGTCGTAGGCCGTGACAATACTTTAATAGCATCCTTCTTTGATGGACCTACCAATAGACCTTATCGTAAGAATATATAGCCTAAAAAATATACTTCTTATTGATAAAAATAATCCTATATAAATTTTCCATAAAATTTATCCTTAATTGGTGTCCTCATTATAATTGTAAAATGATATTCAAAATATTATTTTCATATTTAATAGATTGTTATAGCATATATAAAGACTAACAACAATTGAAAAAAGTTTGTATCTCTAGAATTTACTAATTTCATCCAAAATGATATCATCGACATTATTTAAATTAAATTTTATCACTATATACTCATAGATTACCATCCTTTTATGATATTTTTCACCGGTATATTATTGTTCTTATGCATGCATTGTTGATATCCATAATAATGTTCAATATTTTAAAATTATTTTTTACTTTGTAGTTGATCAAATAATTTTTCAATATGGGGTAAATAATATTTGTTGTTGATATTTATGTTTTCATCAACTGATAATCAATACAAAATTTCAAATATCAATATATTCTCTAATTATATATATTAGGTGCACCCCACTGTGATCAACTAGGACAAATAATTCCAATATCTCTATTCTATTGGAGTTTCATCATAAATTTTTGGAAATAAATCAAATCCATTCTATTGGGACAAAATTATATTGGTGTGGAACCGACATGATTTCTTCTTGGATGTTTATGTGATGATTTCAAGGAAGACGTCATGTTTCTACAATAAAGGCACCTAGAAATTGTATCACAATAGTAATATCATATATGTTTATTTTCTCTATATTAATATATGTAAAATACCCCTTATCGATGGGAATAAAGACACATTTATTTTATATTTTTTCTGACATAAGTTCATATTCATCATTGAAATGAAATAATATCATATGTTGGATCAAAATATTAATCATAACATCTAATACTGTCAAAATTAAGTGGGATTTATATAGTAAAATATTGTTTTTCCCTATGATCACTTCAAATTCAACAACATGTATAACAATATTATTTATTGAAAGAAAATTCCTAAAAACATCATCTATTGAAAATTTATAGGCTTTTGATGAAATTGTCAATACATAGGGGGTTTTCACTAATAATACTAATTTTAATCATAGAGGTTATGAAATGAAATTGTACAAAACTATTAATTATAATAAAAAATAATTCATTAACATTTGATAATTCCTCTTACATCCTCCCTATTATCACTCAAACGTCAATAGATTATTAATACCCAAACTGTTATCATCATTATAATTTAATTTTAATATTGAACCAAATATATAATAAGATGTCCAAACTAAGAAAAATTATTATAATTCCTTCACTATTTAGGTTTATCCTTCATCATTCATGGTCATTATCTTTCAAAATTATTTATTACATTTTTTATAGATTTTTTTTTTCTAAATATTTCTTCTTTAAAAGGGAATTCCCCTGTGTGGCGTTTTCGAACCCTCAACACAAAGAAACCCCCCTACCCACGAATAGATACTATAGTGAACCAAAAATCTCTTTAATATATACTTTTTTTAAAGGTAGGTTCTGGTCAAAAGACCAAAACTAAGAAATTTATTCAAAAGAGAAAGTCATAAACGAGTTACAACAGACGGAAAGAGGGCAATTTTCTAGAATCCTTAATAAAATCAGGAATAAACTCTAGCGGGAGTTCATTCATCCAAGTGATCTCATGAGAGACTCCCATGTTGGAAAGTTCATCCGCGACCATATTAGCCTCCCGATAGGTATGCGTGGCAATAAAATTGAGGTCATTGAGCGTAGCGAGGCAATCCATCCATCTGGGGGTGAGAGGCCATGCCAGATGAACATCACCCTTCCAGATGGCTTGCACAATGGTAGTGGAATTGATCTCGATCCAGATATTCTTCTAGTTGAAGCGCTTTGCATAGGAGATGGCATGAATGGTAGCAATCATCTCGGCCTCCAGTGTAGAAGCAGTTCCACAGCTTCCAAAGAAACATCCAAGGATCCGGTCTTGATGATCTCTAAAGATTCCCCCGCATCCAGTAAGACCAGGATTGCCCTTTGAAGCTCCGTCCACATTTACTTTAATCTAACCAGGAGCAGGTTTCTTCCAGAAAACTTCAATAGTGTATCGAGGTTTCGGGAAAATACCTTTGACGCCAATTTGGCGAAGGGTTTCAAAATCTATGGTAGAATTGTCACAACAATCCTTTTGTATCATAGCCGCTTCCCTCATAGCTAGTAGAATCCGCATTTTACCATAATTAATATTAAATGAATTATTGTTGAAAACAGAATCATTTCTACCGTACCAAATAATATGCATAAGCTCCGCAATAGCCGTTAGAAAAATATTCTTGATTTGAGGAGATCTTGGGAATTCCAACATTCTTTTCAGTTGAGAGAGAATAAATGTATCTAAAAGCCATCTACAATAAAAAAAGTGAAAAATGTAATGCCAAAGGTCCATAGCAGTATCACAAGATAAAAAAAGATGATTGATGTCCTCGCAATGTTGGTTGCATAATCTACATTTAGAGCAAAGGCTAAAGCTGTAGGATTGCAGGCAGATATCAGTTGGAATTTTTTGATGAGCAATACTCCACATAAGGGTAAGGCGAGAAGGCTTAATCCAAGCATTATTGAGGTTAGAAACCCAATTAAAATTTTCACCCTTATTAGGGAATTGATAGCGATAAAACTTTTTAGAGTCTAACAGGACATTATGAGCAGGTTCCCAAACAAGGAGATCCTCATTGGAGGTTAAATAATAATTATCCACAATCCCCTTGATAGGATCCGGAAGTTGAGAATCAAGGGAATTGATCATCTCTCTAATAGAGAAATTTGAATTATTATGAGAAAAGGTATTTGGAATATCAGTAATGAGAGGGTATCCAGTCCAGTTATCAAACCAGAAATTTAAAGAAGCTTTTTTACTAACAAGCCATCTAGAATTTTCCATGATAGAGTGAAAAGAAGATTTGATTGAAGGCCAGATAGAAGAAGTCATATAATTAGAAGAGCCAGACTTAAGCTTATCAAGGAAGCGGTTTTTGAGGAATCTCTTGGAGAGAGAGTTATTATGAATGAGGGACCATGTGAGTTTGGCTTGAAGAGCCTCATTAAAAATTTAAAGATTCTTAATACTGATTCCTCCATTTTCAATAGGTTTACAACAAGTGGCCCAAGAAACTGTAACTAATTTCTTTCCAGAGTACTTCCACTCTAGATGAAATTCTTGATAGCTGTATTAAGTTTTTTTATCAGCCCCAAAGGCCATTTGTAGACCATCATGGAATAGAAAAGCTTAGAGACAATAGTGGATTTCACAAGGCAAATTCTTCCAGCCATAGAAAGGGATTTACCTTTCCAGGAAGAAAATTGATTTAGAGTTTGATCAACAAGGCTAAGAAAATAACAAGCGTTGGGCCGACCCTAGAACAGTGGAACACCAAGATAAGTAAAAGGAAGGGATCCTTCCTTTATCCCTAAAACATTGGTGATATGAGATTTCCTATTAGAGGGGAGGTTTTTACCAAAGTAAATGAATGATTTTTTCCAGTTAATGCATTGACCAGAAATCTCCTCGTAGTGAGAAATGATGGATTTAAGGTTATTGACATTTCTTTTATCTCCCTGAAGGAAAAGGATAATATCATCGGCATATAGCAGGTGAGAGGGAGCATGAAGATTCCTGGAAGCAATGATAGGTTTGAGTCTGCCTTCCTCAACATTTAGGGAGAGCAGTCTACTAAGATAATCTTCGGTGATAGAAAAAATGATCGCAGAAAGTGGATCACCTTTCCTAACACCTTTAGAGCATTTGAAATAACCCCTTGGTGAGCCATTAATAAGCACAGAGATGTTTGAAGAGTTGAAGATGATTTTAATTTTATTAATAAAGGAGTCATTGAAGCAAAAACTGGAAAGGACCTTAAAAATGAAGGTCTAGTCAATCGTATCAAAAGACTTAGTGATGTCAAGCTTAAGAGCAATGTTCCCACCTCTAGTATTTCTATTCAATAAATTTGTGGATTCAGTGGCAAGGAAAATACAATCTTGTATAGATCTACCCTTGATGAAACCAAACTAGTTCCAGTAGGCAATTTTGATACTAATATTAGAAATCCTATTAGCATGAATCTTGGTGATAATTTTAACAAGAGAATTTAAGAGGGCAATGGGACGGAAGAGGTGAATTTCATCCGCATTATCAACTTTAGGAATTAGCGTGAGGAACTGATAGTTGAGAGTGTCTGGAAGAACACCTTTTTCAAAGAAAGATTTAACTATGTTGCAGACATCATTTTGAAGGACATCCCAATGTTTTTTATAGAAACCATTGTTGAAACCATCGGGGCCCGGGGCACTGTCTGGGTTTAGACCAAAAATAGTATCCTTGATCTCAGAATCAAGAGGGATGTAGTTAAGCAAACAGTTATCCTCAGAAGTCACCATACAAGGAATAATTTTTGGAAGGATATCTTTTTTAATGCTAGGACCATTGAAAATTCCAGTGAAGTATGAAACAACATAATTTTCAATTTGTTCCTTAGACTCAATGATTTTACCCTCAACTCTTAAGCAAGAGAGAGGCTTACAGGTTTTCCTAATCCATTGCAGAGAGTTGTAAAATTTGGTGTTTCTATCCCCATCCTTGATCCATTTAGCTCTGAAGATTTGCTTTTTTAAATTATCCTTAATGTTTAGAAGAGAGATCAATTTAGTAGAGATGGTGATTTCATCCTGGGGGTCAGAAATGAATGATGTGTTGTTAACATGAAAGAGGGACAGATCCTTTTCTAAATCTTGGATATCTTTGTCAATTAAAGCTGTTTTATCAGAACACCATTTTTCAAGAATGTTCTTTAGATTTTTCAACTTAGTGGTGCAAACAAAAGCATCCCTGTGATTGCCCATATTAGTCCAGGATGAATTTATAAGAGAGACATAATCCGAGTTAGAAGACCAGGCCAAATTAAATCTGAAAGTAAAGGAAGGTTTCCGAGAGTTTTAAGGAAAGCTGACTAAGATCGGATGATGATCAGAAGCAAGTTTATTAAGGGTGGAACAGAAGATCTTGTTATAATTATCAAGAGCAGATTCATTAGTGAAGGCTCTATCTAGTTTACTCGCCACCACTCGGTTGTAGTGGTGTCTGTACCAAGTGAATTGGGCACCAGTAAGGTTAATCTCAATGAGATTATTATTTTCAATGGCAGCTTTAAATTTCCTGGCAGAGATAGAGGAGAAAGAGTGCCCAATTTTTTCAGAGGGGGAGAAAATAGCATTAGAGTCCCCATCCAAAACCCAGGGATCTTGAATCATGATATTGATGTCATAAATCTCCTTCTAAAGAGATCTTCGATCAAGGTAATTATTCTTGGCATAGACAAAAGTAATGAAGATGTGAGAGCTACCAAGGTAAAAATTGCACGTCAAAGCTTGTGCATAGAGACTAAAGATATTAAAATTTTGCAAAGAGGAGTGGAAGAAAATCCAAAGAGATTCCATATAACCATTGTTACAATCACTCAAGAAAGAGAAACCAAGGTTACCCAGGTGCGTGAACTTAGGGGAAAAATTGACTTTAGGCTCAGCAATAGCAATCAGCATGGGACGATGAGTAAAAATAATACGCTTCAAAACATTAAGGGTTCCAGGGTTTGCAATCCCCTGACAATTCCAATATATAATATGCATAATTATTTACCTTTTGGGTTTGACCCCGCTTTCTTTTTATAAAAATCACTTTTGACCTCTAGTTTTCCTAGGGGAAGTGGTTTTGCTGGGAGAGCAGATTTTATCCTTTTTGGGCATAGGAGACTCAGGATTGGAAGTATTACATCCTGCCTTAATTTTATGAGTAGATAGCACACAAACAGGCTTGAGAACCGAGCCTGGAATCAAAAGATCTAGGTCTGAAACAGAATTGGTCACCAAATCAGGAGGACATCCATCCAAGACAGCGATCTCCTGATGATCAGGATTTGCTTCAGAAGGTTCGTAGGTTGATGGATTTACATCAACCACATCATTTGTAGTATCATTAGACACATTGACACATAAACAACTATATTATATGTGATATTTATCATATCCCTCTTTATTCATAAGAAATGATAACATTCATTGAAATATTATACATAATACCTTTATTCATAACCTAGGGATTGGAAATATAATATAGGGTGAGAAAAGAATCTAATTAAGGGTAAAAGGGAGATATTAATCACCGAAAAATCATAACATAAGAACAAGGGTATAAAATAAGATCATTACATAAGAGACAAATTATTTATAGATCAATGATAAATAAATAGTGTCATTGATTTATTCATCACTTTTCATAATACATGAATCCAAAAGTAATTAGATAATAGTATCCCTAATGGAATAAAATTATCGTAATTCATATATTTGTGTCATAAAATAAGAATATAAAATAATTTCCCAAGTATTTTATGCTCATTAACAAGGATATCATAATTAAATAGGCTTACTCCCCTAACCATTAAAAATTCATGATTCTATAAGAGGACTATCATTGTGAAATATACACTTTCAGAATTGCATTCACTAAAAAATTTTCCTCTATATATCTCAATAAATATCAATATTTTACCAATAGATTAGGAGATATAGGAACCAACTATAAAGGAATAAAAATAATAAATATGTGATCCATAATATTATACAACATTCATCATATAAAAACCAATAAAAATAAATTGGTGTTATAATCGGTTAAAATTAACATAACTCATTGAAGATAAATTTGTTTTGTAAATATTTCATCATATCGTTATAAATTAACTGGTATAAATGAAATTGGTTTCAAAAAATTATTTTCATTATAAAATAAATCTTCAAAGAGAACTAATAAGGATTATAAAATTAAAAAAATTTACAAATAAATTTAATTTTACATTAATTATTTTCATTATAGATTTAAATTGATGTCGAAAAATCACAGGGAACAATACTTGAGTAATGAAACATTCAACATCCAAAATAATAATTATAATCTGATTTTTTATCAAATATTTTAAAAAAATATTTTCCTTTTAAATAATATATGAAAACTTTGATTAAATTAATAAATATTTTATTTATTATGATGATGGTAATTTCTATTCTATTAATACATGTTAATATAATGATTCCATCTATGTTTTCTATAAAATATAAAAAAAATAATCGTTCCTAAAAATAGAAGAGTTTTCCAATTAATATAATTTTTAAAAGTAATAAAATGGGTAATAATAAAAATGTTTCTTACATTATTTGTTTTTAAAATCACTCAATTGAATGTTTTTTGAAAAACTATACATAAAAAAAAATTATTTTTCATCAAATCCATATAAAATGTTGATTTTTTTAAAATGTTTTCTTTCTATTTCATACAAAATGAGTTCAAAATAGACTCAAAATTTTTTATTTCATTAGATAACAAATGTTAAAGAAAATTCCTGACTTCCATGAGGGATATATATTAATATTTATTCATCAAAACTAAATCATAATCAACCCAAATAAATTATGAGGTTGTAACATAAAATCATTACATCTTTGGGATCATTAAAATTATAAGACCCATGAAATAATGACATTAAATTAAACATTAAATATAATGTGAATAATATAATCAATGATAAAACATGTAACAATTTAATCATGTACACATCATAAAATAATATAGGTTCATAACATAACATGATTATCAATGAAAATAATTTGAGACAAAATTCCATAACCACAAGTATCAACATTATTCATACACACTCTCAAAACATATATAAAATATATATATATATTATACATGTCTGATAGAAACTTTTTTATATATATCATACTCTATATGAATTAATTATACAATTTTATAATATTTTTATTAAAAATTCGTTGTTAAAATATCTATTATCGATAATACAAATATTATTTTTCATTTATGTTTTTTTGGTTGTTTTGAAACACAGACATTGATAATTTCACATAAAATCCTTGAATTTTATCCATTATATCAATATAAAAAATTATAATTATATAAATTTTTAGATTCATCCATAAGTATTTGATATATAAAATATAATTACAATGTTCATGAAGACAGTAAGTCTTTCATATGCATGAACGAGAATACAAATTTCCCAATAAATGGAAAAATAATGTTAAATAATATATGAACATTGTATGATCATTTATTTTACATATTTTCAAATATATTATTTAAATATATCATTCTTTCAATAAATTATATAGTAAAATAAAAACCTGGTGACATCACTTTGTGGAAGAAGATGTCCAGAAGTACTTCCTACCGATGTTATAAATCTCCAATGGATTATAAGATAAGATGTTATAAATAATATTATATTATTAGAAAGAAAATATAATTCACAAATATAAGATAAATATGTTAAATTCATAATTATATCCCTATATTAGAGATGAGTATTAAAAAAATTAAATTATTCTGGGATGTGGTAGTCTGTTGTACACACTATCATCAATTTATTTTCATATTTGATAGAGGATGATATATATATATATATATATATTTTATTACATTAACATAAAACATAAATATTTACAGAAGAAAATAATTCATTTCTATCACAATATATTAATAAGATATTTAATGAGGAAAAAGAATAAATAGTGTAAAAATTCTATATTTAGAACGATACATCGACTTCGGACAACCTTCATAGGTATTTACAATAAGAATTCATATGAGGGATTCATAATCCAAAGTAGACTTATAGAATACTTCATGTAAGTATGGAAAAACATTGTATATATTTGTTAAAATATAAGTCATTGGGAGTGAGAAGATGATAAGAAAGGAGGTGTCTATTCATAAATGGGGGAGACAATAGTCATTAATTTTTTAAAAATATACAATTATTCTTATAAGATTCACATGAAACATGGAACTAAAAAAGATTCATATGGAATTTTGGATTTTTTAATTTCTATATATAACCATACAATATTAGGTTTAAATGGTTTTAGTTCATTTTTTCTAATATATTTTCATTTCAAGAACATAAAATTCTTTTTAAGCATAACTACCATAATTAATTTTACAATTTTATTATACATTACAAAAAAATATAATATGAACATATTATATTTTATTAAATATTATTATTCCAAAATATTAATTCCATTTACTAATAAAACTCATAGAAGTGGTAGATTTTTTTGAAATTAAACTCATATACGTAATGGAAAAGCTATTTTTGGACTCCTCATGTGTTAATCATGTTTGAATGATCACAAATCTTATTACTGTTAATTAATCTCAATCTTCATTGCACATCTTGCTAATGCTGTTCAATCTCAATAATAACTACACATCATGTTTTACTGATAACATATCTTATGATGTTAATTACTCTCTTTATTATTTACAAGTCTCATGCATGATCATAAATCTCACATATATCATCAAGCCTTTATATTTATGATTCAAGCTCTTTTACTCTCTTGTGATTAAACATAATCTATGTTCTGCATATTACTGTCTAAGTCCAAAAACAGATATTTTTCTAAGTATGCAGACACCGTGAACCAGACACCGGGACCCAGACACCGTGACCCAGACACCGTGACCCAGACACCGTGACCCAGACACCGTGACCCAGACATCGTGACCCAGACACCGTGACCCAGACACCGTGACCTAGACACCGTGACCAGACACCGTGACCAGACACCGTGATGGACTCACTGTGACCACATACCGTGAACCACATACCGTGAAGAAGACACTGTTTCCACAATCATTGTGACACCGTTTCTTAACTTTTTGTCAATATAATTTAAATAATTATAACGGTCATATTTTTTTTAATGCAATTAATGTCATTTAATGTTAGTTGTTGGCATGTCAGGAAACCGTATATCGTACCTATGAAAAGGGAATCATTCCTACTGCCATAACTCGTGGAATATAAGAAAGACTGAGATGCAGTACACGTGCAACACAGCAACAAGAAAAGCGGTGTGCAAGTGTGAATATACAACACGAAGAACTTACAAACACCCGAGTGCACTGTACTAAACAAGCAGAACAATCCCGGACAAGAAGGAGATTGCAAGACTTTCAAAGAACTCTCATGAGTGCAATCCAATACTGCTAAAGAACACACGACGAATCAAGAGATATTTCTCAATCCTGTAAATGACAAGCTGAACTACGACACTCTGTTTTTCAACAGAAAAACTAGAAAAGGACTCAAAATCTTTCCTGCTGAATCCAACGAGTCTCGAGCTGCATTGATAATCACTAGAGCTTTCTAAACTCTTATTTATCTTCTCTATGTGATTTATTTATTATCTTTTGAGCAGTGTGGTGTACTCTGTATTTCTTATACACACACTGTCTCCTGTACTGAACTGGAGGATATCAAAATCCTCACTCCAAATCTCTTAACTCTTGTTTACCCATGTCAACTTTGGAAGAGGTCCTTGTGTGGCCTGGTCTTTGTTTTGTTTCCCACGAAGAACAGTGGTAGAGGTCCCTGCGTGGCCTGGACAGTTTTGTAAACTGTTGTTAACCCCGATCCAGGGTGTGGATCAAATATATATATATTTGAGAGGACTAAGTCTCGGCTTTAGACCGAACCTCTTGTTATATCTATTGTGCATCTTTAATTTATGTTTAATGTATACTACATATATCTTATTTATTCCGCTACTATTACTTTGAAATACAAAACTATTTTGAAGCTACTTTGAAAGTTAAATTATCAAGTGTTTACACTTATTGTAAATCAATAGGTTAGCTTCAAAAGTTAGTTTGACCTTGTGGTTAAATTAACTCAGACCTAATCAATCTTTGAGATGCTAAGTGAACATTTACAATCTGCATAAATTCACTATAGTTTAACCTATTTTATAAATCAAGGGATTTTAAATAGACAATATTTTAACAAAAATTTTAATTGGTAATCAATTCACCCCCCTCTTGAGTATCCACTCCGACCAACATTTGGTATTAGAGGATTAGTTTTTTTAAGGATTTTCAAGATACTCTGTTTTTCAACTGTGATTATAGTTGCATCTTTAAAGATCTTAAATTTCTGTTAGTTCTAAATTTTTTTCTCTTTAAATTATCTTTCTAAAATCTAGTTATAGATAATAGACTAGAGGGTGCTTCTAAGAATAGTCCAACTTTCTTCAATGGAACAAACTATGCTCAATGGAAACTGAAAATGATAATTCATTTAGAAATCATGGGTTTTGATATTTGGACTGCCACAGAATCAGAATATAAAATTCCCACTACTGTTAGATCCACTTGGGATGAACCTAAAAAAGACTGCTTACAATAATAATTGTAAAGCTTTGAATTCCTTGTACTGTGCTTTAAGAGATGAAGAGTTTAACAAAATTTCTGCTTGCAGAACTGCTTTTGAAATTTGGGATAATTTGGGTGTTTCTCATGAAGGAACAACAAATGTTAAAGAAATGAGATTAAATAATTATACTATTAAATATGATAATTTCAAAATGAAGACTGATGAAGCTATTTCTGATATGTATCTCAGGTTTAATGAGATAGTCAATACAATGAATTCACTTGGAAAGGCTATTCCAGCAAAGGAACAAATTATGAGAATCTTGAGATGTTTACCTGACCGATGGAGAGGCACATCTGTTTCAATCAGAGAGTCATGTGACATTACTGCTCTACCTTTCAAAGAACTCATTGGTAAGCTTATGATGTATGAGGAATAACTCAAGGTGAATAAAGAGGAAGATGACGACCCTAAGAGAAAATCTGTGGCTTTCAAGACTACTGCTTCAAAGAGTAAGGACAAAGATAAATCTTAACTACCTACTGACAGTTCAACAAGTGAAAATTCAGACTCTGAAAGTGATGCTGAAATTGCTCAGATAGCCAAAAGGTTTAAGAAATTTTATAGGAAGAATAAATTCTTCAGAAAATAAAATTACAATGGAAAGTATGACAATAAGGTACATTTGATGAAGGATTGGAAAAAGCCAGATAAAAGTGATGAAGTTGCCTGTTATGAGTGAAAAAGAAAAGGACACATTAAAGCATACTACCCAAAACTCAAATTCAAGAATAAATATGATTACAAGGACAGTAAGTACAAAAAGGCTATGAAGGCTACCTGGAGTGCACTTGAGGATAGCATAAGTTAATCTTAAATGTCTGATTATGAAAAGAATCGTGCCAACATGTGTTTCATGACAAACACATCTTAGGTAACCTTAGATACTCCCGCTTAAAATTCATATTATTCTGGAGATGATTCTGATTCTGAAAACATGTCAAAATCTGAACTGTGTGAATACTGTGATATGTTGGAAGAAACATGTAATGAACTAAAAGACAAATACAATGGTTTAAAGAAACAATATGTTTTAACTGTTAAACATAAATCTGATCTTGACATAGAAATGGAAAAGAATGCTCAGTTGCTTAAAGAAAACACTGAACTGAAATTTTCTAATGAGCAACTTAGGAAGGATTTAGAGAAGTTCACAAATGGAAAGGATACACTAACTCAAATTCTAGGAAATCAAGTTGCACCAAAATACACTACTAGAATAGGATACAAACCTGGACAGAGACAGATTACTAAGAATATATTTATTCCTAAATCTGTACAGAATACTGCTAGTTCTAGTTCTGGACATTTATATGCTTCAACTAGTTATATTCATAGTTATGGATCTAATAAGGTTTATCTTTCAAAATTTGTTGATTCTACAAATTTTATGAGACCCACAAGACAAATTTGGGTACCTAAAGTTTTGTTAGCTAACCTGTCTGGACCCAAGAAGATCTGGGTACCAAAATCATGTCCTATCTAAATCTATTTTGTAGGGAACCTGCTTGAAGACTTCTCACAAGAAGACTTTGTACTTGGACAATGGATGTTCAAGACATATGTCAGGAGACTTCTCATGCATTAAAATCTTAGTCAGAATTGATGGAGGCTTTGTCACCTTTGGTGATAATTCTAAAGGGATAAATATCCGCTTAGGCCAGATTGGTAACACTGACTCAGTATTAATTTCTAAAGTTTTATTTGTTGATGGACATAAATATAATCTGTTAAGTATTTCTCAGTTATGTGATGATGGTTTTAATGTTAAATTTGAAAATGATTCTTGCAATGTTTTTAATTCTAAAAATTCTTTAGTATTTTCAGCCCTGCGAAATTAAAATGTTTATGTTGTTGATTTAAATTCTTTAGCCATGAAAAATATTACATGTTTAAATGATTTTCATAAAGAGTCTTGGCTATGGCACAGAAGATTAGGACACTGCAATATACACTCACTTAGAAAACTTACTAGGAAGAACATAGTGAGAGACCTACCCAAACTTGAGTTTCCAAATGACAAAGTTTGTAATCCCTGTCAAAAGGGAAAGCAACATAAAGTTTCTTTTAAATTAAAGAAATAAGTTTCAACTTCTCAACCTCTCGAGTTGGTTCACATGGATTTTTTTGGACCATCTAGATTTTCTATCTTAAATGGGAAGCACTATGTCTATGTCCTAGTAGATGACTTTCTTAGATATACTTGGGTATACTTCTTAGCTCACAAAAGGGAAGCTTCTTCTTACTTTGTTAAATACTCCAAATATGTAGAAAATATTAGTGGACTTATGATTAGAACTCTAAGAAGTGATCATGGCCATGAGTTTGAGAGTCATGAATTTGAATCCTATTGCTCACACAATTGCTATAGTCATAGCTTTTCTACCCATAGGACACCTCAGCAAAATGGTGTATTAGAAAGGAGGAATAGAACCCTACAAGAAATTTCTAGAAACATGATAAATGAGTATGACCTGCCTATTTACATTTGGGCTGAAGCTGTGAATATATCTTGTTATATTATCAATAGAGTCTTGATTAGACCTGTTCTTAAGAAGACCCCTTATGAGTTGTGGAACCATAGGAAACCTGAGGTTAACTATTTCAGAGTCTTTGGCTGAAAAGTCATTATTCCTAATACCAAAGATAATCTTGACAAGTTTTCATCCAAGAGTGATGAAGGAATTTTCCTAGGTTATTCTATTTCTAGTAAAGCCTATAGATTTTTCAATAAGAGAACCAAGTGTGTGGAAGAATCTTTTCACAGAAAATTTGATGAAACTGATCCACATGAGCCTAAAACCACTCTTGAAAATATTGAAGAAGATTTATCTGTTATGGACCTTAACGAAAAATCAAATGAACCTGCTATAAAGACAACCAGTTCTGGAAATTTTCCAGAACCCGCTTCTATTGATTCCCAATATGTTGATGAACCTGATGTTTCTAGTGCTACCTTTACTAGATCAACTAGAATTCTAAAGAATCATCATTTAGATGCTGTTGTAGGAAATCTTGATAAAGGGACACAGACTAGAGCTTCTCTTAGAAATCAGGTTGAACATCAAGCCTTCTTGTCATAGCATGAACCTAAAAACATTGATGATGATATTAGTGATGAATTTTGGGTAATTTCTATGCAAGAAGAACTCAATCAGTTTGAAAGAAATAAATTTTGGAGTCTTGTTGAAAGAACTAAGGACACTTTCACAATAGGGACTAAATGGGTGTTTAGAAATAAATTAGATGAATACAGAAACATAGTTATAAATAAAGCTAGGATAGTTGAACAAGGCTATAATCAAGAAGAAGGTATTGACTATGGGGAGACATTTCCTCCAGTAGCCATATTAAAAGCTATTAGGATTTTACTTTCTTATGTTGCACATCTAAATTTGAAACTATATCCAATGGAGGTTAAGAGTGCATTCTTAAATGGATATATTACTGAGGATGTTTTTTTTGAACAACCACCTGGATTTTCAAACCCTCATTTTCCAAATCATATTTTCAAACTATAAAAATCTTTATATTTTTTAAAGCAAGATCCAAGAGCTTGGAATGATAGATTAAGTACTTTTCTAATTTCTAATGGTTTTATAATAGGAATAGACGATCCTACTATGTTTATAAAACTAATTTCTAAATATGTTTTAGTGGTATGAATTTATGTAGATGATATTATTTTTGGATATTCAAAAACTACATTATGTACTGATTTTTCTAAAATGATGCAAAATGAATTTGAAATGAGTTTAATGGGTGAACTTAAATTCTTTCATGGTATTCAAATAATTAAAAATGATGAAGGTATTATTTTAACTCAAAGTATGTATACTATAGATATTTTAAAAAGTTTTGGATTGGATAGCACAAAAAGTAGTCACACTCCCATGAGTACCACATGTAAGATGGATCTTGATGAAAATGGTAAATCTGTTGATCAAACCACTTATAGAGGAATGATTGGAAGTCTACTCTACCTGATTACTAGTCGTCCTGATATTATGTTTAGTGTGTGTATGTGTGCTCGTTTTCAAGAAAACCCTAAAGAGTCACATTTAAATGCTGTAAAGAGAATTTTCAAATACCTCAAGCATACTCCCAATTTAGGACTGTTCTATCCCAAAGGACAATCATTTGAATTAGTAAGTTATTCTAATGCTGATTTTGCTGGATGTAAGTTAGATAAGAAAATCACCTCTCGAACATGTCATCTTTTAGGGAATTCACTAGTATCATGGTGTAGTAAGAAACAAAATTTTGTTGCATTATCTACTACTGAAGCTGAATACATAGCTGATGGCAGTTTTTTTGCACAAATTTTGTGGATGAAACACACATTACTAGACTATGGATATCAATTCAGACATGTCCCAATAAATTTTGACAACACAAGTGCTATAAATATCTCTAAGAATCCCGTTTCTCATTCTAGAACAAAACATATTGATGTAAGACATCACTTTTTGAGGGATCATTATCAAAAAGGTGATATCACTTTTGAATTCATTGGTACTGAATATCAACTTGCTGATATATTCACCAAACCATTAAATTCTGAAAGATTAGACTACATCAAACATGATCTTGGTATGATTAATCATAAATGAATATCTTACTGATCTTAATGTTTAATACTTTACTGTACTTTACTTTATGGTTTCATACTCACTATTTCTAGGTTACTGTGTTTTGATCACGGTCTCACCGTCAAGACTTTATGCTCACGGTCTGTCAACTCACTGTCTCACTGTGACTATACAGAATACTCATTGTCTCACCGTGATGGCTAGTTTTCATATCACCGTAATACCTACTCACAGTCTCACCGTGAGAATTATATTTTTATTTCGATTTTTAACCTGTATCATGGTAATTTTTATTTCACCGCTATTTGATTTTCCGTGTTTTTGTTTTTATGACGTTTGACATTCCCAAATGATAAAGCTTAAGGGTTTCATTCGATTCCTTACCCAAACTCTCTCCTGAACCATCTCTTCCCTCTCACCCGAACCTTCAATGAATTCCAAGGATGAAGCGTCCATCTTCAACCTCGTCTGAGAAGCGCCGCTCTATGAAACAAAAGATAATACCGAGGATAGCTCCCAAAGGACCTCTAAACCCAAACCTGGTAATCCGTACATTTGTACCGGAAAAAGTGGTTTTTGCTGAATGGTTGATGTCTAGAAGATCGTTAGTTTTGAATCTTTTAAGAGAACAAGGATGGATTGAATGGTTCACTGGACAGAATAGACAGATTTACCCAAGGCTTGTATCTCAATTCTATCAGTATGTGAAGTTCTCTTTTGAGTTTGGAGAAAGATTTATGGTGACCAGCTGGATCGATGGTCAGAAGTGCTCTTTCTCTTCAATGCTATGGGATGCATGCCTAAGAATTTAACATGAAGGAGTTTGTGAAGATTACCAGAGAGACCCTCCTCCAACAACCTACATCTTTGACCTGGAGACTGCTTTGGAATGTCTAACTAGAAATGGCACCAAGCGAAGGGCCATAGCTGCTGAACTAGATGGGGAGACAAGACTTCTGTTCATGTTTGTTCAGAATATCGTTTGTCCAAGAAAATGAGATTTTGGTATGATGAAGGATTAGGATGTTTTCCTGATCCATCTGTTTAAGAATGGACATAAAATAAATCTTTGTTAGTATGTTATCAACCATATATGTGAGCTGATCAATGTAACTTCCAAATCCACCTCTCTGTTTTATTCAAGGATGATTTCAGCTATGTTAGTTGTAAAAGGAATGGTTGGACCAAATGAAGAAAAATTAGAGGACCTTGATTACTGCTTATCCATGCCAATCATTATAACAATGATGATTAGCTAGAACCCCTGGAAGAAGCAGTGGGTTGAGGATAATGATCAACTGTATAAAAAGTTTAATCTTGTTGACTATCCAAGAAGGCCTAAAAATCTATTTGATCCTCGTTTGGAACTTGATGAAGTGGCTGAGTATTAATAAGAAGAAGAAGATGATGAATTAATATTTGAAGTATCTCCTAGAGAAGAATCTAGAAGACCTCAAATGGAAACAGCTCCTGTTGAAAAAGAAAGGACTCTTATCCCTGCTGATACACCTAAAGAGGAAGAAGTTGGTGTTAGTTTGAGAGAAGATGAAGCTCCTGCTTCCAGTGTGGATGTAAATCAAGAAGCTCATCCTAATGCTGCAAGGAAGTTAGTTTTTCCTGATTCAGAACAGAAAGAAACCTTAGATGCATATCCTATTGAAGAGTATCTTTCTGTTGAGAAAGAAGCAAGTCAGGATGTTCAGCCAGTGGAACAATCAGTTCCTGAGATAATTCCCTCTGCTGAAGAAAGGATGGAAATTGCCTTTCAGCTGGCAAGGCAAGAGTTTGATTAAGAGATTAGGGATGATCCTGTGAATCTTGTCCATGTTCCTGAACCTCAAGAATCTGGAAGGGAAGCACAAGTTGAGGGGGGAGGAACCTCAAAACCTTGATATTGTGGAAGCTGGATCTGCTGAAGCTTCTCAACCTTCTATCACTTTTTCTATGTACCCTCGGTATGAGTTCCCAAGAAATTATGATGTGAATGAGTCACAGAAAGTGACTGCAACTGGAATGGATATTTCTTCTCTGTTTCAACTGATGTTCTTAGCTCATCCAGAACCAGAACCAGAACTCCAACCTCAATCAGAATCAGTATATGAGTCTAAAGATGACTCTAAACATCAACCAGAATTTGAACCTCTACCTTTACCTACACCCTTACCTGGGCATCACTCATTTGTGACCAAAGATGATCTGAAGGTTTTTTGAGAGACTTTTTTAGCTGGAGTTGAGAAAATTGTCTCCACTCAACCTCGCCCAGTGACTCAGTTAAGTCAAGAAGATGCATCAATTATCTTGGAAAATATTATCTTGAATATTAAACCAAGGATGATCTGAGAAATTCAAGAAGTCAGAGTTGAGAATAAGATGATGAGTACTGATGTTACAAATCTGAAAAGTATGGTAGCAAGTTTTCAGAATGACTTATCTTTGAGATCAGAGCCTGCTCATGTTTCTGCTCCTGCACCTGTTGTTGTTTCCCCTGAGTTTTCTGATTCCCTCCTTGCTAGGGAGATTGTGTCTCAAGTTCATCAATACCTAATTTCTTTTGATGAGAAGATTAGAAAAAGGCACACCAAGATGCTGGAATGCATGAGAGAGATTATGGAAAATCTGAATAAGCTTACACATGAATACAATGGATGCCTGCAAAAAGTTATGAAACAGCTCAAAGTTCTAACCGAAGCTGTCAAGGCTTCACCTACTTCTAGTCAGACCTCCACACATTCTTTGGATGATTCTATGCTGAGATCCATAATAAAGGAAGAATTTTAGAATTCCTTGAGTGGCTTGGATCTATCTTCTTTGTCAGAAGTGATTCAGAACAGTGATAGAGCAATGGACTTGGTTAGAATTCATTCTAAGATAGCCAATGATGCTCAACAAGAGATAACCAAGAAAATTGATTTGTATCTCTCCCGGATTTTCTCTAAAAGTGATATTACATATCACTTTAGATATCTTTTTGAAAATTTGAGAATCCCTCCGGTGACTCAAGCTTTTAAGGCTCAAGTTCAGAAACTTACAAAGTTCACCAGATTGTTGGACAGATTTCTGGAGAATAAGGCTGATTTTGAAAAGGCTATGCAATATGGTGGTGAAATCATTACTAATTTCATCAATCTTTTGAAACCATGTCATCATGTGCAGAGTACTGCTATAGTTGCTCTATCTGCTGCACCCCTTAGACCTGGTTTACCTACCTCAGCCTCAACTGCCATGACAGTTAGTCAAGCTCTTTCTCAGATCCGGCCAGTCATTCTTGACCAACCACAACCTATATCTTCTACTGCTCTCACTTTGGTTCCATATATTTTTTAAGGTCTACCCTTACCATCATTGTCTACCACATCTCTTCCTTCTTCTACTTCAGCACCAGCTCCTGATGCTGATAAAGGCAATGAAAAACTGGATCCCTAAAGGATCTGAGGACTGTTTTTCTTTTTGATGGGATGTCTTTTGTTGTTTCATGTTTTATTGTATTATGAACCCTTTGTTTAATGCCAACTTTAGTATTTCATTTCATTCTCTCTACTTTTTGATAATCCCAAAAGGGGGAGAAAAACTACAAGTTTCAGTTCTATAATAGTATAAATGAGGGAGAAAAACTACAAGTGTCAGTTCTATAATAGTATAAAAGGGGGATAAAAACTAGAAGTGTCTGATCTATAATGCTTTTTTCTATTCTAATATGCTAGTTTCATTTATGTTACATTTCTTTTATATTATGCCTATATCTGATTTGTGATCATCAAAAAGGGGGAGATTGTTGGACTCCTCATGTGTTAATCATGTTTTAATGATCACAAATCTTATTACTGTTAATTAATCTCAATCTTCATTGCACGTCCTGCTAATGCTCTTCAATCTCAATAATAACTACACATCATGTTTTAATGATAACATATCTTATGATGTTAATTACTCTCTTTATTATTTACATATCTCATGCATGATCATAAATCTCACATATATCATCAAGCCTTTATATTTATGATTCAAGAACTTTTACTCTCTCGTGATTAAACTTAATCTATGTTCTGCATAGTACTGTCTAAGTTCAAATACAGATATTTGTCTAAGTATGCAGACACTGTGACCCAGACACCGTGACCCAGACACCGTGACCCAGACACCATGACCCAGACACCGTGACCAGACACCGTGATGGACTCACCGTGACCACATACTGTGAACCACATACCGTGAAGAAGACACTGTTTCCATAATCACTGTGACAACATTTATTAACTTTTTTTCAATATTATTTAAATAATGCTAATGGTCATATTTGTTGTTTTCAATGCAATTAATGCTATTTAATGATAGTTGTTGGAATGTCAGGAAACCGTATATCGTACCTATGAAAAGGGAATCATTCCTACTGCCAGAACTCATGGAATATAAGAAAGACTGAGATTCAGTACACGTGCAACACAGAAACAAGAAAATCGGTGTGCAAGTGTGAATATACAACACGAAGAACTTACATACACCCGAGTGCACTGTAATGAACAAGTAGAACAATCCTAGATAAGAAGGATATTTCAAGACTTTCAAAGAACTCTCATGAGTGAAATCTAATACTACTAAAGAAATCACAACGAATCAAGAGATCTTTCTCACTCCTGTAGAAGACAAGCTGAACTACAACACTTTGTTTTTCAACAGAAATACCAGAGAAGGACTCAGATGCTTTCCCGCTGAATACAACGAGTCTCGAGCTGCATTGATAATCACTAGAGCTTTCTAAACTCTCATCTATCTTCTCTACGTGACTTATTTATTATCTTTTTAGAAGTGTGGTCTACTCTGTATTTATTATACACGCACTGTCTCCTGTACTGAACTGGAGGATATCAAAATCCTCACTCCAAATCTCTTAACTCTTGTTTACGCACGTCAACTGTGGAAGAGGTCCTTGTGTGGACTGGTCTTTGTTTTGTTTCCCACAAAGAACAGTGGTAGAGGTCCCTGCGTGGCCTGGACAGTTTTGTAAACTGTTGTTAACCCCGATCCAGGGTGTGGATCAAATTTAAATATATTTGAGAGGACTAAGTCTCGGCTTGAGGCTGAACCTCTTGTTATATCTGTTGTGCATCTTTAATTTAAGTTTAAATTATACTACATATATCTTATTTATTCAGATTATATTACTTTGAAATACAAAACTATTTTGAAGATACTTTGATAGTTAAATTATCAAGTGTTATCTTATTGTAAATCAATAGGTTAGCTTCAAAAGTTAGTTTGACCTTGTGGTTAAATTAACTGAGACCTAATCAATCTTTGAGAAGCTAAGTGAACATTTACAATATGCATAAATTCACTACAGTTTAACTTGTTTTATAAATCGGGGGATTTTAAATAGACAATATTTTAACAGAAATTTTAATTGGTAACCAATTCACTCCCCTCTTGAGTATCCACTCCGAACAACATTTGGTATCAGAGGATTATTTTTTGTTTAAGGATTTTCAAGATACTCTGTTTTTCAACTGTGATTTTAGTTGCATCTTTAAAGATCTTAAATTTCTGTTAGTTCTAAATTTATTTCTTTTTAAATTATCTTTCTAAAATCTAGTTATGGATAATAGACTAGAGGGTTCTACTACTAACAGGACTCCTTTATTCAATGGAACAAACTATGATCAATGGAAACTGAAAATGAAAATTCATTTAGAAAGCATGGGTTTTGATATTTGGACTCCCATAGAATCAGAATATAAAATTCCCACTACTGTTAGATCCACTTGGGATGAACCTAAAAAGAATTCATACAAGAATAATTGTAAATCTATGAATGCCTTGTACTTTGCCTTAGGAGATGAAGAGTTTAACAGAATTTATGCTTGCAAAAATTCTTTTGAAATTTGGGATACTTTGGGTGTTTCTCATGAAGGAACAACCAATGTTAAAGAAATGAGATTAAATACATATACTATTAAATATGATAACTTTAAAATGAAGACTGATGAAACTATTTCTGATATGTATCTCAGGTTTAATGAGATAGTCAATATAATGAATTCACTTGTAAAGGATGTTCTAGAAAAAGAACAAATTATGAGAATCTTGAGATGTTTACCTGACCGATGGAGAGGCACATCTGTTTAAATCAGAGAGTCATGTGACATTGCTGCTCTACCTGTCAAAGAACTCATTTGTAAGCTTATGATGTATGACGAAGAACTCAAGGTGAATAAAGAGGAAGATGATGAACCTAAGAGAAAATCAATGGCTTTCAAGACTACTTCTTCAAAGAGAAAGGACAATGATAAAGCTCAACTACCTACTGAGAGTTCAACCAGTGAAAATTCAGACTTTGATAGTGATGCTGAAATGGCTCAGATAGCCAGAAGGTTTAAGAAATTTTATAGGAAGAAGAAATTCTTCAGAAAATAAAATTACAAAGGAAAGAATGACAATAAGGGACATTGGAAGAAGGATTGGAAAAAGCCAGATAAAAGTGATGAAGTTGTCTGTTATGAGTGAAAAAGAAAAGGACACATTAAAGCAGACTACCCAAAGCTCAAATTCAAGAAGAAATATGATTACAGGTACAATAAGTACAAAAAGGCTATAAAGGCTACCTGGAGTGCTTCTGAGGACAACACAAGTGAATCTGAAATGTTTGATTTTGAAAAGAATCGTGCCAACTTGTGTTTAATGACAAACACATCTGAGGTAACCTTAGATACTCCCGTTTTAAATTCATATTATTCTGGAGATGATACTGATTCTGAAAACATGTCAAAATCTGGACTGTTTGAATACTGTGATATCTTGGAAGAAACCTGTAATGAACTGAAAGACAAATACAAAGTTTTAAAAAAATAGTATGCTTTAATTGTTAAACATAAATCTGATCTTGACATATAAATGGAAAAGAATGCTCAGTTGCTTAAAGAAAGCACTAAACTGAAATTGTCTATTGAGAATCTTAGGAAGGATTTAGAGAAGTTCACAAATGGAAAGGATACACTAACTCAAATTCTAGGAAATCAAGTTGCACCAAAATACACTACTGGAATAGGCAACAAACATGGACAGAGACAGATTACTAAGAATAGATTTATTCCTAAATCTAGACAGAATACTTCTAGTTCATGTTCTGGACATTTATATGCTTCAACTAGTTATATTCATAGTTACAGATCTAATAAGGTTTATCTTTCAAAATCTGTTGATTCTACAAATTTTATGAAACCCATAAGACAAATTTTGGTACCTAAAGTTTTGTTAGCTAACCTGTCTGGAACCAAGAAGATCTGGGTACCAAAATCATTTACTATCTAAATCTATTTTGTAGGGAACCTGCTTGAAGAGTTCTCAAAAGAAGACTTGTTACTTGGACAGTGGATATTCAAGCCATATTTCAGGATACTTATCATTCTTTAAAAGCTTAGTCAGAATTGATGGAGGCTTTGTCACCTTTGGTGATAATTCTGAAGGGAAAATTATCGGCTTAGGCCAGATTGGTAACATTGACTCAGTATTAATTTCTAAAGTTTTATTTGTTGATGGAATTAAATATAATCTGTTAAGTAGTTCTCAGTTATGTGATGATGGTTTTAATGTTAAATTTGAAAATGATTCTTGCAATGTTTTTAATTCCAAAAATGCTTTAGTATTTTCTACCCTACGAAATTAAAATGTTTATGTTGTTGATTTAAATTTTTAGCCATGCAAAATATTACCTGTTTAAATGCTTTTCATAAAGAGTCTTGGATTTGGCACAGAAGATTAGGACACTGAAATATACACTCACTTAGAATACTTACTAGGAAGAACATAGTGAGAGACCTACCCAAACATGAGTTTCCAAATGACAAAGTTTGTAATCCCTATCAAAAGGGAAAGCAACATAAAGTTTCTTTTAAATTAAAGAAAGAAGTTTCAACTTATCAACCTATCAAGTTGGTTCACATGGATTTGTTTGGACCATCTAGAGTTTCTACATTAAATGGGAAGCACTATGTCTATGTCCTAGTAGATGACATTTCTAGATATACTTGGGTATACTTCTTAGCTCACAAAAGTGAAGCTTGTTCTTACTTTGTTAAATACTCCAAATATGTAGAAAATATTAGTGGACTTAAGATTAAAACTCTAAGAAGTGATCATGGCCATGAGTTTGAGAATCATGAATTTGAATCCTATTTCTCACACAATGGCTATAGTCATAGATTTTCTGCCCCTAGGAAACCTCAAAAAAATGGTGTATTAGAAAGGAGGAATAGAACCCTGCAAGAAATTTCCAGAACCATGCTAAATGAGTATGACCTGCCTATTTACTTTTGGTCCGAATCTATGAATATAGCTTGTTATATTATCAATAGAGTCTTGATCAGACCTATTCATAAGAAGACCCCTTATGAGTTGTGGAACCATAGGAAACCTAAGGTTAACAATTTCAGAGTCTTTGGATGAAAAGTCTTTATTCTTAATACCAAATATAATCTTGACAAGTTTACATCCAAGAGTGATGAAGGAATTTTCCTAGGCTATTCTATTTCTAGTAAAGCCTATAGATTTTTCAATAAGAGAACCAAGTGTGTGGAAGAATCTATTCACATCAAATTTGATGAAACTGATCCACATGAGCCTAAAACCTCTCTTGAAAACCTTGAAGAAGATTTATCTGTTCTGGACCTTAACGACAAATCAAATAAACCTGATATAAAGACAACCAGTTCTAGAAATCTTCCAGAACCTGCTTCTATTGATTCCCAACCTGTTGATGAACTTGATTTTTCTAGTCCTACCTTTACTAGATCAACTAGAATTCTAAAGAATCATCCTTTAGATGCTTTTGTAGTAAATCTTGATAGAGGGACACAGACTAGAGCTTCTCTTAGAAATCAGGTTGAACATCAAGCCTTCTTGTCACAGCTTGAACCTAAAAACATTGATGATTCTATTAATGATGAATTTTGGGTAATCTATATGCAAGAAGAACTCAATCAGTTTCAAAGAAATAAAGTTTGTAATATTTTTGAAAGACCTAAGGACACTTTCACAATAGGGACTAAATGGGTGTTTAGAAATAAAGTAGATGAATACGGAAACATATTTAGAAATAAAGCTAGGCTAGTTGCACAAGGCTATAATAAAGAAGAAGGTATTGACTATGAGGAGACTTTTTCTCCAGTAGCCATATTAGAAGCCATTTGGATTTTACATGCTTATGTTGCACATCAAAATTTCAAACTGTATCAAATGGATGTCAAGTGTGCATTCTTAAATGGATATATTACTGAAGCTGTTTATGTTGAACAACCACCTAGATTTTCAAACCCTCATTTTCCAAATCATATTTTCAAACTATCAAAATCTTTATATGGTTTAAAGCAAGATCCAAGAGCTTGGTATGATAGATTAAGTACTTTTCTAATTTCTAAAGGTTTTACAAAAGGAATAGTCGATCGTACTCTGTTTATAAAACGAATTTATAAAGATGTTTTAGTTGTAAAAATATATGTAGATGATATTATTTTTGGATCTTGAAAACCTACATTATGTATTGATTTTACTAAAATGATGCAAAATGAATATGAAATGAGTTTAATGGGTGAACATAAATTCTTTCTTGGTTTTCAAATCTTTCAAAATGATGAAGGAATTATTTTAACTCAAAGTAAGTATACTAGAGATATTTTAAAACATTTTGGATTGGATAGCACAAAAAGTAGTGACACTCTCATGAGTACCACCTGTAAGATGGATCTTGATGAAAATGGTAAATCTGTTGATGAAACCACTTATAGAGGAATGATTGGAAGTCTACTCTACCAGATTGCTAGTCATCCTGATATTATGTTTAGTGTGTGTATGTGTGCTCATTTTCAAGCAAACCATAAAGAGTCATATTTAAATACTCTAAATAGAATTTTCAAATACCTCAAGAATACTCCCAATTTAGGACCGTTCTATCCCAAAGGACAATCATTTGAATTAGTTAGTTATTATGATACTAATTTTGCTGGATGTAAGTTAGATAGAAAAAGCACCTCTAGAACATGTCATCTTTTATCCAAGTCACTAGTATCATGGTGTAGTAAGAAACAAAATTCTGTTGCGTTATCTACTGCTGAAGCTGAATACATAGCTGCTGGCAGTTGTTGTGCACAAATTTTGTGGATGAAACACACATTACTAGACTATGTATATCAATTCAGACATGTCCCATAAATTGTGACAACACAAGTGCTATTAATATCTCTAAGAATCCTGTTTATCAATCTAGAACAAAACATATTGATGTAAGACATCACTTTTTGAGGGATCATTATCACAAAGGTGATATCACTTAAGAATTCATCGGTACTGAATATCAACTTGTTGATATATTCACCAAACCATTAAATTTTGAAAGATTAGACTACATCATACATGATCTTGGAATGATTAATCATAAATGAATATCTTACTGATCTTAATGTTTAATTCTTTACTATACTTTAATTTACGGTTTCATACTCACTGTTTCTAAGTTACTGTGTTATGACCACGGTCTCACCATCAAGACTTTATGCTCATGGTATGTCAATTCACCGTCTCACCATGACTATAATTAATTCTCACTGTCTCATCGTAATGACTAGTTTTCATATCACCGTAATACCTACTCACGATCTCACAGTGAGAATTATATTTTTATTTTTATTTTTAACCCATATCGCGGTAATTTTTATTTCACCTCTATTTGATTTTCCGCGTTTTTGTTTTTATGACGTTTGACATTCCCAAATGATAAAACATAAGGGTTTCATTCGATTCCTGACCCGAACTCTCTCCGGAAGCTTCTCTTCCCTCTCACTCGAACCTTCAGTGAAATCTAAGGATGAAGCGTCCATCTTCACCCTCGTCTAAGAATCATCGCTATATGAAACAAAAGATAATACCGAGGATAGATCCCGAAAACCTCTAAACCCAAACATGGTAAGCAGTGCAGTTGTACCTGAAAAAGAGGTTTGTGATGAATGGTTGATGTCTAGAAGATCTTTAGTTTTGAATGTTTTAAGAGAACAAGGATATCTTGAATGGTTCACTGGACAGAATAGACCGATTTACCCAAGACATGTATCTCAATTCTATCAGTATGGGAAGTTATCTTTTGAGTTTGGAGAAAGCTTTATGGTGACCAGCTGGATCGATGGTCAGAAGTTCTCTTTATCTTCAAGGTTGTGGGATGCATGCCTAAGAATTCCACATGAAGAAGTTTGTGAAGATTACCAGAGAGACACTCCTCCAACAACCGACATCTTTAACCTGGAGACTGCTTTGGAAAGTTTAACTGGAAATGGCACCAAGCGAAGGGCTATAGTTGCTGAACTAGATGGGGAGACAAGATTTCTGTTCAAGTTTGTTCAGAATTTGGTTAGTCCAAGAAAAGGATATTTTGCTGTGATGAAGGATCAGGATGTGTTCCTGATCTATCTGTTGAAGAATGGCCATAAAATCAATATTTGTAAGTATGTTATCAACCATATCTGTGAGCTGATCAATGTAACTTCCAAATCCACCTCCTTGTTTTATTCAAGGATGATTTCAGCTACGTTAGTTGCAAAAGGAATGGTTGGACCGAATGAAGAAAACATAGAGGACCTTGATTACTGCCTATCCATGCCTATCATCATAAGGATGATGATTAGCTGGAACCCCTGGAAGAAGCAGTGGGATAAGGATAATGATCAACTGTAAAAAAAGTTTAATCCTATTGACTATACAAGAAGGCCTAAAAACATATCTAATCCTGGTTTGAAACTAGATGAAGTGGCAGAGTATTCAGAAGAAGAAGAATTAGAGTAAGTAATAGTTGAAGTATCTCCTAAATAAGAATCTAGAAGACCTCAAATTGAAACAGCTCCTGTTGAAAAAGAAAGGAAGATTATCCCTACTAATACACCTCAATAGGAGGAAGTTGGTGTTAGTTTGAGAGAAGAGGAAGCTCCTGCTTCTAGTGTGTATGTAAATCAAGAAGTTCATCCTAATGCTGCAAGGAAATTAGTTTTTCCTGTTTCAGAACAGCAAGAAACCTTAAAAGAAGATCTTGTTGAAGAGAATCTTTCTGTTGAGAAAGAAGCAAGTCTGGATGTTCATCCAGTGGAACAGTCAGTTCCTGAGATTATTCCCTCTACTGAAGAAAGGATGGAAATTTCCTTTCAGCTGGCAAGGAAAGATTTTGCTGAAGAGATTAGGGATGATCCTGTAGATCTTGTCCATGTTCCTGAACCTCAAAAATCTGGAAGGGAAGCATAAGTTGAGGTAGAGGAACCTCAAAACCTTGATATTGTGGAAGCTAGATCTGTTGAAGCTTCTCAACCTTCTATCACTTTTTCTATGTACTCTCGGTATGAGTTCCCAAGCTTTTATGATGTGAATGAGTCACAGAAAGTGACTGCAACTGGAATGGATTTTTCTTCTCTGTTTCAACTAAAGTCCTTAGCTCATCCAGAACCAGAACCAAAGCTGCAACCTCAATCAGAATCAGAATCTGAGTCTGAATATGACTCAGAACCTCAACCAGAATATGAACCTCTACCTTTACCTGCACACTTACCCGAGCATCACTCCTTTGTGACCAAAGATGATCTAAATTTTTTGGAGAGACTTTTTTAGTTGGAGTTGAGAAAATTGTCTCCACTCAACCTCGCCCAGTGACTCAGTTAAGTCAAGAGGATGCATCAATTCTCTTGTAAAATATTATCTTGCATATTCAACCAAGGATGATCTGAGAAATTCAAGAATTAAGAGTTGAGAATAATCTGATGAGTGCTGATGTTACAAATCTGAAAAGTATGGTAGCAAGTTTTCAGAATGACTTATCTTTGAGATCAGAGCCTGCTCCTGTTTCTGCTCCTGCACCCGTTTCTGTTTCTCTTGAGTCTTCTAATTACCTCCTTGCTAGAGAGATAGTGTATCAAGTTAATCCATACCTACTTACTTTTGATGAGAAGATTGGAAAAAGGCACACCAAGATTCTGGAATGCATGAGAGAGCTTGTGGAAAATCTGAATAAGCTTACAGATGAATACACTGGATGCCTGCAAAAAGTTCTGAAACAGCTCAAAGTTCTAACTGAAGCTGTCAAGGCTTCACCTGCTTCTGGTCAGACCTCCACACCTTCTTTGGATGTTTCTATGCTGAGATCCATAATAAAGGAAGAATTTTAGAATGCCTTGAGTGGATTGGATCTATCTTTATTGTCAGAAGTGATTCAGAACAGTGATAGAGCATTGGACATGGTTAGAATTCATTCTAATATAGCCAATGATGCTCAACAAGAGATCACCAAGAAAATTGATTTGTATCTCTCCCGGATTTTCTCTAAATGTGATATGATAGATCACTTTAGATATCTTGTTGAAAATTTGAGAATCCCTCCGGTGACTCAAGCTTTTAAGGCTCAAGTTCAGAAACTTACAGAGTTCACCAGATTGTTGGACAGATTTCTGGAGTATAAGGAAGATTTTGAAAAGGCTATGCAATATGGTGGTGAAATCATTACTGATTTCATCAATCTTTTGAAGCTGTATCTTCATGTGCAGAGTACTGCTATAGTTTCTCCAGCTGCTGCACCCCTTAGACCTGGTTTACCTACCTTAGTCTCAACTTCCATGACAGTTAGTCAAACTCTTTCTCAGATCCAGCCAGTCATTCTTGACCAACCACAGCCTAGATTTTCTACTGCTCCCACTTTGGCTCCATCTGTTTTTGAAGGTCTACCCTTACCCTCATTGTCTACCACATCTATGCCTTCTTATACTTCAGCTCCAGGTCATGCTGCTGAAAAGGCAAAGACAAACTGGACCCCTAAAGAGTCTGACGACTGTTTTTCTTTTTGATGGGATGTCTTTTGTTGTTTCATGTTTTATTGTATTCTGAATCCTTTGTTTAATGCCAACTACAGTATTGCATTCCATTATCATTACTTTTTGATAATCCCAAAATGGGGAGAAAACTAAAAGTGTCAGTTCTATAATAGTGTAAATGGGGGAGAAAAACTACAAGTGTCCGTTCTATAATGCTTTTTTCTATTCTAATATGCTAGTTTCTTTTATGTTACATTTCTTTTATATTCTGCCTATATCTAATTTGTGATCATCAAAAGGGGGAGATTGTTGGACTCCTCATGTGTAAATCATGTTTTAATGATCACAAATCTTATTACTGTTAATTAATCTCAATCTTCATTGCAGATCTTGCTAATGATCTTCAATCTCAATAATAACTACACATCATGTATTACTGATAACATATCTTATGATGTTAATTACTCTCTTTATTATTTAAAAGTCTCATGCATGATCATAAATCTCACATATATCACCAAGAATTTATATTTATGATTCAAGCTCTTTTACTCTCTCATGATTAAACTTAATCTATGTTCTGCATATTACTATCGAAGTCCAAATACAGATATTTTTCTAAGTATGCAGACACCATGACCCAGACACTGTGACCCAGACACCGTGACCCAGACACCGTGACCCAAGCATCGTGACCAAACACCGTGACCAGACACAGTGATGGACTCACCGTGACCACGTACCGTGAACCACATACTGTGAAGAAGACACCATTTCCATAATCACTGTGAAACTATTTCTTAACTTTTTTCAATATTATTTAAATAATGCTAATGGTCATATTTGTTGTTTTTAATGCAATTAATGTTATTTAATGATAGTTGTTGGCATGTCAGGAAACCGTATATTGTACCTATGAAAAGGGAATCATTCCTACTGCCAGAACTCGTGGAATATAAGAAAGACTAAGATGCAGTACACGTGAAACACAGCAACAAGAAAAACGGTGTGCAAGTGTGAATATACAACAAGAAGAACTTACATACACCTGAGTTCACTGTACTGAACAAGCAGAACAATCCTGGACAAGAAGGAGATTGCAAGACTTTCAAAGAACTCTCATGAGTGCAATCCAATACTGCTAAAGAACACACGATGAATCAATAGATCTTTCTCACTCCTGTAGAAGACAAGCTGAACTACGACACTCTGTTTTTCAACAGAAGAACAAGAGAAGGACTCAGAATCTTTCCTACTGAATCCAACGAGTCTTGAGCTGCATTGATAATCACTAGAGCTTTCTAAACTCTTATCTATCTTCTCTACGTGATTTATATATTAACTTTTGAGCAGTGTGGTGTACTCTGTATTTCATATACACACACTGTCTCCCGTACTGAACTGGAGGATATCAAAATCCTCACTACAAATCTCTTAACTCTTGTTTACCCACGTCAACTATAGAAGAGGTCCTTGTGTGGCCTGGTCTTTGTTTTATTTCCCACGAAGAACAGTGGTAGAGTTCCCTGCGTGGCCTGGACAGTTTTGTAAACTGTTGTTAACCCCGATCCAGGGTGTGGATCATTTTTTATATATTTCAGAGGACTAAGTCTCAACTTGAGACGGAACCTCTTGTTTTATCTGTTGTGCATCTTTAATTTAAGTTTAAAGTATACTACATATATCTTATTTATTCCACTGCTATTACTTTTAAATACAAAACTATTTTGAAGCTACATTGATAGTTAAATTAGCAAGTGTTTGCACTTATTATAAAGTAATAGGTTAGCTTCAAAAGTTAGTTTGACCTTGTGGTTAAATTAACTGAGACCTAATAAATCTTTGATAAGGTAAGTGAACATTTACAATCTATATAAATTCACTACAGTTTAACTTGTTTTATAAATCAGTGGATTTTAAATAGACAATATTTTAACAGAAATTTTAATTGGTACTCAATTCACCCCCCTCTTGAGTATCCATTACGACCAATAGCTGTTTTCTAAAGAATAATTATAAAAGATACCGAAATATATAGAAAAGAACATCATTAATTATACTTTTACAACCTAACCATGAATATATATAATATAATTTATTAATTATTTATTTAAAAACATTTAACAAAAAATTTAAATTTCAAAGTAATTTAAATAAAATTTAATTTCAATAAACAAAATAAATTTGACACTATTCATTAAAATTATTCATTTCACAAAATTAAAAAAATCATCTTAATATAATTTTGACAATGTGATTTAAAAATGAAGTAGATTTTATAAAATAAGTTTTTTGAATGAGAAAAAGAATAATTTAATTATTTTTTATACAATGCATTGAAATTATTTTTGCGAGAAAACATGTATTTTGATTTAAATAGAGATGTTACCAAAAAATAATTAATTATTTATAAATATATATTATTTTTTCTAAATCTATCATACTTATTTATGAAAATGAAGTCATCCATATTTAGACATCTATAATGAAAGGCTATTTTTGTGACATTATTTTATAAATAATAATATTCATATTATATAATTATTTATTACATTGTTGTTTTTTATGTATCAAAATTTTTCGAAGAAATTGAATTTTTTGGAGAAAAATAATTTCATAAAATAATGGGTTGTTACATAAGAAATATTAAAAAAATGACATCATAACAATATAGTGTGTGGAATATATTAATAAATATAAATCTCAACATAGAATGGTTAGTTATTTTTTATTATATACCTAAAAATTTATTTCAAAAAATTTTATTTTTCTCACAATAGATACAATATCTGTAATTAGAATTATGATCATTTTTGATTCTCCAAAATATAATTTTTTTTAACTAAGTTCATATTTTAGTTAATTCACATATATATAAAATACTGTATAATAAATTTGGAGATATATTAATAAATATTATTTTTTAAAGTAGAAAACTAATGTTGGGGGTGAATCAGTTTTACATTTAATATTTTCAAATGATTTAAAATATAAATACTGCAATTTTATAAAATTTCCATTTATATATAATTGTTGAATTATATTATTTGTTGATTCAAAAGGATTCCAGAGAGGTGTATCAAGGCATATCTAGTAATATGTTTTAAATAAAACATATCATTTTATATAGTTCTTAAAAAATGGAAACAATATATATATAATAATTTTTGTAACTACCTATGAAAGATATTTTTATAAATTTTTTAAAATAGACACATATAAGATGCAAAAATAGCGTAAAATAAAATAGATAAAAATAAAATGGAAATAAAAAAGTTATTCATTATGCATTCGAGACCAAATCCCTTTCACGTTGAAATCCCTTGCTATAGAGAAAAATCCTATAAAATAATATAATCCAAGAAATGGTTCATTTTATTCAAGAAATTTCACAATAAAAGTCTATGCAGTAGATGTATCTATTGTTTTTTTATTGGATAATGAAAATCTATGTCAAACATAATCTTTTAAATATTTTGAAAAAAATAGTAAAAATTGATATGATTTGTAAAAAAATGCTAACTCTATTCTGTCAATACATGTGCTGGGGTTGAAGAATAAAATTTATTTCACACACTTATCATATGTTGGTAAATATGGGTGATAAAGAAACAGTTCAGTTCTATATAATATTTATTTATATTTTTCAATATATTATTCTTCCATGATAAGCATACATTTCATATTTAGAATAGGTGTGTGAATATATTTAACTATACTCAGGTTCAATGTCATTTTTCAGTAGAGAACTATGTATTGTATATAATCTAATATAAAGAAAATAATCACATTTTTCATTTTTTTTAATTTTCATATGTCTATACATTCATTCTAGATGGTCCATTATTCTATTTTAACGACATTTATATTCTATAAATTAATTTTTTTTTCAAAAACTATAATTTTAAAAACAATCATCGAGATCATCATACTTAGGATAAAAAGTCTATCACATTAAATGCATTTGAGATGTTTTATTTATGATATATAATTTATATTAATTATAATTAATTAAATTATTATATAATACATACCATTATTTATGATTGAATTAACGTGACATTAAATAATTGTGTCCATTCCACTTTCACACATAAATTTCCTTGTAAAAATCGATGGTTTTATCGATACATGTGATTCGTTGATATTGATTTTGTTGGATCATTTGTGCTTATGTTAATTCTATTTTAAAGTTAGGTTAAACAATTACACTTCTTGTAATTATAATATTAAATAAAAAATATTATATATTTGTATCATTTCCTTTATTTCTTTATATGGTATCTTTTATACTTTGAGAGATTTATGATTATTTTGTTGTCACTCCAAAATTTGATATTTCCCATTTGGTCAATTATGTTTTATTTGATATTTATCACACATAATGTTTTTTTATCTCTGAACCATTCCAGATTCACAAAGTTTTTATAATGCCTGGACCATAGAATCTATATTTCGGTGCATTATTTTAATACATTTTAATTATTACAGGGAATTGAATCTAGAAGGTTTGATTAGATTTGTAGTTTTAGAAATCCAAATTACATTCATGATACACCTCATACGTAAATAAATTAAAAAATAAATACATGATACATAATAAAATTAAATAAATAGAATCATTTAAACTCATTCAATGGATTCATATTCATAACCTTTGAAATGGAAATCTAATTAGGGAGTGCCCAAATTCTCTATAAGTGTATGAATTAAAGAACCAATAATGAATCAATGAGAATAATGAAATATGGAAATCTAAATAATATATAAAACTTTAAATTCATGAAATAATATGATAACGTAACATTGCAATGGATATTCTAACTAATTGAATAATCATATAAAATAATCATAACTAAATGAAAAATTATGGAATTTACAACAATGGATACATATAACATATCGTTGAGGCTTTATTTGAATAATCTAATACATTAAAAAAATTTATTCCATGAATTTAATACTATCATTGATTCATTCCAATAATATATTACTATCATGTATTCATGGAGAAAATCTAATAAATGGAATAGGCCTTTATCAAATCCAAGTCTAGTATTTCTCCGGAAACCTACCGATTTATCAAGTGGATATAGTGTTATCCGCCAATCACATATGAAATACAATTCTCTCCTCAAGTAAAGAATAATAAATTTAATTAATAAATTATATTACTTACAATAAAATATTTTTATTCAGTAAATTGAATGGTTTTTCCAATAATTACCTAGTCTATGATAAGTAAAAATAATGATTTTTGATGTTAATGAATGGAAATACCATTTGAGTATCATTAAACAATTATTGAGAGAACTAATCATTTATCTTTGTGAAGTATATCATAAAACATTGAAACATTTAAATAATAATCCCCATGAATTAATAACATTAATTCTAAAATATAATATTAGTATAACAAATATATTTATTATAAAATGTAAATGAAAAGTATATACACTATATAAATGTTCGTTGGATCATAACAATAAATAAGTCTCAATGGAATTTAAATTGAGATGAAATACATTAATACTTGTTACATTTTTAATTATTATCCCCATAGAATAAATAACATAAAATGAAACTGTAAATCTCATGAAGATAAATTTATTCATGACATAAATTACAAAATGATCATTATATACACCACTCAAAAGAAATGAGTAGTGAATATTTCTAATGCCTCACAAATGATAAAGATATCGAAAATCCATTACATTAAATATGACTTGTCATGTGTGACTTTTTATTAAATATTAATTAATTTATGTAATTATTAACATGATTTAGGTTTTTTAAATAATATTATCAATATTATGAAACTTATTAGAATTTTCTATACAACTTCTTAAAAAATAAATTTGTGTCGAGTGTTTTTCTTGAATTTGATTTCTATGTCATCAACAACTATTGTAGGTAAATTGAGGTTGAAGGGGTTATTATTTAAAAATTTCCAGTATCAAAATCATGAAATAAATTTTATTTTTCTTTGAATTATTAATACAAAACCAAACCTGAATTTTGGTTATAAATAATGAAATTGTGTTATAATCATAGAAACGGGAGTCACATGTCCATGATCAATAATGTCACATGATTTACGTGTATGAAAAAGGTAATAAATAAAATTATTTATTATATATTACATAAAGATAATTATTACATTAATATCATTTAGATTATATTTATTTCACATATTATTAACTAACAACCATCATTTATATATTCAATGTCCTATTTGAACATATCACATCCCATCGAGGATGTTATAGTCCAAACATCCACACTTAATGTTATCGTATCCCTAGAATATGGTACTCCTTAAGGTAATTGTTATATAATAATTTTCATATATATGAATTTATTTCTAGGTACATTCCCCTATTATTATTTTTCTATATTATCCACCTAGTGTTCTTTTTTAAATTTGTATAAAAATAGAGGTTTTGGGTGTAGAAACCCATTCACATGGTTGGAACACATTTACTAATAACCATCCAACCTAACTAGGAATCGATGTAGTAGAAGAGGTAGCCTACTACACTACCACCACACAGTCATGCTCACTGGCCCAGGTGTTCATTTGGTTCTGAGTGACCATGATCACGGTTTCAATATGTTTTATAAAATTGTGTGGACAAACCGTGGGCACATTCAAGGTCATTTAATTAATTATTTACCATTTTCCCATTACAGATACAAATTTATTCTACCCCTTTTCATCCCCAATTGATATTTTAATTCATATAAGGCCTCCAATCCCCCTTAAGCTCCCATGGTACCCAATATTAAGGGTTTTTGGTGGGAGAAACATCAGGAATCATCATGTAATTGGATTTCCCCCTTATTTTTTCCTTCTCATTAAGGTTTATTCCATATTTATTGAGGTCCTATTTTCCCAATATATAGGATATAGTCAATATGGTTTAATATATGGGTTTTGTGTTCAATATTCTAGACTATGGTTCATTTTTCCTAGCTTGTGGTGCAGATGATGTTTGGATTCAGATTCACACTAATTACATGGGTTTTTGACATCAATAGTAGGTTGTTTTATCTATAATCATTATTTGTAGAATTATTTTTCTTTATTAATTAATTAAGCATTAACACCAATTAATATATAATGTATAGAATTAGTTTTTTAGGATTAAAATGTGCTTTCGATTTTTAGGTTCCATGTTTATGTGGAATGGGGTGTATTTATTTGTGAACCCAAGTAATATCACATGGTATTGTTTTATGAATCATGAAATAAGTTTATTAAAATATTAATTTGAATAGAATTATTTTTTTCATATGGTGTTGGTGTACTTTTCATCATAATAGATAATTATAGTCGTTTTTCTTGGGTAAAACTATTTTAATATTCTTTTAATTATTTTATGTGGATATTAAATTCTTTATTAAATTATATAAAGTGTGAGAAACATGTTTATGAAATTTTTGTGTTTGTGTTTGATCATTTAAGTGTGAGATTGATGTGAGAGTGTTATTATGTAACATGAAGAACATGAATGAGAAGAAATGGGAATCCCAGGAATTGGACGGGTGGACTAGGATAAATATACTAGTAATTAAGATGTGGCTACGACCCAGTATCATGTAGGGGGATTGACGATGACAACACCAAATATATATAAAACGTGACTTGAGACCAATATATCATGGTATATTTCTCTCTTCTAGTGGATATTTGATGATAAAGTTGTTGGTTGTGGTTCATATACAACATTTAACCAATATATGTGATAACCAAGGGTCCCACTACTAGATATTACCTATAGGTAGTACTCAAGATTAGTCTCATTAGAAATATTGCATATACGATCGACATATAGTAGTGTTTGGCTATTTATTATTATAATCATGTTTGTTCTCTTTAAACTTGTTTTCTTTAATATTGTATTTTATTTAATGTTTATTTTGTTAAAATTATTACTAGAATTTCATTTGTATATAATATTTAATGTTACCTAAATTTTGATTTGTAGTTCATTGAAAATTATTTTCAGAGGAATCTTAATAATCTTATTCTCACACCCTACTTACATCTATGGGTGTAAGTACACATGTTATTGATTTTCATAGGTAATGTGAAGTATTTTTGGGATGGTCATTTGAGTTCAAAGTTGTATTTTTAGTGAGGTGTTTTGGAGGACACGTGGGGGAAATTTCACTTTCCTTGTGGTGGTTATTGAGTTAGTCTTGTTTCACATTTTTTTTGTTTCTTTTTTGGATGTTTTTATAACATTGTCATTAAATTTTGAAAATTCATTTAGTTTTTTTTGATTAAATTTTTAGATTAATTTTAGTTATTTTAACTTTTTTTCCCTATAAATTTTGGGAAATAATTACCAATATTAATTTATAATCCTTGTAATCTTGTTCTAACGCATGGGGATTGGGAACACCCTTTGGGCCATACCATAGAAAAATTAGGAAGCTAGTTCGTATAATGACCAAGCTTGGTTCATGGAAAATGGTATCCAAAAAATTAATCTCATTAGATCATATTATTTTGGATGAGTCGGGTTATACAAGAGCTAAGGCTATCATGGCTTAGTGTTCTTGCAACATGTTGGGTTCCTGGCCCTCACACCTTATGGCAGACCCAAAGTTGTCATACAATGTTGATACCTTTTTTGACATCCCTTCTAAGTGGGATATGCAGGCTGTAGATAGGACATATAAACTAAGTCTGGTGAAGTTTTTTTGTCATATTATTGTCATATATAGATTAATTTATTAACATTAGATTATATTCATAATATTTTATAAACTCTTGTACTAATGTTTTCTCTTATGACTTTTTCTTTTTGTAGCAACATGCCTCCCCAAATATCTCACATACACCCACTGGGGAATCCAGTGAGAGTTCTCTTGAACCTCTTGATAGACGGTTGGTTGAAGTTATGGATTAGGCTGTTTGAGAAATGGTAAAGAGATAAGCTTCTACTCCCAACCTAGTTAGAGATGATGAATTGGGTCCTATTAATGATAAATATAAAATGATTAATCAGAAAAATCCTCCCAAATATATAAAAATTGAATATCATTAGGATGCAGAGGAGTGTCTTGAGAATATCTGGTGCTTGTTTTAGTTTATGGACTCTCCTCAGGATTGAAGGGGTAAATGCACCTTTGTTTTTTCTAGTGGGCCCCATTTCGATTTTGGTGCATCTCAATTATTCAAAATGAGAATCATGAGAGGATGTGCTAGAATTTTTTCAAGGCCATCTCCAATGGGAAATATTTTCTTGAGGTCCTGGACTATGATACATCATGGGCGTTCATGGATCTATCCTAGGGATAGAATTTTGAGTTGGAATATGCTAAATGTTTTGATAATATTGGTTACTACACAAATAATATTTTTCTCTATTGAATATATGAAATATCAAAGGTTTTAGAAGGGATGAAAACCAAAATTTACTCTCAGGTTTTCTTGTTCAATCTATGAGTCTCTTACGAAGTAGTTGATCATTATTTCATGGGAAAGATTTATTATAAATGATGTCTTGGGTTTTTTGGAGTGGTGTAATCAGTGGGAAGTGGACGATTCTTTGAGAAAAAAGAAAGAACAATGAGCAATGGTATAAGGGAGGTGGTAGTTCAGGACATCCTTCTACGAATTTCTCTTATGCAGCATCAGATGTGAGATCTTTCATGTTCCATTGGTGTGGGAGGGAAAGGGAACATCGACTAAATTATACAAATACTCATTATCCTTGTCATATCTATGGAATTATGTGGCACTTCTATTGTTTCTAATGGGAGACGTGCCCATACTAGAGTGGGGAAATATTTATGACTTTGAAGTGAGTGACTATTCCATCAGAGCAGTCCTAGATGGTGGGGTCTTGGATTAGTGGTTGTGGAGCCAAGACCAAATCTTCTTCAAGGAAGAGCCACATGCGAGCAGTACTTCTCAGTCTGAGACAAGAAACCTTCATGCTATGAATCTAGCTCATGTGGGATAAGGCGTAGGGCCCTCGATAGTTCAATTTACCATTCTATTTAAATATACTATAGGAGATATTTTATTTGATATGAGTGAAAAATATTTCTTTTATCTCTACATGTATTTTGGATCTGTTGAAAATTTTGATTGAGTTGATGTATTTTCCATTGGACTTTGTATCATCTTTGGATATGAAGAAGGAGAAGGGTCACATGTTTCCATATTGAGCCATCTACATGTTAGGGTTCGAAATGTAGTGGTATTTTATAGTCCTAGTCATGGACCGATTTGATATGATCCTTGTCATGGTTTGGTGGGAGAAATTCCAAGTGAATATCAATTTTCACAGGTGGTGGGTGATCTTCATGACACAAGATGTGAGTCCTCATTTATATCTTGGGGAAAGGGATCCTCATTTGGATTTTGTGGGACATACACTTCTAGAGTAGTGAAACCATATCATTCCTTTATCATCATGTGGGCTAGAGTATGATAGAGGTGCTCTTGAGGGTGCGGGGGGGGGGGGATTACTTCAATTAATGGATGAGTTCCCTAATAATGTTTTGTATGAACTTTTGGGATTACCTCCAAAGCATAATGTGGTGTTATAGATTCATTTTTAGTGAATAATGCATCTGATATCACTTCCCTCGTATCTCATGGACCCCACTGAGCTAAGAGAATTAAATATACAACTGGATGATTATTAATTCAAGGGATTCATTTTCATTTGCATCTCTCATTGGGACACTCTTTTCATATTTGCGAAGAAGGCTGGAATATCCCTCCAATTGTGTATTGATAACCAGAATTTGTGTAAGGTAATGATTAAGAATGAATACCCTTTTCCCCAAATCGATAAGTTGTGCAATCAACTAAATGGGAAAAGTGGTATTCCATGTTATATTTTCATTTAGGTTATCACTTAGTCTAGTTGAGGGAGGTGGGAATCAATGAATTGATTTTTGAAGAATGTACAACCCTCTTGAGTATTTGGTCCTGCCATTCGGGTTGATCAATGTCACACCCCGACCTAATTATTAATTTAATTTGATTTCTTTATTTGGTGTTAAAATTTTTTCGTCGAGGTTCGGGTTGGATCCCAATCAAGATTTTTGAGGTTTGTCATGAAAAGCACGTTTTGGAATTGACGTCATTGAGCGCTCAGGTGGAACACGTTTTGGATGCCTCGTGTGGCTTCTCCCATGCGACAACACTATCAGCCTATCTTTGGTAAATTAAAAAGGAAAAATAAATTTTAATTGCATTATTCAAATAAAATTATTATTAATAAAATGGAATTATTTTTATTAGTTATTACCAGTTTTATTTTTAATATAATTAATGAATATTTTTATATAAATACATAAAAGGTTAAATTTATTATTATGATCATTATGATGATGATGATTATATTTATTATTAACGAAATTTTGTTAGTAAAATAATTTTTTTATCAATATTATATTTTTATTGAAACTGTTATTATTTTTATTATTATGAGTAATAATAATATTATTTTTATTTTTATTTAATTATTATTATTATTATTATTACTCATATAATTATTATTTTATTAAGGTTTATTTTTATTTTATTTTATTTTATCATATCTTCTTATATCTTTTTTTTCATTCTTTATTTCATTATTTCTCTTTTATTTTTCCTCTCTTCCACACGGTTGTACCCTCTCCTTCTCGCCCGCAGCCACCTCCTCTTCCTTCCCTCTTCTCCCACAACACTTCTACCTCAGCATTACTGCCTTCTACTAAAATATAGACCACTGCCCCCTGGTGTCCCCCTGGCCCACACGCCCGTCCACTCTCTTCTCACCTTCCCTCCAACCTCCGCACCCGCACCGGCTATCTGCGAGCCCAACAAAACCCACACACCACCGCTCCTCCATGCTCGCATGTCCTTGGAACAAGGATCCCCTCTCCTATTCTCCCTATTAGCGGCTCTTGTCGACCTCCTTTCTTCTCCCTTGCAGATCGTCAGCCCCTCTCCTTCCTCGTGCGACTCCTATAGTGGCGCTGCCTGGCCACCCCTTCTATACCTCTGCCAAGCACCGACCTCTTGCACCCCTTCTGCTACGTTGTCCAGCTCCCTGATTTGCTGCACAGCGCCCCTATCTCCATCCTCATTGCCCCGGTCTCACCCTCTGCACTCCCGGCCTTCACGCTCGCCCCTGCTCAACGTGCCTCCAGCCACCTTGTGGCTACCTGAACTATGACACCCCCTTTTCTCCCTTACTTAGTGCATCACCAGCACATAACCCCGCTTCCTGGTCATGACCCTAACCCCCTTCATCGTGAGTAGGTCATACACACATGTCGATACTCCCTCCCTCCAGCCGAATTTGACCTGGCATGCCTCGGCTTCAACCTACGACCCTTCTTGAACAGACCAACCTGCTCTTTTCACATCGCAGCCACTGTCCAGGAAGAATCCTCTGCTAGTGCACCAAACCATAGGTTGTAGCCTCCCCTCCAACCGTCACGTGCCTACCGACTCACCTCGTTATTGCCTTCGCTTCTTACCAGTGACCCCAAACTGCACACCCCCAAGTCGACCACCTTTCACCTCTCATGTTGTCAAGGAGCCCTCCTTTCTGGAAGCCTCATGCATTTATGGCTAGACGCACCTCCTCCCAATAGTCACGTGACCTACCAACTATACTGCACCAACTTCCGGCATGCTCGCCGCCCATTTCCGACGATTGTGTCACCCCACTAATCGAGCGCGACTCTATGCCAATTTGGGGATTGTGTAGTTTTTTTTATGAGTACTAAATAATTAATTTTAGCGTGTGTTGTGTTTATTTATATTGGGGAAAATTTAATTTTAAAATAATTTAGTTCTGTTTGTGTCAATCTGTGAGTTAGTTTTTGAATATTGATTCATAAACCTTATAGTGGTGTATTAATAATACAGGTGATGAAAAATATGTTTTGAAACATGTTGAGCTAGTTATTTTGTGTTGTTTGTTTGTTTGGATCGTTTTAATTCCATTTTTTTGTATTTTAGTTATCTCTTTGATTGCAGTGCATTGGAAAGATTTTTTCCCTTATATTATGGTCATTAGTAGGTTGTGCGTACTTCTGCACGAGTTTGACACATGTCATGTCGTCGTAACCAAGATTCAAGTCGTCGTATGCCCCCCACTGCCTCATCATTAAATTCAAAATTTATTAATTGCTTGATATTTTATTAATTTTAATAATTTGTAAAATATATATGATAATTAATTTTTAAATAATTTTTTGGTGTGAAAAGATATATTTATTTTATACATGACACTTGACATATATTCTTGATGAACGAACACCCAGTAGTGAAAGAATGTTCATTTGGCCATTAAACATAAATAACAGAATTTCAATTGTAGTTTTGTTTTATTTATAAATTAATTCATTTGAAGCATGAACAAGTGTTTTGGTTCTCTTGAGAAATAAGGATTTTCATTAAAATTTGTAAATGCCCATTTGGCACATTAATAAAATAAATTATTTTGGAAAACTCTCTTTGGGGTGAATCCAGGGTGATATTTGGTGTGCGTTGAATGGATAAGTTGTGTGTGATGTTTATGCTACATGATTTACATTTTTAACTGACCTCTTTCCTTATTATTATACGTGTTGACATGAGGACCTGACATAGTAAGTAAATCTTCTGAGAACGATTACTGCACTAGTTTAGATTACGCACTGGGTAGTGGCCCCTAGAAGAGAGGTACTCTAGTTTTAGTGCTATGGGATTGGGACCCACGGTTAGGCCATGTAGTGAACACCGAGCGTTAAGGAATTATGACGGCATTGAGTAGGGAATTCCTTCAGGATGAGTCTGATATATAGTACGTTCTAGATTTTTTCACGAGCTCCTAGGTTCGACACATGTTCCCTTTTGTGTTTATTTGTATGTGGTAGACTATTGAGTGGTCTAGTTAGGTTGCTGGCCCCTATGTGACACTTTTTCCATTTCCCTTAGTGTGTGTTATGTGTTGTGTGTGGTTTTCCTTTTTAGCTAACAAATAAAATCTAGATTTCTAATTTTTTCAAAAAAATGTTGTAAAATGGAATACACCTGGTTCATTCAAACATTAAACGTCTTTTTAATTTAAAAAGTGAAATGGACTGTTACATGTTTTTGAAATGAATGTGTGTATAGAAAGGTATATTTTTTACTTCAGTTCAAACCGGGAATTATTAAATTATTTATTTTAAGGTAGTGCATTGGGAATAGTTTGTGGGGATGCCTACTGAGTTTTAATACTCATGACTATATTGTTTTCCTATTTTTAGTTTTGTTTCATGAAGACTCGTACTTGCTCGTCCTGGGCATGAGTTGGTTGTGGATTGGTGAGCGACTCTCGGAGTCGTGAGGAGTTTTGATCACGATTAGGTTATAAGGTTGTTGTTGGTCATTCTTTATTTTCTGGTTTTTTATTTACTTTGTGTTGTTATATTTTCTTTCTACTTCATTATTTATTTTTATCATGGCGGAATCATTCCTAGTTGTCCTCTATTGATACCCTGGTTCTTGTCACCAACCTGGGAAGATCGGGTACGCTTCTCTGGTCTTATCGCGGACCGGCTTTAGTGATCCGTTCAGGGTCGACTCGAGTTGGTTCGTGACAAGAGGTATCAAAGGAGGTCAGATCTTGAGTGGACATTGTTTTTTCAAAGTTCCCATTGTTATTTTGGGGTTTTCATGGTAGAAGGAGTAGAACTGTTAGAACTTGTGGCAGGGGAAGGGAAAGGATGTCATGAACCCTTGCTCGTTCTAAACCTCGAGATACCATGGAATGTTTGGGTTGTCTATGAATTTTGATTCTTATGGTTTGTTTGGTATTGGGAAATGAAATGAGATTCGAGAAAGTGAACTCCATGATCTCTCATGTTCTAGAAAGCCATGTGAAAAGTTGAACATAAAATGATAATGAAAATGTTTGACCCATCTTCTTGTTTTCTTTTTCCTTAGTGTTTTCCCCAACGAAGGTTTGATGGATTCCCAACATGCAGCTTTAGGTGGTACATCCTTAGAAAATCTTCCAGTTGACAATCCAAAGGACTACATCCTCATGTTTTGAAAGTAGAACCCTCCCCACTTTTATGGGAAATAAGATCCTCTTGAGGCAGAAGAATGGTTATGAATGATTTATATGAACATCAATTTCATTGGGTCACCTAAGTCCTTAAAGGTGATGTTGGTTACCTTTATGCTTGAAGGTCCAACCTGGATATGGTGGAAGTATGTGTCTCGAATCAATCCTTGAGAAGATCACACATGGGAGTTCTTCAATTTATCATTCATTGTACAATATTTCTCTGAGTTGACGAAGTTGAGGAAGAGTATAGAGTTTTGCGTTCATCATCACAGCATTGGATTGGTGCTGGCATTATTTCGTCAATTCCTAGACCTAGCTCTGTATGAAATGGGTTATGTTGGAAATGATCTCATGAAAGCTATGCATTTTGAACTTGGAATAAATCTTCTGATGTAGCTGATGGTGGAAGAGTTCAACAGAGTCACCTTCCTTGACGTGGAGTGAAATTCTTTCCTCACCGAAGATGAGTTACTAGGAGGACATGAGGTGGCGAATCCTACTTCGACCTTGGAAATCTTTGTAAAAGATAGTAATAAGTAGAATCGAAAGCGGCCTGATGCTAGTGGTACTGGTAGAGGAATCAAGAGGCCTTAATACTTTCATCCATCTTCTTTATAGCACAATGCATTGATCTATCACCAGTTCGGTAAGTGGGGGAACAATAGGTTGATGTGCCCGAATACTCCAAGACCTTACCACAACTATGGGTGCCTGGGTCACATGCAGCGATTATGTCGAAGAGTTTCCAAGAAACGAGATGAATCCAGAGCTGGCTTATCGAGGGTCACCTCAGCCCATCAACAAGAGTAGGGTGATGCTTTTTGATCGGTTTGAGGTTTTCTCATTGTTGTGTTACCTGTATATAGTGCTCATCTCTTATAGAATTCTGTGGTGTTTCCTTTCCTTACATTGTAAGAATAGTTCTTATCGAACATCCTTTAAACCTTTATTCTAATGGTTGTGCATTTGGAAAAATTCAGGTTCATGTGTCATGTTTGGGAATTTCCAAATCCTGACTATGTGGCAGAAGATTCTTCAATAATCATTTCTCAAGCCATAGGTCCTGGAGTGAGGGTGGTGACTAGTTAGGTGAACCCTAGCAGTGTAAAAGACTTTGGTATAATCTATGTCCTTAGTGTAGCATGGTTTCTGTTCTTCTGAGGATGTGATGTCATTAAGGTAGTAGTGACGATCGTTTTAATGCTCGTTTGGTTGGACCCTTAGCTCTTTTACCGTCATGGAGGGGTTTTTGGACCATGTGGGAAGCTTTCAAACTCAGTTAATCTCCTCAGTCATTATGGTGGGGGGACAAACTGTGGGTCTCATTGAATTCCGTTTGTTTTGTTTCCTATGGTGGTAAGTCTATTTGGGCCTCCCCATGTATGTAAAATAGAATTGTTTTGGTAGTGGTAAAAGTGTTCATGTTTTATGGATAATTTGCATGTCATGGGAGTTTGGTGTTCGTTTGGATCGACCAACTAGAGGTGTTTAAACTTTTGTGGGTGAGTGACACATAAAGAGTCTCTTTGTGGGTCTAGGTCTTATGGTGGATTCATGGGGACATGAAGTATTATGGTGCAGATAATTGTCACACCCCGACATAATTATTATTATTTATTTGGTTTAAAAAAAATCAAGGTTCGGGTTGGATCTTGAACAAAATTTTTGTGTTTTTGCAAGGAACGTGTGTTTTAGAGTTGACATTATTGAGCGCTCGGGTGGAGCGCATTTGGAAACCCCCTGTGGCTTTGCCCATGCAACTACACTGTCCACCTGTCTTCAGAAAATTACAATGGAAAAATAAATGTAAATTGTGTTATTCAACTAATTTTTTAAATAATATGAAATTATTGTTATCTGTTATTACCAGTTTGGTTGTTTAAATTAATAATTACACTTTTTATATAAAAACTAAAATTGTTAAATTAACTATTATGATCATTATGATTACTATTATTATTATTAATGAAATTTAATTTGTAAATGAATTTTTTTATCAATATATTATTTTAATTAAATTTATTATTTTTATTTTTATTATAATGACTAATAATAATAATAGTAATAATAATATTTATTTATTATTATTATTATTATTATTATTATTATTCCTATATTTATTATTCTATTAAGGATTATTTTTATATTTTATTTTATCTTATTATCTCTCTTTTTTCTTCAATCGTTAGTTCTTTCTTTATCTTTTCTTTTTCCTCTTTTCCACGTTGTTGTACCCTCTCCTTCTCCCTAATAGACGCCTCCTCTGCCCACCCTCTTCTCCCACAACACTTCTCCCATGGCTTTCCTGCCTTCTCCATGTACAATGACCACCACCCCATGTGTCCCCCTAGCCCGCACGCCCATCCACCCTCGGCTCGCATTCCCTCCAGACTCTACACCTACACCGGCTTTTTGCGTGCCCAACACCGCCTACACACTACCGCTCCCCCTTGATCACATGGCCATGCACCAGGAGCCCCTCTCATCTTCTCCTTGTCTATGCATCTTGCTAACATCCCTTCTTCTCCCTTACAAACCATCGATCCCCGCTTTCCTCACACGACTCCTGAAGCGGTGCCGCCTAGTCACCCCTGATCTGCCACCTCCCAAGACCATCCTCTTTCACCCCTTCTACTTCACTGCTCTGCGCCATGATATTCCCCGTAACGCCCATGTCTCCCCCCTCCTTGCACCGGCTGCACCCTCCGAATTTCTAGCCTTCATGCTCACCCCTGTTCAATAATCCTCCAGCCACCTTGTGGCTGCCCTACCTATGAGACCACCTTTCCCTCTCACCTCGGTGCGTATCCAGCGCATAACCTCGATGCCCGGTCATGACCCTGCCCCCTTCATTCGTGAGCAAGTCGTATGCACGAGCCACCACTCTCTCCTTCCATCCAGCTTCATCCCACTGTGCCTTGGCTTCGACCGTCTACCCTTTTTGACCTGACCACCCTCCGTTTCTCTCCTTGATGCGATTGTCCATCCTGCCTCCTCTGCCATTAAAACATCCCATCGGTGGCACCCACCCCTCCAATTGCCACACACCGTCCGACTTGCCTCGTTGTCGCCTCCACTTCATGTCGGCGCCCCCCGGATTGTGCACCCCCTAGACATCCGCCTTTCACCTCTCACGGTGGTCGCACACCCTCTTTTCTAGTCACTGCATGCATATCTGGCTCAACGGACCACTTATCTAACTGTGGCGTGACCTCCCAACTGGAACACACCCACTTCCGGCGTGCTCGCCACCCCTTTCCGACGGTCATTTCACCCCACTTGTCGGATGCCTCTCCAATCCAAAGTGAGGATTGTGCTATTTTTGTTTGAGTAGTAAATAATTAATATTACTTTGAGTTGTGTTTATTTATATTGGTGAAAATTTAATTTTAAAATAATTGATTTTTGTTTGGGTAAAGCTATGTGATAATTTTTGAATATTGTTTCATTAATCATAATGTATTGTAATAATAATACTAGCGATGAAAAATATGATTTGACACATGTTGAGCATGTTATTTTGTGTTTTTGTTCGTTTGGATCTTTTTAAGTCTGTGATTATGTATTTTAGTTATATTTTTGGTTGGAGAATGTTGGCAAGATTTTTTCTGTGATATTGCAGTCATCATCAGGTTGTGGGTACTTTGCCGAGAGTGTTAGAAGTGTCACGTCGTAGTCACCAAGCTGCAAGTCGAGGTAGGTCCCCCACTACCCTCACCTTTAAATTCAGAAATTAATAATTTCTTGATATTTTCTTAATTTTAATAAATGTGAAATATTATAAGATAGTTAATTTTTAAATGATTATTTGGTGTAAAAAGAGCTGTTTATTTTATACATGACACTTGAAATATTCTCTTGATGAATGGAAACCCAATAGTGAAAGAATTCTTGTTTGGCCTTTAAAAATAAATCACTGAATTTCATATGTAGTTCTGGTTTACTAATAAATTATTTCCATTAAATAATGAACAATTGTTTTGGTTCTCTTGAGAAATGAGGATTTTCATTAAAAATGGTGAAGGCCCATTTGGCACATTAATAAAAATAATTATATTGGAAAAATCACTTTGGTGTGACTCAGGGGTGATATTTGGTGTGTGTTGACTGCATGAGTTGTGTATGATGTTTGTGCTACATGATTGAATTTGTTGACTCACCCATTTCTTTTTTATTATACCTGTTGGCATGGTAACCATGAAAAGTAAGTGAATTTTCTAAGAACGATGGATGCACTAGTTTAGATTACGCACTGTCTAGTGGCACATATCAGAGAGGTAATTTGTTATTTGTGATCTAGGATTGGTCCCCTCGGTTAGCCCATGTAGGGAAAAACCAGGTGTTAGGGAATTATGGCTTCATTGAGTAGGGAATTCCTTCAAGATGAGTTAGATGTATAGTATGTTCTGGATTTTCCACGAGCTCCTAGGTTTGACCCATGTTTCTTTTTAGTTTTTTTTTCATGTGGCAGATGATTGAGAGGCCTAGTTCAGTTCATGGCCCCTATGTGCCACTTTTTACATTTCCCTTAGTTTGAGTTGTGTGTAGTGTGTGGTTTTATTTTTTTAACTAACAAATTAAATGTGGATTTCTTAATTGATGGCCTAAATGTTTTAAAATGCAATGCACCCAGTTCTTTAAAACATTAATTTTTTTTTAAAATTAAAGAGTTCCATTGATTGTTTCTTGTTTTAGAAATTAAGGTGTGTGTCGAAACCGATATTTTATACATTTGTTCAAATATGGGATCAGTAAATTCAATATATAAAGGTAGTGAAATGGGAATAGTTTTTTCATAAGGCCTACTGAGATGTAATATTCACACCTATAGTGTTTTCCTATTTTTAGTTTTGTTGCATGTTGATATAAACTTGACCTTCATGGGTGAGAGTTGGTATCAGATAGGTGAGAAACTCTCAAAGACACAAGGGGTTTTGGTCGTGGTCAGTTTAGTTGGTTGTTGTTGGTCTTCCATTCTTTTCATGTTGTTTATTTTCTTTTCATTGTTCTATTTTATTTCTGCTTCTTTATTTATTTTTATCTGAGAGAAATCATTCCAAAATATCTTTTATTGATTCCCTGACACTTGTCGCTAGCCCGGGAGGATCAGGAATGCCTCTTGGGTCTTGTCACGGACCGGCTCGGGTGACCAGTTTAGGGCCGACATGGGTTGGATCATGACAATCATTGCTTCATCCATTTTTTTGTAATTGTTAATTAGGTTGTCCCACTAGTATCATAGCTATTTTTTGTGGTCTTTTTGGATGACATCCGATTTTATTCTAGATATAATAAAGATAATAATCATCACTTGTTGATCATATTGGGAACTCTGTGATATTGTCTTATATATGCCAAGCATTCAATGTGCAACATCACAATGAGTGATCTGAGGTTTTTTGGTCTTTTGATTTTGGGGTAGGGGGTTTCTGTGGACCCCAAAAAGATTATCATAGTTAATTCCTGGGTTTATCCAAAGAATGTGTTCAAGATCATGATTTTTCTCATATCGGTAAGATAATATAAAGGTATAGTACATGATTTCTATCGTGTTGCATCATCTATAACTAAACTACTTTGAAAATTGGTGATGTTTTATTGGATCATAGAGTTCTAGGAATCCATTGAGGGTCTAAAGTGGTTGTGGACTACTGCAAAATTATTGATCCTACTAGAGTCTCTAAAGGGACATCTAGTTTATTATTACACTTTAGTTATTATTCTTGGAAATGTACATAGGTTTGGAAATCACATGGTGGTGCATGGCTCCCCTCAACTCTGACCACCTGAAAAGAGTTACCCAACCCATAACATGGAATTTCTTGCCTTTACACATTTCTTAAAGAACTTGTTCCATTGAATTTTTTGGGAGAAAATTTTAGTCTACTAGAGAAAAAAAATTTAGCAGACATTTAATCTCAGAAAGAACTTATGTTGAGATATTTTAGTTGGATCAAGTGTTTATAGGGATTCGACATTGATATTATCTAACCATGTGTAAGGTTAATGTGTTTGTAGATTCCATCAGTAGAAAAGAGCTAGTGAAGGATTAGAGTAATTATAGTAATGAGTGGACTCTGATGTGTCTCTTTTCCCAGATGCACATGGAATACAAGGAGCCCAGTGGGGGTTGATTCATTACAACCGTTCATATAACTAGTTATATTTTGGAGTTTACTTAGTTGGAATATCCCCTTAAAGATATGTGTTTGTCGTATATTATGTTTCTTCATGGTGGGGAGTCACACACTACGTGGTTTTTTCCTATTGATGGAATCTTGTGCTTTAATGGCCATTTATTGGTGCTTCTATCTTTGAGGAAGTATGTTATGCACGATAGCCACCAATATCAGTGGACCATTCCTCCCGAGGAGATAAAGACATATTTTGATGTTTTGGTGGCTGGTCATGAATTGGGACATATATGAATTTTTTAAGGTGTTATACATGTAATCATGTAAAGGTAGAGCATCAAAGGCCCTCCGTTTTGCTTCATTTGTTACCCATTCCTACTTGAAATTGGGATGAGGTTGTCATGGATTTTGTTATTTTATTTCCTTGTACATCTTGTAAATGGAACACCATTTGGGTGTTGATTGACCATTTTCCCAAATCAGCCCATTTGATTTTGATCAGAGATATAACTAATGTGGATGATCTAGGCCGATTGTATATTATGGTGGTGGTAAGGCTCAATGGGGTATCATTAATAGTTGATTTAGATATAGAACCTTTTTTACCTATCAATTCTAGTAATTCCATCCTAAGGAAATGGTGTCATAAATTTATATTATTATGGTGTACCATCCTCAAATGTATGGTCATGAGGATTGGGAAAATTAGATTGTGGAGGATATACAGTATGCAGGTGATTTTGATATTGAAATATCATTGGATATCCATCTAGAATTGGTCGAGTTTTCTTATAAAATTTGATACCAATATTCGATTTGAATGGCTCCATTTCTTATTATTTATAGAGGGCCTTGTTGGTCTACACTGTGTAAGGTGGAGTTGGGTGTTACCTCACTTTGGCGATCGAGCCTTCTGCATGAGATGTCTAGGAATGTCACATTAATGAGGAAATAAATATTGATATAAAAGAGTCACCCCATATATTATTATGATCAGCGACATCATGATTTTTAGTTTTCTATGTGTGATCGGGTATTATTTAAGGTGGAACCTCACTTTGGTCATCACTATTTGGCGATAAAGGGAATGAAACCACTGAGGTATGTCGAGTCTTTTTATTTCAAAATATTTTATTTGAAAGTTAACATACTGGTTTTCTTTTCCATCTTAGTTGGCATAAATTCATGAGGTATTCCATGTCTTCCAATTGAAGAAGTATAAACCTCACCCACCCTAGTTACTGAATTGGGAAGAGTAAGAGATAGAACATAATTTAATAGTGTCTTAAAGGATGGTTTGAATAGTTGATTCTCTATAAATGGAGCTTTGGGGAAAGAAAATTCCATTATTTTGTGTCATTTGGTAGATTGGGAATTTTGTTCATGAATGTTGGGATTGGATGACCTTAGTTGATTAAGAGTATCCATTATTATTTTCTGACCAAGTGTTGAGTTAACATTTTATGTGCTGAATGTTTTCATAGTGGGGTGAATTGTCATATATTTTTCTTTCATTTCAGGTATTTTTTTTCTTTAGTTTTTCTCTATCATTTCCCATATATTTCCTTTTCATATTTGGAGAGAAATTGAGGATTTGGGGTCGAAATACATAGGGGCACGGTGGGAACATGGTTAGTAGTAACCATAAACCCAACCCAGGTAACTGGGAGGTAGGAGACAAAACATACCACATGGAAACTTCATGGTAGTGCGCCCCATCCCCAGTGTTCGTGTTGTCTGAAAATAATTTTCTCATGGTTACCGCATAGTTTATTAAATCCTAGGGACATACATTTCACACAATCTAGGTCATAAAATATTTTATAAACCATTTTACATTCTAGTATTAAACTTATTCCACCACTTTTCTTCCCCACTTGGTATTTTCATCCATAGAAGGCCTCCAAGATCCCCATGATCTCGTAAAACCCATTTTGGAAGGGGTGTTTGGGAGAGAACCCTAAAGAATCATTAAGTAAGTGAATTTTCTACTTTCTTTCTTTCATCTCATTATGGTTTCTTATTTTTTTCAGGAGGATATATTTTCAGGTAGTTATGGTTTCGTTACTAGTGTTTAATCATGGGTTTTTGAGATCGATTTCATAAATTAGAGTTTGTTTTTTCAATATTGTGTTGTGGTTGAATAGAAGTAGGAGACTCACACATTTTTCCATTTCAGACATCAATGCTATATGTTTCAATCTATAAGGATTATTTGGTGTATTATTCTTCTTGATTTATTAATTTATCGTGATAATTTACTAATATATGTATTGTCATCATTGTTTTTGAATTATTTTAACTACTTTGTTTAATTTTTATGTTGAATGATTCTGTGTAATGGGGTGTGTTTTTGGTGTGGACCCTTATTTTATCACTTTATAATGTTTTAAGAATTGTGAATTATGTTTATTAAATTCTGAAATTGTAGTTAATTGTGTTTTGATTTGGTGATGGTGTATGTTTTGTATAAAATGATGATTTTGAGAGTGTTTTGTTGTGTAAAACCATGTGGAAAATATTGGAATTGTTTAATGAAATTTTAAAATTGTTTATTAAATGATATAAGGGGTGAGAAAAATGTTTAAAAACTATTTTGGATTGATTATGATATTTAATGTTGGATTTTGTCATGAAGTTGATATTATGTGCATGTGGAACATGTTGAGCTCAACAAGCCCGAGTATCTTGGTTTGCAGGATAAAACAAGTTTTCTAGTGGTTCAATATTGGTTATGGCCCTGTTACACTTAGCAAGATTGATGATATCAAAATAAAATATATATGGAAAATGATTTGAGAACACTAGAACTATGGATATAGATCCTATCTATTGGACCGTGCATGAGTAAGCTATTGGTAGTAGTTACTATATCACATTTCATTGAGATAAATGGTACCCATGGTCACTCTTCTAGATAGTTCATAGGGGTAGTTTTTGTGATTATTTTTCATCGGATATATTTCACATGATGCTAGCTTATGGTAGTGTTTGGTTAAATATTTTTAGAATAATGTTTGTTATATTAAAATTAGATCTCATTAATATTTCCATTCATTTAAATATATTGTTTCTTAAAATTGTTACCACCATTTCCATTGAATAAAATCTATAAAGTAATTTACCTTAATATTTATAGTGTATGGAATATTTTTATTTGTGGAATCCTATTGGGATTTCGATCACATCCTACATACACCTTTAGGTGTATATATACATTGTAATGTTTGAAACAAGGTAAATTCTTTTAGTGAAGGTAGTTTAGTTTTTTAGATAACTTTATGCCGTATTTATGTAGAGGTGGAATCAGGGAAATTCCCCATTTCCTTTTGGTTGGTTATGAGTTAGACTTGATTCACATTTTTGTTTTTTCCTTCTTTGATTTTCTTTTAAAAGAAAGTAAATAAATTCTGAGAATTCATTATGGTCTATTTTGTTTAAATTTTAAGATTTATTTTAGATACTATTTCTAGTTTTTATGTTTATAAAATCTGTTAAATAGTTATCAATATTTATTTATGATACCTGAGAACTTGTGGCAGCCCATGGGGATCAGGAAATCCCTTCATGCCATGTCACAAACAAGGTCAAGCTCAGGTTTAGATGATAACCTGACATGATTCGTAACAATAATTACAAAAATTTAATGACTTTATATAAATCATATAAAACATCTATAAATTAGATTTTCATTATAATGAAATGCTATAAAGGGTGGTAAATGAAAAATGTAAAATCTTCATTTCGTGAGCCAAGAGTTAACATTACATTAATTGTACATTCACTAACCATTAGATGGAATTCTATGAGAGTGTATGAATAACACTTAATATAAGTATATTTTTGGAATATTGGGTTAATGTTTATTATTATATAATTATGGAATAACAAAAAATATATGGTATGGAGAAACAAATAAAATACAGGATCTTGGGGGAAGATTTTACCTCTTAAACAAGTAACTCCTTTTATTTTATTCCAAATGTATTCATTATGTTTAATTCATCCAAAATTTATGCTTCCCTGTTGAGGTGATTGACGTTGGGAGATTATTTGGAAAGATTTTTATTGATAAAATGTTGCACAAGAGGTGCAAGGAATGAGTAGATTACATTCCTTTATATAGTGGAGGGTGAATGGGAGTCATGTAAATACCATAATATATTCATTAATTGGAGGAACAACCTACCTAATATGTATCAAAAATAAAAAAAAAGTTATTTGTAAAAGGGAAATAATCGTCATGAAAAACCTAAGAGAACAACAGTAAATTAATTTTAGTAACTTGTTTCTTTAACTTTAATGATTCCAAAATTTTACCATTTTGGATTTTATTAAAGCATCATATTTTTTAACATACAACATTTATCCATTTAAAATATACTAATGTGAGATTTATTATAAAATATAGATAAAATAAATTACATTTCATGACCCAACCCAATGGGGATAGAGCCTCAACTCCTCATGCCCGCCTCCAAAAGGCTCGGGGCATGAGGCAAGCACCAAGTAGGCAATCACACACATGGAAGTCATTAGACTAAGGGACTTATACACACACACACACACACACCCATATACACATCCATGCAACATTGCAATGATATATATAAAAATTAAAAATAAATCCATACATACTTGAAACCCACATCAATATTACAGAAAACGTAAAAAAGGGAAAATACATGGCCCAACAAAATAAAACTATAAAGGCAACCAACCAGCATAGAATGAGGGGATCATTCTCAAATGAACCTATCATAAGCACCACAACAAAGCTCTAGTAAACACCCTGGTCAGCCAAGATCACTAATCTCTACCTCTTACGGCTCCTTCTAGGACTCCTTTTTATGGAATATGGTCTGTAGAAGACACAAAACACGTGTGGTAATGCCCATGTAAGGTTATGTATAAAAATAATCATTAAGAACCCCAAAACCCCAAAATAAATGAGAGAAATTGAAAAGAAACAATCTTATCATCCTAGATAGAGGGAACCCAGATGAGAGCCAAACTCTACCTCAAGACCATCCTTGAGAAAAATATGACTAGTCATCCCATCTCACTTATATGCCCATACATATACAATGAAAATTTTGATATACTTCTTTCAGGCAACAATCCTCGTGAGGATCCGACCTCATTACTAGTGAGATGTTATACTCAATGATCAATGGCTTATATAAACTGGGAGAACACACTCTATACGCTCTTTCATTCCAGATGACACTCTTCTGATAGATACACTCCACCGGACATCACTCCACCATCCTAGATGGACCATCCATGAGAACACCCTCATCAGGCATCATCACTAAGAACACCATGCTAAAACAGATGAAACACCAAACTCCTCATATAGGGGATCATTCATAGGGAATGATGGGGGATACATGAACCCACTTAGATAACTCCAATATCTCATAGATAGGGGATCACTCCAAGGACCTGTTGGGGGATAAACAAACTACTCTGATAGTTCACTGAACACATCTCTCAGATTGGGGATTTTTTCCTGTGTAATGGTGATCATGACGATGCTGGAATCCCAACCCAGTATAACTTGTGAAGTATGTGATCAAACCGAAGATTCCAAGAACCCTACCAAAACCACACACTTGGCATGTGATAACAGTGTCGATGATACTGTAAACCTAAAAAAACCGTATGCTACGTGGGGGATCGTATAACCAATTATAACACAACCCTGGAAATATGTCCCACTGCGTAGGGAATCATAGTACCAATGATAACTCAAACCCTACAGGTTGCCTTTCTAGACAAGGGATTTCTGCCCATGGATAAGATGTCACAACGATGCCAATAAATCAAACTAGGGAAGCAAAGCTAGAGGATAATTCCCTATACTTACCAGAGGGTAACCACAACATTATCTGAAAACATCTAATCAAGGGGATCACAACCTTGTACTGGGGTTGTAATGAAACGTGAACCCTCATAGAAAAAACCATGGGAGTCCAGTAAACCGATGTTGGTCTAAATGTTATTATCCCACACATCCTAAAATATCACCACATTGCACACCTCCTCAACCCAGACTGAGGCCACCATCAGGTTCTACACAGAAAAACATGTAGGATAGGATATTTACTCACCTGATATAGAAAACCAGTGAAAAATGTACTATTCAACATAACAAATCTAAGAGGGGTCCACATATCTATTTCGAAACACATTAAATATATTGCACCATTGTGATCCCCTTGAAAACACACACGAGATCATATACTTGTTCTTCCAAAGTGGACATCAGACATAAATGTCACGTTTTTTTGTAATCACCCAAACACAGCCTCGTGGGGCCTATACAATGATCTCAATCACATCTGCCGAAATCTATCTTGTAACATCCTCTTAACCATTAGTATAACAAATCCAATGGAGCCGCATCAATTGGACGCTCCACGCAAAAGTTATGGCTTGTGTATGTTGAATAATAATAAACTATTTTTATTATTTCTATGTTTCGTAGACTCGGGCCATGAACCCAACTCACACATTTCCTCAAGAAAGCTCAAATGTTTCATCTCGATGAAATGAAAGCCACATTGCAATGGTATCGCAAATCACACTGCTGGTTTTCATGTTATGGGGGTTTAAGGAACCATCATAAAATTCTAGAAAGATCACCCATGTCTCGCTAGAAACCATCGGACCAAATATGGAAACCGCTGCACCGGAGTCGGTATTCGCTGCCATGAATTCAGAAACTGCTGCATCGCTGCCACACCACCGCCGTGCTCACCAAATTCCGTCATGGTTGCAAACTGAATCTAGCCTTTCCGTCAGAAATCATCCACAGACCACCGGGAGCACCCCAGTGCTCCAAATTTTGATATGAAACATGTTTCCGAATGTTTGGGACAAAAAATACACAACCTTTATGAATATTTGAATAACAACAACTCATATACAAGATTCAAGATTTTATAACTCAAAGAATCTGCCTTTTTGTGGAAGCCCAATGATTTCCATGCTCTGTTCCTGCTATTGCATGATCTAGGAGCCACCACCGTCAGGATCATATCTCAACGACGCCTCACTTGCTCAATTTGGGTATTTTTCTAGGAAGAGGTGAATGAGGATTCCACAACTTCTCCTACAGTGAACCTACATGAGAGGTGGGATGCATTGATTTTCATTTTATTGTTTTTAATTAATTATTTAATTAATTCAACAACCATCAATACCCCTGACCAAACCTCTTGGTGATGAGAATTTTATGTCGCCTATATGGTAAACACATCATTTCGAACTCAACCACGTTTTCATAATATCCATATGAGACTCCATTCATGACTTATTTGAGCTGGAACACACAAATGAATATTTAGTTTTTTAACTAATATTCCATCGGTCACCATTTTATACAGCAGTCCTGCGCCCGCAAAGATTACACCCTGCCTAGGGTAAACCACACTCTCCGGACATAACTATTCCCTCATATTTCTGATTTGAGCTACCATTCAAGATGTTTCTCATCTCTACCATGTGAATATTATAAAAATACCTAACATTTTTATAAAATTAATTTCAGGCCCACCGGGACTCAGAATCGCATGACGATTTCACTCTTAGCTTTGGAGTTATTCGTAAGAATAATCCAAATCCTGGCAGAGCCAAAACATGAGTTTCTACATCCTCCCCACCTTAGGAATTTTTCTCATAAAAATCTATCAACATGAAGAAAAAATACTGAAATCTGAATAGGGTTTCCCACAACAGCGAGTACAGCAAAACCACAATAAAGCCACCAATGGTTCTAAGGCTTCCAACAAGAACACACTATGGGAAACCCAAGTATTTACGCACAAACTCCCCAACACAAAAACCTACCTTGAACACATAATTCAGAGGGACTTGTCCTTCAAACCTTGAAATTATCCTTTTAGGTGGTACATACATGCCCACATTGTTTTAGTCACGTCAAAAAAAAAACTCTTTGGGGGGGAGGATCCCTCTGCCTCATTCAATCGAAGCACATCAAACAACACCAACACCAAGGAATTTCCCTACCAATGCCCAAAATAATCCCCGATCAAGAAACAGAAAGGAATGAGTACTGCCTAACAGTGTATACCAAAACTACTATAGAAAGTAGAAAATACACATAGCGTACCCTTATCCATCCCTGTAGACTCAATGTAAACAACTTATAAGGCATACATCTATCCTCACCATCATCCTCTAGTTTCCTGAGTGAAACATGGATCACATGGTGGTGGTGGTGGTGGAAACTCATACCACCTACCTCCTCTTCCTATTGCAACAACTCAGTTTCCAAGTCTGCCTCCATGTGAACCTATATACTCGAGACGCTGCCTCTTCTATGGATGCTTGTCGATTGGATCCCCCTAAGCCTCATGACAGGTCTTAAAATATTTACCATGATGTCCTCAGCCATTTCAAGAATAACACCGCCTATCTTGCAACTGACCAAAAATGGTCGGAGATCCCTATGCTCCCCTGAGCCTCAGATCCACCATCCATAGGCCGACTCCTAAAACATCGAGCATGTACGAACACATGTGTCTACCGTAAGCTACCAGTTACTGAACCATATACTTAGTTATCAGCTCCCACAGGCCCATCACTGATGGACAGAATCAGCTAAGACAAAAATCCCTCCACCACCATGGTCCTCTCCAACACTCCTTCTTAGATGGGAAGGCACAAGGAAAACCCACCTTCCCAAATGTCTCTATGTTGGACCTGTTTGAATTTCTGATACCTAAATAATGGGTCTTGAATCATATCCAAGAGAAGTATGGCAGGTCTATAAACCACGATGTATACTCTGACACAGTCAGGCCCTCTTGTCGAATATGTCGAATCTCATGGATCTGCACTGAACTCAGTGTCACTAGATAGAACTCTTTCCTGAGGAGCTACTCAAACTATGTCTACATGAGAGTCTCCTTGTCTCGGGACTATGTCACCACACTCTACTATCGCCCGGACAAACCACCCTGAAGGATCACCGCTTGGAAAATCATCTGATATGGAGGAGTCCTCACCTTGAAAAAAACACAGGTGACTACTTTGAGTCAGTCATCATCTACATGGGGGTTTAGATCACCCCAGAACCTCAGAGGTTTCTACCTCAAGAACACATGAAACACACTCATCCTACATACATCCTCCCCCTAAAATTCTGACAAAACCAACTACCCGATAGGTTGTGGATCAACTAGTGGACCACCTGAAGGTCCAGCCTTAGAATGTGTTCTCTTCTCAAAAGGCTCTACTTAGGGAAGAACATCTCCACAATCCCACTATTGAACCCTTGTTGGCTGCCATATTAGAGGAATCAAACAATACAATCAAGATGCAATATGGTCAAAGATTAAATCTAGGGAGTTAATACAAGAAAAAAAAACAAAAAAACCCATTCCTATATATGCATGTTCCAAAATTTCATTGCGACCAGTGTACTAATGTCCTGAGTCAAAAGGTATGTAATCAGAGTCATGGTGAATGGATACATCAGCCACAACACCAACATTGGAATCCCATGCCTAAAATCCTATCTCAAAACATATAAACACTGCCTCTATGAAACCCAAACCAGGATCACAGCTAGACCAACTATGCTCAATGATCCCAAAGGTGTAACCCTCTCTAATACCACTTTGTCACGACCTGACCCAATGGGGCTCGAGACGCGACTCCCCATGACATTATCCAATAGTCTAGGGGCTGGTGACAATCACCGAGTAGGATATCACACACTCGGGAGGAATCAGCCTAAGGTACCTGTACAAATGTAGCCACATTCACCTCTATGAAACAGTGCATAGATAAATATAATAATTGAATAGAAATGTATTCATATATCTAACCCACAAAAAGAGTACAAAAAACAAAAATGGGAAAATACATGGCCCATCAAAAAAAAATTGTCAAATGATACAACCTACTCAGAATGAGGGGATCGTTTCCAAAATAACCCTTTAGGATGCTCCTCGAGACAGCACCTGTAAACACCCTACTCGGTCAAGACCACTAAACATATCTTTCTCTGGGTCCTCCAGGGAGTCCATCGAAAGGCCAGTGGTCTGCAATAGACACCAAACTTGTGCGGGAAAATCCCGTGTAGGGGTGAGTATAAAAATACAGAGTATGAACCCCAAAAACCCCTAAATAAAAGATATAAACTAAATAGTAACACTCACCTCATACCATCCAAAGGGAACCCAAATGAGAGAGAAACTCCATCTCGATACAATCATAAAAAAACATGACTAGTCATCCAAGCTCGATTATATGCCCACACATACAACATGAACATTCAGATATACTCGTTCAAGCACCCAACCTCATGATGTTCCGACCTAATTATCATCGACAGGTTCTACTCATTGATCTATGGCTTTCAAGAATCACGTGAACACACTCAGTGAGCTCTATCATCCCAGATGTTACTCATCTGAGATTTACACTCTATCAGGCCCCACTCTAACATCCTAGATGGAAAATCTGATAAAAAACTCTCATCAGAAATCATCAATAAGAACACCATGATGAAATAGCTGAAACATCAAACTCCTCAGATAGAGGATCAATCTTATGGTCCAATAAGGGAAACATGAATCCACTACAATAACTCCAAATCACACAGATAGGGAATCAATTCTAAGAACTGTAGGGTTATACCAAAACCCATTTTGACGGTCCACAAAATACATCACTCAGATTGAGGATCATCAGTTGTGTAAAGATGGTCATGACGATGTTAGAAACCCCATCTTGTATAACATTAAAAGTTTCAGATCAAACTGAAGATACCACAAACCCTATAGAAACCATCCACATAGAAGGGGATCTCATTGCTGACAATACCACAAACCTACAAAAATCCACATTCTCTGTAGGGAATCGTACACCAAATGCTACTGTAACCCTTCTTATACGGCCCACTGCATACAGTTTCATATTCCTTATGATTCCTCAAACCATATGAGGTTCCCTTGCTAGATAGGGGACCATCGACCATAGGTATTTGGTCACATCGATACCAATAACCTTATCTAGGGTAGAAAATCTAGAGGATCCTACCCCATGCCCATTAGAGGGATTCCAAACCTCTATCTAAAAACATCATATTGAGGGGATCAAAACACTCTACTGGGGTTGTAATGCCACAAAAACCCTAATAGGAACTAACCTAAAGAGTTCACTCAACCATTGTTGGTCCAAACATCAGTTACCTAAGATATGTACAATATTTCCACACAACGCACCTCCTAGACCAAAACCTAGGCCACCATCGTGTTCTACATGGAAAAACATGCATGATGGGCTATTTTCACCGAAAAACTATCAACCGATGAAAAAGTTACAATTCATAGTAACAAATGTGATTAGGGACCACACAATAATTTGAAACTCATAAAGTGGATTGAACCATAGTGATCCCTCCGAAAAACACATGAGATCATCAACTTGTTCATCCAAAACAGACACCAGACACAAAAGTCACATTTCTCTGTAAACACCCAACTCTGGTCTCATGGGGAACACATCCTAATCACTGTTACATCACCCAAAATATATCTTGAAAGATCTAATTTACTATCAAGATCACTACACCACTAATGGAACACAAATAAGACGCTTCACAAATAAGTTATGGTAGGTCGAATATGAATAATAATAAAATATTATTATTATCTCAATGTTTCTTAGCCTTGGGCCACAAACCCAACTCATAAAATTTCTGAAGAAAGCTCAATAGGTCTGTCTCGAGTTAAGGAATGTGTTTTTGTGAGCTGATTTCATATCAAAGTGCTTGTTTACTATTAAATAGGTTTAAAAGAACCCTTGAAAAATGGTCATTGGGCTACCGCTTGTCTCATCGGAAACCACCACACCATTGATGGAAACAGCCGTGTTGGAGCTAGAATCCGCCATGCCAGATCCAGAAACTATCTTGCCACCACCACACTACTACCGCCCTCACCAGATTCTGCCTAGGATGCCATCGAAATCTGGCCATTCCATTAGAAATCTTTTACGGACCACCGGGACCACCCCATTGATCCAAATTCATATCTGAAATATGTTTCAGAAAGATCGTGTCCCAAACATGATAACATTTATGATAATTTAATATCTAAAACACATAAATGTTATCCAGAATTTTAAAACTCAAACCGTATACCATTTGGTGGAATGCTGATGCTTTATACGCTGCACTTCTTCAGCTACTCGATCCAGGTGTGCATGTCATTATGATCAGAGATCAACGACTCCTTGCTTGCTCAATTTGGGTGTTGTTCAATGAAGTGGTAGAGGAGGTTGTCTCAGAACCTCCTAATGCTCATCAATCAGGGGGGTTGTTTTATTTTCATTTTATTTTTGTAATTAATTAATTATTTTAACAACCATCTATGCCCCCAACCTAACAACCTCACACAGAGAAGTTTAGGTCACCATTAGGGTAAATGCGGCATTATGAACTAAACAGTGCACTCAAAATTTCAATCTAAGACTCTATTCGTGAGTTATTCCAGCTGACACCCTTAAATTAATTGTTCATTTATTTAAGAAAATTCAAATGGTCACCATTTTATATCGAAGGCCCGCTCCCGCAAAGGTTACACCCCGCCTATAGTAAATGGAAAGCTCCGGACGCAACCATGACCTCGTATTTCTTATATGATATACTATTTAATATATAACACATCTACTTGATTTTTATAGTATAAAAATAATTAATATTTTTATAAAAGTAATTCTGGGCACACTGGGCCTTAGAATCACATGCTGCTTTCACGCATTGCTCAGGAATTATTCATACGAATATTCCAATGTCTGAAAGGGACAAAACATGAGTCTATATATTAATAATTTGATATATAATTTAAAAAATAAAAAGAATCCATGTGTTTTTTGAAATTAATTTCAAAACCTGAACATGTGACGTGATAAAACATGCATAAACATGGACCATGTTACAAATGTTTTTATTTTATATGGGTCAATATGTAAATTATAAAATGTCAGATTTCCATTAATCGATCATATTTCATATTTATTAACAATTAAAATCTATTGGAAGAATATATTATTTGATTAGGTTTAAATTATTTAATTAATTTTAATTTATAAAATTATTACAATAATGTCAATATTGATATTTTTTATTAATATTAGATTATTAAATATCAAACAAATTTATAATTAAAATATATTATTTTTACATATATATAACATGATATTCCCATCTAAAAAAATAAATACAATAAATCAATTAATATGCTTCACTTTTAATATGTATAATATCATTTTTATCAGTAGAAAACTAACTAAATAATCACTATGTTCGTTTTTCTTAAGCATTTTAGGTAACCAACACATATTCAAAAAATAATGTTAACTTATTTTGATAACATTAGCCTTTTTGACATTCAATTGGATATATCTAAACAGAAATATGATGTTTTTTAATAATTAAAATGATTTCTAAAAGTTAAAGATAAGGAATTCTTGATTTTTTTCTATTTCCATACATAAATTTTTATATAGGTAATTCCATTTAATATCTCATAATAATCCATAACATTAGAACCCATAGGGGTTGTGGTAGAACTATTGGAAACTAATGAGAAGATTTAAATTTTCACGAACATTTTTTCACGTTATAATAATTTTTATTGTCTAATTATGATTAATTTTACCTTAATCTCAATAATAGATTTTAATTACATTAAATAATCATTGTTGTCAAAATTATAGATGATATTATTATACTATAAATATTATTTATAAGACAACCTTATATTTCAGTTTTCAAAAACAAAAATTATAGAAGGTGGAAAATAATATTATTTCAAATCCCTTTCACGTGGAGACAAATATGGATTTTAAATTAAAAACGGCTAATAAGGCCTATAAGAAAATATACAAAATTTTCATATAAAAGTGATTACGATGACATAAAACTGATTAATGTATTTATAATTGGTATATTTTGACTATAATATCCATTTTAATATAATATATAAGATAGATAAGTATTTTAAAAAGGTATTTTTAACCTAAAATTTAGTGATTTTTTATTACTCATCAACAAATGAATATTTTCATAATAATACAAGAAATTCACCATAAGATAAAAATTAAATTAATAATTCAATAATGATGTTTATTGTAAAAAATAACAGTTATAAAATTTCCAAAATTTAGATTTATAATAGGTTTTCCATTACAAGGATGTAAACCTAATTTTTGTGTGTAACCCTAACTAACTTAGTTTCGTGTGTAATGTAATCATAACATGGTGTTTCATACAAAAAAAAGATAGTAAAAAAATATTTTTATTCTAATGTAAATATATAGTAATTTAAAGGAGTGTTACATTATCAAAACCATAATTAATTTTTTTACTCACAATTTAATCATGATCTTTGTAATCATCATTTTCATATTTGTAAAATAGTATTTTTCATAACCCAACATAATAAATGGGTTTAATAATGTTGTTTCTTAATAAAAGGGAATGTAAAATATGAAGGCCACCACAAATCAAGGATTTACAATAGGTGAATAATAATGAAAACATGGATATAGAAGAAAAATATAACCATCATATTTTAATGATGAGTGATATAACCATGTTTAACTGAATTTTTTGATCACAAACCTGTAAAGAATAATTATATAATTCTTAAATCATATTAAGAGAACATCATCAACAAAATAATATTACAACATATTTTATAGATTAGAATAATGAAGTACATTAATCATTCCACATCAGTTATATTAATAATATAATATTTACATTGACCCCTTATATATATTTTTGCTATATTTTCTTAACACATGGGGAATTCATATGAATATTGTCTCATGTGTTATAGTTTATGAATTAAATATTATAAAATAAATTATTTCGCTTCTAATCACGAGCTTGATGTCATTTTTCTCCACACATGAAACAAATTATTTCTCATTTCAACAATGTACCAAGGTGTTTTCTTCCAATGTTATCAGATATTTGAAAATTATATAATTCATTTTTAACTTATATATATTTTTCTCTACTGTATACTTTTTTAATCTTCCCTTTAATTTCATAAAATAGGGAGAATAAATTCTCTTTATTGATATCCCATTAAACTATATTTTTCATATGAGGAAAATATTTGAGACACCCACACCCTTAGACAATTGTATTAAGGCCCTCAAATTATTGTTAAAACATGCATTACATGTTTTTAATGAAATTATTATCATAACATTTTATCCGTGTAAATGTAGCTGCATACTCCATAGCTCATTCATTCACTTTTTACATTAAAATAAATTACATTATCCTCATCTCAATTTTTTTCCTAATTTGGGATGTATTTATTTATGATTTTTCAATTTATTATTTACATTCCATGTGTTATATCTATTATCATACCTTATAACATAGGATCAATTACCACTAATGATTAGTATTATCTATTAGATAATACACTACAAGTATAACCTTTTTATTTCCACTACATCCCAAATACATAAATATCTTATCCAATTACATAATCCATTTCTCAACTATAATTGGATCGGTTGTCCCACTGATGTATTGAGGGCCTTTTTAACATAATGAAATCCAAAACAAGAGATTCTCTATGTAAAAAATATCTCTCCATCTCAGAAATGATCTGTTTCACAACCTAGTTAATCTTCCCTAATACATCAAAAATGTTTTCAATTACAATACTAACATCATTTAATTTATTACTAGGGAATCCTATACATTAATATTTTTTGTTGATAAACTAATTTATTTTAGGTCCTATTTCTAGATAATTCCATATACTAGATTATCAGATACATTTTTTTATAGACCAAAATATGGAATATCACATAACATAAAATAAAAATCTTCATAATTGATAATATAATTATCATAAACATGATTTATTTAGTTATATCTCTAAACCATTCATAATGTTTTGGAATTAAAATGGTAATTATCCTAAGAATATCTCCAGGGAGTATCAATCCATATGTGATGTGGGGCCCATTTTTTATACCAATTTATGAAAATTCAAGCCCAATATTCCCTTTTATAATTGTTACACAAATATACATTAATTCCAGAACCACATCAACATGTTGTATCCCATCATGGATATATTTCTAGGAATACCAAAATAATATATACCTTAAAAAAATTTGAGGATTTTCATCTATAAATTTATAAAAATTCATTCTTAGGTTTAAGTTTCTTATTCAATTTTTTTAAATCTAGTTTCCATGATTTTTTGTTAATCATCTCTTGATACCGACTGTAACACCATGACCCTAGAATCACAAAGCTAGAGAATTGTTTTATTACATTTGGGATTATTACATGGAATAGAACCCCAAATGAACTATTAGTTTAGTATTTTTTGGAAATACATATTACATACATGATACACATAATACAATGGGAAATTGATTAAATATGAACACGGTACATTATAAAATGAAATAAATAGAATCATAGAAACTTTTTCAATGAATTTCTCTTCAATCCTATGAAATGGAAACATAATAAGGTTGAGATAAAATTCTCATAAAGGGTATTGAAATAAGATTAAACAATAAATCAATGAGAATAAATCAACATGGAATTTAAATGATTGATAACAAGTGTCATTTAATTAATAATATAAAAATGAAACATAACCTTGAAATTATTACTAATTTAATAATCCCATGTAAGAAAGAAAACAATATATATAATTATGGAATTTATAATGATATAAGTCTATGACATAATGATTAGGATTAATTATGGGATTATAATACAATCAATTATTCATGTCAAGAATCTAATATTGTTACGGCCCCATGAAAGTAATGTATTACTGTCAAGGATTCATTCCTAGAATCTATAAGATGGGAATTTTATCTAAACTAACAATATATAGTTTGTATCATTAATAAAAATTATTCATTAATGGATTGTTGAGGTCAACGACTGTCACATACTAAATACAATACATTTTTCATATGTATATTAATAAATATAAATAATAAAAAACTCTCCTTATAAACAAATATAAAGATCAAATTAAAAATATGGTTTTAATAATAAATACTTGGGGATGGATATATAACAATAAGGGTTCTATTTTTTGATGAATGGAAATATTATTCAAAGATCATTAAAACAGTCTTGTGGGAAATAATACCTAAACATTCTCAAGTTTCACATACCACATTGAATCATTTAAATCATAATCACCATGATTGAATAAATATAAATGATACATAGAATATAATGTTAATAATTATTTTTAAAATAACATGCTAAGAAATATTTATACACCATATAATTGTGAATCGGTGTTTAAAAACAAATATGTCACAATTTAATAGCTATTGATTTGAAATACATTTATACATGGATGATTCAAAATTATAATCCCAATGAAATAAATAACACCAATAAGAATATAGATACAACTAGGATTCATGTGTTCACGATATTAAATACATTAGGGACATTATATTCACCACACAATAGAAATTAGTATTAAAAATGGTGTGTGCATCTCATAAATAAAGATGAGACAATAATCTCATACATTGAATCATTACTTGTTGATTGTGTCGTTATATTACTAAATAATGATTTTTTTTTCAATTATTTAATTTATTAATAAATTTTTTGAATTATATTAATTCTTTTATAGAACTTATTACAATATTGTATTCATCTACATAATCAATTATGTTAATGTAATTTTTTTATCTAATTTGGTTAATGTGTAAAAAACAACTATTATAGGAAAATAATTTTCAAATGGTTAAATACATAAACATACCCAGAATAATAATAATAAAATAATAAAAATATTTATACATCAATTTTAATTTTAAAACCCATAAAGAATTATTGTTTTAAAAAATGTAACCATGCTAAAACCATGGAGATGATAGACCATACCCATGCTTGAGTAACATTCCCATTAATCAATAATTATGGAAATATTGTGAGAAAAACTATGTCATTAAAAAATAATCATAAAATCATGAATAATTTTTTATTTAATTATATATAATTATATATACAATTCATGTGATGTAAAAAAATCTCATTGCATTGAGGAGGCGATAGTCCACATGTCCACGATCGACATTTTCACATTTTTTTGTGTTAAAAGGGCTATAAAAAAATTATATATTATGTCATATAGAAAGGTAATTGTTACAATAATCCCATATTAAATATGTTTAAGTCTCATATTTATAATTTAAACAATATTTAATACATTACATGCATTGTGTTATTGTATCACATTACTTTAAGGAGGTGGTAGACCACATGTGCACAAATGATGTTATCATATCCACATAATATGGAACACATAGAGGTATATGAGATATAAAAAATAACTAAGTATAAATAAAAAATAAATATCATATATAACATATAAAATCATTGATTACATAATATTTACCATCCATGAATGGTGGTAAGGGAAAAATAAACAATCACCATTTCAGGAGGAGGTAGTTCACCATACACAAGTAGTGTGTTGGTTTCTCATTAGATGGAAGTGTGTGTGAGTTATTTTCAAAAAAAATAATATAAAAACATATATGTATATTTAGAATACAGTATTCAGTATATATCCATGTAATGAAAATAAATTATGTGGTGGAGAAATAAATAAATTAAATGAGCTTGAGGGAAAATCCTACCCCTTAATTGGGTAACTCTTTTTGGTTTGTAACAAATGAAATAATTAAGTGGATTTATGCCAATAATTGAGATTTGGGGTTGATTTTATGAATGTATGGAAACTATTTTATCATATTTTCAATGATCCAAAATGGTTTTAGAGGTGTGAGTAGCTGGTATATTAATTCCCATTTTATTGTGGAGGGGAGTGGAAATCTTGTAAATAAAAAAGTTATTAATTAATGGAAGGTATAACATACCAAATATATATATAAATAGAATAATAATGTATTAAAGGTCAATAATGGTCAATACGAGCCTCGATCACACAATAATATGTTCGTTTTAATTAATTTGTTTCTTGTATTCAATGATTCCCCAATTATATCATTTTTAAAGCATCTAGTTTTATAACATATGGAATTTCACCATTGAGACTAAATATCTGAGATTCATTAGAAAAAAAACATCCAAAGAATTATTAATATCACATGTAATTTATAAAAAAAATCCCCTTCATTTTTTTCATTTATTTTAAAACAAGCACAAGTGTTGCGATAAAACACGACATAAACATAGACCTTATTAACACTATTTTTACATTATCTAGGTCAATGTGTAAATTATAAAAGATAAATTGGTCCATCAATAGAACATATTTAATATTTATTACCTCATTCAAATAATTTGGAATAATATAGTATTTTTATTAATTTTACATAATTGAATAAATATCAAATATTTTATAATAAAAATAATGAATATGTTGATATTATTTATTTAATTTTAGTATTTAAATATTAGAAATAAATGGAATCAAAATATATTAATTTTAAAAAAGTTAAACATGATATATTCATCTAGACAAATCACATAATAAAATAATTTAGTCAATCTATTTCAATTTTAATATTTATAATATTATTTATTTTAGTTAATAATTACCAAATAATGAATACATTAGTGTTTCTTAAGCATTTTAGGTGATTGAATAAAAATTAAAAATTAATGATAAATTTTTATGAAAGAATAATATGATATATATTTAAACAAGATATTTATAACATAAAATATTTTGGTCATCATATAACATGAGGTTTTATAAAAGTTAATGGTTAGTAAATTTTAAATTTTTTGTCTCTATTTGTATATAACATTTTATATAGAAAAATTCCATTCAATAATATCTAAATAACCCATAAAATATGACCCAATAGGGGATGCAGTATAAATAATTTCATCCAATAGATTTTTTAAATGATTCTTCGTCATTTTTTCTTTGAATATTATGATTTAGTTACTTTTTATGCATAATTATACATTTATCACATTAGAAATATTTAATGACATTTTGTACTGTTTGTGGTAAAAAATTATGTTTACCTTAAAAGACAAAAAATATTATTTTGATTATGACTATGTATTTATGTTTTTGAAAATTCAAATAAATGTTTTGGTAATATTATTATTAACTATAATCCCATAGACATGGAGAGAAAGCACATATTTAAATTAATAATATTCAAAAAGTTCAAAAAGTATTTAAATCGAATTTCAATACAAATATTATTCCAAAAAACATTATTTTATTAATACATTTATAATATATATATTGTAAATTAAATAATAATTTTAAAATAAAATTAAAAATTAAAAATTATTAATACAAAAAGGTAATTTGTAATTAAAATCTTGTATTTTTTACTATTCATTAGAAAATGAAATGGTTGAGAAAAATAGCCGAAATTAACCCTAAGTTAATGCTCAAATTCATAATTAATAATTGAATATTATTTTCATGAATAATGTTTTTTAAATTCTATCAATTAATTATAAAATATGTGTGTCACTAAATAGTGGTAAACCTGAGTTTTTCTGTAATGTAAGCTAACTCGGAGTAGGGTGTAGAATAAGGCTAATAAAGTGTTATGTATGAATAATCATTGAAATTAAATTATTTTTTTAAATTGAAAAATCATTAATGTCATGTGGCGTTGTGGTTATCAATTTAGATACATAATTTTTCCAATTACTGTTCCTTTCATTCAACTTCTTCGACTATGTGGTCAATCCCAAACATATAAAAATATTCATCAATCTCTTGAAAATTATTTCTCATTTATAAAAATCTAATTTTTTTTGTCACATTATCGAGAATTTTGTTTATAAAAATAATGAATTTTTTGAATTTTAGAACAATAACCCCCCTTATGAACAAAAAGCCTATCATAAATATTTATCCAATGAAAAAATATTTGAAATAAATCATTGTAATCATCAATAGAATTTGGAACTAACCAAAAAAATAATTTATAATGATACAATTACATATATAAATTTTTAAATCATACTAATATTATATATAATATACAGTAACACATGGATTATCGAAATGATCAATAAAGGGTTAAACATAGATTTAGAAGTAAATAGAAATTAATATATAGAGAGTAAAAATAAAATGATTTTCCTTTTATTTATTAAAAATGTGGGAAAATTTTTCACTAACAATGTATAATGAGAATCATCATCATTTGGAACTAGATTGATATATGGTCACATAGTATCCTTCCCAGTTTTAATATCAAATGCTATAGTAGGTTGCCCGAGGGTGGTATGAGGTCTAGGATTGTTGATTCCTATTAAAACCTAAATACCATTCCTATCATCCTATGATAAATGAAGACACAAATGTATTATATGAGCTTTATAATAATTATATACTATTAAAGAGATGGATATAGAGGCACTAGTATAAATTGTAGAATGGAATTGTATAGGTATGGATAGAAGAGGCCATATAAGTGTATTGAAAACATATATATATGTTTTCAAAATAATTGTAATCTTTGTATTACCTTTTTTACCATTATGCATCAAATGAATAAATTCATTTTTTATATCATAAAATAATATAGTATATAATTCGTTTTTAATAAATTATCTAATATCGATTTTGATGCTTTTCTTATAGGATTCACTTTCATGTCTCAATCAATAAATATGATCTATATTTTATGTTTTTAATTGGATTGAATTCTTTTTTAAATAATAATTTCGGTTTCAAATTATTTTATTATTTTCTTCATTATAATTTCATTCTCGTTTATTAATAAAATATTTTATTCATAGCATGAGTAGGAATATCCATTTTAAAATTATTTATCAATACCCTCAAAATATTTTTAACATGAAAAATATCTTGATTGATTATTATTATTATTAATTATCACTGGATTAATTTTTAACTGTTCTCTCTAAAATAGTTATGGATGAATTATTTTAATCCTCCGATAAACCATTTCTTGAAACAAAATAACAACATGTCAATCAAGAATACCTTTTGGACTAAGTTAATTATCAATATCATTATCATGTTTCCATCCCCACTTTCCATAGCACCATTAAAAAATTATTTATATTTTTGATCGTCTTCTTTTTCATATACTAAAAGAGGAGACACATACATAAAAAGATATTCATTACCCATATGTCATTCTTTCTTGAACTGATTGGAATAAAAAATGGGATATCATTTTATTTAAGACATATTAGTACTTTCTACTGAAAATGATCATTATAATTATAACATTGAGAATATAGTTTATGATGTTCAAAAAATGGAAATGTTTCTCTCCCCCCTTATGAGAATTATCGTCTCTTATGAATTTTAAAATCAATATAATCTCTATTATTTTTTCATCTCCAAGTAAAAAATTATGATTAATTTGATCATATTGATTAGAAGTTAATTAATAAATATTTGATATAATATAAATATGATCATCATTTATAATATCCATTTTGAGGTAGTGAAGAAAATACATTTGGGTTTCAATATTCAAATCATTTAGAGTCAGGGGATCCTATTAAATAGAATAATACGTATCCCTAATGATCTCATATGGGTTTTAATCAGATATAATAAAACCTCTCATACAATAATAATGAGAAATGTTATTGATACATTTATAATGACTCTCCTCATAAAGTATAAACAAACATTTGGAAGGAATTTTTTTTAGTTTTAAATCATATAAATGTTTTAAGATTCATATAGAAACTATTTGGTTCTTCAGTGCATTCAAATCCTAATGAAATAATATTTTTCAACATTGAAATAATAGAATTTCATTTAATTAAATAAAATGTGTTGAATATAGAATATTTTTTATTAAACTTCTCCATATGTAAAATTAAGGGACATTGATATACAATATTAATTCCAAAATACATTTGAACTAAAATATTTCTTGATACATTACAAAACTAAAATGAACCAAAATTTGAATATCAAATATTTAATGAATATTAATTTGATTATGAACTCTACATTTAGATCATTCTCAATAGGTCTTCTTGAGAACATATCATAACATAATTCCTTCCATTAATTTTGAATTTAAATTTGATTATGATTTAGTATAGATTAACTCTAGTAGTCCCCAAATTATAAACTACATGAAACACATTGGAAATATGCCCAAAAAATTTAAATGAACTTCCATTTTGACCATCAATGAAAATTTGAATTCCATAATCATATTCTATAAATTATAAATCAGTGTTATGATTGAACATTATTAAAATATATGGATAATGGTGTTTATCGTCATATAAAAAAACCAGTCTAATTCTATAGATAAATAGACCTCTACCTAAAATTAATACTCATTATCAACCATTCATCACGTAGTTCTCTTTCAGCTATAATATTGTGACAATGCTGTTCTAGTTTTGAGGGTTTTCCCAACTTGTTGTAATAATATTTTGAACTATTGTATGATTCATGTGAATAATATATATAATGAATTATTATAAAAATTATGGATTCTATTTTTTTAAAAGAATCTAGGTTTTTTAAGGGATTCAATAAATTGGTTTCAAATGATTGATTTGTTTGGATTATAAAATGTGTAATGATTCGATTCCATATTGAATCATTACTCATTTATGGATTTTACTCATACAATACGGTTCACGAAAATAATAAATGATATTTAATATTTTTCTAAACTCGGTTTCATATTTTCTATAAAATAAATAATGAATCAAAATACTCTATTATAGTAGAGTGGATATAAAAATTAACATTTTTTAATGGAGTATACAAAATATTAAAATATTTCAAAAAATATTTAAAACAAGGAAATTAATTCCAAAATATGGTTGTATATATATCATTATAACATTATATAATGGAATTTTTAAAATGGTAGAAATTTTGTAATTTTATTAAAATATATTCATGATTTTTATCCAATTAATTGAAATAATATCCCAAAAAAATATTTCATAAATTAATGTTATTTTTTCAGAATGTAATAAAATTTTGATATACATTTTTTAAAAACATATATTATTATTATTTATTATTCTAATAAAAAATTAAAATACATAGTAAAATAGTGTTTATTTCATCAAATGTATCTATGCACAATGCCTTCCTTTATTAATGTATTCAACTTTAATACTAGTTAATAATAGTTAATTCTAGTTATTACTACATAATAAACTAGTATATATTCCAAAAATGAGATATGTTCCAAATGAACTTTTTTATCAATCATATAATCACCAAAATATTCATCATAACACATGACTAAATCAAATTCATTTCCACTTGATTATAATAATTCTATGTTTTTTGTAATTTATATATTATAAAAAATAATACACAATAATAAATTAGGATTCCTTTGGATTTTATTTAAGAAGAGAAAAAATGCAGATACTAAACCTATTATAATATATGTTAGTAATTAATTAGTGAAACATAAAATTATACTACTATAGGTGGGTTGATCAAATTGTTTATTAGTTTTATCAAGATGTAGTTTTTATATTATTCTCATGGGACTATACTCACATTTTATTATCGATTCCAATTCAGCCAAAAATATATTTATTTTACATTATTTGATTTAGAGTAATTTATTATTTATTTTTAATGATTTTAAATCCATGAAATAATTTTAACTCAACCATAAATATCATTTCAAACTAATTATTCTTTATCATTGACAAATCAATACAAAGTGAGTTCTTGGAAGATCCAAAAATAATATCATCAACTTGGACATATATTTCTAAAACATCATTTAAAATTTGTTCCATAAATTGATATGGGTTATCAATCCATCATAAAAACTTTTGAAATAAAAAATTATCGTATCTTATATTACTAAGACCAATGTGATTGTATGAAACCATATATATATTTTTTTAATTTATTTATATGATTTTTAAAATTATGGTTTTTTATCTAGGGGTTATTTAAAAAAAATAAATTATATAATAATTTTGGTATGATATTTTTACACCCATTTTTTATAAATTTAAATACATATTTACTTCATATTTATTTAATATTTTGATTACATCGAGTATATATAATTTTAAAAAGGTTTCATAATATTTAATATCTTTTTCTTCATAATATCCTTGTATAACAATACTATATTAACTTCTAATTATAATTCGTAACTCGCCTTCCTTATTCCTAATTAAAATTAGTACCAATAGTTAGCACATCCTTTTATAATTCTTCTAGTTTACATAATATGTTATTATAAAATAGTATCAATTATTCGTGAATTTATATTACATATAATTCATTTTATATTTATAAAAAGATTTTATTAGGTTCAATATAACAAAAGAAATCTTGATTTTCATTATTATTTTTAAGAGATATCTATTCTGAGTAACATTGTCTATGTATCCAACAACAAAATAGATGGGATATTATATATGAGTCCATGTTTTTATAATGGTATTATTATTTGATACATCATTATATTCTGTAGGTGTGATTTAAAAATTTTCCTCAAAAATGGGTGATTTTTTTACATTAGTGTAAAATGATTTATTAATTGGTTTAGATTTTATATTTATTTAAAAAGGTAATTATAAAAGATTCTATAAATAATTTTTTTCATTCATGAGGATTTATCTCAAAATGATTTACAATTATAAATTCTTATATAATTTTAGTAATTTTCATTGAATAAACCATACAATTTTATGATGTTTAATATCCATGAATAATTCCTAAAATTCTTTTAGATGAAATGTTGTTCAAATTACCATTCTTATTGAGTATACTGTATTTAAAACAGAACACTATAATGTAACAATTTTTTAGTTTTCCTTCAATAATTTACTAATATAGAGGATTCATTAAATATGGTCTTATTATAACACTATTAAAATTAAAAAATATTTATTCACAGACTCTGACCCAAATCTGTAGATAAATCACCCACTATGAATAGTCATCAATTTTTTTGAAGGGTCTGGTTTCTGCAATCTATGTCAAAATTAAATTATGGGGAACCAAGATAAAAATATTTTTGACTATAGACATGTTGTGAGAAATAAGATTAATTTTTTTTTTCTAAACTCACATCCTTGCTCTACTTTTAATTTTTTTGTTATGATTCCTTTATAATATAATAAATATTATTTCAAACATGTAATAATAAAATAACTTTTTTGTTCATAAAGGTATGAAAAAAACCTAGGTATATCATGAAGAATCATCCTCTATAATGTAATTATAATGTATTAATTTTAAACTAAAACTCTATAATCTCAAAACAATCCATGTGATGCTACCTATATGGTTGAGAAGTAGATAGTACGTTAACTGATTTGAAGGATATAATTTGTGGCTTTAATTTTTGTTAAGGTTTACAATAATTTTAATTATAAACTACATGTTTAGGGAGATCCTTGAATTCTTAAATCATATTTATATTTATATGATATTATGGGTTTTAATATCAAGATCTTCAATTATATAACAGAAATTATTTTTTTAGGGAACTAAAACATGAAATATTGCAAACAAGTACTAAATTAAAATAAATATCATTAAAATACTTGTCATGTAAAGCTTTAGAATGTAAATATGCATAGAAAGATAAATTTATAAATAATTATTTTTACTAATATCCTTGAAAATATAATCAATAAATAATCAATAATGAAATATTTTAATCATTAAATAAATATTTTTATTAGATCCTTCTCCAAGAAGGTTTTCATTATAGGAATAATGTTTAAATTATTTTATCTAAAATTTTAATTAAAAATTTAAATTTTCATAATTAGTTTTTAGTAATTATTTAATATGTTTTGTTTCGAATTTTTTTTAGTTATTGAATATAGAAAACTATTTATTTTGATTTTAAAAATTGTATTCAATTTATGTATTTAAGATCTATAATGTTACTTTTTATAATATTTCAAATACAATTAGTAAATTTTTACATATAATATTATATCTATTATTTTTAAAATGTATTTTATATTTCAAAATATTATATGACTATTTGTACTTTTAAAAGTGTATTTTTTTTTAAAAATTATTTTTTTATAATTTTTTTCTAATATCATTTTAGTTACGTTTTTTCAATTTATGTAAATTGAATATATAATTCTTATATTAATTATTTATAATTAGTGGATCAATGTTTTTTTCTAGGTTTCTTTTATTTTTGATATATATTGAAAGTAATCCCCGTGTTTTTTGTTAACATGATAATGTGTAAATGAGATAATAAATGATACAAATAAAAAGTTAATGACTAAAAAATGATAGTAACAGTTTTGTAATTTCATTTTAATGTTAAAATGTGACAAACAACAGCCATAAATTTTATATATACATATATATAATTTATATTTACATGCCCTTATAATCTCCATCATATTTTATTTGAACCAAGTCACAGGAGTAGAGCCTAGTTTTTTATAACTATAATATTATTAAAACTAGGATAAACCACGGTTATTTTCATTTGTTACTATTATTTGGAAATAAAAAATAATTCCATTCATAATATTCAATATGTTTTATTTTTTAGGTTATATAATATTAGCTTAAATTATTAGACAACACTAATGTAGTAATTATTCAATTAATAGAAAAAAACAATTAAATGAAATTAAAAACTATAGGTGTAAAATAATATGTGATAATTAATCTCAAACATGAATTATATTTTATTATATAAGATGATATAAATTTCATAGGTCATTATAACATAAATTTATTTTTATTTTTCATATTATTAAATTCAAATTTATTGAAAAGTTCTAAAAATTATAATTAATTATATTTTAAAATAAATAATATTTTATTAAATGTTATAAATTGAAAAAAATATTATATTTCCCCATGTAATTATGATAATAATTATTACATCATAAATGGCCCAATTTATTCTTTTTTCTCATTCATTTTAAATATTATGGGCTTTATAGAAAATAATTTATTTGTCATCATAGGGGTCATTTTATTTGACGAACGGTTCAAACAAAAGGATATGGTGGAAAATTTGATGCAAAATTATCCAAATTTTTATGTAAGAGATTATTGATACTTACATACAAATTATCTTATAATATTATCCATTTTTTACATTTTTATGTAAAAATAATTTATATTATTTAAATATTAAATGAAATCCCTTGAGTCATGTCACCTCTATTAAAAAATAGAATAATTTATTATCATTCCATCACACTTAATGAAACTATTTCATTAAAAATTTACTTCTAAAAACATTCATTAAACATATCTTTAGATTATTTAGTATTTATTTGATAAAAAACTATCCTTTCAATAGAATTAGTGTAATAATTAATATATTTCATGAAGAAGATGTGTCATTCTAGACATCGTGTTTTTATTTTATTTCACCTTTCACCTCATTAAAATATTCAATGAATAATCATAAATAAATAAAAATGTATCTTCTATATAACGAGGCATTTTTTAATGATAAAACCTATATCCATATTCTCTTCTATAAAATGGGTTAAATAACCATCATTGTTGTTTATAGGGGACTACTACATCGTGAACCTGTGTATTTTTTTCTATTAATGTCTCATAATTATGGTTATAATGATTAAATTAATTTAAATATTTATATTCCAAAAATAATTATTATTCTAAAAATATAGTATATCATTTTCAATTTTTCATTTCCATTCATACAAAAATGATATATTCGTTCATGTGTATGTGTAGACTACCACCCCCATGAAGTGACATGAATCATTTTTATTCCCAAAATAAAATATATGACGTGTGTGTGTGTCTATGTCTTTTCGTGTGTGTGTTTGTGATTGTGTGTTTTTTTTAAAATATTTTATTTGAGATAAAATTATATTAATGTTCCTATAGAATAACACATACCTTCAAACTATAATGATCAATGAAAAATAGAACATCCACTCATCTGTATGTATGGCATACGATGTCCATGATTGTAATGTATTTTATTTTTCATAACCATCATTTATTTGTAGTTATAAAAAATAGCTTTATTATATCAATTATAATTAATTGGTTATAAATATTCTATATATAATTTAATAATGACCATGCACACCAAAGTCAACAAACTAAATAAATTATTGTCAAATAAAATGAATTTTATGAAAACATATGATATAAATATTAATAATTATGTTTTTTAATATAAAAAAGTAATATGTAATATAAATGGGATAATTTCTATGAAAATTTTTCTCAAGTAATTATATTATTAATTTGATTTTATTATTCAAGATGATAAATATAAATTTGGAGAACTTAGACATGAGGAAATTGATATATTACCATAAAATATAATTATAAATATTTTTTAATATATTTTCAAAATCATTCTCTTCAATGTCCATGTTTTTTTAAATATGAATATAATTTTATTTAATTAAATTAATAATAAAATGATTTATATTTTCCTTTTTATAATTTCTTTGGAAAATGAATCATTTTTCAAAATATTTAAAATTCATTCCAAAAGATAAAAAATAATGGTTTTTTAACAGATACATCCACAATAAATTTTCCAATCATCATAACTATAAACCTATGTTTGGATTCAATTAAAATCATACATGTTTTTTGAAATTAAAAACATATTACAATTGTTATGTTAACTTTTGTATGGAATTTTTTTAAGAGAAAATATTATTTTTAAATTCGATGGTGTTTAACACATGACATTAAAATAAATTTTCTAGGATTTTATTATTGATATGGTACATGTAAAATGATTTCAAAGGATTGAGACCAATTATAAAACATTAAAGAGACATATATATCATATACAATTGTTGTGGAGATATAATATTCAAATTAATAATGTAATGATTATGTTCTTTGAATAATTATATAGGAAATTATCAATATGAATTTTCCATTTGTAAGGGTTTGGTAAGGGTTTTAATATGATAATTTCCCAATGAACCCACTTGAAATTATTTTTCTAGCTAATTAATTTTTTTGTTAATAATTAAATTATTATAATTATGATATTACTTTTTTTAAATGAAAAATGAAACTCCTTTCGAATAATTTTTTTGATAATTTTTTAAAGGTTTTTCATTTTATTCAATAGACTGACTAATTTCATCATTTTAGGCCCCTTAATAAGACTTTGCTGCTAATACGACATTTTAAAGTCCATTTCATATGGATATACGGATTGGTATAATTATGGAAGAGGTCAATATCAAATTTTTTATAATATTTTCACAAATAAAACCATGCTCATTTAAAAAAATGAAGGAAAAATGGATACTCAGTAAATATGATTTTTTAATATATTGTATTTTTATATTAAATTTTTGACCTTAAAATATAAATCACAAATAATAAATTTTTATTATAATTGGATGTATGTGAAATGTTGTTTAATTTCTATAAAAATTATAATTTTTACGGTGGTTTCCATATAAACAGAATAAGTGGAATGTTTTACAGAACATCCGGTGTTAGGATAATGATAAAATAATATTCTTAAAATGTATTACATAACTTTTATGTTTAAATGATATATAATTTTAATACAATAATATTTATTATTCTAAAAAATTCCAAATATTTTACAGAAGTGGTAGTAATGAGGATGTACTATGACAGGATATTGGGGGTGATATCATGCCAAATAAAAAACAATGAATCGTAGAAATTAAAATTGTACCAGATTTTTCTATGATGTATCAGTTTATGTAAGATACAAATTTTGGTTGAAATAATAAAACTCAAAATATATTTATACTACAATTAAACATATTGATAGTTGCGAACATCATGAAAAAAACATCTACTATTTAGTTGACCATTATATCCAGTGGGGTTTGATGGATGCATCACTGAATATGAATATAAATACGAATTCATGGGGTGTTTAGAATGTAAAATGTTATCCTTTTCCATTATCATTTTAACATGAATATTATCTATGGAACTATTTTGTTAAGAAAACCAATTAAGTATATCAACATGATTCCATGGATTTAGACACATTAAAAATATATTCCCTGATAAATAATTCACTGTGGATGTTCAAAATAGGATTGATAATCAATTCTTTGAGTTGAGAAAATTTGAAGGTTATTTTTTAGTAGTATATGAAAAATAATTTTCATGATTTTTCAAGTATGAATGTTATTTCATTTGAAATTTGGATAGTGTGATTATTTTCATTTAGTAATGATTTTAACAATGACATCAAAGGGAATTATCAAACCTTGAATTTAAAGGTCATCATAAATATTTTCTGAAGATATCTTATAATTGGATTTCTCTGATGATAATGTAATCCCTAAAAAGTTTAAGAAACATTATCTGGATTCAAGGAAATTTGGAGGTATTCATCAATTTAATTCAAAGGCATTACAATTAATTTCTAATCTTTTGATACGTGCCGTAAAAATAATCCTAGGTAAATCATCATATATTACAAAAAGTGTTACGAGGGTGGTATGTTTAGTCACATTGATCATGGAATAAAAAAAAGAATCCAACATAATAAAAAATTATGTAACCTATATCCATAAATCATTGAGATGTTTTAATTTCAATGATTTGGTTTGTTATGATAAATTTTTTCCAAATTCAGTTACTTGGGAGTAAAATAATCAATAAAGATACACAATAGTGTGGCATAATCTATTTTTACTAATATGGCCGATGTAGACCCCTATAATTAAGTTGTGAGGGGTATGATATATTCTTTTTAAAATTAATTCAATACTAGGTTTGACTCTGGATCATTTAATTTATTAATTTATTATATGTTATCAAGAATAAATTGAATATCACATGATTAAATTATTATAGTTAATTTAGTGAATACTTTATTAGGATATATTAAAGAATTCTTGATTTATTTGAATATTTATATTTTTATTAGAGAGATAGTATTCCTTGAAACAATTATTTAACAACTCACAGTAGTGATTTATATTAATTTTAGTACATATTGGAATTTAAATTATCATTAGAAAATATATTTTAGCCATAAGAATTATTAATTCAATGATTTCATACATTTGATAACTAAAAAATTTACTGATAAAATTAATATATATGGTAGTGAATCTTACATACGAACTATTTAAAAATTATTAAACTATTAATATTATTCATTTCCATGTAGTAAATGAATATATGGATGATTTTCATAATTATTTACTTGTTTTTTTATAAAGAGTTTGAGTTTACTTTTTAATTTGTAAAAAAGTTCTAAGAAAATTTCCATGAATACTTATAGTAATTTTCTTGTACAATATTATATAATAATAAATAATGTACACGAGTTTATTGATAAAATTATTATTTGTTCTTTAACATCACTATGGGGGTGTTCCTGTCTTAATTGAAAATAAAGAAATATTGTTCAATATTACTATTCAATGATTATAAATCATTGAAAAACATCACTTTTAAAAAAAGTAACATTTTCCTCCAAACTATGATTAGATTGGTTAGGTCCTCAGAGAACCATATTTTCAATGATTAATCATAGGTTGGGATACCATCATTATCAGGTAAAATAAGAATACATTTGGAAGGCTCTATTTGATACTGGATATGGGCACTATGAGTTTTTTGTTATTCCCTTTCGGTGGCATAATGCACAATATGTGTTTATGGATCTATATAATAATGTTTCTGATTATTTCTTAGATATATATTTTTCATTTTTTTGATTACATATAATTATATATTAATCATTATGAGGAATTTTAATTACACATAAGTAATTTTTCGTAACATTAAAATAAATGAATATATATTTAAATGTTGGTATGTGTGAATTCATGTTTCAATATATACCATTCGTGGGATATTTTTTTGAAAATGGTATAACTATTGATCCTCTTAAAATAATAGTTGTTTCGGAGTGGCTAATTCAAAAAAAATTAAAATAGATTTATAGTTTTCTTGAAATAGTAGGTTACTACTGGCGATTTTTTGAATATTTTTGTTGGTTTAATTTCCCACTGACTACATTAACTCAAAAGGAGTTAAATTCATCTTGAAAAACACATTTTTGAATGTTTTTAGAAAATTAAGAAGAATTTTCAACGCTCTATTTTTGGAATAGACTATAGAAATGTTTACTTCGTCAATTAAAAATTGTATACATTTATGTGACATTGATATTTTATGATGAATAATAATTATAAGATTTATGTGAACTAAAACCACATGAGTTAAATTATACATCACTTGATTGACAATTTTTTTTTTGGTTTTTTATATTAATTTTCAGATTTGTTTTCCAATTGTGAAATATATATTGATAATAATATATTGAATTATAAATTCATTTAAATTAAGATAAAAATGAGATAATGAAGATGGTTGGAAAGGAGAAATGATTGTGATTTAATGATTCATTATCATCTTATATGAGAAAAATATGTAACTATTAATTTGAGTTAGAATTATAATGACACATAAACAATATTACATTTCAAAGAAGATATTTTTAAAATAAAATTTGAATAATTTTAGAAAAGAAATTACTAATGTAGGAACATTCTACTTTTTTTATTTATCATTCAATATAATTGTCTCTTTTAGAAAGAATTATTAAATATATTAATTAATATCTTGATTCCTAGTAAAATATATAATTGGTTAATAAGGGCATTTTAACTGAATTTAATACTGAAAAAGTATGTGTTTTGAGATTTGGAATGTGATTATGTGTGCACTGTGACTCCATGATGAAGAAATATTTGTATATTGGAGTTCATAGTTCTTTGTTTTCCATGAATCATGGAAGAAACAATATGTAGAGTGACTCTTTGGAGTGTTATTATATTTATGTACTAAAAATTGATATTTCTAACATTAGTATGAATTGTTTGATTTCTAAACATGATAAAATATTGTGAAAATTACAGAAATGGATGCCTCAGCCTTTTCTAGTGCCGAAGTGGGAATGGAAAAACATATTAACAATTTTAATTGAAGGATTTATGTCTACTTTTTGTGTTAAAAATTATTTTTTAGGTTTTTATATTTTATATAAACCAATGATTTTCATTTCTGTTCGAGAAATTACAAATTTGCATCAATATTCTCAATTGTATATCATGTATATGGGGCAGTTTCAGGTAGTCAAACTCTCAATTTTATATGATCATTATCCCATATTCTCCTCTATTTTATTAACGTAATTTAATAGTCACTAGTTTTAAAAATAACATTAAATAAATACTTTTATCATCCATCTCATAGATAGTAAAAAAAACTATTTTGACCATGGAATCCATGAATAGTGTTTATTTGTGGATTACTAGTGATGTTGGCATAATTGTAATTAATTAATGGGTTTTTAAATAATAATAGATTTATATCTAGTATATATATGATAAATTTTTAGGCGTTATATATAAATCTATTTCAGGCTATAGTTTATTGGGATTTAATAGGGAATTTATTTTTATGTGTACATAGTTAGTCAACAAAATTTTTTAGAAGGATTTAATACCCTGTGTTTTTTAAATTATATGTTCTGTTTAATTAACTTTATTCATGGTCTTCTGTTATAGGCAAATCCATGTTCTCCATCTTCTAAATGAAACACTGACTTCCAACAAAACTGAGATATATTATTCATTTATAATTTATAATACAACATTACGTCCTAGAAATTAAATCTGATGATGTTAATAGTATCAAATAATTTTTATTTTTTTTGTAAATGATTATATATATATAAAAGTAATGATTATAATGTACATAATTTTTATTAATGTTTTTATGTTTTTCAAAACTACTATTTTATCAGAAATTTTGTTTATTTCTTTTTGTGTAAAATTAAAATATAAATTATTTAAACATAAAAAAATAATATTTTCAATTAATATTAAGTTATTATTTCATAATTTTAAATTTATCTAAGTATTATTTTTTGGTATTTTTCTAAGAAATGTATGTTATATATATATATATATATTGAATATTACTAGATAATAATTGAAAACTACCTTTTATTTAATATTATATATAATGTTATATTATATTTTAATTTTTTTATATATAACTAGTTTAATTAGAGGTCTCTTATCACAATTACATCATTTTTCATAATTTTATATAGAAATTTGACAGAAAATATTATAATGTATTGATCATTTTCACAATAAGAAAATGTTTTCTTATCACATCTATGTGACTATTATTAAATTATTGAAAAACATTAATATGAATGTAATTTTGAAAAATAGATTATATGTTTGGAATCATAATAACTTATGATTTTTAATAATTTTTACTTAATGTTTGATAATAATTAATTGGAAATCAACTAAATATATATTACATTAGTTATGAAAAAATTGTCTTTACTGAGGTTTAAAATAAAATGACAAGTAAAAATTTAAAATATTAACATGTCGAAAAACTATTTCATATCCATATTTTGACCGTAAATCCTATAATTTCTTTTCATAATCCAATTTGGAACCCTATGACAATTTAAAAATCTAGGAGCACTCATTTCAATTAAAAAATTTCCACGTGTGTCCTCTTTTCAACCTAAAAAAAATAACCCCCACATATAATATAAGTTAATTAAAAACCATTTGGAATATCCATTTACTGACCAAATAAATTCAAAAAATTCCCTCCTATCATACTATTGTCCTTATTTTTGGAATGAATATATCAATGTATGTATTTATTTGAAATCTTGAAGAGGAAACTCTAAGAAGAGTTAACATTAATCAATGAATATTTTTTAATTTCTCTTTCCACCCCCATACGTTATTTATATAAAAATATTATTTGATAATATATGAATATTTCACATAAAAATATATTGTTTTTTTATTTTAATTATGTAAATACTTCTCTGTTTCTATCAAATGGGTTATGTAATCATCATTTGTGATTTTTTAGGACTACAACCAGACAAATTGATGTTATTTATTATTACATTATAACCTCAATAATATTATCATAAAGATGTTTTAATTTTCTATATATTATGTATATTATTATTTTATTTCATTATCATTATATAATTTTTATAACACTTTATTTAATACTCTTAATTTTATGGGAATATGAAAATATTGTTTGAGAGTATAGTGTAATATAGCATTGTGATGCAATGTGATTGATCATGGTTCTTCATTGAATGAATTATGGATGGGTATAATAAAATTTGTGATGTATATAGAATAAAAATTATTCTTGAATGATTATATACATCACTTAATTTCTTTTATATCAATCTAATAAAAAAATGGAAAACATTAATGTGTATGTAAACCATAATGTCTACATTAACAATATATTTCATTTTTATTCACCATATTTTATGAATTTAAATAATTACATATATAATTATTATATATTATATTTATACCATGGTTATGATTCATAATTATAAGGAACTTTGGTCTTATTAATAGGACCAAAAATATAATAAATCAAAACATATAAAATAAAAAAATCAATTATAACTAGAAATAGAACATTAATTTAGAATAGTTAATAAACAGGTGAAAAATTAATTACTAAAATCATATATTACATGATATATAAAAATATGGTTATTTATTAGATTTATAATATACCAATAAATATTATAGTTGAGTCTTTAATGTGTACATCAAAAGTCAATAAATTAGGTATATGATTTTTGTCTCAATTTTCCATCTTGGATATGTACAATATGTTATGAACCTATAATATTTTCCAAGGTGTAAATAAACCCCCATTTAAATTTAATATAATAAATTTAATTATCCTCATTATATTTTATGTTTCATTATTTCATACTCATTTCTAGATAATATTAATCAATGATACCAAATTAATAAATATTTTATGTTATAATCTCATCCTTTATTGAGATTGTTTTGGATTATATATCTGATTATAAAATCAAATGATCCACCTATCAACAATGCTAATAATTATTATTATCCTCTAGTTATTCATTATTTATTAATGAATTCTTATAATTTTTCTAGACCTTGGAACATAAAATCATAATGATATTTTTTACAAAAATTCAACATTATTTCACTCTTCGGTCAAAATCAATTTATTCGAAAATACAGTGTTCTGAACATATTTTAAAATATATATATCTAATAATTAATAAAAAAATATTTTTTTACACATGTTTAAAATGTTATGATTTTAAAATGGAACATTCATGTTGTTTTCCAAACAATTGTCATTTTCATCTTCGGAAAATGTTAATGGAACCTTCACTTCATTATGTACGACATGTATAAAATTTTCTCATTTCATGGATAATAATTTCATAGCATATTCAATTTTATGTTTTCATGTTTATTTTCAAATAAATATAATTTCTAATGGATTTATAGTTTTAATATCATTTTTCATAGAGGAAGGTATATGTTACTCATGAAATGTTTTAAATTACCGATCAAAATAATTTTACATATATGATTCCTTGAGTTGATATTAATTATCCCTCTTCTAGGATATATTCCTAGGATTCCATTGTTAAACTTAATTTTAATGGTTAAACTTTTGTATGAATCATATTTTTAAAATCTATTTCTCTTTAATGATTTATACTATGATAAAATTCATATGAAACAAACTTCTTTTCATGTTTCTTCTATACTGAAATGACCATTAATCCTATATCGTTTACATTGGTTATGATATGATGACAAGTTTATAATATCAATTTCATGTATTGCATTATGATATTATTAATTTTTATGAACATGTTGAACATAAATATAGTTTTAAATATGTAATTCTCTATACATATATATTCTACCAATGAATTGGTTAATAATTTATGTCTAATGAGATATAATGAGTTGGAATAGAGAGTGAACCTGATTAATTATGGATGATATTGTAACTGGAGTGAACTTGGTAAAGTATAACAAGCCTAGAACTAAGACTGAACCTAGTTCTTCATAAATTTTAATAGAACGGGGAGTTAACATGGTTTATTATGTCAAGGATAGGATAGTGAGTGAATAAAAATATGTAAGATATAAATAGAATGGGGAGTGAAATCAGATCATTAATTTTGGAACTATGATGTTCTCAAAAGGGATCTTTGCTTATGTGGAAATTATTAAATATTCTTATGTGTATTCCAAAATTCTAAAACATAATCCAATGTTCTTCTATCATGTGTCATGTTAAATATCTCTTATGATTCATGACATATAAACTATAAATCATTATATCATGACTCAAGATTTTTTTTGATATGGATGGATTGATTTTCAATGGATTCTACCATGTTCTCAAAACATCATATTCATTTTATTATTATGTAGAACCTTTTTAACCCATACATAGAATCTGAGGTAATCCTTTATTCAATTTCATTTACACATGTTATGATGAAATGTATTATTTAATAAATTATTTTTAATCATTATATCTATAATGATTGTATTGGGAAATAATGTAGCTCACTTATTGTGAAATTATTATGTTATCTATTTTTTAGCGGTACAAAAATATTATAGACATTAGGAATGCGTTTATGTAATGTAACAAATATTCAAAAATATGTAATATCAAGGTATTATATTCTAGGGTCACTATAGTTAGTAGTAGTATATATTTTTAGATAAATGATCCAAAATTAGGATGTGAAAACAATAGTGAGGTCCCTAAGGAAATGTTGAAGCGTATGTCCATGTGTGAGACAATGTATAGAAAATGTCCTATATTTATATGATGGATAAAGTGACTAGATTCCTAGAAATATATACAAATCTCGATACTATAAATGTATGTGGATGTAGAAGAAATTTACTAATGGGTAAAACCACACAACTGTATTAATATAGATTTGATCGGGAGCTTTTCATGAGAACGAGACATGATGACCATCTAGTTTGAAACCAATGGGGGATATGCTTTGTAAATTCTAAAACACCTTTAAAACCATCAAGACAAATTTAAATATAATATTATTATGATCAACCATTATGAAAAATAATGAGTCATATATTAAAAATAAGGTGTAGTGATTCCAATATCATAAAATATTTTTTATGATTATATGGAACCTTACAATGATTATAGTTTCGTATACTTTGTGCTTTTGTACAAATCATTTGATTTTAAGAGAAAGAACCCTATAAATGTGGATATAGAATGAAAATTAAGTAATCATTCTATTTATAATCAAAATTTAATCATATTTGAAAGGAAAAATCTCTTTTCTAAACTGACTCCACATTAAATAGATATGAATTTCGATGGAAATCTATACGAGAAAAAGAGTCAAGAACATTCTGTTGAGCCCATCATGAGGAAACCTCCAACGTCCTTTATTGTTTTTTATCATCCTATAGTATTTTAATAATGGATAAGTACCAATGATAATATATTTTCCATTGAATCTTATATTCCATATTCAATGAGGATGGCAGCTCTCGAGGGTTCCACGGGAGAAACTCCGAAGCAAGGTGAAGAGGATGAGAAATCGAAGGGGAGAGAAATTGAAGCTCCTGCTGATGAAGATAGAATTGGGCACATGGATCTATTTAGTCTCTGAACGAAACGAAAAACTATGATTTTGGGCTCTAAGGATGCCTATAGTCATGGGAGGAGGTTTGTGGATGTGGCCAGGAAGGCTGGAGGCTTTTCTTTCTTGGATTGTGATCCGGGGAGTTCTGGAAGAATCATACGAAAGGGTCGAATTTCCCATGTATCGGCTGATCAAGCTGCTGTTGAAGAAAGGGTTCAACTATGTAAGTTTTCCATCATTGCTCGTGTGGTGATTACAAAGGGTGTGAGGCCATGGAAATTTCAAGATCTTACAGTGAGATTGGCAGAGTTATGGGGCTTCAGTGATTGGAAGATGACGACAATGGGGCGTGGCTTTTATCATGTTGTCTTCCCATCTGATGAATGTAAGAGATGTGCTTGGAGTCTGGGTTCGGTTCCTTTTCATCCTGGGTTTCTCAGAATTCATGAATGGGTCCAGAATTTTGACCCAAATACGGTCAAGAACACCTTTTCTCAGGTTTGGATTCGCATTCATAACTTAAGCTGGTTGTATTGGAATCCTCAAATCTTGTGGGATATTGCATCCTCTGTTGGGAACCCTATTAGGCATGATAAGAAGACTGATAATCCTAATTTTGGGCACTATGCTCGGATTTTAGTGGAGGTGGATATGTCAAGTACTCTTGTGGAAGAAGTTGTCTTCACCACTAGAGACGATAGCATTAATTTGGAGATAGGACATGAAAGGAAACCAAAGTTCTGTCTTAATTGTCATATTTTTGGTCATAATCTAATGGATTGTAACAGAAATAAGGTGTGTTCTACATGAAATATTCGTGGCCATGATGTGGGTACTTGTCGAAGGAAGATGTCTGGACCGGGAGGCCTCAATTCAGATGATGGGAACAAGGTGCAGGTTGAGAATATTGCTGAGGAGGTTCAGGGTGGAAATGTGGATATTGTTGCTGTGCCTGCTGATTGCGGGGAAACAGCAGGGAATATAACTCAGGACCCTCCTAATGTGTTGAATGAAAATAATGAGGCAGGTGGCAAGGATGCAGTGGGTCTGCTGGATGTTTGCATAGATTCTCTGACAATGCCGAATATTATTAAAGCAGCTGTGATTGAATCTCAGCTTGTTGATTGTCATGCTGCTAGTGAGATAATACATGAGCAGGTTGAGAAGAATGTTGGAGATCAGCTTGTTGAATTCCAGGCTGCTCCAGATGTGATTTTACAAGAGCAGGGGTGCCCTGTGCTTCCAATTGTGGAACCTGCTGCTCAGCAGGTGCTGGGCTCTTTACCCCATGTGCTTTCTTTGGAGCAGGATCAACCAGGACTCATTATTGAGGGAGTCATTGATGAGTTTTCTCAGATACCAGTTTCGAAAATGGCTAAAAGGAAGATTCCTGCTACTTTAACCATGCCTTTTAATACTGAAAATTGGTTCGCCTCTCTCTCTGATGAAGATAGTGAGACTTCAATGCATGATGATCCTCTTGGTAATACCATCGACAATGCTGAATATGTTTCAAATGAAGGCTTGGCTGGAAGATATGTTGGACCCTGCACAAGGAAGCGGTCTCTGAATCAATGAAGATCCTTTTTTGGAACTGCCAGGGGCTTGGGAGCTCTCCCATGGTCAGATCCCTGAAGCATTTGATTATGACCAATAAACCCATGCTATTGGGTATTTCTGAACCCAGAATGAGTTTCTCACGATGGGAAGCTTTCAATTGGAATGTTATTGGATACTCATTGGTTGCCTGCAATCGGGTTCAAGATGGGAATGAATCCCTATGGGTTCTCAAGCACAACACCATTGTCATTGACTCTTTTCTGATCGAGCAACAGGCTATTATAGTATCTTGTTCTCAGCTGTATGATTATTTTTGTGTTACTTTTGTTTATGCTTTCAACCAATATATCAGAAGGAGAGCTCTTTGGAATCACCTGCTTGCAGTCTCTGAGAATATGTCCAAGAGATGGATTCTTCTTGGTGATTTGAACACAATTTTAAGGCCGGAGGAAAAGACTGGAAGTAATTTTGGTCGGGAATCCTCTAAGGATTTTCTTTATTGTATTGATCAATGCCATCTGAGTGAAGTTACAATTGTGGTTGCTGAATTTACATAAAGTAGATATACTATTAATGGAAGGTAGGCTAGCAAGCTGGATCGTTGTCTAGTCCAGGTGAATGACAGAAGTGATACAATGGAGGCTTCTAGTTTAACTCTTCCAAGGCTGCACTCAGACCACAATCCTATTTTGGTTGAGATAAGTTTTTGCACGGTAAGGTCTGCTCCTCTGCCCTTTAAATTCAACCATGCATGGTTAGTTGTCCAAGGGTGCAGGAAAATTGTTATGGAAGCATGGGGATCTGCTGTCACTGGGTGTGCTTCACATATTTTGATCTCGAAACTGAAAAATGTAAAGGCTAGACTTAAAGTATGGAGTAAAGATTCTTTCTCCAGCATTGCGAATGACATTAAAGCGGCTGAATCTAATCTTTTAGACTGCCAGCAAAGGAGTATGCAGCAGGATATCCCATCTCAGGAGGAGCTTCAAGCTGCCTCAAAGCTTGATAGTCTTTTGTCTCTTAAGGAAAATTTGGATCGTAATCAGTTGAATATAAAATGGCTGAAGAATGGGGATAGGAATACCAGATTTTTCCACTACTTTCATAGGGAGAAAAAGATTAAGAAAAATCTCAAGGATCTTATGATTGATGGTAAGTTACTCACCTCTGAAAATGAGATTGTGGATGCTATGACTGGTCATTTTGAGAATCTTTACACTGATTCTGGTGTGAGCAGTTCATCTAAGATTGTCACATGTATTGAATCAACTCTGGATGAAAATCAAAACAGAAGACTCATTGAAAGCCCATCCTATAAAGAGATTCATCATGCTTTATTCTCTTTGAATATGGACAGTGTTGCTGGCCCGAATGGATTCACAAATAAATTCTTTATGTTTTATTGGGATATCATCCATGCTGAGGTTATTAATGCTGTTAAGGAATTCTTTCAACATTCCTTTATGCCTCTTGGTATGAACTCCAATTTCATTACCTTGATCCCGAAGAAAGATAATGCTTTAGACATCAAGGATTTTAGACCTGTTGCTATTGGTAATTCTATTCCTAAAGTTTTTAGAAAGATTGTTGCTACCCGGTTAGGTGATGTTGCCAGGAATCTCATTTCTGCTAATCAGTTTGGATTTGTACCTGGTAGAAATATTCAGAATTGCTTATTTACTGCTTTAGAATGCATTAATATCATGAAAGGTAAATCTCAGAATGGGAATATGGCCCTGAAAGTTTATATTTCCAAGGCTTTTGACACTATGAGATGGGACTTTATTTTTACCATTCTAAGGATGCATGGCTTCTCGAATAAGTTTATTGAGGTGATCTCTTCTATTCTACGATGAGATCTCCTATCTATTCTTGTTAATGGCTCCCCAAGGGGTTTCTTTCAATGTGCAAGGGGGGTCAGACAGGGTGATCCATTATCTGGGCTTCTGTTTTATATGGCTGAAGATTACCTCAGTATCTGTCTGAATGAACTTGTCAATACAGGTCTTTATCGAAGAATGAAAGCGGGTAGGAATCTTTTTGCGCCCTCCCATCTTCTCTATGCCGATGATATACTTCATTTCTGCAAGGCTAACAGAGGCAGTATATCATGTATTAAGAGTATTTTTTCACATTATGAAGAGGTTGCAGGGCAGGCAATCAGCTGGAACAAATCTTTTGTTGTGTTCGGGGAAGGAGTCTCAATTGTGAAACAAAACAGGATTGCTAATAGGCTTCGGGTAAAGAGAGGGGAACTGCCTTTTTATTACCTGGGGTTACCTTTATTTTGGGGAAGAGTGAAACGAACTCATTTGGAAGGCATTGCCATATAAATCAGCAATCAGTTGGTTAGCTGGAAGGGGAAGAATATGTCCCAGGCTGGCAGAATCTGTCTTGTTAATTCAGTCATCACTTCTATGTTTTTGTATTCCTTCTATGTTTATAGATGGCCAAGGGCCCTGCTTAAAGAGTTGAGTGGTTTGATTCGGAATTTCATTTGGACTGGATAAACACAACAAAGGAAACTGGTTACTGTCTCTTGGAAAGATTGTACTAAACCAGTTAATATGGGGGGAATGGGATTTAAGGATATTAAGTTATTAAATGACTCCTTACTTCAAAATTTCACATGGAGGATCCTTGCTAAGCCTGATTTCTCTATGGAATTCCTTGTTAGAAAGTTTGTTGACAGATTACAGAACAAAAAGTGCTTGTTTCTTAAATCCTCCGTTTGGTCTTCGGTTAGAATTACCTTCGCCAAGCTTATGACTCACTCTATATGGATGGTCTGCCCTGATTGACACCTGAATTTCTGGTCTACTACATGGCTGTCCTCCCCCATCAAAGATTCTGTTTCTATTCCATCTTCTAGGAAGAATCTGTCCATATCTGATGCCTATAGGAATTCTGAAATTTCTGCTCTTATCCCAGCTGCTATTAATGATGAGATTTGCAGTTATGAATATGTTGACTCTGATGTTTTGATGTGGAAACCATCCTTGAATGGGCAATTCTCTAGAAGGGAATATTATAATCTTATGTGCGGGCTTGGCACGTGCATTCCTTCGTGGGTGGCGGCTGTTCATAAGTCGTATATTTTCCCAAATGATTCTTTACTAATCTGGAAGATATGGAAATGCAGGTTTCCCATCCAAGCTGCGCTGCATCGAGCAGGTATCACAACTATTCCAATTTGTTTCCTCTGTATGAAGGCAGATGAATCCCTTATGCATCTATTTATTCATTGTGATTTTCCATGAATTTATGGGGCTATATGCAAGACATTTTCCACTGCTGCTTTGATTTCTCTTCGATTGCTTCCCTGTTCTGTTCGGTTCTGCAGTCTTCTACCAGTGAACATATTAAAGCCTTGTTACATGCTGCTGCTGTTTCAATTGTTTCGTATATATGGAAGTCTCGCAATAGGCTGATCTTCAACAATGTCAAGTCCAGCCGTCGTGATGGGATCATGATGATTCATCGATGCATTAAGCTGGCCTCTGAGAATCAAACAGGCTGCATGCATAATGACATTTCAGATTTTCTAATTCTCTGTTCTCTTGGTGTAAGTGGTAGGGAAAGGAAACCATGCATGCTGAAATACATTCAATGGATTCCCCCTATCATTAACTGGTTAAAGGTGAATGTTGATGGGGCTGCTTTGGGTGCTCCGGGTCCTGCTGGGTGTGGTGGGGTGTTCAGAACCCATCGGGGTTTTGTGAAGGGATGTTTTTTTCATTATGTTGGACATGCGCATGCGATCGAGGCTGAACTGTGGGCCATGATTAAGGCCATCAGGTATGTTGTTTTCTATGGTTGGAACAGGTTATGGCTGGAATCAGATTCCTCTGTTGCTATCCAGATTTTGAAGGACCGATCCCGGAATGTTCCCTGGAGGATGATGTCTGCCTGGATATCCTGTTTAAACCTTGCTCAAGGTTTACTCCTTGATGTTACCCATGTATACCGTGAAGGAAATCAGGTTGCTGATGCCCTTTCCAAAAGGGCTGTCAGGGAGGTTAGTTCCAGTTGGTCTTTTGTTCTTCCCAACTATTGTGATAGTTTGGCTAGGGATGACTGTAATAGTGTGATGCATACTCGGGTTTGTAATGTGGGCCTCTCTTGAGCTGTCTTGTACTATTTACTTTTTTATATAATCTTTTGTTGAGAGTAGGCTTCTGCCTGTCTCTCGGACTTTCTGGGTATATTTTCCATTATATAGTGTATGAATCCTTAAAAATTCATTTATATTTTACACTAAATGGAAGCTGATTCAGTTCTATTTTGGAATATTATAAATAATAAGAGGAATAATTATAAAATATCTATAAAGAATTATATCTTTTAAATATCTAATTATTTCAATATGTTTTTTCTTTATATTCTTCTTAAAATGATGATGAATGAGTTCTATGAGATAAAGGAAAATAATGCTGAATCTTTTCTTACCTATAATAAAAATTTTATAATGCATGTGACATACGCTTCAAGTATTATTATCTGACATAATGGTATAGTTTATCAATTATTCAGTTGCATAAATCTATGTGTCACAATGTAATTATCAATAATATACATAATAATCTATTATTATTTTTTCAATGATCTATAAAGGTGTAAATGGAGTTTTCAGTTATGTATAAGACTCACGGGTTTTAATTGAAATGAAAGATGAAGATAAAAGGATTATCAAATGCACATTGAGAGAATATGATTTGAATTAATATATTATAAGCATGTTGTAATAATAAAGGAAGAAATTTCCTTAGAGTGAGTTGTGATTTTTTAATGCTATGGAGGGTTTTTTTTGGGAAACTGATTTCAGAAGTGGCAGAATAAGATAGGTAACAGTTGAAATAGAGAGAATGATTTACTGAATTAAACTCTCACACGTCAGTGATTCATGTTCATGTAAAATAGAAAATATGATAACTAGTTCAAAAATACTAGGGATAATGATAATGAAAATTTTTAGAAATCTCTTATGTTGTTGTACACAAGGAAATATCATGTGCTTATTGTTTCTTATGAGAGGTGTGATAACATTGTGGTTAAATGTACACATACATCCATACTATAAATTCTATGATATTATTTGACACTTGATTTATCCATAATATCATATATAATAAATACTATTTTGTTATCAAGATTATACACAAATGATTTGATTTATAATCACTTAATGGTATGATGACTGCATCTCAAGTTTATCATTCCCCTACAGTTGATGTTGGTGAGAATGTGCTTCCTATAAATCATTTCATTATTACCCTAGTTAAATATTTTTTCATTTTATACATGGATTCACATTATCAATATAAATCATTCTTCAATTTTCATAGAAGGGAAGTCACATGAGATTTTTTGGACCATAATGTTATCATTGGTCAAAATTATGTAATGTATGAACACATGATGGATATAAAATTAATTTAGTGGGACTTAATTCCCATTTATAATGGTAGTTTATCTCAAATGTTTTGGGAGAAAATCCAATATAATGACATTATTATTGTTTGAAAAAAATTATGTATATGCAAAAGTGTTTTAAATTTTTATAAAATATATAGGTTGTTGAGTCTTGATATATATCCTACCAATATCCACACCAATATCCATAAATCCTCATATAGTGTACCCAGTTAAATTTTATCAATTAAATAGGAATCTTTAGAAAAACCTTGAATATGGAATCATCATGCCAATTTTGTCACCATAGGGTGCCCCAATTCATTGTTCATATTGAAATATGGATCAGTTTGACTCTAAATTAAATATCAGAAACGGATGAAAAATATCAATTGTGAATATTTATCCTCAATGTAATATTGATGACTTATTAGATCAAATACATGAATCTCAATATATTCCCATGATTGACCTTCATTTTTTATTTAATCAATTATGTCTGAATATAGAGGATATACTAAACAAATAATTTTATACAAGGTTTGAAAATTTGGAATATATAGTGAGGAAATTTGTTATTAATAATATCCCTAATACCATCATAGATGTAATGAATTGAGTAATTTTATACTTCCACTATTAGTTTTTTGTAATCCTTATAGAAGCTATTATAATATTCCAAAAAATTAAGAAATTGAATGATGAAAAGTTATAATATTACTTAAGCCCATAAAGAATAATAAACAATAAGAAAAAATTACAAAATTTGAATTTTGGACAACAATTATTCTTTTTTTAGTCATATAAAATCAATGGATAGTATATTAGTATATCCATCAATGATGGTCAATATTACATATTGTCTTTGAGAAACCATGGTTACTATGATCTATATTTATCATGGTTTAGATGGATATTATCATCTTTTTGGGGTAATTTTTGATGACTTTTAATCCAATGGATATGTTAACATGGAAGGGGCCAATGTTCACCTAAAAAATGAATTTAATGAAAATATCAAGGAACATAACAGATTATTAATGAGCACTTTATTTCATCCATTACCTTGTAGTGGAGTAGTGTTAATAATGTATAGTTATTCATACAAGAAAGGTAATAGGATTTTTTTATAGAGAATGAAATTATTATGTATTATTCATCATGAATATTTAAGGATCATGTGAATAAAATACACAACTCATGATTTTTTGTTAGATGCAGTAATTATTTAATTAATGATATAGAGGAATTGTCATTTTGGATAATAATGTAATATATATATTGATAATAATATTTTCTATGTATATAATCACATTGAGGGTGTTGAATAATTTCTATAGAATATTTCTTGATCAATTTAATGATTTCTAGTAGTCAATAAATTATTATAATGGGAACGATAATATGGTGGAAAATGATTTTAGTCGAAACAATCACTCTAGATTATCTATGATGCAGATCAACAAAGATCCCATATTTTTAGAATTTAATATAATGAATCTAGAAATAATTAATGAATGGGTATAATCTTATCATACTAAATAGATTGTTCAACTATCTTTCCAAATAAATTTAAAAATTTGAACAATACTAAGATGTGTAGTTTCAAAAGATTGTTATAAATGATATATTAATTATCATCATGGAATGAAAAGGTTCAAATAATTTGTACGTATTCCATCCATAAATGACTTAAGGAAATAGTTTTTTAAATAATCTCATTGTGCTTCATTGTTTTCTATCTTGGATGTTTGCCAATTTTTATAAATTTGAAACAACACCATTAGAGGGATGTCATAAAGAGAGAGATCATAAAGTATATACCTAATTTCTCAATATGACAACATGTTATGGAAAATGGAAAGTGTATAATGGCATGTTAAATCCTTTACATATATTATTGTGGAAATTGGATAACATCACAATAAACTTTTTTTGTACTCCTAAAAATATCTAAAGGACATAATTCTATATTAGTGGTATTCGATCACCTTATTATGTTACATAACTTCGTTACTATCATAGAATAATTCTCTTTATATAATATTACAATGATATCTATTAAATTATAATTAAAAAATAATGGAGTAACACATCTCATTATATCTGATCTAGATCAATGGATTATCTAAATGTTATGAAGAAATCTTGAAAATATGTTGAGATAAATTGGATTTCAGTTTTTAGTATCATCATAAAACATATGGTAGGTCATAATGAACAATTAAAACACTAGAGGACATGCTAATATCATGAAATATGGATTCCATTATAGTTAGTGATAAAAGCATTAATCTAGTTGATCTTAATTACAATAATATAATTCAATGAAGCATTAAGATGGACTATTATGAATCTAATGATGAAATTAACTTTATAGATTCATCATTCAAGAAATAATTTGGATAATGAAAGATATTGGTACGCGATATAGAAAATGGAATAGATGAAAATTACATTAAAAAATTCATCAATGAAACACAGACTCTGTCGAAATGTTGTGCTGAAAATCCTTGATGTTACTAATAATTTTAATTTGTTGATGGCATATATCTAAAAATTTCAACGTGGATGATGATTTTGAGATTCCAGAAGAAATGGAAAGTAATACCAATGTATAATTTTCCCCTTGAAATACTTGATTGTATCAATTTGGTATCATATCACTTTTTTATTGTACATAAGCTCTCTCAAGTCAAGGATATGTTCCATGTATCTCTCCTAATGAAATAAATAACTGACCCTTCACATGTACCATACTCAGAGTTCATATCTCAATATAACGATCATTTATATTAAGAAAAATTGGTGGAGATTATAGATAACTCATAAAGTGTTTTCTAAAGTCAATACTACTCCCTAGAAAAAGTTTTATAGAACAACCACCATCTATATGAATCATTGTGGGAACATAATGTTATGATGAGGCAGAAGTATCCTCATTTTTTATATTATAGTTATGAATTTCACAGGTGAATTTTAATTTAAGGGGTTGTTAGATAGTAAAAACTAGAATTTTTGTTAATTTATTTCTTTCAATAATATTTTTTATGTATTGAATTATTTACAAAACATTGTACAATTCACACTATAAAAATTATTGGCTAAGAATGTGTTATACACACCACAAAGTTTCAAAAAAGAATAATATATTATTAATTTAGTTATAAAACAAAAATAATATAACTTATCCACTAAAAATTATGAAATTAATATAAATTCAAACTTTATAATTTTATTTATATTTTTTCAATATAAATAAACCATTTTTTATTCCAAATAAAAAATTTTGGGTAAAGTATTTATAAGTTTCAAAAATATTATTTACTAAAATGGGATTTATATTTATTTTCCAAAACAATAATAATATTTTATAAATATATTATAACAAAATTATAATAAAATAAAAATAAATTTTCGATTTCTTAAGGAATAAATTATATTAATGCGATTTTTTTTGGATTTTTATGAAATGTTACTTTTCTATTAATTATGGAAAATATTGAAATTTATTTATTAACTACATTTTCATTTAAAATAATTATAAAGTGTACTTATATTTTATAATTTTTTTAAATATTAATTAATACAATTCTATTTGAATTGATATAATTTTTTTAATTTTAATTTGTTTCATATTAATATTTGATATAAAAACGTGGTAATATTCTGATATTTTTCACATTAAAACTGTCATTCGCGACCCGTATTCATATCAATATAAAATTAATATTCCTAATTATGTTAAGGTAATTTAATAATATATATTTAATATTTAGAAATAGATTAATTTATAATGTTTAAAATGTAAAAATTAATTTGTGACCGAAATGAATAGTGAATGAAATAAGATATAATTGTTTTAGCTTTGAAATTTTTTTTTATTGGGGGGATAATCTGAAAAGATAAGGAAAAAATTACATAAACCCTTGTATAAAAAATAATTCCTATCTTCATTTATACCATTAAACCTATATGATTAGATATAGGTTATTTTTTGACAATCTTAAAATATTATTGATCTCAGAGCGTTGATTTATTTTAATAAATTAAAAATGTGTTGTCTACCCAAAATATAAAAGGATACCTATTATCCTTCATATGAGTCTCCTTAAAACAAATTTTTTTATATAGTACCAACCCAAACCACATTACAAATTCCTTACCCTCATCAAATCTTCATTAGTTTTTTTATAAAGCTACTTGAGGAAGGATTTCAGTGAAAATCCAAGATGGATACCCGAAAAAGTTGTATTGTTACATAATTGAGTGTTTTTGTATTATTTATTCCACCACCCCACCAATTATTGTTATATAATTAATATATATTAAAATAAATATAATCTATATAATGGTAATTTTTTATTTTAATTTTGGGTCTTACAACCATCTCCACTTCCATTAAATGGGTTGGGAAATCATTATTCTTTTGCATAGTGGGCCACTACCTCACAAACCAATGGCATTCGGTATTCCATTAACACTTCTCAAGGAAGGTTATAATTATGGAATTTTTATTATATGTATATATATATATATTATATTTATTATGTTATTATAATTGATTATTTTTTATATTACACATACCTCCGTACTCTCCATTTTCTGGGAATACGATAATGACATTAATGTGTACGGTGGACAACAACTTATTGAAGAAATATGATTCGTTCACCCATTACATGGAATGTGTGATGGATTTTTAAAATAAATATTTTTAATATTTATGAAATAATAATTATTCTCGAATTACAATATATATTATATATTTGAATTTTTTTCAATAAAATTTAAAAATGTAAATAATGTTCATGTGTTTGTATGACCTATAGTCTCCATGAATCTTGTATTTCAAATTCTATAAATAAATAATATGGGTTAATATATGTAAATATATAATGAATAAATAGGATACTTATTTATATATTTTCATTCTACATATTACATAACAATTATCAGAGTAAGAGTACAAAAAAGTAACAAAACTAAACATACAAAAATAACAAAGTGATTATTACTTAGAACATACCATTAACATAAATTTTTAAATAAATTTAAAATAAAATATCATAAATTAACAATATAAATTATAATGTAATTTAATAGGTTATTTAAATACATTTATAATATACTTATATTCAATATATAGAAGCTTCCAATAATTACTATGGAAGTCAAGACAAATGGTTTGGAATGTTTTCTCAATTTTCCTTCTTTGAGATGTATGTTAGGATATTCACTTAAATTTATTAACACGGTCTATTTATATCATATTAATATGTAATAACATGAATTTATTCATCCAAATTATATTTTATGTATCATTTTTTGTTAATCCTTCATAGATATAGTTAATTAATGTTACTAAAGTGAGAAAACTACATTTTACAATCACATAATTTAATAAGATTATTTATGAATATGTATCCAATATAAAACTATTGGCATCCATATCTGAATAATTATCATTAATTTTCAAATTCTCTTATTATAAATTATATATTCATTTATTTGTACCATTTTTGACTTTCTTGTACTTAAAATTTATAATATAACGTCCTTTTGGAAACCCAACATTTTTTATCACATCAGCCAAAAAATTATTTCACAAAAAACAATGTTTTTTACAAAATTCATTAATTTTTTTAATTTTTTTAATCAATATATTATCAGTAATGAAATTATTCTTTACCCTTTTTTTACTTTTACCAATAAATTTTTGAAGGAATCATGATGTAATTTTTAAACTATTCTTATATGTTTTTTTTCTAAAATTTGAAAGGAAACATCATTTTAATGTGTAATAAATGATTTAAATTTTCCAAAATAACAAAAAACCATTTCATAGAATTATCCTTCATAAAATTTCAATGTTATCTTAAAATAAAAAAAATATTTTTTAATGCATTTTCAAATCAGAATGCATATTCTACTCATGAAATATTTCAAATGATCTATCAAAATTGTTTTCCATCTATGATTCGATATGATGATGTTTTATGTGCCTCGTGAGAGCTATTATCAAAGGATTACTCCAAACTCATTTATTAAATATTATATTTTTATGATGAAGTGTTTTTTATGAATCCCATTTCTCTTCCACATGTTATACAGTGATAAAATTATTATTAAAGCCTCTTCTTTTCATGGGTTATAAGATGATTAAATTTTTAAGAAACCTATATATTTTCCACAAGTTAATATATGATGAATTTTATATTCTTACCATTTCATTTCATGTGTTATTGTATGTTGAATGTTTGTGGTATATTTTTAAACTTAAATTTGGTATTTATTATGTGATGGCTAAAACTCATATAACAATCTAATGAATTGTGTAATGATTTATATGTTGTGTAATACAGATGTAATGAATGGGGAGAGAATCTATTTTAGTATGATAGGTTAATTATGGTTAGTGAAACTTGTTTATTATAAAAGGGATTTAATGGGGGGTGATACTAGTTCAGGATGACTGAGATAGAAAGGGGAGTAAACCTAGTTCAATATGAAAGGGTTGGAATGGGGAGTGAACCTAGTTTAGTATGAAAGGGGTGGAATGGGAAGTGTCCCTAGATTAGTAAATCACAATTTCTGTTATGATGGTCTCGGGAGTGGGCCTCAGATAACAAGGATGTGATTTTATATACATTTTTTATGGAATACATTTCATGTCTTCTTTAAATGTTATGATCTCATAGATGTTTTTTTTGATTACTTAATGATTTATTTATTTTCAACTACCAATATTTTTTCCATGTATGAATATTACATTCATGTATATTAATAGCAGGTTTTTAAAATACTATGTTCATGTACTCATACACTTATGTCCATGTTATACTGATGCATCTCCCTAGTTTACCATGAATGATCATCTGAGCTAAACATTTCATATGTTTCCATTCCACAGGTTAAGAAGGAGATTATTATATATGGTATTTCAATGAGGGTTTCTAGATTAATAGAATGTATTAGGAGATGATGTTTCTCACTTATTAACTTGTGATTATATACAAATGGTTCCAAGATAACTAATCTATTAAATTGTTAAATAATGTGTTTGTGTAATGAAATGAATATTTATAAAAAATGATATAACATCATAAATTATAATATATTTTCACTATAATGTAAAATATGATATGAGATTATTTTATAATTTATCTATGAAATAAAAATATTTATATGTACAATTGGTTAAGTTATCTTTCTTTCATGTTTGATGATTATTTGTTTTCAACAAATCACGAGGGAAACATGTTATCTATTTCTGTAAAATTTTTAAGTTAATAACATAAATCATTATAATTTAACATATAATGGTGATTTTTTTTAGATTCATATTGAGTTACCATTTCTCTGAGTTTATCTCTGGTATATAATGTTTTTCTTGTTGTTATGATAAGATATTTTTTTACAGATTCATCTGATGTATTGGTCCCTCACAGAGTTCAGTTAGAAGTTAAATGTTTTTATAAGGTATATTATATCCATATAAATTATTTTATATTACTTGTATTAATTAATAATTTAGTTTATTAGGTTATGTATTATTGGAAATACATTCTGTTAATGAAGAAACATGAGATTATTATAATGCTATAAGAGAATGATATCCCTAGCTGTTTAATATGAGAATCAAATTGCTATGATGAAATATAGAAAAGTGGGAATTAATTATACAACCAATGTAATAATAGAATAAATCATATATAAAAATTTAAATCATTTAAAAATCATACATTAATAATAATTGTAATCAAATATTGTAATTTTTAAATTTTAAAAAAATAGTTTAATTTAACAAATTATAAGGTTTATTATGAAAATATAATATTCCAATTATATAATAAAAATTAAATAAATTAATCTCATTTTGATTTAATCATGTAAAAATAATACATTATTTAATTTATATGGATTTTGTAATGATATTTATTTTTCATTTAATAATTAAATATACTTATTTTGTTAATGAATATTTTATTTCATTTGTCGTGTTTAAAATTTTAAATAATATATTTGATGAGTTCAAAATTTCAATTTATAATTTTTATTTATTAAAATGAAATTATTTGTTTAATGTAATTTTATATATGAATATATTATAAAAATAATTTTACATTAAATGGAAACTTTATTACAAAAACTATTTTACATTGTTTATCTCAATTTAATTTGAAATTAAATTATTCCACTTACATGAAGTGAATCATGATAAATATATTTCATATATTGAATTAGTGGGTCTAAAATTATTAAATAGTATTTTATTTTTTTGAATTATTAATAGTAATCCAAATATTTATTTATAGCATGGAAAATTGTATATCAGTTAGTTAATGTTAAAAATAAAATTATATGACCTATAAAATAACCATATAACTTTCCAAGAAATACTTTTCTGAGTATATGTCATCATTAAACATCCATTGATCTAATATATTGATCTTCTTACATTTGGAAGTGACTATGAAACTTATAATATTTCATTTAAGGGAATGTGGAAAATGTCAAATTCTTAAATTTCATAAAATGAATATTTTTATCAATGTAATAACCTAAAGATATTTCTTATTATAATAAATATTTTTTATAAATAAATGTCATATTCTAAATAGAAAATTATTTTCAAATTTTTTTGAATATGTTACTATATTAAAAAAAACGTAAAACTAATATATTTATTATTCAGTTAATTGAACAATTTGAAAAAAATAGAATTATACAAGAAAATGTAATTTAATTTATATAATTAATGAAACAATGGGATTTTATATATCAATATAAGTGTTTTGGAATTTATGTATATATATATATATATTAATTTCATTAGTTCTATTTATGTTAATGAATTCAATGTAATGAATACTTATATATGAAATAAATGATATTTAAAAATAATTATTAGACGATTTAAAATACATAAAAAAGTATATCCCAACTAGAGATTTGTATATGCATTATAATAGAAGACAATTTATATTTATGTGTTGATTTTAAATTTACAATATATACTATTACACTTAATTACTAAAAAAATTTCATATTATAAAAGTAAGTGAGGCAAGGTTTATGAGATTGGAAAAAAATGAGTCTTGTCATGTTATCCAAACACGTAAAATTTATATTGGGAGATATTATCTTCATATATCCAAATCAAAGATTCAAATAATATAAATTTTATCCCATTTGGGCTATAAAATAAATATGTATTAATTTTATATTTTTAGAAACTCAAAGAGGAAACCTCCCCACCTTTATTAAAGGGAACATTTTTTATCATTTTTTTAGGATTCAAAAACATTTTGGATCATCCAAAATCGTGTAAATAACTTCCATAAACTCCTTTTTCCATCATTGTGGCATCTTCTTCATATAAAACTGACCTAAATATTATTTTTCTGTAAACCATAGGTAATTTTTGGAAAATTGGAATTGATCTCAACCTTGTGTTTTTGTTTTGCACAATCTTAAACCTTCATAAAATGATATTTTACTAGTATAACTTAATAACACATGTATATTAAAATTATTAAGGAAATAATTAGTTAATGGTACAACCTATATCATTATACACTTCCATCAAATGGGAAACGAAACCACCATTCATGTGCAAGGAGGACTAACACCTCACACACCTATATAATTAATTTTACATAATCAACTCTCATGGAATTAAATAATATTAAAAAAATGTATATATATTATAATTATAACATATTTAGAAATATGAAATATAATATGTCACTCACATAGTTACCATTCCATTACCTTGATAATGATTATTTCAGTCATGGGTATATATGGATTTGAACAACCATGAATAAATGAGATTCATTTTTGATTACCACATAACACTAATGATACACACACACATATATATATATATATTAATAAATTATATATTATTTATTATTTAATAACAATTCTAAAAATATTAATTAATTCATACTATATTTATATAATGATTATTGAAAAATAGAAATTTTACTCACGCATACATTTGGACTTAGCCATCGAATTCCACCCATCTTTATATGGGGAAACATGTAATTCAGTGTTCGAAAGCTGGAATCTAGACTCAATATTATTTATGCTTGTAGATTCAATAATTAATGTTAAATATTTTTTTGGATTTAAGAAAACTGGGAATTATTTGTTTATTTAAGTCACTGATGTCATGTTTCTTGGTTTCTCACATTTTCATTGAAAGTAATTCTAATAAAAATTAATTCACTGAGGTTTAAATAATTATTTTATAATGTATAGTCAACCTACCTAATTCATTTTTGACTTATGACCAAAATAACATCAAAACATCATACATATTCTTAAATGATTAGGCAATTATATATTCCATTGTGATAATAAAAATACAATAAAAATTGAAATTGAAAAATTATCTCAATAAAAAAATTAATTAACATCGATATTTTATTAAAAAAAATTAATGAACATATGTTATGTATCCAAATCTATGTCAGATACATGTTAACATAAAACCTTATTTTAAATGTTATAATTATTTATTTTTAACTACTCATCTTCCACATCCAGGCTTTTGAAATTATTTTTTGACTATATGTTTATCAAATTAAATAATAGAAAATGTAATTTGATTTATATTTCTTTTAATTTGTTTAAAAATATATATTATCATTGAAGTTTTTACATTCTTTAAAAAAGGAAAAAACGTATTTTCCATTGAATAATTAAATAATAATTTAATATTGGACTCCATTTTATAATATAATATTTTATTTTAGGAAAAATTATATTTATTTTTTCTATGGGAATTTTGGAAGAGATAATGGGTTTCTAGGAGGAATGTTTGTTATGGTTTCTTAAATTATTTCACACATGGGTTGAAAATATTTTTTCAAGCATTGTATTCATCATATTATCTATAGATTTTTTTAGAAATGGAGAGAGAAATTAGAACTCATAGTTATTTTTGATATATGTTATACGATCAATTAACCATTATAACACTATCATGCACCAGGTAATGATTGCGTCTTCTATATAAAAATATTACAAGTCATTATTATGGTTATTACAACAATAAAGATATTGTTTTTTCATTTATGATAAGGATGTCCCAAGGAACAAAAATATCTTTTCAATTTTTCTTGTGGAAATTATTCAAAATGATTTTATTTTACAATGTTAGATAATTATTTTTAATGGAAATTTTATTTCCTAATTTTTAATAATTAAAAATGTTTTTCGAAAAATATTTTTCATGGTTTTTTATATTTATCAGAGGAATAATTGATTTATAATTTTTTAAATAATGTATTGTTTTGTGGAATCATCTATTATTTTTTAAAAAATATAATAGTTATTTAAAGATGAGTAGGGACAAGGATGAGTTAAAGATAAATTTTTTTTATCTTATATCATTAAAATAATTTTTTTAATGTGTTGTTTGGTGGGAAAATCAGATACATAACCTAATTGCCCACTTGTTAAAATTTTGGATTTTTTTGGGAGAGTTATTTCATTACACTCTAAAACTATAAAACCAAATAGATTCATGGAAATAATGGCATGTAAATTATAGATTCATTTCACTATAATATGTTATGTTTTCATCGTGTTATAGTCACATCAAATAAATGAAAAAATATAATTAGAAATAATGAAAAGTAATTAAATATCAATAATAGGTCTCATAAGTGCTAGATGTGAAAAACTCAAGTGATAATTAATTAGACATATATCTCAACCTCATGTATTATTGATAAAAATGATGTCCATATGATTTCAGAAATAGTACCAGATCAGAAGATGAAATTTTTCATAGAAAGACATATGTATATATTGAAGAAAAACCGTGAATATTGGTGATGATTCAATTAAAAATCATCAAATCCCATTTTAAAAATTTCAAAAACCTTATATCTGAGAGAAAAATATAAAATTTTATTAGATTTGATAAGTGATATGATGGATATATTATTCTATTTCGTGAGAGAACATCTGAAATATGAATCATAGGATCAAATTATTGTTCTATTATTGGAGAAAGTAGATGTGAGGAGTGGAGTGAATCCAAAAGAAAAAATAGAGAGTGAGAACATGGTTCCATGAGGAAGAAGAACTATTAATTAGATATAAAAATAATTCTAATTACATTTAATATTTAATAAGAACTATAATTCATAGCATGAATTATGGTTTAATGTGATGCCTTTTTAATCAGTGAGTAGACAGAAAATAATTTTTGTGAGTGAAAAACATTTTCAAAAAACTTTAATTTCTGGAATTTTACTATATTTACATTATCTAATTCCATTATGTAAATTCATATACTTGAATTTTGTCATAGAATTCATTGATGTTGTGAATATATATTTTTTATGTGAACTAATCATAGTATACAACTTTAGTGTCATTTATTATTCTAAATACACCAAAAATTCTCTGTAATTTAAATTAAAATATATATGATTCCTCATAAATGAACTATACATTAAAAATTAAAAATATTAATTTATAAGTAAATTCAATTCACTTTAATTAAAATTTGATTAAATAATATATTTGGGAAGTATTGTCATTGTTATTCAAAAAAATTAATTTAAATGTCATCATTATTGATTACATTATGAAAAAATATCTATGAATATAATATAATTAATATCTAACATAAATAAATACATTTCACGAATAACTAAAACAATTAATATTTCAATTTAGTCAATAGTAATTCATTTAATTCAAATAATAACATCTTAAACATATTAATTCAAAAAAAATTCAAACATGGAACAAAATCCTTATAGACTTTCCTAAATTTAGGATTCATTGTAATGGTATTGAGTACAGTTTACTCTACATTGTATTTTTGAATATTATAACCATAGAAAAATGTATTTTAATTGGATATACAATAAGAAAAATGGTTTTTATAGGATCCCTATGTAAAACATGGTTTTTAATAATGTTTTATCTTTCTAGGAATGAAAAGAAACATATTTTATACATACATACAAGTTATAACAACATTTATACAACTAAATTATTATAGATAATTTGTATGATAATTTTTTTTATTTATCTGTAATGATTTTAAATATTGAGTAGAGATAAAATTTTACAATCCATCAATATTATCTCCCTCATTTAATGTTTCCATAAATATATATATAAGGTAAACATATAATGAAATTATTCCATTGAAATACAAACCATATAAGTTATATTGTTATTTATAAATAATTTATTATTTCATTTATATATATATATATATATATATCACACTATATGAAAAATAATAAGGATAGTATTGATGAAAAATATTTTCCATGCTATTTATAGAGGATGTATCATAATTATGATCATGTACTTAATGGGAAATGTCATAAAATGTAGACTAAGTGAACAAAATAAATATAAAAACATTAAATGAGATAATTTATATATAGACAGATAATTTTTAAACAAATTTATGATAAAAATAAATGGAATTATTTTACATTACATGAATCAAAATTTAAATTAAATATAATTCAAATCAAAATAATATTACCAATCCAATATTAGATTAATTAACGACATATACACTAATCTTCTAGACCCATATTATTATTCTTGAGTTAAATAAATACCATCATAGATTAGGAATGACATAGGATATATCCAATTATATCGGAATCCTCAATACCTTCAATGAATAGTATGTCAGTGCACATATTTTGTAGGATTTCCATACACACCATTTATCAAATATTATAATACAATTAATAATGATGCACATGCAAATTTTTTTAGAGGAACGAAAAATATACTATAATATAATATTAATTCATTGAGGAATATTTTTCATGTATGTGAATATAATATTAACGTCAAGAAAATATTTTTTTGCTCACAAAAATTAAAATTTGCAATCCAAAAAAACTAAAGTGTATAATAATCATAATTAATATGAAAATAAAAAAAAAATATTTAATGATTAGTAAGAGTAGTCCTATATATAGAATTAATAATTCTACCCAATGTAAAAACTCAAAATGATCCCTTGGAGTTTGTAAATTCTATAAATTAATCTGATTAAAAAATAACAAAATATGAAATATTATTAGTATAAGTTATAATAAATGTTCTTTTATAAACCATAGTAATTAGTTAATTAAATAAGCATATCTATCCGTAATATTTCTTTTCCTTATATATATATAATATTAATTTACTAAATCAATAGTAAATTTAATTATTTATTAAAATATAACGATAACCTATGGAATCAATACTCATATAATTAAATTTCATTAGTATCCCATATACATAAGAATACTACTTTGGTCGATTAAACTATGGAATGCATCAATGTTCAACATACCCAAATTAATATTTGACAACCATCAAAATTATATTCTTCATCTAGTTAAAAAAAATCATATTATGACCTATAAAAAAACTGGATAGGATAAATTTAATTTTACATAACACTACTGTTTGTACCTAAATTTGTTTCCAATAATTTATATAAACGTCACTGAAATATAAATTAAATGTTTATCTAAATAGTGAAATTCATTAATTTGTCTAAATTATTATTTTTATGTATATAACATTACAACTCACTCCTAAAGGAAAAAAATATTATAATGATGCTGATGATGATGATATAAATATTAACAAAGTATGATATTAATAATTTATAAGGGATAAGTTTGAAGTTAATCTCAATGATAAAAAAATTATATAGAATTAAAATTGAGGGTGTCTTGTATATATTTATGAAATATGGTAGCCAAAATTTTGTATTAATCACATTAGATAAGAAACATAATAACCTATTGCATCAGAGATTCTTAATAAATGGATAGTTAAATATCTTTATGATATCAATCAATTGACCAACCTTTTAACTATCTAAATAACAATTAATAAATTAATGTTCATAGGATCCCTTTCACTATACCATCCATGTTGATCTAGATTAAACCTATACATGGATTCTTTTAAAAGAGAAATATATATCAATGAAATGCATTGATGTTACCCGAAAATACTTATTTGGTAGAAACAAGCAATTTTTATATATTTTTGGGTGGAAATTCTGAGTATATATCCCTGGATAAATTTATATTTTAGATTAATTTTACTGTGAAAATTTTGACATTAAATTTTTTATAATTTAAAATTTTTAAGTCTCTAATCCATTAAATAATTTATATAACCATAAATATATCAATTAAGGGGAATATCTTCATCTATGTGTATCTAATTAAAGAAAATAATCTTGAAATCATACAATATATACAATCAATATACACAAGATTTTATTCAAATTTATTGATTGAAAATAAAAATATATTATTCTATTTTAAAAAGGATGTTAGACATGGGTTATCACAAAAAAATCAATTAACTACCTAGAATATTATTTAAAACCTACATTAACTATAATTTAAATACTAAAAATTAAACCATATAACTATATACAACCAACTAATAGTGGATTGAATCTATTAATTTATGAAATTTAAATTTGGAATCTGTATTTATTGTGTTAAAATATTATTTAATATTCATATTGGTAGTGATGCAAATATTTTTGGTATATTTATTATATTATTTAGAAAAATTAGAACATGTGATCAGACATTTTTATATTTTACTACTATAAACAATGCCTCCTTTATTTTTGGAGACCAACCATATAATGAATAGGTATTTTTATCATCTTGAATCGAAATCATAATTTTATACACAATATTTTGTAATTTAATAACACCAAATAAAAAATTAAATCAATAGAATCAAACACAAGGGATAGTTATGTAAAATATGAGTTCATTCCCATTGATATGTTACCATTAAAAAATACGATAAAAATGTAATTCATATTATCTTTCCCTTTGATTTAAAAATAATAATTAAAGGACCATTTGAGGAATCCATCTTATTCAGGATTACTATATGTAAAAATTTAAACAAAAATATAATTAACTTACTTAAAATATGGGATTTTATTGAACATCATATCATTATATTTATCAAGGTCCCTATTATTAAAATACATTTCACATTTTTTACCATATAATTTTTTATCAATGCTTATATACATTATATCGGGATGTGGTACAATATTTTATCATTTATTGTGGTAAAAATATCACCATACACAAAAGGGATTATTGTATTATTTAATTTATTAATTTTTATTGTTTTTTAAAAAGGGGGTGTTTCTATCTCACTTATTTTTTTAATTGACAATAAATATTTACTTATGAATTTATTTATATGAACTAGAGTTTCCATATATATTGTGATTAAATTTAATAAACTTTATTATGTATTGAGATATAAAAATATTATTTTGGATTGTATTATATTTTTTCCAATAAAATATCAAAGGTATCAATCTGAATTTAAATATTATTGAAATTATTATTTATATATTATTTAAAAATGAACATTAAATATTTTTGATTTAATAGACAATCATAACGACTAGTATTATAGTTAGTGTTCAACCATGAATACTAATTAATAGTCATGTAGTTCGAATGCTTTATCCAAGACTTTTTTAATATTAAGAGATTTTGGGCCCTTAATTTATTTTTTTGAATGTGTTTAGAATACATTGAGGATCTGAGTTCATTTTTATAAAATTATAGTTGACACTTTTATGTACTCCTTTAAATAAATGTTATAAAAACATATTTTATCAAATTTTTAGAAATAACTCAATTGATTTATTTAATATTCTAGTTTTATTTTTGAGCTTCAAAAGAAATATGATATTTTTATAGTAAATAAATTCCAATAATTTCATTATGAAGATAGATAATCCATTTTTATGATTCCCCATATTCTTTTCCAAGAATACATTGAGTCCCCCAATGATTAGTGAGGAGGAATGAATAATCTCTTTCATATCTCCAATATCCATCAAAATAGACCTATTAATATCATAATAATTTAGTGCACAATGAAATTAATAGTAACTGGAGTTCCCATAAAAGATAAAAATTAGAATCAAATATATATTATTTTACATGAGTCATAATTTATTCAATCCCTATTTCAGATAACATTATTAAGAGTGTTTCCTTGATATACATTTGATGGTTTATACTTCTAATGTCATAGTCCAATTAATTTAAATTTATTTGATTCCCTTTGGAAGATTGACCAGTCATATGGGGATTGAATCTTCCAACATCTATTAAATATTTATAAATCAATATATGATATTTGTTATCATTCAAAATCCATATAATTATTTCACAATGACTCGCCCCATTTTGTAGATAAATAATAATTGGAGTAACATAAAGTTTTTGAAATGTTTGTACATAAAGATATATTTTATTTCATAATCGATTTTATTATCTAATGATAGATTAAAATACAAACATGCTTGAGTTATCTCCAAAGAAAATTTTTGAAAGAGAAATAAATAATCCATTGTTTTACAAATATAAAAAAAATTATTGTTTACATAGTAATAGATCCCCCTTATAATGAATATTTATAAACCTCAATAAAAAATATTTATTCCAAATTATAAAAATAACATTCGTCTAATTTATTCATATAATCAATTTATAATGATATTCCATTAATATGAAATTTTATCTGGTTCTCCCATGTATGAAGCAGTATAGAACATTAGTATATGAAAATGGGGATCAATACAACTAGAAATGAAACTCTATTCATATATTGAAATATATAGCTCTATGTTTTTTTAAATCCATATATTGTATATATTATTCCAATATAAAATATATCCCCTATTTAGGACCATTGTTCTCTCCATGATACTATGTTTTTTAATAAGATCATTATTTTTCTCAATTCTCACTCTCTTTGTTGTTTCATTTTCTCTGAAATTTTCTACTAAAATTCATCTTTATTACATCAATTCCTTATAATAACATAATATTAAAAAACTAATTTTAATTAATTTTTATATAGTCCTAAAATCATTATAAGAAATTAGAAGTATTTATATTACTCATTATCAAAATAAAAAATTGATTTCTTATTTATTTTCAATCTTTTATTAATTTAAATAACTAAAATATTCACATGTTTCAATAATTTTTTTCACTATAATATCTAATTTTTTATATAAAAATAATCATATATATTGAAACATTTTTTATTTACTCATGGCGTATTTTCATATCTAATAGATATTATGTAAACACTGTAAGATACTCCATCATCTGATTCTTCGTTCATCATTAAATGAATAATGACCTATAAAAGATCAAAATGCATGATCTCTGAAGATCCACATAAAAAAATGATCTGGATTATTTTTTCATAAAAAATATAAAACTAAAATAAATAAAAAATACTAATGAATATAATATTCCATTATTTTTTAATTTTCTTATTACATATATCTTATATGTTAACCAATTTCCAATGTCAGATATCAGTAGATTTTATTTGACTATTAATAATTTCATACACTTAGTATTTCAATGGATGATGTCTACTATTTTAATTATTAATTCTAAATGATATGATTGTTCTGATTCACATTTACATTTTCAAATATTACAATGTGATTAAATATTTTAACAATTTTTTTCTCATGAATTTTCCTTTTTTCATTATGTTACTCTATATAGTTAGAGGGGATATACCTTTAATTATATGTCATCGTAATCAACACTACCTCACAAATCTATATCATGGCCTTAACCAAATATAAAATCCAGATGAAAATTATTTTAGTTCCAGGTAATCCATAAATAAATAGATCACCATAATAAAATCTAGTTTAAAAATATAAATTATAACTCCCCAATGTTTTAAAATCAGACATTATGCTCAATACCATACACGATATTCCCCATCAAGCATAAACAAACAACTAAATATGGTTTTTGAAATATTATATATTTAAAATAGTTTTTTCAATATTGGGAATGATATAAATTTTAATAAATTATGATAATATAGGTAACACAAATTTATAATAAAATCTCATTTTTACCAATTATTTATAAATGACAATTAAAATAAACTGAATATAAATTATTCGTTTTTATTGAAAATAAAAATTTCCTTAGAGATTGATTTTAAATACAATTTTAAAAATATTCTGATTTAATTACGTAAAAATTATTCCTTATTAGGGATAATATGTTTCATATTTGGATTTATTTTCAATTTAAATGTGATTCAGAGAAAAGTTAAAATGGTAAAAAAATTATTTATCATTCTATCGGTTAACAATGGAAAATGTTAAAGTTATAAAGGTAAAGGCATAATATATATATATATATATATAATACCAAATTGAATTGTTGATTATGTTATTTATATCCCAAAGCAAGAATAATAAATATTAAGTTTCTCCCAGTTTATTGTAATAAAAATTTCACCTCAATATAGTTAGATTTAAATATAAAATTATCATTATTTTAGTTAATTAAACCCCACCTCTTCTCAATTAAAAACACCACCCTTCATCACCCCATGTCAACTAAAAAAATATTATCTCCAAAAATATCTATCCATCCCCTTTATAATCACTCTAATTATGACTTAGTGCTTTTGGTATCTATAGAATGACAAATCTATGGTCCTCAATGGCATCATAAGAGGTTATAATTTGGAGGTAATTTTATCAAAGTACCCTTATTAATTATTTTTTTTATTTTACATTCTTCACAAATACTTCATACATAGATACATAATAACCCCTTAATCATGTATATGGTACATTTTTATGCTTTTAAATTAATATTTTTTTTTATTTCATTTTCATGCTCTTATTTATAAATTTATAAAACTATTGTCGAATTTAAGTCAATTTAACTTCTACATGAATAACGATTTATCATTTTATATTAAATCATTCATAGATAGTAATAAAATTGTAAATATAAAAAAAATTATTTTCAAAAGTGTATATTCATAGATATTTCATATTATGGTACAAATATGAATATATAATATTAGATTTTAAAAAATAGTGCCTGATGTTTTGAAAACCATCAAAAATAAACAAAACATTTAGAATAACAATTTTATTTACCAACATATCATCATCTATGAAATATGAATGAAATATGGTACAATTGGTATAATGGGATTATAATCAAGAATTTTAAATTCCACTTCCTGAGTTGTCATCCAATTTCATAGGAACTTCCATAATTATACACAAATGAACTGGTCATGAAACCATGAAATAAACACTTATAATATCATGAAGACAAAATTATTAATGAATATGTTAAAATATATTATAAAATCATAAAATCATTTTTCATGATAAATGAACATTGATCTAGAATTATTTTATAATGTTATTTAAACCATTTTATAATATTGTGTAACATATTTAATGGACGATGAATGTTGGGAAATGTATTTATTAACCCAATTTCAATTATTTAGGTTAAACCAATATGTTATGATTATTCCATGATACGATTATGTGTGAAATGAATTTTTAATATATTATGATGTACACCCACTATTTTATGTTTATTTTTATTGGATACTCATATTTTATTCATTATGTTAATTCCCATTTAAATGATTTGATATTCATAAGGGAAATTAGTCTAAAAAATAATCGTATAAAAGTTACTCCTAAAACACTTTCTTTCTCCTATTTTCATATTTTATAAAATTTTTCAAAAAATGTTTTTACTACTCCCCAATGTCTTTTGGATTTTATTTATAGTCATTTGGGTTTTTAAAAAAAATTAGATAATTCTATTTTTTCATTTTCAAAATGTGATTCTTTAATAATTTTACAACAGAACTACTGTAGGAATTCAATTATAGAATATAAAGAAAAAATATAAATTCACTCATTCATGAACCATTAATGTTTTTACGTATACAATAAATATTTACAAAAAATTTTCAAATATATGTTTTTCATTTATAAGTGTGTATATTTGTAATAAAAATATTATTTCAAAGATGAAATGATATTATCCTAAAAAATGAAATATTTATGCATGGTTTGTGGGTCATTATTATGTTATTGTTATTCTAAATTAACTGTGGTGATGTGTGGTTTAATTATCAAATTAAGATGGATGATCTCATTTCATAACACCAATGCACTAGGTAACTGGATTGTGTTAACTAGTTAGGTTTATTCTAACAAAGTATATGATTAGTGTTGTGGTGATTAATACAAATATACCTCTAATGGTTACTCTATGTCTGGTAGAAGGTGATAAAATTATTTAATGTGTTATATGTGAACTCATTTCCCAATTTATATACATACATTTTAGAAAATTTCTATTTTTTTTATTAAAATTGGTTGATTTTAAAAGGATAAGGTATTTTCCCTTTTCAATTAATGAACCATTTTTTAGAATAAAATAACATGTTTTTATGAATATGTTTTTATTATTTTTCACTAAAAAAACATGTTCCCTATATTATTTACCTTATATATATATTTATTAGCATCCTACGATTTTTAATTTTATTCATTGGGTAAAAGATGAGTAGTGATTAAGATAAAGATAATATCAAAATTGGTATCATATTTCATCAAAAGAAAACGTGTGTTATTTTAAAAGGTTTCCCATTATTAAAATAAATTGATATGGATTATATGTGTTGAATTTTAAGTTTTTGGTTTAATATGGATGTTTTTATATAAATATGTTAAATTTTAAACATAAATGGTATTTTAGGATGAAATAAATATAATAAATATTAAAATAAATAAAATACGTAATTTTTAGGTCCGTGTACTTACTGTTGTTATCAAATCATAGTTCATATAACATCAGTTGTTAGGATGTTTTTTTAAAATAAAATTTAATTCATATATAACTGTAATGGATTACATTTTAGGGAGTTTCAATGATGATGTGGATAAATTGAATGACTTTTATATAATGTGAATTAGGATACATTAGTATTTATCTTCCTCATAAGACATTATATATTGATTTTATTGATATTATTACACTATTTTTTTGTATTTACTAAATGGCCAGATTCATCTGGCACTAATGTAACAACGGATGAGAAGGAATATACAATTATTTTCTCAATCACATAATTAATGAAATGAGAACTGCACTGAGAAAACATGTGGTTATTATAAAAAAATATATCAAGAGTATAGATTAACAACATGAAACATGATCTGTTTCCAAATGCATAAAAGATGATATAAATGAATACATGTGGATATTTAGGTCAAAATATCATGTAGGTAAATATATTCAATGAATTTTTTGTTTTGACTGTAGACAAGATAATATAAAAAATTTATTAAAAGTAGCGAAAATGTTTTATTTGAGGTAAATAACCTCATAATGTAATAAAAAATAAATTAAAAAAAGGAAGACTTCAGTTAAATCAATAAAGGGTAAATATGTTCTTCTCAAGTAAACAATAAAATGTCTTAAATATGGGGAGTATATTAATTATTCTCATATATTTACATTGAATAAGGATTAATAATGGCTTCTTGGGATTGTACAAATAAATACTTTTTAATACCAAAGTATATTACAATTGAATTTGAGGAAATTAAAAATGACAAATGAAATATATTAATTATTTCATGGCTCATTCTTTTACATTGTTGAGTTTTTGTACGTGGTTCATTTTTTTTCACAGTAAAGACGTATCGAGGATTAAGATATAAAACCACTATTAAGGTATTATTAATAATGATAATTTTTTTTGATTTCTATATATATTTCATTCAAGAGTTCTGGTAGATTTAAGGATGATTAATTTCTTAACGTATTAAATATCTTTTTCTGATGTTAATACATTGGGATACATTTATTGAGATTTAACAATATGTGACCCTTAATTTGATAATTTGAATATGTTCTTTGAAGAAGAATTACTTATTCATATTGAGGAAATAATTTTAAAGTTATGGATAACATTTGGCTTTTATAATAATGAATCATAATTATATAATTCATATATTTTAGTCTAGAAATAAAATAATTGTTGATTAAGACTAGAAATCATGGATAACGGATTGGGAAAGAATTTGAATGAAGGATATGTTTATATATTGTGTTTTATAATTTCTGATATTTTTTTACATAACAAATATGATTGTAATCATGGGGAAACTAATTATTTTTTAACTGTTAGTTTCAATTTCATTAATTGGGAAACCTATGTTATGTGGAATCAATACATTTGAAAATATTAGTAAATGTGATAATTTTTAAGGTACATGTAACCCTTGATTTTATGCTATTAAATATGTTATATGAGGAGAAATTACTTTAATTTTGTTGGACATATGATTTAAGTCATTTAATGTGGTAATAGGTCATCACGAACCTCAAAATGTCATTTATAACTCCTAAACATGCACAATGATGCATGATCGAACCTATGAGAAGGTAGGTGGGAAATATAAGGTTTTATTCAAAATTAACTCCAATATTGTTAGTAGTAGAGATAGTGAACATAGTTTATATTTATTACATTAATTTTTTTTGGTAATTTTCTATAAGCAAGAAGTAATGATAAAAATTATTACAAGTTACTAATTAATTTAATAGTATACTGATGAACTAAGAACATTAGAAATCTAATTCAAAAGAACATAATACTAAAATAAATTAGTAAGGTTGATGGAGGAGATCAAATATAATACATGAGAATTCCAAAGTACTAGTTTAAAGGATATCTTTTCCATTAAACATTATTGAATCAAACCTCATGAAAAATGTGAAAAGTCTCACTAACAAAGAAACTCAACACAGAGAAGACTGACATTAGGAGTTCACCACTCCAAAATCATTCAAAATTATTGAAAGATATAAGAGGATAACATATGGAAATAAACTCTCCATGAATTTCAAAAGATTAATACATTAATTAATTGATAAAAGTATTCAAGAATTACCTTTCCATTTGATCATGAATTATTAATTTAGAAATCAATTGAGGTGTGAAACAACTAAATAGAGAATCATTAATCAATATCGCTGATTGATTATGGTTGATGAAAATGTTAAGTGAATGAAGAAGTTTAAAATATTAACTAGTAGATTTGAATTCTTGAGCTAAGACAATTAATCCTTTGATCATCTTGATTAATGTAGTGAAAATCATCCATGATTAGAGTACAAAAATTAAGGACAGAGTGAAGTAGAACTGTCCAAATACAACTATGCTCTTGGGATCATTTGCCTCCAGCTCGTCTATAGTGCTTCTTCTGGGAGTCCTCTCTCGAATCATGTGTGTTCAAGGAAGTTAGAAAGGGTGTCTCACAAAAGTATACCACATACCTGCCTTTAAATTCTTATGTCATAAACCGCACATCACCCCCATTTTCACTGACATAAACATGTAGTTTACTATTTCACAAAACACGTTCATTTTTTCAGTCAACCACACAACACTATATCATCCATCACATAACAGACTTCTGATAATTTTGTTGTGTGAACCTGGATGGGATTAAAATTCCCGTATGAACCTAAAAATTGAGGCCAAGACAAGAAATAAAAGAACACAAAAAAATTAAATATTATATTATAGTTATTTTTTAAAATTTAAGATAATATAATAAGTTAATTAATGTTAATTAATAAATACTTATGTTGAGAATTATTATATACTAGATTAAATAGGAACATAATAGTCATTTATTTGTTATTAAATCTTTACTTATATGATAATATTATGTTATTTTAAATAAATATTTTCTATTTGGATAATTTATTAATGTTAGTATTAGTAGTAACTTGTTATTATATATTAATGATTTTTTTTACATATGAAATTATTAATTAAATATTTTCGTTAGTTTACAAATGTTATTATAATAAAAATTAATTATAAAGTTAATTTAAATTAAATTATTTTTATTTGTGAGTTAATATTATTTATGTTTCAAATATGTTCAACTTAATTAATTGTGTCTATATCTTAATTTAAATTTTATGATTAATTAGTTATCTATTAGAATTATTTTATAATATATTTATTATTATTTATATATTTTTATTATATATTGTAATTAATTTTTTAATTAGGATATTACCTCCCCCTATTTCGGCGCAGAACCAGGGGAGGAGGGGTTTTAGGAAGCTTCCATATGAAGCCTCCATCGTCACCTTGAAACTCCTCCAGCGAAGAGGTGAGGTCAAATGGATCAGCTTCAGGGATTAAGACTGGCGGTGAGCTATGGCAGCAACTTCGGATGCATATGATTTATGATGGAACCCTATATGTGCAGCAGTGCAATATCCTCATATCAATATCAGTGGGTTGATCATGTGTAAATTTGGATCCAGGTGTCTCGCACAACACTCCTCAAGTGTAAGAAATATCAACAGCTCCATATTCTCCTACATAATTGCGATACCGCGTGTCCTGAGATATATGTCTCTAGCTACAAAAGACAACCACTTAGATAAACTACATTTAATGTTTTGAGTTGATAAAGATGTAGTTGTTTAGTTATATATTTCCAGTTTGATTCATCGAGGGAATGTTGAATATATGGTTGGAATGGTTTGATATTTGAGTATGGAGATGGTGGAATGTGTTGTAGCAAATAGGATCAATGGATAACTACAAGACCATGAAGAGAAGATTGTGGCACTAGTTTCCAGTAAAGTAGTTAAACAATGCCAAAGAATAAGGTAGAGACAGTGTGAGGTGGCACTAGGGATAATGAGAAACGGTGCCCAAAAATGGAGCTAGAAATGGTGTGATGAAGCTCCATAAAGAACTATAATAGTGAAACCATTTCAAGAGGTTATAATGGCACCACTAATGAAGGAAGCAGTATTTCAGAGGGTTACAGGGGAAAGGCAGAGAGGTGAAATCAGTGTGAAGAAGGGAACCAGTGGCCTAGAGAAAGATGATTTTAAACGGATCCAAGATGTGTTATAGTGGTAAGGATAAATGGGGAGACATCATCGAACTGGTGAGACCATGAGGAGAGTCACAGTGGCACCAAAAAAGAGAAAAACTGTGTCGTTGGAACACTGAAAAACAAAGCGAAAAGTAGAAAAATTTAAAATTTAAATAAAAATATGAAACAATATTAATTAAAACACAAAAATAATTAAAAATATTGAAAATTTAATTTCATCATTACATTAATAAAATTATAAAACAATTTAAAAATAAGATAAATTATTATTGTATTCTATTTATAAAAGATAAATTTTTACAAAACTAAAAATAAAATTAATTAAAAACTAAATTATTAAATGTTAATATAAAATAAATATTTATATAACAATGTTAAATTATTTACAATAGTTACTAAAAAAATTAAATATATTAAAGTATAAAGATAATTATTTTTTATTAAACAATTATTTTTTTAAATGAAATAAAATTAATAAGATTTATTAATAGTAGCATTTATATAAATATAAATTTATAAATTTTGAACTGTTAAAAGATGACTAAAATTTTAGATTATATTACTTTGATTAATAAATATTTAATATAAGAAATGATAAATTTAGACTACACTATTTGTGTGAAAAAAGTAAAACTAATTAATAAATTAATGTTATATTATCATAAATGCACAAAAAAAACACCAAACTAATAAAAACATATAATACTATAATGGTAAAGTAAGATATAAATTATCTATTTACAAGATAAAAATACAATTTCAATTACAAAAATCAATTAAATGATAAATTTGTTAATAAAAATACAAAATTGTTAAAATTAATCAAAAAGTGGTGATTTATTTAATTAAATTGTTAAATATTTAATTAAAAGATGTTGTAAAACTATGAAAAATAAGGCCTAATCAAATTCTCCCACACAAAGGATTGTTTTTCCTCAAACAAAATCGTGTTTTACTTTCCATTGAAAAGTAGAATAATGAGTATGACTTACCTGAATGTGAAACATGTCTAAACATATTAAATAGAGAACATAAACATGTAAATAGGCTATTGAAAATAGAAATTCATAAATGATGTCTTACCTTGAATAAGTACTCATAGGGTAATCAAGATAATAATGAATCATTGAGAAATGATGATTTCATACCTCGTACGTGATACTGCTTAGTGAATAAATTCAATCCAAAATATGGTTATAAGACCAAAAGTAATGAAATGTAAAATTTTATGTAGAATTAGAAACATAACTAGAGGAACTTTTTATTTTTATTCATCACATATATTCGGAAAATAATTTCATTTTTTATGGGTCACCTTATTGGATACAACCTAAATTATTCTCATATAATCAAGTGTCCCCCTTCATCATCTGGAGTTCATCATCCCCTCACCTTAATGAACTCGTTTTTTAACCTAGACACATTATGTTATTTTTCCCAATACATGTAATATGTGCTAATAATAGTGCAATGCACTTATTCACGATGTAAAAAGGGATTAATATAAATAGAAACACACCCATCATATAGTGTCTCAATGATTCATCGTGGGATCCTAGATGCATAAACTACTCCTGTTTCCAAATATATTAATAAAAATCATTTACTTTGGCCCATTATGGAGACTAATTTGAATAAAATAATAAAAATTTATGTTCTGTAGGATCAAAATCAATCTTCTAATTCTAGGGGTTATGATCCTAACTCTACTAATAGGTTACCCATATCACCTAAAAAAGTAGTATTTAAACTGAAATTTCATAAAATCACTTAGCAATATCACTCAAAAATCATCCATCCACATTAATTTCAGTTACATAGAAACTCATAACTACCAATTATGCATCATTAAATGTAAATACCATACTTAGTATAGTGTAAAGCAAAAAATTATGAAAGAACATTGAAAAATGTTACAATTTTTTTTGAGAAAAAGTTTTAAGTTGCAGTGGGAATTGATGATCTTGGAATTAAGAACAATTAAGAACAGTAATGAATTGACCCCCCCCCCCCCGCATAAAACCAAACATTGTCCCCAAAAATGAATTATAAATATGGATAAGAACAATTAAAAATTAAAGGTTAAATATATTTTTCCAAATGAGTAGATTTGTGACATGTAAAAAGTGTCTCGTTAAAGTTTAACATTATTGTTTTCTAAAATTAATAACTTAATAGAATTTTAATTAGAAAGTATAGACATAAACATCTATTCCAGTGAAAAATATTTTCCATTAATGTAAAAACATGGCATGTAACATTGAGGTTCACAACAAATAGGGTGTAATGAAATTCAGAAAATATGATTCAATTGGATGTTCAATGACACATAAAGCAAGAATACCTAATAAACCACAGAAGAATTATTCAATGAATAACATAAAACCCAGAATGAATGTACACCCCCCACACATTGATCAAGAAGTGAGTGATTTTAATAGTAATGAAATTCATTTTTCAACAATGAAGTACGCACATATTTTTTATTTACACAGTGACATAGAGAAAAATTTAAGTGAATTACGAGCAAAATTTTAAACATTCACATAATATTTTTATTTCTTTAGAATTAATTTTATACAGTTAAGTACATGAAACAAAATATTCCGTACACATATAGATGAATTTTCAAATTCATGCAGAATTTTTCAGTAAGCAGAATTTTCTAAAAAAACCATGCAATTTTTTTAAAGTAGTAATGAGAAGAATAATGAAATTTTAATTAATAGTATGGTACTTTATTGACATATGATTTTTTTCATTAATCCTTCAATATGGAAATTCCACTCTTTTATTAACACATAAGTAGAATCCTAAAGACATAGACCATGTACACATGGAATAAAAATCCAGCAGAGGCAGAGCATACAGAAGACAAAAAAGAAGTATTTTATTCGAAGAAAAGTTGTACAATCATAAAATTAAACACAAAAAATATAACTATGGGTAGATTCCCATGCACCACTTAGTTATAAATTTTCTGTTAGAATTTATTTAATTACAAATTTTGTAGTTATTAAAATAATAAAAACCATGGTTTGCCTCCTTTGTAGCACTATGATTATAGTCCGTAAGCAGACTCGCCTAGCAACTAACTGTAGTCACTATGTGGATGTGGTTTCATTAATAATAACCACCACGTGATTCTGGAACAATTTTTTTAACATAATAAATAAAATAATTCACCAATACTTATTAAAACCGAAACAAAACTCTCATAGCCTAAAATAACTCCTATGTAGAACCATTTAATAGTTTTGGACCTAGTACTATCCACTTCGTGATTATTTTTATAAGGCTCCGACCTTAAACCTTACTTAATATTGAATTAAATTAATAATTCACATTGAGGATCTTTTCAGGTTTAGAGTTTTATAGAATTAGGACATAACTATTACATCTCAAAAGATTACAAAGTAGAAACTTTTACTAAGTTTCCCTAAAATAAAAACTCTTAAAAAGAACATGTCCAGTTCCATGTTTTAGATTGAATGACTTTCCCTTGATCTCATCCTTGAACCTATTCCACGTTAAGTCCTGTAGAAAACATTTCAAAAACTTGGGATGAGCATAAAAAGCTTAGTAAGGGATACACAAAGAATGAAAACTGTTAGTTTTTCAAAACAACAAGTAAACCATGTATACTTTGACAAAGTAATACTTTTCACCTTTATGAAGTAGTAAAAACTCTTCACTAAATAATAGATCATTACTTACCCTTTTGTCACCAAAAGATTACCATAAAACCCATAAAAAGATCACATAACATATAAAGGTAACTTGGGACATAAACATACTTAAGTGGAATAACCATACGGCCGACTTCCACACATATCACTTAATGGAATATCCATTAGGCCAACTTCCATACATACTTAATGGAATATACATACGTCTGACTTCCATACCCAATGCATTAGAGGTTATAACGTAACCACCCATCCTGGTATTCACGGCACCACCCGTCATATGGTTTATCACGTAACCACCCGTAATATGTCCAAGTACCATCATTACACATAAAATATTGAAAATATAAACATTTTAATAACAATATTTCATTTTCAATCACAATAAGTAATTCCCAGATATTGAATTAATCAATCCATTTTCAAAAACCATTTAAAAGAGATTTTTTAATCAAAGTGTCCCATACCACTTTGAAGCTTTTAATGGAATTATAATTTTAAAACATTAATGTCCATATAAATAAATACTGAAAACCATTTTGAAAACATGGACATTAAAGATAAAGATTTAGAATAATAAATCTTTAAAACATTTAAAACGATATTTTTTTAAAGAGTTTTTAACAAAATGAGAGACTCTTGAATACAAATAATAGCAGAATAACATTTAATACGAACTTTATAATATCATGAGAATAAAGGTATTCATGATATAATATGTCAAAGTACAGTATACACACCATATAAGAGTGAATTGGTTCATAACAATAGTGAAGTCTCAAAAGAAATTTAAAATGAGATGAAATCCATTATAAAGAAGGTATCCTTAAATTAAGGATAAATCAATCTCATAATTATGTGTAAAAAATATAAATACACCCAATATAAATGGATATTAAGTGTAAAACAATCAAAGGTTATTCACACATATTCAAAGGATGACATATTCAATAACTACATGTTGAACCCAATGAAATTGAAATTGGGTTAAGAAGATCCCTTGGTAAAATTGGATAGCCTAACGGCGTCACATAAAATTTTACAAAAAGGGTTGATGAGAGAGATAAAGGGGATCTCATCACTTGGACATAAAATTTACATAAATAAGGATATATAATAACATATCCCAACATAATAGTATGTGAATTAAAAGACATAACAAAAGAAGTCTTTTAAAAAAAGGAGGGTGAAAGGTCCCCTTACCGAGTTGGGTAACTTTCAAAAAGTACACCCCAAGGAAGAAGGGTCATACAATGAAGATGTAAATACCCATAAATGAAATTATAATACAAAAAGTGTATAAAAATGGTCAGTACATACACCACTAAAAGGAAATAGTGGCAAATGTAGCATAAATGTCACGAGAATAAATGTGAGATGAAAAATCCCTTACGAAAACTCGGTAGCCTAACGACGCCACTTAAAGCTTCCAAAAAATGGATTTATGAGATAAAATAGGGTCTCTCATAATATGAAAATAAAAATTACATTAGGAGTAATATAAAATAACATCTCAATCATAAGAAATATGAGCTTAAAAGGAATGACATAAAAGAGTGTACTTAAAAAGAAAGAGAGGGGTAGGATCCCTTACCTCGGGTCCGACTTGACTTGATCATTCTTTAATCTCCTGAATAATAAACTTGATTTAATTTCTATTTTCTTAAGAACCTTTTTCAAGTTCATAATTCCTTTTATATCACTTATTGACATGTTATAAACATTATTTAATCATTTAAGTTAATAATGTTTATTTTGTCGATATTTGATTCTTAAGTCGAAAGTGGACTTCTTACAATTACATGTTGTTCGTGTGGTCAAAGGTTCTTTATATCCAGAATGAAATTCTTGATTTTTATATCATATATATCATATATATCTAGAATATACATGTATTTATAATATCACATAATCATTTAGAGGTAAGAAATGAAATGCACTGTTCATGGAGACGGTAAGCCGTACGTACGCATGAACGCTACATTCATTTCTTTGTCATATTAATGGATTTAAAACTAAATGAGAGGTATGTATATTTTAATTACAGAATTATATTCATCATTTAGATGTATCATTAATCATATATATCCATTATAAACATGTACTTTTAATAGTACATTACATTTGGGGATAAGAAATTAAATGCACCGTTCATGGAGACAGTAAGCCGTACGTACGCATGAACGCTACTTTCATTTCTATATCATACTTTAATGGAATGAAATAATAATGATATATAGGTATATTATAATTCCAGTATAACATTATATATAATAACTTTAAATCCATCCTTTATATGCCTCACATATGGCATTAACGAATCAATTCACTTTGAGGGGGCGGTAGTCCGCACTTCTTTAAATGAAGATATTGCGTTTACCCATAATGGAAACCATAATGGTATGCCCAAAATGAAAAATACAGAAGCTTAGGGAAAACATAAACATATTATATATCATATATAAATATAGTGTCATCTTAATGGCCACCTTTTAATGTGTTAAAAGAATGTTGAACAATCATCGTTTCGGGAGGCAGAAATTCACCATCCACAGAAACAGTATGTTCTTTAACAATTAGATGTAGGTGTGTGTAAGTGTAGCTCGAATACTTCTTATAAAAATATCCTAGTATATTGAATATACTGTAGTTTTTACAAAATAAATGAATAAAAAGAGTTTAGGGGGTTGGAGAGGCAAAATAAAACAAAAGGACTCAAGTGAAGACATTACCTTAAAATCGGGTAACTCCCTTTGGTTTGAGCTCAAAGGATTCCTTGGAAAGACTTATGACCAAAGTTAGTCTTCAAGGAGTAATAGAGGGAAGTTTAGAGACAAAATGGGCAGGGTTTGTCTGAGCCAAAGGCTTTGGTAGTGTGGGTAAGGAGGTAGAGGTGGGGGCCTTTTATTAGTGGAGAGGAGGGGCACTCTTGGAAAGTAAAAAAAAGTCACTTTATTTTAAAATTATATTCGGATTTAAGAGGTCCCACATTGATATAATTAGAGGATAATGTGATAAGGGTTTGAAATCCACTCATCAAATAAGTTTTGGACATTTGTAGGTCTTAGATATTACATTATCTTTCCATTTTATTTAAATCGTTAAATAATGAGGTCATCGTTGCATCATCATGATGTCATAAATAATTTAATTTATTTAATGTATAAAAATAATAAAAAAACTACTATGATGTAGGAAAACGTTTTATCTTTCCAATTACTATTTATAGTCAAAAATATGACTTGTATAACCCCATGTAATAATTGTTTTAGTAAAACATCTCATGTTTGTGTCATTTTTACTTTAACATTAAATAAAAAGGTATTAATGTCATTTTCCAACCAAAGTGGCTCCATGGGGTCCCCAAGTTGACCCATGGATTTTCTTGGTCGGCCATGACACATCCAATGATGGTAGGACATGTGTCTAGGTCATTTCATTTTATTAAGATATTATTCTTACCTTACACTACACTAGTTACTTGTAATCGCGATTAAAAACTTAAAAGTTACTATTCACCAAAAAATTATTTTAATCTCATTGAACCACATTTTAATTCTTCATGAAAACCATGTATGTCGTATTTTTGAAATTCAAAACCCAGAAGTGGTAAAATTTCATTTAAACAAAAATTCAGTTTTTATAAGTACCACTTAGTGGTTTCACTATTCATCAAAAATTGAAGTATTTCAGAAAAATCCAAAAAATTCACCCTAAGCTATATTTGATATTATGAATTCAAAAAATGAAGTATATTTTAAAAAATTAAAAACATATAAGTAAAATTAATTAATTTAATAATTAATTCCTGTGGTCATAGCAAATAGCGTGTTTTTATGAAACAATAAGTATCAAAAGATTGACACTAGTTTAAGTCTGATTTCAAAGTGAAATTAATTCCAACGACCGCTATTGGATTTAATGGTAAAAATATATTCTAATTTCACTTTAAAACCAATTCAAAAGATAATATAATCATATAAATAAATTAGATTAAAAAGAGGTTTTGAATTAAAATACAACATTTTACACTATTAATTAAAAAATGAACTTTATCGGAAAGATACCAAAAATTTACACAAAGTAAATTTTGATGTACCGATTCTAAAGAAGAGTTTTATTTGGTCCAGTAGAATGTATAAGAGTGAACAAAACTATATTTAATGACGGTTCTTCATCAAAAGGTGATAAGTGAACCTTTAGTGAAAACTAGGGCATATACGCCTAAAATTGAATTCTTTCCGTATTTTAAGCCTTTATCTTTTATTGGATAAATGTAAAAAACATTTGAAAACATATATAATCATATTTTAGTTATTTCTATCCATTTATGCTAATACAATGGCTACATGTTAACTACCATTTAAAATAATATTATTTTATTATTAGAGTGCAACGTAAGATTCCCAAGAAACTCGTTGTTGCGTGTTGGGTACGCCATTGAGCATAGCGTCCCCTTTAAAGTAATATTAATATTTTATTCACAAATATGGATAAATATTAAAATGTCATATTCTTTATTTACCTGGGGTGTTAAATTTTTTACTTTTTTCTAAATTTAAATTCACATATAGACACTACATTGAACTATGTGATTTAATGGATTTGACCTTATTCCAATGACTATCTCTCTTAACCTAAACATCAATAAATTCAAATTCAATGTTTCTTAGTGATAATTTCTATTTAACAGGTTCAATAAGGGATTCAATAGGGAACTGAGAAGAATTATATACAATGGAACTCAAGTGTAATCCCCTCTATAAAACACTATTAGTATCATGATGATATTTTTCACTCGAATTAGTTGATGATTGAAGTGATAGGGAGGGAAGATAATTTATTTGTCTAATAAAAAATTCAAGTTTAATAATATTGTAAATTTATTCCAAAAAAATCTCATTAGTTAACTCATACTCAATATTTAATGCTTCTAATAAACAAATTCTTCCTAATTCAATTTTGTTATCATCTTTTTTTTCATGTCCATGTTCAAAAGGCTTCTTTCGCAAAACAAGGTCTATAGTGTTTTCTGAAAAGTTCAGTTAAGGGGGAGAAATGTTTAATAAAGCATCAATAAATTCAAGTTCAATATTGATAAAATTCATATAGGTTTCCCACGGAATTGAAACACAACTTCAAATCTCACTATCCTATACGTCAGAAAAGTGATCACAAAGAGAAAAGGTAAATGAAAACTAACCAGTCATCTTTTCTTCAAAACAGACTACATCAACTTCTTCATCCAAAAAAATTTCAGAAATTACCGGGATAAAAATTTTATAACATAGAAGAGTTGTTTTCAACTCATCCTCACAAGCTTCAAGTTCCATGTTTATCGATTTATCACTGTCATATAGATAATACCCAATTCATGTTTAGGTTCAATGTTCATAATTTTTGAAATTTTGGGTGGTGAGTTTCTAACATTGAAGTTTTAATTTTACAGTTTACTTTCAGCCCAAATGACTACATTCTAAAAATTTATAAAACAATGATTTTTCACTAATGTAGTCATTGTGAAGATAATTGTTAATTATTTTTCAACCTATTTCAATGCATATTTAAAATTTCCCATCTCATCATAATTAAATTTTATTGAATTTTCAATGTTGTTTTATTTGTTTAATGAATTGTAAATTTCTAGATACGGTTCAACAGTATCTGATTTTTCAATGTATATGGTTTTTTCTATAGTTTTAAATTCAAATTCTTCATCAATTTTATTTTCAAATATTTTATAAAAATTTTCTTTTTCATTTACTTCATATTCTTATTGTGCCTTAACACTATATTGTAATTATGAAAGCATGTTATCTAATCACTTCATTTTTATCTTCATAATTAGAATCTCTATGTTAAATTTCACGGGTTTTAGCTAACCAAGTGTCGCATAATTCCACCCTAGAATCCTATTTAGAAACAATTAGTTTAATTTTAGCTAGGGTTTTAGGACTAGGCACAAATTATTCATTTTCTTAAATGTAATCAATCTGTTTTGGTTGGTTATGGACTCATTAATAGGAATTTTGCCTATAACATCCACAAGACTCACAATTTGGCACAAATTCATTCATTTTTTTAAAGAAATTATATTAAAAAACACACTCAATGTCCAGAATAATTTAAAATGGTAACACAAGCATAAAATGTTCATATTTTTCAGTATATTTTTATATCATTTTTTATGTTTATTTATTTATTTATTTTTTAATTTCCAAAAACATAGAACACTGAACGCATGACGTCCCCAAAAATGATGCCAAATTTTTGTTGTGGTAGTTGGTAGTTATGGGCATAAAAATTCCATTTATAACTCCTACACTAGTACATTGGTGTAGGGTGAAACCCATGGGAAGGCAGGTGAGAAATATAAGGTTTCGTTAAGATTTAACTCCACTATTTTCAGTAGTTGAGATAGGGAACATTGTTTATATTTATTCAATTTTATTATTTTTTAACTTTTATCTATGACAGAAGTAAAGAAAAAAATGATTAAAAGAAACAAAATCATTTACTATTATACTGATGAAATAAGAACAATAGTAAAACTAACATAAATGAACAAAATACTAAAATAAATATGCATTGTTAAAAGTTTATATCAAATGTAATACTTGATAATTCTTAACTATTGGTTTAATGTATCTCTTTCCCCACTACACATTATAAAATCATACCTCCTGATAAAGGTGAAAAGGCTCCCTCTCTAAGAAACTCAACAAATAGAAGACTGACATTATGAGTTCACCACTCTAAAATTAGTCAAACTACATGACTATTATAAAAGGATAACATATAGAAATAAACTCACTATAAATTTACATAGTTAAATAATGTAATTATTCAATAAATATATTCAAGAATTACCATGCCATTTGATCATGAATTATGAATATTGAAAACAATTGACGCATGAAACAAAAAAATAGTGAATCATTAATAAATCTCGATAATTAATTATGATTCTGGATAATGTAAAGTGAATTAATTTATTCAATATATTAACTAGAAGAATAGAATTCTTGAGTTAAGAAAATACATCCTATGATCATCTTCATTAATGCAGTGAAATTCATCCATGAATAGTGTATAAAAATTAAGGACAGAGGGAATAATAACACCCCAAATACTGCTATGATCTCGGGATCCTTGGCATCTTGTTCATCTCCAGTGATGCTTTAGAGAGTCCTCTCTTTATTATGGTGTGTTCGTGGAAGTTAGAATGAGATTATCCCAAAATTCTACTATTTCTCTACCTTTAAATCCTGCTTTCATAAAACACATGTCACCCCTCTTTTCCCTAACTAAAATATGTCATTTACATATTCATGAAACATTTGCATTTTTTAGTCAACCACATGTTTCTCAATATTCTCTCACGTAACTAACTTCTGATAATTCTGTTGTATTAACATGGACGTTATTTCAATTCCCTTATGAACCTAAAAAACAAAGAACCATTCAAGAAGTAAAAAAACACTAAAAAATAAAATTATATGTTATAGTTATTTTTAAAATTAATGTGAAGCTAATAAGTTAATTGGATTTAATTAATAAATACTTATGTTGAGAATTATTATTTACTAGATAAAATAATAATTTTATAAAAATTAATTTATTATTATATCATTAATTATATAAATTTATTAATATTATTAATTAAATATTACCTATTTTGATATTTTATTAATGTTAGTATTATTAATGGAATGATATTATAACTTAATGCAATTTTTGAGTTACAAAATTTTTTATTAAATATTTTATTTAGTATAAAAATTTTATAATAATAAAAATTATTTATAAATTTAAATTAAAGGAAATTTTAATTATTTCTGATATAATATTATTTATGTTTTATATATTTTCTATTTAATTAATTTATTTAACATCTTAATATAAATTTTATGATTAATTATTTCTTTTTTAAAATTATTTTATAACATATTTAGTATTATTTATTTATTGTTATTTTATATTATTATTATTATTTTAATTAGGTCAATACCTCTCCCAATTTTGGGCAGAACTAGGGGAGGAGGGGTTTCGAGAAGCTTCTAGATAAAGCCTCCACTGGCGCCTTGCTACTCCTCCAGCAACGCAGTGAGACCAGATAGATCGGCTTCAGTTATCAAGACTTGAAGCGGACTATGACAGTGACTTGAGAAGCTTATGCCCGATGATGAAAACCTAAATTGGTAGTGGTGTGACCCCCTCTAATTAGCAGCGGTGAGTTGTTCTCATAAAAATCAGGCTCCATGTACCTCGCACAACCCTCCTCAAGTGCATGCGATAGCGACGAACCCAACTCCTTATACTATGGTGCGGTATAGTAGGTCCTCATGTCTGTAGACAATGGATCCGGATACAAAATACAACCACTAAAAAAAACCATTTTTAAGATTTTGAGTTGATAATGTTTGTTTTGTTTATTGCTAAATTTCTACTTCAATTCATCGAGTGAATGTTAAATTTCCTGTTTGAATTAGCGGACCTTTGTGTATAACAATGGTGGAACATGGTATTTTGGTGAGGCCGAAAGTAGAATGACAAGACCACGAATAAAAGATGGAGGAACTATTTCAGAATGCTTTATTCAAACGGGGCCTAAGAATAAGGGAGAAATAATGTGAGGTGGAACTAGTGATGATGAGAAATTGAGCCATGAAATGGAGCTGGAAATGGTGTGAGGAGGCACCATAAAAAGATATAATGGTGATACTATTTCCAGAGGATATAGTGGCACTTTTAATGAAGGTAGAAGTGTTTTATAGGGTTACAGTGGAAGCGAAGTGAAAATGGAGGTGCAGGTTACGGTGGCCAAGTAGAGAGGTGAAACTGATGTGAAAGAGGGAACTAGTGGCACCATGAATGAGGATGTGAAACTGTGCCAAGATGAGATACAGTGGGATAGAAAATTAGTGAGACATCATGGAATTGGTGAGACAATGAGGAGAGTCACGATGACACTGCAAAAGAGAAAAAACGGTCACCGCAACACTACAAATCAATCTGAAAAGTAAAATAAATTATAACATAAAAAATCTAAGCAAAATAATTAATTAAAAAAAATTAATTTGAACCAAAGATAATTTATGTGCATCATAAACATTAATAAACATATAAAACCATTAGAAATCTTATTAAATTATTATTAAATTCAATTTATATAATGTAAATTGTTACTGAACTAAAACAAAAATAAATAAGATAATAAATTATTAAAAGTTAATATAAAATTAAACATTTATAAAACAAGGTTAAATTATTTATAATAGTTACTAAAACTAATTAAATTTATTAATGTATATAGTTTTTTATTTTTTTATTAACCAATTATGTTAATTAATGAAATTAATTAAGTGAGATTTAACAAGGGTATCAAATTTGGTAAACATAAATTAATAAATTTTAATCTCTTAAAAGATGTCTAAAATTTTAGATTATATTAATTTAATTAATATATATTTAATATTTGAAATTCTAAATTATGACTACAATATTTATGTGCAAAAGATAAACTAATTAATTAATTAATGTTAAATTATCAAAAATGCATACCAAAATCACTAAAATAAATAAAATTTATAAGGATATAATGTTTAAGTAAGATATAAATTAACTATTTAAAAGATAAAAATACAATTTTAATTATAAAAACTATTTATTTGATAAATTAAATAATAATAATAATAATGTTTCAATATTAATCCAAAAGTGGAGATCTATTAAAACAAAGTGTTAAATATTAAAGTAAACATTGTGGGAAAACTATGTAAAATAAGTCCACATCATCATTAGATGTATTTTTGGTTTATATGATCTATTAATTTTATGTAATTATTAGTTCTCACTTTTTCAAAAGAAATTTGAAATTTATGATATTGCTTTTGATGTTATAATATATTAAGGTTATATTGAGAATTTTTTTAACATTTAAATATAATTTTATGGATATTATTAAAATTGGTTTAGAAAAAGTACAACCCTCTAAGAATGGTGACCACAATACGCATCCAAAAAGTCCACATCAATTGAAGCCACAATAGAAGCACCATAAGGGTGAATCACCTACCACATCGCTACATGATATCTAGGCTAGAGTGAATTTTTTTTCTTTAATCAATCTCAAAGATAATTTTTATGTTCATTTTTTTGAATTAATTTATTTAGTACTTATAACCATGGGATTATAAAATAATATAAAAATTTAGTTATTATTGTTATTTCATAAGATTTTAAATATTTTCATAACAATATATGATTAACAGAATTAGAAAAATAGGGAATTTTATTTAAGAAAAAAATGATGATTTATATTTTTGAATCATATGTTATTTATGGTGATTCATACTATTCATGGAAATTATTAATATGTCTTGATGATTACGTGATAAGTAATGAAATTGGTATTAGACATTAATAGAGATTGATATAATTTTAACATAACTATGATATTTATCTTGTACTAATATACCTGGATTGGTTGAAATAAGAACTTGGGTAATGTTTCGTTTACGGGGAATGGTTGAAATATGACCTTGTGCTTGGTGCCAAAGGTTTAATGGCACATGGGAATTTCATACACAGGTCTTAGATGAAATATGACCTTGTGCTCAGTGTTGTAGGGTTAATGGAACATGGGAAACCATTACCATGTGATGACATGGTAGATCGATGAGAAACTACTTATGAGTATGGACCATTCAGAATGTAGCATTCATGGTTGTTTTCATGGGTTTGAGGAATGGTTGTGTATACCGATACATGTATATTTTGGAATGGTTATATTGATTGATTAGTTATTTATCTGAAGAAATATTTTTATTGGAAAACATGTTTTCAATTTCACTTGGATTCATTGGTAATGAATGGTTTTTGAAACTTGTTTATATTTAGTTATAAACTATTTTTGAGCAATTTTTTTATATAAACTGTTTTATATAATTGTTGCTAACTCTTATATCCTATTGCCCTGAGTAGGGAAGTCATGGGGGGGAAACCTACTGAATTTTATACTCACCCCTTCTTTGGCACTTCGGTGCATTTGTATATTCTATATTCCGGGATAAGGGAAATGGCATTGTTTCACACATGTTTAGCAATACCTCATGATGTTTGGGATATTTAAAATTTTGGAGGTTGGAACATGTGGAGAATGTAGTCATGAGGGAGTCTTGAGTAGTTTTTCAGATGTGTTCTTTGAAACTTGGTTATTCTTCCACTGTTGCTTACATTTATGTGGTTTTGGGATACATGAAGTTGTTGAGTTGTCTTTCATTTGTTCATGAATCGTATAGTGAAAGTTAGTTATGGTAGATGTGTTTATTGGTTTATTTCTTAAAGGGTAAATAGTCCCCCACTTGTATTTGAAGCCCATCAACATTTATTTCCAGCCACTGGTGTCTTGGGGAGGTCTCTTAAAGCCTAGTAGTGACTCGTTGTACTCTCAAGACAATGAGAATTGGTGGGTCATTGTGGTTTTTGTGAAATTTCATTTTCATGGTGAATATTTGTGCAAAAGGGGTATGGATTCATGAATTTAAAATGATTATTTACAATTATTGACTCTATGGAATTGCTAAATTGTTGAACGAAATGTTATTTTTAATAGAAATGATTTTCCAAACAAATTTAAGTTTTATTGAAATGGTTTGGAATTGAAATGTTTTGGCATTGAATTTTTTTTGACAGAAATGGTATTCAATAAAAAGGTTTTTTTATTGAAAGGGCTATTTTTGCATGAATTTCGGGAATATGTGTTGTGTGTTCATATTGCATATACGGTGCTTGGTTGAAATATGACATTGTGCTTGGTGCCAATGGTTTAATGGAACATGGGAATTTCATATATGAGGCTTGGATTAAATATGACCTAGTACTCGATTCCAAAGGGTTAATGGCACATGGGAAACAATTATCTTGTGAAAACTTGGTATATCGATGAGAAACCGCCCATGAGTATGGAACTGTCATAACGTAGCATGCATGGATGGATGCATGGGTTTGAGGAATGGTTGGGTCTGATGATAAAGGGATATTTTAGAATGGTTATAATGATTGTTCAATTATTTTTCTGGAAAATATCATGATGGGAAAAATTTGTTTCAATTGAACTTGTATGCATCGGTAATGACTGGTTTTGGAATCTTGTTTATATTTAGTTATAAACTATTTTTGAGAAACTGTTTTATATAAAATATATAATATATTTATTTCTAACACTTTTATGCTAGTGGTGCGAGTAGGGATGTCATTGGGGGAAAACCTACTGAGTTTTATACTCACCCATGCTTTGGCACTTTGGTTATTTTGTATATGATATCATCCAGGACAAGGGAAAAGATAAGGTTTCACATGTGTTTAGCACTACTTGATGTTTTTTGGGAAGTTCAGTGATTTTGGAGCATGGAGTTTGTGGAGCATTGAGTCTTGAGAGATTCTTGTGTAGTTTTTCAGTTGTGTACTTTGATACTTGGGTATTCTTCCAGTTTTTCATACATTGTTTGAGGTTTTGATATACATGAAGTTGTTGAGTTGTCTATCATTTGTTTATGCATCATATAGTGAAAGATGGTAATGGTTGGTAGGTTTATTGGTTTATTTCTTGAATGTTAAATTGTCCCCCAGTTGTATTTGAAACCCATCAGAATTTATTTCCATCCATTGGAATCTTGGGGATGTCACCTAAGGCTTAGTAGTGACTCGTTGTACTCTCAATCCAATATGAATTGGCGGGTCATTATAGTTTTTGTGAAATTGTGTGATCTTGCCGAATAGTTGTGAAAAAGGGTGGTTAGATTCATGAATTTAATATGATGATTTCAAATAATGGATTTTTTGGAATTTATAAATGGTTTATGGAAAAGATATATTAAATAGATATGGTTTTCAATAAAAATATTGTTTTATTGAAATGGTTTGGAATTGAAATGGTTTTGACAGAAATGGTTTTCAATTAAAAGGTTTTTTTATTGAAAGGGTTGTTTTGGAATGATTTTTGGGAATATGTTGTTTGTGTTCTTATTGTATATATGGGGCTTGGATAATATATAACCATGTTCTCAATTCCAAATGTTTAATGGCACATGGGAATTTTACAGACAATGATATTTTGTAATAAGACCTTGTTCTTAGTGCCAATGTGTTAATGGAACATGGGAAACAATTATCCTCTGACGACTTGGTAGATCGATGAGAAAACGCTCATGAGTATGGAACTATAATAACATAGAATTATCGGTGGGTTGAATGGGTTTTAGGAATGGTTAGGTATGCCGATAAAGGGATATTTTGGAATGGTTGTAATTATTGTTTAGTTATTTTTATAGAAAAATATCTTGATAGGAAAACATGGTTTATATTTCCCCTGTATGCATTGGTAATGAATGGTTTTGGAGAATTGTTTATATTTAGTTATAAACTATTTTTGAGAAATTTATTTATATAAACCTCTTTATATATTTATTTATAACTCTAAAATCCTAGTGGAATGAGTAGGGAATTCATTGGGGACAACCTACTGATTTTTATAGTCACCTCTTATTTGGCACTTTTGTGATTTGCAGATGCTATCATCTAGGTCTTGGTGAAAGGTAATGTTTCACACATGTTTAGAAGTACCTCATGTTTCATGGGTTGTTTGGAGATTTTGGAGCATAGAACATGTGGAGCATGGAGTCTTGAGAGAGTCTTGTGTAGTTTTTACTCTATGTACTTTAATACTTGGTTATTATTCTGTAGTTTGTTACTTTGATGTGGTTTTGAGATACATGTTGTTGTTGAGTTGTATTTCATTTTTTCATGCATCATATATTGAATGTTGGTTATGGTCGGTAGTTTTAATGGTTTATTTCTTAAAAGATAAATTATTCCCCACTTTTGTTTGAAACCCATCGTCATTTATTTCCAAACATTGGCATTGTGGGGATGTCTCTAAAGGCCTAGTAGTGATTCATTGTACTCTCAAGACAATGATAATTGGCGGGTCATTACAAATGGTATCGGCTTGATCCATCCCTTCCTAACAACTAGTCATTGATATTCGTAGTTTTTGAGATGAAATCCATTCTTGTCTATTCCTTGGGTGGGAAACATATAAATGAGTAGGATTGTCAGAACATGAAATATATTGCATAAAAGGATGTAGCTAACCCTTGTATGTTGAACATCATGTTACTAGGGAGTTGGGTAAATTAGCGTTTGGAGACACTACTAGGATTTAGAAATCTCATTGTCATGGATTTAACTAATGAGACGAGCAAAAAATGAATTGTAGCGGAATGACTTCCCACTAAGAGTGCATACATCATTTCAAGGAATTATTCATTTTGTGAAAAAAATAGATAATTTTTTAAAAAGTACAAAATTGGTTTTCCAATGAAATATTTTAAAAAAGACAATTCTTATCATATTTTGAAAATGGTTTAATTTTCAAAAGCATGTGATGTGGTTTAAAAAGTAGTTGAACATGGGAAAAGAATTTTTTGTAAAGCAATACTGTCATTGTGGATTTGATAGATTTTGAAATTATATGACAATAGTTTCATGAGAGTGAGATTAACAGAGTTTGTTGTTAATTAATAAAATGCCACCAGGTAGGTGTTGTCAAAACAAACCCAATGAAGCTGCGGAGAATGTGGTTGCACTAAAATGATGTGTGGACCAAGAGATGATTAAGAGTATTGTCTGAGCATTTCAAACTGTGGACATAGGGAACTAGAAGAATGATCCACGATATGTGGACCATACCATCCAATTCCTGAAGTACAATCCACCTAATTTCTAGGGTGATTATGAACCCTAGAAGGTGGAGGTGTGGCTATGATGGATGAATCATATCTTCAACTTCATCTACACTCCTATAGAGCTAAAGGTTAAACTGGAAAAGTATATGCTTGAGGATATTGCATGTTAGTGATGAGATTTAGCGGTTCATGCTATATAAGATGAAGGAAATACATGGAAGGATTTTGAGGAATTGTTCAACAAAAAATTCTATCCTCACACATTCAAGATCTAAAAAAAGATGGAATTCTTCAGACTAAAACAAGAGAGTCTCTCTATCATAGAGAACATGGATATGTTCATGAACTTTATACGCATTACTCCAGAAGTTGTGGCAATTACCTCTTTGAAGGCACACATCATCGAATCAGGTCTACGATAGGAGATTTGTTCAAATATTGAGGTACTTTTAATTAAATATTATACATAGATGGTCAACTGAGTGACTATGGCGGAACGTTATATCTTATGATCTATGGGAGGATGCATGATGATAGTTATATGAAACAGTGGGAACTCAACCACTGAGAACAAGTGGAAAAGGGACACCTATTTCCAATGGATGGATCTGTAAACCTTCAACCACAACCCCAGAGAAAAGCAGGTTGTTTTCAACATTGTTATCTACACCACATAAATAGAGATTGTACATCAGAACCTAGATCATGTCATAATTGTATCATGATGGGACATCTTTAGTGATATTATCGTAGTATCAAATGTTTAGGTGCTCAAGAAACTTCTCATATGTCGCAAGCATCATATTATTTGACTTGATAGGAATAGAATAATCATTCTCTTCAGTAGAGCAGAGCTAGCCATGGTGATTCTTGAAATTCCATGACTCCTCAACCAGGGAAACCTCAGGAAGGGAACAAGGAGAACAATATAGTGAAGAAAAAATTATATGGAGATGAGTAGATAATTGTTGGTGATCTGGTTGGACCATATACAGTAAAATGTATGATTGCTTTGATTTATACCTTTGTTTAAGTGTTTTTTATACTACTATATATCATTACTTCATTTCTTCTTATGATGTTGACATTCTATGTTTAATAATGGAAATGACGCCTTCTGTTTTGAAACTAAAAACTCAACTCGATGGAATATAATATAGAGCCTTTGTGTGTGGATAATGTGTTATAACTATTGATGGAGGTAAGTTAAAATAAAAGTTCTCAATGTTGGATATGGATGTATATGATGTAATCCTATGTATGGATTGGATGACAATATTAAAGGCTCAAGTTAAATTTTATAAGATAATAGTTAGTTTCATGACTGAGTACGACATCGAGAATCTCTTTATAAGAGAGAGGATTGTATAAAAGGGTTCAAAGATATTGTTGGAACCAAAAGTAGGAACAATCTCTTACCTATTCCCAGTGTTTACTTTCACATCAGTAGAAGAGATCGACGAAATTATTTTTACTGTCATTGTGAAACAAATTATAGATGTATTTACCTAGAACTTCATAGGGTTACCACTTATAAGAGAAGTGATGTTTTTGAATGATCTCCTTCCAGGGACCATTATCTTTTACCTTTATTCTTATATTACAGAACCAACAAAATTAGTGGAGATGAAAGTGCAATTAGAGGAGCTAGAAAGAACGGTTTTCATATGACCAAGTACATCTCCATGGGCAGTGCTAGTTTTGTTAATGAATAATGTATAAGGAACTCTTTGGTTGTGTGTTGATAATTGTAAGATTAACCAAGTTACAATAAATAAAAAATATCCACTTCCATTCATTTATGATATTTTTGATCAATTAAGGGGATCTTAGTTGTTATTTAAGATTTAATGGTGATCAGGATATCACCAACTGCTTGTTAAGTAAGAGGATATTCCAAATGCAACTTTCAGAAATTGATATGTCCCCAATGAATATTTAGTCATTCCTTTCGTTCAAACCAATGAACCATTGGTTTTCATGGCATTGATGAATCCGATATTTCAGCAATATCTGGATTCTTTTTTTGAAGATTTTGTGGATGAAATTTTGTTTTATTCAAATACATGGGCTAATTATGAGGTGCACCTGGAAACAACATTAAAAATCACGAGATATCATTTTTTGTATTCCAAGTTATCTATGTGTGATTTTTGGATACATGAATTATGTTTTCATGGAAATGTCAATTCTGAGAAAGGCGTTTTTTATATTGAAAAGACAGAAGCCATTATTTCTTGGAAACCATGGAAGTATTTTTTTGAGATACATAGTTTTATTAGTCTAGCTGGTTACTGCCGACTTTTTGTGAATTATTTCTCATTACTATCTTCACCAATGAAATCTCTAACAAAGAAGAATGCTCCATTTCATTGGATGGAGTAATGTCAGTAGTCCTTCTAGGAACTAAAAATTCAACTTACATCAGCACCTATCTTGTTCTTGCCTGAATCAGGACAGGGTTATGTGGTGTATATGATGCTTCATGTTTAGGGTTCAGTTGCATTCTGATGCAAAGCGATCATGTGGTTACTTATAGATCAAGGAAGTTTAGGGTTCATGATAAGAATTACAAACAATTGATTTGGAGTTATCTGTAGTCATCTATGCTTTGAAAACATCGATACATTATCTCTTTGGTGATAAATTTACTGTTTTTACGAATAACAAAAGCGTGAAACACATTTTCTCATAGCAAAATTTGAATCTGGAGAAAAGGAGATGGGTGGATTTTATCTGAATGTTTGAATTTGACTTTATGTACACATCAGGGAAAGGAGATTTGGTTGATGATTAATTGAGTTGAATTTCATATACTTGGATGGAAAACAAAGATTCAGATGAATGGATGTTTATTTGGGTTTTTCCGACATGCATCTGGAAAATGAAGACCAATGTGATGTTGGAATTTTCTTTTCTTCGATGCTTGTTCCTGATTTAGTAAAAATGATCCAAGAGGAAAAAATAGTAGATGCAGAATGTCTAGTTGTATGTTCCATACTCAATGGTGGGGAGACCATTGAGGGATGGAAATATGATAGGGGTTTTATTTTGTGTTTTAGATATCGAATGGTCATAGATATGGTTTGATAAGAACAACTCCTTCATTCTTACCACTATTCAAGATGGGTTGTACATCCAGGTACAAACAAGATGTATAAGGTGATGAAGGCATAGTTTTGGTGGAGCGACATAAAAAAGAAAGGTGGATGAGTTTATATAACGATGGTGAAATTGTTAAAAGGTTAAAGCAAAGCATCAGAGACCAGTGGTTATGTAAAAATATTTCCCTATCCTATTGTGGAAATGGGATAAGATAACAATGGATTTCATAATAGGTCTTCCAAGAACTGTCTAGAAACACAAAGCCATTTGGGTTATAGTGGACCGTCTAACCATGTATACATAATTCATCCCAATTCATGAAACTCATACGGTGGAGTATCTTTCAAAAAACTAAATCCGAGAAGTGCTAAAGCGACATGGTGTAATAGTATCAATAGTCCCAGATTGAGATATGAAGTTCACATCTCATTTTTAGAAATCCTTATAGCCAGCCCTTGGGACATAGATGATTATCCGCACGAAATATCATCCTCAGAAATATGGGTAATCTTAGAGGACGATACACATGTTTTAAGACATGTTACTATCTTGTATAATAGATTTTGGGGGCTTATGGGAGGGAAATATACCCTTAGTTGAGTTCACATTCAATAAAATCTATCATGTCGCGATACACATGGCCATATTTGAAGCATTGTATGGGTGTCCCTGTTGTTCTCCACTATGCTTCGAGGAAATAGGTGAAACATCAAAAGTCGGCCCAAGCCTGGTCCATGATACAATGGAGATGATCTAGTTGATTAGAAAGATTATGGAGATGGCTCAGAGTCATCAAAAATCTTATGCATATCACCATCGAAGACCGTTGTCATTTGTTGTGGGTGATATTGTCTTCTTGAGGATCTCTCCAAGGCATGGAAATCATCTATTTGGGAATAAGGTAATGTTATCTCCTAGATACATTGGACCTTTTGAGATACATGAATGGGTTGTAGAGGTTGCATATTGGTTGGAATTACAACCACATTTTAGTTCGGTGCATAATGTGTTCCATGTATCCTTATTGAAAAAGTATCACCCTGATCCTGGCCATGTGATCAGATGGGATCACGTTGAGCTAGAACAGAATGCATCACCGGTTCATATACCAGTGTGGATCCTAGATAAAAAAGATAATATATTGCATTGGAAATGTGTTGGCCTTGTGCAGGTTTTAGGGAAACATGGTCAGATATAGGAAGAGACTTGGGGACCTGAGAAGAAAATGAAAGAGTAGTGGACTGAACACCTTTTGGCCTACAAGAGTTTTCTACATTACAAGGACATAAATACCAATGCTGGAGAGAATGCAGTACCCTCAGTTTCGAGTACATTACCCTTTTCCTCATGTTTTTTTAAATTGGTGTTTATAAAATAGATTTTTTCATAAAATAGTGAGTTTCCATAAAATATATAGTTTCCATTATATAGGGAGATTCCATAAATAGAGAGTTTCCATAATATAGATATTTTCCATTATGTTGGGTTTTTCTATAATGTTTTGTGTTTCTATATCGAGGGTTTTTTCTATAATGTGGGTTGTTTCCCTAAGGTGGGTTTCTTCTATAAAGTGGGTTGTTTCCATATAGTGGGTGCTTCCATAATGAGGATTCTTTCTATAAAGTAGTGTGTTTCCATAAGGTGGGATGTTTCCATAAAAAAATGTGATTCCATAAAAAGGGTAATGGTGAAGGATGGGGGAGTTTGGGGGTTTATAAGGAGTTTTGGGACCAAAAGGAAGGTCACACAATCTATACACGGTTGGACCAATCCATGTGGTCAAACCTTGCACTGAGGTCAAATCAAGATCATATATTCTAGGAGCATACTCATTTATGTTCTACATATTTTAATTTTTCTCCAAATCCCCCCTATTATTAGATTACTCTCCCTAGAATTCTAGATAACCCACCACACATGAGTTGGAGCCAACCTAGAGCCTCCCCGTGGTGATTTCGAGTCTGATTCTTGAGGTATTTCAGCATTATTTCCTCATTTGTCAAGTTTTCTTAGATCGGATTAGATATACTTATCCGATCTCCATTCCTTCTCAGATATGTACATATAGTGGGTAAATCTACATTTTTTGGATTCCAAATAATTCAATAATGAGTCGTGATATTTCCATGATAAGGGAATTAAGGCCGTTCTTGGAGAATCAACCACTTTTCTTGTGTGGGTTTTAATCTGTTGTCAATGTTTCATCAAAACCTTTGAGGTAGGTGGCTTCTCTCTCAACTATTTTCGATATAATTGTTTGGGTTACATTAAAATTGGTTTATATATTTTGAAATTCATGTAAAAATATTTATTTGTAATGATTTATGGTTTTGTGAAATTGCTTGATCATAGTGAATAGTTGTGCAAAAGGGGATTTAGTTTCCAAAATTTAAATGATGATTTTAAATTACGGGTTTTATGGAATTGCTAAATGTTTTATGGAAAAGATATTTTCAATATAATTATTTTTTCAAATGAATGACTTTAAATAAGAAAATTCATAACGAATTTTGAAAATGGTTTAATTTTCAAAAGCATGTGAAGTGGTTTCCAAAATAGTTGAACATAGGAAAAAGGTTTTTTTGGAAAAAAATATTCTCATAGTTGATGTGATATAATTTGAAATGATAAGACAAATGTTTCTATAGAGTGATATTAATAGTGTTTGTTGTTAGTTTGAAAAATGGTACCAGGTAGGTGTTGTCGATACCAACTAGAAGAAGCTGCGGAGAATGTGGTTGCACCTGAACCATGGTAAAACCAAGATCTATTTCAAAGTATTGTCCAATATTTTCAATCTATGGACACAAGGAATCATAGGAATGATCCACAACATGTGGATAATACCATCCAATTCATAAATCAAAATCGACCTAATTTCTAGGGAGATTTTTAACTAAAGAAGGAAGATGTTTGGCTTTGTAGGATAAATCATATCTTCAAATTCATCGGCTCTCCAATAGAGCTAAAGGTCAAACAAGTGACATATATGCTTGATGATCTTTCACATTAGTGGTGGGATGTAGCAGTGTAGGCTAAATATGATGTAGGTCTTACATGGGAGGATTTGGAGGAATTTCTCAATAAATAATTCTATCCTCGCAAATTCAAGATCAAAAAATGATAGAATTCTTTTTCCAAAAACTAGAGAGTCTCCCTATAAAAGTGTATGCGGGCAAGTTCATGAACATAGTATGATTTGCACCAGATGTTGCGGAATGTGACTCTATGAAGCCACAGTTCTTTGAATCATTGCTAAGACAGAAGATTCGATCAAATATTAAAATACTTAATATTACTGATTATACAGATATTATAAACAGAGCGACTATTGATGTACGTGATATCTCCTGATCTATGGGTGGAGGCATGATGATAACAACCTGAAATTGCGAGAACTCAACTGCTGGGAACAAGTGGAAAAGGGACCCATATTTCCAAGGTGCATGTGGAAATCATAACCAGACAGCTGGATAAGTAAACATGCTTCTAAGACCCTAGAGAAAACATGATATTTTTAATATGGTCATGTTGACCAAATAAAGAGAGATTGTACATCACAACCTAGATCATGTCATAATTGCAACTATATGGGACATATTCAACGCTATTGTCATAGTTCCTCAAGGTTAGGTGCTCGAGACACTTCTCAGGTGTCGCAAGCCCCGTATGATTCGACATGACAAGGATAGAAGATTCAGTGTCATCAGTAAAGTAGACCTTTCCAGGGTGATTCTAGAAAACAATGACTCTTCAACCAGGGAAACCTCATCCAGGAAACAAGGAGAATAGTCTAGTGCAGAAACAATTGTATGGAGATCAACTGATGTTTGTTGATGATCAGGATGGACCATCTATAGTTAGAGGTACAATTCTATTGAATTCTACAGTTGTTCAATTTTTTTTTGATACAAGTGCAGAAAATTTCTTCATTTCATCTCATATTATTGACATTCATTTATTAAATCATGAAATTATGCCTTCTATTTGGAAACTAAAAACTCATGTCGGTGAAATAGAATGTCAAACCAATGTGTGTAGAGCATGTGCTATAACTATTGATGAAGCTAAGGTAAAATGAGACTTATCAATGTTAGATATAGATGTATATGATTTAATACTGTGTTTGGATTGGCTAAAAATATTCAAGGATCAAATAATCTATTATAGGAGAACAGTTAGTTTCATATCCGAGGACGACATCTATAATCTCTTTAGAGGAGAGAGTATTTTATAGATGGTTGAAATAGCATGTTAGAACCAATAGTGGGAATGATATCTTACCAATTGGAAGTGTTGAATTTGGATTCAATGGATGAGATTGAGAAATTAGTTTCCCATCTACTGTGGATCAATTTCTATATTCCTTTTCCAAGAACTTCTTAGGGATACCACCTCTAAGGGTGGTGGAGTTTATGATTTATCTCATTCTGAGGACTAGTCCTATCTCCCTTCTGTCATATATGATTACACCAACAGAATTACGGGAATTTAATGTGATGTTAGTGCAGTTGGAAACCTAGGGTTTCATTCGACCAAGTAAGTCTCCATGGGCAGCAACAGTTTTGTTAGTGAAGAAGGCCGATGCAACTCTTTGGTTGTGTGTTGACTAATGTAAGCATAACCAAGTTACGATAAAGAACAGGTATCCACTTCAATGCATTGAGGAGCATTTTGATCAATTATGTAGAGCTCAGTTTTTTTCAATGATTGACTTGCAATCAGGACATCACCAATTGACTGTTCGGAAAGAGGATATTCCAATGAAAGCATTCAGAAGTAAATATGGCCTCTATGAACATTCATTCAAGCCTTTAGGTCTAACAAATTCTCAAATGGTCTTCATAGAATTTATGAATTCAATATATCAACAATATCTAGATTTTTTTTCTATGGTGTTTGTGAAGGAAATTTTGGTCAATTCAAAGACAAGGGATGATCATGAGGTGAACATGGAAACAGTGTTAAATATATTGAGAGATCATTGTCTGTATGCCAAATTATAGAAGTGTGAGTTTCAGATACATGAAGTATATTTTCATGGACATTTCATTTCTGAGAAAGTATTTTTTATGGTTCCTGAAAATATAGAAGCTATTATAACTTGGCAACCACTGAAGAATGTTTTTGTGATACAATGTTTTCTCAGTCAAGATAGTTACTACAGACGTTTTATGCATGATTTCACACAACTAGCATCACCAATGAATGTTCTGACAAAGAAGAATGATCTATTTCAATGGACGGAGGAATGTCAGAAGTCTTTCTAGGATCTAGAAGTTTGAATTGCATTGGCACCTATCTTGATCTTTCCAGAATCAAAATAGGGGTATGTGGTGTATTGTGATGCTTTGGGATTAGGATTGGGTTGTGTTTTCCAGAAAAGAGATCATGTGGTTTCTTATAGTTCAAGGTAGTTGAGGGTTCATGAGATGAATTACCCAACACATGATTTTCATTTATCTATATTCGTCCATGTTTTAAAAACAGGGAGACATTATCTCATTGATGAAATATTTACAATTTTTACCAATCACAAAATCTTGAGAGACATTTTCTCACAGTGATATTTGAATCTGAGGAAAATTACATGGATGTAGTATCTCTAAATTTCTGACTTTTCATGATGTACACACCAGGGAAAGAAAATTCAGTGTTAGATCTATTGAGAATAAAGTCATATGCTCAGTTTGCGTAAAAAGTGTCATATGAATGGTAGTTGATGTAAGTCATAGTCGACATGCATATGGAATGTGAATACTGAGGTGATGTTTTGGTTTTATTTTCTACTATGCATGTTCCAGATTTTTTTAAAAATGACCAAAGGGGCACAAACATCTGATGTAGAATTTCTGGTTATATTTTCAAAACTCAATGGTAGGGAGACCATTGAGGGCATATAACTTGATAAGGGTTTAGTATTGTGTTTCATATTTAGGAATTTTTTACCTATGGTTTGTTAAAAACAAATCCTTCATGCTTACCACCATTTGAGATGGTCTATTAAGCTAGGTTAACCAATGATGTATATGGAATTGAAGGTGAAGTTTTTGTTGAGCAGCATGAAAATGTTGGTGGACAATTTCGCCTCACAGTGCTTAACATGTCAGTAGGAAAATGTAGGGTATAAGATTCCAGTGGTATGTTACAATCACTGCACATTCCAGTGTGGAAATGGGATCAGATAGCAATGGATTTTGTTACAGGTCATCCAAGAACGGTCCAGAAACACGATTCCATTTGGGTGATAGTGGATCATCTAACAATGTTTTCGTAATTTATCCATATTTTTTAAACTCATACGATGGGGGATCTTTCCAAAATCAATATCTGATAAGTAGTAAAGATGCATGGTGTACCGTTGGCAATAGAATCAGATAGAGGTATGGGGATCACATCTCGTTTCTAGAAATCATTACAGAAGGACCTTGGGATTCAGTTGAATATGATCACGGTGTATCATCCTTAGATATATGAACAATCCGTTCTTATAATACAAACAATGGAATAGATGTTGTAAGATTGTATAATTGATTTTTGTGGCTCTTGGGAGGAGCATATACCCATAGTGGATCTCTAAAAAAATAACAGCTATCAAGCCTCGATACACATGGCCTCATTTGAATCATTTTATGGGAATCCTTGTTGTTCTCCAATATGCTTGGTTTAAACAGCTGAAACATTACTAGTTGGTCCAAGCCTTTTCTAAGAAACAATGGATAAAATCCAGCTAATTTAAAAGAGGATGGAGATGGCTTAGAGTCGTCAGAAATCTTATGCAGATCACCGTTGAAGACTTTTGTGATTCACTATGGTTGATCCTTTCTTCTTGAGAATCTCTCCAATGCTTGGGCATCGTCACTTAAGGAAGTGGGGAAAGTTATCTCCTAGATACATTATGATTTTTATGTTACTGGAATGTTATGGAGAGTTTTAAAATCAGTTGGAATTACCCCCTTTGTTTAGTTCAGTGCATAATGTTTTCTATGTATCCCAGTTGAAGAAGTATCACCCTGATGTTGACTATGTGATCAGATGGGATCACATTAAGTTATAACCGGATGCATCAATGTTATATATCCTAGTGAGGATCATGGATAGAAAATATAAAGTCTGGTGAGGGAAAGGAATGCTCCTACAGCAGGTTTTATGGAAACATGGTCAGATTTAAAAAGAAACCTCGGAATGTGAGAAGGAAATGAAAGTGCAGCGGCCGATACACATTTCAGCCATTGAGGGCTTTCTACATTCCTGGGACGAAACATCCAATGGTGGGTAGATTTTAGTACCCCTGTTTTCGAGTACATAATCCATTTCCTTACGTTTTTTTAAATTGTTGTTCATAGAATATAGTTTTTCTATAAAATATAGATTTCCATTAAATAGAGAGTTTCTATAAAATAGCGAGATTCCATTAAATAAAGAGTTTCCATAATATAGGGAGTTTACCTAAAGTTGGGTGTTTTAATAATGTTTTTTATTCCATAAAGTGTGTTTCATATATAAAGTGGGGTGTTTCCATAATGTGGGGTTTTTCCATTGTGTGGGGTATTTCAATAAAGTGGGGGTTTCCATAAAGTTGGTTGTTTCCATAAAATGGGGAGTTTCTATAAAGTGGGATGTTTCCATAGAAAAATGTGTTTCCATAAAAAGGGTAAATGTGAAGGATGAGAGTGTTTGAGGTTTTTATAAGTGGTGTTGTGTCTATAAGGAAGGATGAACGATCCATACACAGCTTTCCCAAATTTTGTGGTCCAACCATGCATAGAGGTCAAATCTAGATCATATTTTCTAGGAGGTTACTCATTTTTGATCTATATATTTTAATTTGGTTTTAAAATTCCCATCATTCTAGATTAATCTTCTTAAAAGGCTTTATAACCCACCACTCATGAGTTGGAGCCAACCTAGATCCTTCCCTTAGTGATTTCGAGTTAGATTCTGAAGGTATGTCACCATTCTATCTGGATTTGTCATGTTTTATTAGATCTACTTAAATCAAATTCTCCGATATCCATTATTTCTCGGATCTAAACCAATAGTTGGTAGATCTACATTTTTGGATGAAAAAAAATTCAATTTTGAGTCGTGATCTTTCTAGTATTAGATAACTAAGGATGTTCATAGAGAATTGTCCCGCTTTCTGTGTGTTTTTTGTCTATTGTCAAATTTTCATCAATACCTTTGAGGTAGGGGGACTCTCTTGCAACTCATCTGGATATAATTTTTTGGATTATATATTGATAAATTCATGAAAAAATATTCATTTATGATGATTTCTTATTTTTTGTGAAATTACGTGTTCTTGGTGAATAATTGTGCGCAAGGGGGTTTAGTTTCATTAATTTAAAATGATGATTTAAAATTATGGATTATCTTGAATTACTAAATGGTTGATGGAAAATATATTTTAAATATAAATGATTTTCAATAAAAAAAATAGAGTGTTATTGAAATGGTTTGGAATTGAAATGGTTTGGTATTGAAATGGTTTTAACATAAATGGTTTTCAATAAAAAATGTGTTTTTTAAAGGTTTGTTTGGACATGAATATTGGGAATATGTTGGGTGTGTTCATTTTTAATATATGATTCTTGGTAGAAAAATTACATTGTGCTCAGTGCCTAAGGTTTAATACACATGGGAATTTCATACACGGGTATTGGTTGAAATAAGACCTTGTGCCCGGTGCCAAAGGGTTAATGACACATGGAAAATAATTACCTTATGACCACTAGGCAGATCGATGAGAACTTCTCATGAGTATGGAAAAATCATATCATAGCATGAATCGTCGGTCACATGGGTTTGAGTAATGGCTTGGTATTCTAATAAAAGGGATATTTTGGAATGGTTGTAATGATTTTTTTGTTATTTTTACAGAAAAATATCTTGATAAGAAAAATTGGTTTCAATTGAAGTTGTATGCATTGGAAATGAATGGTTTTTAAAACTTGATTATATTTAGTTATAATAAAATTTCTATAAATTAATTTATATAAAAAAAATTATATAATGGTTGCTAACTCTTCTATCCTACTGTCGTGTGTAGTGAAGTCTTTAAGGAGAACCTACTGAGTTTTATACTCACCCCTACTTTGGCACTTTGGTGATTTTATAGATGATATATTTTGGGACAAGGGAAAAGTTAATGTTTCACATGTTTTTAGCACTCCCTCATGATGTTTGGGATATTTTTAGAATATTAGATCTTAGGGAGAATTGAGTCTAGAGAGAGTCTTGTGTAGTTTTTCGGCTGTGTGATTTGATACATGGTTATTGTTCTATTATTGCTTAATTTGATGTGGTTTTGAGACACATTAAGTTATTGATTTGACTTTTGTTTGTCCATGCATCTAATAATGAATATTGGTTATGATTTTTAGGTTTATTGGTTTATTTCATAAAGGGTAAATCGTCTCCCATTTGTATTTGAAACCCTTTGTCATTTATTGCTAGCCTTTGGCGTATTGGGGATTTCTCTTAAGGCTTAGTAATGACTCGTTGTACTCTCAAGCCAATGTGAATTGGTGTATCATTGCATAATAACTCTATCCATGTCTTATTTATGCTTCTCTCACTATTATATCAACTACAAGGTCCACCATGGTATCTTAAAGTGTTTACATGCAAGTGGCAGTTTTCTAAAAGTACCTATTTAATTTGATTTTACCTTATACATTATCCTTTGGAAAGTAACCGATAAATTAACGATAACTCCAAAATAATGTATACTATATATTTTAATGTATCCATTGGACTATATCATAAACAATTAATTTATCATCACCACATTTTCAATGAAACCAAACTAATATCCATATGTCCTCGATGTTCTATCTCTATCAATAGATATATTTTTTCCATTACCACCATCATTCTATGTGATAAAAGTGTAATCTATGTTAATTGAAATTGATATAGTTTTATTATAACTATTTTTAAGTTAATGAACTTATATAAACAAATAATATCAAATAAAATTGAAATATATCATGATGTTTGAAAAAAATATATTATCATTTATCATTAAAATTATATTAAAATAATAATCTTCATGTCAGAAATAAATCATAAACATGGGACCATTAATAATTTATAATGTTAATTAAACATATTAATTTTCGCTTCACGATTTTTAATCCAATTTTAAAATATCATCTACAACAATACATAAATAAAACGATAATAAAACCATGAAAAAAATTCACCTGAAAAAATAAAAATAATATTAATAATTAATAGGTTGTAATATGTTATAAATTATTATCATATGATATTATAAAAAAGATTATTTTTTAGTAATTCGTTTATAATATTTTTTAAACCATTATGCAAGATTTTTGAAAATGTACTTGGGAAGTCGAACTTGTGGTATGGTATTTCATAACCAAATATCCATTAAGTATGTTAAACATACACTTATTTATTATGTTGTTATATGATTATATTTGAAAATATATATTAATATTTTATTATGTTTTACCACTTGATTTAAAATATATAATAATAATAATAATGAATTATATTTTAAAAAATTACCTTTTAAAGATAATATAAAAAATACATATATTATCCAAGACCATGTTTTCTAAATTATTTCCAAAAATATTTTCATTTTTCTATAATTATTTTCAAAATAATTTTTAATAATATATATTATTTTACCTAATGTTTTAAGAGTATTATTTTTTTCTAAAATACATTCATTGTGACATTTCTAACAAAAAGAAATGAATTTTTTAGGATATAAGAAATAAGTGGAATTTCTCTAATTCATGATGCCTAAATGTTTTAAATCATACACTTAATATATTCAATTCAATTTTTGATTTATTATTTTTTATTTACGAGTTATCATATTATTATAAAATAAAATATTATTTCAAGATGAAATGTGATTTTTTTAAATATTGTTTTTATACATTATTCATGTGTGGTTATTATATTATGATTTATGGAAAAATTTTTTCTATACAGGTGGTTCTATGATAAAATGATTGTATTTGATACCATTACATCATTCTAATGCATTGGGTAATGTGATGAAGTTAACTAGGTAGGTTTCTCTGCACTAATAATTTGAATATTTATGCGTAGATTATTCCAAATTTTACTTTGATGTCACTCCATTTGAATCCAAGAGAGTTAATATATTTGTAATAGTGATATGGAAAATTAAATCCAAATTTACCTAATAATATATTATAATATTTATAATTATTTTCATTATAAAATACTTCATTTCAAAGTTAAATACATTGGTTTTATTAAACATTTGATTACTTTTTATGAATAAAAGGGATGTTTTTATGAAATTTGTTTATATAATTTAACTAAACTAGAGTTTATAATATTTTATGTCCCATTATGATATTTTTTAGGCTCCTATTATGACTTTATATTTTATTACCAAGGTAAATGATGAATAAGAATAAATATGAGTACAAGTTGAATATTTTAAGGGTATGTCAAAAAATGAAAACATTTTTTATTTTAAAAGGGTTCCCATTCATGGAAATAGATATATACAAAATAAATTTGTCCATGTCTAATTAATTGTTTTTACATTATTTGGGTTTTTATAAAAATCTAAATCTATAAAACTAAATATATTTTGAAATTAAATAAATATAATTCAATTTTATTATAAATAGAATACTTAATGTTTTAATGTTTGTTACCTACATTAATTTTCCTTGGAATCTCTACAATGGAACTCTAAATTAGTTCCTTTTATAAATGTTCACATCTGATTTAATCTATGTTGAAACATCATTTAAGAACTCTACATAAATTCCTTCTCAATTTTCTCACATATTCACATTAATTCTAAACATATGTTAATTTATTTATAGGAAAATTATAATAATTTATAGTAAATGAAATTTTCAAAAAAGTATACAAATTTTTTATTAATTGAGTAAATATATTAACCGATATTTTTCATATTTTTCTAAAATACTGGAACATCAATCATCAAAAATATTCTTTCAAGTCCATTCCTAAATAATAATGAAAAAAATATATATATGTTGAGAATATATACATATAATACATCATGATGTATCCTTATAATTATATTAGTATTTGATCTTGGTTTCCAAATCAATAATGATGTAAAAAAGATAACTGAATACCTCATTAAACTGATCCCCAAGTAATCTAAATCATAACCCAAATATAATTCCTAGTCCCCACAGTCTAGCCAAAAGTTTATACCTAAAATCATATTCTTCATGTAATGAGTGGATCATAACTCCACTGGTAATCATCATCATCATAAAATATCTCAAGAATTAAGAACACCCATGTCCTATAAGTATTGATTTAACTTTTTCATGATCCTCTCACAAGATAAGATATGTTTTCTTGATGGAAACTTTTGGGTTTTATCCCAAAATACAGAATGATTTAAATAATTATTCCACAAAAATAAAACCATCATTCATCAATTTAAATAAAACAAGTCATTTGAAATATTTTTTAGTTAAACAGTATATAATTTCAAATAGATTTAATGAACATTAAAACATGTTTAAGTTAATATTTTCATAAATAAAATTTGTTGAAAAAATTATTTTCATAAAAATATAATATACTAATCAAATCAATCTGGATGTATTGTATGATTCCCTAAGGACCATTAGATTCTATGAATAAGTTCCTAGTAATAATTTATCAATCATGATGGCTCAATGTGTGCACCTATTCCTTGGTATCATTTCATTGAAATTGAATTAGTTAACACACAAAATAGAAAAGTCATGTCGAACCTGGTTTGGTTATATTTTTCCTCATCAATCTATTTAAAGGGTTTCATATTCATCGAATTGTTATCCTAATAAAAAATTAACTACTATTTTTCTCGTGTCCATTCAATAAATAATTGTATCTATCTTTCATGTGATGTAATTTCAATCAGGTTCATATTTCATAGTGGAAATTCTAAATTATATGTTCCCAAATGGAATTTCAACATCAAAATCCGAGTCATATGTTTTAATAATGATCATTAATTTAAATATAAATATTCATTTCAAATTATTTCTCTCTTGAATCATCATCATGTCATTTCATTATATAAAATTTCCTTTAAATTCACCTTTTTACAATATACACCAATAATTATCAATTTCATAAATGGGGTTTATTTAAAAAGTTAATTATTTTTTAAAATCAAAAAAACGATCATTCAAAATCAAGGTAATCAATTGAAAATGAATTTCATTTTCAAGTGATAAAATGTTTTCAAATCCTAATATTAAAACCTATATGTTTTCACTAAAAAAATATGCAATCACCTATTATGAGATCCACCCATTGGTTGATGAAGATGTGGAAGATCATATTGGAACACCAATAATAATGATCCATTCATTCAATGTTTTAATCCATTCAAAACACAAGGAATATTAATCTCAAAGAATACAAGAAGATAATAACATAGAATAGATAAAAATAAGAGATTATAAATACCATATAAGGATCAATCACAATAGTAGATCCTTGATCCAAGAAGAATAGATGATAGTGGATACTCTTTACATTTTGAGATTCTCAAAAGGGAAATATAATAAATTTTGTTCTAATTTTTGATGTTGATAACTTATAACATTATGTTATGTGCACTAAATATATATTTAGGTGGATTAAAAAATGTTTTTATTTCTTTTGAGGTTAGTCCATTACGTTATATTTAACTATGCACCTATCCATGTGCCTACACGGGGTATATGGAAGAGCTCCAAGACTGGGAATACATATTCACAAAAAATAATAAATCAATGAAATTCACAACTATTCTTGTCCACAATATTTTTGGGGGTTGGAAAACTATTTTAAAAGATGATTTTCCAATCATGCTCCTTCATTTATAAAATCTAATTATGGGGAAATTGTTATTTGGGAATATCAGTATGGTTTTTCATAATAGTTTTCAATTTATTAATGGACACAATACTACCTAAATTGTAAATATATGAACAAAAACTAGTAATATAAAAAAATAGATATAATGTCTGTAATTTTCCAAAATATTTGCAAAATGGTGTAACAATCTCCCAAATATAACATATTTCTTCCCCAAAAATTTCAATCAAGAAGACTATGTTTCAAACAGATACTAATTTTGTTATATCACATGGTCATCATGCTCTAATGTCTCATTAGGATCATACCCATGATGTTGAAGAACACATACCAGAGGTATATAATTTCCATTAATAAATTTCATGTCATAATAACCAAAATAAATTTCTTACTCAGTTATTGAAAAATCTAGTTCAAAACCATTTTCCTCTTAGCTCAAAAAATATGATGGGTCTGACATATAATTCTAATGTAGTGTTATTTGAACACATTATAAATCATCATCAAATAATATGGAAAATACTAACTATAACATAACATACCAATCATCTCAAATAAAACAAATATCCCCATGTACCTAATATCACATATACCCATTTTTCATTGATATTGTTTACCCCACATATGTGAGACTCTAAAAAACATATAGTCACCCACTAAAGACATCCAGGGGTGTAGATAATGATCCATATTATATTTATATCTTCATTGACCAATCACAATTATCTAACAAATTAGTTAAATCAATTCCACCATCTCTTGGAAAAATCTAACAAAAAAAAGGAAGCTTCACCTATTTGAAACAAAAAAATTGATATATACATGATTATTTATAAATTTTCTCAATTGGATTCATGTTAATGGGTTACTTGTTACTAATGTTATAGGAAATATCACGAAAATCCTTATAGGTATCTGTAGATCATCCATAGGGGAGGTCATATGAATAAATAAAGTCTCTAAGAACCAATATATCTCATTCATTCAATAAATTCATCCATAACTAGGATACAATGATTAATCTAAAATGTGATCCCACAAAGTCATGGAGGCCTAATCAACATGAATTTAAATGAGGATCTCTATCAGAAAATAAAGTTTATGGAGATTAATAAAATATAAAGATCTAATTCACATGCATTTTTCCAAATTACACAACAATAGATATATAATTAATGTGAATGAGTTGAGCCAATATCCTTAGACTATCCATCACTACACATAACACATTCCCTCATATGGGTATGTATCAACATTACTATAAAGTACATTGAAATATTAACCCACAATTATGATGTCATTGTTAGGGTATAAAGAATATATAAATGATTATTGTGTTAATATTTTACCAACTAATATGTATAACATAGAGAAAATAAATCAATAATTTCTCATCCAATAATTTTTCACTAAAAATTACACCACATGTATATTGAATCGTAATTTATTTAGGGTGCACTACCCACTACCTAAAATGGTAATACCCTATCACATAATTTCTTATATGAAATGGAATAATGAAACAACATTTGAATAATAAGATAAGTCTAAAGGGAAAAACCACTCAATGATTCTCTCCTAATAGTAAATAGATCCCCTAATCTCAAATATTTAATCCTAATGTTTCCCTTATTTAAGAATCTCCTCGATATTTGAGGAGGAAACAATAAAATAAAAAAAACCAATGATTCAACATTATAAACTACCAACTGAAAACTAGAAAAGAGCACAGTCAAATCTCAATGATCTAAGGATTCTTTAATGGAATGGGTATTATATTTCCTACATATTTAAACAAAAATTACATTCTTATTTTCTGTGTTGTCAGAAATATTTATCTAATAATATTTTTCTAACATACCCATATACAATAATGGATATTAAAATATTATTAATAAAATATATAACATATTGTTATGTGATCATAAAATTGATATTGAATTCTCTAAATAATAAATAATATGAAAAACTCTCATTATGCATAAAAAATTAATCTTATAGATCAGGGGTTGGATAGTTCTTCGCATTTTTTCCTAGATAATGGGAACCATATACCACAATGAGATCAAAAAAATGAAAGCAGATTATAATCCACAAAAAATCAGTATAACGGAGAAAATTTCCTAATGGTTGAAATTAAAATTGATTCATAACTCATTAAAATAATTCTGTCATTTTTCATATCAAAATAACATGACACCTTTCCAAGGTATATAATTAATTAGAGAATATATTATTGAGAAATATTTATCAAACAACTAATAATACCCCACTATTCTGATGACTATTCAAATATGAAAAAATACATGGTTAAGCTCATGCACTGATAAACAAGACCATGTCACGGTCAACTATAATATCATGCTCTGATAACACATTTACCATCAAAATAAATTCTAGTATCTAAATGAAACATTTTAATATATTCTAGTGATATTTTTGATCAAAAATAATATAAAATTAATATCAAAGGATAGACATAATCTTGCAATGTTTTTGAGTAAATCTAGTTATCATCAACAAACACAACAAAAAAGAATCAAAATAATAGGGGAATAACATATTAATCTGTTCAATACAATTTTCAAAGTGTTGATTATATCAATATGAACAACAATGTACTTGTAATGGGAATAACTTCCCTAAATGGTGGTCTATAGGATAACAGACTCTTTTATTCCCTACTGCTGATAAATACAAAGAAGACCAATTTTTCCAAAACAACTTATCAAATTAATATAGTTAAAACCATTCATCAATATAAGTTAATTGAAACTTATTCATTATCATGGCTTAATTGAGCTATTTGTAATCAATGTAAAAGAAAATTGATCGATCTTCCATCTCTCTAAAATGTATAGGATCATGAAAAAGTGACAGACATAAAAAATAAATCATATCATCAAATCAATTCACCAATTGTGTCATCAATTAATTCAGTTGAATTGGTTATATGTGATATGAATGGATATATATGGGATATGTACCAAAAACTATGTCAATGAAAAACTTGAAACCCCTCACAACTATCTTGCTATAATACTTTTATGTAATATAATTGAGAAAACTATGACCACTAGATGAATAACCAAAACATAATTATCACTCTAATTTAAAGAAATTATATATTTCATCACATATAACATTAACAAAGTTTATGTTTATATACAAGACTTCTATTATAACTCTCATTGGAAAACATTTCATAACCCATTAGGGGAAGTAAATGTTACCCAATAAAAATAATAGTTAATATATGATTTACCACCCATGAAATTGTCCATCATATTAATAGATTAAAACATTTTCACACAAAGAAAATGAATGTACCAGATAAACATCATCTTTAATAATGATAATGATGTACAAATGCATCAAACATTATTATATATATTCATTTTTAGGATTATAGAAATATCCATCACATAAGAGATAATATCCAAAATAAGGTTAAATATATTAACACTATGATTCCTCATAATAAAAATAGATAGATCAGTATCAAATTAATCTGTCACTAATGGTACAAATATAATGATTCTACCTCTCACTATCATTTAACCACAATCATCTTCCCTAAGAGTCTCATCCATTATAATAGGATACTTTAATTTATATGGTTTTAGATAGAACCCATAAGTTCATGAATAATCTAAATATAGTGTTGTACCACTAAGACTTTTTAGTGAATTCCAATACATTTTGAATAAAATAACTAAAATAACATATAAAGGAGTCCAAAACAACCACAAAAACTAGATTTCGATGCCACTGTAGTACAATCCTGATTCAAAAACTATTGAAAAATCTATTTTTCACATCACCTTTTTCTATTCATTTTTTATATCCAATGAGAAAATATATGAAAATTGATTTTTCATAACATTTATTATATAAATGAGCTAAAAATTAATATTATTAATTTTTTCAAAGAAATAATATGAAAACTCATATGAAAAATCATTTTTCATGACTTATTCATGTGGTTTCCAAATAAGGTACTTGAAAAGTCAATTTTCCACATCGGTTATTCAATAACCGATGATAAAATTAATTTTTTGGGTTAGTTATTTAAAAACAAAAGGAAAAATTATTAAAAACATGTTTTTTATTTAATATGATTATATTTTACTAGTCTTCGATCAAAACAGTGTTTCGGATCAGAAGATATATCCACAAAAAGTTGATAATATCTAAACAAAGTCTTAGAGAAGACCAACTTCATATGGCTCTAACTTTTGATCTGTAACTCCTTTTGAAATTTTAGACCAGTAATGTCATGACCCGAACTCGGGGCTCGTGTCGTGACTAACCCAAGCCCGCCTTCCATATGCCAGGGGCTGGCGACTAGCACCAAGGCATAATTCCCAATAAAATAAGGGAAGGAATTTCCTTTGTAAAGTAAACAAACACCACAGAGTAAGCAAGCAGAAGTAAACACTAAGTAAAATGGGGTACAAAAGAAAGTGCGGAAAAGTAAGTGGGCCAGAATACAAACCCAAACTGAAAGTAATGTACAACTGGAAAGAAAGTAAAACAAATAAAAAGTAAAGCCGCAACGTCGTGCCGTCCACAGGAAGTCCCACCTGAAGGGTGGGTACAAATAGGCTCCTCAGCTCCATGGGTCCAGCTGTCTGCTCCATGTACATCCTGCCCAGTGGTCCACCTCCAGGTTCCGACTTTCTCCACAAGCCTCTACCATGATTAGCGTTGTCCGTCGTCTACATCCAACACAACGTAGTGCGGGAATAGCCCGTGCAGTGGTGAGTATAAGTTACTCAGTAGGGACCCTGAGACCCCCGAAGGTCCACTACTACAAACACGGCCTTTATCAGTGCTAAAAATGGCCTTTATCAGCGCTAGAAAAGTGCTGATAAAGCCAGTGTAGATAAAGGGGGGTCCCCTATATCAGCACTCTGAAGAGCACTGATATAGGACCCCTTTATCAGCGCTAAAAAAAGCGATGATAAAAGGGGTCTTTTATCAGCTCTAAAAAACAGCGCTGATAAAAGTTACCCTTTATCAGCACTTTTTTTAGCGCTGATAAAGGGGTCCTATATCAGCGCTTCCTTTATCAGCGCTCTCGTTTTAGCGCTGATAATGGATCCTATTATCAGCACTTTTAAAAAAGCGCTGATAAAAAATAAAAAAAATTAAAAAAAATTAAATTTTTTTTAAAAAAATTAAAAAATACTACAAATCGGGGGGCTTTTATAACGCTTGAACACCCCCTTTTACAGCACTTTTCGTCCCCTATACAACACCCCACACACCCCACGCACCCCCCTCCACCGTTTAACATCACTTGCTCCAATATTCCCCATGCGCGCGCACCCCTGCCTCCACCAGGATTTGAACTCAAAGACCTCCCCCCTGCGCGCCTAAGCCCTTACCACTACTCTATTTTGATTTGCTTTCCAATTCATGATATATATATATATATATATATTTATATATTTAGTTATATTTATTCGTATAGTAATATATATTTATATTAATATATATATATAGTTATATTATAATATATATATATATATATAGTTATATTATAATATATATAGTAATATTAATATATATATATATATATAGTGGTATTAATATATATATATATATATAGTTATATTTATTCGTATAGTAATATATATTTATATTAATATATAGTTATATTAACATATATATAGTTATATTAACATATATATAGTTATATTAACATATATATAGTTATATGAATATATATTTATATAGTTATAATAATATATATATAGTGATATTAATATATATATTTATGATGATATTAATATATATATTTATAGTAATACTAATATATATATATGTAGTTATATTAATATATATATATATAGTTATTAGATTAATATATATATAGTTAGATTAATATATATATATATATAGTTAGATTAATATATAGGTATATAAATATTCATATATTGGTATTTTAAATAAAATGGATATTAGTTATTATTTAGATAAAGCTAATATATTATATATGTAAATATGTTTAATTATTTATTTAAAAAATTTAATTTTAGGTGCGAATATATAAAAAATATGTACATATAGTTATATATTTGATTATAAATAGCAGTTCATTATAAAAAAGGATGGAATTTCAAAGACATAATATCAATATGAATGTAATACCTTGGAATAACTTTATTCCCCACTAAGAAAAGCCAATAATACCCCATTAAACGAGTTTAAAAATCTACAAAATGTTAAAAAATCTGGGTACCCCGACAAAAAACTCAATTCTGGAGGCCTTCTGGGACTCATTTGGCCTTGAAAAACGCTTGAATGGGGTCCTCCCCAGTAACACCGACGTAGAGATCGTCGCAGGATTCGATTTGATATGTGGTAGAGCTCAAATGGACACCCGGATCAAAAGTTATGGCCGTTTGAAGTTTGAGTTGCGTTTTCAACATATTTTGGATCTTTTTTTTTAATTTTTTTAATTTTTTTAGTCCTCAAATTGTTATTAAATGACTATTACCCCATAATGATTATCAAATTATTAATTAAAAATATTTTTTTAATTTTTTAAGAATCCATTTTCACTAAATATCATATATATATATTAAGTATAATAAGTGTAAATGTACATTTATACTTATCTAAAATATATTTAAAAATTATATATTATATTTATATAACAATATAACTATATTTATATATTAATATATTTTTAATTTTTTTTTAATCTGACCCTTTATCAGCGCTAAAAAAAGCGCTGATAAAGGCCCCCCTTTATCAGTGCTACTAAGCAAGCACTGATAAAGGGGGGCCCTTTATCAGCGCTACTAAGCAAGAGATGATAAAGGGGGGCCCTTTATCAGCGCTACTAAGCAAGCGCTGATAAAGGGGGGCGCTGGGAAAAACGGTTTTTGTGGTAGTGGTCTCCCAGAATCCACAAAGGATAATCCACAATGGAAAGATACAATCACGATGTAACATCCAACACTACTTAGGTATATCCCATACATATACCTAAGTCATCAATTCCAGTTTGTCTCCAGCATCCGAGCCCAAGTTCAAACACGTCCACACAGGATATCCAAACAAAATCCACATAGGAAAGAAAGTCAATCATATTGAAGATAATGATTGAAAGTCAAGACTCACCTCACATAGGTATACTTCTTCATAAGTAGATAAATATGATCAGATATAGCCACTAATTCATTTAAGCCGCCGGACCCACACATGATCGATAGATACTAACCCCCGCAATGACCCACAAAGGATCGATATGTACTATCCCCCGCAATGAACCACACACGATCTGACCCACACAGGATCGGTATGCGCTAGACCACACAGGACTGTTGAGCGCTGACCCACACAGGATATGATCCATATAGGGTCAGTAGGCACTGACCCACAGAGGATCACTGAGTGTTGTAGTCATCGCTGTCGAACCCAAGGAGGATTCCCATACAGTCTTCATTGTCATCGTAGTCGCAGCCAGCACTAGGGTTCTCGCACACAGAAATCTCATTTCGGGAGGGTCCTCTCCACGAGCCGAGGGGCTGATACATCAACTGACACAAAGTCCAGAGTTGATGTATCCCAAATTTCTGTATCGTCAACAGGAACTCAACATGACATGACGACACGTGAATCGGATGCCCGGTCTGAGAGTTATTGACTTTTTCAACCCAAGGGCCCTATTGATTTTTATGTAAAAACCAACCCAACTGTACTCCAACTGCGTCCAAACCTCGAGCGGAGTAAGAAAAAAGGTCTGTCTCATTAAGAGGAATCCATCAAAGTCGACGGCACATCAATCGGACGTCCAGAGCTCAAGTTATAAGTGTTTTCGCTCCGAGGGCCCGGTTGGTTTCATGTACAAACCAACCCGGCCAAACCCAAAGTTCACCGAAACCTTCTTTGTAATATACCAAAACGACCTTCTCAATCCAAGGATCTCATCATAGCTGACGGTGCGTCGATCGGAGGTTTGCAGCCCAAGTTATTTGCAAAAGACCGAAAGATCGTCCGGAAATAGGGGTTCGGGCCCGGTCCTACCTGACCGATACCCCCCGGGTCCGGGTCTGGCCCAATAGGGCACGGCCTGGCCCGGTGGGCACAGCCTGGCCCAGCCGGTATGGACCGGCCTAGCCTGGGCGCAGCCCAGCCTGGCAGCCCAGCCTGGCGTGCTCGGCCTGGCCAACGTGGCCCGGCAGCTCGGCCATAACGGCTGAGCGGAAGGGGGGGGGGGGGGGTGCCCCCTATTTTGTAAACCGCGGCCCCCATGTTTGGAAAACCGTGGCACCCATGTGGGGGGACGCTCCTTCGGCCGGCCGGGGGTTACGACACCCGGTTACTCGTTCGGCCAGCCCGGCTGGCCGGCCGTGCTGCTGCCGCGGGACCCCGCGGTCCCACCTTCCTACTCCAACGCTGACGGCTGGTAGCCGGCTGCCGCTCCCTGCTCCGCCGCGGCCAGAGACCGCGACCTTATTCCGACCGGCATGGCGTGACGGCTCCGCAGCCTCCACCTCGGCCCCACTCTAGCCGTGGCCTCATCGAGGTTCTTCGTTGTGGCACAATGATGTCATGGTTTTGTTCATCTTCAATGGCGTGGTGCGACGACGCCGTGCTTCTTCGCCCATTTTTTATTATTTTCCACGCGGTGCATCGGCACCGCGCTGCCTTGCTCGTGTCGCAAACAAATCAAACAATCAAGGGGGGGAGGTTCGGCCGTGTTCGTGCGGTCCAACCTCCTCTCGTTATTGTGATATCATGCGGATCAAATAATGACGATAATCGGTGATGACAGTAATCACGAAAAAAAACAAAAAATCCCCTACCTCGAAGAAAAATTTGAATGGAGGTTCATCGCGGAATTGAACGTCGTGGAAGAAGGCGTCACAGAAGGAGGATTGTCGGAGCCGTGGAGAAAAGATTCTTCGGCGTCACATCGTCGATCTCCGGGGATGGAGTCTCTCACCAGCTGTGGAGAGGGAAGAAGATGGTACGACGAACCCCCCTTTGTGGTGACAGAGTTTTTTGTCGAAGGCTCGACATTGTTCGTGTTCTTCGTCGAGGAAGAAGGACTTCAAGACCTAGAGAAAATTTTCTCGAAAATCCTCTCACACAACCAAAAAAACATTAATAAAATAAGCATTGACTTATTTTATTACTCATTCGAAACGTTTTGAAAATCAAAATTTGAATCACTCAATTAATTGAATTAATTGAGTAGTTTAAACCTCCCAATTAAAGAAGCATTTAATATTTAGTTAAACGCAAGAGTTAACTTTCATTTAAAGGGGGGTGTGGGTGTGTTACCTAATTAAAGGAGGGCGTTTGAGGAAGTTGAAAATGTGGGGCTCGTGTGGCCCCCACCCCACAATTATCCTATCTAGTGGAGTAGGATATAGTGGGTCCCACTCCAACCACTTAGCTTATGTTAAACTACTTTAAATAAAATAAAATTGGTTGCACCATTTCATTTTATTCCTTTACTTAACCCGTATTTTTAATAACCACACCCGAGAAAATGAAACTCTGGAACAGGTGTTCCTAAGAAATTACCGGTGCTGCGATTCCATTAGTGCCATCAGATTTCGATTCTGAGCACCGGTTCAAATGTTAGGAAAACCCGCTCATTCGTTCACTGAACTTACCCGAGCTAAACTTTGGAAAAGGATTCCGGGCACACCGGGCCTCAGAATCAGGTGCCGTTAGAAACTGTGCTCTTGTAAAATCTAAAAGAAAATTAAGAAAAAAAATCCCTTGAATTTTATGGGTCTTTAAATTACTCCCACCTCAGGGCTTTACGTCCCCGTAAAGATACATCATAAACTAGGGAAACAAATGTGGGTACTGAGCACACATCTGAGCCTCCCGCTCCCATGTGCTCTCATGGAGGTTCCCGTGCTGCAATCTGATGCGCACTAGAGGAATCGACCGTCCACGTAGGACCCACTCCTGTCAATCCTCAATCTCCACTAGGACCTCTGAAAAAGTATCCCCATCATCAATGTCCAGCTCCCCATGGTCAATGATATGCGTCAGGTCATTCACGTATCTCCTCAGCTGAGATACATGGAGGACGTCGTGCACCCGGTGCTACTGAGGTGGTAGAGCCAGGCGATAAGCCACCTCGATTATCCTACTGAGGACCTGGAATGGTCTGATGAAGTGTGGAGATTACTAGTCGCCTCAGCCAAATCTCTGTAATCCACATCGAGATGAGTCCCGCAAGAAGACGTGGTCTCCATCCTCGAACTCTAGTGGCCTCCGCCTCCTATCAGCATAAGACTTCGGCCGGCTCTGATATGTCCTCATCCGCTCCTGGATGACCTGGACCTTCTTTGTCGTGGCCTGGACCATCTCTGGTCCCACAAGTGCTGACTCCCAGGGCCTGCCCAACATAGCGGTGATCTGCAAGGTCGGCCGTACAACGCATCGTATGGTTCCATCCCAATGGTGGAGTGGTAGCTGCTGTTGTACGTGAACTCCACCAAGGGTAGGTGATCCTCCCAGCTGCGACCAAAGTCGAGGACACATGCACAGAGCATGTCCTCGAGAGTCTGAATGGTCCTCTCTGTCTGACCATCTGTCTGAGGGTGAAAGGTGGTGCTCAGACGTAGCTACATCCTGAATGCCTCCTTCAACCCCTTCCAAAGCTGGGAAGTAAAGAGATCATATCGATCGGAGACGATAGATGATGGAACACCATTATTCCATACAATATCCTGAATGTAGAGGTGTCCTAAGCCCTCCACTGATCCCTGCTCTCTAATGGGTAAGAAGTGAGCCGACTTGGTGAGTCGGTCGACAATCACCCAAATGGAGTCGTGACCTCTGGAAGTTCGTGCAAGTCCAGTCACGAAGTCCATAGATATCCCATCCCACTTTCACTCTGGGACCTCAAAAGGATGCAGTAAGCCTGCTGGTACCTGGTGCTCTGACTTCACCTTCTGACATGTGAGGCATCAAGAAACAAACTCTGCCACAACCTTCATCATACCCGGCCACCAGTGCTGTTTCCTGAGGTCCTAGTACATCTTCAACACTCCTGATGTACCTCAAAAGGGTAAGTGTGAAACTCCCTTATAACCTCCTATTGTAAATCATCTAGTAGCATGGTACATCCTCTAAAAAGAATGACTTTCTCTTCTCCCACAGAGAATCCATCAGGTGCCTGTCCTGAGGATATCTGTGCACGCCGCGTCTCACAAACATCGTCCCCACGAAGTGCCTCTCTAACCCACTGTAGAAGTGGAGGAGTGACTGTGAGTGACTGTAGAAAGGCTTCTGCATCACTATCCACGAAGGATATCTGCAAAGCGGCTAGCTACTCTGTCGCCTCCCCAAGTAGCTGAATGCCCGCCCTCCTGTTGAGAGCATCGGCTACTACATTCCCCTTTCCAAGAGTATAAACTATCTCAAAGTCATAGTCCTGGAGGAAATAGATCCATCTCCGCTGTCTCAGGTTCAGGTCCTTCTACGAGAAGATGTACCTGAGACTCTGGTGGTCTTCATAGACTGTAAAGCGCTCGCCCATCAGATAGTGTCGCCACATATTCAGAGTGAAGAACACTGCTTCTAACTCCATTTCATGGGTAGCGTAGTTCAACTCATGCTTCCTCAACTGACGTGATCCATAGGCGATGACCACCCACTCCTGCATCAGGAAACATCCGAGTTCGGTCCCTGATGCATTGTGGTAAACTACAAACCCTACTCCCTCCTCCGGTAGCCTCAGCTCCTGAAAGCTCTGCTGACATCTGTCTGACCACATGAAGGGTTTCCCCTTCTTCGTCAAAGATTAAAGTGGTGCCTCAACTCTGGAGAAGTCTGGCACAAATCTCTGGTAGTACCCATCTATTCCCAAGAAACTCTGCACCTCCATCACGCTCCTGGGTGGCTCCCAAGCTAGCACTACCTCGATCATCGTAGGATCCACCACAACTCCCACCTTAGAGATGACGTGTCCCAAGAAGTGGACCTCATGTATCCAGAACTGACACTTCTAGAGCTTTCCATAAATCTTGTGCTCTCGGAGTGTGTCTAGTACAACCCGCAAGTGGTAGGCATTCTCCTCCTCAGTGGTCGAGTATATCAAAATTTCATCAATGAAGACCAAGACAAATCGATCGAGGTATGGCTGAAAGATCCTTTTCATGAGGCCCATGAACACTGCTGGAGCAATGGTTGTGCCCAATAGAATATCCAAGAACTCATAGTGGCCATACCGATATCTGAAGGCCATCTTTTGCACGTCCTCGTCCCGAACTCTGAGCTGGTGATAGCCTGACCTGAGGTCTATCATAGAGAACCACCGTGCTCCCTTTAGTTGATCGAAGTGGTTTTCAATCCTCAGTAGCGGATACTTGTTCCTCACGGTCACCTGGTTCAGGTGACTATAGTTGACACACAGTCACAAGATCCTGTCCGCCTTCTTGGCGAACAATATCGGGGAAGCCCAGGGTGAAACACTGGGTCCGATGAATCCCATGCCCTGCAAGTCCTCAAGCTGTACCCATATCTCTCGTAGCTCAGAGGGAGAAATCCGATATGCTGGGGTGGATATCGGGGCCGTCCCGGGGTACATGTAAATATAATAGTCTACCTATCTGTGAGGAGGTAGTCCTGGAACGTCGTCGGGAAAAACGTCTGCATACTGATCCACCACTACAGGTAAGCTCGGACTCCACACGTCAACTGCATCTAGGATGAGGCTACCCAACTGATGAGTGATGGGATGTCCTCTCCTCTGTGTGAGTCCATCCTACGCTTCAATGGCTCCCTTCTCTCTAGTGAAGGTAAACATGATCCCATCGGTGTGAACACATCGCACCTTGTGCCTAATGCAGTCTATCTGAGCATGGACTGTAGATAACCAATCCATCCCCAAGATGACATCGTAAGGCCTCGACGCCACTACAAGAAGATCCCAGCCGAAGCTCTTGCCTCCTAGAGTATGCTCACACTGCCGAAACCAGTGCGTAATCTTCGAGTCTACTCCCGTAGGAGTCTCTAGCCACAAGGATCGAGCCAACGTCTCCGTCGGAATCTCCGAGCTCCGAACAAGGGCAGCGGAAATGAAAGAATAACACGTTCCCATGTCTATAAGAACTGCTGAAAGGGTGGAATAGACATAGACAGTACCTCGAATCATCTCAAGCACGCTGTGGTTATAGGCCTCCACTGCCTGAGGCTGTGCATGTCTATGCCCGCCAGCTCCCTGTGGTCGGGGTGGACCTCCTGGTGGTGATGGTGTTAGAGCCACAAAGCATCGCCCACCACCTACTGCTCGGCCAGATCCTCTGCATCATCCGCCTGCTCCCTGATGACTGCCACGGTCGACCTTCTGCCTCTTCCTGGGTGGTCTCTCAACCGTCTGCTGCTCCTCTGCACGATGGGTCGACAGTCACAAGCCATGTGGCCCTGCCCGCCGCATGTGTAGCACTGTCTGCCTCTCGAAAGACTGGCTCTGCGCTGTGTGCCCCGCACCTCTGAGCCAGTGTTCTAAGGTCGCCCGTATAAGGCCCCAGCCTTAAACCTTACTTAATCTTGAGTTATTATAAGATTACACATTGAGGATCTTTTCATGTTTAGAGTTTTAGAGAATTAGATCATAAAACTTGCATTACATTCCACATTTAAACAAAGTGGTTACATAAAGATAGTATTCATTTCTCCCATCAATGGAAACATATTTAAAATAAAACATGGATTCTTTCTGGACACATCCTTGACACTATCATCGTATCATGTACCTTTCCCTTGACCTTTGAAAAACATTTCTAAAAACTTGGGATGAGCATAAAAATCTCAGTAAGGGTTATAAAAAATATGTAAAGGAAACATGAGTTCATATATAAATAAGAATGAAATCATACTTTACCCCTAAAACATAGGCACTTTAACATACCTCATCAAATCATGAATAAATCATAGAAATCATAAGAAATAAAGGTAACTTGAGGCATTCATAACATTCTTACATAGGGAGTAACCCTCTTTGTTATGTTTGGAATACCCACCACAGTATATTCCCTAAATCTCTTCGGAGAAACCTTAACGTTTCACTCCTTCGTGTTACCCAATGCATTGGAGAGATATATCGGGCTCACCCGCCCTTAGTTTATCACAGAACCACCCATCTTCAAAACAATGCCCAAGAACCATAACATAATCGTATCACATAAAACATGTATAAAGGAAACATAACATTTCCACATTTCAATCACAAGATATCAATATATTAATATTAAAAAAACCTTATGAAAACCATTTTCAATACCAAAATAAAAGAAAAGTAAAACATGGTATTTATTTTTCTTTTAAAAAGAAGGTATGCCTTCTAGAGGAAGCTGAAACTCAAATAATGGTCATGATGGTGGAGAAGTCGTTATCGCCGCATACGTACCACAAAAACATTCCCTTTTGTTGTTTAGTAAACGCTTCGTATAAAAATATTCCTTTTGAATAAACATAAAAGTCAAAGGGGTTTATACACTGTATAAAAGAAAGTTGTGTATAAAACAAAATATGCCTCAATGAATGGAGATTGAGGCGAAGTCCCATACAAAGACGGTATCCTTAGATTAAGGATAAATCAATTACATAATTATGTGTGACAAATGAATACACGAAATATAAACGGATATTAAGTGTAAAACAATCAGAGGTTATTCAAACATATTCATAGAATGACATATTCAAGGAGTACAAGTTTATCCCAAAGAATCAAATTTGGGTTAAGAAGTTCCCTTGAAAAAATTTGACAGCCTAACGACGTCACTACAATATTCAGAAAATGAGTTGATGAGAGATAAAAAGGGTATCTCATCACATGGACATAAAATTTAAATCAATAAGGATATAGAAGAACATATCCCAACATAATAGTATGTGAATTAAAAGACATAAAAAAAGATGTCCTTTAAAAAGAGGAGGGTGAAAGGTTCCCTTACCGACATCGGTATCTTTCGAAACATACACCCCATGAAAGAAGGACAATACAAAATTGATGTAAATACTCACAATGAGTAAAATAATGGGCAGTACATACACCAATCGAAGGAAATTGTGGCAAATGTAGCATAAATCTCACAGGAATAAAAGTGAGATGAAAAATCCCTTACGAAAACTCGGCAGCCTAATGGCGCCACTTAAAACTTCCAAAATGGATTGATGAGATCAAATAGGTTCTCTCATCATATTAATATAAAGTTTACAGAAATAGGAATATAAAATAACATCCCCCAACATAACAAATAGGAGCTTAAAAGAAGTGACATAAAGGAGAGTACTTAAAAAGAAAGAGAGATGTTAGATATCTTACGAAAATTCGGCAGCCTAACGGTGCCACTCAAAACATCCAAAATGGATTGATGAGAGAGAATAGGGTCTCTCATCATATGAACATAAAAATTACAGTAAGATTAATATAAAATAATATCTCAATAACAAGAAATATGAGCTTTAAAAGGAATGACATAAAAGAGTGTACTTTAAAAGAAAGAGAGGAGTCAGATCCCTTACCTCAAGTCCAACTTGTCTTGTTCGTTTCATTATATTTCTGAATAATAAACATTGGTCAATTTTTAATTGCTTAAGGACCTCATATAAATATTATTATTCAGTTCATATAACATATTATAATGTTATAATAATTGTTTAATAATGTTAGTTCATATCAGACGTTTTGGCCGATGTTTGGTTCATGAGTCAAAAATTGAACTTGTTGGAAAATAATTTTCCATGTAGTTATAGGTACATCATTTCCAGAATAGTATTGATGTTTTAAAGATAATATATATCCAGTATATATTCATTTTGTTCTATTCCATAGCATTTGGAGATAAAAAATGAAAAGCACCGTTCATGGAGACGGTAGGCCGTACGTACGCATGAACGCTACTTTCATTTTTTCTTTGTCATATTAATGGAATTAAAAATAAATGATATATATATATATTATAATTCAAGTATAATATATATGTTATATAGGTCACATATGTTCATTAATTTCATTCTTTATAAATTCCATGTATTTCATGTACGAGTCACATCACTTGAGGGGGCGGTAGTCCGCACTTCCTCATATGAAATTATCGCATTTACACAACATGAAAAGAATAAAGGTATGGTTTAAATATAAAATACAGAAGCATATAGTAAACATAAATACCATATATATCATATATAAAATACAGTGACATCATGATGGCCACCTTTAAAGGTGTTAAAATAATATTGAAAAATCATCGTTTCGTGAGGTAGAAAATCGCCAACCACAAGAACATTATGTTCTTTAACCATTAGATGAATATGTGTGTAATTGTAGCTCAAATAATTCTTATAAAAAAAATCCTATTATATTGATGATACTGGATTTGTTACAAAAGAGATGAATAAAAAGAGTTTAGGGGGTTGGAGAAGAAAAATAAAACAAAAGGAAACAAGTGAAGACATTACCTTAATATGGGTAACTCCCTTTGGTTTGAGCTCAAAGGCTTCCTTGGGAAGACTTCCTCCCAATGTGAGGCTTAAAGGATTTAGAGAGGGATGTGGAGAGACAAAATGGGCAGGGGTTGGCCGATCCAAAGGCTTTGGAAGTGTGGGTTAGGAGGTAGAGGTGGGGGCCTTTTATAAGAGGAGAGGAGGGGCACTCTTTGAAAGTAAAGAAATTTTCCTTTATTTTAAAATGATTTTCCGATTTAAAAGGCACCACATTGATAAAATTCAAGGATGAGGTGATAAGGGTTATAAATACACCCATCCAATAGGTTTTGGACATGTTTAGGTCTTAGATGTTACATTGTCTTTCCATTTTATTTAAATCATTAAATAAAGAGGTCATCGCTGCATCATCATGATGTCATAACTAATATAATTTATTTAATGTTTAAAAATTATAATAAAAATAATATGATGTAGGAAATAATTCTATCTTTCCAATGAATATTTATAGTCAAAAATATGACTTTTATAACCCCATGTAAATTTTTTTTAGTAAAACATCTCATGTTTGTGTCATTTTTACTTTTACATTAAATAAAAAGTTATATATGTCATTTCCCATCCAAAGTGGCTCCATGGGGTCCCAAAGTTGACCCATGGATTGTATTGGTCGTCCATGACACATCCAATGAGGTTAGGACATGTGTCAAGGTCATTTCATTTTATTAAAACATTATTCTTACCTTAAACTACACTAATTACCTCTAATCGCGATTAAAAACTTAATAAGTTACTATTCACCAAAAAATTATTTCAATCCCATTGAACCACATTTAACTTCTTAATGAAAACCATGTATGTCGGATTTTTAAAATTCAAAACACAGGGGTGGTAAAATTTCATTTAAACAGAAAATCAGTTTTTATAAGTACCACTTAGTGGTTTCACTATTCATCAAAAATTGAAGTTTTTCAGAAAAATACCAAAACTTCACCCTAAGCTATATTTGATATTCCGAATTCAAAAATGATGTCTATTTTACAAAATTCAAAACATATTAGTTGCATTAATTAATTTAATAATTAATTCCCCCTGTCAAAACAAATAGCATGTTTTTATGAAACAAAATGTATCAAAAGATTGACACTAGTTTAAGTCCGATTTCAAAGTGAAATTAATTCCAACAACCACTATTGGATTAAATGGTAAAAATATATTCTAATTTCACTTTAAAACCAATTCAAAAGATAATATAATCATATAAATAAATTAGATTAAAAAGTGGTTTTGAAATAAAATACAACATTTTTTCACTATTCATTAAAAATTGAACTTTTTTCAGAAAAATACCAAATATTTACAAAAAGTGAATTTTGATGTCCCGATTCTAAAGAAGAATTTTATTTTGTCATATATAACACATAAAATTGTCAAAAAGTGGATTTAAAAGAGGTTCGCCATCAAAAGGCGTTTAATCAACCTTTTAATGAATATTGGAATGTTTACACTTAAAATTGGATTCATTCGCATTTTTAATCCTCTGTCATTTTTTGTAAAAAGTAAAAATATATATAATAATTTTATATTTAGTTCTGTTCATTCCCGCCATTACAATGGCTAGGCGTTAACTACTATTTAAAATAATATTATTTTATTATTAGAGTGCAACGTAAGATTCCCAAGAAACTCGTGGTTGCGTATTGGGTACGCCATCGAGCATATCATCCCCTTTAAAGTAATATTAATATTTTATTCACAAATATGGATAAATATAAGGATGTCATATTCTTTATTTACCTGGGGTGTTACATCCTTCCCCCCTTTTGGGAATTGCATCCTTGCAATTTTAAAATTGGGCTTGGAAACATCCTTGAAAGTCCCACATCGGAACATGAGTCGGTAAAAGAATCACTTTAAAATAAAGAAAGATAAGTACAGAGGTCACCTGAGTTAACCCATATTAGGATTCCATGTAGGAAAACATGGACATGGAGGAGATAACATAGGGTCATGTTCTGATGGAGAGTGATAGAAAACATGTTTAGGAGAAAGTTAACCACAAGAAAATCACAAACTTGTGATGGATTAAACGGGATTCGATTCCCCAGTATGAAAAGTTAATAGAAAACATTTTTGTTTTAAGTTACTTTTTATTGAGGAATTTATTCATAAGGAAACATAATCACTTATCATGTTGACTTTCAACTTTTATTAGATTCCTTACACAAACTCGTATTTTCTCCAAAAGACGAGTATTTAGGAAGACTTGTTCACATTAAGAGTACTATAATCAACTTCTAGAGAATCACCTAATCCACAAAAGAGAACTATATACTTCCCATGTCTTTAGAATTTACCCAAAAACAAAACCAAAAAGGTTAGTACAAGATCAAATAATCCAGAAAAGGATAACCCTTTATAAAAAGAAAATCTACTCTTAATCTCCAAAATTTTTCCAACAAAACCCAAAGTTCAACGAGGAATATTCGATAAAAATTTTGTCCATAAAATTATTCAAAGTAAACCAAACTACGATTGAAACCCAAATATTTGAAGGATTTAGTCACATAGTCATCCAAGTTAAATCGTAACATTTATCTCCAAACAGAATCAGTTGGTCTTAATGTCTCGTATTGAAAAGTAATTAACCTAATCACATATCCTCCATGATAGGTTAATTAATATCCACAGATAACCCAAAATCAACTTACTCTTAATTCATAAAATCATCTAACTAAAACGAATCAGTCAAACTCACCAAGGACTTTACGTAGTCCAGTGGTAGGCGATAAATACCAGTTTCACTTTGGTTGTGGGTTTGATTCCCGTAGCTTTGTCCGACGCGACGGGTTGTCACACGGTCTGCGTGTTGTCCTTTTTTCCAAAACAATATAATTCTCAAATCATTCCCAAAAAGAGATAAAATCATCAAAAATAACCATAAAATAATTTAACCTCAATTTAGTCTCATGCCTTTCACTTCCATCATAACATATAGTAACCCATAATTACCTCAAAAGTAAGGATCATATAAACCCAAATGGTTCTTTATAATTATGTCAAAAAAAGAACAGATAACTATTCCTTAAATAAATTTTTTATATACTAAACATAAGGGTTACACATACTATAAAAAGTCTTCTAATGTAACCCCATCATCAAAAGAGACTTAATACTCTTAAGAATTTCACCATAACTCTTGAAGCCCTTATATGATGACTTCTTACTCATTCAACATTCTTCATGATCCATTAACCATTCCTTTCCAACTTATTCTGAAATACTTATTTCCTACAAACAAAATCATGAATCATATCCTAAGATTCCAAAATAGGTAAACAAAAGTTATGACATAATCCATACATTTGATTGTTCATTGTCAGTTTCTTCATCCTCAATCGGAATGGCATTAGGTATTGGTAAACGAATATTTGTACGATCTTGGTGATCTCATTCACGAAACTTCTTCATAGGACATGTGTTTGCATAATGACCATGCACACCACATTTAAAACATTCAACTGATCCCTCAGAAAGAACTTCTTTCCCTTTCCTCGAGTCAACTGGATACTTCCTTTTTACATGGCAGGTTCTTGCTTTATGACCTTCATTTCCACATCTATAGCATATTTCTTTCCCTTTCCTAGTTGTTTCTTTTCACATCTTTGACACATAGGTTTTTGAATGTACTTACCTTTATTATTATTACCCATAGTTCCGTAGGGATTTGTTTCTCTCATATATGATTCCTTATAGAAATCACCAAGGATTAGGTGGTCAATCATGACTCCAGATAGTTGGTTGAGGATAAACACAAGAGTTCTCATTGAAGCTCCCATATCATTCAATTGCTTGCTCAAAAAACTGTCACAGTTTCTTTCACATCCACTGTTACTTTGGTGCCTGCTAGATCCAGCCATTTACTAAAACCAAAAAGGTCAATGTGAGTATATCAACAAAACCATCATGTACTAATGAGGAAGATAAACACTAAGATATACTTACTCATTCACTTTATCTAAAACTAGGATTCTTTCTGAATTCCTAACCATTATTGTAATGTCACTTATGCTTAAAGAATACCCTAACCTATAAAGTTATCTAAACCGACCTCTGATACCAACTATAAGGCCCCAGCCTTAAACCTTACTTAATCTTGAGTTATTAAAAGACTACACATTGAGGATCTTTTCAGGTTTAGAGTTTTATAGAATTATATCATAAAACTTGCATTACATTCCACATTTAAACAAAGTGGTTATATAAAGATAGTATTCATTTATCCCATCAATGGAAACATATTTAAAATAAAACATGGATTATTTCTTGACACTTCCTTGACACTATCATCATATCATGTACCTTTCCCTTGACCTGTGAAAAACATTTCAAAAAACTTGGGATGAGCATAAAAATCTCCGTAAGGGTTATAAAAAATATTGAAAGGAAACATGAGTTCACATATAAATAAGAATGAAATCATACTTTACCCATAAAACATTGGCACTTTAACATACCGCATCAAATCATGAATAAATTATAGAAATCATAAGACATAAATGTAGCTTGAGGCATTCATAACATTATTACGTAGGGAGTAACCCTCTTGGTTACGTTTGGAATACCCACCACAGTATATTCCCTAAATCTCTTTGGAGAAACCTTAACGTTTCACTCCTTCACGTTACCCAATGCATTGGAGAGCTATATCGGGATCACCCGCCCATAGTTTATCACGGAACCAATCGTCTTCATAACAATTCCCAAGAACCATAACATAATCATATCACATAAAACATGCATAAAGGAAACATAACATTTCCACATTTCAATCACAAGATTTAAATAAAACATATTAATATAAAAAAAACCTTATGAAAACCATTTTCAATACCAAAATAAAAGAAAAGTAAAACATGGTATTTATTTTTCTTTTAAAAAGAAGGTATGGCTTGTAGAGGAAGCCGAAACTCAAATAATGGTCACGACGATGGAGAAGTCATTGTCGCCGCATACGTACGACAATAACATTCCATTTTGTCGTTTAGTAAATGCTTCGTATAAAAAGATTCATATTGAATAAACGTAAATTTCAAATGGGTTTATACACCGTATAAAAGAAAGTTGTGTATAAAACAAAATATTCCTCAATGAATGGAGATTGAGATGAAGTCCCATACAAAGACGATATCCTTGGATTACGGATAAATCAATTACCTAATTATGCGTGACAAATGAATACATGAAATATAAGCGGATATTAAGTGTAAAACAATCAGAGGTTATTCACACATATTCATAGAAGTACATATTCAAGGAGTACAAGTTTATCCCAAAGAATCAAATTTGGGTTAAGAAGTTCCCTTGCAAAAATTTGACAGCCTAACGGCGTCACTACAAAATTCAGAAAATGAGTTGATGAGAGATAAAAAGGGTATATCATCACATGGACATAAAATGTAAATCAATAAGGATATAGAAGAACATATCCCAACATAATAGTATGTGAATTAAAAGACATAAGAAAATAAGTCTTTTTAAAAGAGGAGGGTGAAAGGTTCCCTTACCGACATGGGTATCTTTCGAAACATACACCCCGTGAAAGAAGGACAATACAACATTGATGTAAATACTCACAATGAGTAAAATAATGGGCAGTACATACACCAATCAAAGGAAATTGTAGAAAATTTAGCATAAATCTTACAGGAATAAAAGTGAGATGAAAAATACCTTATGAAAACTCAGTAGACTAACAACGCCACTTAAAACATCTAAAATGGATTGATGAGATCAAATAGGGTCTATAATGATATTAAAATAAAGTTTACCGATAGAGTAATATAAAAGAACATCCCTCAACATAACAAGGAGGAGCATAAAAGAAGTGACATAAAGTAGAGTACTTAAAATGAAAGAGAGAGGTTAGATCTCTTAGAGAAATTTGGCAGCCTAACGGCGCCACTCAAAACATCCAAAATGGATTGATGAGAGAGAATATGGTCTCTCATAATATGAACATAAAAATTACAGTAAGAGTAATATAAAATAATATCTCAATAACAAGAAAGATGATCTTTAAAAGTAATGACATAAAAGTGTGTACTTTAAAAGAATGAGAGGAGTCGGATCCCTTACCTCAAGTCCAACTTGTCTTGTTCGTTTCATTATATTCTTGAATAAAAAAATTTGGTCAATTTATAATTGGTTAAGGACCTCCTATAAAGATTATTATTCAGTTCATATCACATATTATAATGTTATAATAATTGTTTAATAATGTTAGTTCATATCAGACGTTTTTGCCGATGTTTGGTACATGAGTAAAAAATTGAACTTGTTGGAAAATAATTTTCCATGTAGTTATAGGTACATTATATACATAATAGTATTGATGTTTTAAATATCATATATATTCAGTATATATTAATTTTATACTATTCAATATCATTTGGAGATAAAAAACTAAAAGCACCGTTCATGGAGACGGCAGGCCGTACGTACGCATGAACACTACTTTCATTTTTTCTTTTTAATATTAATGGAATTAAAAATAAATGATATATATATATATATATATATTATAATTACAGTATAATATATATGTTATCTAGGTCACATATGTTCATTAATTTCATTCTTTATACATTCCATGTATTACATGTACGAGTCACATCACTTGAGGGGGCGGTAGTCCGCACTTCCCCATATGAAATTATCGCATTTACACAACATGAAAAGAAAAATGGTATGGTTTAAATATAAAATAAATAATCATATAGTAAACATAAATAACATATATATCATATATAAAATAGAGTGACATCATAATGGCCACCTTTAAAGGTGTTAAAAGAATATTGAACAATCATCGTTTCGTGAGGCAGAAAATCGCCAACGACAGAAACAGTATGTTCTTTAACCATTAGATGAAGGTGCGTGTAAGTGTAGCTCGAATCCTTCTTATAAAAACATACTAGTATATTTAAGATACTGGGATGTTACAAAATAGATGAATAAAAAGAGTTTAGGGTGTTGGAGAATCAAAATAAAACAGAAGGACACAAGTGAAGACATTACCTTAAAATCGGGTAACTCCCTTTGGTTTGAGCTCAAAGGCTTCCTTGGAAAGACTTATGCCCAAAGAGAGGCTTCAAGGAGTTATATAGGGATTTGGAGAGATAAAATGGGTAGGGTTTTGCCGAGCCAAAGGCTTTGGATGTGTGGGTAAGGAGGTAGAGGTGGGGGACTTTTATAAGAGGAGAGGAGGGGCACTCTTGGAAAGTAAAGAAATGTTCCTTTATTTTAAAATGATTTTCGGATTTAAAAGGTACCACATTGATAAAATTAGAGGATAAGGTGATAAGGGTTCTAAATCCACCCATCCAATAGGTTTTGGACATGTGTAGGTCTTAGATTTTACATTGTCTTTCCATTTTATTTAAATCGCTAAATAATGAGGTCATCGCTGCATCATCATGATGTCATAACTAATATAATTTATATAATGTCTAGAAATTATAATAAAAATACTATGATGTAGGAAATAATTTTTTCATTCCAATTAATATTTATAGTAAAAAATATGACTTGTATAACCCCATGTAAAAATTGAATTAGTAAAACATCTCATGTTTGTGTCATTTTTACTTTTACATTAAATTAAAAGTTATTTATGTCATTTCCCAACCAAAGTGGCTCCATGGGGTCCCCAAGTTGACCCATGGATTTTCTTGGTCGTCCATGACACATCCAATGAGGTTAGGACTTGTGTCTAGGTCATTTCATTTTATTAAAACATTATTCTTACCTTAAACTACACTAATTACCTCTAATCACGATTAAAAACTTAATAAGTTACTATTCAACAAAAAATTATTTCAGTCCCATTGAACCACATTTTACTTCTTAATGACAACCATGTATGTCGGATTTTTGAAATTCAAAACACAGGGGTGGTAAAATTTCATTTAAACGGGAAATCAGTTTTTATAAGTACCACTTAGTGGTTTCACTATTCATCAAAAATTGCAGTTTATTAGAAAAATACCAAAACTTCACCCTAAGATATATTTGATATTATGAATTCAAAAATGATGTCTATTTTACAAAATTCAAAACATATTAGTTGCATTAATTAATTTAATAATTAATTCCCACTGTCAAAACAAATAGCATGTTTTTATGGAACAAAATGTATCAAAAGATTGACACTAGTTTAAGTCCGATTTCAAAGTGAAATTAATTCCAACGACCACTATTGGATTAAATGGTAAAAATATATTCTAATTTAACTTTAAAACCAATTGAAAATATAATCTAATCATATAAATAAATTAGATTAAAAAGTGGTTTTGAATTAAAATACAACATTTTTTCACTATTCATTAAAAATTGAACTTTTTCGGAAAAAATACAAAAAATTTACAGAAAGTGATTTTTGATGTCCTGATTCTAAAGAAGAATTTTAATTTGTAAAATATAACACATAAAATTGTCAAAAAGTGTATTTAAAAGAGGTTCTCTATCAAATGGTGGTTAATCGACCTTTTAAAGAATATTGGAATGTTTACGCTTAAAATTGGATTCATTCGCATTTTTAATCCTCTATCATTTTTTGTAAAAAGTATAAATATATATAATAATTTTATAGTTAGTTCTGTTCATTCCCTCCATTACAACCGCTAGGCATTAACTACTATTTAAAATAATATTATTTTATTATTAGAGTGCAACGTAAGATTCCCAAGAAACTCGTTGTTTCGTATTGGGTACGCCATCGAGCATAGCATCCCCTTTAAAGTAATATTAATATTTTATTCACAAATATGGATAAATATAAGTATGTCATATTCTTTATTTACCTGGGGTGTTACAGTCCGCCTGAGGGTCTGGTCCGCCTGGACCCATGTGTCATCTGTCGACTTCCTGCTGCTGAAGACCCTGCTACGTGCCACCCTGCTGTAGGTCTCGCTGCTAATGTAGGCTTGGAAAGAAAGATCTCAATGAGAAGGGCTCGCTCCAGTACCCCTTCCTGTGTCAGAATGCTGAGGGAGATCAGTGATGCCCTGATCTCATGCCTCAATCCCTACTCGAATGTCCGAGCCTGGAAGAATGGGTCCCGTACCATGTCTTTCGAATAACGCGAGAGATCGGTAAATATCACAGAGTACTGGGCGAACGACAAGCTACCCTACCGCAGATGTAGTAGCTCCAAGATGTGCACCACACAGAGGGTGTCTGGGACGAAGTCTGAGCGGAAGAGGCTCTCAAAGTCCGTCCAGAGGAGAGATGCCTCATCGCGCACCTGGAGCATCAAGATCCACCATCTGCCTGCTGCCGCGTGCAGAAGACTCGCTGCAAGGATCACCATGAGGTCTGTTGGTGTCCCAACCAATCAGAAAACTCATACAACTGCCTCCATCCAATCCTCGGATGCCTGGGGGTTTGTCTCCCCACAGAACCTGGGTGGTCTCTGATGCTAAAACTTGTGCAGTGCACTAAGACGACGTGCACTATTAGCGGCTGGGGCTGGTACCATCGGTTTCTCGGCGTGTAGAGGTACCCCCGGTGCCCCTACTATCAAAGGGCCCTGCACTGAGGCCTCGTCGCTCGGTGGGCTGTCGTCACGTACAAAACTCGGAACCCTAGCTGGCTGCCGTCGTGGGGCCACGATGAAAAGAGACAGGTGAAACATGATTAAACAGTATACCTAGTGAGCTGACACAAAGTAATCACAAAGAAAACATGAAACACAGATTCAATCAATGTTTTCGTGCATTGAGTCGGAAATCAAATGTCAGGGTCCTGATGTACGGATACGTCGGCCGCCACACCAACACAGACTTCCTAGATTGATAACCACACTCAATACCCTCAACACTATTGCTTCACATAGAAGAAAAAATCAGAGTCCAGAGTTCTGCGGTAGAACCAAACTCCTCTAATACCAATTTGTCACAACCTGACCTCGGGGATCGTGCCCTGACTACCCCAAACCCGCCTTCCATAGGCCAGGGGCTGGCGACTAGCACCAAGGCGTAAATTCCGTTAAAAGTAGGGAAGACATTTCCTTTGTAAAGTAAACAAACACCACAGAGTAAGAAAGCAGAAGTAAACACTAAGTAAAACTGGGTACAAAAGTAAGTGTGGAAAAGTAAGTGGGCCAGAATACAAATCCAAAATGAAAGTAAAGTACAACTGGAAAGAAAGTACAACATCTGAAAAGTAAAGCCGCAACGTCATGCCGTCCACAGGAAGTCCCACCTAAAGGGTGGGTACAGATAGGCTCCTCAGCTCCACGGGTCCAGCCATCCACTCCGTGTACATCCCGCCCAATGGTCCACCTCTAGGTACCGACTTGCTCCACAAGCCTCCACGACGATCAGTGCTGTCCATCGTCTGCATCCAACACAACATAGTGTGGCCATAACCCATGCAGGGGAGAGTATAAGCTACTCAGTAGGGACCCTCTGACCCCCGAAGGTCTCCCAGAATCCACAAAAGATAATCAACAAAGGAATGATACAATCATGAAGTAACACCCAACACTACTTTGGTATATTACCATACATATACTTAAGTCATTAATTGTAGTTCAGCTCCAGCATCCGAGCCCAAGTTCAAACACGTCCACACAGGATAACATAACACAATCCACATAGGAATGCAAGTCAACCATATCGAAGATAATGATTGAAAGTCATGACTCAGCTCACACATGTATACTTCTTCGTAAAACGATAATGATGATTAGATATATCCACTGATTCATCTAATCCATAGGACCCACACATGATCGATATGTACTAACCCCCACAATGACCCAAAAAGGATTGATAGGTACTAACCCCTGTAATGACCCACACAGGATCTGACCCACACAAGATCTGTATGCGTTGGCCCACACAGGACTACTGAGCGCTGACCCACACAGGATCTGATCCACATAAGATCGGTAGGAACTGAACCATAGAGGATCGCTGAGTGCTGTAGTCATCGCTATCGAACCCACAGAGGATTCCCATATAGTCTTCTTTGGCGTCGTAGTCACAGCCTGCTCTAGGGTTCCCACACACAGCAAGCTCGTTTCGGGAGGGTCCGCTTCACGAGCCGAGGGGCTGATACATCAACTGAAACAATGAATGGAGTTGATGTATCCCAATGTTCTATATCGTCAAAAGGGACTCAATTTGACAAACGGTGCGTCAATCGGACGCTCAGTCTGAGATTTATTGGCCTTTTCATCCCAGGGGCCCTGTTGGTTTTTAAATAAAAACCAACCCGACCGTACTCCAAATGCATCAAAAACTTGAGCGGAGTAATCCAAAAAGTCTATCTCACTAAGAGTAATCCATCAAAGTCAACAACACGCCAATAAGATGTCCGGAGATCAAGTTATAAGCGTTTCTGCTCTAATGGCCATGTTGGTTTCGTGTACGAACCAACCTGGCCGAACCCAAAGTTCTCCGAAACCTTGAGTGTAATATACCGAAACGACCGTCTCAATCCAAGGATCGTATCACAACTGACAGTGCATAGATCAGAGGTTCACATCCCATGTTATTGGAAAAAGACCGAAAGATCGTCCGGAAATAAGGGGTTCGAGCCCGGTCCAACCCGGATGATACCCCCTGGGTCGGCCCGAACCGGGTTGAACCGACCTGAGTCTGGGTCCAGTCCAATAGGGCGCGTGTAACACCCCGAGATTTTATGAAAAATATTATTTCTAATTTCATTAATGTCTTGTGTTATACGCTACACCAAAATGAGCTTTCACAACACACATCTCTGACCTGGCTTGAATTTCACACAATCGCGACCTTCCACGATAGCGTGTGTTGTACGCAACACTAAGTTTCGCTAAACAACGATATGCTATTAAAATATTATTAAAACTAGCAGTTATGAATAGTAATAACCACTTTTTGTAATTTTGTAAATTTTATTTTTCAAAATGGACTTCATTTTTGGATTCGGAATATCGAAATTAGCTTAGGGTGAAATTTTGGTAATTTTCGGATAACTTTCATATTTTGATGAATAGTGGAAATTACTAAATTTTAATTAAAAACAACTTTTTCAATAGAAATAATTAATAGTGATAAATTATTAATTTTAGTGGTTTTAAAGTATATTTAGAATATATTATTACAATTTAATACAATGATGGTCATTGGATGTAATTTCACATTTAAACCACTTATAAACAAGTTTCAATCTTTTGATAGTTATTATCTCTTAAAAACACGCTATTTGTTTTGACGACGAGAATTAATTTTTAAATTAGTTAATGAAACTGATATGTTTTGAATTTGGTAAAATAGAAATCATTTTTGAGTTCATAATATCAAATATAGCTTAGGCCTAATTTTTGGTATTTTTCTGAAAACTTTCAATTTTTGATGAATAGTGAAACCACTAAGTGGTAGTTAAAAAACAGAATTGTTCATAAAACTTAATTTTACCGCTTCTGTGAGTGGAATTCCAAAACTCCTAGAGACACAGTTGATTTCAGTAAGTAAAATGTGGTTCAATGAGATGAAAATAATTTTTTGGTGAATAGTAACTTTTTACTTTTTTTTACCACGGTTAAAAGTAAATAGTGTAATTAAGGGTAGAAATGATATTATTATTACCCTAACACATGTCCTAATTCTATTGGACAAGTGTAATTCAACCAAAGAAAAACTTAGGAATAAAATATGACCATTTAGGCCCACTTGTATTAGATTAGGACATTTATTATTAATTTATTTAAAGAAGGGTTAAAAGAGTTAAAATCAAAGTTTATTTAATAAAACATTTTTAATATGGGGTTATACATAAGATAAATTCGACTATAAATAATAATTATAAATATAAAAATATTTCCTACATAATTGTTTTTTATTTGTAATTTTTATACATTAAATAATTTAATTTATTTATGACACACCGATGATGAAGAAATTATATTATTAATGAAATATTAACATAATTGATGTTATAAATACCCAAATAAATATAATTTTAGACTTTTTATGAATTAAACTAATTTTATAGGTTACTATGACATGTTATTATAGATTTAATTAACTTTTTTGAACTTATCATTCTGTTATGAGTTTCACAAAAATCAATTACTAAATAGTGTCAAAATTGACATAAAATAGTTTTTAAAACAAATATTATATTATTAATTGTTATTTTATTCCTAAATATCTACGGTTCGGAAAAATGACTTAGATAAGGTTATTTATATTAATAATAAACAACTTGGGGTTCGTTTGGCTTATTATAGTAAGTTTATTAACCTTATAGTGTAAGAACACAAGAAGACACGGTAAAAGTAAAATTATTTAACTTAATGTTAAATCTAAATGATAAGGTTAAAATAGGAACCTAAACTTGTATAAATTCTATTGGATGAGAGGATTTCGAACCATCCCCACCTTAGTCCCTAAATAAATCAATTTGGAGCTATTTAAAACCGAACATGACTTTATAATAAAATAATATTTTTAGTTATTCCAAAGGTGCCGCTCTCCTCCCTTATAAAAGGGCACCTCCTCCCTCTCTTCCTCACACAACTTTGAGCCTTCACGCTCGGCCAAACCCTGAAAAATTCTCTTCTCCACTTCCCTAGAAACATCCTAGAGGTTCTGGTCTTCCTCAAAGACCAATTTTAGTGCCCTAGGAGGAGGTCTCAAAGAGGCGCTTCAAAGAAGAGGTAATTTCCGTTACCAATTCTTTCACCTTTATTTCTTCTTCCACTTCTTCTTCTAAGGTTTTTTAATTATGAAGTAATAACATAAGTATCACTCATATACTGATATGTTATTATAAGTATGAAACAACCCTATTTCACCATCTATCCATCCTCCAGAGAACGAAATCACCGCACGTGCGTACGTACGGAATACCGTCTCCACGCCGTGGTGTAATCTGCTTTTCCACCAACACCTTACATGGAAGGGTATTATGGTGTAAAGAATAACTATATATAGTTATTATAACATAATAATGATTGTGATATATTGTATCATCCACTCCAATTCAATTCAATAATTATGGAAATGATATCATCGCTCGTGCGTACGTACGGACTACCGTCTCCACGACGCGATGAGATTCATTCTCCATGTTAACCATTTAAGAATGATTATAAAGTATATATAAGCAATAATAATGAAATATATGACATTATAAAGCTACTGGATTTATGTGTATATATATGTATGTCATCTACATAATTCCATTCAACTCAATAAGGAAACGAAAACAGCGTTCATGCGTACGAACGGTCTACCGTCTCCATTAACGGTGTATTTCTTTCCATTTAATGATCTATTATATATACATATATATATATATATTCTGAATATATATTATATATAAATCATGTTTTATATTCTGGAATTAAGAAATCATTATCTATGTAATCATATGAATAATTACAAGTTAAAACACGAACGACAAATGAGATGATTTTACCCAAAACGCTAATTTAACATGAATTTACAAAAGAACGGGTAATATAAAGACATAAGTGAACCATATATGATATTATAACAATGAATATGATTCTGTAATAAGTTAATGACATTATTTAAATCATTATACAGGAGGTTCAGATACGTACAAAGCATATCGGACATAAGGTAAGGGATAAATTTTCAATCTCATTTTTATCCGAGATTGCTTATACGTAAGTATTTACTGGGGTTACGTTTATCATCCATGACCATGATTTATAAAAATGATTTCATAAAATTTTTACCATTCTTCCATGGATGTTTAAAGTCATTTTCACCCTTTATTTACTTTTTACCACATTTTATGAATGGAATCTTTCGTTTGGTTACCATATAAGGTACTTTTGACTTTTCCGAGAGAAGTACGAGGAGAATGTTATTTTTAACTTATACGGCGTGAACGGATTTTTACGGTTTCATAACGCCTCATTTTCAAGAAGCTTAATCTACAAGATTGCATGATTATTTTCAATAAAACCCTTATCTTTTAAAATTTCATGGAATTTTGTGAAAAGAACATGATTTTAAAGAAGAAAGGATATTTTGCTCAAGAATTCATTTCAAGTGTTTTGTCAGAACTATTTTACATCTAAGATGACATTATTTCATATGAATATGTTTCAAGTAAAATTTCCCTATGATTTAAATGGATTCAATTTTCTTATGATGAAATGATATCAATTGTTTATGGATTATGTTATGATGGCATGATGTTTAAGAATCCCATTTTATTTCATGGGTTATGCAATGATGTATGATTTACGATTTTGTGGCACACATAAGAATGGTTTCATTATGATATGGGTGGGACCTATATCTACCTCAAATGCATTGGGTAATGATTTTATATCTCATGAGATAGACATGGCTGGAATGGTAGGTTATACCGGTTCAGTGAAACAGGACTGAAAAGAGGGTGACTCGGTTCAGAAAGGGACTTTGTACACTAAGATAGTCTTGGCAATGAGTCTTGACTAACATGAAATGATTCTCTATGATTATGTGTGTATGCCACAAAGTTTCATGTTTCATGTTATGATTATGGGGATTTCATTTCACTACTATGATTTATCCCATGTTATGAAATTATGCTCTCTTTTGAAGGTTAAGATTTCCAAAATGTTATATTCTTATGAAAATGATGTGATTGATATTTCTTTTGTTTACCATTACTGAGCATTTGAGCTCACCCTTTTATGTTTTCTTTTCCCCAGGATATAAAGAAAGGTTTTAGGTAAAAAAAGGAATATCTTTATGGGAGATGTTGAAGAGCTTTCACCACAATTAGAAGATTATATTCCGAGTTTCCAAAGACACTAAACTATTACGATCCTTGTGTGTGTGTTTTTGTTATGTACTAAGTATTCCACAAAAGTAATGTAATGTCTATGTATGTCAAGCTTCGGGTCCCTACAGTTGGTATCAGAGGAAAGGTTTAGTCAACCTTTGGAAACAAGGATGTGAAAACGTTAGTGAGATCCCTAGAGATATTTCTAAGGTATGTCTAGGGATGTCCCTAAGGATAAGTATACGTATAGGATAGTCCTAGAACTATGGTAAAGATCTTATAATTTAACCTAAGATGTCATATATTGATGGTACTCCCCCTTTATTATGATTTTTTCCTCTAACACTATTCTTTTTGGGTTTTAGAAAATGGCTGGAAATAAGGTGATTCACGATAATGGAGGATATTATGGACAATGGAATGATATTTTTCATGAGAAACCAAATGAAAGGGGATTTGGAAGTCCAAACATCATTATTATGCCGAATCAGCAATCTCATAATATGATCAATAAAGTATAATTTGGTATGTTTCCTGACTCGGCTAATAAGAGAAAGATGGAGTTTCATGACGATCATAGAGGAAAAAAAGTTCAATTTCCCCTATGTAAATCATGTGGGAAGAGGCATCAAGGAGAATGTTTCAAAGGAACTGGAAGATGCTTTGGGTGTGGAAAAGAAGGAAACAAAGCCAGTAAGTGCAAAGGAAAAGGTTCAGTTAACACCAGGGATGAGGATAATGGTATTGTTATGACATCAACAATGGTTAAATGTTTTAAATGTGGAATGTACGGGAATTATGAAAACCAATTCCCTAAGGGAAAGTCTCATGAAGAGAATCAGTATGGTCGTATGGGTAGTATTTATATTGATGATGATGATGAGACTACAAATGATATGTGAGATGAAAGAATTGTTGAAGCTCGGTCAATGGTTTAAGAAGGTAGTGGAATGATTACATGTTTATCAAGTGTGATGTTGTATAAGTAATCTCATGGTACTATGGAATAAAGAGACATCTAAGGATTGTTACACTGTTGTCTTTCCTTGAGTTTTGAAATTGTATGATTAATGGTACTGGTATCCATGAAATGTTATTCAGATATTTTTGGAAATAAGATGATATGCTCATAATGAAGGGAAAACAAGAAAATGAAATATTTGATAGTATTCATGAGCTCATGATTGATATAAGGACTAAGTGATATCATGGTTTGAGTATATAGAATTTTGAGGATTTTTTATGTGAAAAGTTTTAACTTTTAACTGCATTCATGTTTTCACTATGGTTCAATGTGTATTCAAGAGAATACATGATTAAGGCCTTTGAATGTTTAGAATGTGACCAACAAGACATATCTTATGATATATGGGGATCAACGATGGTATTAAATCTCTGGTAATTGTTTTCACTATATTATGAGAGTGGACTGAAGTATTATGGATAAGCCTAAAGATTGTAATGGATTATGTTGGACATAAGTTAGTACTGTTTAAGGATAAAAGTTTTTTTTTGATATTATTGATGGGATGTTATAGTAATATAGTTTTAGAAAAATGACAACCTGCAGGACGGGCGACAGCCCGTCGCGTCGGACAAGGATGTGGGAATCGAACCCACAACCGAAGTGCGATTGAGCTTTATCGCCTACCACTGGCCTACAGGAAGTCCCTAGTTAGTAGAAACTAGTTTTATTTTATTAAGCGGTATGATATATGATGTATAAGTTCATTTTTGGAACCATATACGATTAACCATAAGATGGACTTATAAATTTTTCTAACCTTTTGTTTGAAAGAGATGGAATGACCCATCATTCTATCACATGATCCGCTAACACATCACGAATGAGAAATTCAACTTCATTTCTTTAAGAGATGAAGTACAAATTGTCCAAAGAACGAAAAACAGTGAGACTATACCAAAATCACGAAAGTATTTCTTCTAATTCCAATTTCATCATCTTTAGGGAAATGATCTTGAAAACCAAAAATGTTTTCCTAGTGCTCTTATATCTGATTAATCAGATGGTACCTTAGATCGTCACAAATTTATGGATTTGTGATTGTTGGCTTTTCCATATCCATGTTCTCTACCACTCTCCATCCGAACATGATGGTTACATTTTTCTTCCATATCCATATTTTCACCTATGTGGAAACCCAGTGATTAGTTTATTTGGGTAATCGTTATGTTTCATACTTTTGTTTTTAAAGATTGGTTTTGGTATTCCTTTTTATGATGTGGGTTTATATTAAAGAAACTTTCTAGTAGTAAACCATTTATAACCCCGAAGAATTTCGAGGGCGAAATTCATTTTAAGGGGGGTAGAATGTAACACCCCGAGTTTTTATGAAAAATATTCTTTCTAATTTCATTAATGTCTTCTGTTATACGCTACACAAAAAGGAGCTTTCACAACACACATCTCTGACCTGGCTTGAATTTCACACAATCACGACCTTCCACGATAGTGTGTGTTGTACGCAACACCAAGTTTCGCTAAACAACGATATGCTATTAAAATATTATTAAAACTAGCCGTTATGAATAGTAATAACCACTTTTTGAAATTTTGTAACTTTTATTTTTCAAAATGGACTTCATTTTTGGATTCGGAATATCGAAATTAGCTTAGGGTGAAATTTTGGTAATTTTCGGATAACTTTCATATTTTGATGAATAATGGAAATTACTAAATTTTAATTAAAAACAACTTTTTCAATCGAAATAACTAATAGTGATAAATTATTAATTTTAGTGGTTTTAAAGTATATTTAGAATATATTTTTACAATTTAATACAATTATGGTCATTGGATGTAATTTCACATTTAAACCACTTATAAACAAGTTTCAATCTTTTGATAATTATTATCTCTTAAAAACACGCTATTTATTTTGATGACGGGAATTAATTTTTAAATTAGTTAATGCAACTGATATGTTTTGAATTTGGTAAAATAGACATCATTTTTGAGTTCATAATATCAAATATAGCTTAGGCCTAATTTTTGGTATTTTTCTGAAAACTTTCAATTTTTGATGAATAGTGAAACCACTAAGTGGTAGTTAAAAATCTGAATTATTCATAAAACATAATTTTACCGCTTTTGTGAGTGGAATTTCAAAACTCCGAGAGACACGGTTGATTTCATTAAGTAAAATGTTTTTCAATGAGATGAGTATAATTTTTTGGTGAATAGTAACTTTTTACTTTTTTTTACCACGGTTAAAAGTAAATAGGGTAATTAAGGGTATAAATGATATTATTATTACCCTAAAACATGTACTAATTCTATTGGACAAGTGTAATTCGACCAAAGAAAAACTTAGGAATAAAATATGACCATTTAGGCCCACTTGGATTAGATTAGGACATTTATTATTAATTTATTTAAAGAAGGGTTAAAAGAGTTAAAATCAAAGTTTATTTACTAAAACATTTTTAATATGGGGTTATACATAAGATAAATTCATCTATAAATATTCATTATAAAGATAAAAAGATTTACTACATAATGTTATTTTATTTGTAATTTTTATACGTTATATAATTTAATTTATTTATGACACAACGATGATGCAGAAATTATCTTATTAATGAAATATTAACATAATTGATGCTATAAATACCCAATTAAATATAATTTTAGACTTTTTATGAATTACAATAATTTTATAGGTTACTATGACATGTTATTATAGATTTAATTAACTTTTTTAGAACTTATCATTCTGTTATGATTTTCAAAAAAATCAATTACTAAATAGTGTCAAAATTGACATAAAATAGTTTTTAAAACAAATATTATATTATTAATTGTTATTTTATTCCTAAAACTATAAGGTTCGGAAAAATGACTTAGATAATGTTATATATATTAATAATAAACAACTTGGAGTTCTTTTGGCTTCATATAGTATGTTTATTAACCTTATAGTGTAAGAACAGAAGAAGACACGGTAAAAGTAAAATTATTTAACTTAATGTTAAATCTAAATGATAAGGTTAAAATAGGAACCTAAACTTGGCTAAATTCTATTGGATGAGAGGATTTTGAACCATCACCACCTTAGCCTCTAAATAAATCAATTTGGAGCTATTTAAAACCGAACTTGACTTTATAATAAAATAATATTTTTAGTTATTCCAAATGTGCCCCTCTCATCCCTTATAAAAGGGCACCTCCTCCCTCTCTTCCTCACACAACGTTGAGCCTTCACGCTCGGCCAACCCCTTCCAAATTCTCTTCTCCACTTCCCTAGATACATCCTAGAGGTTCTGGTCTTCCTCAAAGACCAATTTTAGTGCCCTAGGAGGAGGTCTCAAAGAGGCGCTTCAAAGAAGAGGTAATTTCCGTTACCAATTCTTTCACCTTTATTTCTTCTTCAACTTATTCTTATAAGGTTGTTTCATTATGAAGTAATAACATAAGTATCACTCATCTACTGATATGTTATTATAAGTATGAAACAACCCTATTTCACCATCTATCCATCCTACGGAAAACGAAATCACCGCGCGTGCGTACGTACGGAATACCGTCTCCACGCCGTGGTGTAATCTTCTTTTCCACCAACACATTACATGGATGGGTATTATGGTGTAAAGAATAACTATATATAGTTATTATAACATAATAATGATTCTGATATATTGTATCATCCACTCAAATTCAATTCAATAATTATGGAAATGATATCATCGCTCGTGCGTACATACGGACTAACGTCTCCACGACGCGATGAGATTCATTCTCCATGTTAACCATTTAAGAATGATTATAAAGTATATATAAGCAATAATAATGAAATATATGATATTATAAAGCTACTGGATTTATGTTTATATATATTTATGTCATCTACTTAATTCCATTCAACTCAATAAGGAAACAAAAACAGCGTTCATGCGTACGAACGGTCTACCGTTTCCAGGAATGATGTATTTCTTTCCATTTACTGATCTATTATATATATATATATATATTCTGAATATATATTATATATAAATCATGTTTTATATTCTGGAATTAAGTAATCATTATCTAAGTAATCATATGAATAATTATAAGTTATAATACGAATGACAAATGAGATGATTTTACCCAAAACGCTACTTTAACATGAATTTACAAAAGAACGGGTAATATAAAGACATAAGTGAACCATATATGATATCATAACAATGAATATGATTCTGTAATAAGTTAATGACATTATTTAAATCATTATACAGGAGGTTCGGTTACGTACAAAAGCATATCAGACATAAGGTAAGGGATAAATTTTCAATCTCATTTTTATCTGAGATTGCTTATACGTAAGTATTTACTGGGGTTACGTTTATCATCCATGACCATGATTTCATAAATTTTTTACCATTCTTCCATGGATGTTTAAAGTCATTTTCACCCTTTATTTACTTTTTACCACATTGTATGAATGGAATCTTTCATTTGGTTACCAAATAAGGTACTTTTGACTTTTCCGACAAAAGTACGAGGAGAATGTTATTTTTAACTTATACGGCGTGAACAAATTTTTACGGTTTCAAAACGCCTCATTTTCAAGAAGCTTCCTCTACAAGATTGCATGATTATTTTCAATAAAACTCTTATCTTTTAAAATTGAATGGAATTTTGTGAAAAGAACATGATTTTAAAGAAGAAAGGATATTTTGCTCAAGAATTCATTTCAAGTGTTTTGTCAAAACTATTTTACATATAAGATGACATTATTTCATATTCATTTGTTTCAAGTAAAATTTCTATATTATTTAAATGGATTCAATTTTCTTATGATGAAATGATATCAATTGTTTATGGATTATGTTATGATGGCATGATGTTTAAGAATCCCATTTTATTTCATGGGTTAAGCAATGATGTATGATTTACGATTTTGTGGCACACATAAGAATGGTTTCATTATGAGATGGGTGGGACCTATATCTCCCTCAAATGCATTGGGTAAAGATTTTATATCTCATGAGATAGACATGGCTGCAATGGTAGGTTATACCGGTTCAGTGAAACATGACTGAAACGAGGGTGACTCGGTTCAGAAAGGGACTTTGTCCACTAAGATAGTCTTGGAAATGAGTCTTTACTAACAAGAAATGATTCTCTATGATTATGTGTGTATGCCACAAAGTTTCATGTTTACTGTTATGATTATGGGGATTTCATTTCACTACTATGATTTATCCCATGTTATGAAATTATGCTCTCTTTTGCAAGTTAAGATTTCCAAAATGTTATGTTCTTATGAAAATGATGTGATTGATATTTCTTTTGTTTACCCTTACTGAGAATTTGAGCTCACCCTTTTATGTTTTTTTTCCCCAGGATATAAAGAGAGGTTTTAGGTAAAAAAAAGGAATATCTTTATGGGAGATGTTGCAGATCTTTCACCACGATTAGAAGATTATATTCCGAGTTTCCAAAGACACTAAACTATTACAATCCTTATGTGTGTGTTTTTGTTATGTACTAAGTATTCCGCAAAAGTAATGTAATGTCCATGTACGTCAAGCTTCGGGTCTCTACAGCGCGGCCCGACTTGGTGGGCACAGCCCGACCCGAGCAGCGCGGTCTGGCCTTGCGCGCTCGGCCTGGCCAGCGTGGCGAGGCGGCACGGCTGTAATGGCCGAGAGGAGGGGGGGGCACTGCCCCCCTAATTGGAAAACCGCGGACCCCGTGTTTGGAAAACCGCGACCCCCATGTGGGGGCCGCTCCTTCGGCCGGCCGGGGGTTACGACCCCCAGTTCCTCGTTCGGCCGGTCGTGCTGCTGCCGCGGGACCCAGCGGTCCCGCCTTCCTACTCCGGTTCTGGTGGCCGATAGCCGGCCCCCGCTCCCTGCTCCGCCAAGGCCACATGACGCGGCCTTTGTCCGACTAGCACAGCGTGACGGCGCCGCACCCCTCCGCCGTGTCCCGACTCCAGTCGCGACCTCTTCGAGGTTATCCGGCGTGGCGCGACGGAACCACGGTTTTGTTCGTCTTCAACAACACGGAAGGACGACACCATGATTCTCTGCCCATTCTTTATTATTTGCTGCGCGGTGCATCGGCACCGCACTTCCATGCTCGTGCCGTAAACAAATCAAACAATCAAGGGGGGAGGAGGTTTGGTTGTGTTCATGCGGTCTGACCTCCATTCGTTATTGCGATATCAGGCGGCTCAAATAAAGATGATAATCGACGATGAAAGTAATCAAGAACAAAAAATAATAATCCACTACCTCGAAGACAAATTTGGAAGAAGGTTCGTCGTGGAAGAAGGTGTCACGGAAAGAGGATCGTCGGCATCGTGGAGAAAAGATTCTTCGGTGTCGCGTTGTCGATCTCCGAGGATGGCCTCTCTCACCGGCTGTGGAGAGGGAAGAAGATAGTACGATGAAATCCAATTTGCGGTGATAGAGTTTTTCGTCGAAGGCTCGACGTTCTTCGCGTTCTTCATCGAGGAAGAAGAACTTCAACACTTAGAGAAAATTCTCCCCAAAATCCTCTCGCACAACCAAAACAACACTAATAAAATAAGCATTTCATTATTTTATTTCTAACGCCAAACGTTTTGAAAATCAAAATTTGAATCACTCAATTAATTGAATTAATTGAGAAGTTTAAACCACCCAATTAAAGAGGTGTTTAATATTTAGTTAAACGCAAGAGTTGACTATCATTTAAAGGGGGTGCGGGTGTGTTACCTAATTAAAGGAGGGGGTTTGAGGAAGTTGAAAAAGTGGGACTCGTGTGGGCCCCACCCCACAAATATCCTACCTAGTGGAGTAGGATATAGTGGGTCCCACTCCATTGTCTTAGCTTAGGTTAAACTACTTTAAATAAAACAAAATTGGTTGCACCAATTTATTTTATTCCTTTTCTTAACCAAAAATTTTAATAACCACACCCGAGAAAACGCAACTCCGAAAAAGGTGTTCCTAAGCAATTACCGGCACTGCGATTCCATTGGTGTCCTCAGATTTCAATTCTGAGCACCTGTTCAAAAGTTAGGAAAACCCGCTCATTCGTTCAATAAACGTACCCAAGCTAAACTTCAGAAAATGATTCCAGGCACACCGGGCCTCGGAATCAGGTGCCGTCAAAAACTGCGCTCTTGAAAAATCCAAAAGAAAATTAAGAAAAAAAATTCCCATGAATTTTATAGGTCTTTACAAGTAAAATAAAATATTGTGAAATTAACTACATGATTTAAATTTTTTCCCTATTATTAGAAAAACATACATGAAATATGCCTTATAACGTTGGTCATTTTAATAGATGTAAAAAAGTAAGGAAAATTGATTCTTCACGTTAGTTTTTTTATATGTGGCATAAAAATGAATTGAAATTATTAAATATTTTCATAATTTTTATCATAAAACTGATGAGAAGGATATTTTTAATATCCATATATTGTGGAATTTTAATTTTTTTATAGTGTGACAAAGATATTTTTGATTGTTGAGTAAAATTTTTTAATACTATTTTTTATTTTACCTTCTCAATTATATGTTTTCATTACACAACAATATTAATTTTACAATCATTTTAGTCAACCATCATTATTCCACCAACATCACTCATTTCTTCTTCAAAATGAATCATCAATAATTTTTTTTTGATCTTATCATGGTTCTAGTTATTATTTTTCCATGATTTATGTTTTTAGAAATTGTTTTAGTAATTGATATACCATTTAATTATTATTATTTTATTATAACAATGAATAATTCCTTGTATCATGGAAAAACTAAAAATCATCCATAGGATTAGAAAATTTATCCTAAGAAGAATTTTGGGTAGTGTCATTCTATATTTCATTAGAAAAGTATATATCAAACTTATGATGGTAATAAATTTTGACCTGTGACTCTATTTGAGCTTTACGACCTATCAAATTGGAGATTAGAAAATTATATACAACGTGTTCACATTTTTTTATATAGTATGATTACAAATATATTTAAATATGATATTTCGAAATATTTTTCTTGAAATTTTATGTACTAAATAACATTTAATGCCGGTTTTCTTGAAACCTATGTTAAAAGTGTATATTTCAAGGAAGGTTTTTCAAAACTGACAAGATAATAACCTTTTAACGTCATTTTGTGAAAAACATGTTATCATTCCCACAGGATTTAAAAAACAATAATAAAGAATCATAATAATTAAATTTTAACATTAGTTATTCGATAACCGAAATTAAAAACATATGTATAATGTCGCTCGCAATGAAATGATCTTAAAACTGACGTTTAATTGCCAAAAAATCTGACATAAAAAATGTTTTTTTCTAATGTAATTCCTAGCCATTATTTTTGATATGTAGCTAAATAGATATTCAGTAGACACAATAGTAGGTATAGATTATTTATTTTATTGATATGCACCATGATATTTATCACACATCCTATTTACATTAATTTAACAGAAAACTACTATTGTGAGCATGAGGACCTCCCATAAATCCTGACTGTCTAGATAGGCCTTGTTTATCAATAAATTCTGTATCTATCAATTCTATATAAAATGTGGGATTTAATATTAAAAATTAGTACTTCATATCCGATCAGTGATCTATCATGAATCATCAATCCACTATCTTCTCATTCATCACTACCTACGTATAAAATTTTCTAATTATAGTGATGTGGATTACATATAGATTCATTTATCTATTACCAAAATGGACGATATAAAAATATATAGACCATAAAAAACTATTTAATTTGAAAAATAAACTGAATGAAAACTAATTTATGGTCTTTCTACTCCAAAACTGCTTGTTTCATTGTATAAATAATATAATCTATCCACCCCCTAATAGGCCCATCAATATTGAAGATAAAATATTTTCCCCTTACCTAAAGAATTATCTACAAGAACTCATAATACATCGTATTATTTTTTAATAAATCCAAAAGTTCTTGAGGATCATTTGCGAAATTTAAATATAATATGTTTGATCAAAGAATCTATTGTGCACGGTCGATTTTTTTATCAACTAGAGGTTCTACTAGAAAATCCAAAATTGGAATGGGGAAGGCTACAATTTACAGATTATCAATTTGAAAGAATAATACATTAAGTAAATTCTTATCAACATGGGTGTTTGATTTCTTTGGTTAATCAACATATCCTTATTAGGTCATTTCAAACATTATCAATAGGGATCAGTACTACACAAGAATAATAGGAAACAAAAAAAATCACCATGTATACTAAGATCACCCCCTCATTCAATAAAAAAAATACAAAATACATCAAAATGAAATAACATTTAAATGATTTTAAAATACTCATATCGAGATTATTTAAAACATGAATTAGTTAAATTTATTTCATAAAGATTCATTTTCCAATAATCCATTGTTACGGATGTCACGCTACATCAGGAAATTTCCAAGGAATCACTCGTAAACCTCCCTTTAAATCTGCAAATCATTTCATTTTCCTATAATTAAATTATATAGTACATACCAAAATCATGGAAAGACTGTAATGATGGACTCTAATAACATTTTTTTTAATGTAACTAAATTACACCATGAAACCAATACAATATTTATCTCATATATAACCCCAATGATTGTTTCCAAACCCCACAAGATGGCATTTGTATCCCTATTTCATGAATGATTTTTTTACCAATAACACACGTTTAAGGGATGAGGGGGATAATTACAAGAAAAGAAAGACATAACAAAAACCATTCCATCACAGTTTTCTCATAGTCAAAATAACATATTCAAAACTACAACCAAAGGCCCCTACCCAGCATACAAAAAATTAAGACCAGCTTCCACATTCTCATCACTATTCAGAATGCTTTATTGTGCCTGTTTTATGGGATTGTTACCAATATAAATTCCATACACATTCAAAAGGACGAAAATGAAGTTATATCCTTGAACAACATTCCATAAGGAAAAAAATCAAAATAAAACAATAAAACCACACCAAATTAACCCTAACCATGATAGAGAACTAAGCAGAGCCGCTCCTCCAACTTTAACATCTCAAACACAACATTTAATTTTAGAAATATTCTAGTTTCATTGAGAATAAAAAAATGAAAAAGAAACCATCATCAAAGTCATGTTCGCTAGAACCAATTCCTTAGAACACCTCCACCATCAACATGCCTCATCTAAACGACCATTCTTAGTTGAACACATAGAGGAAATCATACCAATGTCTTCATGTTGAACCAATGTCACGCAAGATGGAGAGGCATAAAATCGAGTCAGGATAGCATCACTAACAAGGAGATCCGAGTTGATCTGACCCAAAAATTCCCCAATGAACAAGGATCTAGTAAGATCAGAACCACAGTAAGAAGAACCAGAGTCCAAATCAAGAAAACCACAAAAAAGGAAGAATCCAACCAGTAGGGGTAGGGAACACCAATGAAAATAACACCACAAAAACTCTTGGACACTAACCTCAAGTAGTAACATTGATCACTGGCATCATGAATACTATCGAGCTCCCACCTACGAAAGAGAGAAAAAATTTGGGATAGACGGAAGGGGGAGGTTTCTTTGGTGTAAGCCCAATGCATTCACCTCACCCCTACAAGTAGATGCAAAAGGGAAATCCAAGAGTGTGAGTGAGGGGAGATCACTGCCAATATGAGGCTATCTATGAGACTTTACATATTCTGTGTAAATGGGATTAATTGTTCAACGAGAGAAACACATTACAATTATCAATGGAAGAATAATAAATAATAATTTAATATTACCAAACATATAAGGGAGAAAGGTACAACAATTAGATATATATAAATCAAAAAAATTCATAAGGAACTTCCAAAATCTATAATGATAAAACCGATAAGCTCCGTGAAATAACTAGATCACATCATTACTGGTAACTATATTCATCAATGATCTCACGACGAAATTATAGCCTCACAGTATGATTTTTTTACCTTTACTAGACCTAACATAATATAACATAAACATTCCCAAAAGTGATGGTAGGCTAATATAATAACATTAAAGTAGTAATTTATAAAATGTTCTATTTGAGATTATATAAATCAAATAAACTATTACTCATTAATATAAATATAATTATAAATAGAAAATATTTTTTAGTTAAAAAATCATTGTTATCAATTAGATGGAAGTTAAAAAAAGGGCTTAAGTGGAAATTTTTATTTATAAAAGGATATAATAAAAGAGATCAATAAACGTTCTTGTAATAATTAAATAAAAATCAGCACGGTTATATTCCTTATAATTCATAATTTCTTGACATGAGGATCCTCATACTATGTATATAATTATCAAAGTTTAATGAGTAAATTTTCCTAAAACAAACTATATTGGGATATAAATTTTCAAAACCACATCAGGTAATGTCATGTTACACATGGTTTACATATAGTTTTCGCTGACAATCCACATCTTGGGACTCTGAGTTCAACTATGTTTCAACTAATAATCCACTAAGTAATAAGTATCATATGTGATTTCAGTTAATAAATCAATCAAGGGAAATAATTTGAAATCAATTAATTATTTTTTGCATAAATTCATATTTTTTGAATTCAACATCCAATTTAAATATAAACAGAAATACTAGTTTTCAGAGAGATCAATGATTTCAAAATAAAAAATAATTGAATGAATTGTATCCTAATAATCGTCATAAATTTTTTATTCGGGTATCATTTCATTGTAATAAATATTTTTTAAAAAACAAAATATTTTCAATTCCTTTAAAAATGGGAAATATTTTTCAATTCAATTTATTTTTAAATTGAAATGTCACATATTTCTAAATCATGGAAAAAATTGAAAACACAATTTATTTGAAGAATGAAATAATAGTTTTAAATGATATAAAATAATTTGGAACAACTATATCATTGAAACATGATAAATCAATCATTTAATTCAGATCAGAACCTCCCCCAACATACTAATGATGATGATGAACAAGGAAGACACCAGCAAATCATGATGCACAAAATCACGGTTTCAATATGTAATATATATGTAGATTCATAAATATCAATGAAGTATATAACATACTATCATCGAATTATTGTAGATAAAATGTGTTTCAATTACTACAGATGGATTGATTTCATTAAATAGTTCTTCTATAGATGAATAAGAGTGGATGGAGGAGAGAAATGGTCTCTTTAAAGATTCCAAATGCAAAAGGATTGATAATTGTTTATTAGAATGTGTTTAAAATCTATCATGTGGGTTTTATATTTTAATTATAAAATTGGGTGGACTAAAAACCTTTCACATGGTTTCCTAGGTTGATCCACACTGTTAGATTTACCCATTTACTAAATGGGGCACTCCGCCCTTGTTTCTAGAAGAGTTGGATAGTTTAACTGCATGATTTGAAAAACCTTATTCAAACTGTGAAAATCCCCATTGTACCATCACATATAATTTAAATGGGAGGCAATACAATTTTTACAATTACTATGCCCAATGCGTGTACCAATCTAGAAAATCTATTAATTTGAAATAGATTTCTAGGATGGCCCACATGGTTTTACAAAATAATGTACAAACATTGTACACACATAATAAACATCCATTATTTTTAAAAGGTTATAAAAAATACACCGAACAAAAAAAAGGATGATCAAAATAATGTATTACATTAACTAAAACTTTATAATGTTGTTTTATCCATGAAATTTATTTCCAGGTATAATTTTTTAGTTATAAAATGATGTGTCCATAAAAATCCACTAGGAATCCCCATATTCCTTTACCAAACACCCATTATCACAATAAAAACAAATATAATCCACCACATAGACATGCCAATTTAGAACTGCTCTTAATAATAAATACCATTTATCACATCGCATGTTAATACATGTTCAAAAATAACTTCAAATTAATAAAAAATATATATAGGAAAATATGTCTTTATCCTCAAAAAACATTTCATTTCATTCAAAATACATAAATAATTTTCCATTTTTTCATGTCTTATTGCAACTTCTTCCACAATAGATAAATAATATACAACATGAAATTATTAAAAATTATCCTTTAGCTATTAAAAATTTCGTGTTGTGAATTCACATAATTAAAAATTAGATTTAATTTCCAATGTTTTAAATGAAATACATAAAAAATCTTTGATGATATAAATTTTTTATAAATATTTAAATGTGTTGATTTATAATACTTATCCTGAAAAAATATTAAATACAAAAGACACCAATACAAAACCATCAAAATAGTCCATGTTATCTTAAAAAGACTCCTTGTTTAAATATTTCTATTAATAAAAACTACATTTTAAAAATCATATTTTATACATTTATTCCACCACATCATGTAGCATAACTACTTTTATCACATATAACATTTCAAAATTCAGTACACAATTACAATATATTGTCATTCTGAAATGATAAATTTTGGTTATTTGATCCATTATTACCAAAATAAAATTATTTTCATTCAATGTGTTTTGTAATCCTACTGCAATATTATTAGATGAAAAACCCTGAATTGAAATATAAATGCGAAATTATGGTAAATTTCCCACTAGCCTTCTATGATCTCTCTTTATCTACATATAGGTAAATCATATTATGAAATCTTATTTCATACATCTCTTCATCTCTATCCACCAAATATATTGTTTCATTTCCATATAAATCATATTGGATCTCTAATGAACCACCTTATTAAAAATATGAAAATAATTTTACAACTTAACTTTTATTATGAATGGATGTAGCTTTTTTGGAAATTGATTATAAAATATGATTCTGTTAATGATTCATCTAGGTCCTCCCGAAAATATAAAAAATAATTTATATATAAATATTATAAATATGTATTCTTGAATCCCACATCTTCTCCCATAATGTTTCTGAAGGGCCCCCATTATGTGTATAGAATGTTTTGTCTGTGGTTTTCAATGTTTTAGAATAGTTTCATGGAAGTCAATATATTGGGGTGGTTAGAAAAGAATAAATTATTAAATGTTTTTGGAATTATCTAGTCACGTAAATGATTTATATATATTGTGGATGATTGAATAAAAATGATATGATCTTGAATATTTAATATAAATTATGTTTTCATCCAATCATATTGAAGAAGTGAATATAAAACCTATTAAGATATCAATTATTTCAATATTGGGGGAAGAAAAATGTTTTTCATGTATATGGACAATTTAAAATTTTATGAATGATGACGAGATGCATGGATGGAGAATGAATAGAAAATTATACAAATTACTCTAGAGAAATTTTTTTGGATAGTATATATAGGGGCATCAGGAAGATATGAACTCTATTATCCTAACTCGGCTCACCCATGAACATGGGGTTTAACTAGTCATCACATGACCTCAAGCGTGTCTCCATGTTTTCCAGAGGCCACCGACTAACAACCAGCGGCTATGGATGGTCAGTGGGGAGACTATACCCTCTTATCTATGTTAAACTAGTGAACGATATCATTATATTGTTGAAATAGTGTGTATAACTATAAAGTAGAAGAAGACATTATTTTTAAAAATTTTTATAAAACAAAATGGACAACGCCAATGTTATACAATGCACGCATTCATGATTGTACAACTAATAAAGCGATAAAAAATACCTCATGCATTACATATCAATAAAGAAAATAAATAAATTATGACTCATGCCCCGAGGGTGATCTCCTCAAGCATCCTGATCATCCCCTCGGTCCTCTACTCCTATTTCATATGTATATGCAAACATCATAAGCCAATAACCATATAGAATATACTTGGTTACCATTGTGAAATGGTAGCTTGAGTAGGGCATGAGATATAAACCATAGATGATCGGGACCACCGGTGTCTACCCCAAATCCAGATATCCAATAAATAATTTAAATAGTGTGAAGGTGTGCATAAATAATGGAGCAGTACAATGTAACTATGTACCCAAGTACCGGCTTCAGCCCTTATCTTGTGTCTGAACATGCATTATAAATTTTTTATGAATATAAAATAGTCATCACACATTAATTTTCAATTATCAAATATTTGAACCTTATTAAATTAAATAAGACATGTACAATTATATTCATTATTTAACCGCATAAATCCATGGGTTCCCCTAGACACCCATATCTCAATACCTTCCATGGCCATGCTGAGATCTAAACCATTTTCCATATTCAATAAAAAATCATTATATCACACCAGCTTCCATAAACCATTAAATTCAATTCAACCATGAACAATTGGACAAAAAGTCCAATGTTAATTAATGTGTGTAGAACACCATGCATTTCACCCTCATGAGTATTTGGATCATTAGTCCATTTTTAAAAACCCATTGGTATTTAGAGCATTAGTCCCAATCCCATAAAATAATATTTGCATGCAGGCTGGGTGTAGAACGCCATGTCTTGCAACCCGTGCGTATTTTCAGCATCAGTCCCTATATCACAACCTATTTAGAAATCATACATATATATATTTATTATTGGATTAGAACACCATGTCTACCTCCTTATAACTATCCATTAATTAATATAAATATTATGTAATAAAATATTTTAATTAATTCAAAAACTAATTAATAATTTAAAACTCCCCCAAAATAATTCTATAATTAATTAACCATTAAACATATCAATAGTGAATAATTCATTAACAATTAATTATTATTAACCATGAAATAATATACCAGATAATCAACTCAACTTTTAATTATCCCAATTTAATTACTGAAAACATTATAATTAATTTAGTAATCAAATATCATTTTTACCTTAGTAATCCAATCGATATTTTAAATACAATAAATCTATTATTTAACAAAACAATTAACTAATTACACATAAACATTAATTAATCCTCTAATTAATTAATCAACCAAACCAATAACATCCCAAAATTAATTTTCCAAAAAATTAATTATCTCAATCTTAATCACAACTCTGCATAATTAATTTCCCAAAATTAATTATTTAAATAAATTTACTTCAAAAGAAAGTAATTAATTCACCACTAATTACATTAATTCAGCCAAAATTTATTATCACATTAATTAATTTTAAAAATATTTTGTTTATCACATCATTTCCATTTAATTAAATCAAAATTAATTAACATGTCTCAATAATGAAAACATCCCTTAATTAATTCAAAAATTAATTGAAACTATTCCAAAGCCACATCATCCCATATTTAATTGAACTATCAAATATTCATAACATGGAATCCCCCAGTAATATATCAATATTAATTGAACGATATATAGAAATAGTAAAAAACAAGAAAATGTGATATTAAACTACCACAACTTTTTTGATTGAAGGTAGAACACATAGTTTTAGGAGTTTTTTATAAATAAATGATATTACTTATAAAAAATCACTTATTACATTTATAATTTTAAATCATTAAACATGTTAAATTCTCCTTATGAGGCATTAAATATAAGTACTTCACTACATTTAATTAATTTCTAATAAATTTGATTAAGAAGTTTATTAATTAATTTATAAAATTGTGGACTTGGAATGGGTCTTTACCTCAGGGAGGAAGAAATTCAATACACAGTAGCCTGAAATATAGTCACAACTAATCCACAATTCGTCTGCAGTCGCACACATTCAAACCTTCACAAAAACAAACAAACATACATATATATATTTGTGTGTTGCTTAAAAAATTATTAAAAATTCACCAAATAAATACTAAGATACCATAACCAGTGCAACAAGGTCTACATACCAACCGATATATAATAGGGACTCAGATATAACATCAGAAACCAAAAAATATGGTGAAAACCCAACAATGTGGTAAATTCTTACCTCTAAAACAATATTGAAAAACCGAATCATCCCATCCCTCCACACCTTTGGTGGTGGTTGCTAGAACATGGACTAGTGGCTCCCAAGAACCCCATTTCTAAACTTTAGAATCTAAGAATCAAGGAAACCCAATTAAATAAGAACAGTTTATTTTTATCCATGAAGAAAAGGTGAAATAAGAGTCAAATTTCCACTGCTAATCATGAAAAATATGAATAAAGACTAAACATGATTTGGTAGATAAGAATCATAAAGACATCAGAAGGATCCGAGTGTGCGAAGTGGAGCCGATAAGGGGGGCGTAGCGCGCCTCATATGGGTGTGGGTCCTGGAGTGTGGCACTTCTTCTTCAGTGCACCTCCTCATTCATTTTCTCTTAAACACCTTGTTAACACACTAATACACTAATATATGTAATATAATAATAATAACATTTATTATTCACATTTAATATAATGTTTCTAAATTAATTATCCTTTAAATAAATGATTCATATTTAATTCTTAAATCCCCCATTAATCATCCAAATAAATTATTTTAATGTTTATTTAATTAAATAAATACAATAATAAAAATAAAATACGTATTATTATTATTAATAAATCAATATTTTATTTAAATTAAATTAAAATATGTTTTAGAAAGCAGGTAACCATGCAGCTGACCCGCATGGTTTGAATAACCACATAATACATGATTACACCCAACTCATTATTTACATGTGTTTAAATATTTCCATTTTTTGATAACCACTAACTCCTCAATAACACATTATTTAATTAAATTCATTAACAAAATATAATTAAATAATCTTCCCATATCACTTTATTTTATTAAATTCTCTCAACATAATTTAATTAATTTTAAAACTCAAACTCAACATTGTTTAATTAATTCACCAACCAAGATTTAATTAAATAAAACCTCCACTTCTCAATGATTAATTAAATTCCTATTAATCATAAATATAATTAAATGAATCCCCCAACAACTCATTTATTTAAATAAATATCATCCTCATATAAAATATATGAAACCTCCATAATAATATTCATCATTATTATTATTATCTAATAAAACTATTCCTTGAAAAAAAATCACCACCACACATAATTTAATTACATTCCATTTAACTCAATTAAATTAAAAGAAGAAACTATTTCATAACAACGAATTAAATCCGTTATTCATTGGATATACTTAAAAACCATAAATCCATTATTATTATTCTTTATAATAATAATAATATCATCCATAATTAATAATAATAATTATAATCATAAAACCATAATAAAAATAATCACATTATTATTATTATTATTGGACCTTGGATAAAACCCAACACCTCTATTAAATAGAAATGATTATTTAGAATTATAAAAAAACATTATTTAATTAAACACATCTTCATTAAATCGAAAAATCCTCAACTAATTTTACATAACTATCACTCTACATTTAATGAAACATTTCTTTGAGATATCCAAAAGCAACATTAATTTCATATAATTGTTACACCCAAATAATCATGCAATTAAAATCGTTTAACATAAATATTACACCCCATTAATCACACATAAAAAATCTTTCATCATCCAAATAGTTTTTGACCCCATAATAATAGTAATAAAATTTATATTATTAAAAAATTCTTCAATTTATACACAAATATCATGTTTACTATTGTTTCAATAGAATAAATAAAGTATTAAACTTGGTTATCTAAACGGGTATGATCACAATGATGCACAGTTTTTGCAGATCCATTAATGTTAAATATTCTCGATACGTTGTTCCCAATTCATATTGAGACACCCATGAAAATTATAGGGTACTTGACCGCGTTGTCCAACGCGTCAAATTAGTTGTTTAATTTTGACTAGAATTTCTGCAGTATAGTAGCTACCCTAGGTCGTCTCTCGACGGAGCCTTAGATCATTAATTCTAAAATGTGGTTCTAATTATGAAATTAAAAAGGGAAATGAGGTTTTATAATACTTGGGTTTGATGATTAAAGATGACAATAGAAAATAGAAGCTATAAAACAAAGTAGAGATTAACAGAATTAATTAAGCGTGATCAACCCGGGGTACTCATATGATGTTTATCCTTCATCACATCATGATATAAGGTTATGATCTTTTAATCCCTTGTTTGTAACACCTAGAACTAGAATGTTACTGAGTTTATACTAGGATACCTCCTAGGGTTCTGTCAAAAACACACAATGATTCACCGGACACCGTCGATGATTGAATGAATTGTGTTTGACTTCATAACAACAACTCACCAAGGAAACACACGAAAAACTCGATGCACTGTCCAGATTTGTATGTTATTTCTTTGTGATACCATGACATAAATGTTCATGTCCTTGACAGTACTTGTGTGAGTTCAATTTACCAATATAAACCACACAAACACCGTAATTGAAAGGGGGAAAGAAAGTGGTGAACGGTGTGTGAAACATCACATGAATGGGTACCCCCAAACATGATCATATGAGTTGAGCATGACATACCAGTACATAACTCAATAAAATAAGTATAGAGGATGATGAAAAACAACACAACAATCTTGAATTTAAAAGATCATTCAAATATTACAAACATGAAGCTTGGTATGTACATCACATTCCTCCCCGGGTGATCACAAGGGGTTTAGAAACCCATGGGAGAGGAAGAAGAATAAGATGTTGAAGTAGCACTTCCCATAGCCTCCAGAACTGCTAGGGATTCTGAGAAGACTCCTTGGGGACTCAAAAATGGCATCACCTTGCCTCTTGGCCGAACATACAAATGAGGATCCCAAGGTGCCCTTTTATAGGAAATGTGGGAGGTGGTTTTGGGAACACAGATTTCATCAATCCAATTGCACGATGCGTTTTGGCCTTCAGACAGTCTTATCTCGCATTGGAGAAAATATAAACGTTGTAGCCCTACCTCTTTAATGTCTCCACCGAATGTTTGGCACCGTTTGGACAAATAAATCTCATGATATTGATAAAATACAGAACACCGCATTTGACTTGGTCCAAATTCGGTGGCATGGACAGATCAGTTCGGATGGGCCCCATACATGCCGAATCAGGATTGGGTTCTTTCATATGAAATGTAGTCTATTTAATTTTGGTCAGGCCCACAAAATTTCAGCCCATTTGGATGCGCGCATTTTGTGTACTATTCAATCCAGTGGATAGATGTCCATGGATCCATGCAATTTTGGCCCAGTTTTCTTTCACTTCATCAAGGGCCCTCCAAATCACCTCCACCTACATTGTAATTTTCAAAACAAGTATCATTTCCCTATTTAACAGTGATAAACAAAAAATTATTGAATAAAACATGAAGCAAAATTTGATAATATTTTTATAATTTTTAATACAAAATATGTTTAGCACAACGGTGTAAGGGTGAAAATGAAACAGTGAATCGTGGTACGATCAGTACTCAACCATGTAAATAAGCAAAAAATTTAAGTGTTCAAACACTCAGAATAATTTTTCGGAGCTCTGTTTAAAAACTAAAAATTTGATACAAAAAAAATAAAAACCGTTTTAATTTAATCCCGGTTAAAAAACATGGGACATTACAATCTACCAACACTAAAAATGTCTCTTCATAGAGAATTAATCTGGAACTACTACAATAACTTATGACCCACTAAGGCCGAGATGTTCCATTTTAACAAAGACGTTATGTATCCAAATGCCAAACATTACCCCTACCGTAACATAATTTTGAACGATAAATTCATTAAAACCTGATCCAAAGCTCATGGAATTGGACTATATATCTTAGGCCACTACAGGGAAATAATTAATGAAAACAGATTAATCTAGATCGGCTAATGGAAATTGGTTACACATTATTTAATGGTAAGACATTACGGTCTGAAAAACCACACTCACCCTTAAACTGCCAATGTGCCTTTTAAAATTATTAAATCACTAACTGCATGTACACTGAATTCCTTACCAGAGCTCTAGTGTCATATTTATGTCAAGCCCTCCAAAGGAAATTTAAAAAAATGTTCCCCAACTTTAATTAAGGCATAGTCCAAAGTAACCACACATCCCAAGGTCAACATAAATAACATTAAATCCTCAAGCCCAACAACAATTTAAACAATAGGAAATCATAAGACCGACTCTATCTTAGTGTCTCAATAATAATGTCAAGATTTGGGAAATTCTCATCTCATTAAAAAGATAGAACTTAAAGAAAACCAATGTCACTAAATTGATCAGTGGAACTAATACTAGAAAACTCTGTTAAAAAAACTCGGTGTCACCTTCTAACAAGTTTACCGAAATCGATGCGACACTTTCCACCTTAGGATTGTCCATGACATAGAAAAGAAATATTCATAGCTCACCAATGTTCTATTTGAAAACACCATATTTTATGTGTGTGACGTGCCAAAAACTTTGAACACCATGTCAAACATTGATCATAAAAGTCGTAACATAAACCTATTGGCGTGTCAAGACAATTGAGTCCCAAACTTTCTTCCTCAGTAGTGGCACAAACATAACTTAATTCCTAAAACATTGAAATAAATCTTACTACCATATGTTATCCCTTTTAAAAACATAAACATCGACCCTATCTGTTGGTCATGCAAAACTAAAATCAAAACATTCAAAATCCCCTTTTTCATTTTATGAATTCTTATTAATTCCATTAAACATTTTAACATTTTAATGAATTTCAAAAAACCCACAAGTAATTTTTCATTACTTGTCACATGGCTTTCAAAACAACCCCCTACAAAAATATATATTCTATAACAAACATCAACTTTAAACATTTGGAATTTAGTTTCATTGCATTTATATCAAGAAATTTGGCATCAAAATTCCTTTTACCAAAAAGGAGACATCCAAGGTTCCATTTATTTAATCTAGGTTCTTCAAAAAAAGCCAACAATAGTTCAATATAATAAAAACCAAGTAGTTTTACATTTATACCATTTTATAAACATACCTTCGTGATATGGTTCAGTCACATGGATATCCATGTACCATTGGATAAGGCACCCATACAACTTACTGCTGACATTTGGATCCAATTTAAGATATAAAATTATCATTTAACATTTTAAATGTTAGCATCCCTTTTTAATTGATTGAATAAATTGGTTACCCTTTTTGGTAGGTGTATTGTGCCCATACACATTACAAATGAAAATCAATTTCACTGTAATTGTAACCAAATAAATTTATCCAATGAAACCAATTATTTATCAGAAAGATAACATGTCACTACATATAGCTAACAAGAAGAAACATTTTGAAATCACTAAAACCAAATATATCAATGAAGAATGGCACATAATCAATCATGATAAATATATCACTGAATCATGATATCTAAAAATAAATCCTAAATACATACAATAAATGTAATATATTCAACGAAGACAATCCATATTAGCAAGATTCCTAATAATTAATCTTCATGAAAAGGCATATATTCCTAGAATTATAATCTCTAAGGGAATAATATTATTCACGTACTAAAACATCAATTCCATATTAGGACAGGTTAATTTTTTCAAGTTATTTATAATACATAAGCATCAGAAAATACAACAGTCACTCAAGGTGAAATCATATCAACTGTAATAGAGAACAACACGATCAATAATAAAATCCATGTGAACTAGGTCATTTCTCATATGTGGGGTTATCAGTCCCAAGAATGGCTATTATCCCAATAACAGAAAAAAATCCTAGATTACTTTCTATCAACCTAAAAACATTAGAGCAATGGAAATGAACCCATTGATACCACTTTTTAACATCCCAAAAGGCTCACCCATGAACCGGTGGCTAAACCGATCACCACAAGACCTCAATCATGTATCCACATATGCCAGAGGCTACTGACGTGCAGAGAGGGTATAAGGATAGTCAGTGGAGACCCTATACCCTCTTATCAGAGTAAAATATTTAGGGAAAATTATCAAATTGTTGGAATAGTGGTAATAACGATAATGGAGGGAAGAAATAATATCATAAGTATTGTATAGAATAAAACATCCAAATCCAATGTTATAAAATTCATGCATGTTATGATGGTAAAAATTTTAAAGTGGTAATAAATACATCATGATTTATATATGAATGATGAAATAAATAAAATTTCGACTCAAGCACTGAGGGCTATCTCCTCAATCATCCTGAGCTTCTGCTTGGTCCACCTCTCATATCTCCCAAGTACATGGAAATTGAAAAATCCTAAAAACAAATAGAATCTACTAGAGTACCCCAGTGTAATGTGTGTCTGATTAGTGTATGAGATATAGATCTTAGTAGGCTAGGACCACTGGTGTCCAACACAAATCTAGAGAATCAATAAATAATTTATATAGTGTGTAGGAATTCATAAATAAAGTATGTTGTACAATGTAACCATATACCCGATACCTACTTCATCCCTCAGATGATGTTTGAAATTGCATTATACATTTTTCATGCATAAAAAATAGTCATCATGCATTATTTTTAATTATCAAATATATAATCCTCATTAAATGATATTCATTATTTAACAGCATAAATAATTGGGTTCTTCTAGATGACAATATATAAATACATGCCTTAGTATTGTGTGGATTTGAACAATTTTCCATATTCAATAACAAATCCTTACATCACATTAGTGTTATATAACAATTTAATCAAGTTCATCTATGACCAATTGGACACACAATCCAACGTTCATTAATGGGTTTAAAATGGCATGTCCATCAACCTCATGAGTATTTGGAGCATCTATCATTGTGTCACAACCCAGATGTATTTGAATCATTATTACCTATCAGTTAAAAGAATATTTTCACGTAATCTCGTTGTTGAATTCCATGTCTTTATTCCCATGGGTATTTGTAGAAGTAGTCCCTGTCTCACAAACTGTTTATCAAGCATACATATATATTTATAATTTGGGTAGAACACGATGTCTATCACCCTCAAATCCATCGATTAATTAATAAATAAATTAATGATTTAAATCCGTTAATTAATTCTATAACTAATTAACAACATAAACCTCCCATCAATTAATTCATCAATAAATAAACCAATCAACATCTCAATAGTTAATAATTAATTTATAGATAATTATTCATAAAAACAAGCACGTCAACTAGATAATTAAATCATCATTTAATTATCCCAATTTTTTTATCAAAAAAGATGATAATTAATTTACAAATCAATTATCCTTATTCCCTTAGTAATCCAATTGATGAGTAAAATATAAAAAAACTATTAGTTACCGCAAAAATTAAATAAGTACACATTACCATTAGTTTATCCATCAATTAATTAATCTAAAAAACAAATCACATCCCATTATTATTTTTCAATAAAATTAATTTTATAAATATTAATATCAAATATCCATAATTAGTTTCCCAAAAATTATTTATATAAACAAATAACTAAAAAATCACATAATTAATTCACCATTAATTACATTAATTTTTCTTGAATGACTTATCACATTAATTAATTTTTAAGAATGATAGTTTATCACATCGTTTATATTTAATTAATTCACAATTAATTAAGATGTTTCAAAAAGGTCAACATCCCTTAATTAATTCAATAATTAATTAACACTATTGAAGTTCCTCATCATCCCCTAATTAATTCAATTATCAAATATTAATTCCATGGTATTAACCAGTCATATAGCATTATTAATGTAAAGATATATTGAAAACAGAAACACAATGAAAAAATGATATAACACTGCCACTACATTTTTGATTGAAGGCATCACATCTCTTTTGAGGGGTTTTATTACAAAAAACAGGATATTACTTAACAAACAAATCACTTATGACATTCAACATTTTAAATCATTTAACATGCTAAATTAAAATTTAGAGGCATTTAATATAAATACTTCTCTACATGGATATATTTTTTAATATTTGTGAAATAAGAAATTTTATTAAAGCGTTTATAAAACTGAGGGCATCGAAACAAACCCTACCTCAATGTGGAAATAATTCAATACTCAGCAGCACGAAATACAGTGGGAACCAATCCACAACTGGTCTGCAGTCACATGCACACACACCTTCAAACACGCACACACTTATATATATATGTGTGTGAGTTCATTTTTTACAATAGTGAATAAAAATTTAACAAATAAAAATTATGAGAACATAGCCAATGCATCATGGTCTATTCACCTACAACTATATACTATGTACTCTAAAAAAATTTCAGGCTCTAAATTTGGTGGTGAAAAACCAACAACGGTATAAATTATTTCCTCTGAAATAATTTTAATGAACTGAATCAGCATGAACCACCTCCCCTTTACCGATGGTTGCTGGAACGCGGACCAATGGGTACTATGAACCCTGTTGCACCACCTTAGAATTTAAGAAACATGTAAATAAAATTAACCATGAGCCTTATGGTTTTTGTAGAAAAACAATGTCGAGAGAGGAGTCAAATCAATGATGTGAATAAAAAAATATGTTTAAGGACTCGCCTTAATGAGGTGGAAAAGACTCGTGAAGACACTGGAAGGATCTGAGCATGCAGAGAGGACCTGTTAGGGGGGGAGGGGTAGTGTGACTTATAGGGGTTGGGGGCCTACTGCCTGCCGCTGCTCCTGCAGTGTGCCTACTCCTTTATTCTCATTCATTCAACTTGTTAACACCCTAATAAACTAATAGATATAATAATAATAATAATAAATTTATTATTATAATTTAATATAACTTTTATGCCTTAATTAACCTTAAAATAAATGTTATATAATTAATTTTGAATTCCCCCATTCATCGTCCAATTAAATTGTTGTAACTTTTATATAATAACATAAATACAATAATAATAATAAAATATTTATTATTATTATTAAATGTTTAATTTATTTAAATTAAATAAAAACTTATTTTTAAAACTACATAACTGCCTAGCTGACCCACACCAGATGACTAACCATGCGTAGCCTGATAACACCCAACTCATCATTTACATGTCTTTTAATATTACCCTTCATTTAAAACCACTCCTCATAAACACATTATTTAATTGAATTCATTCACAAAATTTAATTAATTAAATTCCCTACTTCTGGTCATTTAATTAAATTGTCTCAAAACAGTATAATTAAATTAGAAACTCCAACTCATCGTTATTTATTTAAATCTACCATCAATAATTAATTAAATAAAAGATCAGCTTCGCAATGATTAATTGGATTTCTTTTGACCTTGAATTTAATTAAACAAAATCCCCAACTACCCATTTAATTAAATTCATTTCAACCTCAAATTATATAAATGAAACTAACATAATAATAACCATCATTATTATAATCATCTAATAAAACAATACTCTAAACAACCCAAAAATCTTCAATACATATCATTTAATAAAATTCTATTTACCTAAATTTAAAGATATGAAACCACTATTACACAATAAATATATAAACCCCCTTTTCCTTGGATTTAATTTTAAAAAACCTAGAATTCATTATTATAATTCTTTATAATAAAAAACAATAATTAATAAATATTATTATAATAATAAACCATAATAATAATAACTAAATTATTATTTTTACTCATCCTTCGATAAAACACAACACCTCAATTGAATAAAAAGCACTCATTTATTAATTATTAGAATCTTTATTTCATTAAATGCATCTTTATTAAAACTGAAACTACACAATTAATTTCACATAACTATAGCTACTCTTTTAATAAAATATTTTGTTGAGATACCCTAGATCCCGACTAATTTCACGCAAATTTTACACCCCATTAATCAAGAAATTAAATTCATTTAACATAAATGTTACACCCCATTAATCGTGAAACTATAATCTTTTAACGTCCAAATAATTTCTGACACAATAGTAATATTAAAAAAATTATTATTATCATCATATTCTTCTATTTAAACACAAATCTCTCATTTAATATAGTTTAATTAAAATAAAAAAATATATTAAACTGGGTGAACTGCAACGTTTTTACTGTAACCATGCACAGCCCGTGAGATTCATATAAAGTTGTATTTTATAGATCATGTTCTTCTAATACATATTGTGACACCCATTAAAATTTTTAGGAACTCAACCAAGTCCAAAAAAACATATTTAAGTGTTCCAACACTCGGAATAATGTTTCGGAGCTCAGTTTAAAAATTGGCCAGTCAATACAAGGAAAAAAATCTGAGACCCTGCATCATTTAAATCGGGTAAAAATACATGGGACTTTACATAAAAAGAAATGGAAGAATATATTAATGGTTTTATGATAAATATATTTATGGAATTCTTGGATACATTGGAAAATTAAATACAAAAAAAATTATATTAATTTTCTAATGATGACGAATTCAAAAAATAAAAATTCCCTTGGAAAATTATTCCTGATGAATTCTAGATAAAGATAAAACATTGGTAATATGGGGTGATTGAAGGAATTAGATAGTGAGACATGTTGTAACTATGATTTTCATCTAGATATTTCTTGAAAATGATCACTAGTATTTCAATTATATAATTTACAATAAGAAAATAATTTTTTATTACCATTATATAGTGAATATTGTTATGATGTTTGAGAGAAATAATATTAGATGATGTGAATAAATTAATATTATTAATAGATATTTAACAAATCTACATGATTTAAAATGTTTTAAAGTTATAATGTTGAATAAAATTTATAATCCAGGGGATGATTTTTTTATAAATTGCATCATAAAAACGACTACTATCAAAGGGAGTTGACACCCTTTTATGAGATTGTGAATCATATAAAATTATCCAAGTAATTTCAACTGATATAGTTTTTTAAAGACATGTGACATAATATTATAGAGTAATTAGAGGGAGTAATAAGTAATATTCATAAAAAAGGAGTATAGAGGACCACCATGATTACAATAGATAGAAAATATGGTACGAAAATTTTTTAATCCCAAAATAAAGTAACCAGTATTAATATTTTGAGTCTATCAGATAGGGGAATCCTAAAAAAAATACTGATATTTTCATCTGACTCTGTATTAACAAAAATATGATAACATATGATTCTATTTTGGATAATGGTTATATAAAATTTATAATATTTTTTGTAAATTAACACATTTTGATGTTGATAAGTTAGATATTCCACCACAATTTAATCACAAAAACTACCATAATTGTTGTAGTGTTTTAAATATTTTTAATGGGATAATTGAAATTATCACATTTTTTTTGAGGATAAATGAATCCAACATTTAGGGTGTATGAAATGGGTAAATCATAATGTAAATCCAAAAATATATTGATATTTTGGGTAACTAATTTCAAATTTATGATATCTATTCACCCAATACTTCTAAAGAAATGATTCTTGTGTAAATTGGAATAGGTGTGCAAAGATGATGTTCCTCACATTGGTAGTCTATGTATGAAATTGAATATTTCTTAATAATTTATATGTTTTTAAAATATTTCAAAGACAACACTAGGGAATAATTATATATTGGAATGAAAATAAAATAGTGATGTTCAATAAAAATATGTACCAGACATAGAGGAACTGGTCGAATAATTTCTATTCAAAATCAATAAATATGTATTAGATGTGGACGAATATATCAAATGATAGTGAATAAGAAGGGATTAAATAAACTATAAATACTATAATATGTATCAAAATTATTTTATCAAATTAACATTATTGGATTTATAGTATCATAAATAGAATGTTCAGATAAACAAGGAACACATATATATTTCATAAATCAGATTATTGGGGTTCAAATGAAGGAATATGATAAGAAAATAGAATATATTTTTTCTATGTAGTTGATGAAGATTAAATGAATAATAATATTATAACGACCCAAACATTCATTAAGGGAAATACCCCTTTTATCTAATTAAATGTCTTTTTATATAAATTGTTTATATAATATGTCAACTTATTTGACTTTATTTTAAGAATTGTTACTGTTTCTAATATATCCATTTAATAGTGATCACATGATTAGTATAAATATAGGGCTTTAACAATCTAATTTACTCAGACAAAGGAAGAAGTGACCTCATCCAGTATAATTGCAACATACTAAGCCCATTTGTTGGAGCCTTGAAAAGAGGTGGCGTCATTGGTCTTCTCTCTTGACCAAGACCATGCAGAGCTTCAACATGTCACGATTGAATGGAATCTCCTATGAGAATTGGAAATTGAGAGAGATCCCCACACGTGCAATGTTATCTGAGCCACCCCAAAAGTCAGTCACTCTTTCACACCATACCAATAGGTCTTATGCAGATATTTTAAGTGGTTATGTAAAAAATCCCTTGTACTATGGTTATTTACTTTCGTTTTTATATAATAATCAATATACTTTCATTTTATTATTGTTACCTTGTAAATAGTTTTTAAAGAAAAAATAGTATTTTTAGTTAATGTTCAACTAAGAAATCAATTTTATTGAATTAATTGATTTTTTAATTAAATAAGATTTTTATAAAATATTATAATTATTATTAAATTAATTTTTATTATATATAAATGATGTTATAATTTTATGAATGCAATCATAATTTTTAACAGGGTTTGAAAGCCATTTTTATCAAAACCCTTGAATTTTTTATAAATGTTTGTTTTTATATTAAAAGAAAAAATTACAATATTTAGAAAATTATTTAAATAAAATTAATATTATTTCTGGAATCAGGACGTCGAAATTATCCAATGGTGAATTTTTCATAATTTTCTGAGACAATAAAATTTTTGGGTAAAAATAAAATACCGTTTAAATATATAATGTGTTTTATGACATCATAAGAACCAAATAGTGATGTAATAAAATACCATAAACCTTATGTTCGGCCAATATATGACTTTACATTAAAATAATGTGATTTTGTGTTTGTTTGATTTAATTTACAAAGCATTAGTGGACCCTTCAAGACTTATTAATAATTTCTCATTTTAATATTGATTTCCTTGAAGGTGTAACTCACCACCACATAAGAAACACCATTATTTTAAGAAGGTTGGAATTTTAACTTATAAAATATTTTATTCCACTTCACTTTTCTAAAAACCATTGGCAAAAACCATGGGATGGTTTGGGGTTTGGATTCGTTTAATGTGAGGGTCCCGAACCTAAATAATAAAGAATTTCCTCACCTTTCCAATATAAACCCACCAATGCTCCCACTTCATCCACACTCAAATCCTTTTGAGTTCATCCATACTCTTCCATCCTTTTTCTAGTATCTTTACAAGGTTCCCCAAGCTCCCAAGAAGCCTATATCAAGCCTCTCTCAAACCTCTGGAAGCATACTTCCAAGTATGTGTTTTTCTTCCTTACTCAATTTTGTCCGATATTCTTTAAATTGTTATCCAATTTTAATTTAAATTATAAATATTGGGGTATGGTTTAGGAACTCCCCCATACAGCCCACGTTTTGTTTTAATAATAGGAGAATCCATTATCTCTCATTATATTCCTCCCATGTACACCTATTACAATGCCAAAATTCTGAAAGGAATTTATCTCTCCTCATTAAAATTCAAGAAATTATTTTGTATCATCAATTTAAATTCCATTAAATTTGATAGAAAATGTATCTATATGACCCCCTTACTATCCATGTAATGTAAATATGATGATACACCCATTTATCTCTCATTAACCATTTCTATGAGTTCTTATGTCACCTCGTTATGTTGCCAAAATTGCACTGCACTTTTCCAAGCCAAAGTCATTGTGTAGTGAATACCATGCCCATTTCTCTATCAAGGGTTTTCACCTTTTTGTACATTTACATATTTCTTAAAGAGTTCCATGTATGTATTCCACATTCTTTTATCATGGAATAAAATAATATGTTGAATGATTAAATGTTTTATGATCCATGTGGCACACTTATGTAGGAAATGAAATGTTTAAGAAGGGTGTGCCCTAATAGCACTCAAATGCATTGTGTAAAGTATGGTATCATGATACGTTATGTGAAATGGTTGTGGAATCATGCTAATTCATGTTCAATGAGGTTTTACTCATTCTTAAAGTGCAATTATTATTTACTCATGCTCCATGTGCAATGATCCTTGGCTCATGCTAATTCTTTGTTAAGTGTTGTTTCCACATTTCCATGTTATGATTATCATGATTTATCATGCCTTTTATGTTTATTCTCTTATTGTGCTCTATTGATTTTTCTATTGTCTAAAAATTATTGTATTCCTCATGTTATTCCCGGATTATTACCTTACTGTTCTTTATAGATCACCATTTTTTTATGCATGTACTCAGGTTATCCCATGAAATTCTATGTATGAGAGAATGTAGTGGTCATGTAAAGGATGTATTCAATAAAGATTTTTTTCATGTTTTAATTGGTAATGTAATGATCCTGACACCCGAATACACTATACATCTTGATCATCTATGTTGAATCATGTAATGTTTATGTAATAAATTATGTTTAATTGTGTAATAAAAGAGATGTATAGTTATAGTTGATATCAGAGGACTGGTTTAATTATTTTTGGGAATAGGATTAGAAAACACGACTAAATCCTTAGAGATAAAAATATGTATAATAAAAACATTACTATGTGTTGGTGAGTATTTATTAAGTGGTTAATCAAGAAAATACATCAATGTATGGATATGAGCAGGTAGAGGAGACTTTGGAACTGATGTATCCTATGGGTAAAACCCAAAAACACTGCTTTGAGCTAGAATCAAATTGGAACTTCTGCATGACAATGGGCTTTGATGCACTCTTGGTTACGAGACACCTGTGTGATGTTCTTTTCTAAATTCACAAGCTTTGTATGAACCATTATTAAGGGGAAAAAATTCCATAAGAATATATGATAGAAAATATATCATGGATAACATAGAATAAATCCAATAGAATCATATGATAAATAAATAAAAGTTATTTACAAGTCATTAGTTTTGTCCTTGTATTACCCATTATGTGTTACCGCTAACATTCCTTTAATTCCAGCCAATGGCAGGTAAAAGGTGGACTCATGCTAACAACTGATGTGAAGATCAATTTAATGACTGTACTAATTAGATGCCCAAATAAAGGTTGACCGCTTCTTTGGTCTGCTGAAACCTATCATTCAGAAAGCACTGGTGATCCGTGACATCGACAGCTATGAGGAAATTTTTTGATTTGCCCTCAATGTCAATATAGAGATCAGATAATCTTAAGGGTATCATGGGGATAAGAAGTGTAAGGTGGACATAAATAATGGCAGTCCGATGGATAAATCATATGGTATTGAGAAGATCCAACACCCCACATTCCAAAGGGGAGGAAATAAGCACCCTAGAAACTCCCTGAAGGGGATGAGGAAATACTTTAGGTGTGGAAGAGAAGGGCACCTAGATGTTAACTGTCAGTAAGAAAGACCCAAGGTTGCAACATAGGAGATGAAAAATCCCATAGAACCACAATAAATGGTAAATTTCTACAACTACAAAAAACCAGGGCATCATCTAAATTAGTTTCCCTTGTCAGGGGTCTTTGGAGGCCACCTACCACCTCCAAGGTAGCAATGGAGTGATTTTTACATCACTACTACCGAAGTGAACCCCGACAATGTTGTGGTGATAGTTACACTATTTATTTATTCAATAATAGAAAACATACATTCTGATTCAGGTTCTAAGAATTCTTTTATATCTTCAATGTTTAGTAGAACAATCCCAGCACCACCAAAAATTAGGGAAGAGACGATGTCGGTTAGTACGTCAAATTGGGAATCATTGTGTCCCATGAATATAACTCCTCCCTTGTCATAATCTGTGGATTTAACTTTCTAGAGAACCTCATACTCCCTCTGGTGGAATTTTATACAATCCTTGGTATGGATTGGATTTCCTTATATAGAGCCAACATAAATTTCTATGAGAGGGAAATAACTCTCCATGTGAATAATCGACCCATGATTCATTACAAGTGAGAGGAGGAAGATGAACCTTCTTTATCTCCATCATCTTGAGAATGTATATTACTACCCCTTGAGAAAACGTATCTAGATCAGATGATTGAGTCTAAGGAGGCAACTATCCTTGAAGACATTCCTATTGTGAGGAAATTTTCTGAAGTGTTTCCTACGTAATTTCTGGGTCTTCCTCCTAGAAGAGATGTTTAATTATCAATTGATCTTAAAACATGGGCATTTCAAATATCCAAGACTCTATATAGAATGGATGTTGTGGAGAATGAGGAGCAGAAGAAAGAACTACAGGAGAATCTGGATAAATGATTTATACACCAAAGTGCTTCACCATGGGGTCCACCATTCCTCTATGTCAAGAAGAAGGATGGGTCAATTCGCATTTGCATCGATTATCATGAGCTTAACAAAACCATGATAAAGAATAAGTATCCTCTCTAATGAATTGATGACGTGTTCGATCATATATGTGAATGAAAGTACTTATCCAAGGTGTATTTTTGGTCGGGATATTATCAAGTAAGGGTGAAGAATGGAGATATCCCCAAAACTGCATTTTTTATAAGATACGGGCATTATGAATTCATATTAATTCCTTTCAGACTCACTAATACTACAATAATCCTCATTGACATGATTAATAGAGTCTTTTGATATTACCTTGACAAATTTTTGGTAGTCTTTATAAATGATATTCAGATATAATAAAAACCCAAAAAGGATCACAATGGGCATCTAAGAACTATACTAGAGGCCTTACTGAAGGAGAAGATCTATACAAAGTACTGCAAGTGTGAGTTCATGTTGAAGGAGGTCTCATTCATGGGCCATATCATCACAAACAATGTGATATCTGTGGATCCCTCCAAAACAGATGTAGTTGAGGGATGACTGAGGCCATCATATCAGTAATGGATATCTGTAGTTTTTTGGGATTAGATGGAAATTATCGACGATTTGTGAGAAATTTATCATGATTTTCCAACCGTCTAACAAATCTAAATAGGAATGGAGTAATGTTTTCTTGCAGTGATGAATGCGAATAATGCTTCAAGGAGTTAAAAAAGAGGCTTATCACTATGCTCGTGCTCACTTTACCCACAAGTGGATAACTTTTTGTGGTATTCAGTGATGCTTTAATGAAGGGTCTAGGATGTGTGTTGATGCAATATGACAAAGTCAATTTTAATCTTCAAGGAAATTGAAATTTCATGAACAGAACTATCCAACACATGAACTTGAGTTGGCTGTAGTGACCTTCACTTTGAAGATTTTGTGACATTATCTCATTGGGAGTAGTGTGAAATATATATGGACTACAAAAGGCTCAATTTTATATTAACATGAAAAGACATGAACATTCTCCAATGAAGATGGTAAGAGCTGATCAATGTATATGACTGATCAATCCATTACCACCCTAGGAAAGTGAACAAGGTGGCAGATGCCCAATGTAGAAAGGACCAAGTGATTCTATCCTTGATGATAATTGAAAAGGATCCAATATTCTTAGATCTTATGAAGATATACATGGGAATCATAAAGAATGGAACACCATCAATAATTTCACAAAATATTACTCAACCGTCACTTTTGTAATGGATAAAGAATGCTCAAAATAATGATGTGGGAATTAAAGAAAATGTTGAAGCTATCAGAAAATGTAAATCCTTAGAGTTCAATGTTAATGAATAAGGAATTTTCAGATTTGGGAAAATACTATGTTTTCCATCATGTATGGAGATGAAGATAGAACTTTTGGATGATGAACATAGTTCAAATTTCTCTATTCACCTAGGAAACACAATGATGTATTGAGATCTCTGAGGGAATTATTGGTGGGATAATATGATGAAGGAGATCACTGAATATACATCAAGGAGCCTGGTGTGTCAGAAAGTGATGTAAGATAGGTAGAAGTCTAAGGGGATGATGCAACCATTGCCCATACCCGAATGGAAATGGGAAAACATCAACATAGACTTTCTCACCAGACTACTGAAGACATCAAAATGCAAAAATGCACTCTAGGTAGTTGTGGATCGTCAAAAAATGGCTACTAACTTCATTCATATTCAGGAGGATTTCTCATTGGATCAACATGAACGGATATATATCAGGGTAGTGGTAAGGTTGCATGGATTACCACAATATATTGTGTCTGATCGAGACCCAATATTCTCCTCAATGTTTTGGAAGAGTACTCAACATGCTCTGAATACTGAACTGAACTTCAGTATGACATATCATCCTCAAACTGAGGGCCAATCCGAGTAGACTGTCCAAACACTTGAGGACATGATGAGAGCATGATCAATATACTTTGAAGGAGGTTGTGATAAACATCTTCCTCTAGTTGCGTTCTCTTATAATAACTGTTTACACTCGATCATCCAAATGGAAACATATGAATCCCTTTATGGGAAAAGGTGAAGAACGCCGGCGTGTTGGGATTAGGTTAGTCAGCCTAAGCTTCTTGGACCAAAAATGGTTGATGAAATGGTGGAGAAGGTGAAAAAATTTCAGCATCATATCAAGGCAGCCCGTAGTCGACGTAATAGTTATGCAGATAACCATCGATGAGACCTTGAGTATAAAATTAGAGACATGGTATTTCTATGAATATATCTCTGGAAGAAGGTCATGAGGTTTGTAATGAATGGGATGTTATGTCCAATGTATATCAACCCCTTCAATATTTTTGGTCGGGTCAGGGTTGAGGTCTATCGACTATTACTTCCACCTACCATGGCCAAAGTACATGATTTATTTCGTGTATCCCTCTTAAGGGAGTATATAACAGACCCTTCACAAGTACTCTCTTCATAGGTGGTACAATTATAAGATGATCGTTCTCATGAGGAGCAACCAGTGAAGATCTTAGATCATAGAGAAAAATTTCTATAAAATATGACAATGCCCCACATCAAGGTGTTGTGAAAAAACCACAAGTTTGGCGAAGTGATGTGAGAATCAGAAGAAATTTTAATGTAGAGTTACCCACATCTATTTTAGTGTGAGAATAGGAAATTTCTATTGAGAAATTTCTTAAATGGGGAAGATTGTAATGACCCAAACATTCATTAATGGAAATCCCTCGTGATCAAATTAAATGCCTCTTTAAGTAAAATGATTATATAAAAAGTCAAGTTATTTGATTTTATTTTAATAATTGTGATCACTTATAATATAGCCATTGAACAGTGATAATATGATTAGTATAAATATTGGGATTTGACAATCTTATTTACTCAGAAAAAGTAAGCGGAGACCTCACCCAGTAGAATTGCTCCATAGGAAGCCCATTTGTTAGAGCTCGGAAAAGAGGTGGCGTTATTGGGTTTTCTGTTGACCAAGCCCAAGATGAGGTTCAACATGTCATGCTTGAACAGAACCACCTATGAGATAAGTGGAAGTAGATAGAGATCACCATGTGTGCAATGTTATCTAAGCCACCCAAAGAGTCTGTCACCATCGTGCACCTTACCCTTAGGTCTTATACGATTGTTTTAAAGGGATATGTAACAAAACCCTAGTATTATGGTTATGTACATTATTTTTATATATAATAATTAATATACTTTCATTTTATTATTGTTACCTTGTAAATTGTTTTTAAAGAACAAATAAAATTTTTAGTTAATGTTCAACTAAGAAATATATTTTGATGAATTAATGGATTTTTGAATTAAATAACATTTTAATAAATTTTTTTATTATTATAAAATTAATTTTTATTAATTATAAATTCCCGTATAATTTTTTTAATGCAATTGTAATTTTTATTAAGGTTTGGAAGCTATATTTTTCAAAACCCATGAATTGTTGATAAATGTTAGTTTTTATTTTAAAAGTGAAAATTAACATATTTAGAAATTTATTTTTAAAAATGAATATTATTTATGGAATCAAGTCGTTGAAATAACTAGCAATGAATTTTTCATAATTTTCTGAGACAGTCAATGCTTTGGGTAAAATTTAAATACTGTTTCAATATATGATGTGTTTTATGACATCATAATTACCCAATAGTGATTTAATAAAATAATATAAACCATATTTTAAGAAATCTATATGTTTTAACATTAAAATAATGTTATTTTGGGTTTGTTTTTTTATTTTATGAAGACTTAGTGGACCCTTCAAGACTTATTAAACATTTTTTCTTTTAAAATTGTTTTCATTGTGAGTGTGACTCACCTCCATATAAGAAACACCATTATTTTATGAATTTAGACTTTGTATATATAAAATATTGCTTTCCACTTCCCTTTTCCAAAATCCATGGGAAAAAACCATGGGCTGGTTTGTGGATTGGATTAGTTTAATGTGAGGGTCCCAAACCTAAATAATAAATAATTCCCTCACCTTTACTATATAAACCCACCCAAGAACCCACTTAATCTTCTCTCAAAGCCTTTAGACTTCATCCAAACTCTGTCCAATAATCTCTAGAATACTCCCAAGGTTCTCCAATCTTCAAAGAATCCTCTCTCAAGCCTTTGAAAACATACTTACATGTAAGGGTTTTTCTTCATTTCCCATTTTTTCCAATATTATTTAAATTGTTATGCCCCATTAATTTAAAATTATAAATGTTGTGGTATGGTTTTTCACCTCACAAATTATTCCCTCTTTATGCTTGAATAATGGGAGACCCCTTTCTCACTAATTAAATGCCTCCTATATACAATTGTTACTATGCCGAAATTTCGAAAGGAATTTCTCTCTACTCACTTACATTCAAGCAGTTGTTTTGAATCATGAATCTATATTTCATTACATTAGTTGGGAAATGTATCTATATGACCCCCATACTGACTAGGTAAGGTAAATATGATGATACACCCCTTTGTCTCCCATCAACCAGTTTATTGAGTTCTTATGTCCCCTCGTTATGTGGATGAAACTGCACTGCGCTTTTATAAGCCAAAGTCATTGTGTATTGAACACCATTCCCATTTTTCTATCAAGGGAATTAACCATTATATAAATTTACTTATTTTTTAAAGGGTTTCATGTATTTATTCCCCATTCGTTTATTGTGGAATAAAAGATTATGTTGAATGATTCGATGTTTTATGATCAATGTGGATCACATATGCATGAAATGAAATGATTATGAGGGGTGCACCCTAATTGAACTCCAATGCATTGGGTAAAGTATAGAATCATGATACGTCATGTGCAATTGGTTTTTACTAATGCTAATTCACGTGCAACTAGGTTTTACTAGTGCTTCATATAAAAAGAGGATTTACTCATGCTCCATGTGCAATGAGCCTTAGCTCATGGTAATTCCATGATAAGTGTTGTTGAAACATATCCATGTTATGATTATCATTAATTTTCATGACATTATGTTCATGCTTCTCTTTTTCTCTATTGATATTCCTATTTTCAAATATGTATTTATTCCCCATGTAATTCCATGATTATTCCTTTACTGGGATTTATTGCTTCCCCTTTTTATACATTTCCTCAGGTTATCACATGCAATGCTAAGTACGAGGGAATGTAGTGGTCATAAAAAATATGTTTTCAATAAATATGTTGTGCTCCGGTTGTTTATTATTTCACTATTCTACTATTTAATTGTCGGATATGTACTGCTTCTGCTATTATATTTTTTTTTCTATTCAACTGTGTTACTCTTCCAATGAGGGAAATGTTTACCCACTATGACACCCAAGGCCCTCACTACAAGTCGAAATCATCTGGCGTTCAGGGAAATGTTCTTGAGGTCATGTAAACAACCGGGTACGGGGTGCCTCTGGATGGCTTTCAGAACTAGGATGTTACAAAGTGGTATCAGAGAAATTTTTATCCCTTGAATTACTTTCTGGAGCCTTTATGTATCACCTGATATTTTTATGAGAAATATTTTGTTATAATCAAAGAAATATCTCACTACACACAACACTAGCTTGGCTTTCTTTACATGCAATCGCGAACTTCCTCGATAGCTTGCGTTGTACGCAATACCGATTTTTAGTAAACAACGATATGCTATTAAAATATTATTAAAACTAGTAGTTATGAATAGTAAAACCCAATTTTTGAAATTTTATAAATTTTATCATACAAAATTGAATTCATTTTTGTATTCAGAATATTGAAATTATCCTACGGTGAATTTTTGGTATTTTTCTGAAAACATTCAATTTATGATGAATAGTGAAAATACTGGGTTACTATTTAAAAACCGACTTTTTATTTAAGTAATTATTTATTTTATTTAAATTTATTTTAGGTCAAAATTGAAATATAATACCAATATAAGTTCAATGTAATTCATTTGAGTCATTTTACAATAATTTTAGATATATAAAAATATTATTGAACTTTTCACCGTCTTTTACCCACCTCCTAAGAGAATTTGAAAATTTACATAAAACATAATTTTACCGCTTCTATGAGTGGAATTTTGAAAATCCAAGAGACACGATTAATATCAAGGAGAATAATGTGGTTCAATAAGATAAAAATAATTTTTGGTGAGTAGTAACTTTTTACTTTTTTTACCACAGTTAAAAGTAAATAGGGTAATTAATGGTAAAAATGGTATTATAATTACCCTAACACATGTCCGAATTATTTTGGATAATTTAATATCGACCAAAAACAACCTTAGGAATAAAATATGTCCATTTTGGTACAAATGGATTAGTTTAGGACATTTATTATTATTTTATTTAAAGAATTGTTTAAATAGTTAAAATCAAAGTTTAATAACTAAAACATTTTTAATATAGAGTTATACATAATATAAATTAGAAAATAAATATTCATTAGAAATATAAAACTATTTCCTACATAATGGTAGTTTATTTCTAATTTTTATACTTTAAATAATTTAATTTATTTATGACATAATGATGATGATGTAATTACCTTATTAAGGAAATATTAACATAATTGATATTATAAATACCGAAATAAATGTAATTTGAGACTTTTTATGAATTATACTAATTTTATAGGTTACTATGGAAAGATAATATTTATTAACGTAACTTTTTTTGAACTAATAATGCTTTTATGAATTTCAATATAATCAATTACCAAATAGTGTCAAAAAGGACATAAAATAGTTTACAAAAAACATATTATATTATTAATTGTTATTTTATTACTAAAAATATAAGGATCGGCCAAATGACTTAGATACGGTTATATATATTAATATTGAACAACATGAGGTTTTTTTGTCTTTTTATAGTATGTTTATTAACCATATAGTGTAAGAAGACAAGAAGACATGGTAAAAATAAAATTATTTAACTTAAAGTTAAATCTAAATGATAAGGTTAAAATAGTAACCTAAACATGTCTAAAATATATTGGTTGAGAGTATATTGACCATCCACACCTTATATTCTAAATAAATCAATTTGGAGCTATTAAAAACCTAATATGTCTTTATAATAAAATAATATGTTAAGTTTTTCCTAAAGTCCCCTCTCCTCCCTTCTAAAAAGGCACCTCCTTCCTCTCCTCCTCACACCACATTGAGCCTTAAATCTCCACCAAACCCTTCAAATTTCTCTTCTACACTTCCCTAGAAACATCCTAGAGGTACTGGTCTTCTTCAAATACCATCTTTAGTGCCCTAAGAAGAGGTTAAGAAGAGGCGCTTCAACGAAAAGACAATGTCTGTTACCGATTCTTTTAACATTATTTTTTCTTCTACTTCCTCTTATTTGGTTGTTTCATTATGATGTAATAACAGCAGTATCACTCATATACTTATATGTTACTATAAATATGAAGCAACCCTATTTCACCTTCTATCCATCCTATGGAAAACGAAATCACCACGAGTGCATACGTACGGAATACCGTCTCCACGCCATGGTGTAATCTGTTTTCCACCACCACCTTACTGGGATGGGTATAATGGGGTAAATAATAACTATATACGATTATTTTAAATTGATATTGATTCTGAAATAGTATAAATACACATCAATACAATTCCATGATCAGGGGAATGATATCATCGCTCGTGCGTATGTACAACATACCGTCTCCACGATGTGATGCCACTCGTTCTACCTGATCTTCAATGCATTATGATTATAAAAATGAATTTAATGAATAAATATGATATATATTACACTAATACCATTCTGGAAATGAGGTATCTATAACCTAAAAATAAGAATAAGAATATATTCGACAAAACACGCATAAGAACAAAAAGAAATAAACACCCGAATAACAAGTAGCAATGAAATATTACTAATACGAAGCTAAGAATATGACCATATATTATAAAAATGAGTATGATTCTGGAATAAGTAAATAAAATTATTTAAATCATTATACAAGTGGGTTGGACATGTACGAAGAAAATCAGACCTCAATTAAGGGAAAATCTCGCAATCTCAATTTTTATCCGAGATTATTTACACGTCGGTATTTACTAGGGATTTTTTATCATCAAAATACACGTTTACACAATATGTAATATTATTTATATCCTCCTAAAATTTTTTAAATCAAATTTTACCTATTGGTGGATTTTTAGTAAAAGATATGAAAGGAATCTTTTTTCATTTTTAGTATGAGGTACTTTTTTTACTTTTCCGGCCAAAGTACGAGAAGAATGTTTTTTAACTTATACGGCATGAATGGATTTTATGATTTCATAAAAAATTATTTCCATGAAGCTTACTTTACAAGTTTTCAAGTTTATTTTTAATCAACTTCTTTTAGTTTTAAATTTTATGACATGTTAAGAAAGGGAAAATGTATTTTATGTAGAAAGGATATTTTCCTCAAGAATGGAGTTCAAGCATTTTATAAAAATTATTTTCCATTTAAGATAATATAGGGTCCGGTTTATATACCTATTTTTACATTGATTTGATTATGTTATGATGGAATTAATTTTATGATGTCCTTTTATCTTACATAGATTATGTTATGATGGCATGAAGTTTAAAAATCCTATTTTTATTACATGGGTTATGCTATGATATATGATATATGATTTTGTGGAACACATAAGAATGATATAATTATGAGATGGGTGGGACCTATATCTCCCTTTCATGCATTGGGTAATGATTTATATCTCATGTGATAGAAATGGATGGAACGAGAAGTTAAACCGGTTCCGTGATACAGGACTAGAACACGGAGTGAACTCGGTTCAGAAATGGACTTTGTCCGCTAAGATAGTCTTGTGAATGAGTTTTGACTAATAATAAATGATATTATATGATTATGTGTGAATGCCAAAAAGATTAATGTTTTATGTTATGATTATTGGGATTACATTTCTCTAAGATTATTTATCCCATGTTATGATATTATGATCTCTTATGCAGGTTAATATTTCTGAAATGTTATGTTCTTATGATTGATATATCTTTTTTCTACCCATACTGAGAATTTGAGCTCACCAATTTGTATGTTTTCTTTTCCCCAGGTCAGGAAGAAGGTTATTAAGTAAGATATGCCAAAAGGTACTCTATATATGGTAAAATAAAAGGGATACATTGTATATGATTTATGAACCAGTTGTTTGTGTTTCCCAGTTTCTAAAGAAACTATACCTATATGGTCCTTTAATGGTTTTCTTATATGTTGTAATAAGTTTGCTTCAGTTCTGAAGAAATAACAATGTATTTAAATTGTGGGTCTTTATAGTTTGTATCAAAGGAAAGGTGTAGTCATCCTTTGGAAACTAGGATGTGAAAGCCTTAGTAAGAACCCTAAGGATAAATCTAAGCATAGAACACAATATTAGTGCTTAAGAAATGGACATGAATAACCTATGATAAGACCTTAAGTGTAAAATTTTATTCTTTATTATGTGGTTTTCCTTGTAAAGACCCGTAAAATTCAAGGGTATTGTTTTCTTAATTTTCTTTGGGATTTTACAGGAGCGCAGTTTCTGACAGCACCTGATTCCGAGGCCCGGTGAGCCTGGAATAATTTTCCAAAGTTTAGCTCGGGTATGTTCAGTGAAAGAATGAGCGGGTTTTCCTAAATTTTGAACCGGTGCTCGAAATCGAAATATGAGGACACCGATGGAACCGCAATGCCGATAATTGCTTAAGAAGACCTTTACTGGAGTTGTGTTTGCTCGGGAGGAGTTGTTAAAAATTAGGGAATTAAATTTTAGGTAAAATAAATTGTGTACAAATTTATTTTATCCATGGTAGTTTAATTCTCTCATGGGAAGTTGTTGGTGGGGACCACAACCACCCAACATCCCATGTGAGGTTATGAGGGAGGTTGGGCCCACACGAACCCCACCCTTTCATATTCCCTAACTCCCTTAAAATCTCCATTTAATATGACAACATAGGTTTAATTAATTATGTGTTTTCATTTTTGAATTTTTTAATTTTGAAAATAATGGAATAAAAATTTAAAATAAAGGGTGACCTTATTTTAATTTGGGTTAGCTTGTTGTGAGAGGATTGGGGGGAAGAAAAGATCTAAGTCATGAAGTTCATCATCTTCCTTGAAGAATGTGAAGAACACTGACGCGCCATCCTTCGTTTCTTCTTCCCGCGACAAAGGAAGGGAGACAAGATTCCTCCTCGGACGATCTCCGTCAACGTGTACGGAAACCTCTTCCGTGACGCCTTCTTCCACGACGTTCATTTCCGTGACGAACCATCATTCAACGATTTCATCGAGGTAGGGGTTAATTTTTTCTTTGTGAATACTTTCGTCGCCGTTCATCATTTCCTAATTGAGCCGCCTGTTATCGCTATAACGGGAGGAGGTCGGACTGCATGAACATGGCCGAATCACCTCCCCCCTTGTTGCTTGATTTTTTATGCGGCATGAGCAAGGCAGTGCGGTGCCATTGCACCGCGCGGAAATAATGAAGAATGGGCGGAGAATCACGGCGCCATCGCACCGCGCCGTTGAAGTCGAATAAAGCCGCATTGCCATCACGCCGCGCCGGAGAACCTCAAAAAGGCCGCGGCCAGAGCGGGGCCGCAGTTGAGGGTTGTGGTGCCGTCGCGTAGCGCTGATAGGACATGGTTGAGGCCTATGGCCGCGGTGGTGCGGGGAGCGGCGACCTGAACCGCCGGCCGCCAGAGCAAGGAGGCGGAACCCACAGAGGGGGTCCCGTGCTGACTCACCGACTGACCAAGCCGGCCTGTTACCATGAAGGCTGGGGGTCGTAACCCACAGCTGTCCAAAGGAGCGGCCCCCATGTGGGGGCCACGGTTCTTCAACTAGGGGGGCAGCACACCCCCCTGTTCCACCCAGCTCGGCACCAGCCGAACTGGCCACGCGGGCCGCCCGAAGGCGCCTGGCCGGGCCGGGCCGCATAGGCCGGGTTGGGCCTCTCCAGTTGGGCCGGGCCTCGCCCAAATAGGGCTGGACCCTGACCTTGGTCGGATCGACTCGGTTCGGGTCGACCCAGGGGGTCTCGGTCCAAGTCAGTCCGAGCCCAAATCACCTACTTTTTCGGAAAGAATCGTTCAAAGGCCCATAACATGTGCTACGGACCTCAGATTGATGCACCGTCAGTTGAAATGTGATCCTTGGATCGAGACACTGATTTCCATATATTATACTCAAGGTTTCGGAAAACATTGGGTTTGGACAGGTTGGTTCAATCACGAAACCAACCTGGCTCTCGGAGTGGAAACACTTATAACTTAAGCCCCAGACGTCCGATTGACGTGCCGTCACCTTTGTTGGATTCCTATTAGTGAGATGAACCTTTTGTCTTACTCCGCGAGAGGTTTGGACACAGTTGGAGTATGGTCGGGTTGGTTTTGACTTTAAAACCAACTGGGCTCCTGGAACAAAAAAGCCAATAACTCTCAGACCGGGCGTCCGATTGACGCGTCGTCTGTCGCATTGAGTTCCCTTTGATGGTACGAAACTTTGGGATACATAAAATCCGTACTCTGTGTCAGTTGATGTATCAGCCCCTCGGCTCGTGGAGCGGACCCTCCCTGAAACGAGCTTGCTGTGTCCAGGATCCCTAGAGCTGGCTGCGTCTACGACGACGATGAAGACTGTACATAAATCCTCTGTGGGTTCGATAGAGACGACTACAACACTCAGCGATCCTCTGTGGATCAGTGCTTACCGATCCTTTGTGGGTTAGCGCTCAACGGTCCTGTGTGGGCTAGCGCATACCGATCCTATGTGGGTCAGATCCTGTGTGGTTCATTGCGGGGGTTAGTACCTATCGATCCAGTGTGGGTCATTGTGGGGGTTAGTACCTATCGATCCTGTGTGGGTCCGATGGCTTAGATGAATCAGTGGCTACATATGATCATCTCTATCGTCTTACGAAAAAGTATTCCTATGTGAGCTGAGTCTTGACTTCAATCAATATCTTCAATATGATTGACTTTCTTTCCAATGTGGATTGAGTTGTGTTATCATGTGTGGATTGGGTTGTACTCCTATATGGACGTGGTCGAACTTGGAATGGATACTTGAACCAAACAGGAATTACTGACTTAGGTATATGTATGAGAATATACCTAAGTAGTGTTGGATGTTACATCGTGATTGTATCATTCCTTTGTGGATTATCCTATGTGGATTTTGGGAGACCTTCGGGGGTCTCATTGTCCCTACTGAGTAGCATATACTCACCCCTGCACGGGCTATTCCCAATCTACATTGTTTTGGTTGCAGATGACGGACATCGCTGATCGTGGTTGAGGCTTGCGGAGCAGGTTGGTGCCTGGAGGTGGAACACTGGGTGGAACATACTCGAAGCGGATGGCTGGACCCGAGGTGATGAGGAGGCTATCTGTACCCACCCTTCCGGTGGGACTTCCAGTGGACGGCTCAATGTTTTGGCTTTAATTTTAAGTTGATGTACTTCCTTTTCCAGTTGTACTTATATTCAGTTTGGGTTTGTATTCTTTCCCACTTACTTTTCCGCACTTACTATTGTACCCAGTTTTACTTAGTGTTTACTTTTTCTTGCTGACTCTGTCTGTTTGTTTACTTTATAAAGGCAATGCTTTCCCTTTTTATTGTGAATTACACCTTGGTGCTAGTTGCCAGCCCCTGGCCTACGGAAGTAGGGCTTGGGGTAGTCACGGAACGGGACCTGAGGATGGGTCATGACAAATTGGTATTAGAGGAGTTCGGTTCTACCACAAAACTCAGGACTCTAATCCTTTTCTATATGAAGAAATAGTGTTAAGATCATTGAGTGTGGTTATCAGTCCAGGGAGTCCAGTGTTGGTGTGGCAGCCGATGTATCTGTACACCGGGACCCTGACTTCTGATTTCCAATTTAGTGCACGAAAACATTGATTGCATGTGTGTTTCATGTTTTCTTTGTGATTACTGTGTGTCAGCTCACCAGGAATACTGTATTAACCGTGTAACACCTGTTTCTTTTCAGGATGGCCCCACAATGATAGCCAGCTAGGGTTCCGAGTTTTGTACGTGACGACAGCCCACCAAGCGACGAGGCCTCGGTGCAGGGCCCTAATACTACAGAGGCATCGGCGGTACCACTACCTGCCGAGCCACCGATGCTACTGTTGTACCTCTCGAACCCCTCGAGGTTTGATTTTCATGATCACAATCACCCTCTTATGTTTCTAACATTGTGTTTTAAGTGTTTGTGTTGATAGGCATTTGATTGCCAAGAAGTTGACCAAGGAAGAGGCAGAAATGGACTGAAATTCAGTCCACCGGCCGACCGGTGGCTTCACCACCGGCCAGCCGGTGGCACCCAGACTCAAGGGGTAGCTACTGCCTCCCCACCGGTCGACCGGTGGCTCTGCCACCGGTCGACCTGTGGCACCCAGCCCAAATAGTGTTTGCTACTGTCTTGCCACCGGCCAGCCGGTGGCTCCTCACCGGTCGACCGGTGGAGCCTGGATCAAGACTCTTCTTCTCTATCAAGGCACCGGCCAGCCGGTGGAGATGTACCGGTCAGCCGGTGGCCCCTGGACAAGAATCCTATGCCTTTTTGCACACACCGGCCAACCGGTGGGACTGTACCGGCCAGCCGGTGGATCCAGTCAAACTAGCCGTTGGAGCTTTGACCAGGCTGCTCCACTTGCCTCCCAACGGCTCCGAAAGCCTTTCCAACGGCTCCAAAGGCCTCCAACGGCCATATGAGGGTTCCCCCTCTATAAATAAAGGACCTTGAAGCACCGGAACATATACGAAGCCAACAGACATATTTTGGATCATTTGGCGTACCTCCGACGGACTTCCTCAAAGGAACCCACCTAGCTCCAACAACTTCCACACCCAAGGAGCTCCTCCAAAGAAGCTTGGAAGCGGCCTTCAACATCTCCAATCAATCAAAGGCGCCCAAGACTTCTCCAATTACGGTTTTTAGTGTTTTATTCATTTTGAGCTTTAAAATTGGGTTTGTGCCTACAAACCCCAAACTCTTTTCTCATCTCCCTTTCTTTGGGTTCTCACACCACCATTTAGGTGTGAAGAGGTTTCTTCAAGCCTTTCCTTTTAAAAGGCTTGTGTTCGGTGAGCTAGCCTTCACCCGTTAAAAAGGCTAGTGGGTTCTTGCTAAACCATTAAAAGCAAGTGGGTTCTTGCTAAACCATTTCAAAAGCAAGCTGTAATAGGTCCTAGTGCTACCTCAAAGCCTAGTGGGTTTCTTGCTAAAACCATTGAAAAGCAAGCGGTAGGAATCTCTCAACGGTTGAGTTGGGAGCGGAGACGTAGGCCAGGTTTTGGCCGAACTCCGTTATCAATTTCGTGTGTCTTGCCTTCTTTATTTCCGCTGCATTATTCAACTTTGATTTTTAAATTGTTAATCATTTTTTAAAAGGCAATTCACCCCCCTCTTGCCATCATTCCCTCCTTCCTCGTGTTCTTCCGGCCTAACAATTGGTATCAGAGGGACCTTTGAGTAATTCCTTAACCCGGTTTCAAAGTTAAGATCTTTTTTTTAATGGCATCTACCTCTTTCGCCCCCGAGGGCTACTCTTTGGGTCAGGCTCCATTTTTTGATGGGTCCGACTATAATTATTGGAAAACCCGCATGACCACTTTTCTTAGAAGTATAGGATATCCCATTTATAAAATAGTCATGCAAGGTTACACTCTCTCTTCCCCCGATGAATCCAAATGGACCCCCGCCGATATTAGAAACTTTGAGCTTGATGGCAAAGCCCTGAACGCTCTCCATTGCGGCTTAGATAGAAATGAGTTCAATCGAGTTTCCACATGCACCTCCGCACATGAAATCTGGAAACTTTTGGAGGTTACCCATGAGGGGACCAACAAAGTAAAGGATACTCGATTGGACATGTATAGACAAGATTTTGAGTCTTTTTCTATGCACCCAAATGAATCTATTTCCGATATGTTTACTCGCTTTACTGACGTGTGCAATGGAAGGAAATCTCTTGGTGATGATGTTTCAGCCGAGACGATGGTCAAGAATATCTTATGGGTCCTTCCGAGCTCATGGGCACCTAAAGTGACGGCAATCCAAGAAGCTAAGGATGTCAAAAACATGCCGGTCGAAGAGCTCATCGGATCTCTCATGACTTACGAGATCACAATGAGGAGGCAAGCACAAAAGGAGGGCACACCTATCAAAGCTCCAAAGAACATCGCCCTCAAGGTACAAAAGGAAGTAAGCTCCTCCTCATCTTCTTCCTCATCTCCTTCCTCATCTTCCTCATCATCAAGCGGCGACTCGGAAATGGAGAATCTAGCCCGCCAAATACAAAAATTCATGAAGAAGCACAAGAAGAAGAAGAAATCTCGCAAGCACCGAAAGCAAGAACCCACCGCAAGAGCCGAGCCCAAGGTAAAATGCTACGGGTGCGGCGAAAAGGGCCATTACAAGCCCGATTTCCCACTCAACAAAAAACGGGCCACGCCAAAGGACAAAGGCAAGAAGAAAGTCCTCAAGGCAACATGGAGTGACACCTCATCCTCCTCCTCCTCCTCCTCAAGCGACAACGATAACAAATGCCTAATGGCAAAACATGAGGTATCTTCCTCCTCTTCCTCCTCTTCCTCCTCTTTCTCCTCTAGTTCTTCAAATTCTTTGAATCATTTGTCTTATGAAGAACTCTCACATGCTAGAGACCAACTCGAAAAAGGTTTTCATGAGCTTTCATCAAAATTTGTCGCTTTGAAAAAGAATTTCAAAAAACTTTCCTCCGAAAAAGACCAACTTCTCAAAGAGAAGGAGGAACTCTCCCTTAAAATCCAAAATTTTCCAAATGTTGATTCTATGGAATCAACCATCAAAAACCTAAGGGAGACCCTAGCTAAGTTCACCAATGGGGAACAAAATTTGAACAATCTCCTAGGTTCCCAAAGGGTTTCTAGAACCACCAATGGACTTGGCTATACCAACCAAGCCTCCTCCTCCCATGCACCCACTGTTTTTGTAAGGGGGAGCTCTTGCTTTAAATTTTGTAATTATTGCAAGAAAACCGGGCACCTCATTTATGAGTGTAATGGCAAAAACGCCCGGTACGGCCAACCCAAATCGATTTTTTATTCCGATGAATTCTATAGGAGAAGACCCGCTATGAGACAAATTTGGATTGAAAAATCCCTTTTGACGAGTCTCTCCGGACCTAAAATTGTCTCTTTTCAAAATCCCTCTCCCCGATGATTCATTGTTTTTATTTAGAGGGAGTTAGGATCTTTTAGCCTTGTTGTGTATTCAAATTTTTCAAACTCAACTCTTGGTTTCAATTCTTTCAATTCAAAATTTTCTATTAAATTTTCATTTCTAAATTTCCAACAGTTGGTATCGAATTCTTTTTCATTTCAAAACTTTCAATTCAAACTGTTATTCAATTTTCAATTCTAATTTCATTTGGTTTCAAATTTAAAATTTCAATTGATTTTTGATTCAAAACTTTCAATTCAAAATTTGATTCAAATTTTCATTTAATTTCCAAAATTTCAATTGATTTTCAAATCTCAATTTTTTTTTCAAATCTTGATTTTCAATGTTTCCCTCAATCAAGTTTTATGCCCCACGCTATTTTGATAATCACAAAGGGGGAGAATTTTCTTGATTGATTGGGGGAGAATGGGAGAATCCTTTTTCATCATGCTTTGCATTTCCTTTTAATTTCATTTTTACTTTAATTGTTTTGGTGATTGTGATCATCAAAATAGGGGGAGATTGTTGTACCTCTCGAACCCCTCGAGGTTTGATTTTCATGATCACAATCACCCTCTTATGTTTCTAACATTGTGTTTTAAGTGTTTGTGTTGATAGGCATTTGATTGCCAAGAAGTTGACCAAGGAAGAGGCAGAAATGGAATGAAATTCAGTCCACCGGCCGACCGGTGGCTTCACCACCGGCCAGCCGGTGGCACCCAGACTCAAGGGGTAGCTACTGCCTCCCCACCGGTCGACCGGTGGCTCTGCCACCGGTCGACCTGTGGCACCCAGCCCAAATAGTGTTTGCTACTGTCTTGCCACCGGCCAGCCGGTGGCTCCTCACCGGTCGACCGGTGGAGCCTGGATCAAGACTCTTCTTCTCTATCAAGGCACCGGCCAGCCGGTGGAGATGTACCGGTCAGCCGGTGGCCCCTGGACAAGAATCCTATGCCTTTTTGCACACACCGGCCAGCCGGTGGGACTGTACCGGCCAGCCGGTGGATCCAGTCAAACTAGCCGTTGGAGCTTTGACCAGGCTGCTCCACTTGCCTCCCAACGGCTCCGAAAGCCTTTCCAACGGCTCCAAAGGCCTCCAACGGCCATATGAGGGTTCCCCCTCTATAAATAAAGGACCTTGAAGCACCGGAACATATACGAAGCCAACGGACATATTTTGGATCATTTGGCGTACCTCCGACGGACTTCCTCAAAGGAACCCACCTAGCTCCAACAACTTCCACACCCAAGGAGCTCCTCCAAAGAAGCTTGGAAGCGGCCTTCAACATCTCCAATCAATCAAAGGCTCCCAAGACTTCTCCAATTACGGTTTTTAGTGTTTTATTCATTTTGAGCTTTAAAATTGGGTTTGTGCCTACAAACCCCAAACTCTTTTCTCATCTCCCTTTCTTTGGGTTCTCACACCACCATTAAGGTGTGAAGAGGTTTCTTCAAGCCTTTCCTTTTAAAAGGCTTGTGTTCGGTGAGCTAGCCTTCACCCGTTAAAAAGGCTAGTGGGTTCTTGCTAAACCATTAAAAGCAAGTGGGTTCTTGCTAAACCATTTCAAAAGCAAGCTGTAATAGGTCCTAGTGCTACCTCAAAGCCTAGTGGGTTTCTTGCTAAAACCATTGAAAAGCAAGCGGTAGGAATCTCTCAACGGTTGAGTTGGGAGCGGAGACGTAGGCCGGGTTTTGGCCGAACTCCGTTATCAATTTCGTGTGTCTTGCCTTCTTTATTTCCGCTGCATTATTCAACTTTGATTTTTAAATTGTTAATCATTTTTTAAAAGGCAATTCACCCCCCTCTTGCCATCATTCCCTCCTTCCTCGTGTTCTTCCGGCCTAACAGCTACCAGCCCCTGCCGCTAAGAGTGCATGTTTCCTTAGTGCACTGCACGAGTTTTAGCATCAGAGATCGCCCAGGTTCCGTGGGGAGACGGACCCTCAGGCAGCCGAGGATTGGCTGGAGGCCGTTGTGAGAGTTTTCAGGTTAGTGGGGACACCAGCTGACCTCATGGTGATCCTCGCAGTGAGCGTCCTGCATGCGATCGCAGGCAGATGGTGGAGCTTGATGCTCTAGTTGCACGATGAGGCATCACTCATCTGGACGGACTTTGAGAGCCTCATCCTCTCGGAGTTTGTCCTAGCCACCCTCTGTGCGGTGCTCATCCAGGAGCTTCTACAGCTGCGGCAGGGCATCTTGGTGGTCGCCCAGTACTTGGCGAGATTTACAGACCTATCACACTATTCGGCGAACATGGTACAAGACCAATTCTCCCAGGCCCGGACCTTCGAGCAGGGATTGAGGCATGAGATCAGGGCATGGCTAATCTCCCTCAGCATTCCGACATAGGAAGAGGTACTGGAGTGAGCCCTTCTCATTGAGAGCTTTCTTTCTAAGCCTACACCAGCAGCAAGACCTATCGCAGGACGACACGTAGCAGAGTCTTCTGCAGCTGGTAGTCGACAGATGACACATGGGTCCAGGTGGACTAGACCCTCAGGTGGACGACCTCAGGACACTGGCACAGAGGTGCAGGGCACACAGCGTAGAGCCAGTCTTTCGAGAGGCAGATAGTGCTACGCATGCGGCAGGCAAGGCCACATGACTCGTGACTGCCCGACCCGCCGTGCCGAGGAGCAGCAGACGGTTGAGGGGACACCCAGGCAGAGGCAGAGGGTCGACCGTGGTGGTATGCAGGGAGCAGGAGAACGAGGCAGAGGAGCTGTCCGAGCAGCAGGTGGAGGGCGACGCTTTGAGGCTCTACCACCACCACCACCAGGAGGCTCACCCTGACCATAGGGATCTGGAGGGCATAGGCAGACACAACTTCAGGAAATTGAGGCCTACGACCACAACGCGCCCAAGATGATTTGTGGTACTATCTGTGTCTACTCCACCCTTGGTGCAGTTCTTATAGACACATGATCGAGTCATTATTTCATTGCCGCTGCCCTTGTTCGAAGCTCGGAGATTCCGACAGAGCCGTTGGCTCGATCCTTACAGCTAAAGACTCCTACGGGAGCAGACTCGGCGATTACATACTGGTGCCGGAAGTTTGATCTTACTCTAGGAGGCGAGATCATTGGATGTGATCTTCTTGTATCAGCGTCGAGGCCTTACAACTTCATCTTGGGCATGGATTGGTTATCTACAGTCCATGCTCAGATCGACTGCATTAGGCGCAAGGTGCGATGTGTTCGCACCGATGGGAGCAGGTTCAGATTCACCGGTGAGAAGGGAGCCCTTGCAGCGTAGGATGGACTCACGTAGAGGAGAGAACAACCCATCACTCATCAGTTGGATAGCCTCATCCTATGATCAGTTGACGTGCAGAGTCCGAGCTTACCTGTAGTGGTGGATCAGTGTGCAGACGTTTTTCCCGACGACGTTCCAGGACTACCTCCTCGCCGAGAGGTAGAATTTTTTATTGACCTGTACCCTAGGACAACCCCAATATCCACCCCAGCATATCAGATGGCTCTCTCCAAGCTTCGAGAGCTACAGGTATAGCTGGAGGACTTGAAGGGGAAGGGATTCATCCGACCTAGTGTTTCACCCTGGGCCTCCCCGATTTTGATTTCCAAGAAGGTGGACATGAGCTTTTGACTGTGTGTCAATTAACGTCGCCTGAACCAGGTGACCGTGAAGAACAAGTATCCGCTACCAAGGTTTGACGACCTCTTCGATCAGCTCAAGGGAGCACGGTGGTTCTCGAAGATATACCTCATGTCAGGCTATCATCAGCTCAGAGTTCGGGACGAGGACATGTAGAAGACGACCTTCAGGTGTCGCTATGGCCACTATGAATTCTTGGTTATGCCATTCGGCATAACCAATGCTCTAGCAGTGTTCATGGGCCTTATGAACAGGATATTCCAGCCTTACCCCAGTCTATTTGTCATGGTCTTCATCGACGACATATTGATATAATCGACAACTGAGGAGGAGCATGCCTACCACTTGCGGGTTGTACTAGAAACACTATGAGAGAACCACCTTTATGGTAAGCTCTCGAAGTGTCAGTTATGGATACGTGAGGTCCACTTCTTGGGACATGTCATACCTGAGGCGAGAGTTGCGGTTGATCCTGCGAAGATAGAGGCAGTGCTAGCTTGGGAGCAACTTAAGAGCGTCACAAAGGTGCAGAGTTTCCTGGGTCTAGCTGGGTACTACCGGAGATTCGTGCCAGACTTCTCCAGAGTTGCAGCACCACTTTTAGATTTGACAAAGAAGGGTGAACCCTTTGTGTGGTCAGATAGATGTCAGCAGAGCTTCCAGCAGCTGAGACAGAGATTGACGAGCGTACCTATAGTGAGGCTACAAGAGGAGGGAGTAGGGTACGTAGACTACTGCAATGCATCATGGACCAGAATCGGATGTGTCCTGATGTATGAACGGGCAGTGATCGGCTATGGATCACGTTAGTTGAGGCATCATGATCAGAACTACGCTACCCATGACATGGAGTTAGCAGTAGTGGTCTTCGCTCTGAAGATGTGGCGACACTACCTGATGGGCGAGTGCTTTACAGTATACTCTGACCACCAGAGTCTCAGGTAAATCTTCTCACAGAAGGACATGAACCTGAGACAACGACAATGGCTCGAGTTCCTCTAGGACTATGACTTTGAGATAGTCTATACTACTGGAAAGGGAAATGTAGTAGCTGATTCTCTCAGTAGGAGGATGAACATTCAGCTACTTGCGGAGGCGACAGAGCAGCTAGCCGCTTTGCAGATATCCTTCATGGATAGTGATGGAGCAGCCTTTCTATAGTCACTCATAGTCACTCCTCCACATCTTCAGCGGGTCAGAGAGGCACATCATGGGGATGATGACTGTGAGATGCGGCATGCACAGATATCCTTAGGATAGGAACCTGATGGATTCTCCGTGGGAGGAGAGCACATCCTCTTTTTCAAAGGATGTACCATGGTACCAGTTGCTTTACAGAAGGAGGTGATGAGGGAGTTCCAAACTTCCCCATTAGCGGTACATCCAGGAGTGGCGAAGATGTAGCGGGACCTTAGACGACAACACTGGTGGCTGAGTATGAAGAAGGAAGTAGTAGAGTTCGTTTCTCGATGCCTCACCTGCCAGTAGGTAAAGGCAGAGCACTAGGTACCAGTAGGCTTGGTACAACCGTTGGAGGTCCCGGAGTGGAAGTGGGACGGGATATCTATGGATTTCGTGACTGGACTTCCACATACTTCTAGAGGTCATGACTCCATTTGGGTGATTGTCGACTGACTCACCAAGTTGGACCACTTCTTACCCATCAGAGAGCAGGGATCAGTGGAGAGCATGGGACACCTCTACGTTCAGGAGATTGTATGGCTTCATGGTGTGCCATCATCTATCATCTTTGATCGAGATTCTCTCTTTACTTTCCGGCTTTGGAAGGGGTTGTAGGAGGCATTCGGGACACAGCTACGTCTGAGCACCGCCTTTCACCCTCAGACAGATGGTCAGACGGAGAGGACCATTCAGACTCTTGAGGACATGATTCGTGCATGTGTCCTCTACTATGGTCGCAGTTGGGAGGATCACCTACCCTTGGTGGAGTTCGCGTACAAAAACAGCTACCACTCCCCCATCGGGATGGCACCATACGAGACGTTGTACAGCCGACCTTGCAGATCACCGGTGTGATGGACATACCCTAGGGAGTCAGCACTTGTGGGACCAGAGATGGTCCAAGCCACGACATAGATGGTCTAGGTCATCCAGGAGCGGATGAGGACATCTCAGAGCTGGAAAAAATTCTTATGCTGACAGGAGGTGGAGGCCACTAGAGTTCGAGGATGGCGACCACGTCTTCTTGCGGGTCTCACCTCAACGTGGATTACAGTGATTTGGACAAGGCATCAAGTTGTCTCCGCACTTCATCGGACCATTACAGGTCCTTAGCAGGATTGGTGAGGTGGCTTATCACCTGGCTCTACCACCTCAGTTGCACCTGGTGCACGACGTATTTCACGTATCTCAGCTAAGAAGATACATGCACGACCCGACGCATATCATCGACCATGGGGAGCTGGATATTGATGATGGGGATAATTTTGCAGAGGTCCCAATGGAGATCGAGGATTGACAGGATCGGTTCCTACATGGATGGTCAATTCTTCTACTACGCATCAGATTGCAGCACGAGAACCTCCAGGAGAGCACTTGTCAGTGGGAGGCTCAGATGTGTGCTCAGTACCCACATTTGTTCCCCTAGTTTATGATGTTTCTTTACGGGGACGTAATTACCTGAGGTGGGAGTAATATAAAGACCCGTAAAATTCAAGATAATTTTTTTCATAATTTTCTTTGGGATCTTAGAAGAACTCAGTTTTTGACGGCACCTGATTCCGAGGCCCGGTGAGCCTGGAATAATTTTCCAAAATTTAGCTCGGGTGGGTTTAGTGAACGAACGAGCGGGTTTTCCTAACTTTTGAACCGGTGCTAGAAATAGAAATCTGAGGACACCGATGGAACCGCAACACCGGTAATTGCTTAAGAAGACCTTTACTGGAGTTGCGTTTTCTCGGGAGGAGTTGTTAAAAATTAGGGAATTAAATTTTAGGTAAAATAATTTGTGTACAAATTTATTTTATCCATTGTAGTTTAATTATCTCATGGAAAGTTGTTGGTGGGGCCCACAACCACCCAAATTCCCATGTGAGGTTATGAGGGTGGTGGGGCCCTCACGAACCCCAACCCTTCATATTCCCTAACTCCATTTAACTCTCCATTTAATATGAAAACATAGGTTTAATTAATTATGTTGTTTCGTTTTTGAATTTTGTAATTTTGAAAATAATGGCATAAACAATTAAAATAATTGGTGACCTTATTTTAATTTTGGGTTAGCTTGTTGTGAGAGGATTGGGGGGAAGAAAAGATCTAAGTCTTGAAGTTCATCATCTTCCTTGAAGAACGCGATGAACACTGACGCGCCATCCTTCGTTTCTTCTTCCCGCGACAAAGGAAGGGAGACACCATTCCTCCTCGGACGATCACCGTCAACGTGTACAGAATCCTCTTCCGCGACGCCTTCTTCCGTGACGTTCATTTCCGTGACGAACCATCATTCATAAATTTCATAGAGGTAGGGGTTAATTTCTTCTTCGTGAATACATTCGTCGATGTGCATCGTTTCCTAATTGAGCTGTCTGTTATCGCTATAATGGGAGGAGGTCGGACCACACGAACACGGCCGAATCTCCTCCCACCTTGTTGCTTGATTTTTGTTGTGGCATGAGAATGGATGTGTGGTGCCATTGCACCGCGCGGAAATAATGAATAATGGTTGGAGAAGCGTGGCACCGTCATGTCGTGCCGTTGAAGTCGGACAAAGCCGCGGCGCCGTCACGCCGCGCCGGAGAACCTCGAAGAGGCCGCGGCCGGAGCGGGGCCGCGGCAGAGGGGCGCGACACCTTCAGGCTGTGCTGATCGGACAAGGCCACGGCCTATGGTCGTGGTGGTGCGGGGAGCGGCAGCCGGAACCATCGGCCACCAGAGCAAGGATGCGGGACCCGCAGGTGGGTCCTGCAGTGACTCACCGGCCGACCATGTCGGTCAGTTACCATGATTGTTGGGGGTTGTAACCCCCGGATAGCCAAAGGAGTAGCCCCCCCCCAAGTGGGGGCCACAATTCTTCAATTAGGGGGGGAATCGCACCCCCCCTGTTCCACCCAGCTCGGCACCAGCAGAGCTGGCCACGCGGGCTGCCCGGGCTCGCCAGGCCGGGCCGGGCCGGGCCACGTTGGCTGGGCTATTCCCAAATGGTATGGACTCGGATCTGGGTCGGGTCAACCCGGTTCGGTCCGACCTAGGGGGTCTCGGGCCGGGTCGGTACGGACCCGAACCCCCTATTTTTTTGGACAGAACGGTTCAAACGCCCATAAAATGGGATACAGATCTTCGATTGACGCACCGTCAGTTGTGATGCGATCCTTGGATTGAGACATTCATTTAGGTATATTACACTCAACGTTTATGGGAACTTGGGTTTTCCCAGGTTGGTTCGAACACAAAACCAACCGGGTTCTCGGAGCGGAAACGCTTATAACTTATGCTCCGAATGTCCGATTGACTTGCTATTAACTTTGTTGGATTCCTCTTAGTGAGATAGACCTTTTGGATTACTCCGATCGAGGTTTGGATGGAGTTGGAGTACAACCAGGTTGGTTTTGACTTAATAACCAACTGATCCCCTCGAACGAAAGAGCCAATAACTCTCAGACCGGGCGTCCGATTGACACGTCGTCTGTCGCGTTGAGATCCTTTTGAAGATACTCAACTTTGGGACACATAAACTTTGTACTTCATGTAAGTTGATGTATCATCACCTCGTCTCGTTGAGCGGACCGTACCTAAATGAGCTTGCTGTGTGTGGGAACCCTAGAGCTGGCTGCGACTACGACGACGATGACGACTGTACAGAAATCTTCCATGGGTTCGACAGCGGTTACTACAACACTCAGCGATCCTATGTGGATCAGTGCCTACTGATCCTGTGTGGGTCAGTGCTCAGCTGTCTTATGTGGGCCAGCGCATACCGATCCTGTGTGGGTGAGATCTAGTGTGGATCATTGTGGGGGTTAGTACCTATAGATCCTATGTGGTTCATTGCGTGGGTTAGTAACTATCGATCCTGTGTGGGTCTGATGGCTTAGATGAATCAGTGGCTATATCTGGTCATCTCTATCGTCATACAAAGAAGAATTCCTGTGTGAGATGAGTCTTGACTTCAATCAATATCTTCGATATGATTGACTTGCTTTCCTATGTGTATAGAGTTGTGTTATCCTGTGTTGATTGGGTTGTACTCCTATGTGGACGTGATCGAACTTGGCATGGATGCTGGAGCCAAACAGGAATTGATGACTTAGGTATATGTATGGGAATATACCTAAGTAGTGTTGGATGTTACTTTGTGATTGTATCTTTACTTTGTGGATTATCATTTGTGGATTATGGGAGACCTTCGGGGATCTCAGGGTCCCTAATGAGTAGCTTATACTCACCACTACATGGGCTATGCCCGCACTACGTTGTGTTGGATGCAGACGACGGACATCGCTGATCGTGCTTGAGGCTTGTAGACCATGTCGGTAACTGGAGGTGGACCACTGGGCGGAATGTACTCGGAGCGGATGGCTAGACCCGAGGAGCTGAGGAGGCTATCTGTACCCACCCTTCAGGTGGGACTTTCAGTGGATGGCTTGACATTGCGGCTTTACTTTTCAGTTGTTGTACTTCCTTTTCCAGTTGTACTTTACTTTCAGTTTGGGTTTGTATTCTGGCCCACTTACTTTTCCGCACTTACTATTGTACCCTGTTTTACTTAGTGTTTACTTATGCTTGCTTACTATGTGTGTTTTTTTTACATTATAAAGGAAATAACTTCCATTTTTATCTGGAATTACAACTTGGTGATAGTCTCCAGACCCTGGCCTATGGAAGACAGGCTTGCGGTAGTCACGACATGAGCCTCGAGGACGGGTTGTGACATTCCTATTATAATTAGTGTTTCTCACACTATTCTTATTGGTTTTATTCAATGGATGGAACTCGAAGTAACCGTGTTAATGCAGAATGCGATTGGAAATGAAATGATTGTCCCCCTGAACAACCAAACTTTATGGAGCTGAAATGAAAAATCTTGTAGCCATTCTCACAAAACTTTCTCAAGATATGAATCATGCAAGACATTCAAACGAGTAAATGAAGGAGCAAAATTATGTTGAATCCTTCATGAGGCAGTATCCACCCTCATTCATCGGGTCTACTGATCCATTAGTGGCTGAACAATGGATCAGTACCACTGAAAAGATATTTTCAGTTCTTCAATTCTCTAAACATGATAAAGTCATCTTAGCAGTATATCGTTTGGAAGGTGAAGCTGATCAATGGTGTAATCTTATCAAGAATATGAGGCCAATAGATTAAATTGAGTCCATGTAATGGGATGAGTTCAAGAACATATTTTTCAATAAGTACTTCCCTCGAATTCATTGAAAAAAGATGGAGAAGGAGTTTCTTGAACTGAAGCAAAAGGATGATGAATCTGTTGTTACATACGAAGAAAATTTTACAATACATGAAAGGTACGCTTATGGGATTATTATTCAACCTGAGAGTAAGATAGATCGATTCTTTAGTTGCTTAAAACCAAGTCTTCAAAGGGTGTTAGCCTTAAGGGACTTCAATAGCTACGAGGAAATCGTTCGATGTGCTCTCAAGGTTGAGATGGAGATTGGAGAAACCCATCATTCATATGGGTTTGATAAGAAGAGGAAAATTGAATTCAAATGGAAATCTAAAGAGCACCCTGAAAAGAATATGATTTTTCCATTATGCTCAATCTTTGGAAAGAAACATGGAGGTAGTTATCATAAAGGGACAAGTAAATGTTTCAAATGTGTAAAGGAAGGTCATCGAGCATTTGAATCCTGCAATGATGGGAAGAAGTTGTCTAATCATGTGAACAAAGAAAAGGCTACACAAAGTTCACCTCTTACATTTCAATGTTACAAGTTCTAGGAAATGGGGCATTATTACAATCAATTCCCTAATCCAAGGTTCATTGATGATGATCGATATCAACAAACTCTGAAGGCTAAATATAAAGGAAAGTCACATGCAATTTCTATCGGCGATGTGGATTACGATAACGAAGTGGTGAACGGTCCACTTAAAATCCACTCTGAAGTAGAAAATGTTTTATTTGATTCTGGATCCACCCACACTTTTATTTCTGGAGAATTTTCTAAGGGTATTGTCGTATTACCTCAGCAGTTAGATGTTGAGTTAGCTATGACAACCCATAATGGCATAACTATCGCATCAAAAGATAATAATTCTTCTCCGATTTAAGTTTGTTGGAAAGTGCTTCTTCAAAATCATGTGATCCCTCATATAATAAAATTTTATGTGATTCTTGGCATGGATTGGATTTATTTATATGGATCTCATATCAATTTCCAAAGAAGGGATGTCACATTTCATATTCTAGATCAATCTATGATCGTCTATGGATGCAAGGTTGAACATAACCTTCCAGTGGAAATTTCTTCCATATAATGGGTATTGATTCCACTAAATAAAGGTTATTTATCTCAAATTGTTGGTGAGAGACTCACAATTAAGAATATTCCCATTGCATGGGAGTTTGATGATGTCTTTCAGGAGGAATTGCCTGGTATTCCACCAAATCATGAAGTTGAGTTTTCAATAGAACTCGTACAAGGTGCTTTACCTATTTCAAAGACACATTATAGAATGTCCCCAATTGAGTTGTAGAAATTGAAGAAGAAACTCCAAGAGAATCTTGATTAGGGATTCATAAACCCTAGTGCGTCACCTTGGGGAGCACCTGTTATGTTTGTTAAGAAGAAATATGGATCAATGAGACTCTACATTGATTATCGAGGACTTAACAAGATCACGATCAAGAACAAATATCCTTCCCCAAGAATTGATGACTTATTTGACCAACTACGTGGAGCTCCATACTTTTCCAATATTGATCTTCATTCAGGGTATCATCAATTAAGGGTCAAAAGGGAAGATATACCAAAGACGACTTTCCGTACAAGGTATAGACACTATGAATTTATAGTGATGCCATTTGGTCTTACTGATTCACCTGCTATCTTCATGGATCTAATGAATAGAGTCTTTAGAGACCATCTTGATCAGTTTGTGGTAGTTTTTATAGACGATATTCTTGTCTATTCAAAGAGCAAGGAAGAACATGAAGATCACTTGAGAATTGTATTGAAGACCCTGAGAAAGGATAAGCTTTATGTAAAATTTACCATGTGTGAATTTTGGCTTCAAAAAGTTTCATTTTTTAGTCATATAATCTTAAAAGAGGGGATATTTTTGGATCCAGCAAAAACAGAGGTTATCAAAAGATGGTCAAGACCAAAAACAGTAACTGATATCCGATGTTTTCTTGGTTTGGCTGGATATTATCGATGTTTTGTGAAATATTTCTCATGATTATCTAATCCACTCACCAGGTTGACTCAAAAAGGATTTAAGTTCATGTGGATGGAGGAGTGTGAAGAGAATTTCAAGGAGTTGAAAAGAAGGTTATCCATTGCACCTATTCTCACACTGCCTAGTAGTGGAGAAAGGTTTGTGATCTACAGTGATGCATCCAAGATGTGATTGGGGTGTGTTCTCTTGCAAAATTATATGGTGATAGCTTATGCCTCATGACAGTTGAAAATCCATGAGTAAAATTACCCAACTCATGATTTGGAGTTAGCTGCAGTAATATTTGCATTAAAGATTTGGAGGCCTTATCTTTATGGTAAAAGGTGTGAAATTTATACTGATCATAAATGTTTAAAGTATATTTTCACACAAAAGTAGCTGAATATGCATCAAAGAAGATGGTTGGAGCTAATTAAGGATTACGACTGCTCAATTCATTACCAGCCTGGGAAAGAAAACAAGGCGACAGACACATTAAGTCGACAAGACCATGCTATCTTATCCATGATTAGAATCACAAAAGATCCAATATTTATGGATTTACAAAGGATGGATCTTGGAATTATAATGGAAGGGGAAAAATCTCATCTTTCTCAAATGAATGTTCAACCATCTATACATGCGAAGATTAATGAGGAACAGAAATAAGATGTAGAGTTACAAAATAAGGTGAGAAATGTTCTTGAATTCAACCTTGATTGTGATGGGATAATAAGGTTCAGGAATTGGGTTTGTGTTCCTCCCATCCCAGAATTAATGAAGGAGCTGCTGGATGAGGCTCATAGTTATTCATTCTCTATTCATCCTGGAAGCACAAAGATGTATAGGGTTCTGAAAGAGTACTTCTGGTGGGATGGCATGAAAAGAGATGTTGATGAATATGTCTATCGATACTTGGTTTGTCAGAAAGTTAAAGCTGAGAGACTGAAGTCTAAGGGGATGTTACAACCATTACCCATGCCCCAATGGAAATGGGAAAACATCACTATGGACGTTGTCACCGGACTTCCTAAAACATTCAAAGGTAATAATGTTATCTGGGTCATAGTTGATCAGCTTACAAAGTTGGCACACTTCATTTCTATTAGAGGGGATTTATCTCTTGATCATCTTTCTAGGATATATGTGAAGGAAGTGGTAAGATTACATGGAGTAACACTTTCCATTATATCTGATCGGGATCCGAGGTTTACCTCAAAGTTCTGGTGAAGTCTTCAGTATACTCTAGATATAGAGTTGAGTTTTAGCACTGCTTATCATCCTCAGATAGATGGTCAGTCTGAGAGAACAATTAAAACTCTAGAAGAAATGTTAAGAGCTTGCTCTATGGATTTCGAAGGTGGTTGAGATCAACACCTACATTTGGTGGAATTTTCTAATAATAATAGCTTTCACTCCAGTATTCAGATGGATCCTTATGAAGATATTTATAGAAAGAAATGCCAAACTCCCACTTGCTGGGATGAAGTTGGGGAAAGAAGGCTATCAGGAGCTGATCTTGTAGATGAGATGGTAGAAAAGGTCTGATCTATTCAAAAACACATAATAGTAGCTCAGAGTCGACAAAAACGTTATGCTGATAACCGAATAAAAGTCCTAGAGTTTTAAGTGGGTGATAAAGTGTTCTTACAAATATCTCCTTGGAAGAGAGTAATGAGATTGGGAAAGAAAGGAAAACTGATCCTTAGGTATATCGGTACTTTCGAAATAATGGATCATGTTGGGAAGGTATATTATTGATTGGATCTTCCATAAAATCTCTCTCATGTTCCCGATGTGTTCCATGTATCCCTCTTGAGAAAGTACATACTCGATCCTTCACATGTACTCAGCTCAGAATTTGTACCTCTGGAGCAAGATATTTTTTATGAAGAACAGCCGATAGAGATTCTGGATCGTAGTGAAAAAGTTCTACGGAATAAGACCACTCACACGGTGAAATATTTATGGAGGAACCACCAATTATAAGAAGATACATATGAGCTTGAGGATATGATGAGGGAGAGGTATCCTCATATGTTTGTCACAAAGTGACGAATTTCGAGGGTGAAATTCATTTTAAGGGGGGTAGAATGTAACACCTGAGATTTTTATGAGAAATATTTTGTTATCATCAAAGGAATATTTCACTACACACAACACTATATTGGCGTGCTTTACGCGCAATCACAACCTTTCTCGATATCTTGCATTGTACGCATTACCGAGTTTCACTAAACAATGATATGCTATTAAAATATTATTAAAACTAACCGTTATGAATAGTAATACCCACATATTAAAATTTTATAAATTTTACCTTTCAAAATGGACTTCATTTTTGGATTTAGAATATCGAAATTAGCCTAGGGTGAAATTTTTATATTTTTCTGAAAACATTCAATTTTTGATGAATAGTGAAAATACTGGGTTACTATTTAAAAATCGACTTTTTATTTAAATATTTATTTATTTTATTTAAATTTATTTTAGGAAAAAATTGATATATAATAACTATATAAGTTCAATTTAATTCATTGGAGTAATTTTATAATAATTTTAGACATATAAAAATTTTATTGACCTTTTCACCGTCTTTTACCCACCTCCTAGGAGAATTTAAAAATTTACATAAAATTTAATTTTACCGCTTCTGTGAGTGGAATTTAGAAAATCCGAGAGACACGATTAATATTAAGGTGTAAAATGTGGTTCAATAAGATAAAAATAATTTTTTGTGAATAGTAACTTTTTACTTTTTTTACCACAGTTAAAAGTAAATAGTGTAATTAAGGCTAAAAATGGTGTTATTATTACCCTAACACATGTCCTAACTCTATTGGATAAGTTTAATTCGACCAAAAACAACCTTAGGAATAAAATATGACCATTTAGGTCCACTTGGATTAGATTAGGACATTTATTATTATTTTCTTTAATGAATAGTTAAAATAGTTAAAATCCAAGCTGAATAACTAAAACATTTTTAATATAGGATTATAAATAAGATAAAATCGACTATAAATATTCATTATAAAGATAAATAGATTTCCTACATAATTTTATTTTATTTATAATTTTTAAACTTTAAATAATTTAATTTATTTATGACTCAATGATGATGCAGTAATTCCCTTATTAAGGAAATATTAACATAATTGATATTATAAATACCCAAATAAATGTAATTTGAGACTTTTTATGAATTAAAATAATTATGAAGGTTAATATGACATATTATTATTTATTTAAGTAACATGGATAGAACTAATAATGCTTTTATGATTTTCACAATTATCAATTACCAAATAGTGTCAAAAAGGACATAAAATAGTTTTTAAAACAAATATTATATTATTAATTGTTATTTTATTAATAAAAATCTATGGTTAATCCAAATGACTTAGATAAGTTTATATATATTAATAATGAACAACTTGGGGTTCTTTTGTCTTGTTATAGTAAGTTTATTTACCATATAGTGTAAGAAAACAAGAAGACCCAGTAAAAGTAAAATTATTTAACTTAAAGTAAAATATAAATGAGAAGGTTAAAATTGTAACATAAACATGTCTAAAATATATTTGTTTAGAGGATTTCAACCCATCCCCACCTTATCTTTTAAATAAAACAATTTGGAGCTATTAAAAACCGAATATGACTTTATAATAAAATAATATTTTATGTTTTTCCTAAAGTGCCTCTCTCCTCCCTTATAAAAGGGAACCTCCTCCCTCTCCTCCTCACACAACTTTGTGACTTCAAACTCGGCCAAACCCTGAAAATTACTCTTCTCAACTTCCTTAGAAATATCCTAGAGGTACTGGTCTTTTTCAAAACCATCTTTAGTGTCCTACGAGGAGTTTAAGAAGAGGCACTTCAAAGAAGAGGTAATGTCCGTTACGGATTCTTTCAACTTTATTTCTTGTTATAATTCCTATTATTTAGTTGTTTAATTATGAAGAAATAAAATCAGTATCAATAATATAATTATATTTAATTATAAATATGAAACCACCCTATTTCACCTTCTATCCATCCTACGGAAAACGAAATCACCGCACGTGCGTACGTACGTAATACCGTCTCCACGTCGTGGTGTAATCCGTTTTCCACCACCACCTTACTTGGATTGGTATAATGGTGTAAAGAATAACTATATATGATTATTGTGAAGTGATATTGATTCTCAAATAGTATACATACACTTAAATACAATTCCATGATCATGGGAACGATATCATCGCTCGTGCGTACGTATGGCCTACCGTCTCCATGATGTGATGTGACTCGTTCTACATGATCATCAATGCATAATGATTATATAAATGAATTGAATGAATAATTATGATATATATTACAGTAATAAATTTTTGGAAATGAGGTATCTATAACCTAAAAATAAGAATAAGAATTTATTCGACAAAACATGCATAAGAACAAAAAGCAATGAACACCCGAATAACAAGTCGCAATGAAGTGTTAATAATAAGAATCTATGAATATGACCATATATGATAAAAATGAGTATGATTATGGAATAAGTAAATAAATTTTTTTAAATCATCATACAGTAGGTTCAGACATGTACGAAGCAAATCAGACCTCAAGTAAGGGAAAATATCGCAATCTCAATTTTTATCCGAGATTGTTTATACTTCGGTATTTACTGGGGCATATTTATCATCCACATCCATGTTTACTTAATATGTATTATTACTTATATCCTCCTAAAATTGTTTAAATCCAATTTTACCTATTGGTGTATTTTTAGTAAAATATATTAAAGGAATCTTTTGTGGTTTTTAGTACGAGGTACTTTTTTGACTTTTCAGGCCAAAGTACGAGAAGAATGTTTTTTTTAACTTATACGGCATGAATAGATTTTATGATTTCATAAAACCTTATTTCCATGAATCTTATATTACATGTTTTAAAGTTTATTTTTAATCAACTTCTTTTAGTTTAAAATTTTATGACATGTTAAGAAAAGAAAAATATTTTTGAAGTTGAAAGGATATTTTCCTCAAGAATCGAGTTCAAACATTTTATCAAAATTATTTTCTATATAATATAATATAGGGTTATATTTCTATCCTTATTTTTACATTGATTTGATTATGTTATGATGGAATTAATTTTATGATGTCCTTTTATTTTACATGTATTATGTTATGATGGCATGAAGTTTAAGAATCCCATTTTTATTACATGGGTTATGCTATGATATATGATATATGATTTTGTGGCACACATAAGAATGGTAACATTATTAGATGGGTGGGACCTATATCTACCTCAAATGCATTGGGTAATGATTTATATCTCATGAGATAGACATGGATGGAATGGAAAGTTAAACCGGTTCAGTGATACAGGACTGGAACGAGGATTCAACTCGGTTTAGAAATGGACTTTGTCTGTTAAGATAGTCTTGGAAACGAGTCTTGACTAATAAAAAATGATTTTCTATGATTATGTGTGTATACCACAATGTTTCATGTTTTTTTATGATTATTGGGATTACATTTATCTACTATGATTTATCCCATGTTAAGATATTATGATCTCTTTTGCAAGTTAGGATTTACAAAATGTTATGTTCTTATGATTGATATTTCTTTTGTTTACCCTTACTGAGCATTTGAGCTCACCCTTTTTTATGTTTTCTTTTCCCCCGGTCAGGATGAAGGTTATTAAGTAAGATATGCCAAAAGGGACACTAGATATGAAAAAATAAAAGGGATACAATGTAGATGATTTTCAAACCAGTTGTTTATGTTTCCTAGTTTCTAATGACACTATACCTATACAATCCTTTCATGGTTTTGTTAATGTTGTAATAAGTGTGCTTCAGTTCTGAAGTAATAACAATGTATGTAAGGTATGGGTCTTTATACTTTATCCCAGGATAGGAAGGAATAGGTACTTGGTAATAAGCTGTTCCTAGGATGCAGTAGCGATTGCATGTTTTTGTTATAGAGGTTATGTAGAATATGCATGCTGTTGTGATAGATTCCTTGATAAGAATATCTGTTTTTTTAAAGGGTATTAATGTTTAAGTTTTTGTTTGAGTGAACACCAATCTTTGGTTCATGAGGTGTTATGGGCCCTCATGGATTAGAATTTTTTTGATCATTGTTTTGTTTGCCTTTATATATCATGTATATGATTCTAAACTTTGATTCGTGGGGAGTATGGGCCCTCACGGATCAGAATTTGGCAGTTTCTTTGTTCGTTTCTTTTTTTTTTCATGGTTCTTATTTAGTTTTTGAGGCTTACTGTCTATAAAATTTCGGACCTTATATTCGGGAGGAAACAGTCTTTCTTAACTACAAGTCGTTTACTCTTTGTACACATCGTGTAATCCTATGTTTCATACCCTGTTAATCATTATATGAGCTGTGTGTTTGACTTTGAAGAGTATGGACACCAAGACATACTCCAGTTGTTCTCCAACCACAAAGAGGAGATCCAACACTAGATATGGCTGATCAGGGAATTTTTGCAGATCCTCCTACTGTTCCTGTATTGGCACCAACCATTACACCTGGCATAGGTGCTGATGCATAGTTCAGAGATGGATTTTTGAGGATGATGCAGGCCTTTCAGGGAGTACCGCTTCCTACCCCATCGGTGGAAGAATTGATGCAGGTCTTTCAGCAGAAGCATCCTCCCACATTCTCTGGGGATGGAGGACCCCAGGCTGTAGAGTAATGGCTAGTAGCCACACTAACGATTTTCGATCATCTGGAGATACATGCGGAGATGGGGGTGAATCTCACTACTTACATGCTTTGAGACTCCACCAAGAGGTTTTGGGATGTGACCTCACATGTGGGATGCCGGCAGAATATGGCTTGGGATGAGTATCAGAGCATCATCTATGACTAATTTTATCTGGAGACATTGAGGGCCAATCGAGCCAGAGAGTTCATGATCATGGAGTAGGGTACTCTTTATTTTATGTAGTACTCCTCTTGCTTCACTGATCTATTGTGTTTCACACCTATTCTAGGAGGTGATGATTTGTTCCTTGCCCGGAAGTTTTAGGATGGTCTCAGGAAGGACATCTGATCTCAGGCGAGCTACTTTTGATTGACTTTGATATCCTATATCGTAGACCAGGCACTGATTACAGAGCGTAATATGAGGGATTCTAGAGCTGCGAGCCAGGGAGGTTTGGCATCCAGAGTTAGTGCTCCGCCAGCTGATAGCAGGAAGCACCGCAGGGAGACTACACAAGGAGATCAAAGTAGGATAAATGCATTTTCTGGTAGCCAGGTGGAATTCTAACAGTGTAGAATGACCAGACATACGACGCCACATTTCCCGAGAGACCCGGTGGACAACCGATCATGTGGTAAGATGGGTCATCCTTAGCGCTTTTTTTAGTTCTTCTCACCAGCCGCTGGTGACATGGGTTATTCTATTACTCCACATTCTGGAGTAGTAGCACCAGTTTCTCAACAGTCGGGGAACTGGAGTTCTTCCAACCATTCAGGCCGAGGTGGAGGTCATGGTCGAGGTATCCATTCACCAGGTTTTTAGTGACAGTAGGGTGGATCAGCTTAGAGTGGTCAGGCAAGGTCACATGGCTGTGGTTCAGGCTAAACATTTTTAGTGGAGTAGACCAAGCCAGAGCAGGATCCCAGACCTTCTACAGTTCAAGGTATGATCTGAGTAGCCTCAATTTTAGCTTCTTCTATTTTCGATACTGGGGCATTTCATATCATTATATATGTTACTGTTGTGGAGAGCCTTGGGATCAAAATCTTTTCTTCTTCTGATATCTTGATGCTATAAACTCTATTGGGGACTAGAACGGTGAGTATGCACTAGTGTAAATAGTGCCCTCTTGAGGTTGGTGGGTGTCACTTTCTATTAGACCACTATGTCCTGGAAATGACAGGCTATGATTTCATTCTCAGCATGGATTGGTTAGTTCCCTTCTAGTCAGTCGTCGGCTGTTATTGCCGCATGGTGGGTTTCACGTCACCAGAGGGTGTGTTGTTTCATTATAAGGGTGAGTGGGAATTCCAAGTGAGCAGAGTGGGACTCAAGTATCATATTTTGGGATGAGTCACAACCCATATTTCTAGTCTATATCTGGATGACTAGGGAAATTTATTGTCATACATTCCACCAATGGTGGATCATTTCAGATCGGTCTTTATAGCGGAGTTTTCAGTTTTGCGTCAGTAGTATGAGGTAGAATTTTATATTGAGATCATTCTAGGAGCAGCAAAATTGCCCTTTTCTCCATATAGGATGGCTAAAACAGAGTTTTAGGATCTCTAGAAGCAGTTTGAGGAGTTTAAGGTAAAAGGTTTCATCTTACCCAGAACGTCTCCTTGGGGTTCACCTATTATATTTGAAAAGAAGGCAGAAAACACCCTCATACATTGTGTGGATTATCAGAAGTTGAACCAGTGGACAGTCAATAACTGAAATCCATTTCCCAAGATTGATGATCACTTTGATCAGCCTCGAGGAGACCGGGTATTCTGGATGATTAAATTGAGATCTGGTTGTCATCAATTGCACGTTAGGCCATCTGATATTTCTCTTATAGCCTTCCAGAGTAGGTATGGTCTCTAAAAGTATATGGTTATGCCATTTGGTCTCAAAAATTCTCCTGTAGTTTTCATGGAACTGATGAACCGAGTGTTCCATTGATACTTGGATTTATTTGTGGTGGTCTTCGTTGATGATATCTTGGTGTATTCTCACACTCAACATGAACCTGCTAAACATCTTGAGATTGTTTTTAGTACACTAAGACATCATTAGTTATATGATATTCTCTCAAAATGAAACTTTTGGATGATTTAGATTCACTTTATGGGTCATGATATATCAGAAGCATGAGTGTTAGTAGACCCAGAGAAAGTGAGGGCAGTAGTTTCCTTGGAGCATCCAAAAATGTTTTTTAGGTGCATAGTTTTCTAGGGCTGGCTGGATACTACAAGCATTTCATACATGACTTCTCACACATAGAATCACCACTGATGGGTCTGACTAAGAAGGCCATGAAGTTCATATTGACAGATTCTTGTGAGTCAGCCATTCAAGAGTAGAAAGGGAGGCTGACTTCAGCACTGATACAATTCTTTCCAGAGACGAGCAAGAGATATATTGTTTACTACAATGAAACAGGTATCAATATGGGAGTTGTTCTTATGTAGGGATATAGAGTCGTTGAGTACAAGTCTCAGTAGTTGAGGCCACAAGAGAGGAATTACCCAACGCACTATCTGGAGTTGGTAGCTATTGCTCATTCCCAATGCTGTTGGAGACATTATCTTCTGGGACATCATTTTTTGGTTTCCATTGATGAAAAATGTCTCAAGTACATCTTCACTATGCATGATCTAAATTTGATACAGTGAAGGTGGGATGAGTGCCTTTAGTTTATTGACTTTTAGATTTTCTACACACCGGGAATGTTAATGCAGTGAATGATTCATTGAGAAAGAAATCACAAATACAAGCAGTTCAAGAGGCAATCAGTGAGTGGAAGCTTATAGTAATGTTCTCGATGATGCATTTGGATGTGTACAAAAGACATGTACATACATTTCGTTCATCTATAGTTGTTGCATCTACTCATATTGATCTATTGGGAAACTGGCATCTATCAGATTCTGAAGGCTTAGTCCTAAGGGAGAGTGTGTCCGGGGATGACCTTATTCCTTGATGAACCATTGTAAAGGATGAGATCTTTCATTTCTAGGGGTGCGTATGGGTGCTAGAAGACATACGCAAGGAGATGATGCAGGAACTCCATTCCTCAGTTTGGGCAGTTCATCCAGACATCACCAAGATGTATCATGATCTACACCGTTAGTATTGATGGCCAGGTATGAAGCGAGATGTTGTTGTTTTTGTCATGAGGTGTTCCACCTATCAGCAGGTGAAGGAGGAGCACCAACGATTGGTATGTATTTTTCAGTAGTTACCCATTCCCAAGTGGATGTGGAACAATGTCATGATGTATTTCGTGACTGGTTTTCCGAGGTCTCCCTGAGGTAATGATGCAGTATCTGTTGTCATTGACGGAATCACAATTATATCTCATTTTATGCTGATCATGGAGGCCTTCAGTGTTGATGATCCAGGATGGTTGTACATATAAGACATTTTAAATCTTCATGGAGTCCCACACTCCATTGTTTCTGATCGGGATGCTCGTTTTACTTCTCGGGTCTGGAAGGGGCTTCAGAAGGCGTTGGGTACATAGGTAAAATTGAGTACAGTCTACCACCCCCAGAAATTTTTCCAAACCAAGCGTACATTTCAGGTTCTCGAGGACATGGTTCGGGCATGCATTCTGGATATTGGAGGTTCTTGGGAGAATCATATACCTCTGGTAGAGTTTTCCTACAACAATATTTTTCAAGTTTCTATTCAGATGACACCTTATGAGGCTCTGTACAGTAGGACATGCCGACCACCCTTATGTTGGCCGGAGGTAGGAGAGGCCATTTTTCTTGGACCTCATCTTATTCAGGAGACCACAGAACAGATAGAGTAGATTCATAAGAGGATGGATACTAGATAGACTTGATAGAAGTATTATGCTGATCAGCGGAGACAATATTTGGAGTTCGAGGTCAGGGATCAGGTTTTCCTGCATGTCAGATTGAGGTTGGTACACAAGAGGATCAAGAGATTGTTTAAGCTTTCACCAAGGTATGGTGGTCCATTTAAGGTGTTGGAGAGAGTTAGGCTGGTTTCTAATCAGTTACAGTTACCTCAGAGGTACCAAAACCTGCACGATGTCTTTCATGTTTCACATATTCGACATTACTTTTTAGACCCGTCTCATTTCATTCAACATGAGGAGGTTGAGCTCGAAGTTGCTGCATCATTCGATAAGCGTCCTATTCGGATTGTTTACCACATTAAAAATGTTCTATGTGGTAGGTCTGTTCCTATGGTACGAGTGCTATGGCAGCACATGCGAGTACCAGGTGAGACATGGGAGAGGGATACCAATGTACAATCATAGTTGCCAGATATATTCATGGTTTCTTCTTCTGCGCCGCCCTAAAGAAATTAGGGGAATAATTTCTTTAATGGGGAAGTTTGTAAGAAACTGGATCTTATTTACAGGTGTTTTTTCCTTTTATAGTCATTTTTTTGAGAAAACGAGATTTTTCGGGAGGTTGTGCAGGGGCACACGGGTGGCACACGGTCTAAACAAACCATGCGGCCAACCTAGGAAACTGTGCACCCTTGATAGTGGGTTCCGCACTGGCTACGCATGGGTTTTAGAACCATTCGGGCGAGCCGTTCGATGTCCCAGGATGAGACAGTGGAAACCACAAAGCTGTTTCATGGTTTTTCGAACCGTGCGGGGTAACTGTGCGACCACTCAATGTTAGGGTTTTTAAGCCCTGGGGCACTCGAGATTTCCTATTCCTCCACAATTATTTCTCCCAATTGTGGCCCACAAAGGAGTTGTGATTTTCCGAGGTTGGGGGGATCCTTCGATCATTTAGGAGGCAACTCAATGGGGTTTATTGGTGGATAAAATGTGTTTCTCCTCAGGTAAGTCTCCCCTCTTGGTTTATTGGGGTTTTCCTCTAGATCTAAATCTCTCTCCCTCTCTGGGTTTTCTAGATCTACACCCTTTGTATGTCGACATAGTATTGTGGTTGCCTTGGGTGTTGTTTTTACAACATGTGGATGTTAGGGAAGGGGATATTGGGTGTTATTTTGTGGTGCATTCACCGGATTTTAGGTGTTGTGGTAGCTTGTGGATCAATTTTTTCAGAACCCTAAAGGTAGGTTATTTGTATCTTTCTGTTGAATGTCTTTGAGTTATGGGTTCAATTGTGCGCAATACCCTTAATTGGGGTATTGCACATCTACCGTTTTGCCCCTGTTGATAGTCTGTCATGCTTGTATGCTTGTGTAGTGGTTAATTGGATATGAATAGAGATATTTTCTATGTTTTGGATGTGTTTTCCCATGCGTGGTCTATTTATGACTATTTGGTCCTACTTAGCCATTTGGTCACCTTGCCTGTTTTCCATGCCTATTGCTGTAGGGTGGAGAGTTTGCATTTTGACATGAATGATATCTTGTAGAACGGTTAGCCTAGTAGTTCAGTAGGATTACATTGGCCATGTCACATTTATAAACTCATTGACCTTTACAGGGCCGTGAGAACTTGGTGTAGTAGACTACAAGGGGAATTGGGTGAGCGAGCTTCCTCAGAGAGTCTATGAGCACTTCATACTATAAGAGAATTTGACGGAGTGAGAATCCCCAAAGAGTCTTTGAATTATTATTATTTAATTACATTAGACTATATGGGGAACTGATGGTGAGTGCTTCCTCAAATAATCTATGAACGACTTGGGATATAAGGGGAATTGAATGAGTGAGCTTCCTTAGAGTGTCCTTAACCTTGGGTATACAATATGAATGGACTTTGAGTGCTTCCTCAGAGAGTTCCTAAATACATTAGACTATAAGGGGAATTGAATGTCAGTGCTTTCTCATAAAGTCTCTATAAATTGAACTACAGGGGTTAGGCTGAGTGTACTGCCTATAGTGTGGCTTGTAGTTGATAGGTATGACAAGAGGGGATAGATGTGAGTACTTCTAGAGGGTTACATATTTGTTAGTTGCTTGCTTGTGTTGCTAGGTATGACAAGAGGGGATTGGCTCTGGGTAGTTCCCATAGGGTTACATGTTTGTGTTTATCTTCTTGGATATTTTTCACTTGATGTTGAAACTTTGTATTGTTTAATGTTGAGTACTTTCCTTTTTACTACTTTTTATAATTTTACCTACCATACATTCACTAACTATAAGTCATAGATCTCATGGTGGTTGCCTACTGGGATTTAGTATCACACCCAATTTAGCCAATGCTTTTGGGCCCAAAAATATTATATTGCTGCATGTATAGACAAGGGAAGTGCCCTTCTACTTCAGGTACTAGAATTTTTGTGGTGCTGAAGAGCAAGGGACCAAGAAATGGCTTGCGATGGTGAGGATCTGTTTATCTATTTTCTTTTGTACTTCAATTTATTACTATTTTCATTCATCATTGTGACTTGTTTGGATATTTTCTGAGACATATGTATCATGCATCATGATATATATATATAAATATATATATATATATATATATATTTATATATATATTTATATATTCCCCAGTTGGTTATTATTTCAGTCTTCCGCGGTTTACCATTGTTGAATATTTACTACATCCACTATTATTTATTTGTTTCTCTTCCAATATGTTACTCTACAAATGAGAGAATAGTTTCCCCACTATGAAACCCAAGGCCCTCACTTCTAATCGGCAGCCTCTAGCATTCGGGAAAATGCACTTGAGTTCATGTGACCAACCAGGTATGGGGAGCCTCTGGATGGATTCCGGAACAGGAACATAACAAAGTGGTATAAGAGGAATTATTTTATCTTGACTTACTTTTTAGAGCCTTTATCTAGGGATAGGAAGGAATAGGTTCTTGTTAATAAGTTGTACCTGAGAGTAGAAAACTCGTGGGCAGGGAATACCCAATCTTCCTTGTTTATTGAAATTTTTCTGGTTTGCGATTTTATAGTTGATTTTATTTTCACCCTTTAGGTGACTTACATGTATTGTGCTATTATCATTGATATTTTTGAGGTTATATTTCTGTCTCATCCTAATTAGATGAGGGTATTCCATCTCATTCATCATATGGGCACTTGATTGAATTCAAATGTCATGCATTCTATTTGTTTTATCTAGGATGAATTAGCGATTTCATGTTGTTGTGCTAGATGTTATTTAGAATAGGAATGCCCTTGTGATAGATTACTTGATAAGAATACCTCCTATTTTGATATTGTATTATTGTGTATGGTTTTGTTTGAGTGAATTCTAAACTGTGGTTCTTGAGGTGTTATGGGCCCTTATGGATCATAATTTGGTTAATCATTGCATTGTTTGACTTTCTATAGGATGTAAAAGATGAAAATCATTGATTCTTGAGGAGTATGGGCCCTCACAGATCGAAATATGGAACTTTTTTTGTTTGTTTCATTCTTTTTTGGGATACTGAGTAGTTTCTAAGTCTAACTATCTGGAAAAACCCAGACCTTCTATTCGGGAATACATAGTATTTCTTAAGTACACATTGGGTTCTCTCTGTACACACCATGTACTCATATGTTTCATCCCCTGTAAATCTTGATCTGAGGTGTATGTTTGACCTTGAAGAGTCATGCCACCGAGACGTCCTCTAGTTGTACGCCAGACACAAGGTGGGGATCAGACACTGGATATGGCTGATCATGGAAATCATTAAGATCCTCCTGCTGTGCCAGTCTTGGAACTAGTTGTTTTACCTGACATAGGGGGTGGTGCACAGTTAAGAGATGGATTTTTGATGATGATGTAGACCTTTCAGGGAGCGCCACCTCCTGCCCCGTCGAGGGCATAATTGATGTGGGTATTTTAGCTTCAACATCCTCCTAATTTTTCAAGGGATGTAGGACCCCATGCTGCATAGTCATGTCTAGAATTCACGCCGATGATTTTCGAGCATCTGGAGATAACTCTATAAAAGAGGGTGAAGCTCGCTACCTACATGCTTCGAGACTCCGCCAAGATGTGGTGGGATTTGATATCACATGCGAGATAACATCATTATATGTCTTGGGATGAGTTTTGGCGCATCATCTACGACTACTTATATCCGGAGACCTTGAGGGCCGATCCATCCCGATAGTTCATGATCCTGGAGTAGGTTACCCTTTCTACTATGGATTACTCTTGTTGCTTCCCCGAAATACACTATTTCACACCTATTCCAGTAGGTGATGAGTTGTTCCTTGCAAGGATGATTGAGGATGGTTTGAGGCACAACATCCGATCTCAGGTTAACATCCTCAGGTTGACTTTGATATACTCAATTGACAACCGTGCGCTGATTACAGAGCGTAATATGAGGGATTCAAGAGCTGCGTTCTAGGGCTGCTCAGCATCTAGAGTTAGAGCTCCTCCAGCTGATGGTAGGAATCTCTATAGGGAGACTTCCTGAGGAGATTAGAGTAGGTGGGATGCATTTTATCGTAGCTAGGTGGTATGATACCAGTACAGACGGAGCAGAAATACGAGGCCGCATTTCCCGAGAGACCCGGTGGAGAGCCAATAATGCGACAAGATGGGTCATCTTCATCACTTTTGTTAGTTCTTCTCACAAGAAGCTGGGGACAGTGGTACTTCAATGACTCCATATTTAGGTGTAAAACCACAATATTCTAAATATTCATGGAAATGGAGTTCTTCCGGATGTTCAGGACGAGGTGGAGGTCGTGGTCGGGGTAGCCAGTCGCCTAGTTTTTAGCGATAGTAGGGTGGATTAGATTAGTGTGGTCAGGTAGGGTCATAGGCCAGTTCTGCAGGCCAAACTTTTGTAGTGGAGTAGACCCAATAGAAGAAGTATCTTGGACCTTCAACAGTTAGAGGTATGATCTTAGTATAATATGTTTTATCTTATTATCTTTTCGATATGAGGGCTTATCATTGATTTATATCTATTTCTATTGAGGAGAGCCTTGGGCTCTACACCATTTCTTATACTAATAACGTGATGTCAAACACTCTTTTTGGGACTATAATGGTGAGTGTGAGTCAATTGAAGGAGTGCCCTCTTGAGGTTGGTGAGTGTCACTTTCTTTGGGACCTCTATGTCCTAGATATAATAGGCTATGATGTCATTCTTGGAATGGACTGGTTAGTTCACTTCCAGGCAGTCGTAGATTGTTATTGTTGCATGGTGATATTGACATCCCCAGAGGGTATGTCTTTTTTATAAGGGAGAGTGGGAAGTCCAAGTGAGTAGAGCGGGACTTGAGCATCATCGGTTGGGAGGAGTTACAACCCCGATTGCTGTTCTATATGTGGATGACTAGGGGACCTCTTCGTTAGACTTTACTCCAGTGGTGAATCATTTTAGAGATGTCGTTCTAGATGAATTTTCTGGTTTTCCTTTAGAGAGTGAGGTAGAATTTTCTATTGATCTCATATCAGGAGAGGCACTGGTGTCCATTCCTCCTTATAAGATGGATACACCAGATTTACAGGATATCAAGAAGTAGTTGGAGGAGTTTCATGCAAAGGGTTTCATCTGACCCAGTACTTCTTTTTGGGGTTCTCTTGTCCTATTTGCAAAGAAGGTAGACGATAACCTCACACTTTGTGTGGGTTATCATCAGTTGCACATTAGACCATATGATATACCACTTAATGCCTTCCAAAGTAGGTATAGTCTATAAAATTATATGGTTATGTCGTTTGGTCTCACGAAAGTTCCTGCAGTTTTCATAGAACTATGGAACGAGTGTTCCATCCATACATGGATTCCTTCATGGTGGTCTTTTTGATTGATAACATAGTGTACTTTCACACATGAAACGTTATGCTACACATCCTGGTAACATTTTGAGTACACTAAGATCGCATCAATTATATTCTATGCTCTCAAAATTCCACTTTTGGATTAATAAGATTCACATTCTGGGTCTTGTTATCACATAGACAAGAGTTCTAGTACACCCAGAGAAAGTGAGGGAAGTAGTTTCATGGGAGAATCTGAAGAAAAACTTTGAGTTGAAGAGTTTTCTAGGGCCAATTGGATACTAAAGGCATTTCATACAGGACTTCTCACTCATAGCGTCACCACTGATGGGTCTAACTAAGAAGGATGTGAAGTTTTTATTGTAAGATTCTTGTGATTCATCCTTTCATGAGATGAAAGGGACGTTGACATCAGCATTGATACTAGTCTTTCCAGAGCTGAGCAAGATATATACAATTTTCTATAATGCATTTGGTATCGGGCTTGGAGCTGTGATTATGTAGGGAGATGGAGTCTTTATGTATGGGTATCGGAAGTAGAGGCCACATGAGAGGAATTACCTGATGCCCGATCTAGAGTTGGCAGCTATTATTCATGCCCAATGCTGTTGGATACATTATCATCTAGAAGGGCATTTTATGGTTTTCACCGAACACAAAAGTTGAAAGTACATATTCACTCAACATGAACTAAATTTGATATAGTGAAGCTGGGTTGAGTTCCTTTATTATTTTGACTTTGAGCTTGCCTACACGCCTGGGAATGGCAACGTAGTGGCTAATGCATTGAGTAGGAAAACTCAGATACTGACAGTTTAGGAGGCCAGTAGTGAGTGGAAACTTATGGATCTGTTCTGTGTGATGAATTTGGCGGTGCACGACAGACATGGTAATACTTTTCATTCTTCTTATCTGTGACCTCTACTCTTCTTAATCAAGTGGGAATGAGGTAGCTATAAGATTCCTAAGTCTTATTCCTAATGGATAGAGTGTCTAGAGAGTCACTATTTCTAGATAGACCATAGGTGAGTATGAGATCTTGTGTTTCCAGGGGCGCATATGGGTTCTAGCAGACAAACGCGATGTGGTGCTGTGGGACTTCCATTTCTCATTTTAGACATTTCACCCTGGCATCAAAAAGATGTATCATGATCTACACTATCAGTATTGGTAGCTAGGTATGAAGAGAGATGTTGCTAGTTTTTTCATGAGGTGTTCCACCTGTCCGCAGGTGAAGGCGGGGCACCATCGACGAGTAGGGATTTCGCAGCAGTTACCCATTACCGAGTGGATCTGGAACGACGTCGCGATGCATTTCGTGACCAGTTTTCCATGGTCTCCTTGAGAGAATGATGTCGTATTGGTTGTCATTGATAAAATCACGAAGGTTTCTCACATCTTACCGATCAAGGAGACCTTCAGTGTTGATGAGCCGAGACAATTGTACATCCATTATATTGTACGTCTTTATGGAGTTCCACACTCCATTGTTTCATACTCGGATGCTTGTTTTACTTCTCAGGTCTGGCAGGGGATTTAGAAGGCATTGGGTAGACAAGTACTTTTGAGTAAAGACTACCACCCCCAGACAGATGGCCAGTCCGAGCGTATGATTCAAGTGCATGAGGACATGCTCTAAGCATGTATTCTGGATTTTGGAGGTTTCTGGGAGAAGCATACACCTCTTGTAGAGTTTTCCTACAATAATATATTTCAAGAAAAACTTCAGATGGCACATTATGCGGCTTTTTATAGTAGTCAATGCCAATCACCCTTATGTTTGCTAGAGGCAGGAGCGGCAGCTTTGCCTAAAATTTGTTTTATTCAGGAGACCACCGAACAGATAAAGTTGATTTAGAAGAGATAGGATATTGCACAGTCTCGATGAAGTCTTATACTTATTCACGGAGACAACCTATGCATTTCGAGGTCAGGGATCAGGTTTTCATGCATGTCACATCAAGGTTAGGACGCAAGAGGTTTAGGAGATAGGGTAAGCTTTCACCGTGGTATATCAGGCCGTTTGAGGTGTGGGAGAGAGTTGGTCCAGTTTCTTATCTGTTGCAGTTAACTCAGAGGAACCAGGCCATGCATGATATGGTAAAAGTTTCACATCTTCGACGTTACTTTTTAGACCCATCACATGTCTTTCAACCCGAGGAGGTTGATCTTGAAGTGAATGTGTCATTCGGGGAGCATCCTAACTGGATTCTTGATTACATTACATGGGTTCTCTATGGTCGGTCTATTCCTCTAGTATGATTGCTATGGAAGTAGAGGCGAGTACATGATGAGACTTAGGAGAGGGAGAATGATGTACAGACACAGTGGGTGGAGCTTTTTTGGTTTTCTTCTTCTACACCGCGCTAGGGAAATTTGGGGATGAATTTCTTTAAGGGGGGAAGTTTGTAAGAACTCAGATCTTTTTTTCAGGTGTGTTTTCCTTTTCTAGTTATTTTTGAGAAAAAGTTTTTTTCGGGAGGTTGTGTATGGGAAAACTGTTGGCACAATATCTGAACAAACCCTGCTACCAACCCAGGAAACCATGCACCCTTGATAGTGGGTTCCCCAGGGGCTGCACACGGTTTGTCAAAACTTGTGGGTAAGCCGTGTGAAGTCTCTGGATGAGATAGTGTCAACCGCACAGTTGGTGCATGGTTTCCCATACCATACAGGGTAACCATACATCCACTTATAGTTAGGGGTTTTTAGTCCCGGGACACTCGAGATTTCCCATTCCTCCATCATATTTCCTCCCACTCGTGGCACATTTGGGAGTTGTTCCTTTCAGAGGATGGGGGAGCTCCTTGGATCATTTTGGAGGAAATTCGAAGGGGATTCTTGGGGGATATATGGTGGTTCTCCTCAGGTAAGTCTATCCTCTTGGTTTCATTGTGTTTTACTCTAGATCTACATCTCTATCTCACTACCTCTCAGTTTTTTAGATCTACACCCGTTGTGTATAGATCTAGGCGTTTGGTTGCCTTGGGTGTTTTTTTATGAATTTTGGATGTTAGTAAAGGTGATATAGATCATTTTCAGTGGTGAGTTTTCTGGATTTGAGGAGGCGAGGTAGCTTGTGGATCGACTTTGTCGGAACCCTAAAGTTATGTGGTCTATTCCTTTTGTTGAAAGTATTTGAGTTATGTTTTCAATTGTGCCCAATACCCATAATCAGGGTATTTTGAATTTACAGTTTTACGCATATCAAAATTCTTTCATGCTTGTATGATTTTGTAGTGGTAAATTGGATATGAATATGGCCGTTTTCTATGATTTGGATGTGTTTTCCCATGCATTCTCTATTTAAGACTGTTTGGTCCTCCTTAGCCTATTGGCCACCTTGCCTGTTTTCCATTCTTGTTGCTGTAGGGTGGAGAGTTTGTATTTTGAATTGCTTGATATGTCGTAGACTGGTTATCCAAGTAGTTCAATAGGTTTACATTGTCTATGTGGCATTTCTATACTCATTGACTTACAGATGGCTGTGATAACATAGTGTAGTATACTATAAGGTTAATTGACCGAGGGGGCATCCTCAAAGAGTCTTTGAATTATCATTTTTTGGAATGCTTTAAAATATAAGGGGAATTGATGGTGAGTGATTCCATAGAGAGTCATTGAATGACCTATTCTATTAGGGGAATTGACCGAGTGAGATTCCTCAGAGAGTCTTTGACCTTTGGACTATTAGAGGAACTGATTGTTAATGCTTCTCAGAGAGTTCCTGACTATCGTATAATATAAGGGGAATTGACTGTGAGTGCTTCTTTAGAGAGTCTTTATATAATTAACCACAGGGGTTAGGCCGAGTGTACATCCTAGAGTGTGGATTGTACTTGTTAGGTAGGACCAGAGGGGATGGCTGTGAGTATTTCCTAGAGGGTTACCAGTTTGTTAGTTGTTTGATTCTGTTCCTAGGAATGAGCAGAGGGGATTTCATGAGTGTACTTCCCAGAGGGTTACCTAATCCTGTTTATCTTCTTGGATAGTTATTTCTTGATGTTGAAATTGTGTATTGTCTACTATTAAGTACTTTCTTATTACTGCTTTCTGTACTTTTACCTGCCATACATTGACTGACTGTTAGTCACAGATCTCATGGTGGCTGCCTATTGAGATTTAGTCTCACACCCTATTTGGGACATGATTTTTGGCCCAAACAGATTATATTGCTGGAGGTATAGACTATGGAAAGCACCCATCTACTTCATGTACTAGAATTTCTATGGAGTTGGAGAGCATTGGACATAGAAATGGCTTGCGATGCTGAGGAGATGTTTATCTCTTTTCTTTTGTACTTGGGTTTAGAACTATTTTCCTTCATAATTGTGACTTGTTGGGATGTTTTTTGATACATATGTATCGTGAATCATTATATATATATACGTGTGTGTGTGTGCTCTAGTTTTTTATTATTTTAGTATTCCACTATTTACCGTTGTTGGATAATTACTGCTTTTGCTATTATATATATATGTTTCTCATCTATTGTGTTACTCTTCTAATGAGAGCATAGTTTGTCGACTATCACACCCAAGGCCCTCGCTGCTAGTCAGCAGCCTCTGGCGTTCGGGGAAATGAACTTGAGGTCATGTGACCAGCTGGGTACAGGGTGTCTCTGGGTGGCTTCTAGAACCGCGACGTTAGAAAATACATAAGAATATTATGAGATAACAAGATAACAGATATCCAAATATGTGTAAGAGGTATTTGTATATATTTTTTTAATTTTTTAAAAATGTATCGAACTCTAATTATCCCCAATAAGTGTGGATAATATCCTAATGTGGTTCTTAAAATTTCTATTAGTGGAAATGTTCCATTTGATGTATTTTATATACTAGAAATTATTCTCCTTTTAATATATATATATATATCATTTATATATAAAAAATGAATTAAACTATTTATGCAGAATCGATTATATAAAATTATAAATCTATTACTTCAAATAACAAAACATTATAATAGAAATTACGTGAAATGTAAATTTATGAGGATTTCACTCATACTACTATATGAAGAATATATTATTTATCAATGCCACAATAATAAATAGTAAAAAACAGTATTGGAAAGTGAATATTATGTTGTAAAAACTACCACAATAGAGAAGGAAAACATTCCCACCTCATGTAAATCATGGTTAACTGATCGTGAGGTCAATAGAAATTCATGACTAAATATTCCATGGGATGAAATACATAATATTAGTGGTGTTCATGATCTATATATAACTTCTTCCAATATAACAGTTATTATAATAAATGATATTTTCCGATTCATTCCATGATAAAATATATATCCATTTTTGGATTTTTTATCAATTATTATAGGAAAAAAGTAACCCGCTATAATATGAGACAAATAATGTGGACAATTTTTTGTAAGATAGTTTTCTATAATTTAAAATTCTCCCTAATTATTTTGGAGATATTTTGAAAATAAAAATAGATCTCCAAAGAAGTTCCTCAAAATTTTAAAACAAATGTGTTAGCGAAGAATATGGAATTGATGGAATTATGAACATTCTTGATGGGAAGATATGTGAACATGAAGAAAATAAGGAAATCATTGTTAGTTTCTAGGATTATAAATTTAATGTTATTTCAAATAATTTTAAAAAGTACTGATTGTAATAAAAATGATATGTTTCACAATAAGGAGACTTATATGTTAAAATAATATTAGAAGGATAATATGGTGTTGATTAAATATCATTAAAACCCACTTAATGATAGATGTATATTATTTGAAGTCAATTATATTGATCAATAAAAGTTAAAAATTGAATACTTTAAAAAGAAGGATATAGGTGATATTTTTCCATGATTATAAAATATAGTAATATGATATTAAAAAACATCTTACATGTGAAAATATTAATTGAAAATAATTAAATTATATTTATTAAGACTCCATTGTGAAAGAGTTATTGTCTATATATTCCTATAATTTTTAACGTAACTATTTCTTGATGAACAGTGTTTGGTGGAAAAAATGAATAAAATAATGGCTATAAAATTTTATAGTAATACATAGAAATTTTCTTGGATGTATAAGGAAATTAAAATACAATATTATTTCAAATAAATATATCATCACATTCTCATGAAAACCAAAAATCTTTTTTCCCATTGTGATTAATTATTTTGTTCACATGATATAAATATAAAATTATTGTTATTTGTGTTTCATTTAATATGATGAAAAAATTCATAAAATTGGAATTTTTTTAATCATCCAAATAAAATATATTTATAGAAGCCCATTTCAATGTGGTGACTTCTATAGACGATGATAATTCATCTACATGTTACGGAAAACAAATATATTTTATACAATTTTAGAATTGATGAAAATATATGTGGTGTATTAAATTATGATGGCCGCAATATTGGTCCATTAACATCTCTACATTTATCAAATGTATGTAAAAATATAATAGAAATTCATCCAATTATGGAAGTGGAAGAATATTTGGGATGTAATTAGGGTAATTTGTTAAATAATAAATTTCCCAAGAAGATATCAAGATGGATATGTGAATGTTCCTTGGACACCGGATTAATTAATATGAAGAGGAGTTATATAACATATGTAACTACTATAAAAAAATTCACTAAGAAGAATCCATGTGAAAACGATAACAATGATTCCAATAAACCGAATGATTTATTACTTTTTGAAATATATAATCTATTAAAATTTGGAAAAATTAAAGATTCACAAGTGAAATCTAGTTCTTAATGGGAAATGACTATTCCTTTTTTGGATATCAAATTTCATGGAATGAAATAAAAAAAAATTAAACACTAGTTGTATTTAATTGTTATAATTGAGGTCAAACATGGATGGACACATTATTAAATATTTTTCTATAATAATTCATCCACAAAAAAAATTTAGTTTATATATATGTTCCATAAGGTGAAAAAATTTGCATAATATCTCTTGATAACAGAATGTTTCACACAATTATATTGGATATGTGATGAGATATATATCACCATAGTTATAATTATTGTTTATACATTCAAGCACAAATAATTATGTAAATTTAGAAACTTAATTTAGAAAATCATATCATCCATGATATTCAATTTTAGAATAGAAATCAACTCCATTTATTTTAAAACAATCATAATATTATATTCATATTCAATAAATTTATATAATTGTATATAATGATAAATGGTGGAGAACATCATATAAATGAGTTGATATCAACTATGAGAAGGAATATATCATGAAAATTACAAGCTCTATGTAAAAATAAATTAGTACAATTATAAATCAATTAAGAGGATCATCCATGACGATATAGAATTGGTTTTGGACAAAACATGGTGGAAAACTTGAAAATTCTATAATTGTTTTATATATCCATTTTAATTTCAAGGGAAAATAATAGATAATATCATCCTTAGTTTTATTTTAAATATTGATAAATTTGTACAAACACATGTTATAGATCCATTTTAATGTATTCTTAATGAAAATCATTAGTAAAATTTATTAAATATAATCAGAATAATTTAGATTTTGAGAGATATCTCTATAATGGGGAGACAAGTGGAGTATGATGGAAATTATTTTCGAATAAAATCTCCAAACAAATATGATTATTTTAATATGTTCCTGAAGAATTTTCATAAAAAAGGAACATCATTTTTAATATCACATCTATTGATACCAAGAATAAAAATATTAACATTATTTGGTGAAATAAGAGGAATTTATATTATTTGAATAGTGTACGATTGAATTTATATGAATGATATGTATCAAAAATATTATACCTAAAGGATTTTAAACTCATTGTTAAATTTTGTTCATTTGTATCTGGTTTATATAATCTTTGATAATTGTACATAAAAATTTCTATAATTATCATAGAATATAGGTGGATCATCAATGAAAACGTGATCACATGTTTTTGATTCACTTAGTGTAAAGATAAGTTGAAAATGAGATGATTGTTTTCAAAATAAAATCCATTTTTTCTAACCCAATAATGGAGCACATAAACATAGAGTGTAATGTATGTTTATAAACCAAGAATAAAACATTTTTTTTTCTCATAACACTTTTAATCATGGTAAATTTATAATGTAATTATTTTTTTCTATTCTAAATCATATATTTTAAACAATTATTGGATCACATATATTTTTCATGAAATGAATGATCATGAACCTCTTTAAAATTATTTTATATCATTATCCTGGTTTATTTGAATATATTTTCAATTGAGTGAAGAGGAAGTGAAAATATTTTTTTAAGAGAAATAATGTGATAACTAAGAATAAATATTTATTTATTTATACGGCAATATTAAGGGTATTTTAAAAAAAATAAGTGGGTGAGATATATGATACAACATTTTGTATGTTGTTTTTATTTTCAAATTTTCCAATGAATTTGATGGAATGCATTGAATATAATATTTTATTGAAGATAAAAATGTTTTTCATAAATGTATGTTTGTAATATAAAAACATTTCAATAATGAAGCTATTTAAATAATTACAGAATGAATATGACAGTAATCTTATTGTAAATTGTTTTTGAAAATTATCTTGATTAAAATGAGGGGATGTTAGTGAAGATGTTCCCATTTCATGTAATATATAATGAAGTTAAATGGGTTTATTTACTATATATTCTTTCCATAATTAATAAGGTAATTAATTAATTTATTATAGAAAGAAATAAAAATAACTTCATTTTTACAGAATTTTTTTTCTTGTAACACTCATAAGTATGGAGGGATGATGTGAAAAACCCATGTTGATCGGATGAAATCATGAATCAGGATATTTCTAAATTATATTGGTAATTACGTCATAGTGAAAACAACTGATCAAATAATATTAGTTGATTCATATTGTTATATATCTTAGTGATTAAACATCACAATTCCTTCTATCTTTGATAGATCAAAAAAATTGGAATAATGAAAAACAAATTGGAAATGGTGGTATTCAAAAGTATATGTGGTTGAGACATGGTGGTGATAGGTCATAATATACAATGTAACTGATGAGTAGGCAAATTGTATCCTTTCAATAATAATCTAAAATTTTGGATTTTTACATACAATGCAATTTATACGGATATATAGTGTTTACCTATGTAAAATGAATATGTATTATATAAATATAAATAAAGAAAAATCATTTTATAGTGGTTCATGACACAAAGTTACCCTAGTCCAAATTCTCATTCACTGTCTCTATAATCTCAGTAAATTTCACTGGAATGGTCCTTTTAACACAAGACTATAAACATAAAAGTGAGTACAGAGAATTTAAATTTTTTAAAAAAGCATAATAAAAAATACTTATGTTTCTATAACAGAGAACAAGTAATCCATATCATAGATTAATAAGCTAATAATCCACCACAAATGAGTACGAGATATTTGAAGTCTAATAAATAAAAAGATATTTATATGGAATGTGCGGGTTGAGATTCATAATTATAACAACACCCAAATAGAAATGTTTGGTTATTATTATTTACAAAAAATATATCTTCATGAATGAAATAATATGATGTGATCCATGTTGTGAAATGATCTTCAATAATATTTTTATAAAATATAAGTAGTAATCTTATAATAGTAAAAGATTAAATATGCATATATCCAATGTGTGGCTTTTTTAAGAATAAATATATCATTGTAGTGGCACTATAGAAGATAATTTCAATAATACACTAACATATTTTAATATCTTATTAATCATACACATATGTTTTTATGATATATTATGAAAGAATATATAGAAAAAATAACTTGTTTTGATATTTTAGATATTAAAGAATGGCATAATATACCACACAAATTAAAATTCCAATTAACTATGGGATTTGAAACATCCCCTTGTAAGATGAGTTATTTTTTCAATGATAATTGTTATTTGAAACCATCATAATGATCCTTGAATCAGTCTTAAATTCTGACTTGACAATTGTAGTGATCTCAGATAAAAAATGCAACCTTAAAACTTCTCCATTGAAAACACAATGTTGGATTGAACGACCTGGTACATTGTTCCTTAATGTAACATGTAGTTTCTTCCAATGTATTTTTCCAAAAACACAATTTTATATTTACGTAAAATAGTTAAAAAAGTATTGTAGTGATAATAATCTATAAGATTATCTTTTTAGAAAAATATCTAAAATGCAGCATTGTTTAACCATATGTTCAAATTAACGAGCATAGTTTTGATTAATAGTAAAACCAACATCGAATATATTGTTTACGATCCATATTTCTTATTATTATCCAAACATAATGTGGATGATCCAAATGAAATAAAAATTTTCATAATGTAGGGTTAATACAATAAACAAGCTCTAACATTTCAAGCATATCATAGTGTTGATACCCAACGCAAGTTCCACCTTTTCCATTGTATTATAATATTGATACCATATATTCTTTTATATAATGGGTGGCTAAAAATATTTTTCCAAGAGTATTTACCATTACTTTTAATTTGTTTAACCCAAAAAAAATTCTTGATAACATATTTAATCAAACAACATTATAAAACAATCAATGGTGTTATTGAGCATTCAAGTCATCATAAAATATTTATTATTTTTGAGACAATACATGAAATACATATCTCCATTTAGATGATATAAAAACACAAAACATAAGAGATAAAAAATTTAATGAAATTGTAGGATTTTTAAATATACCAAAATAAGTATAGAAAATAGATTTATATTTCATTTTCACAATATTATTTAAAAAAAATAAATTTTAAATATTTTCTTTAATGAAATGTTGTTGTTTGAAAATATTTCCCCCATAGATATTTTCCAATATTCCCTCCTTTCATAAAAATATTCTCTACCTTATTATTATATAAAAAATAGTTTGAAAGAATAAATTAGTTAAGCGAAAACTAGTGTAGAACTAAACTATAAATTAATAGTTGTAAAAAATAAAAAGAGAAAACATTTATGATTTGTAGTTAAGTATAGAACATAAAGTAAAATAATACTAAATAATAATAAATGAAATTTAATTGAAAATAAATTCTATTGTTTTTAAAATATAATAGATTACAATTCAAAACTAATAAAGTATCTTTAAAATGAAGGAATTTGATTGGAATCATATGGTGATGAAGATTTAGTAGGATGAGTAATGGCTTGGTCCTAAATATTTATTTCAATGATATTAAAAATCAAGATCTTGAAATGATTGTTAAACACTAATGACCACTACAGATGTATCTTTTTTGAATCATGTATAATCATAAATATGAATCTACATTAACCTTCATAAAAATATTTATATATTCCTCAAACTGAATAATTAAATTCAACATATCCATAACATTTTTAATAAATAATCCCAAGTGGGATTAATTTGTGTTAGTTGAATAACATGATGCCTTTGATTATCTAATCGAACACTGAAATGAATACTATCACAGTGGAAATTGTTCACCCTATCATTTAAATCATTTATCCCTGACGCAATTTCTTGAAACTTTCAGATCTAATATGGTGATGACTATTTATAGGAGGTTCATAGTTGATATATTTCCCTGTAATATTGAAATAAAATCCATATCATCAGCTGAAAATAATCAATATAATTCTTCATGATTTATTCATTTTTCAATAAATTAATCACTATAGATATTTTTCTAATAAAATCATTATGATCTCCAACCAACATAAGATTTTCATTGAAGAACATCCCTTTTATAAACATATATCAAGGACTGACATAGATTTACCTTAATAAAAAATTCAACCACATGAGAAGCAAAATACTCTAGTGATTGGGTGAGAGGGTAAGGGATATCTTCCCTACTATAAACATATATCTAGGACTAACATGTATCTTCATTATCAACTAGTATTTCTCTTCATGATGATCCTAGAGCTATTTAAAAATCATGAACTTCCCATTGATGTTATTGACCGAGAGCCTCTTTCTCCACATGCTCGACCATTAGAGGCTCATCCAAAGATTCTTCTAGTGCTTCAATCATATTATATAGAATGACTACTATTATTATTCTTATTTTAACAAGACATTATTCTATCTTATATTTGGTCTTTTCAAAAGGTCTAGGTCTAACAGAGCGAACTGATGGAATATATCTTTTCTCCACTAGAGCAGAAATAATTATCCATTTTTCTTTTACTACACCAATATGCAAGAGATTGATTCATGAAATAATTCAAAAAAAATATAAATTCTTTAAAATACCAATATTTAAAACAATTTTTGATGACATGTTTTACCAAAAAAATCAGATTAACAATTTTAATTTTCATTGTATTAAAAAGAAAATAATCCATTCATAGGGATAATATCCCATCAATGCATCGTTCAAATAGAACCTGTTTAAATAAAATGTTATAAATATATATAATTTAAACTATATTGATCAAAAAACAATAACATTAAATACATGAAAGGATATAACATATTCAATAATATAGAATCCCTGGAAAAAATTATCGATTGAATAAATTTCATCATTACCTGGTAGTCAAGAGTATATTTTTTTGACATTACATTTTTGATAGTTATTATTCTGAATAATAAAAATATAATGTCTTGTAACAAATTAATTACATTAGATATATTGCTTAAATCAAACTGAATCTCCCCCTCTTGAGAAATGTAAAAACTCAACCACTTCCACATAAGAAATATAAAAATTATAATTATAAATAATAGTGACAATAATATCTTCATCAAATCCAATAATGTATGAAATATTTATATAAAATTCATTTACATATATTTCATAATTTACATGTATGTTTTATTTTCCAAAATCATAAACTATACCTTGAAATATCATTTCTTCCTTGATAGAATGATTTGTAGAATCTATATAATCAAATTTCATTACCATTACCTAGAGAACATTGAGAGCATTCCCAGTGCATAAGTTTCCACATACAACTCATAATCTTTATATCATTGAATGGTTTCTATATCCGAAGGTTTCGAGAATATAAGGATTTAAGATTTAGTGTTTCAACAAACAAGAATCAAAAGAGTCAGAGAGATACTATGTAAACTAATGGGACTTGTACAGAGAAGTATGAATATAGGGGAATTCAAATGGTTTTCTCACACTGATTGTGCATGTACTCATCATGTTTCTAATTGTAAAAGGTATTATAAAAAAATTATTTTTAAAATCCTTCTAACATGAAACATAATATATTAAAAAATGATAAACGTTTAAATACAACATATAAATTTAGTTATATATAAGTAGGGAGGTATAAATAAAACAAATTAAATAAATCATTCATTTAAAAATTAAATAATACTCACTCCCCCTAATTATATCAAGACATTAATGGGGAAGTGGTTTAGTGAAAATATAAGCTAATTGATATTTGGGGTAACAAATTATAATGATATATTATTTTTATATAAATGATTTCATAGAAAATTATTCCTTGTATCAATGTTCTTAGTTAAAAAATGACATGTATGTTCTTTTGAAATATTTATAGAAGTAGTATTATAACATAAAATAGGTATAATATTATAATTTTAGTACATAGTTAGTAAGATGTATTTCATCCAAAAAACATGTCCCCTTCAACTACTAGTAAACACATATTATACCTCATCGGTTGATAAGGAAAATATGGTTTGTTTCTAACTAAACCATGAAACTAATGATTTTTCTCTAGAGTGACAAGATAATGTGGTACATTTTGAATCTAATATAATACCTCTTTAATCATCATCTTAATACAAAATTAAATTAAATTCAAATGTTTTTTGTATTGAAGACATTGAAATAAAGTTCCTCTTAAATATCTAAAAATTCATTTAACAATAGAAAGATGAGACTATTTTGGATTTTATTGAATCTTAACACATATACATACATAAAAGATAATGTATTCTTTTATGGAAGTAAGATCAAATAAACATCAAAACATAAATCTATAGAACTAGTTGTCCACTAGTTTTCAAGATTTATCCATATCATGATTTATAACGGTAAACATGGGAGTTATATCTTTTTGTTTTCAGGTCCAAACTACTTCTATAAATCAATAATATATTTAAATTGATATAAAAAATTTCAATAATCACATTGATAAATATGAATTCCTAAAAATAAATTTAGTAGTCATATCATACTCATTTCAATATTATTTCGAACTAATTTTCAATATTAATTTAAATGATTTTCATTAGATGATATGAAAATTACATCATCAATTTTACATTGAACTAATAAAATATTATAAGGATTTTATATAATGTTCTTTATCTTCAAATCTAATAGTAAATATATATTTTAAAAGAAAAGAAATATAACTTTCTTAAACATCTTTGTGGGATTGGTTAAGTCTATAAAGATCCATAGTATGTTAAAAAATAGTTTCTTCTTTTTTATGTTTTTCAAAACCATAGGGTTGATAAACATAAAATTACACAATTAAATAACCATTAAAAAAGGAATACTTAACATCCATATGATATTATTTAAAATTCATATGAGATGCATAGGCTAAAAAAATAATATGTATTCTATTCTAGATATTAGAAAAAATGTCTCATCCTAATATATACCTTCATTATAATTATATCTTTTATCTATTAATCTATCTTTATTTATGGTCATGATCCCGCGAACATACTTTTTATTTCTAAAGACCCACTTATTTCCAATAACTGAATAATTGGTTAAACATTCTACTAGTTACGAAACATCAATCATATTGAATTGGTTTATCACTTCATTCCTTTATAGTATCCAACTCATCTTCTTTGTCTTCTTCAATGGTATTAGGTTCTAATAGAGATAGAATGAAATAAAATTTTACATGTTTTACTACATTCATTATAGTTCTAATTCCTATGCCTAGGTCTCCTATAATAGTTTATAAGGGATAGTCCATTAATGTTATATATTTTATATGGAAGACACATTCTGCATACTCAATATCATATTCTTCTAAACTACACTAAATTTTATTAATATTATTATCAAATTACATTTAGGAATCTCAATTCTCATGTTGTCAAAACAGTTAGTGCCTTCATTTACTTGATTTGTCTCATTAATAAAATTTTTAGTTCCATCATACTTCAATTGAAGTAACTCTTCATTAATCTATGACATCACATTAAAAACTATATAATCATATGATGTGGCAGAATATCCAAAAAAATATTCCTTCGTCATCTTTTGGATTAAAACATATCAATATTGTCCTTTGTTTTAATGATATTAACCATGCATCCAAATACTATTAATTATTTTACTTCTGGATTTCTATTATTCCAAAGTTCATATGTTTTATTTTTGAAAATACCTTTTATTTAAACTCTATTCATGATATAGAAGGATTTTATTATATCATCTTGTCAAATATAAGTAGGAAGACTTTATTCATTTTGCATAGTCCATTCTGTTTCATCAATAGTTCTAATATTCCTATCACTAATTCCATTTTTTGAGGTGTTCATTGTGTAGAGAAGGTTTCTATAATATAATGATATGAAAAAATGGAATTGAATTATTGAATATAAAATACCTCACCATGATCACTTCTCAGTGAGATTATTTTAAAAACATTTTAATTTTAAATAATTTTAATAAACATTAAAATATAGTCAAAACATCACATTTGAGTTTTAGAATATATTCCCATGTAAATATAAAATAATCCTCAACTAAGACATAATCATATAATTTACCAGCTAAAAATTAATTTCTTGATGTTTCAATAAAATCCATAGGTATAAGTACAAAGCATTTAGAATTTTAAATTTTTTAAATAGATTGGAATGAAGATTTGGGATACTCTCAAATTTTTCAAGCATCATAGAATCTGTCATTTTCAAAAATAAGACTATGAAAATAAAAAACATACTTTTTCTTAAATAATTTATGTAAATAATATATATTATACTAGCCTATTATTTTATTCCAAATCCAAGATTCACTTTTCTTAGTTGTTAAACAATTAACTTTTTCATTACACTAGGAATTTAAATCCAATTTATACATATTATCACCTCTAGGTTCAATAAATTTCGGTAACATTTTTTTGACACAAAAGAAGAAATTGTTCAAAAAAACAACACAAAATATATCATCACATTGTTGAGAGATAATTATAAAGTTTTTTAATAACCCTAGTATATACATTAATTCTTTTTTAGATAGTCATTGGATCTCTAACAGTTCCAACTCTATCAATATTTAATTCAGCATTATGAACAAAAGTGAAAAGCCCTCCTACTATTTGAGTAAGTTTATAGATGATTGATGAGTCTCTACTCATATTGATAGAACATGTAGAATCTATATATCATATGGATTTACTATTTAAATGAGATATTATTGGAAAATTAATATAAAAAGGTCTTTCCCATATATTTTTGAGTCCTCAAGTGTTAGTAAGAAATGACCAAGGAATATATATCTGATTTATTTTTCCGTAAATTATTATCAATAGTTTCATAAAAAAATTAAAAAAAATTATCATTTTAAACAAATAATTTTAAGAGGATTACTACATTAATTATTAATGAAATGAACTTTTTTTCATTAATTATATTAGTTTGAACTTTTAGAATTGGACACAAAATAATCTTTATATAATATTTCTTTTCTTCGTATCTTTTAAATTTAAATCTCTTTATTATAATCGAATTTTTTCCATGAATTTAATTTAATATATCTTATCCCATTTAAAAAATAACAGGGTAACTTTTATATCATCCTACTTCATTCGGTATTTCTATGATTTTCATTACGTGATTTATACAATTTGATGTAGAGGAATTGAAATTTTCATATAACTCATGATGTTGTCTTAGCTTGGTATCTCATTCACCTAAAACAAAATTATTATTATTTTCAATTGTTTATTATTTTTAATAAATAATCCTATTTTCATTCTAAAATTAAGAAATGGGTAGCTATTTTATCATTGGAAAAAATACCAGAATCAAAATATGAAGAGTAATTAGTTTTTAAATTTTCATCTTTATCCAAAAATCACCTATTCTTTTGATTATATTACCCTTTTTCTAAAATTGGTATTGAAGGGTTTCTGATATATTCAGATACACTCTAAGTAGAATTTATTTATCATTTTCTTTTTGGACATAATAATTATTTTCTGATATCTCTTTTATGGCCTTTTTCTTTCAAATTTTAGTTGAAGAGAATATGATCTAATATGACCCAATTTCATGCATTCATATCATCAAACTTCACTTTGTTAATTTTTATCCTTCCTAATAGATTTTCTGACGTCTCTTTTCATATTTTATAGTTTGATGAACTTTCTGGCTAACTGAGCCAGTTCCATTTCAATATCCCGGTAAAATGATTTTTTCTCTTCTTTGACTTCTTTATTTTTTCTTATGGTATGGTTATAAGAAGTTACCTTCAGTGTATTTTTTTCCTTCATTACTGTAAATTTATTATATTAAGAATTTTCATGTATTAATAATTCATACATCATTTGTCTACTAGGTAGTTCATCCAGTGTTACATCATTGAAATGTGATTGTTGGTATATTATAGAAGATATTCCAATCCTTTTAAAGAGTTGTACACTCAATACATTCATGGAATAATTAGAGTGTTTTCTATGTTATCAAAAATCTATATTATAATTGGATGTTTCTATAAGACTTAAAATCATCTATGGGATGGTTTTACCATAAAACATTTTAAATATTTCAAGCATTAGTTTTTCTATACCATACCTTATATATCACACATTATATTTTCCTCCTTATGAAATTTCTATTGTTTTCCACATTTCGTAGGTATATGGACATTGTTATACCTGATTAAATTCATCATATCCAGGAAAGAAATGGGTAGAATTCATTTCATTAGAAATGATATCATTTTCATATTCTATATCAATAGTCTATGTTTCTATTTTCTCATGAATAATATTAGGTGTAATAATTTTTAAAAGACTTTGAGTCAAATATTTATCATCTTGAAAATCATATGGTATTTATAGAATCCATATTTTTCACCGTTAATGTATAAATATCATTCTATTGATATTAAATCACTTAGATAATCCATTCCCTTTTTTATATAGTCCTTATACATTTATATTTCTATATTTTTTTTCCTAAATCACACCTCGGTTACCAATTGTTACATCATAACATATAATGTAACCCAAGAGTATGGGGTGAATTGTGTATTTTCTGAAATATTCCACGATTTTGGATTTCGATAGATACTATGATTTTTATGTATACGATGCATTTAATTCTATATAAAAATATTCTACAGAGTAACAAAAATAATGAACAGAGATATTTATAATGTTTCAGGGAACAAAGATCCCATAATCCACTATACTGATCAATGTCTCTGTGAGCTATGTAAATTTCACTGGAATGGATTTCTTATCAAATGATCAGAATTCTATAACTTATTATAGTATTTTTACAACTTTAAATAAGACTAATAACAATGCCTTTGGTTTTCATAATATAGAACCAGTTATCCACAACTTTGACCGAGAATATTATACTCCACCGCAACTCAGTCTGAGCTATTGAAACTCCAATATATCAAATGATATTTATTTGAAGGGTATGTGTTGATGTTCATAGTTTCAATAACACCAAACTAGAAATTGATGGATATTTTTATTCGAAAAATAATATATTCAAAAATGAAACAATATAAATCAATCCTTGTTTCAAAATTATCCTCAATGCGATAACAAAAAAACAACAATTGTAATCATTCCTCATTAAAAGATTAAAAATTTATATCTCTGATGTGTAGCTTCTTTCAGAATCAATAATTCATTTCTAGAGAACTATAGAAGATAATTTCAAAATTAAAATCACAAATATTAATCAGTTATCACAAACACATACATATTTTGAAGAGATACATTGAACGAATATATAGAACAAATATATTTCTTCAGTATTTAATATATGAAAGAAGATCCTATTTAGTCATTGAAACTAAAATTCCAATTGAGAAACAGAGTTGTATCTTCTATTATGACCAAGATTTATTTTAACCAATGAATATGGTTATTTAAAATAATATTATTGATCCTTGAGGAGGTCTTCAATTCTAACATGATAGTTGTTGTAAGATCAGATCCAAAATGAGATATAATAAATCAATAATGAAAACACAACATGGGTTTGAACTGCATAGCATAGGTTTCCTTCAATCATATGGTTCTATTACTATACCTTCATCTTTATGTAAAGTAATTTAAAAAGTATTGTAGGGATGATAATGCATACATTGGTGATTCTATGAACATACAGATGTTGATCAAAAAATAATCTATTTTATATAATGTAGGGTTGATACCATATGAAATCAATAAACAAGACAACATAATGTCGGGTTGATAACATATGCTAGAATTAACATTAATTTTGTAATGTAGGGCTGATAACATAAGATTATTTAGTGAAGATAGGGTTTTCAATATTATTTTCAGAGTAATTATAATATCTCCAAATTGCACTAACCCAAATATAAATTCCTAATAACAAATTAAATAAAATATCATTATAAAACAAACATGGGTATTGGTGAGAAAGAAATAATCATAAAAAATGGAGTATTATTGAGGTAATACATGCCCAAAATGTGGAATTTTTTTTTCTATAAGAGATTTCCTGATCAGGATTTCTAGATAGTGAATGATTATAAGTCCAAAAAATGAAGAATTTTTGAAATATCTTTAGCTATATATGTTTTTATGCTTTTATGAACAAATAATCAAGGATATTTCTAATAAATTTATAGCTTATGGACATGGATAAAATATCAAATATAATTTCAATGCATGTAATTCGACATTATGATTAAAGTTTTTAGTACATATAGGATTTTCATAAAAAAGTAATCAGATATATATTTTTTAGAAATGGAATTACAATGACTTTTCAAATAAAAGGGATAAAAAATTTCAGAGTGATGTTACTTGATAAGATATTATAAATAGATCATATTGATTATTAAAAAGTAATTATATGGAGTTTAATTAATTCATTGGATATAAGGAACAATGTATAACTCCTATAATACATTATTTATTAAATAATAATTTTTTTAAGAGTTTGCCTAATAAATTATACCATATGATCATTATGATAGCAACAGATAGAGGAATCATGAATGAGTGTGTGGATATTTTCTCAGGAAATATATTAGAGGATATATAAGTTTCTAGGATGATGGACCAGTTGAAGGATCAAATATAAATATATTCTATAAATGTCACTAATTTTGATTATGATGAATAGGATGATAAATAAACAAAAATTTATCATAGGAACATTTTGATTTAATATGAGGTATTGGTATATATAAAGAGATCATTGATGCTAGGATATAAGGAATTGCATATATATTTAATTAACTCATATTAGGGTTCATGGTAGAAGGTGGTCAAATATATAATGTTTCTACAAGGATATTGAAATTTGGAATAAATAATTTTAAACGTTATTTCACTCTAATCCTTTTGATTTTGGGAGAAAATATTTCTACATAAAGAGGAAAATGTTCCCCATGATGATGTTACTCATATTTTTTGTCCAACAATACATATATATGATTATTATTATAAAATCAAAGTGATGATTCAATGTGATTGTCATGAAAGTTGAAATTAATTATCATTTGGGTCTAGGGGTAACATTCATAAGTACTAGACAATGACGTACTAGATATAGAGGTATTGGAAGCAGAAGTTGATTTCCATAATATTATAGAGGTAAATGATGGAGGAAGATGTATTATATAAGGACAAATGTGAATGGATATGATGAAATAAAATTCATCAAACTTCTATATATTGGTAATTATTTGTTGAATATTATAATAGATATGATAAAAACAAATATTGTTCAGAAAAACATTTACTATACATGGAAGAGATGGATCAAAAAAACATGTTTTTTAAAGATATAATAAGAGAATAAGTGTAAATTTATGTATTTTACGATAAAAAATATGAATAGGTAATGATTATTTATAAAAATTAGAGAAGAAAATATAGCCTTAAAATTTGTTATTATAACAAGGAAGGTGGATATGTTCACTACATTGTTCACAATAGATGAATGAGAATAGTATCATACACACTGATGTATAAGTAATAGAAGATGAAGAATTACAATGAATCACTATGGAATTCAAACAATGTCACATTGGTGGAAGACTTAGTTGGAGATTAAAATATTTTCATGAATTTGAAGACTATCTATAAATATTGAATACAAATCTAGAAGGATAATGTACCCAGATAATGAATTTAGTATTCCACACAATTGGGATTATTTTAAATCACCAATCCAATTTTATATGGATTATCATAAGATAATTGGATGATGTATAGTTAGAAAAATTATATTTTTTATCTAAATATAGGGAATGATATGTTTACTTGTCCCCACTACAAAAAAGGAAAAAAACTCTTATTGATTATTGAACCATTTGAAATCATCATATGGTACCAATTTTTATCTAAAATTATTTTCATATGAAAATGAAGATTAAACATGATGAATAATATCATAACAATTTTTATATGTAAATGTATAAAATGTATTGACTACATAAAATTTCTCTAACTATAATTCAATCACAACTTATAAATTTTAATCATATACCACAGTTGTATTATTAATATGTTTAAAAAGAATTCATTATAATAAAATATGATCAAACCCCTCAAAAACATTCACGTTATTTAATAAAATAAATCATTATGTTTTATAGATCATATTCCATTGAATATTTGAGTTAATTCCTTTGATATACATTTACATTTCCTTGGTGATGATTTTAGGACAATACTAATTGTTTTCAAATACTTCATGTATCATCGGTAATATTTTTCAGTCCATGTATCAATTATATATTCTTTAATATATTATTATTTTTATACACTATAAACATTACATAAATTAAACAGTTATTATATGATTGAAAATCATAAAAAAGGACTAAAAACTCTAGGTAATGAGTCAATATATACTTCTCATGTGTAGATTTTTTTAAAAAAAATATAAATCATAATAAGAATATTAATCACACCCCCAATTACCAGAACCAATGAATAAAATAAACATCCATCATATTATTCAAGAAATAAAATGTTTCATTTTTTTTATTTTATTCAACTCCCCATTGGATATTAGACATTATAATTTTTTCGAAAAGGTGTATATCTTCTCTTATTATATATTTTTATGTATGTATTGAAATAAAAATTCATGAAAAATTAGTCAACAATTTCTATTTAAAATAATAAAACTACCAACCTCAGTGACATTTTTAGTGTCATTTGTGAAAATGTTACTTAAATCTTCATAATATTTATTAATATTCCTTTTTCTATGATAATAATTTTGAGGATCATTATCAAAATATTTGAAAGCATGAATATGGAAAAAATTATAGTTTCTAGGATCAAAAATTGTGTTCAAAAAAATTCTTTATGTCGTTGATACTCCAAACAATTTCATGAATGCATACAAATGTTTTTATTAGAACCATTGATAAATAGACCAAATATCATACAAACACATGATTAATCTCTTATAAAAAATATCCAGATAATTAGTGTGGAATATTTGTATAACCAAATATTTATATTGTCCAAAACGACTCTAAAAATATATTTTATGATATAATGATTCACTACATTAAGTAAATTTTTTCTCAACAAAAATTTAATTTTAGAAATACAAAAATAATATATCAATTTTTTAAATAAATCAATACTCCTAGAAGAATGATTTTTTATAGAAATATAAACCACACATGCTATCTTATAAATAAAAAATAATTTTTTGATATGTTTTCTCTAAAAATTGATTTATATCTTCTAATAATGTGGCTCCCTATGAAATAAAGTTCATTTCATCTAAATCATTAATTTTTAAATGGAACATTCTATTCCCAACATGTGATATTAGATTTAATAGGAAATGAATATTTATTATAAATTTTATTAACTGAAAAAAACTATTCATGTTTAATTATATATAGAAAAAATAAATCATTTATATAATGTTTTCATAGATATTAATTATCGTAGGTAATCCAAATTGACCATACACCTCTATAATCCCATCATACATTATTAAATTACATGATTTCTAACTACACCCATAATCATATTCACTTATGTATAAGAACTCACATATTATTCTATAGTAAATTTTTTTCCTCTCACCCATATAAGTGTAGAATATGTCCTTATAACCATATAAATAAATATAATCAGTAAACATAATAACCCAATAAATTACTACTATGATATCAGATATTTACAAAGAGATTATGGTGTTTTTTATGGGAATATTATGATTTCTATCATAATTTTTCCTAAATTTCATTTGAATCCAAGAGAATAATATTTTTTAATCGATTATAAAGTTTATATTTTGAATCATCATATCTTCCCCTAAACCCAATTAATATACCAATAATGTGTAAATACATAATTTTGTCTAACTGGTCATGAATGTAAATAAATTTTAGAGATAAAATGATTTTAAATTTAGACATGATATGATAATTTAACCTATTCATTGGTACCGTCAATTAATTTAATTGGTGATGATGAATTTTATTTTCCAAGAGTATTACACTCTCTATTTGTTATAATAAACCACCCATAATATCTTCTTTGTATAGACATAAATAAGGAAAAAATAATTTTTATTGAGGTTTTCCTATAAAATAAAAGATTTTATTCTCATTGTATAGGGATTAAACCCCTCCCCCCAACACACAAAGAAAACTTATATTTCATTGTAGATTTTAATATATAGGCAATGGTATATTCCTGAAACAAAATAATTTTCTAGAAACCAATATTTTTTTACTAGCACAATCATTTAAAAATATTATGAAAAAATTTCATCATAATGAATATTAACCTTGAGGGATCATTAATCACAAGGACTAAAAATATTTAATATTTTTCATTGAACATCTATATTGATTTATTAGTATACACTCATGTCCAAATGTTTACCCAATTTTTTAATTTTTTCATGATTCAATCATTTTTTATATGATACATCACATTATTTTTTTATAAAGCCGTATTATATAATAGCTGGGGAAATACATAAAATCATTTTCATTATTTTACTACATTTTATTTTTTTCAATCCTATGTGAGATTAATTTTTTTAATTATGATAAGAGTTCTAATTAAGATATATAAGTTCAACTATCCTAAAATTAAAATAGCATGTTGAATTATTTATGAAAAAAAATCCGTATCTTTTATTCTAAAAAAAATATAACTCATTTTTTCATATTATTTTTTAAAAGATTAGTCATCATACATGTATTAATATTAAAATATACATATTTATAAGTTTTATATATCCTTAAATTTTCAAAACACCCCATATTTTACATTCTGATAGTAAAATTATTTAAGACACAAAATATAATAATGTGAACTAATATTCATGGAAAATTATTCACATTTATATTTCTGAAAAAATATTTATTTGAATCATGATTATAAAAATAATATTGATTTTTATATCATTGAAAAATTATTTTCATATATTTGGATTTAAAACATTATTCTCAATTATTATAATTCAATGGATAAATATAAATTATCTTAGGTATCCCATTTTATATTCGTTTAAAAGAAATGTAGCCTTAAATTATATAAAAAATTCACCAGAATGAATCATACATCTTGTATAAAATCATAAAAAAACTTTGATATATTTAGTACAATTATATATATCACATTAAACAAAATATACATGACCTTGATGTTCTCATTTAACATTGAAACGATGATATAAATGATGTGGAAAATAATATCTATCTTTTGGTATATATTACTTATCTCCAAAAAAATTTAGATATCACATGGGATTCTTTCTAACACACATACAATTTTTTTACATTCATATAACCAAAATAGTATTTCCATGTTTCTATTAAATAATACATGTTATTTGTAAACTCCATAAATTTTAAAATCCCGATATTACAAAAAATTCAGAACATTATTTTTTAAAACAAACTACAATAAATCGAACAACATCAATACATCATTGATGAATCAAAAAAATTAATTCACATCACTTTCTAAAAAATAATCATCGTTAGTAGATTCCACAGTCACCACAATTAGAATTATTTTCAATTCCATGTACTCTAGATTTATCAAGATTTCAATAACATCTTCCTGATTAAAAATATACACCAACTCAATTCATAAGGTGCAACTAAAATAGAAAATATAGTATCTCCCCTTGTTGAATATAATGAAATAGGTTTTATTTAATTTATTTTAATTTTACTTATTAAGTCAATGGGTAATGAATAAAAATACTCAATGTTTATTAGGGAAAACTTGAAAACCCTAACTCATTGTTTTTTGGTATAGTTATGTAGTCTCATTGGAATTATAAACTTCTAAAAATTCATTTTTGTAGGTGGTTTAGTATGATTAATTGGAATCCACTTCTTTAATGGAACCATTTTTATCTTAAATATGACCATGAACACATTCAATTTACAACATTATTAAACAATATAAATTTTTATCATTAATAAATCAATGGTTTTTTGGAATATTTTATTTTAAAAAAATCATGGATAATGATCCAAATAAATTTAGTTTTATGGTGAATATGTACATGTTTTGATTCCATAGACATCATATTTCATGATACATATGATATAACCAGTATTCCATTATTAGTAGAGATGAAAGTGACTTCAGGATAGTTCATAGAATTCCATTCAACACATATTCCAAAAAAATATTCTACTAAATTGGACATAATATCATCAACATTTCCTTAATAATCGATATCTATCAGGACCTAAACCACCCCTGATGGATTCTACTATGGAAAAACGTGTTTGACATCCCAATATATCATTAAATTGGACAAGGGGTGAATGCAAATAATTAGTAGTAATATCACACACATGGAACACCTCAAAAAATGAAACATTATACCTAAAAAACCTCTATGAAACAATTTTATATTTAGAGGAACGTGACAACTGATACCATTATGTATTAATATAGCATTTTCCCACATCAATGTACAACACATGTATTAAAATGAATAATTTGTAAAATATAATACCAAAAAACCATATAAGAGTATACCCTTATATTAAAGTTGATAATTCATTCATGTGATACTCCTGGGACAAGATACGATCACCCTAACTCATCAATGATCCACATTCTCTCAGTCGACCTAAGATTCCATTGCAATGTGTTTTTTCTACATACAATATGACATGATGGTAATGAACCCATTAAAGGGTTTTCATTAACATTTCTAGTATGAAATAACAAAATACCAAAACATAAAAAAATAAATGAGTTCAATATTCATAATAATGGTTAACATTAAACCATGTATAATCAATATAGACACTATTTCATAGGCCAGATTACTAAAAATACTACTAGAATTTGATTATACTAAAGGATACCTAGTAATTCTCATATGGGGGAAGACAATCTTGTGGAATTACTATTTATAATGGGATTCCTCATATTGTTTGTTCATGTCAGGACTATATAAAAAAATATACAAATTAGTTACGTAAAGATATTGATACATTGACTGGGGATCATTCAATGGGTATATTGGAAGAAAAACTAACCCCTGAATGAGAAATCCTCTATGATATAGATCACAATTCATGGATTTTAATTACACTATTAGATACCAAACATTGTGTTGAATGATAATGTATTAAACTACTTGACAAACGAAGGGATACTTAACTTAATCAATGAATTAATTGTGTAACATATTTCTCATCACTAGATTAAGATGATTTTTACCACTTTTCTCTTATGGATATGAGAAAAGTGGATAGTCCCTTCTAATACTCAACATAAATAGAATATTTTACTTCATATAATTTAGAATAAGAGAATAATATATATATGTAATACAAATTTTTTCTTGGATAATATGGGTAATGTAATGGACATGACCTCTCTGGTCCATTACATTGTGAAAATATAGTGTTGAGGGGTTCCGGGAGATCAAGGTTACTTATCCACAACACTTTTCCAATTTTCCAATTTAGTGAACAGTTCTATCGGTGAGATTCTATAAACAATTCTATAGGTGAGGTTCTGTGAACAGTTCTATCAGAGAGGTTCTATGAACTGTTCTATCGGTAGGTGTATAGTAACGGTAGGTGTACAGTAATGGTAGGTGTATAGTTTTTCCAGAATTGTGATGTCTTTCAGAAACCTATATTGGTATGTGTATAGTAACCGTATATATACAGTAAGGGTAGGTGCATAGTTATTACAGAATGGTGAGGTTTACAGTATCCTCTAAAGGTAGGTGTACAGTAATGGTAGGTGTACAGTAACAGTAGGTGTATAGTTATTACAGAATGGTGAGGTCTATCAGTAACCTATATCGGTTGGGGTATAGTAACTGTAGTTATACAGTAACGGTAAGTGTACAATGTTTCCAGAAGGGTGAGGTCCAGTGGTAACCTCTATCGGTTGGTGTACAATATCAATATGTGTACAACAATGGTAGATGTACAGTGTTTCCAGAATGGTGAGGTCTATCAGTAACCTTTAACTGTTGGTGTACAGTAACAGTAGGTGTGTAGTAACGGTAGGTGTAACGTTTTTCAAGAATGGTGAGGTCTATCAGTAACCTCTACTGGTAGGTGTACAGTAACGGTAGGTTTACAGTAATGGTAGGTGTATAGTATTGATAGGTGTACAGTAACGGTAGGTGTATAGTGTTTCCAGAAAGGTGAGGTCTATCGGTAACCTCTATCGGTAGGTGTATAGTAACAGTAGGTGTACAGTAACGGTATGTGTATAGTAATGGTAGGTGTAAAATGTTTCTAGAATGGGGAGGTCTATCGGTAACCATTAATGGTAGGTGTTCCATAACGGTAGGTGTATAGTAACGATAGTTGAATAGTGTTTCCTACTTCCTACAGTTTCAACCCTTTAATGTTTCCTTTGACGTAAAATACATTTAAATCCTTATTTTAAGGACTGTTAAGGCCGATTCAAAGGCCATAAATCCTAAATTACTTATTCCTATAGCTCAGGATGTTTTTACATGGTCAAACGGTGTGGGTTAATGGTTTCCTCTTTTAATAGAGAATTAAGCGTATCTTAAACCATCGCACCGTTAAATCTTCAAAAGGGAGAAGATATTTTCTTTTATTGATCTTCCTATTTGTTCTCGGCTATGAGACGAAAAAACCTTTCAATCCTTCCCGTCGGAGTTGCACAAAATAACATTACGCCTTGGATTGGTTCCGCTCTGTTTTGATGCAACCAAGCTATATCAATCAATCATCGATTTAAGGTATGTTTTATCGTCGTTCCTTTTGGGATCATCTTCTCATATTTCTCCTTTCCATGTTATAGAAAGTAATCTCAATGCTTCTAATGGGATTTTTCTTGGGGTTCGGTTGGTGCGCTCATACCGTGGCATCCTCGGGTGGATGCAGTTGTCCCGAGTGGAGGATCATGACCCGTTGTGTGGATAAAGAACGTGAGGAACTATTTGAGGTAGGAGATTCATTTCTTAACTTTTCAATTACATGAAAATGTATTGTTAGAAAGTTTAATCCCATAGGATGACAATAAAATTGACATAATAAATATTTTAACCGGATAAATTAATTTATATCGATCATATGTCATTGCCTTTTTTTCTAGATAGTGTGATATCTATGCTTCCTTTTCTTTGCTGTTCGTTCGTGATGGAAATTTGTAAAGAACATAAATTGGGATTAATTGATAATTGTTTTCCTAATGATAAAGATGCATGTAAACGAATATGGTTCCTATTGTAATTTGATGTTAATCAAATTGGCACAGTAAGCATGTTTAGTTATTTGTGATAGCATACTGATTATGTTTCCTGAATTTGGAACCTAGAAATAATAAATCTGTTAATTCAAGATGGATTAAAGAACTGATTGTTTGATAATTCCTTAACGGGTTCTGATTTACCCTCTTGATTGTTAATGGGCCAAGAGCCTAATTGATGTGTTTTTTGTTTTACTACAGCTCGTGATGTGATGTGATCCTGGAAGGCCGTTGTGATATGTGGGGGCATGGATGCTTTTGGTTGTGGTAGAAGATAATGCCTAGAGTGGAAATATGAATTGGTTTATACCTGTGGGTATTGGGGAGGACCCTAGGGATGATGGAATGGGATGGATGTGATTCTTGGATGCTTGATGATTCTTTTGGTTTTTTATTTGATTTACTTTTCCCCACTGCTCAAAGAATCCGGTCTTTCTTATACTCATTCCGAAATAGGCAAAGACACGCGGGGTATGCCACATGCTTTACGTGATTATCTTCTCAAGGAAATATGGGTTTATGCTCTTGCTATAAGCAGAAAAGACTTGACGGGTAGTACATATACTCACTGTGTTGTACACCCTTGTGTTTAGTTGCATAGAATGTTTATCTATTATGCCTTGGAATGTGGGAAAGTAATTCTATAATGAATAATTTAATAAATGGTGTTAACCCATGGGGATGGAGTTACTGGAATATATTTATGAGGTTGTAATTTTGGAGGAACAGTTGACATTGGGTGTGATGCTAATGAAATTTAATGTGGAATTTTTCATGGTTAATTAATGTTTAAAGAATTAATTAACGTAAAGTGGAACTTGTAAAAAGGGAATGAAGTAATCTAATAAATCTCTTTAAACGGTTTTTTTCTTATAGGATTCCTAGTCTTACAAGTAACAGCCCGTAGTCTGAGAGACGTTAGCTGTAGTTGTGTCTAAGACTTGGTTATGCACATAGTGTGGCTATTAGTTATAGTATATCATGTACCTTTTGTGTATCTATATGCTACTGCACCCATTCAGTAAGGGTAACTAACACCCTGGGGATTCTTTGCCATGGGGGGGGGGGGGGGGGTGTTTTCCCCAACATTCTGGTGGGAGGTTGGATTACTGACTACCCCCTTTGGCCCCCTCTCTTCTCTAGGTAGTTACTTGTCCTCATAGGCACATTTTTTTGTTTTCCCCATATATGTGTGTAGAGGGATCTAATGTATTGTGGTGGTTCACACACATATATTCTGTATATAGTATTCATTGGACTACTATATGTTTAACATGTATGGGATGTGATGGCTTAACGATTCCTACTCGGTGTATGGGATATAATGACTTGAGATATAATACCTAATGTATGATACAAATTATATGGGATGTGGTGGCTCCCAGAAACTACTTGGTTACTTTGCATACATGGATGTGGTGGTGTTGTTTCATGAGGTGCATGTTGTGGTGCTTCGCCAAGGTGTCTGTGTGCAGTCCTTTTTGAGATAGATGCTCAGGACATGGGATGTTAGGGAAAAGAAGAAAACCAGTGGGGAAGTAGTAGAAGGGTACCATTTATATTATTAATTATATGATATATTATTGAATGTGTTACTTGGTGAGAGTAGCCAAGGTGAGGTTGGTAACTTATTATACCTGTTTAGGTGATTAGTTAGTTTCACTTCTTGTTCATTGTGCTTTATCATGCTTTATTTACTTTTTCATGATAGGCTTCGGGGTGGATCCTACTGAGTATACTATTATAGTCACCGTATTTATATGTAAACTATTTTTCAGGTCACTTGGAGCAGGTGGGAGATCAAGTTGGTTTCTACTATCTTGGGGATGTAGGAGCTATTCGGGGTAGTGGTTGCAACTGTTTTACTTTCTCTGAGGTAGATGCATTTTTTCCCTTCCAATTGTTGTAATTCTTCATGAAATTTCATATGTGCACTTGGGTATCTTTTATATTTCATTTCTGAGATGGAGTTGGCTGGTGTCTGTCTTATCTCTCTCTTCTGCATCTGTTCTTTTAGAGTGTAATTCCTCCCATTTGTGTGTTTATTATACCCTCGGGGCTAGTATCCAACCCAGTGACTTCTGGAGGCGGGACTCGGTGGTCATTATCTCCCTTCTCAGATTTCCAACCCAGGAGGGGTACACATTGTGGGGAGGGGTCATGACAGAGTAATATTAGAGGGAGGTGGAGGGATATGATGGAGTTTGTTGTTAGGCACACGTGAGGGTGCATGGGTTGGTAGGGAAACTGTGTCATTTAGGTTTAACAAGTGAGGTAAGAAGTGGAGACCGGCTAAGACATAGTCATTTAGGGCCCCTAATGTGTATGAACCTTTAAGTTTACAATGGCTACTAAACAAGGTGATACTAGTTGCAGGGTTGAGACCTAGGAACAGATCATGCATCATTATTCTTTGTGACTATGTTTGAATGGGTAGAACTTGGTATTGGTTAACATAAAATGAATAAAAGAAAATAATTAATTAATTAATGTCGAGTCTACCATATTTGAGGTTTAGGAGCTCTAATGGTTTGTTAATTTATAGTTATGGCTCTAGGTCAACGTCCTCGTCAGGTTTGCGTAAAAAATCTGTAGCAGGCTGTTCCAGCAGATCACCGGAGTGTAGAGGTTGATGCTGATGACACTTGGAGGAAGAAAATCATAGAGTTTTAGTGCCAGAGTCTGTAGAAGCATGAGGGATCCATTTCAGATTCAGTCACAGAAGACTGGTTAGAGGAGGTTGAGATCGTCATCAGTTTGATTCATGCTTAGAAAGAGCACTGAGTGTCCTTTGTTGTGATTATTCTATGTATATTAGTGTGGCAGTAGTGGTTATTGTTCCTTGAGGATTGTGAGGTGTCAAAAATATCATGGGAGTAGTTCCGAGACAAGTTTTTAATAGTGTTTCTTTCTTCGACTGCGAAGGCGTCCAGTCGCCAAGAGATTCTAACCCTTCGATAGGGGAGCTCAAGTATTCGAGAGTTTGGAATCCGTTTCATAAACCTTTTACGTTATGCTTGAGACATATTTCAAGATGAGGAGGCTAGGGAGAGACATTTCGAAGAGGCTTTGTATCCAAGGATCCATAGCCAGGTCACCCCATTTTTGCTTAAAACATATATTTAGGTACTGGCAAGGGCATAGGTTGTCGAGAGGACTTTGGACAGGACCCGATCATCATGTGAGGGGAATCAACATGATTACTCATGAAGTAGAGCATTGGTCTGGGGTTCTTGGTTTTCAAGGCATAAGGGTTTCTGTTTAGATGGGGGTTGGTCCCAGCCCTTAACATCTCGTTTTTCCAGAGGCAGCAACTCTCAAGACTAAGACAAGGAATCATGCACTTGTTTTTCTTTATGTTGGTCGGGGCCATCATCACCAAGAGTTCCCGAACTTTCAAAGAGGTCATTGTGCACCCGAAGCTACGCTCCAGGTTCCTTCGTTGATGCATTTCCATCTGAGGCAGCATCAGCTAGTTGCACCAGCTTTTGATCAGCATAGGGTAGATGGGGCAGACAGTGGATAGCCCCGTGACACACCCCGTCCACAGAGAGCAGAGACCAGCTATGGTGGTGGTTGTCATCAGGGTCAGAGTGGCCGTGGAGGTGGTCGTGGTCCGCTCCGTGTTCTAGTGTTGCATGCTCTAGGAGAACCTGACATCATTCGAAGTACCATTTTCTTATTTTCTACCTTGGTGTATTCCTTCTTTGATTGAATATTGACACACTATTTCATATAACCTACCCTTTTCCATTCTTTGGGACTTGAGGTAGAGAGCCTTCTTATTCCCTAGGCATTGACTACGCCATTTTGGGGTCGAGTTGACTAGTATGATGTATGTAGAGAATGTGAGCTAGTGGTTGGGAAACACCGCTATAGGGGAGATTTCATATGTTTACGAACACAACCATATAATGTCATACTTGGCATGGATTGGTTGTATTCGGTGCAGGCTATCGTGGATTTCTTCATAAAGAAGGTCATCTTCATCGGTAAAGATGGGGAGCTAGTGGTGCTTTTTGGTGATCGAGATCCTCAGATGGGTCACCGACGCATTCCATCCCTATCATCCATGATGGTTGATATTGTGCGGAGTTCTTCAAGGGTTCATCTTTTGGCATTTCATTGGTTCATAGAGGAGTACCCTGATATCTTTCCAGAAGAGGATGTAGCATTACCCACGCAATGATAGATTGATTTTGTGATCAAGATAGTGCCAGGAGTGTCTCCTATCATTATGTCTCCATATAGGATGTCCCCTTCTGAGTTATGAAAGCTACATATACCGCTAGATGGTCTATTATAGTGCGGTTTTTTTCAGTCAAATGTGTCACCGGGGGGTTCACCCATTTTGTTTGTGAAGAAGGCCAACAACATTTTTCGGTTGTGTGTCCATTATCTTCACTTAAACATAGTGACAATAAATAATCGCTATCCTCTTCCATGGATTGATGATTTATTTGATCAAATTAATGGTGAAAGTTTCTTCTCAAAGATCAACAAGCAGTCAAGATATAATCAGATGTGGTGAAGGATGAGGATATCCTGAAGACTGCTTTCCATTGTCATCATGGGAATTATGAGTTTGTTGTAATGCATTTTGGCATGATGAATTCTACAGCTGTATTTATGGGATTGATGAATGACGTGTTCCATGAGTTCCCGGACAAGTTCAGGGTAGTTTTCATCGACGAATTCCTTGTGTAATCCACATCTGAAGAGGACCATGCAGAGTATATACAAGCCGTTTTGGGGGTTCTTCATCGACATCAGATATTTGGGAAGTTGTTGAAGTGTGTGTTTTGGTCTCAAGAAGTCAGTTTCTTTGGGAATGTTGTGTCCTAACAGGGAGTAGCTGTGGATCCATCGAAGATATAAGCAGTTTTGTCTTGGGAAACCCCCAATAAAATTTCAGAGGTGAGAGGATTCCTTGGTCTCATAGGCTACTACTTGAGGTTCATATCCAATTTCACATGAGTTGCGAATCCTATAACAATTTTGACTAGAAATGATCAAGAATTAATATTTACTAATCATAGTTCGACAGCTTTTCAGTATCTAAAGGAGAAGTTAGTACGTGCACCAGTGATTTCTCTTCCAGCTGAGGGAGTTGAGTTTGATGTTTTCTATGACACATCACATCCGTGGTTAGTTTGTGTTCTCATGAAACAGAGGTCAGTTGTTTCTTATGGGACTCGACAATTAAGTCACCATGAACTGAACTATACCACCCATGATCTTGAGTTGGAAGTCATGGGGTTTTCTTGGAATTTGTGGAGACATTACCTCATTGGTGATCATTTTGTGGTTTTCACTGGTCATAAGTGTTTGAGGTATGTTTTCTCCCTACGTGACATGAACTTACGAAAGATTCGGTGGATGGAGTTCTTACTGGAATACAACCTCGAAATATCATATACACCTAGAAAAAAGAATTTTGTAGCTGATACGCTAAGCTGAATGTCACATAGTTATGTTGTGTGTGAATCCTATGATTCATGGAGAGTAATGGAAGAACTCTCAGCATTACATTTTGATATGGGAGAAGTTGGGGTAGAGGTTTCCTTTTTAGGATGATGGTACAATCATCCCTGAGGTAGTCATCCTGGCATGACAAAGATGTACCGATCCATGAAGAGTCAGTTTTGGTGTCCTGGGATGAAGTTTGTCGTTGAGGAGTTTGTGTCTCGATGTTTACTCTGCTTGAAGGTGACGGTCGCAAACAGTGTTCCTTGTGGTCTTCTATAGACATTAGAGATTCCTCAGTGGATGTTGGAGGAAATCCCAATTAATAATGGTACTGGTTTACCTCGAGCTCTAGGAGGACATGATACTATTTGGGTGGTAGTGGATCGTTTCCAAAAAACGGCCCACTTCATAGCGATCAAGGAGTCGAGCTCATTGGATGTTATGTCAGGTAAGTATCTTGAGGAGGTGGTGAGACTATATGGATTCCCTAGGATAATCATTTCTGATCGAGATCCTCGCTTTACCTCTAGGGTGTGTAGAGGTCTCCAACATGCTTTTAGTTCTCAACTATGACTTAGCTTTGCTTTTCATCCTCAAACGGATGGTCAGACAGAGCGAACAATCTAGAATCCCAAGGAAAAGTTATACTCTTGTGTTCTTGATTTTGGAGGATCATGTACAAGGCAATTAACCTTGGTGGAGTTCTCTTACAAAAATAATTTTCACTCCACTATCGGTATGGTTCCATTTGAATCCTTCTATGGTCGTCCTTGCCGTTCTCCATTGTGCTGGACTACGGTTGGAGAGTTAGCAATTCTCAGACTGGATCTAGTGCAGAATACAATAGAGATGGTCCAGGTGATTCGTGAGAGGATAAATACAATGAAAGATGATCAGAAATCATATGATGATCAAAGGAGGAGACCCTTGGAATTTAATATTGGGGATCATGTGTTTCTGAAGGCGACTCCCCGTCGTGGGCAGTGAAGGTTTGGTCGTGGAAGTAATATTTCGCTCCGTTTTGTTGGGCCTTTCAATGTGTTAGCACATGTTAGAGCCATGGCATATGGAGTAGCACTTCACCCACAAATGAGTCGAATACATGATGTTTTCCAGGAATCACAGCTCCGTCGTTATCTTCATGATGACTCTTATATCATCGATTGGTGAGAGATCGATGTTGATGACGATGCAACCTTTGAGGAGTGACCTGTTGAGATCCAAGAATGCAAGGAGATAGTGTTTCACGAGTGTTTTATTCCCATAGTGTATTGTGGTGACATGGTGGCATAGAAGAGAGTACCTAGGAATGTAAGTCACGGATATTTTCTTAATACATGGAGTTTTTTTTACGTTTAACTCTTTTCATGTAATGATGTTCCCTTTGTGGTTAGACCATTCATTTTTTATTAATAAATTTTTTTGTTACTTTTGTGGATTTCTCTCTTTAGAGAAGTATCTTGATGGGTGGTGGTTCGAACCCCGTTTCTTTTGGTCGGTTTTAAATTTTCAAGGAAGAGAAAGTTTTGAGAGGTATCTGATGTAATAGAATGGACCTCTCTGGTCCATTAATTTGTGAAAATGCGGTGTTGAGGTGTTCCGGGAGGTCAAGGTGACTTATCCCCAACACTTTTCCAGTTTTCAAATTCCGTGAACAATTCTATTGGTGAGGTTCTTTGAATAGTTTTATCGGTGAGTTTCTTTGAGTAGTTATTTCTGAGAGGTTATGTGAACTGCTCTAACGAGAGGTGTATAGTAACTGTAGGTGTACAGTGTTTCCAGAATGGTGAGGTCTATCGGTAGGTGTATAGTAATAGTAGGTGTACAGTAACAGTAGGTGTATAGTGTTTCCAGAATGGTGAGGTCAATTGGTAACCTCTAATGGTAGGTGTACAATAACGTTAGGTATACAATAACAGTTGGTGTACAGTGTTTCCACAATGGTGAGGTCTATTGGTAACCTATATTAGTAGGTGTATAGTAACAGCTGGTGTACAGTAATAGTAGGTGTATATTATTTCCAGAACAGTGAGGTCTATCGGTAACCTCTATCGGTAGGAGTACAATAACGGTAGGTGTACAGAAACTATAGGTATACAGTGTATCCAAAATGGTGAGGTCTATCGATAACCTCTCTAGGTAGGTGTACAATAACGGTAGGTGTACAGTAATAGTAGGTGTACATTGTTTCCAGAACGGTGAGGTCTATCAGTAACCTCTATCTGTAGGTGTACAATAACTATAGGTTTATAGTAACCATGATTGTACAGTGTTTCAAGAACGGTGAGGTCTATCGGTATCCTATAACCGTAGGTGTACAGTATCGGTAGTTGTACAGTAATGGTATGTGTACACTTTTTCCAGAATAGTGAGGTCTATCGGTAACCTCTATCGGTAGGTGTACAGTAATGGTATGTGTACAGTAATGGTAGGTGTACTGTGTTTCTAGAACAGTAATTTCTATTGGTATCCTCTAACGGTATGTGTATAGTAACGGTAGGTTTACAGTAACGGTAAGTTTATAGTGTTTCCATCTTCCTATAGTTTCACACCTTTGACATTTCCTTTGACGTAAAATAAAATTAAAGCATTTTTTTAAGGACTCTTAAGGCCGATTCAAAGGTCATAAATCCTATATTAATTATTCCTATTTATCAGGATGTTTTTACCCTGTCAAACCACGTGGGATAATGTGATTCTCTTTTAATGGGGAATAAAGCGTATCATAAACTATTGCCCCTTAAATCATCAAAAGGGACAAGATATCTTCATCCCTTGTTCATACAATTTTTTCTCGACTTAGAGATGCTAGAACCATTCAAAAATTCATGTAGGAGTTGCACATTCAAGATTTACTCCTTTGATTGGTTCTGCTCTATTTTGATGCAACCAAGATGTATCGATCAATCTTCGATATAAGGTATGTTTTATCATCGTTCCTTTGGGGATCATCTTCTCATGTTTCTCCTTTCCATTTTATTTAATTTAATATCCATTCTTCTAATGGGGTTTTTCTTAGGGTTCGGTTAGTACGCTCGTACCGTGGCATCCTTGGGTTGATGTAGTTGTCGCGTGAGGAGGATCGTGACCCGTTTTGTGGACAAAGAATGTGAGGAACTATTTTAGGTAGGGGATTCATTGATTCTCTTTTCATTTATGTGAAAATGTATTGTTATCAAGTTTAATACCACTGAATGATAATGGAATTGAAAAAATAAATATTTTAACTGGATAAATAAATTGATATCGATCATATATTGTTGCCTCTTGTTTTTCTAGATAATGTGATATCTATTATTTCTTTTCTTAGTTTTTCATTCTTGATGGAAATAAGTAATGAACATAAATTGGGATTAATTGATAATTGTTTTGCTAAAGATAAAGATTCATGTAAAATAATCTGGTTCTTATTGTAATTTAATGTTAATCAAATTGGCTAAGTATGCATGTTTAATTAATTTTGATATCTTACTAATTATTTTTCCCAAATTTGGAACCTACGATTAATAAATCCGTTAACTCAAGTTGGATTAAAGAATTTATTTTTTGATAATTCCTTAAAGGGTTCTGATTTACCCTCTTTATTGATAAAGGTCCAAGAGCCCAATTGATGTGATGTTTGTTTTTCTTCTACTTGTGTTATGATGTGATCTTGGATGGCCATTGCGATATGTGGGGGCATGGAGGCTTTTGGTTATGGTAGTAGATGATGCATAGAGTGGAGAGATGCATCAGTTTATGCCTGTGGTGTTGGGGAGGACACTAGGGATGATGGAATGGGATTGATGTGATTGTTGGATGCTTGCTAATTATTTTGGTTGTTTATCTCCTTTACATTTCCCCACTGCTCAAGGAAGTTGGTCATACTTATCCATCTTATAATATAGGCAAAGACACATGGGTTATGCCATATTCATTCTGTGTTTAGCTTCTTAAAGAAGGATGGGTTTATTCTCTTACTATAAGCAGCAAAGACTCGACGGGTAGTACATCTAGTCAACGTGTTGATCCCCCTTGTGTTTAGTTTCATAGAATGTTTTTTATAATGCTTGAGTATGTGGGAAAGTAATGCTACAATGAATAATTTATTAAATGTTGTTAACCCATGAAGATGGAGTTGCTGGAACATAATGATGATGTTGTTATTTTGAAGGAATAGTTGACTCTAGGTGTGATGCTAATGAAATTTAATGTGGAATTTTTCATGGACTAATAATTTTCAATGAATTAATTAACGTAAAGTGGAACTGGTAAAAAGGGAATGAAGTAATCTAATAAAGCTCTTTAAATGGATTTGTGTTTATAGGATACCTTATCTTAGAAGTAGCAGCCTAGAGTTTGAGAGACGTTAGCTGCAGTTGTGTCCAAGACTAGGTTATGCCCATAGTGTGGTTTCGAGTTATAGTATATCCTATACCTTTTGTGTTTATATACGCTACTCCACCTAGTCAGTAAGATAAACCGACACCCCGTGGATTCTGAGCCCAGAGGGGGTGTTTTCCCTAACATTCCGGTGGGAGGATGGATGACTGACTACCCCCTTTGGCCTCATATCTTCTCTTGGCAGTTACTTGTGCTGGCAGGCACATTGGTTAGTTTTCCCCATATATGTGTGTAGAGGGTTTTAATGGATTGTGGTTATTCAAAAACATATATTCTAGATATAGTATCCTATGGACTACTATAGGTGTAACGTGTATGGGTTGTGATGGCTTGAGGATTCATACTTGGTGTATGGGATGTAATGGATTGAGGTATAATACCCAATGTATGATACACATCATGTGGGCTATGGTGGCTCCCAAAAACTAAGTGGTTAAATTTCTTACGTGGACGTGGTGGTTTTGTGGTATAAGGTTTACATTGTGGTGCTTCACCCAGGTGTCTGCGGGTAAGACCTTTTGGAGAGAGATTCCCAGGATGTGCGAAGTTGGGGAAAAGCGGAAAACTAGTGGGGAAGTAGTAGCAGGGTAACCTTGATATTCGTTATTATATGATATATTCATTTATAAGTTAATTGGTTAGAGTATCCATGGTGAGGTTGGGAACTTATTTTACCTATTTAGGTGATGAGTTGGTTTTAATTTTTGTTCACTGTGCTTTAGCTTGCTTTTATTACATTTTCAAGAGAGACTTCGCAGAGGATCCTACTGACTATACTATTATACACACCATTTGTATAAATAAACTGTTTTCAGGTCACTTGGAGCAGGTTGGAGATCAAGATGGTTTCTACTAGGATGGGTTGTAGGAGATGTTCGGGATGGTGGTTGCTTCTCTTTTACTTTCATTAGGTTAGTTTCAGTTTTTCCCTTCCAGTTGTAGTACTTTTTCATGAAATTGCATATGTGCACTTGTGTTTTTTTATATTTCAGTTCTAAGTTGGCGTTGGTTGGTGTCTATCTTATCTCTCTCTTCCGGAAGTGTTATCTTAGAGGGTAATGCCTCCCATTTTTGTGTTTACTATACCAACGATGCTAGTCACCAACCCAGGGCCTACTGGAGGCAGGACTCAGTGGTCTTTATCTCCCTTCTCACATTGACGACCCAGGAGGTGTACACTTTGTGGTGAGGGGGTCATGACAGGTAAGCCCATGTCCTCCACAACATGGAGGTGAAAATTATCCCAAGCTCATGTACTATGGTCATGTGTTGGGTCCCATCTAATGTGTGAGAAGTCTAGACAAGACCATGTAGCATGGAAATTCCAATGTACCTATATTTTCATAAATACTATATTCATGCCTAATTTTGTGAATCCTAGAAGTATATTTCAATTGTCCAGTATCAGGTGACATAATGTTTTATCTATCCACACTATGTGTGATGTTTAAAATTGTTTCAAACTCTAGAAACCATAGAATTGTGTGCACAAACCATATATTCATCCAAACTACATGTCATCGTTTATAAAAAATTCTATAAAATCATTATCTGTCATTCTTCTTATCTCATGTTCCCTCCACCTATTATTCCACAAATAAATGTGTAGTAGAAAATAGATCTATAATTTTCTAGTCCATAATTTTCACTGGTGACTAAATTGTAGCCACATATCATATATAGAAACACTACCTATCAAATGAAATAGCCAAATTTCCAACCCGATGAATAAAAACACCTAAAATTATCCCTAATTTTCCTCCATCTTCATTTTACCACGATCTTATCTATAATAAAAATACAAAACCAATTGAAATGATTAATTTGGTGAAAAATCCATTAATCAATGATTGATTTCCAAATATTATTAAATTGTTGGACAAATGAAATACTAACGATGGTCATTTGATTAATTAGGGTATACCTTCATAAAACCAAAGCAAGATCAATGGACATCATTCATTGTATGGATTGTTCTAGCTCAATAAATGGTTTGAATACAAACCATAGAAAAATAACAAGGGATTAATTTTTCTTCAACTCAATCTTCTATGATGATAAACCTCAACTACATATAAATCATCAACCCAATAATCAATGGTTTAATGGGATAAATATTCATTGGATATGGGGTAATAAAAATGAGTATTATATCTAATAAAAAAATATATATTACATCAGGATTAGAAAAGTTACTAAAAATGTACATATCTATTCTATTTTCATTTGCGTGGTCCAATAACTCTTCATATGAAGAAAAATTCAAAAGCACAATGATCATAAACTCTAAATCAATAAATTCTCCATTGTTTATTTGGAAAAAAATTGGTCTATATACCCTGAAAGGGGGGTGAATGAGGTTATGAATATTATTTTTATAAATTCTTCTTCCCCCACAAGATCTTGACCTCATAATCACAAGGGTCAAATTGATTTCACTCGTGTTATTGTTATGGTCAATTATTTTAATCTTTACAAGATGATGATGCTTTGAATGTGACACTGGAATGAATGCCAGTAGACATAACTATTTTTACTTAGTTAACTCTCACTGGAATACATCCAAAAATCATTCAACGGTGACATGATGATGAACCAAATCCACTAATGCTCACTGCCAATTTACAGTGTTAGGGATATATCACATATATTCCAAGCCCTATATTCTTCACAATTTTTAGGGACTAAACACAATATTCTTCAGGGTCACTCCCTATTTATATCTATCTCTAGATCAATGTTAGTAGAATGGATCACCTTCATCCTATTTCATGGCTCACTACTCTAGAAAGGGTCCACCCACATTTTAATGAATTGCAGTCCATTTAATTATCCCTAGTGAATTCATGCTCTAGTGTGTGTAGATGCTATATTGATGTCCAAATTTCATCTACTGATAAATACACCTTTTCCACTAAACCCTGACCAACAACTTTTTGAAATACCTTCACAAAGTGCCCTACTTCATGAAGCTCCAAATTTCTCAAAGCACAAATAAGAAATCGTAATGTACTTGCTTCTTCATGAAGATCCCACCATCACATAGCTAAGGCCATCACAGAGCTCAAACCACTGCAAAGAGTCTTTCATCCCGAAGCTCACTAAGTCAATATGGAGCACGACTCTTTTGTGGTGATATAAAAGACACTAAAATTCTCCTACCTTTGACAAAGAACACTTCCTCCATGAACCACCTTTGTGATTCAAGACATATAATTTTTTTTGTGAAAAAATATATACACTTCTCAAGGGGGTCTAGGCTTATTTATAAGTGATTTCACAGACTCAAGAACCTTCCCCCAATGTCAGTGTGAAATCAGCTCAAATAAAAAAACATCTAAATTCCATCCAAAATTCATTATATATAGTGAAGAACCACCAATATTTTCACATCATAGAGATTTTCAAAACCACAGAGCATTCTGTCAATTCCTTGGTGCTGTTTCTACAATTCTCCCTTGAAATTATCTTCACATTTTCTGTTTAGAATACTCATCGTAATCATAAATATCACTATCAACATTCTTCATGTATATATTAAATATAGTTTATGAATCCTATCTTTATGAAATGCATGAATTTTCCATGTTTTGATGAGCTCGTCACAAAAATACACTTTTTCATGATACTCACCAAACACATAATTTTAGACACCAAAATTTTGGAAAACACTGGAAAATAGTTCCACCTTGTATCTGTTCATTTGTACTGCCTCCAGATCATCCATTAATTTTCCATGGATCATTTTCAAAATTGATCGTCAGAAAATTCTGTATAAATTGACACGTCACCATGAAAACCTAGTTTGTCAACAAACGTAACCAACCAAAAAATGATACAATGTTAATGTTAGGGATATTTCTCCAATAGTAATCCTCTGGAATCCTAACTATGTATTATCGATGTGTGGATAAGCCTACTATAGTTTTTATATTGATGATTATATAATTTATGAATACGTTTCAGTTCATTTAATAATTATATATACATAAATTTATTAACCTTATGATGGATGCATATAAAGAAAGAACCTAAAATGGAAAAAAATTATGTTCTAAATAGAATAAAAGCTTAGTTTTTTAATGGAGTTTTTATTTTTTCCATAAAATAATTTATTTATAAGATAATAAAATATTTTAGAAAAATGGTTCATATGTGATATAATATATTTTTTTATACTAAATCATACCTCTTTGTGAACTAGTGGCTACTGTTTACAACAATCCTGGGTCAAAAAATATTTTAAAAAATATTTAACTGTTTTATATGGAAAAAATTAATATGTTTTTTCTCCCCATTATATGTATTTACATTGATAAAATTAAAAAATTTCCGAAAAATATAATTACACTAGGGTAATGCTTGGTTTTCATACCCCAACATGACTTCTTCTTGATTATTATTATATAATTAATCATTAAATTTGAGAATTAATATTCTATTAATTATCGTAAACTATTTATCCTAAGTATATACTAGGTTATATGATATTTTAGCACAATATACAATGAAGAAACATGTCTTTTCTGGTGCATTTTATGAGGCAACATCGTCTACAATTCAGTGGAACCACAAATCCAGTGACAGCTGAAGGATGGATCAATGCTATATAACATATATTTGATTTCACGGGATGTTCAAAACATAAAAAGATAATAGTATAAATTTATCATTTAGAAGGTGAATCCAATCAATGATGGTCTCTAGTTAAGAATACGAGATAATGAAATGATCTTTATAGTCTGGAATATGATGAGATTATTTGTCTTTTTCTAGAAAAATATTTTCCCAAAACTGTTCGACTCAAAATAGAGAATCAATTCATGTAATTGAAGTAGATAGATTATGATTCTTCGGCATTATATGAATAAAATATTACAATAGTATCCTTGTACATACTGGATTTTACTGTGGACATTAATTCAAAAATTAATTGATTTTACTCTGCTTTGAAATTTTTCCCCCAAATATATTTGGATTCAAATGACACTAAAGTCTATGAAAAAGTTTTTCATTATGATAAAAAATTGGAGATAGAGTTTTCTCACATGTTTTTTCCTCGTTATGACCAGAATAATAAGTGGTCATGTTGGTAGGCATTGGGGAAGAATTCTTCAAAGAAGTCATTAGGTAACAAAATGAATTTTCTTTCTTCTGAAGAGTGTTGTAATAGAAATCTTAGTGAATTCAGAGTAAATTCTAGGAAATTACAATTATGTAGAATTATTGGATTCATGTATTGAGAGTTCAATGAAAATGATATGTAAATTAATGAGAAGATTTCGGTGAGTTTCATTAACATTAAGGAATTGGGGAATTCTTTTAATGTCTATCTAAAGATAGCCACGCATGCATGAAATTAGAATGACTGGAAGAAGAAGGTTGTGAGAAAATCAAATGCAACCACTTCAGTAGATGTTGGTCTTTTAAATGAGGTGGTACCAGGTATATTTCTTATTTTTTTAGATTTAGAAAATGTGTTTCTTGATTCATGGTCTATGTATTCCTTCATTTTAGTTAAATTTTTGGAATTATTGGGAATTAAACCTAATGTTATGAAACTAGAACTCGTTATAAAAACACCTAGAGGAAATATTGGGGGAAAATGAAATTATATGAATATACTTATCCTGGTATGTGGAAAGATTTTACCTTCAATATTTACAGTTTTTACTCTAATAGAGTATGTTTTCATTCTGACTATGGAAGGATTTCTTTTTATCAATCAATGAGAGGTTCTAGAAGAAAAGAAGATGTTTTTTGGAATGAATTTTAGTTTTTTTTCAAGAATGAACACATAAAATTGATAACATATCAATAATCCAATAAACTGATAAATGATAGAAATGAATGTTATCATTGTCATGTCTCTTATGAAAATGTAAACATCCATATTAATGATGTACTGGTGGTAAATGAATACCTATATTGTTTTCATGATTATATTTTTTATTTTATTCATGATTGAGAGGATGAGTTTACCATTGACTATGTTCTGGATAATTAGCCAATATCTAAACCCACTTATCGAATGGAACTTATGTAATTAAAAAACAAGCTCCATGAATTATTAGATAAATGATTCATCCAACCAAAATCATCACTATGGGGTTCGACTGTCGTATTAGTTATGAATTATGATGGTTCAAGGAGAATTTTCATTGATTAAGAGCCTTGAATAACATTACTTTTATTAATTTATCATTTTCCACATATCAATGATTTGTTTTATCAATTATAGGGAGTAAATTATTTATCAAAGATGGACTTGAGATTAGTGTACCATTAGTTGAATTTAAATGACGATGATATCATGAAGTATTCGTTTCGTACTAGATATGGTTGTTATGAATTTGTAGTTTGGCCTTTTGAGTTAGCTAATTCACCCGCTATATTCATGAATTTTATGAATATGAAATTGCATGAGTTACTGGATATGTTTGTGGTTTTTTTATATGAAATTATTGTAAATTATATAATTAAAGAAGATCTTTGAAATCATATAAGTGTTGTTTTGAAAACAATAAAAGGAAATAAATTGTATGGAATATTCACCATGTGTGATTTTTGTTTGAAACAGATTTATTTTTTATTGCGACAATGTTAATAGAGGTGGATTATCAGTGGATACTTTCAAAATGAAAGTGGATGATGACTATCCAAGACCTACAAATGTTACATAGAATCATAAATTAATTTTATTAATAGTTTATTAGTGATAGTTGGTTAAAATCAATGCATTTTTATGTAGCCTAATAACTACATTAAAATGAAAAGGAGTTAAATTATTTTGGACATAATAATGTTGAGTTTTTTTAGGAACTGGAGAAGGGATTGGTGAATGATAATTTTTTGTCCTTTCCTTCTATAAATGGTGAATTTGACATCTATAGTGATATATCTTTTTTGGGACATGGTTGTTCTATGATGCATAATGCCTAGGTAACTTATTATTCTTCAAGACAACTAAAACCCATGAGTTAAATTATACTACACATGATATGGGATTCAAAAATTTGTTTTTTTCTTGGAAAATATGGAGGCATATTCTATATGGAGTAAATTCTGAAATATATATTGACCATAAAATACTGATATATTTATTTACATAAAATGAATTAAACATGAGACAAATAAGATGGATGGAACTAATCATGAATTATGATTTCATGGTTCATTACCATCCTAGGAATGAAAACATATAGGTTGATGCATTGATTAGAAACATTATGGCTACATTAATCATGATACATTTGGAATGTGATTCTTCGATAAATGATTTTATTAATTTTTTTTTTTCGTGTAGTAAATTTCTGTATTTTGTTTTAGGTTTAAGTGATGTGATCTTTGTCAGATAGAATACTGCCAGCATAAAAGGCTGATGGGGAGCTAAAAAAATGTAGAAATGGATAAAATTGGAATTTTGTCCAAAATTAACAATGATAAAGATTTATTTTTAAGATTTGAAAAACAGTTTTGTGTGCCTAGTGATTCTCATTTTAAGAAATTATTTTTATGTGAAGATCACAGTTCTTAATTTTCAGTTCATTCTGGCAGCAATATGATGTATAGATAACATTGAGAGTATTACTATAGGGATGGAATTAAATGTTGTATTGCTTATTTTATTATTAAATGATTGGAAATTCAATAGGTTAATGCTGAGTGGATGTTACTGAATGGGATGCCTCAACATTTTATAGATCTATTGATGAAATGAGAGAATATATCCATGGAAATTGTTGTGGGACTACCAAAGACATCTTGAGGTAACAATACAATATGGGTTATTGTTGATTAGCTGACTAAATTTGAATATTTTCTTTCTATTCGAGATACAATTTCTTTGGGTCAAATTTCCCTATTGTTATTTAAAGATATTTTCAGGTTACATAGAGTGCCTATTTCCATTGTATCTAATTGAGATCCTGGGATCACATTAATTATTTTAAGTGCCTTCATATGACCATGGGAATAGAATTATATTCCAGTAAATCTTTTCATCCTCAATGAGATGGACTGTCAGAATGGATGATTTGGATTATAGAGGATATACTTCATGCTTGTTCAATGAATTACCAGGGAAGTTGGGATAAACATATTTTATTATTTGAGTTTTTTTATAGTAATATGTTTTATTAAAATATACAAATGGAACCATTTTAATCATTGTATGTGAAGAGGTTTCAGACTCTTATATTTTGGGATAATGTAAATGATAGGATGTTGATGGGGCCCGAATTATTAGAGGAATTGGATATGAATGTTAATATGATCTAACAAAACATGAGGATATCTCGGAGAAGGCATAATAGTTTTGCAGATTACAGAAGGGGAGTCTTCTCTTTCTAGGTAGGTGAACATTGTTTCCTTAAAATATCTATGTGGAAAGTGTGATGTTTTTGTTAAAAATATGAATTCTAACTCTCTAGTTCATTGTTCCTTTTGAAATTGTTGAGAAAGTGGGACTTTTTGAATACTAAAGAGCATTGCCTCCAACATTGTTTTAGGTACAAATTTTTTTTTCATGTTTCAATGATGATAATTTATTTACCAGATTTATCTCATGTTTCGAGCCCAAAAGAATTTCAGTTGTAAGAGAACCTTACCGAGGAAGGGAGACTAGTTTAGAATCTTGATCTTAGAGATCACGTATTGTGGAATAATGTAATCCACCGAGTAAAGGTTTTTTTTGGAGAAACCACATTATACAAGATGCAAGATGGGAATATGAAAACGATATGAGGGGAAGGTACCATCACTTGATTAATAAGTAAATAAAAGTGGGAGGATGAAATTCCAAAAGGATGGATTATGTATTATCCCTAAGTTTTAAAAATAAATTAAAATGGATGAAACATTGTTTTAAATAGGTATTTATAATTATCACTAAACATAATTTCCCACTTCAATATTGGGATTTTTGAAAATTGAACATAAATGGTTGAAATCAGTATGTTATTTATAGTCTGATAAGGACGAAATTATTTTTTATGAGTAGTAACATATCATTGTGAATAGTAATGATACCCTTATAAATAGTAACATACCCTTATTAATAGTAACCTCACCCTTGATAGTATACATATAATATACAATTGATGTTACGATATACCCACATCTTGGATTAAGTAAATTAATGTTTTAAAATTGTTTTTTTGGGATAAAATAATATTTTATTTAAAAATTAAATAGTCATATTTATAAAACAATTTTTGTAAAATGGTGTTCATTTTTAGATTAAAAGCATTGATAAAGGGTTTGAATGAAATTTTTCAACATTTCTAAAATACATGAATTTTTTTGTAAATAGTAAAATATAATAATTTAAGATAAATTATAAATACATGAATTATGATTTCATCTGATGACATATGGATTATGAAAGACCATTTTCTCAAAATAACATTCAATATTTATTTTTTTTGTCTTGTAATCATAAATATTTCTTCTCTTTTGAAAAAATGATAAAATAATGATTAGAATAATGTAAAACTCATCCTCTCCTCCAATATAAATACCACCCACTCCCCCTCTTACTACCAAACATCTCAAGATTTTATGAATACCCAGGTTCTACAAAATAAACTTCTCAAACCCCTTTCCCACATCCATTACCTACTGGTCTCACCCAATGTCCAAAACCTAGTGTTATAAGAAGGATCTCATAGAGATGATATCTTAAGGAAAATATCCTCTATTGTTTTCTTTATTTTGTTTTCATTTAAATTTATTTTTTTTCATATATACTCACTTAACCATATAAAAGTGACATGAATTAATCTAGTATCATACATATTCTATATTTCATTGGGTTTTTAGAAGATTCACCTTTATACATATTCTCCTCTCCCACTTATTCATGAAATTAAAACAAAATCTGTGATGTGTCGATTTACAGACATTGTGGACAATGTGATTAAAATTTATTTCACTTCCTTAAAGTCAGTTCATGAAATAGTTTTTATCATTTAACAAGATATAATTTCTTTATTATATCTTACATATGGGTCTAGAATCGTTTTGTACACACATTTTTAATTTATTAAACAAAATGATTTCATTATTATCAAAGAACCACCAAAATGATCTAAACAAACATAATTAATGGATTTACTAATGAATCATCTTCATTTCAAAATTAAAAATGATAAATGGTATAATTTATGGTTATTGAAGTATATAAATACCATTAAATTATAATTCTATGGTTTCACTTCCAATCAACATGAATATCCATCATTAACCGATCATTGAAACCATGTAAAAAACACACCAAAACTAATAGAATTAACAATATATTTTTAATTAATGTGTGGAATCATGTTATACAATGACTATTAAAGTTGCTAGAAACATTAATATTTTTATTTAAATTATTAATAACACTTTTTTGAACCTTCATATATGAGTTTTAATCATTATTTATGGATGTAAAAGCTGACCTAAGGGATCCTCTCTTTCTCAATGTTATTCAAGAATCCCCGATATGTTATGCTCTTTAACATTCAACACCTAATGATGGTTTTTTTCTAAACACCCCCATTATTACCAAATGATAAATTAATGATTATATAACCCCTTTATATATCATTAATCCCTCCATGTATATCCATTACCATGCCGAAATTTCATATGTGGATCCTTATCCCAATTCCCATTCTTTTGTTTAACCATCCACGTCAATGGGTTTTATCACACAAAGTTGAATAGAAAAATGTAATTTTATTATATATTATTTTACTATGAGTTACTAGAGAATATATACAAAATCTATTTATTTTATCAATTATCTATTTGATGTAACGGTATTTGTAAAGAACATTCATCTTAAATAATTTTAAATGTCTCCTTTATAAAATACAAATATATAATTCTTTTACATAATTTTATGAGTTTTATACATTAATTTTACGGTTTTTTATCTCCGTTATATGTTTTAAATTTTATTTTTTAATAATATTATTTCATTATTTTGTGGGCAATGTTTATATTCTAAAACTATTTTTATACTGAAAAAGGGTATTTTTAAATGTTAATGTGTTTTTCTCAAGGGTGAAAATCTATTGTTAATTGTTTTATTCATGATATTTTCCTTGAAAATTATATATATTTGGTTGATCCCATATTATATAATTATATAATGGGTGATCCCCATTATAGTTGAAGATATAATGGTTTGTACCCATTATAGCTCATGATATTTTGGGTTGATCCCATTATATTTCCAGATATGATGGGTGACCCAATTATAGTTCTACAATGAATTGGGTAATCCAGATATAGAAGATTAAAAAAATGATATTCCACATGTAAGGGTTAATGAAATAGTGATATAGTAAATATTTCCAAAGGTAACTAAATTCTGTTTCTATGCATATGTGTTTTTATGATTATGGATTTTATTGGTTTTTATACTATCACTTGACTAACAATATCATTTTATATATCCATTAATGAGTTTTATAGTTATACAATGTTTATATAATTTTTTTTATAGGATATATTGTTGTGTATGAGAATGAAGAGAGTCATGATGTTTGATACAAAGTGTAGTCAAAGAAATCTGGTTTTATGTTTTATATTTTTATATTTCTGAAAAAATGGATACTTTTTTTAGTAGAATCCCTTTTCTATGAATGTGGAATGTTATGTGTGTAAGATATCATGCATCTCTAAAACTATATATCCAATACATCCTAAATGAGTAATAATGTATGTTATTGAATAAAATTCATCATTTACCAATGTTTTATGGTTGGGTCCTTATATAAATAATCAAGAGTGTCTAATACGACATTGAATCATTTGAATCATAATCTCTATGATGGAATAAAATAAAATTAATATTATATTATAATGCATAAAATGGGTTAAAAAATATAACATTTCCCATCATAACACGTACACAATATAAAAGGAACTAGATTCCTAACAACAAATAAGACTGAATGGAATGTAAATTGATTCAAAATCATTTACCATGAGACCAATTTGTGTCATGTGTCTTAATATTCTTAAATAACAAGCATATATTAATTATTTAATTTATTGATCACCATTATCAATTTTATCATATCTTTTATTTTACTTATTACAATGTTTTGTACAACCACTTATACAATTATGTTTACATCTGTTGTTTTGATCAAATTAGGGTTAAGCGTCAAAAACAACTCTACTATATCCACTATTCTCATAGAATTCATTATATAAAAACTATATAATAATAATATCGAAATATTAATCATTTTAACACATCTACTATACAATTTTAAAATGATAATTAATTTTTTTTTATTTAAAATGAATCAATAGTACATTAGTGGCGATGAATGTCCATATGTTCATATGAGTAACATTCCCATTTACCAATGACCATTATAGAAAATAGTTAAGTAACACTATATATATTTTTAATTATAATTTTATAATAAATACAAGGTTATTTAATTATAAATACATTTATATATAATTTTTGTATTTTAATGGAATCACATTTTTATGAGGAGGTGCTTGTTCACACATCCATGACCCACATTATCAATTTTTAGTGTTTAAAAGGTTACAAAAAATGATATATATATATGTATATATATTAGTTACAGAACTTTAATTATGTAAAAATTATAATTTTTTAATTTATAATAGGTTTAATTATAATAATCCTTTATACCTTCCCAATATCTTTGATCTAATCAGATCGCTTTTAGGAGGCAGAAGTCCACTCTTCTGCTAATGTTGTTTTCAAATTTACAAAAAATATGAAATTTCAAGGTTTGTATTATAAAATAATTAATGATTAAAAAACATAATAAGTATAATATTTTTCATATATATATATTTCATCATTATGACCAATCATGGTAGATAGTAAAGGAAAAAAGAACAATCCTAGATTCGTAAGGTAGTAAATCAACGTTCCCGTCAATGGTATGTTTATTATACATTAGATAAAACATTTTGTGATTAAATATAGAATTATTGTCATAACAAAAATTATTATATTTATGATACTACTGTTAATGAATAATCATGTATTACGATGAGTTTAGAGGGTGGATAATGGATATAAAACAAAATATCTTGGGGAAAGATTGTACCTCTTAATAAGGTAAGTCCATTTTGATAAAAATTATGATATTAATTGGATTGTTGGCTTCCCATGTGTAAGATAATAGGAATAGGTAAGGTATTTTTATGAGATATTTTGATATATAATGGATAAAATTATGTTCCATGAGAGGTTTGAGGAAGTGGCATTGGCAGTGACCATTTATAAGGGATGGAAAAAATAACTTCATATTTAATTAAATATGATAGTTGTACCAATTGTTTACATAAAAATTCCCAATATACTGAAATAAACTCATTAATGAATCTTTAATGGAATTATTATTCCACAAAATTGGTGTTGTATATGTTTTGTGTCCATTTTTCCTTAAATTATATTGTTTAGTCAACTATTAGGCTTGATTTCACCTTTATCGTTTTAATTAATTTTAATTAATTTAACTAATATTTTTATACATAATCTAAATACACCTCATTATAAAATATTAATTTTTATTCTAAATGTATAATAAATATTTACGAATTAAAATGGATTGTTTTGTGGAAATTTATTTAATTTTAATCCCATATATGGGAGGACAAGCGAGTTTTTAAATTTAAAAATTTATAAATTTTATTATGTTTTTTTATCAAATTTCAATGATTTTTCTTCCAATGACCTAAATATTTTTAATTGTGAAATATAAGTTGTAAATAATCATTAAAATCAATTTTTAATATAATTTTAAAATGTAAATAAATTATATGAAGAAGCAGTTTTGTAATAAAATTCTGTATTTTTCACTATTCATTAAAAAATAACCCTTCACAAAAAAACCAAATATCCATCATTTCTTAATTTTTATGTTTCAATATAAATGATGATTTTTTTTCATATATAAAATCTATAAAATTTCCAAAAAATTAAATTTAAATGTGTTCTCCATTAATGGGTTGTTAAATTGCATGTATAAAAAAACATTTTATGTATAATATTGGGATTGTCTTTTATATTAATCATATCAAATATATTGGATGAATATAGAAAATACATGATCATATATATATAACTAATATCACTAACAAATTGTATCTAATTTAATTTATTTGTGTAAAACCACATTGAGACAATAAAAAGAAAAATATTTTTTTATATTAAATCGATTTTCATATTCATTTCAAATTAAAAAAATACCAGATGAATTACTTTTATATTGGATTAAACCATGGATTTTAAATATTTAGTTAATACTATCGATACATATAATTTTAATGGGTAATTTGTATCATATTATATTAAATAATTAATTTTTAATAATATATTATTGTTTAGTAAAACATTGTCTTGCATGTAATGCAAGCCATTGAAAAAAATAATTGTTTCATGTGGTGTACAATATCTCAATTTTGCATGAATTTCATTCTATAAAATATATTTAATTTGTTAAAAATAGTGAATATATTATAAATTATTGGGATATTATATTTTATTACATGCTTGGTGTTATGTATCACACTCACTATCGAATTTAATATTCATATAATACTATTTTAGGGTGTTAGAAACATACTATATAAAATAAATATATTTTTATTAAATTTATATTGCATTACAATATTAATAAATAAAAATATTTGTGCAATTATTTTATAATTTCCTATTATCTTATCAGTAATAATTTCTTCATTAATGATAATATTTGGGGGGAAATTGGAATGTTTTCCATGAATGTTTCTATTTGATAGTTCTGGTACACTAAACTTATATAACGATTCATAATGGAAAAATTATTAATATTTTAATCATGATCATATTCACATATCATATACACTTTTAAAATTATAAAAAAAGTAGTGATGACAAAACATGTCACCATTGTGTGATAGTGGTAGTACAAAAGTATTCATGAGTGATTTTTTCTGTTTCAAATGAATGGAAATGTATGATAGTAGATAACATATCAAAATTATAGAAGAATAATTATTTCTTGAATTTTATTTATAATAATGAAATTCATAATAATAAACATTCTTCTATCGTGGTGATGGAATTTGAATAATATATATAGGTCGAGGTGGTATTCCACACTTACACACAAACAACAACTTAATTTCCCATTTGAATGATAGATGGTGGAAACTGGATTATCCCCTATCATAATATCAAATAAATATATTTAAAATACTAAATTAATTGTTTTATAATTGATAACACACACATATATATAATATAAGAGGAAATAAAGTTTAAACTATATGGTAACTATTAATAACTCTTCAATGATATTCATTCATGGGCATACACCCAATGTGATGAAATGATAGTATTGTGATGAAATATGAACCTCTTGGACATTGTGAGAGGTTTTATGAATGGATTATCATATGTAATGGTTGTGATATAGGTCTCATGGTCAATTAAGATTGTGGGAGAGGTCATATCTATTCCAAAGTGTGGGATTGTTAACTCATTGAAAAATTAAAAATATTAATACATAAAAGTATTTTATCAAAGTAAATATATATAAATATAGATACATTTCACAGGATTCAATATTTAGTATTATTAGAAATTAATTTTAAATTAATTTATCAAAAACCAATAAAATGTATTGTTATAAAATGAATTTCTAAGTATAAAAGTGTATTTATTATTATGAAATTCCTTGTAAATACTCTTAGATTGATGTTGAAATATTTTATTTAATAAATAGTCAATATATTTAAATATAATAGATCAAAATTTTAGATTAATTTAATTCATTATGATAGAAACACCTTCTTAAAATAATCATAAAAATAATTATATTAACCATATTTTTTATTTAATTTCAATAAAAGTAATGACTAATGGATATATTTTATACACACATAAAATTAAAATTTCATAATATTTTTATTCATTTTCAATATCTCAAATATAGGGATATGGTTATAAAAATAATTATAATTTTATATCATATCAACGTTCTTTTAATATCACAATTGTGTGTAAAGAAAAATATACATGAAATTAAACATTTAAAATTGGACATATAACATAAAATCATTGGGTTTTACATTATACTACAATATACTATTATCACCCTCAAAATATTATCACTCATATAATATATAATTTGAAGAATACATTTTATCACATCTTCTAGAACCAAGATAACATCCAAAATTTATGATTTTCATAAAAAAACATCTAACATGTGAGTGCTATGGTTTTGTAGAAATGTCTAACGTGGATAAAAAATTTCCATTATTTTATTCTCATGTGATAAATTATTCTCTATTGGTGTTACCTCTAAACTCAAAAGACATGAAAAATTAGTTATACACTTCATCAATAGAGACACATGTAACACATCATGAACATTAGAGGTATTTAGAGGATGTCACGAGTAATAAGAAATTGTACCAATATATTCATGAATCCAATATGTGGTTATATAACTAGGAAAAACATTTCCATTATTTCATAATAATATAATCATATTCCATGTAGATGTCCATTAACATACCTTGTCCTTAAATATGATCTCCAAACATGAATAATGATTTTTACTAAATCGTTTTTGGATAGTGAGGCATCATGATGTGATGTTGAATGTATAAAACATTATATACCATTTAGTCATCTATATTATGTCTCAATATATATTTTTTCTCTATCACGAAATCATTAGAGTGTAGTTCTCCACATCCTTCAATATATTTCATCATAATGATCCGTAAGAATTCGAGAGTGAATGTCTTTATTAGTTGGATATTTGACCAATGGAATGTGTTAATAGCATTAATTTTTAAATTTGATAGGCCAATATCTCAATGTGGATTATATAGTATGGAATATCTTCTTAGATTTACCATATATATGAGGATGATATTCAATCATGAATCATGTCACTGTATAAATATCATACTGATAAATTATCTATAAAATCATGGTTATTCTATGATCATGACTAGATATAACGCAAGTTGGTACTCCATTATATATTACACCCTGAATAATGTGTATCTGATGAAAATTATTAAGATAAAAAAACTTATCTTATGTAAACTAAATTTCCATATATCTAAGGGAAAAGGGATATAGTAAAAATAAACGATGTTCCCATTATATTTTTAGGGAGTTTAAGGATGAAATCCATGTTAATATATTTTTCCATTTCCATTATATAATGGGTATTCCTTATAAAATTACCATTAAATAGTATCTCTCAAACATAGCTTTCTAATATATAGAGAATCGAGATACATTTATAGGATATTTATTTTTATGTTATCATTATAGAAATGCTCTTTGATATCAATAAAAATTAATAATTTGTAGTTGAACAATTAATGGGGAACTTGAAGATCCATCAAATAACCCTGTCATTATTTATAGAATTATAGAGGAACATAACCAGTCCTTGAACCACACCATTATCTAATAATAATATATATAATGGGGAACATTTCTAACATTATTCTATGTTTTCACATCATCCATTTTTGTGTCATTAATACAGTTTTGGATTGATGGTACACTATTCATAATAGAATGATATTATGGGACCCATTTTCTCATGATTTAAATATCAATATTATATAAATCACTATATATTGGATCTCAATCAGTTTTTATCATCGAAGAACATGCATAGTCATTCTGAGTGATAGAAATAGTGACTATGTTCACCATTCCATGGTGGTAATGTAATGAAAACACATAATATTTAATCAATAATAAAAAAGACCTTTTGTTAATAGTAAACATTTTCCATGATAAGAGGTAATAAAATATTATATAATAATTATATATATAACACCATTCACTATAATGATAATGCACAAATATATTCTGTGCAATACCAAATACTACCAAATTCCAAACCATGAGTCGGGTAATATTTCTCATGATAATTAAGATGTATTTAGATATAATCTATAACCATATAATTTCATATGAGAATAAATTTAATACCATAATTCATTCATTAATGTACATCACAAAACCATCATACAATACATTATAGTGTATATATAATTCCACAAACAAATCATATATTCATATACTTCTATTTAATTAAAAAAATTCCTTCCGAATGAACAAGACTCGCATATGAGTAGAAATAGTTTTTATATTATGTATATATTATAAATATCCCATAAATAATGAATTGTGTTCAACCATCCATTAAAATCTATAGTTAACAGTTTTTGTGGTTCGTTTGGGCCATTGTTCCATAACATCTTTAATTAAAGGATCCACCAATATACTATCATATGAGATTATATAATTAATAATTATAATTTATTTTAAAAAAATTCACACATGGTAAATTATCCATTGATATTTTCATTACTAATAGTCTACTATACAATCCAAAATTGATCATTATATTCTTATTTTTTCATTTAATACATCAAAATAACATTTCAAAAACTACAATAAAATTATTGAGTTATAGTATAAATACACATTTCATTTTATCCATGATGAGAGTGGGGATAATATTATGTAAAAATGTAATCAACATAAATTCATAATTAACACACCTCAAATATTAGGATATCTTTGGTACGACATTCTCCTTGACCACCATTATATGATATTCTGAATTCAGGTCAATCATAGATATGTTTTTATTTCTATGTTGTTGACAAAACATATGTTTTATTTATGGAAAATGATACATGTTCTTAATAAGGATATTTTTATTTTATTGAAAATAAATTTAATTAAGAATTGAGCAATAGTTCATATAAATATAAATGAGAGGTCAACCTATGGGTAATTCTCTAGGGAATATGAATCCCCTGTCAGGATTATTTAGGAATTTCTTCATTAATTCCAATAACTCAATCAGTTCAAGTCTACATTAAAACACTGAAATATATGTATCACTAGATATGAGTTCTATGGATAAATCATTTTCATTATTCGAATAATGTTATGGAAATTATTTAGGGAATACATTATAATAATCCCAAATAATTTTTATATCATTATTGTAGAGGTTCTCCCCTAACATTTCAGATAATTATCTCTCATGAATAGTTTGGAAAACCTATACAACATAAGTACTTACCATTGAATGTTTATATTTATAATTATAATGAAACATAATCATTTGGTGATTTAGAATAAAAAACATGACTTCTAATCATTTTAAATTGATACTTTCTCTATAATGTATTGGACAATCCATTCCAAAAATTATATCAAATTCATCTATATGGAGAATGACATGATTAATTTGATGATCATTCCCACAAAATTCTATTGGGTATGAGTTGTATAATTTAGTTGTGATAATTAACCATTAAGTGTTCTATTTAACTAATAATACAATTATTGATGTGGTTAAATGATACCCTCAGTAATTTTTTTTAAAAAAGTGTGATTATCTAGATTGAATTAAAAAATAATAATTTCTAGATTGGATAGTACATGAACCACTCACCTCTTCATTCTTGTAGACTGCATAAGCTAATGTGATCATGTGGAATTTACAATTTCCTCATGTATTAGCATGTCTCTGAATCCTATTTTCATTATTCACAGTCAGATTCATAAAATTATTCACATAAAATTCATTTCCCATGATACTTTTGAATTGAACTGTGGATTTTACATTCATTTTATATATTGACCATTATTTTATAGCCTCTTAATGTCACATTAGTATTCATTTTCACAAAGGACCTCTATTCCATATTAAAATTATTTAACATACCACTATTGGTAATTTACTATATGATTTATTCAACTAATTTATTATGATAAAAGGTTTATTTTATTTCATGCATGAGTATTATTGTTGGAATCTCTTCAAAATTTAATTCTTCACAAATTTCCACAAAATCCATGAGAACATTTAATGTCACCAATATCCATTTCTAACATGAGATAACATCGTCTGATTTATTCATAGCAATAAAAGTCTATTAAAACCAATATATTTCTATAATATAAATATATCCATTAATATATAAGATAAAATTACAAATTTGTTCAATGAAGAAACTAAAACCATACCATTTATTTAAATTGAATTGTCCATCATAATAAAATGTCACAAACCAATCCAGGATGCCTTCCATCCTAACACTTGTCATGGATCATGGAATGATCCAAATATAATTCCTAATTCCCATGGGAGGGAAACAATTTAATTGGTATCATTTATTCACTTTTTTAATTTATTTCACCCATGAAGAAAAGTAATAAATTTTACCCAATTATAAAGCATCAAACCGTGTTTAACATCTATAACCAAAATAGATAAAACATTTCTAATTTTCAATGAAGAAAAAATTAACAAAATCCAAATCAAAAAAATTGGAGGGAAACCAACTAAACAAAAATCAATAATCCCCATGCAATGAAATGGTCATTACTATCAATTCACATCCACCAACTTCAAAAATATATCAACAGTAGAAACCAGATTCACAATCACCACTACAGAACATTATTCCATTACATAATTCAAGCATAATATTGGTTAAACACACTCATGGTTATATGTAGAGTGCGATAAAAATTCTAGTAGGATTCCATCCAAATGAAATATTCCATGCCATAACATTATAAAAATAACCCCAATATTGTTTAAAAAAATAACTTGGTAAAAATCATAAATTTTTAAAGATAAAATCGTAAAATAAATAAAATTATATAATTTATAATAAGTTTATAGTCTATATTGTTATGACTGAAACAACCACACCATAAGATAGAACCATGTCACTGGAAAATATTATAGGTGCTGCCTCTATTGGGACCCTAGGAACGTAGTTTATCATTCAAAATGGTATAGGAGTGAAAACTCATAACATCAATGTACATGAGCCCATATAAGAGAATCTATCACATATTTTATTGGATTCTAAATATCATAATTCTATATTAGGGTGGTATCTTCAATAGTTCTTGACAGGTCAAGTCCTTGACCCCACTAAACTAATAAGAATACTTGTCCTAGACTTCTCTCCTAGATACTTAAGATTCCCTATGGACTCAATTTAAATTTTCACATGTCACATATATTGTCACATTCATATGCACACATAAACAAATATGGGCACACTTGAGAAACTTATATGATTCAATATAAAAACACATATCACATTTATAATAAAACAAATTACATTTTTAAAACGTCATTACACCCCTTAGATAATTCTTGAAAATTCATTTAGATGATTAAAAAAAGCACAAACAAAATCAAACAATTTCCATTTTAAACACGTATTCTAAAACATACACCTCATAAAACCCTTTGAAAAATCATTTCTTATTACAAATTTTTTCCATAGATAACATTTAATAAGAAATAAATGCTTAAAAAATCATCTAAAAATCCTAATTAATTGAATCAGCTAACTCAAAAATGGATACTGCTAAAATAAATTGGAAAACCACAAACAAAACTCAATATTACCTAATAAAGGAAATATAAAAACATTAACATCTATATTTTTTTAAAAAATATCAATAATGAATCCTTATTTGGACAATAATTTTATTGGAGAAGATGAAGTAGAATTAGGAGTAAGAAGAACACTTGATGTATAATGAAATCAATAGAAAAAAGACTTACATGATGATACTTGAATATCCACTGCTAAATAGAAAAAAAATTATTGTTCAAAGGGATAATGGAGAGGGAAGGAGGATCCTTGGTATAAAAAACCCATAAGGGTCAAATTTTTAGTTGTTTTTGTTTAAAATTAGAAGATGACATAATGTTAATTCACGAATTTTAATAACCCAGATAGGCCACATAGTCGACCACACAATTTTCCAAGCCATATACCAAAAATATTATCTCCATTTTCCAAGAGAAAAGTTTCTACAAGCTTTCATTGTGGATGGAACATTCTGGTGCAGAAAGTTTTCTTCTTCTATAGTACCACAATCCCAAGTTCATATGATCCCATGGGATGGCACAAGGTTTCCCATAACAATGTTCCAATCATGTGAAAACTAATATAGGGTCCAAAAACACAATTTTTACCAAAATATATCATGTAAAAACCTGGTACATATATATCACAAAAAATAATTAATGGAATAACTGAATGAAAAATCACATATGTGAAAATTTCTCCCCCCATGAAAACATTTCGACTAAAAAATCATCTAGAAGCTTAGTCAATGAATAAAAATTGATACTTCTTGTCGACCTAAGACTTCATATCCCATGTATCAGGCTCATGATTTATGTGATTCTAAATTAATTGGACCAAAGCTATGGACATCCCTATTAGTTTTTTTCTCTTTGAAATATAAAATATGAAATGAATTCTCTAACATAGACAAAATATGTTCCAAATAATACTCTTCACAATTCAGCACCTGAGATGATCATGGAAAATTCTTTTTTCAACTATGAATCATGGAACACGTCTTGAATTGACTTCAAATGAGATGGGTATTTTATCTGATATTATTGTTTAATATTCCGCTCAGTAATTTCAAGAGTTATAAAATACCACGACATTATCATCCCTTGATTTCCAAGACGACAGTGGACCAAGCGAAGAACATCTTTTAAAAACCCCCAGTCACCCATGGATTGATATATGGATTCATTCCTCTCATAGAAATAATATATCTGGTGAATCTATGCTTTAAATGACCACTTCATACCAACATGAATTTTTCATATGTATCATGAAAAATACTCAATCTCAACAATGTGGTTTTTCCTACCACTTCCCTACATAATGGAGGCTGACATGGCCGACGATAAATCCCCTAAATGGAATCCATTTTAATCGATCGACTGTAACTATTATTATTATATAATAAAATTAATACCAAATGTATATACCATGATCCACTGAAATCTATCACAATTTCTCGAAGAATTTTTTCCAACATCGAATTCACTAGCTCTATCTACTTATCTATTTAAGGATGGTATTAAATACACATCATGTCCCATGACTCTATATCCTATTGAATGCCACCCCAAACCTAAAATGAAATATAGACCTCCCTATCTAAATTAATTTTTTATGGAACCCCAATAATCCTCTCTATCAATTGAACATACATTTGACCAAATTCATCCGCCATGATTGAATCATTGATTAGAATAAAATGGGATGATTTGGTTTCAAATATAATAAATACCAAAATGGAATATTATCCCTTGTGTTTAAATGGTATCCCAACCCTAAATTCTATGGATAAAACATCCCACATTTTGGTAGAAATTGAGTACGGACTGAAGAAAAAAAGAGGGTATATGGTGATCTTATTTTACCGATTGACAAGTAAAACATCGTGATATAAAGTCATTAAAGAGTAATATCATTCATAGACATCAGATCTAACTATGAACATTCTAAAACATCTTGGGGGTCCTAGTATGAACCAATAATAGATACTTTTGCCTAAACAACATCACCACATACTTGATGAAAAGAACACCATGATGCGAGCCTAAGAGCACATAACTCCATCAGGAGACAAAATCCACTCACTAGGCACCTCATAACTATTAATCAACATTATATAATGATCTAATAACCCATCATTTGGCTAGTAATGATGAATTATATCCATAATGGAAGGTTTCATATGAAGATTATCCATGGATGTACCTCCACCATGCTCGATGGCAACAAGATGTATCTGTGAAAATAGACCAATTAGTCTCTACTTATCATTGGATATTTTCAAATCATGCAGAAGACCTATTATAACAAAATAATCTACAACCAGGCTACATTTTATTGGGGTGTACATGATATCAATGTTCATCCTATGAATTTACTGAACCCATAAATGATGAATTAGATTCATATCCTTATGGGATGAAAAAAATACAAGATCTTATAATCTAGATATATTACAAACATCTCCCAAAAATAATATTGATGACATATATTTAAATTTTACATTACCACATCCAATTCATATTCTTGGATTGTTAAATTTTTTTATGTGTTTGGAGGTTATGAGAACCATAAGCAACCACATTATCAGTGTGTATTAACAAAAAGCCTAGAACCATTCATTTCTCATTACAATAGACCATGTATCCCCATCCAACTTCTAGAAAGATCAGAACAAGGGATGTAGTGAACCAATTCAAAAACCCCTCAAAAACATTATTTCCATTCTAGTATCTACTCAAACATTACCACATAATCATTAAGAATAGTCATGTGGAATTAAATCAAAGATAAATACTCAAAAAACATCCAATAATACCCTACATTCCCAAAAAAGTCTTATTCTAAAAAAACTAAATTTCATTTACCACATGAAATTAATACAAAAATCATATCGAGGGTAAAAAAAAATTTATGAGACAACTTGTCCAAAAAAATCACATACCTAATCTAGAAGGTGAACATAAAAAATATGACATAAATGTGATCTTTATAATATTTTCCGCACAAAATCATCACATGCTTTTCATTATCCACAATGATCCATGAATAGAGTATGATATTATTTAAAAAATACCATGACGAATTATTCAAGATAATGATTTAACACATGATTCATATGATCTATAAATTCTATTGGGACATTCATTAATCTGATTGTCATGATTAAGTATTCAAAATAGATCTAACTTCTTAAGAATGTTATTTATAGAGAATCCAACTCTTTAACATCGACATGGTGACACTAAAAATATCGATCTTGGAAAACATCATCACCCAATAAGATGATAAAAATAAATTTGATTCAATGTAAAGGGAAATTTAACAGGATCATTATCTTATTCAACTTTGGGTAATCGATACATAAATAGAGACATCCATTATACTTCTTCAAAAACATAACTAAAGTATGCCATGGTGATATAATGTATCCAATGAATTATTTACATTGCAAATCATCTACTAATACCCTCAATTCCATTAACATGGGGGGTGAACACATGGCATGGGGATGGGATACACGAAGCGTTCCTGAAGCTCAATCAATTGTGAACTCTACATCTAACTAGAGAAAAAACTCGAAAGTAAAATTTAAATACCTATGGAATTTATTCCCCCACGTGAGTAAATCCACCTTTAGGAGCACGAAAGACATACTTAGATGGGAGAGTTGAGATCTAAAAAACATGGTTTTGATGTTCAGAATGTGTTCATCCATCATGACAAAACAGAAGATCTCATTCCCCTTGGAGAAGATAAGTACACCGATCATGTTCCACAAAAATAACACTATAGAAATAAAAATTGATGTGTTATAAAAATTGGAATATCCAATATATACTAAGGAATAAAAATTAGATTCCCATCCCTAAAAATGAAAAATATTATTCCATCTTGACCCATGACTTGGTGATAACACAAGGTAAAAAACTAAAATCATATAATCACTTATTTCCAAGTGGCGTCACTATATCTAGCATATACATCATAAGAGAGGATGATGAAATAATTTAATCCAAAAGGTGGTAAAAATTAAACAAAATAGAGGAATAAATATAAATCAAATCAAAATATATGGATGATGTAATAAAATATATATCATGAACTTTAGTTGGTCTGGCATCAAATTCCTCTTGTGCCATATCCAGAGCATAATGATGCATTTTCTATTCCAAATCCTGATAATAGATTGTAACCTGTAGTTAAACCTTTTACAAACTCTACTAAAAAATGTCCCATCCATAAAAAATGATGACCAGTCCAAGAACCCCCCATCCTAGATAGTTCCGACTAGAATGAAATCCCCTAGAAGGTATGATATTTTCACCACTCAGATATAAGAATGGCACAATTAAAATATCCAACAATCATCCCATGGATTCCCATTGATGGAAGAAAATGAAATACCACATCCACTCTTCTCCCAGTTATCCAGTTACATCTTCATTTCAAATAAAATTACACTTCTATGGACCACTGATGAAAATGCTCGAGAAAAATAGGACATTACACTATGAAAAATATTCACCATCAAAGCATGATCATCAACATCAGAATATTGCTTCAGTAAAAACATTATTACTTGATATCAAATATCAAAAACTACCCCATTTTTAACATTTTATCCTTCATCTTATTATTATAAACTAATTCATGTGACAACTGATCCAACATAGAGAAACAGTTGGCATACTCCATCATGATCTTACTCCCTATGTGATGATTGCAAGATTATCTGGTCTTAGATAATGGTTAGTTATCAGGGTGATAGTAATCATTTAAGATAAAATTTAAAATCATATTACCCATATTCACTTTATTGAAATCTTGAATCACTATTTTCCCCCAACATAAGATATGATCTTCGAATAAGAATGAGGAACGCCTCTAATTGATCACCTAGGGTGTGTCAAAGAAGTGGTCCATCATCCAGATTTTATCACAAAAATACTCATCTTAATTGTTTTTCATGCTACCATGAAAGGATTGAGGATTGATCATGAGGAACACTTGATATTTTTTCTTTTCCAGTACTTGGTTATGCTTCCCCAACATGACAAGGAATTAGGCCTCCTCCACAACCCAATACATGGAAAACATGATCATGTTATTCTACATATTAATGATAAAATTGAGAGGGGGAAATCTACCTAGATTCAAATCACTATTTTACATAAATTATTCATTGAATCATATTGATATATCTAGTAATAAAAACAAGGAATAACAAAAAATACAAAATTATGAAAATTTTCAGCAAGAAAAATTATCTCAATAACATCTACTGATCATAAAAAAACAATATACATCAAACCAATGAACCAACCAAATTATCCACCACCAGGTGTCCATGCAAAATCTTCATCCAATAAGGCTCACATGGAGGAAAGTAATACCATATTCAAAACCATCCATGGAGACTTATGGTGGATCCCATGATTTCATGGCCTCACACACCACTAACATTCAAAACCTAATACACCAACAATAATTCCCCAGTCTATCTAGAATCTCCCCAATATCATGACACAAAATAGATGAGTTTCTTACTATGATACTTGTTTTTGAAAAACCAAGATGGGGTGACATCAATCTCTAGACCCAACCCGACCTATGAAACTACCTAAAGATCATTACTAATCCTCATGTAATGAGACTAGTACATTGTTATCTTTAATTCTCTATTAGAAACAATATAAAATTTGATGAAAAAATATTAATAATAATCCATAATAAATCATCACACCATTTTCAATAGTTAAAATGAAAATATGTACAAAATTTGAATATAATTATTTTAACATTAAATAGTAACTAAAATTAGAAAATTTGTGGGGAACTAACTAAAATAAAATAAAAAATCTCTATGAAATGATAGGTACTTCACAAATAAGTCACCACCAAAAATTATTAAAAGATAGGAACTCTAGAAACATTATATACAACCATCACTAAGGAACATCGTGCCTTTACCTGAGCGAAATGTTAAATAGTTTACATATAAATAAGATTTTAGGTAGGGTGTCAGCCAATGAAACTAGGATTATGCTAAAATGTAGTATTACATTCCCTAAAATTAGAACAAAAAGAACCGTGGATATTTTTTGATTGAAATAAGAAACTCATTTAAAAAAATTATGGAAAAAATATTCAATGAAATGAAAATTTCTATCTAACAAAATAGTAAGGTCCACCATATGCTAATGAGAAGAACCTCATCACAAGAGAGAACATTCTCACGAAAAATTTCTATGGTTACTATCACTACTTGGAGCCTATTCACCTCATATTATAGTGAATCATGGTATAGACACCATAACCCCCAACATACTAGTGCACAAGAAAAAGAGTGGAATCCATCTAAAGGACAAGTGGGTTTTAATAACCATCACATTTAGGTAGTGTTGTATTATCTATCTTGACAGAATGAACCGGGCCTTAGCCCCACTAATCCATCGAGTATACTAGTCATAATCCATCCACCTATATACCTAGGATTCCCTTTTTTATCAATTTATATTTCACATGTCACATATATTACCCCTTTAAAATACGCATATCAAAAAATATTACTACACACGGAAAACTATTACCATTGCTTGGAAAACCCCATATCATGTTCACACCCAAACCAAAACCATTTTCGATCATGATTAAAACCACATTAACACATAATTAAACCAATTTATAAGAAAAACAAGTAAAATACACATGAAATCTAACAATTTACATTTGAAAAAAATTGTACAAGTCATAAAAATTATAATAACCTTGGAAAACAAATTTTATGTAAAAATAAAATTTCATAGATCAAATTTAAAAAGAAAATAAAAAAATCATATAAAAATGATAATGCATAGAATCACTAACCATAAGTTTCAAATCATATGGAATATAGTTTAATAACACAACAACACATCAACAGTGCCTTATATAGAAAACATAACCCTAAATACTATTATTTTAGAAAACAACTCAACAATGAACCCTCGTTAGGACAATAAAACTTGTGTAGGTGAATAACTCAAATAGGGAGGAATATTAACCCTAGAGGAATGATGAAATTAAGGGAAAAGATACATAATTGTTGATACATGAATATTATAAAAAGAATAAATTAATTTATAGGGGCCTAAAGGGAGAGGTGAAAGTTGATAGTGTTTTTTGACATGTATGCTTTGAATTCGGGGTAAATTGGGTTTAAAATTTGGGAAATATAGAGATGAAATTCAATATTTTTAATGAAATGGATATACCACACTATTATCCCACATGGTTTTCCATGCTATATAGAAATAATTCATTCTCGTATATCTAAGAGGACACCATCTAAATTGATTCCTGGGGTAGGGACCATAATCGCGGGGAATTAATTGTGTCCTAGACAGTTCCATTATCCCAAGATCATGGTTTCCCCTAGGCTGGTGTGTGATTTCTTCTAACAATTCACCGACCATATTTTATTATCTATTGGGTATAGAAAATCTATTTTTCACCCAAAATGCAATTAAAATAAATAGATATTTATAATACAAAAAAAATTGAATCCCTCTAAATGAAATCATTGATGGGACAATACTAATGCATTCAATATCCTTTGTATTCCGATCAAGGAATTCGCAGTCTAATTATTTGTGATATGTTCATGAAAGGAAACATAGAGAAAAATAACTTTATAAACACATACCTTGTATTAGATTCAATTTCAGTAAAATTCATCATTATTTTCATAATATTAAACCATTGATCTTCTATCCAATCCAATGGATATACTACCAAGGATAAATTTTCATGTTCCAAATACTAGATAATGGATTATTTTATATCAGAATTAATAAAAAATTTATTAATAATTATTGGATGATAATACCCAGTAAATTATTGTGGTTTTTCTCACATAAAAGGATTAATACTGAATTTAACCATCCTTTATCATTTTTATAATCAATATTATTCATGTTACTATTTCTATAATAAGATAGTTTTATTCTTGTAAACACATGATTTTTTATTCCTTATAATATTTATTTTTTATTCTTATGAAGAAAATATTTTTATTTTCAATCATATTCAATATTAACAAAATTCATGTTGGTTCCATCCATTTAATAAGATAATAAATCATACATTATCAAATAATTATATCGAGAAATCACAAAATCATGATATATATTTCATTATATATCTAAATATTAACACTATATTTTCAATCAATGAAAACTAATGTTTATCTAAAGTCCTTCATGGTCATTATCTATTCAATTCGAATACAATGGATAATAAATTTTTTAATTATCAAATCCAAATAGCTTAGGAGTTTACAGTCCGAGGTACAATATTCACCCCCTGAGTAATCATTGGGGGTGATCAAGCAATACTTGATTGACCAAATAATGTATTTTTACCCCTTAGTATATATGTTCCACTATAGTATACAATTTCATGTATATTGTTAGTGATTCTGTTTCTAGGAAAAAATCACTACATTATAATTGCATAATGATGTTTTCTAGGACACTAACATATCCACCACATTTTCTCATTTTTTTCAATTACTAATGTATTAAAATAACAAAACTCATATGTGATACGACCATATATGTCTGATTTATCCCAATCATTAATATTTCATCATCTTAGTTGAATATTACATAAATTTTATCTTATTATAAGAATGATGGATTTAATGGTATACACTCATGTAATTCAAGATATATAATAATTTTTATGGTGAATGATCATCAATATATCCCAGAAAAATCATCTATTATCGTACACAACCTAATCATAACAATCCTTAATACTTAATTTAAAAACAGGTAAGGAGAAACATAATAAGGGATTATTTTTTATTATTAGTAAGGCTAAACAGGTATATCCATCAGTCATCATAACTGATCATATGATTAATGGCGTGAGAACTTATTTATAACTTATGAAATCATTACCAAATCCGTCAAATATCCATAATCAATAAAATTTCTAAAAACTGGGTTAATAAAAAAATCATACAAAAAAGGTTTTTGGAATCAGCAAAAATAAATCATAGTACATGTAATCATATCATAATCACATGACATAGGTTTTCATCATCAACCTACACATCAAAAATAAACTTCCCATGTCAAGGTTCAATCCCAATACTAGTATTGTTGACAATATACCCAAAATTAAATTCATACCCAGCCATTTAACACATTTTTATAGGATTACCAATCATTTTTTAATATTTTAAATATATTAATAGTTTATTAAATATATCACATATAATTATTATCCCAACTATTCCATTGTACCCAACTTGTTATATGGATATATTACAACGGTTACAAACATCACATAATTAATACCATACTTATGTGTGTCACAATATCATAATAAATTCATCATATAATTATATCAAATTCCATGTAAAGTAAATTAGTGTAACAAACATTTCATTATTCAATCATATCACAATCCATTGAAAAGAAATAAAGGTCATATAATAATTACCATTAGACATATAAAAAAATAAATAAATTCGTATCATAAAAAAATATCCCCAATGAATCATTAAAATCTATAAATGATATATAAATATGAAGTATAAAATTAATATAACACTTCAACATTTTCTTATGAAATTTGAAAAATTACCTTATTTATATGAACATTTAAACTAAATATCCTATGAATATTGTTAAAAAACATCACATTTAAACTATTAAAGGATTTATAAAATTAAATCATAGAATAATTTAATGATCTTGATGGTTGAAAAAACTACTAATTTAGAAAATGTAAAAATAAAATGTTCATATAAAAATTTTATAAAATGTAAAAATGACTTATTCAGAGGAAAAATTTATTTTCAAAAATATCATTTCAAAATATCTTAAATAATGTTAAAGGTATTAAAAGTGAATTTTATACATCATTTAATTTATAGGTGACAAAATTCATAAAATAATTTCAAACATAATTTATGTGGAATATAAATTTCATATATCATTTTTTAAATAATGCTGACTTTTCAGTACAAACATTTTCACTATTTTTAATTTTTCAAAGAGATGAAAAATGATACTGATACATAAAAATTTCTTGATAAATTAGTAGTAAATATAATATATTTCATTTTAGGTTTATTTTATATATCATTTCCATAAATTGAAATTTTGTATAGCCAACACTGAAAAGGGGTGAGATTGAATCATAAATCCCTTACCTCATGTCACAAAATTAATTATACACATTCAAATATCTTGTATAAAAAATTTCAATTAATTAAAAATTTATTCCAGACCTATACTCAAATATAAAATACTATTTATCATTATAATAAAATAAATAAATATTCCTTATACTAATAATTTATTCCTCAATATTTATATTCTATTTAAATGTTTTCATTTTTCCAGTTTTTTTGATTTGATTGTTTTTTTACTTTCACATTGATCATGGTTTTTCATATCTATAATATATCCAAAAGGTAAATCAGTCAAGTGAATGTACTCCAAAAAAAATATATTAAATAAATAAATTGAAGAGATATATTAAAAAGTGTTTTTAGAAAGATAGGTATACTAGACTCAACGAGAGTCCACCTTAGCTGTACAATAAGGAAATGTGGTAACAATAATGACTATCTCAAACTAACCTCCTAGATAATACTTTTGGATATCATATCTGAAAGTTAGTTTTCTAGAAGATAAACATGAGTGAAATAATTTTTTTTTATTTTAATTAATGATAGAGATAATTAATCCACGATTCTAACATTATCCTTGGTACATTCTTTTATTAGCCTCCATGAATCCATATAGGAATAGTTGAATTAGATTTTGTCCACATGTTATTCCAATAAAAAATGAGTGGCATATTTTATCTCCTTGATCATCACCCACACTTCCACTAAAATTATATATAAATTCCAAATTAAGTGATATAAGTAGCCCTTAACATGACCCAAATGGGTATAGAAGACACCCCCACTTTTGGATTGACAGGGTGCACCTGCATCCAAACTTTTAATACTAACTTTCAACTATCCTGATATTTCAGCATCCTTCTAATGGACCATGAAACAAGTAGTTTCTTCACCCTTCCAAAGAAAGAAAGAGATCTCAAAATAATCATGTCAGAAAAATCATTGATCACCATATCAATTTTTATCTTGGAGGAAAGCATGGTTACTCTATTAATACAAGTAAAAACTACGTGGAATGTTGGTCTATGACTATTAAATACCAATTCACTAATAGTCCTATTAGGAATGGAAATAATAATTTCCACTACATCTTTAAAAAATGAATTAATCTAGTCATAGGATTGTTTTCTACAAATTGATGCTACAAGTGCATCAACATTATAAAAATTGAGACAAAATGAAAAATTCAATGAAAATATCTCTACAATGTCATCATCACAAGGATTGACCCGAATAGATGAGATATGTTTTCTCAGCTCAAAATGAATGAACAAAAATGTAAGCTAAGTGAAATCCCTTACAATGTAAATTATTTTGAATATGAATTTTATTGTTCTTGATTTTCCAGATTAAGATATGGATACCTAGGTAATTAATCATCTTTCTAAAGGATGTATTCTAGATTGTAGGATTCATAACATGGCCATAAATGTAACATAACAAGTAAATAAAGAATAATAAATTTTAATATTTATTAATATTTTTGAATTAAATATTAATTTTACATTAAAGGCGATGATATGTTCGATGTATTACCTGATACACAACAACGGGTGTCTATGAAATCTTATGTGGTACACTAATAATATAATATTATTATTTTAAATGGTATTTAACTCCTAGTCTTTGTATTGGCGGGATTGAATAGAACTAAATACATTATGAATAAACTTTTTTTAAATGTTTTTACATTTATCCAATAAATTTTAGGGGCTTAAAATATAAAAGATTCTAAATTAAAGCCTAAATACTCTAATATTCACTAAATAGCCGATTTACCTCCTTTTAATGGGGAACCCTCTTTAAATATAGTTTAGTCATTTTTATATGATATTTTTGAAAAAAATAAAATTCTTTTTTAGATTAGGGACATCAAAATTTACTTTGGGTAATTTGTTGGTATTTTTCTGATAATGTTTATTTTTTATTGAATGGTGAAAAATATTGTATTTTAATTTAAAAGTTACTTTAAATAAAATTTATTTATATGGTTATATTACCTTTTTAATTGGTTTTAATGTGTAATTAGAATATATTTATACCAATTAATCCAATGTGGGTCATTGGAATTAAATTCACATTGAAATTTGACATAAACAAGTGTCGAACTTTTTATAGTTATTATTTCTTAAAAACAAGCTATTTATTTTGACAACAGGAATTAATTTTAAACTAATAAATCCAAATTCTATTTTTTTTAATTTGGAGAAATAGAAATTATTTTTGAATTCAGAATATAAAATATTGATTAGGCTTATTTTCTGGTAATTTTCTAAAAATCATCATTTTTTTTGAATATTGAAAACAAATAGTAGTTGTTAAAAAATTAATTTTTTCATTTAAATAAAATGTTACCACTTATGTGAATTGAATTTCAAAAATATGACATACATGGGTGTTATTATTAAGTATAATGTGGTGTAATAAGATTAAAATAATTTTCGGTAAATTGTAACTTTTGACTTTTATTTACCCTAGTTAAAGGTAAATAGGCTAATTCAAGGTAAAAAAAATAATTTAATAATTCAAAATTACCTTAACTCTTGTTCTAACCTTAATTTTTGAGTCATTTACGACCATGGGAATCTTTTAGTCTCATTTTTGACCCATTGGAGTCACTTTTGAGTTATATTGACACTTTATTTTAATTAATTTAATTTGAAGACAAAAATAACATAAAAAAATATGTTTTAGTAAATTAATTTTTACATAGAGTCATATAATTTATCCTTTTGAATATAAATATTATATGGAAATATTAAAAAATTTCATACATAATTGTATTTTTTTATAATTTATAGACATAAAATAAATAAAATTATTTATGAAAAAATTATGATGTAGTGTTTACCTCATTAATAAATCATTTAAATAAATAAGATTATAAATATTAAAATAACATCTATAACCTTTTAAATTCTTATTGGATGGTTTTTTTCGACCATGATACATCTTATCATCAACTTTAATTAGTTTTTGACCTTTACAAACCCAATATAATTATATAATAAAATATTATTTTCACACTTTCCTAAAGATCCCCTCCTCCCCCTTATAAAAAGATTTCACTTATTACTCATTCCACACACCCCTAGATCCCATTGTATTGTCCAAACCCATCTCAAATAAGCTCTTAAAATACCTCTACTACTCCTAGAAGCCTTACTTTTGGAATACAGCACATAAATAACTCATTTTGGTTCAAACCAAATGAAGTTACCCAAATTAAAGGTAATAGTTTCTCTTAACTTCTTTTCTTTTATTTTACTTCTCCAACCCCCAAACAGTTTTTATTCCTTTATTTTATAAAAACAAAAGTATCCTCAATAAAATAGGATGTTGGTATGAGAATTATTTAAACTACCCCTACACACACCTCCATCTAATGGGTGAAGAATATACTATTTCTGTGGATGGAAAACTAATGCCTCACAAAACGATGATTGTTCAATTATCTCCTACCGCCAATCAGGGTGGCCATTATGATTGCACTATATTTATATATGATATATATTATTTTTAGTTTTTTTTATTCTTATTTATTTTCAATTTATATAATACCTTTATGGTTTCCATTATGGGTAAACGCGATAATTTCTTTTTTGGAAATGCGGACTACCACCCCCTCAATGTGATATCACCCGTTAATGCCATCTCTGGGATGTATAAATGATTTAGTTATTGATATTATGTATGATATTATAATTGAATTATAATATAACTATTTTTCAATATTTTTTAATTCCATTAATGTATGAATTTGAAATGAATGTATTTTTCATGCATACGTACTACTTACCATCTCTATGAACAGTGCATTTCATTTCTTATCTCCAAATGTTATGTACTGTTATAAATTAATGTATATAATGGATATATATGATATATAAGATATCTAAATCATTAATATCATTATAAATATGATTAAATATTTACTATGTGAACAAATTTTAATTATAAGTTGTCCATTTTGGACTCAAGTACCAATTATTGACAAAATAAACAATATTAACTTAAATGATTAAAAAATGTTTATAACATGGTAATAAGTGATATAAAAGGAATAATAAAATAGAAGAGGTTTTTAATAAAGTTGAAATTAACTTTATTTTATTATAAAGGATATTAAATAATGAACAGTTCAAGTTAGACACAAGGTTAGGAAACATCTAAACCCAATTTCCATTCATTGGATTAATCTCCTACTTTTTTATTATTCCATTCTATGATAATGTACTATCTTGTATTTATACTTTATTTATCTTTAAATATAGTGAATACACATAATCAATCTATTATATATACCAAATGATCTTTGTAAGGGACTTCATCTCAATATCCTTTCATTGAGGCATATTTTTCTCAATACACGAACAACTTTTATACGTTGTATAAACACATTAGAATTTTAATTTCATTTAATGAGATTATTTCCCTACTAAGTGTCTTAATAAAAGACAAAGATAATTTTTCTTTTTAATGTAATTGGTGATAATGACCTTTCCACCACTGTGAGTATTATTTCATCTATGGATTTCTTAACAAGTCGTAATATTTAAAAAAAATACCATATACACTTTTAAATATTTTGGTATGGAAAATGGTTTTTAGAATAGATTAATTATTTCAAAATATCTCAATGATATATTATTATAGAAATGGTAAAATGTTTTATTTCCCTTATCTTTGATTTATTTGTTATGAATATGTTATGGTTCGAGAAAATTATTAACTCTTACGGGTGGTTCCATGATAAACATAGGACATGTGGGCCTGAGATAGCTCTCCAATGCATTTTATAATGTGACGGAGGTAAATGTGAAAGTTTCTCCTAAGAAATTTAGTTAATATAATGTGATGTTTATTCCAAATGTAACTTTCTACATAGCTGGGATAGTTATAATGTAAGCAATATATGTATGCCACAATTTACCTTAATGAATTATATTTTAAATGTGTGATCCATAAATCAAATGTTTTCATGAGGTAAGTAAGGAAGTTTATGAATTGTATGTATTGATGGAATATGTATTTCATTCTTATATTATAACCCTTTATGATCTTCTTATTCTCATCCCATGTTTTGAAATATTTTTTCACATGACATAAAGATGAATAGTGTTAAGGATGGGATCAGGGAAAAGTCTTATTGTCTAAAATATGGAGCAAGACGTGACTCTTTTTTTCAAGAGTTTTTATTTTATGAAAAAATGGGTACTAAGTATTTTTCTAAATGTAATATTCATATTGTTATTTAAATGTTTTGACCCAACTCTCTAAAACTCTAAAACTGAAAATATCCTCAATGTGAATTATTCATTTAATTCATGATTATGTAATTTTTTAAGGTAAGGCCCTTACAGTTGGTATTAGAGGTCGGTTTAGATAACTGTAACAGTTAGGTTATTGTTAAATTCATACCCCTAAATTAATTTATATTGAAATGATATATCATTTATAGATTACCATTTTTTTCACCTATGATATTTCTGTGTTTAGAATTGTTTTGTAAAGATGAAATGGGGATGATATGTTGGGGTGACATCAGGAGGAAGACATCCTTACAAATCAGCAACATGATATGGTCAGAATTAGAATTTAACTATTTGTTGCAGTGATGGAACAATTGTCCCTGTCTATAAGTGGTGGTGGTATCCATGAACGAGATCAACCATATCAACCATAGTGTAACATGTTAGTAGTGGAGCATTTCCTGAGGAAACAACCCCCATCATTTAGAGGATCATCTGACCATGTGCTAGAAGAAGGATGGATTAAAGAACTGGAAAAGTTTTTCGATGTCATGGGTTGTTGAGAACATCAAAAGTTATGTCTTGATATTTACTATTTTAAAGGTGAAGGTAATCAGTGGTGGTCGATTGGGAATAATTTCTGGGTTTGTGAGGATATTGATGCTCTTGATTGGTATGAAATATTTTCCTAAGGTGGTTCTTCATAGTATGGAAAAAATTTTGGGAATTCAGGTAGGATGATGAATTAATTTCTTTTTATGAATAAAAATTCACTCGACTCGCAAGGTATGATCCAAATTTAATCTGATATATTAATTGTAAAATGAAATGTTTTTACCTATGATTAAAGCCAATGTATCAAAGGGCTTTAGAATCTTGTGATTTCAAAATTAATGAAAAACAAGTTCATTGTGAAGAGAAGGTGAAAATGGAGTTTGCTGGTGATCATTTGTTCTTTGATAAGAAAAATAATAAGAGGTTGAGGTGGCATGGGGAAGGGAATAACTCTTCAAAAAAGTCACATTATAAGAAACTTAAGTTTATAGATTGTTGAAAATTGTGGTAAAAATCATGCAAGGGAATGTCTTTTGAATTATGGTATATGATACTGATGTTGTAAAATGGGAAATAAGACTCAAAATTTTTCTGAAAAAGACTGGGATAATGGTAAGACAAAATCTGATTTAATGTCATTAAAATGTTTTAAGTGCAACAAAATGGGCTATTATGCAAATGAGTGTACAAAGAAGAACTCAACTGAGGGAAATCATCCATAATTCAAGAATAAAGGGGTGGTAAAATCCTATGCAAATATTTCATAATATGTTGGGGTATCAAATAATGAAGTATCAGGTACACGGTTTGTCTGTTCAGATTATGCCAATGTGTTTTTTGATTCAGGGTCTATACACTCTTTCATTTCTGAGAAGTTTTCTATTAAATTTGAAATTCCATCTCAAGATATGAATATGGATATTATGGTAAAAATTCATATAGGAAATGTTGAGACAAAAAGACATTATAATAACCTTCTTTTCCTTTTGTGTGGGAAGAATCTACCTGCAATCCTTTTTGTTTTACCTCTAGAAGAGTTTAATGTTATATTGGGTATGAATTGGATTTTTTTCTCATGCTAATACTGACTGCAAGGAAAAACATGTCTCTCTTCAGAAATATTTTTAGTTTCTGTACAAGAATAAACCCTTGATTTTTATAACATATTAGGAAGCTTAGAAACTAGTAAATGATGGAAATGAATGTTACCTTGTACAAATATTTGAAGATAAGGAAACTGTTGAGATTAATGAAATGCTAGTGGTAAATGAGTATTGATGTATTTTCTGATGAGTTTCCTAGTATTATACCTGACTGGGAACTTGAAGTTATTGTTGACCTAGTTCCTGATGCTAATCCAATTTCAAAACCCTTTTATCGAATTTCTCAAATTGAACATTTAGAGTTAAAGAAGAAATTGTAGTATTTATTAGATAGTGGTTTCATTCAACCTAACACATCACTATGATGTGATCCTTAATTATTTTTTCAAAATATATATGGTTCAATATGAATTTGCTTTTATTATAGAGAATTTAATAACATCACTGTTAAGAACATGTATCCTTTGCCTCATATCGATGGTTTGTTTGATTATCTCCAGGGTGATCAGTATTTTTCGATGATTGATTTAAGGCCAGTGTACCATTAGTTTAATTTAAAGGAAGAAGAGATTTATAAGACTTGTTTTTTTACTAGATATGGCCATTATGAATTTTTAGTTATGATTTATGTTTTATCCAATGCATTTGTTGTATTAATTTATCTCATTAATAGAATTTTCTGTGAGTTCTTGGATAAGTTTGTGGCTGTGTTCATTAATGATATTTTAGTTTCTTTTGAATGTAAAGAGCAACATGAATGTAATTTTAAGTGTTGTCTTTCTAACCATAAAATAAAAGAAACTGTTTGGGAAATTCAGCAAGTGTGAGTTTTGGTTACATCATATTTCATTCAATGGTCACATTATTTCAAAAAATGGAATAACAGTTGATCCTGCTAAAACAATTTTTGATGAAGAATAGCCAGGACCCACAAATATAATTGAGATTCGTTGTTTTCATGGTTTGGAAGGATATGATCAGAGGTTTGATGAGAATTTTACATGGTTATGTAGTCTAATTACAAATTTAACTTGAAAAGTTGTTATGTTCATTTGGATAAAAGAATGTGATGATTGTTTTCCAGAATTGAAATGAAGATTGGTGAATTCTATAGTTTTTTGACTACCTTCCAGAAATGGTGAGATTGTTATTTATAGTGATTATTCATTGAAAGGGCTTGGGTGTATCATTATGCAAAATTATGATGTAATTTCTTTGGCTTCATGTCAGTTGAAACCTCATGAGTTAAATTACCCTACAAATGATTTGGAATTATCTGATGTTGTTTTTTCATTAAAAATTTGGAGACATCAATTGTATGGAGGAAAATGTGAAATATTTATACGTACCAAAAAATATTGAATTATTTATTAAATTATAAATAATTAAACATGAGATAGAGGATATTGTTTAAACTAATCAAGGATTATGACTGCACAATTCATTACCATCCAGGAATGGAAAATAAAGTGGCTGATGCTTTGAGTAGAAAATTTAACGCTTCATTAACCATGATACATTTTAAATGATATCCTTGTGTTTTTTATTTGGTGAATTTTCACATTGAAGTTGTTGTTGCAGGGAATTCTTCTATTTTGTTTCAGGTGCTAGTGAAATCATCTCTATCAGACAGAATAAAGAAAGTGAAAAAAGAAGATTGTGAGTTGTAGAAAAAGGTAGAGTTGGTTCTGTAGGGTATGATTACTGATTTTAACATTGATAATGATTTTTTTAGGGTTGGGAAAAGATTATGTATTCCTTGTGATTCACACTTGAAAAATGAGTTGTCATGTGAAGTTCATAGTTCTCCGTTTTCAGTTCATCTTGGCAGAACTAAGATGTTCTGAGATCTTCCGGTGTATTACTGGTGGGATGGAATGAAAATAAATATTGATGATTTTATTATGATGTGTTTGAATTGTCAGTAGGAAAAAGAAGAGCAATAATTACTGAAAGTGATACTTCAGTCATTACTAGTTCTAGAGTGGAAATGTGAAAAACATAATAATTGACTTCGTTGTGGGATTACCAAAGACATATAGTGGTAATATTGTAATCTGGGTTATTATTGATCGGTTGACTAAATCTACTCATTGCCTTCTTATTTGAAATAATTTTTCTCTAGATTAAATTTCTCAGTTGTACTCTAAAGAGATAGTCAGGTTTAATGGGGTTCTCCAATACGTTGTATCAGATCATGATCCTAGGTTTAATTATTATTATAGGAAATTCCTTCAAAAGTTGTTGGGTACTGAATTATATTTTAGTGCAGCTTTTCATCTGCAATTAGATTGGCAGTCTGAACGAACAATTCAGACCTTGGAGGATATGCTACATGATTGTTCACTGGATTACCAGAGATGATGAGGCCAACATATTTATTTGGTTGTATTTTCTTATAATAACAGTTTTCAGTCCAGTATACAGATGGACCAATTTGAGGAGTTATATTGAAAGCATTGTCGAACTCCAACATTTTGGGATTAAGTAGGTGAAAGTAAGCTGATGGGACTTGAATTGGTATAAGAGATGGAAGAAAAGGTTCATTTGATTCATATTAACATGAGAACAGATCAGAGCAGCCATAAAGGTTATGCATATAACTGGAGGAAGGATCTATATTTTGAGTTATTTGGTCATGTATTTCTCAATATTTCTATGATAAAGTGTGATGCCTTCTGGTAAGAAGGGAAATTTGATTTTTTAGGTTCATTGGACCTTATGAAATCTGGGATAAAGTTGGATTAGTTGCGTATAGAGTGGCTTTACCTCCATGTTTATCAAAGGTACAGAATGTTTTCCATGTTTCAATGTTGAGAAATTATAAGCCAGATCAATCTCATGTTTGTAACCAAGAGGTAGTTCAGTTGGAAGAGAATCTCTCTTATGAGGAACCACCCGTCCAGATTCTTGACTGTAGAGATCTTGTGTTGTAGAATATGGTAATTCACCAGGATAAGGTTTTGTGGAAAATCATATGGTTGAAGAGGCAATGAGGGAATCTGAAAATGTTATGAGGGATAAATACACCCATTAATTTGATATGTGAAAAAATTGCGAGGTTGCAATTCTCAAAAGGAGGGGAGGATGTAACATCCCAAGTAAATAAAGAATAATAAAATTTCATATTTATTAATATTTATGAATTAAATATTAATTTTACATTAAAGGGGATGCTATGTTTGATGGATTACCGAATACACAACAATGAGTTTTTTGAAATCTTACGTTGCACACTAATAATATAATATTATTGTTTTTAATGGTAGTTAACGCCTAGATATTGTATTTGTGAGAATGAATAGAACTAACTACAATATCATTATACATGTTTGTTAAATGTTTTTACAATTATCAAATAATATTTAAGAGCCTAAAATAATAATAAATCTAAATTTAAGCATAAATACTCTAATATTCACTAAAATGATGATTTACTTCCTTTTGATGGAGAACCCTATTTAATTATTGTTTTGGTAATTTTTATATTTTCTTTTTGACAACATAAAATTCATATTTCTATTCAAGACATCAAAATTTACTTTGGGATATTTTTTGGTATTTTTTCTGATAAAGTAAATTTTTAATGAATAAAAACACTGTATTTTAATTCCAAAGTGCCTTTTATTATAATTTATTTTTACAGTTATATTACCTTTTTAATTGGCTTTAAAGTGTAATTAGAATATATTTTTACCAATCAATCAAATGTTTGTCAGTAGAATTAATTTCACATTGAAATTTGACATGAACAAGTGTCTATATTTTGATAGTTATTTTTTCATAAAAACTGACTATTTGAATTTACAATGAAAATTAATTTTAAATTCATAAATCCAAATTATATGTTTTTTAGTTTGTAAAATAGGCAATATTTATGAAATTGGAATATCAAATATATCTTAGACTTAATTTTTGATATTTCTCTAAAAAAACATCAATTTCTGATGAATAGTTAAACGAATTAGTAGTAGTTAAAACTAACTTTTTCAGTTAAATGATATTTTTGTTCATCTGTGAATTGAATTTAAAAAATACATCATATATTAATATTACTAGTATGTAAAATGTGGTTAAATAAGATAATTGTTTTTGTGAATGGTAACTTTTGACTTTTAATTACCATGGTTAAAGATAAATAGGGTAATTCAACGTAAAAAGAATATTATATTAATTAAAAATTAATATAACACTTATCCTACACTTATTGGTTGACTCATTTAAAACCATTGGAATCTTTGGGTTTATTTTGGAACCCCATGGATCCACTTATGAATGATAATGACACTTTATTTTAATTAACTTAATGTAAAGACAAATATGACATAAACAAATATCTTACAGAAAATTAATTTTTAAATGGTGTTATATATGTTTTTATTTCGAGTATAAATATTATTTGGAAAGATAAATAGATTTCCTACAACATGGTAATTTTTTATAATTTTTTACATAAAAAAATTAAATTATTAATTTGACAATAATGATGCACTCTTTAACTCATTAATAAATCATTTAAATAAATAAGATTATAAATATTAAAATAACAGTCACAACCCATCCAATTCCTATTAGATGATTTTATTTTGACCATGAGTCATATTATCTTTTTCTTTTATTAGTTTTTTACTTTTAGATACCGAATATTACTATATAATAAAATATTATTTTCACACTTTCCTAAAAAGCCCCCCCTCCCCCTTGTAAAAAGCCCACACTTTTTACTCATTCCATACACCTCTCATGCCCCTTGGATCATCCAAACCCTGAACAATAAAGATATAAAGATCCGTATACTCCTCTTATTAGCCTTTCTTTAGGTATAAGGCACATCAAGAATTCCTTTTGGTTCAAACCAAAGGGATTTACCCAAATTAAAGGTAACAATGTTTCTTAACTTCTTTTCGTTTATTTTACTTATCCAAACCCTAAAATAATTTTATTACATTATTTTATAACAAAATCAGTATCCTAAATATACCAAGATGTTTTTATGATAAGTATTAAAACTACAATTACACACACCTCCATGTAATTGGTGAAGAACACACTGTTTCTGTGGATGGAAAACTAACGCCTCACAAAATAATGATTGTTCAATTATCTACTACTATATCTCATGGTGGCCATCATTATGGAACTGTATTTATATATGATATATATTATTTTCATGTTTTTTTATTCCTATTTATTTAAAATTTATAGCATACCATTATGGTTTCTAAAATGGGTAAACACGATAATTTATTTGAGGAAATGCGGACTACCGCCCCTTCAATGTGATATGACTCGTTAATGCCATATGTTGGATGTATAAAGGATAGAGTTATTGATATTATGTATTATATTATGTTTTTATTAAAATATATTTATGTTTCATTCAATTTTAATTCCATTAAAGTATGAAATAGGAATGAAAGTAGGGTTCATGCGCACATACGACTTACCATCTGCATGAACGGTGCATTTCATTTCTTATATCCAAATGTAATGTAATATTATAAATGCATGTATATAATTGATATATATGATATATATGAAATCTAAATCATGAATATCATTCTGAATATAATGAAATTTTACCATGTGAACAACATGTAATTATAAGAAGTCTATTTTGGACTCAAGTACAAAATATCGACAAAACAGACATTATTAACTTAAATGATTAAAAAAAATTTATATCAAAGTAATAAGTAATTTAAAACGAATAATAAACATGAAAAAGGTTCTTAAGAATGTATAATTTTAATATAGTTTATTATTCCGGAGATTAATGAATGAATGTTTCAAGTCATACATGAGGTAAGGGAACTTCTTAAACAAATTTCCATTTATTGGGTTAATCTTATACTTTTTTTATTACATGCTATGATTATGTCCAATATTGTATTTAAACTATCTTTATGTGTACTTATATTGAATACACATAATATATCTATTTTATATACCAAGTGATCTTTGTATGGGACTTTGTTTAAATCTCTTTTCATTGAGACATATTTTGTTTAATACAAAACTTTCTTTTATATGCAGTATAAACACCATTGACATTTCATTTAATTCAAAGGGAATCTTTTTCAATGAAGATTACTACTAAGTGAAAAAAATAAAGTTTATTTTAAACATAAGTTGTGATAATGACCTTTCCTCCACCACGAGTATTATTTGACCTATGGTTTCCTTAACAAGCCCTAATGTTTTCAAAAAAAATACCATTTAAACTTTTTATGTATTTTGGTATTTAAAATGGTTTTTAGAATAGATTTATTATTTTAATTTATTTAAATGATATATGTCACGACCCATCCTTGGGGCCCATGTCGTGACTACCCCAAGCCCGCCTTCCATAGGCCAGGGGCTGGCGACTAGCACCAAAGGCATAAATCCCGATAACTAGGAAGGCATTGCCTTCATAAAAGTAAACAAAACACCACAGAGTACAAGCAGAAGAAAAACACTAAGTAAAACTAAAACAAGCTGTGATGAAAGTAAAGGGGCCGGAAATACAAGCCCAACTGTAAAGTACAAGGAAAAATATAAAACAGTCGGAAGGTGACAAGAAGCTCCTGGATCGTCCACCAAGGATCCTACCAGAAGGGTAGGTACAGATAGCGCAGCTCCTGGATCGTCCACCACGGATCCTACCTGAAGGGTAGGTACAGATAGCACAGCTCCTGGATCTTCCACCACGGATCCTACCTGAAGGGTAGGTATAGATAGACTCCACAATGCTCTTGCCCTTAAACCTCCTCCGAGTATCGTCACGTCATGAAGTCCACATCTGAATACTGACTTGTCATGAGATCCACCTCTGGGTACCATTCAGTCCTCAAACACTCGGCCTCTGTCAGTGCTGCCCGTCGTTTGCAACCAACAAAATGAGGTGTGGGCATAGCCCGTGCAGGGGTGAGTATAACGATACTCAATAGGGACCCCGAGACCCTCATGGTTTCTCTAAATCCAACATGGATAACCACAAAGTATAATCACAATAGAAAACAATTCATAGGTATAAGCCCATACATATACCTAAGTTATCAAGTAACCCATCTCAATCATGAGGTAAACACAAAGGTCATGAAATCAACGGATAACCACTACCCAGGTATATTCCCATACATATACCTAAGTTATCAAGTGACCCATCTCAATCATGAGGTAAACAAAAAGGTCATAGACTCATCTCAAACCAGGATTTTCAATTATCGAAACTGTAACTGCTGAAGAGCCCCATCTCTGGAGTGTACAGTGTTCCGGTCACGACTCTGAGGTACTAACCTAAGATTGCTGAGGTACTCCACCTATCGAGTACTGTGGGAATACAACTACAACCATGCGCTTCCCACCATGGGTCTACCGCTACAACCAAGGTACCCCTCATAGCCTCCAGAGGTACTCCTTCTGTTGAGTACCGTGGGTCTGCCGCTACAACCAAGCGCTCCTCCGTCGTGGGTCTACCGCTACAACCAAGCACTTCCCACCATGGGTCTGCCGCTATAACCAAGCGCTCCCCCTCATAGCCTCCAGAGTTACTCCTTCTGTTGAGTACTATGGGTTTTCCACTACAACCAAGTTCTCCTCCTCCATGGGTCTTCTACTACAACCAAGCTCTCCCCACTGGGCTATCTGAAACTCACTGAGTCGATCGATCAACCGTCGTTAACTCTCAGTTGGCTACACAGTCTCCGTACTCTGCACGCTCATCTCTAAGAGGGTTCGCTCCACGAGCTACTGGTTGATACTCAAAGTATCTCAAAGTACCATGAAGAAGTATCTCAAAGGACCGCCTCGTCATAGAGGTCTCAACACAATAGACGACGCGTCAATCGGACACCTGGTCTGTGAGTTATTAGCAGTTCCGTCTGAGGGGCCCGATAGGTTTCGTGTGCAAAACGACCCAGCCGTATCTCAACTGTACCCCGAACACTCATAGGGTATACTCATAGGGACCATTTCTCAACGTGATCACCAACACCGCTAACAGTTCGTCAAACGGACGTCCGGTATGAAAGATAACAACTTTTCTGTTCTAGGGGCCTGGTTGGATTTCAGGTACAATCCAACCCGGCCATACACCAACTACGTCCAAACCTCAAGTGATGTATTTCAAAAGTTCCGTCTCATCAAAAGGAATCCAAAAAAGTTGACGGTACGTCAATCGGACGTCCGATGCTCAAGATATATCCATTTCTGCTCCGAGGGCCCGATTGGTCTCGTATTCGAACCAACCCGACCATACCCAAAGTTCTTCGAAACCTTGAGTTTAATATACTGAAATGACCGCCTTGACCCAAGGATTGCATCAGAACTGACGGTGCGTCGGTCGTAGGTTAATAGCCCAAGTAAGGGGTGTTTGAACGGAAACTGCCCGAAAATAGGGCGTTCGGGCCCGGTCCGACCCGGCCCAAGACCGCCTGGCTCGGCCCGAACCGGGTCAACCCGACCCGGGTCCAGGTTTCTGACCGCTTGGGCGCGGCCTAGCATTGCCGCTAGCACGGCGCGGTGCCCGCGTGGCCAGCGGGTGCGGGGGGGGGGGGGGGGGGGGGGGGTTACAACCCCCCGCGGATGATGAACCGGCGCGCCTTTAAGCCGCGCTGCTTGGAATCCGAAATGGCTAAGCCATTCTGGTTCGGCCTGCAGCCGCGACGGTTCCTGTTGCGGCGGCGCGCCACCGCCGCTGGTCTCCTTCGGCGGACCACCGGACGCGCTCCGGTGGTTTGTGTTTCTCACCGCCTACGCCAATGGTCCTCCCGGGACCCAACCTTCACTACGGAGGCTTCAAGATGACTATGCGGCCCCGTTTGTTGTCACCCATCAATCCGCGCACAACGTTCAACCAGCATAGTCTTCGAATCACCTCCGTGGCCCCGACCCCATCCGCGGTTTCGTTCGGCCTCAACGGCGCGGCGCGACGGGGCCGTGCATCCTTGCCATAATTCTCAATGTTTTTGCGCGGTGCCGTTGCACCGCGCCGCCTTCGTTTGAGCTGAAACATAATCAACAACAAGGGGGAGGAGGGCCGACCATGTTTGTGTGGTCTGACCTCCTCCCGTTATAATGATAGCAAGCGGCCAGCAAATAGAAGTCGACGTATGGCAAAGAAATAATTCACGGAAAAAAAAATAAACCTCAACATCAACCCGCATGAACGAACAATCTGCGGATCAACCTGGAAATGGTTGCTCCACGCTCATCGTTCTTTTCTCAAAAGATAAAGAGAATACCAAATGAATTCCCCAACCTCGTGTCGTTCGTCGTTCGTAGCGTCGCTTCTTCAACGTTGGAAGGAAAGATGTTGACGATGTTCTACGCAGGCGGCGTCTTCTCCCTTGACACAAAGGAAGAGGAAGAAAATCGGCGTTCCTCGTGGGTGTCACCTCACGCTCCTGCCTCAGATGAAGGAAGAAGGTAAACACGTCGTCGATCTCCGGTGGAGTCGGCGTTCATCGATGAGAGAATGTCATTCTTCCTAATTCTCCCAAAGTTTCCCAAACAATATTTTCCAAGGCAAATAAAACATTAGGCTCCCCAATATTATAAAAAAAGACATGCCTTTAAAATTAATTCAAATGAATCAATTAATTAGGAAGCTTAACTCATTAATTTAAGGTGTTGGCACATTAATGAGAGGAGAGAGTGAGGAAACGGGAGGTTACTAAATTTAAAATGAGTTACAAAAATAAAAAGGGGGGTTTTAAGGAGTTTTGGGGAAAGTGAATAGGTGGGGGCTCGTGAGGGCCCCACCTCACCTTTAATCCTCTCATTTGTAGTTAGGGGATTGTGGGTCCCACCCTAAATACCCCATGTTGGATATAACAACTAGGATAAAGAATTAATAAAAAAATTGATCCACAATTTTTTATTCAATTCATTATTAATCCACAAAATTTTAATAACTCCTCCCGAGCAAACACTTCTTTACAAAAGGTCTCCTTAAGCAATTACTGGTGATGTGGTTCCATCGGTGCCCTCAGATTTCGATTCCGAGGACCGGTTCAAATGTTAGAAATACATTCTCATTCGTTCACTGAACGTACCTGAGATAAACTTCAAGAAATTTATTCTGGGCACACTAGGCCTCGGAATCAGGTGCCATCAGAAACTGCGTTCTTGTAAAATCCCAAAGAAATTATGAAAAAAAAATTTCCTTGGAATTTCTGGGTCTTACATTACTCCCACCTCAGGGCTTTACATCCACGTAAATCTTTAAAACAAACTAGGGATACAAAAGTGGTACTGGGCACACATCTGAGCCTTCCGCTCCCAAGTTCTCACCTAGATGTTCCCGTGCTGAATACGAAAACACACAAGAGTAATCGACCGTCCTCATAGGACACTTTCATGTCAATCCTCAACCTCTACTGGAACTTCGAAAAAGTCACCCCATCGCCAACGTCCAGCTCCCCATGGTCGATGATGTGCATTGGGTCAAGCACGTATCTCATCAGTTGAGATACGTGGAAGTCATTGTGAACCTGGTGTAACTGAGGTGGATTGGTCAAGCGGTAAGCCACCTCGCCTACCCTGCTGAGGACCTGAGAAGGTTCGCCGAACCTCAGAGATATCTCACCGCCTCGTCTACATCTCCGTAAACCTCTTCAAGGTGAGACCCGTATAAGAACGTGGTCGCCATCTTCGAAATCTAGAGGTCTCCCTTTCCTGATTAAAACTGAAACTCAAAACTCCTGCTTCCATGAGGGTAAGGTAGGCTGACCAAAGAATGATCGGCTACACCCTCCCATGCACGAGTTTAACCTCCGCTTCCTGGGGTTTCCTTTTCGCCGACCAAGGAAAACCCATCCCGACGTTTTCCTAATACTGTCAATTTGACTATGAACAGTGATTTCCCAATCCATACTCAAAATAACATCATAAGGCCTCGATGCTATCACCAAGAGATCCCAACCGAGATTCTCACCTCAGGGGTCAGATCACACCGTCGGCCTAAGTGTGACTATCGAGTCTCCTCCCAATGGTATCTCCAGAAGTGAGGGTCTAGTCAACGGCTTAACGGGAAACTCTAGGTCTAGGACTCGATTCATGGAAGGAAGGGATGATTCGTATCGATGTCTGTGGCTACGGCAGCTATTAGAAGACAAATTCCGCGCTTCGAATCATCCTTAGAGCCCTTTCGGTCACACTCCTTGATCGCATGCGGCTACTCTTTTTTTTCTGCCCTCCAGCTCCCTGAGCCTGTAGGGGACAATAAAGGCGGGTGATTGTAACAGGTCGAAAAGTACACCACCCCATGCTGCTCTCCAAGCTCTGCTTCCACGTCTGCTACTCTGCAGATTAATCTTTCCCTGAAACTTCCTCTTCTTAAAACATTTTACCCGTCCATGTCTCTATGACTGACTCCAGTTCGCATCTTCCCACTGCTAACATTCAGTGGCTATATTCGTTCAGCCAAAGAACATTCAACCTCAAGGTTCTCTCTAGAACCCTAACGTGAGTAGGATTGCATAGAGGAAAAAGGTGCTGGCTCAAATGTCCTTAAACACACCATGATTAGAGGTCCGAGCTCTATAGCACTGATCGAATCATATTCATCGAGTACCCAGAATGTTTGGTACGCCTTAATGAATTCTCAGCTACTGACACATCGTCCTTCCGAAGCTGTATAAGCTCTAGAAAAATCTCTGCTACCTCCTCAAGCCAGTCCTTAGCCACCTGCGAGTCAATTTCGCCTCAGAACTTGAGGGTATCTGAAGTTGGAACACGTATAAGGCAGTAATCCTACATGTGTCACCTACCGGTACCGCCGGTTGTAACTGCTGACCAACAGTTAGTGATGTATAGATGACACACTACCCGAAGGAACTATCTTAGGCATCGGTCCACGTACCGAAGCCTCATCACTATGCGGACCATCCTCATGGTCATTCACTAGAAAACACTAGTAGCCAAGTCCACCATCCACTCCACTGATGTCTCAGCTAGGTGGAAAACTCTAGAAATCGGCCCCAGCCAGTCCTCTACTGTCTAGGAATCTGCCTCACATCGTAACCTCGGAGGCCTATACTTCTGGAACTCGTGTAACACGCTCTGCCAGCGTGCACAGTTCGCTAGTATGGATGGTGGCATCTGCTTCCCAACAGGTGGTGGTGCTGCTGGTACACCACCTGAGGGTGCCAACATAGTAAAAAGGGCCCCGCACCGGGGCCTCGTTGCTCGATGGGATGTCATCGTGTACTATCTCAGAACTCCAACTGACTGTCTTCATGGATACATCCTTAATAGATATGACACGGTCAAACGATTTATACCCGGGGAGATGATCTGGTTTGAGCTGACTTTAAAACTTTTGGAAACACACATGCAATCAGTGTTTTTCGTGCACAAAGTCGGAAATCAGTAGTCAGGGTCCTGGTGTACGGATACGTCGACCGCCGCACCAACACTGGACTCCCTGAACTGATGACCACAATCAGTACCCTTAACACTATTTCTTCACAGAAAGAAAATATCAATGTTATAAGTTCTGCAGTAGAACCGACTTCTCTGATACCAATTTGTCACGACCCGTCCTCAGGGCCTGTGTCGTGACTACCCCAAGCCCGCCTTCCATAGCCCAGGGATGGAGACTAGCACCAAAGGCATAAATCCTGATAACTGGGAAGAAATTTCATATATAAAAGTAAACAAAATAGCATAGAGTAGAAGAGAAAGTAAAACACTAAGTAAAACTGAAACAAGCTGTGCTGAAAGTAAAGGGGCCAGAAATACAAGCCCAACTGTAAAGTACAAGGAAAAAAGAAAAACAACCGGAAGGTGACAAGCAGCTCCTGGATCGTCCACCAAGGATCCTACCTAAAGGGTAGGTACAGGTAGTGCAGCTCCTAGATCGTCCACCACGAATCCTACCTGAAGGGTAGGTACAGATATCCCAGCTCCTGGATCGTCCACCACAGATCTTACCTGAAGGGTAGGTATAGATAGACTCCACAATGCTCTCCCCTGTCAACCTCCTCCGAGTATCTTCACGTCATAAATTCCACCTCCGGATACTGAATCGTCGTGAGATCCACCTCCTGGTACTATTCAGTCCTCAAACACTCGGCCTCTGTCAGCTGCCCGTCGTCTGCAACCAACACAACGAGGTGTGGGCATAGCCCGTGCAGGGGTGAGTATAACGATACTCAGTAGGGACCACGAGACCCTCAAGGTCTCTCTAAATCCAAAAAGTATAACCACAAAGTAGAATCACAAAAGATAACCCTTCTTAGGTATAATCCCATACTTATACCTAAGTTATCAAGTAACCCATCTCAATCATGAGGTAAACAGAAAGGTCATGAAATCAACGGATAACCACTACCCAGGTATATGCCCATACATATACCTAAGTTATCAAGTGATCCATCACAATCTTGATGTAAACAAAAATGTCATAAACTCATCTCGGACTTGGATTTTCAATTATCGAAACTGTAACTGCTGAAGAGCCTCGTGTCTGGAGTGTACAATGATCCTGTCACGACTTCGAGGTATAACCTAAGACTGCTGAGGTACTCCACCTGTCGAGTACTATGGGCCTGCTGCTACAACCAAGCACTTCACACCATGGGTCTGCCGCTACAACCAAGTGCTCCCCCTCATAGCCTCCAGAGGTACTTTTCTGTTGAGTACCGCAGGTCTGCCACTACAAACAAGCGCTCCTCTTCCATGGGTTTGCCACTAAAATCAAGCGCTTCCCACCATGGGTCTGCCGCTACAACCAAGCGCTCCTCCTCCGTGGGTCTGCCGCTATAACCAAGCGCTCCCCACCAGGCTATCTGAAACTCACCGAGTCGATCGATCAGCCGTCGTCAAGTCTCAGTCGGCTACACGGTCTCCGTACTCCGCACGCTCGTCTCCGGGAGGGTCCGCTCCTCGAGCTACTGGTCGATACTACAAGTATCACAAAGTCCCACAAAGAAGTATCTCAAAGGACCTACTCGTCATAGGGGTCTAAACACAACAGACGGTGCGTCAATTGGACGCCCGGTCTGTGAGTTATTAGCCTTTCCGTTCAAGGGGCCCTGTTGGTTTCCTGTGCGAACCAACCCGGTCGTATCTCAAATGTACGCAGAACTCTCATAGGGTATACTCATAGGGACCGTTTCTCAATGTGATAACCAACACCGCTGACGGTTCGTCAAACGAACGTCTGGTCTAAAAGATAACAGCTTTTCCATTCCAGGGGCCTGATTGGATTTTGGGTACAATCCAACCCGGCCAAACTCCAACTGCGTCCAAACCTCGGGCGAAGTTTTAAAAAAGTTTCGTCTCATCAAGAGGAATCCAACAAAGCCGACGGTACATCAATCGGACGTCTGGTGCTCAAGATATATCAATTTCTGCTCCGAGGGCCCGGTTGGTCTCGTATTCGAACCAACCCGACCATACCCAAAGTTCTCCGAAACCTTGAGTGTAATATACCAAAACGACCATTTCGATCCGAGGATCGCATCACAACTGACGCTGCGTCGGTCGGAGATCTGTATCCCATGTTATGGCTGTTTGAACGGAAACTACCCGAAAATAGGTGGTTCGGGCCCGGTCCGACCCGGGCCGAGACCCCCTGGGTCAGCCCGAACCGGGTCGACCTGACCCGGGTCCGGGTCCGGCCCGACCTGAGCGGCCCGTCCTGGCGCTGGCGCTGGCGCGGCGCGGCGCCCGGGGGCCAGTAGATGCGGGGGGGGGGGGGGGGGTTACAACCCCCCGCAGATGACTAAATGGCTCGGCTTAAAGCCGCGTCGCTCGACCTCCGAAACAGTTAATCCGTTCCTGTTCGGCCAGCCGGTGCGGCTCAGCCGCGACGGTTCCTGTTCCGGCGGCACGCCACCGCTGCCGGTCGCCTTCCACGGACCACCAGACGCGCTCCGGTGGTCCGTTTTTCTCGCTGCCTACACCAATGGTCCGCCCGGGACCCGACCTTCATTGCGAAGACATCAAAATGACTTTGCAGCCCCATTTGTTGTCACCCATCAATCCGCACATAATGTTCAACCAGTGGAGTCTTCGAATCGCCTATGCAGCCCCAACTCCGGCCGCGGTTTCGTTCGGCCTCAACGACACGGCGCGACGGTGCCGCACATCCTTGCCGTAATTCTCCATGTTTTCACGCGGTGTCATTGCACCGCACCACCTTCGTTCGAGCCACAACATAATCAACAACAAGGGGGAGGAGGGTCGGCCGTGTTTGTGCGGTCCGACCTCTTCCCGTTATAATGATAGTAAGCGGCCAACAAATAGAAGTCGTCATACGACAAAGAAATAATTCACGGGCAAAAACAATAAACCTCAACATCAACCCACATGAACGAACGATCTGCAGATCAACCTGGAAATGGTTTGTCCGCGCTCATCATTATTTTCTCAAAAGATAAAGAGAATAACAAATAAATCCCCCTACCTCGTTTCATTCTTCGTTCGTAGCGTCGCTTTATCAACGTTGGAAGGAAATACGTTGACGATGTTCTACGAGGGTGGCGTCTTCTCCCTTGACACGGAGGAAGAGGAAGAAAATCAACGTTCCTCGTGGGCTTCACCTCACGCTCTTGCCTAAGATGAAGGAAGAAGGTAAACACGTCGTCGATCTTCGATGGAGTCAGCATTCATCGATGAGAGAATGTCATTCTTCCTAATTCTCCCAATGTCTCCCAACCAATATTTGCAAATGAAAATAAAACATTAGGCTCCCCAATATTATAAAAAAAGTCATACCTTTCAAATTAATTCAAATGAATCAATTAATTAGGAAGCTTGACTCATAAATTTAAGGTGTTGGCACATTAATGAGAGGAGAGAGAGAGTAGAAGGAAGGTTACTCAATTTAAAATGAGTTACAAAAATAAAGAGGGGGGTTTTAAGTAATTTTGGGGAAAGTGAATAGGTGGGGGCTCGTGAGGGCCCCACCTCACCTTTAATCCTCTCATGGGTAGTTAGGGGATTGTGGGTCCCACCCTAACTACCCCATGTTGGATATAACCAACAGGATAAATAATTAATAAAAAAATTGTTCCACAATTTTTTATTCAATTCATTATTAATCCACAGAATTTTAACAACTCCTCCCGAGAAAACACATCTTCGCAAAAGGTCTCCTTAAGAAATTACCGGCGATGTGGTTCCATCGGTTCCCTCAGATTTCGATTCTGAGCACCGGTTCAAAAGTTAGAAAATCCCACACGTTCGTTCACTGAACGTACCCGAGCTAAACTTCGGAAATTGATTCCGGGCACACCGGGCCTCAGAATCAGGTGCCGTTAGAAACTACGTTCTTGTAAAATCCCAAAGAAATTAAGAAAAAAAAATTCCATAATATTTCTGGGTCTTAGAATATATTGTGATTGAAATGTGGGAATGTTATATTTCTCTTTTGTTTGATTTATTTGTTATGAACATGTTATAGTTCCTGGGATTTATATATGTATTCGAATGGTTCCGTGATAAACCGAGTGCGAGTGAGCCCAAGATAGCTCACCACTGAATTGGGTAATGTGACAGAGGCAAACGTGAGTGTTTCTTATAAGTGATTTTGGGAATTTACTTTGATGGTTATTCTAAATGTATCTCCCTATGTAGTTGTGATAGCTAGTATGTAAATATGATACAGATGCCACAAGTTACCATTATGAATTATGTTTTCGTTGTGTGATTCATAAATTTTATGTTTTAATTTGGTAAGTTAAAGATATTTTGATTTGTATGTATTAATGGGATAATGATTTCATTCTTATTTTATAACCCTTACTGAGCTTTTTATGCTCATCCCATGTTTTGAAATGTTCTTCACATGACTTAAAAATTAATAGGGTCATGGATGGGATCATGGAAATGTCGTGCTGTCTAAAACATAGAACTAGACATGACGATTTTTTACAAGTGTTTTAATTTATGATAAAAATGGATACTGAGTATTTGTATACTTGTAATATTGATGTTTTTATGTAAATGTTATGTCCAAAATCTCTAAAACTCAAAACCTAAAAAGATTCTCAATGTGAATTAAAATTAAATTCAAGATTATATAATCTTTTAAGGCCAGTTACTTATAATATAAATAGTTGTTTCACTACCTATACCTAAATAAACATCCATATTGGGGGTCCGTATAATAATATCAGAATTTACATAAACATGCATTGAAAATTCCATTTCTAGTTTAGGGGCTAATAAATTATGCAGGTTTGAAAAGCCATGTGACATATAAATTTTTTCACAACTAATATATGGAGGAATGTCACTATTATAAATTATATTATTTGTGATCCTGGTGTACTCTGTCAATTTATATAGGAGTTTTAATAAAAAACCAATCTAGAGTTGTTCATAATATCACAATAGGATTGTTTAATAGCTGACCAAACAATTGATGAAACATACATGGAAATCCGATTTTATAACTTGAAAACAAATCTAGTGACAAAAAATTCCAATGAGGAATTAGAATTGAAAAGAATATTCAATGTAAATGGTTTCATCAATGTTTCATTATATTTTTTGAGATCTTATTTACCATTCCCCCATGTTTACTGGCCATACAAAATCTTTCCAAGTGACATTAATCAACATCCTCTAATGAATCAATCCATCACATAAGAAATTTTGAATCATAATTTACAACTCATTAATTAGTGTTATATGCCATTTGTATATAGAATAATCTTAAACAAACATATACATGATAACATAATTCACCAAGATAATTTGGATTTCCTGATACATAGACTTACCCTTCTCAGTTTCTAAATGATTGTCAATTTTCAAAGATATGTTCTCAAAATGACATCTTTTCTCCTTAACCCAAAATATGGGATATCAAATATAAATGAATGGAAAATATCCTCTCATCACATGAAGATATCGGGCCACTATATTTTGTGCTGAGATAGACACATTGTTCCCATTCAAAACTGGTTATTTACCCCAACTAATAGATTTTACAGAAAAATCATCATAATGTAAAAAGATATATATAATGTAATAAATAGTGGATTTATCCTCCTCACCCAAAATAATGATATGAGATGGGTATTGAAATGGGAGAGATGGAAAATCCCTTCTAACCCTCATTTGTTACTAAAAACTAGTATTAACAGGGGGAAAAATACAACTGTTCATAAAATACTGAGTTGCAGAAATTTGATACCTAAAAATATGGTCCCCCTACTTGACCCCTCTCGAACACTGAATGTAACCCCTCGGGGAGCCATTGAATATAATGGAGAGCTTAAAACTCATAATAATAGAAAAATTAAACTTGAGGATTCTCTAGGAAAAACAATGTAATATTTAAATTGAAAAAAAATAAAATCCACATTATTATATCGATGGATTTAGAGATGAAAATTTTTATATGCATATTTCCATCCTTTAACTTTTTCATCATATCATTCACAGACTATTATGTAGTATAAACGATGATTTTATTATCTATTACTATAACAAATATTAATTTGTTAGAGGAAATTTTGATTATTCCAATATCACCCAGTTTGTGATTCATGATATTTTTTTATCACATTTAGAATTTAATTTTCAGTTTCAACATGCTTAAAATCACAAATGTCCAAGGAATTGTTTTTTTGGAATAAAAGAAAATAAATCTGAGTTCATACTATATGTAATTGAAACATTTTTAACGAATTCCATTACATCATTAATCACTTCAAGATGAAAAATTTCACAGTAGAGCATGAAATATTTTATGGTGTATCCATCATAAACAATAATGCTATCAATTTTTAAGGAATAAAGAGATATATGTATATCTTATACATTAGAATACATAATAAGATTATTATTTTGAGTGTAATAGTTAGATGCTTCAATGAAATTGATCATTCCTTGAGTGTTTCCGCCCCATTTCTTGAATTACGATTCATGAAATAGAATTTCACTTCATATGGAATCTCATTTTTACAAATAAAAAAGTTCACATCAACCTTAAAATCACTATTAATCCTTATAAACATTTTATTTAACCATACATTGAAAATAAATGTGTTTCTAGACACCCCCATAAGCCATATGATATCAAATTCATTAAATGAAATATTTTACTTATGGGAAACATCATCATTGTTATTATAATGGTCTTTTAGATCCTCCTACGATGGCATATATTGACAAGTGTAAAATTACTGGAAATGTTATAAGTGAGTCTCTACCTCCTTCATATCAATATGAATATCGAGAAGTCTTATTCTCTCCATTCATAATGTAATGGCCCGGACCTCTCCAGTCCATTCCCCTGTGAAAATGTGGTGCTGGAGGTGTTCCCGGAGGTCAAAGTGACTTGGGGGTGTGTTTGGGTGGACTTCTAAAGAAAATTAATGGGTAATAGCTTTTGCACAGTTGGCACACGGTTTTCCAAAACCTTGCGGCCAAACCGTGCCAGGCTGGTCTTGGAGGTAGTGGTTAACACTTGGTTAGCGCACATGCTGTCTAACCATGCAGACTAATTGTGCGAGGAGTGTTTGGTTAGGTAGAAGCTAACACACAGTTAGCGCAGGGTTTGTTAAACTGTGCGGACTAACCATGAGGGCACATAATGTCAGATCCTGAAATTGTGGATCTAACCCACTTTTCTGTTAATCACCTCATTTAAGCCCCTAAGCGGCCATAACTCGGGATTACACTCCCTTGAAAGTTAAAAAATATCTCCCATTCGTTTTGGAGGTGATCCAGAGGCTTTTCTTGGTGAATCGAAGCCGGTTCTTGAGGTATTTTGTCGTTCTTGCTTGATTTCTTAGATCTATTTAGATATACTCCTCATCTTCTCTCGGTTTATTGGATCTACGCCCGTTATGGGTAGATCTAAGCATGTGGATGTCAAATATGATGATATTTGGACTTGGTTTTGTTAGGAGAGGAGACCTAAGGAGGATTCATGGAGAATAGACCCGGTTTCTTGGGCTTTTATCGACCGTTGTGGGATTCCTCGAAAACCTTTGAGGTAGGGGATTTGTGGCTTCTCTAATTGTTTATGTGAAATCGCAGAGTTAACATGATTTAGACTTTCAAATCACAATGGAATAGACCTACATAAATACTTGAACCAGATTAAAATAATTGGTTTGATCACATGTTGTTTCTTTGTACTGTGATAACGGTTTACCTCTTGATTTTCTAGATATTGTGATATATATTAATTTCTTGCTAGCATGGGGTTCTTGATGGAATTGATAAATAACGTAAAGCAGGAATTTAATTGATAATTAATTGGCTAAAGATAAAAAATCATGTAAATGAATTAAGTTGTTGTTGTTGTGGTTATTGAGACAAATTGATGTTAATCAAATTTACACTCATGTATGTGTTTAATTCAGTTTTTTGGTAAACCTGAAATCTAGTAGTTCTTGATGTTTGAAGGTCGGATGCCTTGTTAAAGGGATAAGAGCCCAAATTGATGTGATGTTTGTTTTCCTACTACTTTTTCAGAGATGTGACCATGAGAGAGTGTTGTGATAGGTGGGGGCATGGCTTCCTTGTGGTTGTGGCAGTAGATGACGCCTAGAGGGGCGAGATGCATCGGTTTATGCGTGTGGGTGTCAGGGAGGAGACCGGGGATGATGGAATGGGATGGATGTTATTATTGGATTCTTGTTGATTCTTGGTTGTTTATCTGCTTTACTTTTTCCCACTGCTCACGGTAGTTGGTCTTGCTTACCCTTCTTCCGAAGGAGGATAAGAAACATGGGGTATGCCACATGCTTTCCGTGTTTAGCCTCTTAAGGGAGAATGAGTCTATGATCTTGCTATAGGTGGCAAAGACTCGACGGACAGTACATCTACTCACATTGTTGAGCCCCCTTGTGTTTAGTATCATATGTTTCTTTTCTAGAATTCCTGGGAATATGGGAAAGAAATTATTTAATGAATGTTTGAATAAATGATTTTAACCAATGGGGTTGGATTTTGATGAAACTTAATGATGAGGTTGATAACTTTTTAAGGGACAATGGTTTTTGGATGTGATGTTAATGGAACTCAATGTGTAATTGTTCTTGGTTAATTAATGTTCGAAGAATTAATTAACGTACAATGAAATTGATAAAAAGGGGATGAAGTAATCTAATAAACCCCTTTAAATGGTTGTGTTATTATATGATACCTAGTCTTTGAAGTGGAATCCCGGAGTCCGAGAGATGTTAGCTGTAGTCGTGTCTAAGACTAGGTTGTGCCCATAATGTGGTGGTGAGTTATAATATATTCTATAATTTTTTTGTTTCTATATGATAATACACCCTGTCAGTAAGGGAAACTAACACCCCGAGGATTCTGAGCCCTGGGGGGTCTTTTCTCCGACATTCCGGTGGGATGATGAATGACTCACTACCCCCTTTGACTCCGCTCTCTTCTCTTGGTAGATACTAGTGTGATTAGGCACAACTGTTATTTTTCCCCATATATGTGTGTAGAGGGATGTAATGTCTTGTGGTTATACACACACAAATATATTCTTGATATATTATTCTATGGACTACTATAGGTGTAACGTGTATAGTATGTGATGTATTAAGGATCCTTACTCGGTGTATGGGCTGTAATGGCTTGAGGTATAATACCCAACGTATTATACATGTTATAAGAGATGTGGTGGATCCTGGAAACTACCTTGTAACTTTTGGTTGTGAGGATGGTGTGGTGCTTAGCCCATGTGAGTGCTGGAAAGCCTTTGTGGTGCACGTGGTGTAGATTGTGGAGCATAGCCCAGGTGTCTGCGGGCGAGCCTTTGGAGAGAGATGCTCATGACGTATGTCATTGGGGAAAAGCGGAAAACCAGTGGGGATGTAGTATCGGGGTACCCTTAATATCCTTTATTATAGGATATATTATTGTATGCATTACTTGGTGAGAGTAGCCATGGTGAGGTTGGGAACTTAGTATACATGTTTAGGTGACGAGTTAGTTTCAATTATTGTTCACTGTGATTTAGCATGATTTATTTACATTTTCACGAGAGTTTTCAAGAAGGATACTACTAAGTATACTGTTATACTCAACCTATGTATATATAAAATTTTTTAGGTCACTTGGAGGAGGTTGTAGATCAAGATGGTTACTACTAGCTTGTGGATGGAGGAGCTGTTCGGGCTTGTGGTTGCTGCCGTTTTACTTTCTTTTGGGTATTTGTAGTTTTCCTGTTCAGTTTTAGTACTTTTTCATGGCATTTCATATATGTACTTGGGTTTATTTTATGTTTTAGTTCTGAGTTGGAGGTGGTTGGTGTCTATCTTATATCTCTCTTACACATGTGTTCTCTTAGAGGGTAATGCCTCCCATTTGTGTGTTTATTACACCCTCAATGCTAGTCGCCAACCTGGGGCCTATTGGAGGTGGGACTCGGGGGTCATTATCTCCCTTTTTTACATCATCGACCCAGGAGGGGTACACTTTGTGGGTAGGGGGTCGTGACACATAATGTCTTTCTTTTACAATCCTCAATTTTATGGAACATATTTTCATAGGGATACCCATAGAAGCTTCTTTCCTATAGTCCTAATTAATTTTTGAATGGCCAAGGATAGTGAGAAATGAATTATGGAATTTTAATTGAATGGGGGATGACCATGATTTTTTGACACAAATACAAACCTTTTGGGTAATATGAAAGGAATATATATTTGGATGGGTGATACCTAATATGTCAAGTGTAGCATTTCTCTAATCATATTTTGAAATATATTATGTCAATTTAACTAGATTTCCACCCATTTATAGTGTACCTACTTCAAATTAAAAAAGATTCATCCATGGGGACATCAACCATTAAACAATTTTCTATATAAGAATAAATTTTACTGGCTAAAATCTTAAAATTTTTATTCATGTCCATTATTCTAGTCTCAAAGTGGAATTAATTTCACCATGTATGATCCAACTATGACGCATATTTCATGATGGGTCTTCACGAATTTTCCAAATATATATTTATCCTTTATAAATATTAAAATCATAGACAAAGGTAATAGAGAGAACAATATAATAAAATCTAAAAGGGGTTTTTATAGACTTAATATCATTAAATTAAGATTTAATATTAAAAAAATCCATGTTTAATAACTCATATGGATTCTATTTACCTCCAAATTTATTAATAGATACAAAGAAATTTCCTAGGGAAATCTATTTGAATGCTTTATAGTTTTCAAATACCATTCATTGTTCATAGACATAAATAATCAAGGGTTTGTTGGACATGATAAAATTACAATGGAAAATGATTGTTGAAGGTTTACTATGCACTAGGAAGTTCCATTAGATGATATACATTGATTAATGCAATGATCCTAGTAGTATTCATCTCATAAGTTGTCCTTTCTTGACCAGATTGCACTAGTTATTTTAGATTATCATCATTAATTGACACATCAGTAGCTGAAGATTCATCACATTCAGCCCCTAAATAAAAACATAATACATCAAACAAGTTGGATGATTTAAATGGAATCAAACTAATACATGAAAAAAACATCCTTTTAATTTATTTACAATATGAAAATTATTATAACAACTCCCCACTTTGTTGGATATCAAAAGAATAATTGACATGACTAGAAGAAAAATATTCAATTGATTAATTCATGTAATCATTCTGGGTTTTTAGGTCATAAATGGTGAAAGTATCATGCTCAGATGAAGAATCTAGCGCATCTCTATATGTAACCTGGGCCATTATCAGTACAAGATACTGCCTCACATCCAAAGAAGAACCAGGTAACTAAATTGAGTTAGGGGTCTCATTTACATTTAAATTATCAAGGATTAAATCCTTATGATGATATAACAGATCATAAACAAAACCACCAACAACCAGAGCCTTATTAGTAGATGTATCCATAGAAACTCATCAGGAAGAATCTACCTTGGGAATCCCAGTATTATTCTCTGTAGAGTCCCCCACCATATCATTGACAACATTAAAAGAGTCGACATTATTTCCAATCAATGAGATACCTCCTATATCATTTATAATAGGGAACTCAGTATTAACTACCCTAGTTTCACCAACTATGGTCGAGAAGGGTCTATTATCCTTAGTTCTATCCTTAAGATAATTATCATCATTATGACCCTTGACTGGGATGGAATCCAAAACATATATAGTGGGAAGAAAATATTCCATCAAATTAATACTCCTATTGTATCATCATGATGAACACCAATATTTTAGAAGTTCCAAATTATGTTCATATTTCAATTATTAACAATTTTTCCAAAAAATTGGCATTTCACACAAAACTTTCATTTCCTCTCGTAGAGAATTTCCAGGTTATGGTGACCATCCCTATTGGTTAAAAAAACCCACTTCAATAATAGTGGCTGAAATAAAATCATGAAATATAATTCTTTCATAGTTTCCAATGCATGGATTATATATTTGCTTATCTAATATTATAGGGTTTCTAAGAGAAGAAACAATATCCAAAAGAATTCATGGATGCCAAAAGGGAAAATGCATTTTGAAAATATGTATCCTAACATGGGAATTTTTTTTAATTTCATATGTAAAATATAAATATTAAAATAGATACAGTATTTATTAACAATACTAATTTTTTTAATTATTAATATAATGTGGTGATTAAAAATAAATCAAATCATTTCATGAATTTTCTAGTCTACTCAAGAGGAGTTCCACTATCATATTCCAATGAATAGAATTATATAAATACATAAAATTTATTATAATTGAAAAATAATATTTATGTATGTAATATGATATATAAATTATTAATCAATCATCATAAATATCAATTCTAGGTTATAATTAAAAATGATACATATCACAACATGGAGTTCATAGTCCATACATACGCATGAGACAAATATTAATTTCCAATTTGAAGTATATGATATGGAATATGGATGATCCCTTGAAACAATAAAAATTAAACATATTGATGATTTAAAATTATTTATTTTATAATGGACACCACATATTCTAAGGAATATGATTTATAAAATTTTGTTTAGATGCCTTTTTTGGTTTACACAATAAGCCGTGAAAGGAAGGTATTATGATAAAAAAACCTTCACCGAACAGAGATGGATTATATGGATGTATTAATATATATTGTAAGTACTAGGCCTTAAAACATTACATAATGATGAATTAAATGAATAATTCACATAGAGGATCTTTTCAGGTTTAAAGTTTTAGGTGAATAGGACATAACTATTACATATCAAAAGATTACATAGTAGACACTTCTAATAAGTTTCCATAAAATAAAAACTCTTAAAAAGAAACATGTCTAGTTCCATGTTTTAGATAGCATGCCTTTACTTGATCCCATCCTTGACCCTATTCATCTTTAAGTCCTATGGAGAAGATTTTAAAAACTTGGGATGAGCATAAAAAACATAGTAAAGGATACACAAAGAAGGAAAACTATTAGTTTTTCAAAACAACAAGTAAAACATGAATACTTTATCAAAGTAATAATTTTCACCTTTATGAATTAGTAAATACCCTTCACTGAATAAAATATAACTACTTATCCTTTGGAACCAAAATTTTACCATAAACCCATATAAAGAACACATAACATATAAAGGTATGTTGGGACATAAACATACTTAAATGGAATAACCATACAGTCGACTTCCACACATATCACTACATGGAATAGCCATACGGCCAACTTCTATAACCAATGCATTAGAGGTTATAAATTAACCACCCATCCTAGTATTCACAACACCACCCGTCATATGGTTTATCACGTAACCCCCTGTAAAATGTCCAAGTACCATTATAAAATCATAACACATAAAACAATTATAATGGAAAGAAAAAATTTCCACATTTCAATAACAATATATCACTTAAATATATTAACATAACTAATCCACTATCAATACCATTTTCAATTCCAAAATCCATAAAATAGTATATGGTTTTTATTTTCTTTTAAAAACATTATGTCTTCTTAATAATGTCAAAGGTCAAATATTACTCATGGGGGTGGAAAAGGACGTTGTCACCACGTACATTAAAAGAAACATTCCTTTTTGTCCTTTAGTAAAATGCTTCATAGAAAAAGATTCCATTTGAATGAAATGAAAAGTAATAGGTGTTTATACAACGTATAAAATAATGTTGTTTATAAAACAAAACACACCTCAATGAAAGGAGATTGAGATGATGTCCCTTACAAATTTAGTATCCTTAGATTAAGGATAATTCAATTACATAATTATGTGTGAAAAATATAAATACACCAAATATAAGAGGATATTAAATGTAAAAAAACAAGATATTATCCACACATATTCATAGTATGAAAAAAACAAAGAAGTAGAGGTTTAACCCAATGAATTGAAATTGGGTTAAGAAGTTCCCTTACAGAAATCCGACAGCCTAATGGAATCACATTAAAATTCAGAAAATGCGATGACGAGAGATAAAAAGTGTATCTCATCACTTGGACATAATATTTACAACTATAAGGATGTATAAGAACATATCATAATATAATATGATGTAAATTAAAAGACCTAACAAAAATATGTCTTTTTAAAAGTTGAGGGTGAAAGGTTCCTTTACCGACTTGGGTAACGTTCGAAACGTACACCCCATGAAAGAAGGACAATACAACATTGATGTAAATACTCATAAACTAATGTTTATTACACAAAAAGTAGAATAATGGGCAGTACATACACCACTCAAATGAAATGGTGGAAAATGTAGCATAAATGTCACGGGAATAAATGTAAGATGAACAATCCCTTAGGAAAACTCAACAACCTAACGACGCCACATAAAACATCCAAAAATGGATTTATGAGATAAAATAGGGTCTCTCATAATATGAGCATAAAAAGTACATAATGAGGAATATAAAATAACATCCCCAAACATAATAATGATTAGCTTAAAAGAAATCACATAAAAGAGAGTACTTAAAAGGAAAGATAGAGGTAGGATCCCTTACGAAAAATCGGCAGTCTAACAGCTCCACTCAAAACATCCAGAAATGGATTGATGAGAAAAAATGGGGTCTCTCATCATATTAACATAAAAATTACAGTAGGAGTAATATAAAAAAACATTCCAATCATAAAAAAGAGGATCTTAAAAGGAATGACATAAAAGAGAGTACTTAAACAGAAAGAGAGGGGTAGGATCCCTTACATCATGTCCGACTTGTCTTGTTCATTTCATTATATTCATGATTAATAAACTTTGGTCAATTGATTATTGCTTAAGAAACTCTTTTAAATATTATTATTCAGTTCATATCACATATTATAATGTTATAATAATTAGTTAATAATGTCAGTTCATATCAGATGTTTTTGTCGATGTTCGGTACATGAGTAAAATTTGAACTTGTTGGAAAAACTTTTCTTTGTAGTTATGGTTACATAATCTCCAGAATAGTATTAATTATTTAAATATCATATATATCCAGTATACATTCATTTTATACTATTATATAACATTTTGATATAAAAAAATGAAACACATCCTTGACGGAGACGGTAGGCCGTACGCACGCATGAACTCTACTTTCATTTCATTGTGATATTAATGGAAAATGAGAGAGATATATATTATAATAACATAATTATATACCTAATTTAGATGTAATATATAACATATATATCCATTATATATATGTACTTATTATCGTACATAACATTTGGAGATAAGAAATGAAATGCACCGTTCATGGAGACGGTAAGCCGTACGTACACATGAACGCTACTTTAATTTCCATTTCATACATTAATGGAATGAAAAATAATAATGATACATAGGTATAATATAGGTATAGTATTATATAATATATAACAACATTAAATCCATCCTTTATAAATACCACATTTGGTATTAACGATTCAAATCGCTTTGAGGGTGCAGTAGTCCGCACTTCCTAAAATGGAATTATCATATTTACCCATTATGGAAACCATAAAGGTATGGAATAAATGAAAAATAAAGAATCATAAGGAATAAATAAAAATAATTTATATTTAATATATAATTGCAGTGACATCTTAATGGCCACCATGAAAGGTGTTAAGAGAAGAATGAACAATCATCGTTTCGTGAGGCAGTAATTCGCCATCCACAGAAATAGTATGTTCTTTAACCATTAGACAGAGGAGTGTGTAAGTGTAAATAAAATAATTATCATAAAAACATACTATTATATTGAATATATTGTTTATTTTACAAAATAAATGAATAAATATTTTTTAGGGGGTTGGAGAAGAAAAATAAAACAAGAAGGATATAAGAGAAGACATTATCTTAAAATCGGGTAACTCTCTTTGGTTTGAACCAAAAGGGTTCCTTGAATAGCTTTCTACTTTAGGTAAGGCTTCTCGGATGAGTAGAGGGATGTGTAGAGATAAACTTAGCATAGTTTGGTCGATCCAAAGGCTTGAGAGGTGTGGGTAAGGAGGTATAGGTGAGGGCCTTTTATAAGAAGGAGGAGGGGAACTCTTGGAAAGTCTTGAAAAGTTACTTTATTATTAAATGATTTTCAGATATCAAAGGTCCCAAAATTATATATTTCGAGGATAAGATGAGAAGGGTTCTAAATACACCCATCCAATAGGATTTTGACAAGTGTATGTATTAGATTTTACATTAGATTTTCATTTTATTTAAATCGTTCATTAATGAGGTAATCGCTGCATCATCGTAGTGTCATAAATAAATTAATTTATTTAATGTCTAAAAATTATTAAAAAAATAATACGATGTAGGATATCTTTTTATATTTCCAATTAATATTTATAGTAAAAAATATGACTTGTATAACCCCACGTAAAAATTGTTTTAGTAAAACAATACATGTTTGTGACATTTTTATTTTAAATTTAAATAAAAAGTTATTAATGTAATTCTCTTTCCCAAGTGGGTCCATGGGGTCCCCAAGTTGACCCATGGATTGTATTGGTCATCCATGACTCATCTAATAAGGGTAGGACATGTGTCGCATTTATTTCATATTATTATAACATTATCTTTACCTTAAATTACACTAATTACCTTTAATCATGATTAATAAAATATAAAAGTTACTATTCACAAAAAATTATTTTCATCCCATTGAACCACATTGTACATCATAATTAAAAACATGTATTTCAAATTTTTGAAATTCAAATCATAGAGGTGATAAAATTTCATTTAAATGAAAAATTAGTTTTTTTAACTACCACTTAGTGGTTTCACTATTCATCAAAAATTGATGTTTTTCACAAAAATACCAAAAAATCACCCAAATAAATATTTTATATTCTGAATTAAAAAATGATTTATCTTTTACAAAATTAAAAATATATAAGTTTTTTAATCAATTTAATAATAAATTCTCGTTGTCAGAACAAATAGCTTGTTTCTATGAAAAAAAAATATCAACAGATTGACACTAATTTGAGACCAATTTCAATGTGAAATTAATTCCAATGAACACCATTGGATTAAATGGTAAAAATATATTCTAAATACACTATAAAACCAATTAAAAAGATATTCTATCCATATAAATAAATCATCTTAAAAGGAGGTTTTGAATTATAATACAACATTTTCATTAAAAATGATCTTTATCAAAAAAATACCAAAAAATTACACAAAGTAAATTTTGATTTCTAGTTTCTAAAGAAGGATTTTATTTGGTAAAATATAACATATGAAAATTTAAAAAAGTGGATTTAAAAATTTATTTCCATCAAAAGGCGGTTAATCGACCTTTTAAAGAGTATTGGAATATTTACGCTTAAAATTGGATTCATTCGCATTTTAAGCCTCTAACATTTATTGGATAAAAGATAAAATATTTGACAAACATATATAATTATTTTTTAGTTAGTTATTTTCATTCCTACCATTACAATGACGAGGCGTTAACTACCATTTAAAATAATATTATTTTATTATTATAGTGCAATGTAAGATTTCAAAGAAACTTATTGTTGCGTATTGGGTACGCCATCAAGCATAGCATTCACTTTAATTTAATATAAATATTTTATTCACAAATATTAATAAATATGAAAAAGTAATATTATTTATTTACCTCGTATGTTACATCCTTCCCCCCTTTTGGGAATTGCATCCTCGTAATTTTATAATTGGGCTTAGAAACTTCATTGAAAGCCCCACATTGGAAAAAGAGTAAATTCAACTATCACATTAAAAGAAAGAAAGAAAAGTACCAAGGTCACCCGAGACAACAGGTACTAGGATTCCATGAAAACATGGATATGGAAGAAAAAAACAAAGGGTTAAGTTCTGATGGAGAGTGATAGAAACATGTTTATTATATTGTTAACCACCAGAAAATCACAAACTTGTGATGGGTTAAACGGTATTTGATTCCCCGGTAGGAAAAGTTAACAGAAAACATTTTAGTTTTAAGTTACTTTTCGTTGAGGAAATTATTTATTAGCTTAACTAAATCACAAGGTAACATACTTTCTTGTGGTTTAGACTTTCATCTCTTACTATATTTCTTAAACAAACTCATTTTTCCTCTAAAAGACGAGTATTTTTGATGACTTGTTCACATTAAGAGCGCTATATTCAACTTCTAGTGAATAATCTAATCCACAAAAGAGAACAATACATTTCCCATTTCATTAGACCTTAAAAAAACCAAAATTGTTAGAACAAGATCATATAATCAAAAAAAGGATAATCCTTTATAAAATGAAAATATATTCTTAATCTCCATAATTTGTCCCACAAAACCCAAAGTTCAACAAAGACCATTCGATAAACAATTTTTACATAAAATTATTCAATATAAACCAAACTATGATTGAAACCCAAATATTTGAAGGATTTAATAACATAGTCTTCCAAGGTAAAAATTAATATTTATCTCTAAATAACATCAGTTTCTCTTAAAGTTTAATATTGAAAAGTAGTTAACCTAATCATATATCTTCCATGATAGGTCAATATTTTCCTAGATAAACCAAAATAAACATAATCTTGATTCATAAAATTATATAACTAAAAAGAATTTGTCATACTAATGAGGGACATCAAGTAGTCCAGTGGTAGGCGATAAATACTAGTTGCACTTTGGTTGTGGGTTTGATTCCCTAAGCTTTGTCCGACATGACGGGTTGTCACACGGTCTGCATGTTTTCCTTTTTCCAAAACTATAGAATTCTCAAAACATTCCCCAAAAAGAGATAAAATCATCAAACATAACCATAACATAATTTAACATCAATTTTATCCCATGCCTTTAATTTTCCATCATAACATATAGTAACTCATAATTAACACAAAAGTAAGGATCATATAAACACAAATGGTTCTTTATAACTATGTCCACCGAAAAAAAGATAACTATTCCTTGGATAAAACTTTCATATATCAAACATCAGGGTTACACATACTATAAAAAGTCTTCTAATATAACCCCTTCATCAAAAGAGGCTTAATACTTTTAAGAATTTCACCATCCTAAAATCTACCGTAACTCTTGAATCCCTTATATTTTGACTTATTACTCATTCAACATTCTTCATGATACATTCACCATTCCTTTCCAACTTATTCTGAAATACTCATTTCCTACAAATAAAATCATGAATCATATCCTAAGATTCCAAAATAGGAAAACATATGTTAAGAAATAATCCACACCTTTGATTGGTCATTGTTAGTTTCTTCATCCTCAATCAGAATGGCATTAAGTATTGGTAAACTAATATTTGTACGATCATGGTGATCCCATTTCCGATACTTCTTCATAGTACATGTGTTTGCATAATGATCACGAACACCACATTTAAAACAGTCAATTGATCCCTTAGAACTTCTTTCCCTTTCCTCGAGTCAAATGGATGATTCCTTTTTTCCATGGTAGGTTCTTGCTTTATGACGTTCAATTCCACATATATAGCGTCTTTCGGTCCCTTTGAAACGTTTTCCTTGGTTTTTCTTTCCACATATTTGACACATAGGTTTTTGAACAAACTTACCTTAATGATTATTACCTAAACTTCTGTAGGGATTTTTTTCTCGAATATATTATGCCTTATAAGAATCACCAAGTTTTAGGTGGTCAATAACGAATCCAGATAGTTGGTTGAGGATAAAAAAAGAGTTCTCCTTGCAGCTCCCATATCATTCAGTTTCTCACTTAGAAAACTGTCACTGTTTCATTCACATCCACTTTTACTTTGGTGCCTCCTAGTTCAGTCCATTGACTAAAAACGAAAAGGTCAGTGTGAGCATATCAGTAAAATCATCATATAATAATGAGGAAGATAAACTCTAAAATATAGTTATCCAAGTTATCTCAAACTCATTCTATCTTTAAAAAAACAGTGACTCCATCTACTATACTACCCATTGTGGTTATACACAAGTTGTCACTTATGCTTAAACAACACTCTAAACTCTAAAGTTATATAAACCGACCTCTGATACAAACTGTAATGACCCACACTTAAAACATTAAATAATCATTAATTAAATGAATAATTCAAAGAGAGGATCTTTTTAAGTTTAGTGTTTTAGAGAAATCAGACAAAACTAGTACATCTCAAAATATTACAAAGTAGACACTTCTACTAAGTTTCCATAAAATAAACACTCTTAAAAAGAAACATGTCTAGTTACATGTATTAGATAGAACGTCATTACTTGATCCCATCCTTGATCCTATTCATCTTTATGTCCTGTGGAGAACATTTCAAAAACTTTGGATGAGCATAAAAATCCTAGTAAAGGATACACAAAGAAGGAAAACAGTTAGTTGTTCAAAATAACAAGTAGACCATGAATACTTTATCAATGTAATACTTTTCACCTTTATGAAGTAGTAACTACCCTTCACTGAATAAAATATCACTACCTATACATTGTAACCAAAATATTACCATAAACCCATATAAATAACACATAACATATAAAGGTAACATGGGATATAAACTTACTTAAATAGAATCACCATACGGTCGACTTCCACAATATCACTACATGTAATAGCCATACGGCCGACTTCCATACCCAATGAATTGGAGGTTATAACGTAACCACCCAACCTGGTATTCACATCACCACCTGTCATATGGTTTATCATGTAACCACCCATCAAATTTCCACATACCGTTATAAAATCATAACACATAAAACAATTATAAAGGAAAGAAAACATATCCAAATTTCAATAACAACATATCACTTAAATATATTGACATAACAAATCCATTATCAAAAACATTTTCAAAACCAAAATACATAATAGAGTATAGGGTATTTTTTTTCTTTTAAAAACATTACAGCTTGTTAAGAAATCCAATGGTCGAATAGTACTCGTGGCGGCAGAAAAGGTCGTTGTCACCATGTACGTTAAAAGAAACATTCCTTTTTGTCATTTAATAAAACTCTTTGTAGAGAAAGATTCCCTTTGAATTAAATGATACGTAAAAGGTGTTTATACAGAGTATAATAGAATGTTGTGTATAAAATAAAATACACCTCAATGAAAGGAGATTGAGACAAAGTCCCTTACAAAGTCAGTATCCTTAGATTAAAGATAATTCAATTACATAATTATGTGTGAAAAATATAAATACAACCAATATAAGAGGATATTAAGTGTAAAACAATCAGATTTCATCCACACAAATTCATAGTATGAAAAAAATCAAGAAGTAGTGGTTTAACCCGAAGAATTGAAATTGGGTTAAGAAGTTCCCTAACTGAAATCCGACAGCCTAACGGCGTCACTTTAAAATTCAAAAAATGAGATGATGAGAGATAAAAAGGGTATATAATCACTTGGACATAAAATTTAAAACAATAAGGATATATAATAACATATCCGAACATAATAACATGTAAATTAAAAGTCCTAACAAAAAGAAGTCTTTTAAAAAGAGGAGGGTGAAAGGTTCCCTTACTGACTTGGGTAACTTTCGAAACGTACACCCCATGAAATAAAGACTATAAAAAATTGATGTAAATACTCCTAAAAGAAATTATATTACACAAAGAGTATAATAATGGGTAGTAAATACACCACTCAAAGGAAATGGTTGAAAATGTAGCATAAATTTCACTGGAAGAAAATTGAGATGAAAAATCCCTTATGAAAAATCGACAGCGTAACAACGCCACTTAAAACATCAAAAAATAGATTTATGAGATAAAATAGGGTCTCTAATAATATGAAGATAAAAAGTACATAATTAGGAATATAAAATAAAATCCCCAAATATAATAAAGATGAGAATAAAAGAAATGACATAAAAAAGAGTACTTAAAAAGAAAGATAGAGGTAGGATCCCTGACGAAAATTCAGCAGCCTAACGACGCCACTCAAAACATCCAAAAATGGATTTATGAGATAAAATAGGGTCTCTAATCATATTAAAATAAAAATTAAAGTAAGAGTAATATAAATTAACATCCCAATCATAAGAAATATGATCTTAAAAGGAATGACATAAAAGAGAGTACTTAAAAAGAAAGAGAGGGGTAGGATCCCTTACCTCAAGTCCAACTTGTCTTGTTCATTTCTTTATATTCTTGAATAATAGACATTGGTAAATTTATAACTACTAAAGGACCTCCTTTAAAAATTATTATTCTGTTCAAATCACATATTATAATGTTATAATAATTGGTTAATAATGTGAGTTCATATCAGATGTTTTTTTCGATCTTCGGTACGTGAGTCAAAATTGAACTTGTTGGAAAAGAATTTCCATGTAGTTATAGGTACATCATCTCCAGAATAGTATAAATTATTTAAATATCATATATATAAAGTATATATAAATTTTATACTATTCAATAACATTTGGAGATAAAAAATGAAATTCATCGTTCACGAAGATGGTTTGCCGTACGTACGCATGAATGCTACTTTCATTTCTTTTTCATATTAATGGAAAATGAAAGATATATATATTATAATTCCAGAATTATATCCATCATTTAGATGTAATATATATAAAATATATATCCATTTTATATATGTACTTATAATAGTACAAAAAATTTGGGGAAAATAAATGAAATGTACCGTTCATGGAGACGATAAGCCGTACGTACGCATGAACACTACTTTCATTTCCATTTAATACTTTAATGGAATGAAAAATAATAATTATACATAGGTATATTATAATTATAGTATAATATAATATAAATAACATAATTAAATCCATACTTTATAAATACCATATATGGTATTAATGATTCAAATCACTTTGAGGGGGTTGTAGTCCGCACTTCCTGAAATTAAATTATCGCATTTACCCATTATGGAAACAATAATGGTATGGAATAAATGAAAAATACAGAATCATAAATAAATACATAAACCTAATGTATATATCATATATAAATACAGTGACTTCTTAATGGACACCATGAAAGGTGTTATGAAAAGATTGAACAGTCATCGTTTCGTGAGGCAGTAATTCGCCATCCACAGAAAGAGTATATTCTTTAACCATTAGACGGAGGTGTGTGTAAGTGTAAATAAAATAATTATCCTAAAAAATAATATTATATTTAAGATACTGTTGTTCTTACAAAAATAATGTAATAAAAAGAGTTTATGGGGTTGTAGAAGAAAAATAAAACAAGAAGGATATAAGAGAAGACATTACCTTGAAATCGGGTAACTCCCTTTGGTTTGAACCAAAAGGGTTTCTTGAAGAGATTTAAGCCTAAGGAAAGGCTTATAGGATGAGGAGCGGGATGTGGAGAGATAAAATTAGTAGATTTGGGTCGATCCAAATGCTTGGGAGGTGTGGGTAAGGAGGTAGAGGTGGGGCCTTTTATTAGAGGGAGGAGGGGAACTCTTGGAATATCTTGAAAAGTTAATTTATTATAAAATTATTTTCGGATATCAAAGGTCCCAAAAATATAGATTTCTAGGATAAGGTGATAAGGGTTAGAAATCCACCCATTCAATAGGTTTTTGACAAGTGTATGTATTAGATTTTACATTATCTTTTCATTTTATTTAAATCGTTCATTAATGAGGTAATTGCTGCATCATCATGGTGTCATAAGTAAATATATTTATTTAATGTATAAAATTTTTTAAAAAAAATACTATTATGTAGGAAATATTTTTATCTTTCCAATAAATATTTATAGTTAAAAATTTGACTTTTATATCACCATTTAAATATTTTTTTAGTAAGACAATACAAGTTTGTGACGTTTTTATTTTATCTTTAAATAAAAAGTTATTAATGTCATTTTATCAACCAAGTATCTCCATGGGGTCCCCAAGTTGTCCAAAGGATTTTATTGGTCGTCCATGACTCATCCAATAAGGGTAGGACATGTGTCAAGGTTATTTAATATTATTATAACATTATCTTTATCTTAAATTACACTAATTACCTTTAATCGCGATTAATAAAACATAAAAGTTACTATTCATAAAAAATTATTTTCATCACATTGATCCACATTTTACATCTTAATTACAACCATGTATTTTGGATTTTTGAAATTCAAATCACAGAGGTGGTAAAATTTCATTCAAAAGAAAAATCAGTATTTTTAACTACCACTTACTGGTTTCACTATTCATGAAAAATTGTGTTTTTTCAGAAAAATACCAAAAATTCACCCTAAGCTATATTTGATATTCTGAATTAAAAAATGATGTCTATTTTAAAAAATTCAAAAAATATAAGTTGAATTAATAAAATTACTAATTAATTCCTGTTGTCAAAACAAATAGCTTGATTTTATGTAACAAAATATATCAAAAGATTGACACTAGTTTAAGTCCAATTTCAAAGTGAAATTAATTCCAATAACAAACATTGGAATAAATGGTAAAAATATATTATAACTACACTTTAAACCCAATTAAAAAGATAATCTATCCATATAAATAAATCAGATTAAATGAAGGTTTTGAATATAAATAAAACATTTTCACTAAAAATGATCTTTATCAGAAAAATAACAAAAATTTACACAATGTAAATTTTGATGTCCAAATTCTCAAGAAGGATTTTATTTGGTACAATATAACATATAAAATTTTCAAAAAGTGGATTTAAAAAGGGTTCTCCATCAAAAGGTGGTTAATCGACCTTTTAAAGAATATTAGAATATTTAAGCTTAAAATTGGATTCATTCACATTTTAAGCCTCTAACATGTATTGGATAAAAGTAAAAATATTTGACAAACCTATATAATTATATTGTAGTTAGTTCTTTTCATTCCCACCATGGCAATGTCTATGCATTAACTACCATTTAAAATAATATTATTATATTATTAGAGTGCAACGTAAGATTTCAAAGAAACTCGTTGTTGCGTATTGGGTACACCATCGAGCATAGAGTTACCTATAAAGTAATATTAATATTTTATTCACAAATATTAATCAATATGAAAAATTAATAATATTTATTTACCTAGGATTTTACATATATATATATATATATATCCTAATATATAAAGATCATGAGGTGTTATTAATATAAGAGACTTTATATTCTTTTATAAGGGAGGGGGATGTGGCATTAACAATTATCCAAAATTTTATAAGATAAAAATGCCTCACTCAATTCAAGTGAAACATAAAGTCCCAATGAACAAGGATACGGTGCATATGCTTTATATATCATAATTTATTAAATTAATCATTTTTCATTGGGTTATTTTATACACTATCTGTTATGATATTAATAGTAAATTTCTTTTAAAACTAGTTGTGGTTTCAAAAATATATGAAATTTTACTATTCATTATGACAAAAAAAATAAAACAATTATAAAATATTATTTAAGATTATTTTGAATTAATATTTTTACAAAATTATTTTATATAAGATTTTGAAATTAAATTTTATATATTCATGAAAAATGCAATAAACATGATTAATTAAAAAATTATTTTATACATAAAATTTAATGTATTATTATTCCATGTATATAAAAAATAATTATATCATTGTTTATACATTATATTGTTCATATAATTGATAAATTTAATTGAAAACATTAAAACCTATATACTAAACTTATTTAGTAAGATAAAACAACATTATGAGAATACAAATTAATTTTCAAATAAAACATCTATGATTACTTTTAAAGATTGTTATTTACACATATAAACATTTTATAACCAATAAATTTATTTTAAAAATTTGTAAAAAATGAATTTAAATAATTGAGTTGTCAATGTTTATACATTCCATTCCATTGATGACGTGATTAATATAAAAATATCATTGTTCAATAAAACAATTACTTTAAACTAGTTGTTGTAAGTAAAAAATGATATACAAAAATTTTAATTTATTTAAAAGGGAATTTTTTGAGAACATATTAGGAGGCTACAAATACATTAAAGTTAACTAAATATACTTTTCATTTAGTTTGGATATCAACTCCATTGTTACATTTATTTTCCTTTATCCATATTTAACCTGGTATAAAAATAATTTTTTGGTCTTCCAACTTGACATGAATGTATCTGATAGTCTCTTATCAGTACAATTTATCCATGTTCGTTTACACAAGATCAACAAAATTTATATGCCAAACTTTTTAAAAAAAATGAATATACAACTAATAAAATTCTTTGATTCCACAATACTGAACATAATTTAGGTTTATATGATTTTCCAAAAAAATTTATTCCATTACATTGATATTTAATAATATTTCACTTCCAAGGGTGAAAATTCATTTTTCATATCATTAAACAATATTCAACTTATACAAATTATCATTCATATATAAAAAATATATTTTATTCACAATTAATTACTTCTTAAACTTCTATGGCTTAATAAGCACATATGAAATCTTTTTGTTATTTTAATTTATTTAATTCATGAAATTTCTTAGGTCCCACGTGTTTTTCATTAATCATTTAAAATTATTATAATTTCATTATATATTTTTATATCATGATAAAACCTTCTCTAATCCTATTTTTAAACTTTAAAAACTATTACCTACATCATTCAATTTATATAATTATTATTTTAGATAATTTCATATATATATCTACTTTATCACAGTAGGATTATACTCCATTTTTATATATGGTTTAAAAATGTGGTACCAGAAACTATATTCCATAGATATATACATAACACAACCATTATAGCTTCTATAAAATAAGATTTGATTAACATTATTTTGATAAATTTGATGTTATCCAGTTTCACATTCATATATCTAACGATTTTTTCACTAAAACAATGTATGGGTATCAAATATAGTCATTTGGGGTTTGAGATGAAATTTATCAATAATTATTCTACCAACTAATATAACTAGTTTCATACCATTCATTAGATATTTTGGATAATCTGGATTATTTTTTTCTCTAGATTATTATAAAAGCATAATATTCAAATTATTAGACATGTAATCATCACATACTCATTCCCAATGTCTTATCAATCCAGATTTATATTTTTTATTATTGGGTTAATCAATTATATTCATTTAGATTTGATTTTTTTCTCATATTACCCTGAGGTCTCCTATTAAAAATCTATTTAAATTAATTTTTTTAAATTTCCCACATAACTTTATGAAGAGTCAATTATAACTCAAAAATTTATTCTTATTTATGGATTATAGTGTATGTATTATAAAAAAATCATTTTTTTCAAAAAATTATAAAAACTTTTAATTCTAACATATTCTGGTAGAATTGTATTCCCAATTATAATTTTATAATTCATGTAAAAGTGTATATTAATATATTAATTTTTATATCTTAGTAATCCTATAATTATTAAGAGCATATTTTTCACCATTATGATTATTTATTTCTTACTAATTCCTCTTTTTTAGTGAAAAAAACAATATTTATTATCAAGTCGTGTTCAAATCATTCTATACAATATTTTTCTCTAGTCATTATAACCATTTCTACAACTCTTTATGAGTTCTGTGGAAATGGAAATTGTCATCTATAATATATTTGATATATTCAAAGGATATATAATTTCTTTTATCAAACATGAATAAAATTTTCATTTTACCATATTATTTTTATTTTTTTAAAACCATATTTTTAGATGCAATTATAATATAATTGTGGTTAAAATTTTCATTTTACATTTTTAATGGAATCATGGAAAATATATGCCTAATATTTCAATAGTTAAAACTTTTAATGGGAACTTTTACAAGAAATTTATTATTAATGTTTATATATTATCTTGAAAATGATTGAATTTTGAAGAAAAAAAATCATCATCTTTTCCTCATCAATAATAATGCCATCATATTCAATCATTAATTTGTTTAATGATTTGGAGTAATTTTATTATATTTTCTAATATTTCAATTGTGATAACTCATATTATCATATAACAATTTATGAAAGAGATTTGTAAAAGACCAATTTTAAATACAGAAGGATATCCTTATTGAAGAGTTGACATTTATTATAAAAATATTAATGAATAATTCACAGGAAATTCATAAACATCATGGATTCATCTACATCATCTCCATAATTATTGATAGTAAATTCTTATATATCTAAATTTACAGTAAATTTTATTTAATCAATCATCCTTTTCCATATATTATACTTTAATGATTCACAAATGTATTATCAAGATATTTTTTATTGTACAAAAATTCATTTCATATGTAATTCCCATTTATGATAAGGAGGAATTTAATCATTCATTTACTTTTCATAATAATAAATATATTTATTATCAGATATATATTATAGTGTTTTCTAATTTTTAACTCTATAACCATGAATTAAATAATGTTAAATAAAATATCAGGTGATATAATTTATGCCACCATTCATTTCTTAAAAATTTGTAATGATTTACTATAAAATTTTGAAATAAAGTTTCTATAATCTATGTTTTATTCTTAATAATAAATAAATGTGTGATAATAGGTAGGAAATCTTTCTATAATAAAATTATTTAAGATCTTTAAAACATGTGGTCATATATAACAGGAAAAAATAAGTGATGATATATTTTTTTAAAAAAATAATTATTCTATTAGTTGATTCAAATATACATATCATAATATCTATATTGAGTACATTTAAATAAAAAACATAGAATATTTTATAATGAGGTTTTCCTAAAAAGATATGCGACTATATCACGAATGTAAATTTGTTATTATGAAAAAAATACAACATCTATTTAATTATCTTGAAAAACCCCAAAAACTTTTATCAAATTAAAACAATAACAATTGATATTAGAAAATATTGTATTTTAACCAAACTATTGATATAAAATAAAATAAAATAATTTTCATAAATAATTATAAGTAAAATGGTTTGAGTATCTAATGGAATGGAATGATATTATAATCTTTATTTTACATAATTAGAAATATAATGGGTTATCAAAATACCCTGACCACTGTATGCTAGAGTTAGTTATTATTTTATTACATTGTCACGATTAAAAGGTTTCACATCCCCGAACTACCTAATATTTTAGTTTTGTTAGTAAAATAGATACATATCTCAAATTAAAATTAAATTTTACATATAAAATGTAAAAATTATATTCTATTAGAACACTATTATTCCCCTTATCATAATCATACATGTCATTCATAATAAAATTCATTGCTACCTAGGATTAAAATAAACTCATGAAATGGGTGAGATAAAATTCTTCGTAATCAATTGTTATAGTGATTTCTAATTTAAATACATAATTATAAACTATATGTGATGTAAAATAACTAAGAACACATGCCATTTAAATGATAAAATGAATCCAAATTTTTTTTCATAGAGAAAAAACTATGGATAAAAATAATTAAAATATGAATGTAGTAAATGATTATCTATTGGACAGATTTACCTAGTATATTTACCATAACACCATTAATACTATTCACAATATGATTAAATCTCATGGGTAGAAACTCTTTTGATTCTTCTTTTAAACAAAAACAAAGAGTTTATTGCCAAAAAATTTCATATCATTAGAAAAAATGAAATATAAATATTTAATTAAAATATACAAAAAAATACGGATTACATTAATGTCTCCCAGAACACGTGTATTTCATTAACTGGTCCCCATCCCATGTCATAAAATCCCATATAATTCATCTTATATTGAATAATCAATTTAATTAGTAAATAATGGTCATTGTAATTATATATCTATATTAAATAAATGTTACATATTTTTAAATAATTTCCATGTTAGTAAAATAACTGTATAAGTAATCACCATATGAAAAAATGTAATAACTTTAGTAAATAATCTAAAAAATAAATTATTAACCCATTGAATGAAAAATTCTTTTAGAAATCCCTTCCCACCTGTAGTAAGTATAATAATATGCAATATGAAATAATTAAATAACAAATGAAAAGTTGAATATCATGAATATAATAAGATTTATTATATTATATATCAATGGTCAATATATAAACCACACAAAAGAGATATTTTGTAGTTTAATAATATATATAATAGAACTAAAAGTGAGATATGAAATCCTTTTCATTTTCTTTCCCTTAATTGTATGTAATTTACCATCATGTGTAATGGTTTAAATAATTGTATTAATTTTTAGTATATAAATATTTAAATCTATTATATCATATATGATCCTCTTTTTTCATTTTATTTCTCATTTAATAATAATATTTCATTATTACTATCATTTTGTGGGTAAACTGCATCAATTTTCTATGCATGTTTTGAAATGTAAGTCAATTTTCTTGTGCATGTGACTTTGTTACATCAAATCCAAAATGATATTATGCCCATATATATCATATTTATTGATTATATATATTTTTTAATAAATTATGAATTTTTTAAATGGAAAATTAATCACTCTATATCATGGAGACAGTATATCATACATATGCACGACAAACCATATAGTTTATGTAATGGTTAAAGGGTAAGGATTTTTAAGTTGAAATAATTAATCCAGAATAAATATAAGGTTATAAATTTCAGTTATATTTATTTATTTTTTATTTTTACAAATTCACATAAATTAGTGATGATAAAAATTAAACCATGATGTGGACACAGTAACATGTACGCACGAACAAGCGGTGCTTTAATTTTTTTGTAGGATTGATAAAAAGTGGAATATGTTTTTTCAATAATAATAATAATATGCAAGTAATTTAATTATACTAAACTAGTTATTTTATAAAGGAACCATGTCATGTTATATATGTAGAAGATGAAATAAACATCCATGACTGTGTTAGTATGATTACCTCTTCTAAAATTAACTTCTTTTAGATAACTACATAAGGGATTTTGGATTGGTTTTTTGGGAGGTCCAGAACCACCATCACATGGATATTGATATTTTAAAAGAAATATTTTAAGTTTAATAGAGATATATGATTCATGTATGTGAAATAAAATTAATTATATAGTTCCCTTTTATAATTCATGTTAGCGACAACCTTATAAATCCTCGAAGCCTTTAACTGTAATTAATTAATTTTCTTTCCAAATACAACCATATGGGAAATTATTTGTATGTAATATGAAACTATATTTTAATATCATTGTCTCATAATATCATTATTAGTTTCTAATTTAAATTAAATCTTATAATTTTTTATTGATAATAGTTAACATATTCTAATATAAATTATGGAAAAAATTATTTAATATCGAAAGGTGTTATGAATTACATAAAAAAAATTGAATATAAATGAACATATTTATGATATTTTATACACAAAACCAATAAAATTTTATTTTTCAAGTTCTTTCTTAATTTTAAATAATTTAGTAACATATGATTTTGATAATATATCATGGGTGAAAATTCGGACACTATTCATTTCATTGGGCAAAAGAAAAATAATATGACTCTATAAAAATAACCAAAAAAATTAAATGAATCTTTAATAGTTTTTTATAATACATAAAATTAGTGGGTAACTATAATCAATAAAATTATGTTTATTTTATTTTTATAGATATCATTTATTAGATTTGTTTGTAAGTAAATAATTACTCCACCAATATTGTATAGTTAACTATGTTAATTATTTCATCACTAAAGATTAATAATATATTAACATGATTTAGATAAATAATAAATATTTAAAAATATAATATATAGATTAATATATATTTTTTTGAATACATTGTTAAAATAATATGGTTTTTGGAATATGAATGTGTCACCTTTTCATTTTCTTTAAATAATATACAATAAATATCCAAACCTCAACTAAATTGTACCCAAATATCATTAATTAATTTATATCATAAACAGAAGTACATTATGTTAATTATTGGAATTTATATTATTCCTAACTTACATGTTTCCCCATGTGGACATATGTGATGTGTTTAATACAAAGAAATCAGTATTTTCGGCTTATAATTAATTTAAAAACTATCGATGTATTTTTTGAGGAAAATAGTCTATTTAATAACATAAATTAAAATATTAGGGTTTAATTATTTAATATAAATTGTATGAAAAAATTGGCGAAATTTTTATGGTAATTTTCAAATCCATGTCCTTATATTAATAACCTAAATTTCCAAATTTTCCCCTTTCCATGATAAAAAAATTTAATAATGTAACTATTCATAGTAGCCAAAAAATTAAAGAGCCCTAATTTCATAAAATTAACATAGTAATAAAAATAATTAATCTTTTTTTCAATATTTAATTGATAGAAATAAAATTATTTAATTAAATATTAATCACACTTAATGTAGTAAAAAACAGTTATATTGAAAATTTTACTTTTAGGAAAAAAAATGTACTTTTACAAAAAAAAATATATAATGAGGATTAAAATGATATTTTTTGATTCATTTATAACTAAATAGTTATTATCTTTTATCAAATTATAATCACATGTAGGATTTAAAATAACAGAAATGGAATTTTTAAAAAAAATTATACATTCCACTAATCATTATAAAATAAATATTTTTTAGGAATATAAAACAATTCAGGGTAATATATTTTTGACATTTTGTTTTTAAAAATGAATAATAATTTTTAAATTTAATTTATAAATTTTTTAAATTTTATATTTAAAACAAGAGTTTCATTAAAAGAATGTAAAATTCCATTAGATTTTTTTTTCTTTTTATGTGATAAATCAGGTTCATTATTATATTATTCCTATAATATATTTTAGATATAAATAAAATTTTTTTGTTTAATATATAATAAAAACATTTTATATTTTTTTTCAAAACTATCAATTCCAGGAAATTTAATGAATATGTTTTTAACAATTATAATATTTCATTATTATTTGTTATTAGGCACTATGTGAAATATAAGACATCGATGATACTAAATTTATATAATAAAATACATACCATAATATATTGGGTTTTTACATTATCCCCTCCATCAATGAATATAATCATTACATGTTTAATATTTTATTTTAAAGAAAAAAATTTGATACACTAAAATTTATTTCCAAGAAACTAACATCATAAATTATGTTAATAATACATATGCTTAAAATGATGGAAAAGTAAATGTGAAGTCCACCAAAAAATTAGAATTTCAATTGGATAAAATGGTGAAATTTTAAACTTTTGATATGTAATAAAAATATATCTATCAGTTTCTAATAGTGTGTGATATAAAAATGTTCAACATAATGTTAACCATCACAAAATTTTAATTCTTTGATAGGATAAATTACTATTTATTTCACAAAAACAAAACTAAATTTATGAAGTTATTTTTCATAAATTATTTTCTATGTGTTTAGGTTTTCATTTAATATCTTGAATATAACTTAGGAAAATAATATAATTATTTCATTCCATGAAATAATTTCATCCTTTGGTCATCTTTCGATGTATCTCCACTACATTTCCAAAATCTAGAGACGGATATTCAAGACAAATTTGTTTTCCTAAAACACTATTATGAATCACAAGATCCAGAATTCATTCCTCCCACCATAAGTTTTATAATGAAACCAAAATGGATAGAACATGTTATATAACATGATTATCTATTTATTAATCATATTCAATAATATCCTTCACCAATTATATAAGCAGTTAACTGTAAGGCACATCCAAAATATATATGCCCAAATTAGAAGAGAAAAAATTTAAAAAGAAGGTCACTAAATTTAAAAAATAAATGTAACATAATATCTCCCCAGAAAATATATTATTAAATTAACATATTAAATATATTAATACATTAACCTAATTTAAACCATAATTAAACATGCATGCTTGAAACAATAAAATCTCATATTGTTGAATATATTACTTAAATACAAACATCAAATAATTCCACCATAACATAAAACATCAAACCTCTTACCACATATATTATTAAGACAAATATACCGTATACATGTAATTATTATTATCTCAGCATCAATTTCACATGTATGGTTATCGTTCCAGAGAAACAATTTTCAAAATAGTCAATATACACCAAATCACTTTCGACGATTAATGGTGTTATTCCTCGCAATGTTCTAATTACTCAGTGGAGAAGTATAGTATTTTAATATATATATATATATATCTTGATTGTTATAACAATATAATAATTGATAAATTAATTAGATAACATAAATCTTGAAACTAGAGACATGAATATTAATCATTCATCTTCTTATGTGGTAATCAATTAAGAATGACCATGAAAAAATATTACATTATTTGTTATATTGATTGGATTATCGTGGGACATATTTTCATAAATACATATATTATGAATTTAAATAATTGTATAAGGGAAAATATTTTATTTACACTGAAATCATAAGCACATTTTACTTTTTCTCCATTGTTATTACAAACTATCATTCCCTTTACTAGTAACAAGGTGTTTCATTCCATAATTATCACATTTGGGAATGGACTTATGTCTCCTAGTACCTAAATCTATTGTTTTATTAGTTGTATTCACGTTATCATTATTCCCTCAAAATAAATAATATGTAGATAATTATTTATTTTTTTCATTATAATATGATATTATATCCCCATATTTTGATAATTTTTTAGATACTTGTTCCATTTGGAATATTGTTATCACATCATAAAATATTTGATTATTCATACTCTTTGGATCATGTGTATTGGTTATTTTCACCTTCCTTATGACGAGTTTCAATTCAATAAGAATTCAAACATTATATTTGATAAAAAAATCTTCATATTTATTTAATAATTCAAAAACATGTTAATAAATTTTGATAAATTATTATATTTTAGGCGTAACTAATTTCATAAACCTGAGGTTTTTGGTTTTTTATTTAATAGTTACATAAAAGACATTCTTAGGGTAATTTCCCCTAATAAATGATTTCCTAAATCTATATCCCATCGTGTCTAATAATATTTTCCTAATAACAACTATAAAAACCAATAAAGTCTATATTTATTATATTTCATTAAAAACATTAAAAGATATCATATCCCAAAGGAGAAAATATTTTACTCATATTCATAAATAGGTTAAATATTTTAAACTAAATGTACATTTAATTCATAATAATCAATAAATATTTTCACAGAGAAAAATAGAATTCCCCGTAGTGTAAACCTACAACTAAATTTTAATATTTTTCAGTGAATACACAAAAAAACCAAAACAATGGTATAAAAAAAATTATCATAACGGGTTATTTACAATGGAAAATTACAGAAATTAATAAACACACCCATTAGGGAATGAAAATAAATTTGAAAAAATTATATTTAAATAATAAACTAAGAATGAAATGCATCCAAAAATATTTTCTCATACTCAACAAACTATAGATATCAACAACTAATTTAGGAATTCAAATAGTGGTTAACTATAAGAAATGACTTATCATGATAATTATCCAATATACCATCATATCCATTGATATGATTATTTAGGTTTAGGGTCACATACTCATCTAATTCATTTTGGAAACAACTATTATGGGTTATCTTCTAACTAATCAAATCACATCAAACTATAGATGCATTGTAAGGATTTCATTATATGACCCCAACCCATAAGGATTGAATTTATTGGTCACAACATATATTTATTTCATTAATGGGTCCCCAACTCTTTATATACCATTCAAAATCATTCATCACATATCAAAAAATTGATTTAATGAATAAATTATGAGACTTATCTTGAAATATCCATATTAAATAAAACATACATATTTATAAATATTTTCCTAGATAGTAAAATAACTATTAAAGTAAAAATTTTTTGTAAAAAAACAATATAGATTTTTCAATAATCAAATAAAATATATTTTTAAACCATAAATTGATAATTGAGCTACTAAATCCATTTCCAATTTTAATCAATCAAATCATTTTCCCCATAAATGTAATAATTATAAAATGAAACATTGAATTCTAGGAAAATATTAAGAATCATGATATGATATATAACAAGGATATATATACACCATCGACAATAGATAAGTGGGGGATAAGGCATTTATATCACATAAGTAAAATTGAGATGGGAAATACTTATGTTGCACATTACCTTAGTTGAATGTGCTTTACACTCAAGTATAATTGTTTAAATTGGGTTCATAAATAATAAAATGACCAAATATATATTTATTATATAATATATGATGCATTATATTTATTTATTACTCAATTGTTATTTGTATTTTGTTATTTCCCATACATTGGGTGCTAGATACTTCATTACTCTATGCATGTTTTGTCATGTAGTTCCATGTTTATATTCAAAATATATAGTTACATCATATACATAATTATATTTGGTTAAAAAATAATATATTTCATTATATATATATTTTTTATTCATTCATTAATTTCAGAAATGGAAAACATATTTCATAACATCATGGCGATAATAAGTTGTACGTACGAATGGGAGACGGTATAATTCTTTTAATGGAGAAAGGGTAATGAAATGCATGTTATATTAATATTTTCATAATAACTATCATTTAAAAAAAATAATTAATATATATATGTATATTTCATCCAAACCTATACCCATCCATGTAATGTGTTGACGTAAAACTCAATACACCACAATAAAGAGATGGTAATCCATACTTACACATGCGCATATATATATATATATATATATATATATATATATATATATATATATATATATTTGGATATATAAATAGGGGAATATGTTCAACAATAATAAATATAATTATCAGTATATATATGATACTTTAGTTATTACCAAATCATGGAAAAAACTCTCTATGATAATATAGAAGATGAAGTATACATTAATGATTGTGTAAGGAAGATTACATTTTCTTCAGCAAAATTTTTCTATATATATTCTTAAGGGATTTAGGGATTGTATTTGGGAAGTACCATAACCACCATAATATAGATATGGATTTTGTGTGTGTAATAGATAGTGTATGGTCAATCTATAATTCTGATAATTGTGAAATGAATTGGTGAAGTGACCTTCTACTATTTTGGGGAGGTGCACATTTAAGGATCCTCAAAATATTGAATAATAAAAAATTAATTTTCTATCCACATAATAATTAACGGAAATATAATAGAATAGAATAGAATATAATGTTTTTATATTTTCATCAAAATTTTTTATACATGTTTTGGTTTTAATTTAATCATTACCATATTGATTGATTTGGTTAACATGTTTTAAATTTATATATGGTAAAAACTTATTTATTATTAAAAGGTGGTAATATGAATTTATGAAATGTAAATTGGGCCATAAATGAAACATTGATGAAATTTTAGAATAAAAATAAGTAAATTTTATCTTCATAGTTTTTAATTTATTTTTAATAATTTAATAAAATTATATATTTTATAAAATATCATTGTTGGATATTTTAATACTATTCAATGCATTTTCCTTATGAAAAATAAGAAAATATTATAATTTATACCCATATCATTTAATCCAATGATAATATATCATAATAATTCATAAAATATTTGGAGAGTATTATTTAATTAAAATTATATTTACTTTAATATTTATAATATCACCTATTTAATTGTTTCATTATTAAAATACTTATAGCATCCATATGGTATACTTATCTATAAAAACTATATAATCACTAAAAATTGAAAATATAATACCATGATATATATATATATATTATATTTCAACTGAATATATATAGTCAATGATATATTATGAATAATGCATTTAAAAAAATATCATTTTTGTTAACATATTAATGTGATATTTTGACTTTTCATTAAATAAGATATTTTAAATATAACAAACTCATCCAAATGGATGAAAATATTATATATAAAATTATATAATGAATATAATATTATAGATTTCATATCTTATACATATATTAATTGATATCATACATTTGTAAACATGTGGATACAGAAGATATATTTGTGATTGGAACGTGACATTTTGTTATTTATTTAATTTAAAAATTATCATTTTCATGTTCAGTTCCAATGGAGATTATATATCTCGATCTGCGGCATTATTTGATAGGTGATGAATAAAAATCTTGACATAAAATTCGTTATTATTTTTAGGTGATTTTCTAATCATTATTATTTTTTAACCTAAATTTTAAAATTTACCCATTACCACGGTTTATATTCATGCTGGCAAAAAAATAAAGAGACAAGTATACTATAATTTTATCATATGCATCCAGAATCTCACCATAATCTAGTTTTTAAAATTCTATTTAAAAAATTATGTTTATGTTTTTATTTGTAAAATATAAAACCCAGAAAATATATATTTAAAACATGTGCATGATCAAAATGCGGTAAAACAACTTTAGAAAAATATAGAATTTATGCGTAAAACATATTTCCTTCTTATATTTTGAAAATTAAAATTTTTTGGACGGATTTAAAAAAAATTATTCAATATATAATATATAAATTTTATAATGGGGTTAACAGTGATCATTCATGATAATTTAAAATCACAATTATAAATATAATAATATATCATTTTTAGTTTGGCTGGGTGTTCTATTAATCCTAAGCCACATATTATATTAAATTTAAATAATAAGTGACAAACTGTTAATTATTGGGGTGTTACATTATCCCATCCACCATATAATTGAATCCTCATAATTTTTAATTTTAGCTGTGACATAATTTTATAGAAACAAATCCATCACCTAGAAATCATAATATAATTGTCCTATAATTTCCAAAAAATATTTATCATATAAAAAATACATGAAAATTTTATTTAGATTAGGGAGTTATAATAAAATAAAACATGATAACTTCATAGTCATAAATTCTATTACTAATGTTGGGATAGAATTATAAATATATAATTTATATAAAATAAACATGATATGACACCCTCGTTGAATGATCCTTCTAAAATTGAAATTTAAAATCCCCAAGGATTTTAATATGGAATATGAACAACATTAATCACTAAGAATATGATAAATTTTACACTTGCTTTTTAATATTTTCTATATTTGTCATTATATTCATTTAATAAATAAAGAAAATAATAAATATTTGAATGATATATATGATTTAATAAAATGAAGAATAACAAAAAGATAAAAGAATTGAAATAAAAATTCAACCAAATAAGACCAGATAAATATTTTCATGTGAGCTTTAATATGTGTAACTTCAAATTCACTAGAATATAATGTACATCAAATCAATAAAGGATACAAAAATAGGTTGGTAACACGAAGACTATTATTATTTTAATCCATTGTCAATTTATAAATATATATATCTATGGTTTAGTGGATACAGTAATTAACCATCTCCTCCAATGTTAATATGTGGAAATAAATTTCATTGAATATAATATTTCCACATTAATCCCTGTAAGAAATCACTCAATATTTTACATCTACTCAACTTTGTCCATTATATTTCTTATTTATCGAGTGATATAATGTTGGCTAATGAAATATTTAAATAATAATGAAAAATTATAGATAATATGTAGTCTATTATTGACTATTATCATAATAAAATACACTATATAGTTTTTAGTGTTAGAAAAACCATTAATATAATAATTTAGATTACTAACTAACATAATGGATCATTAATCATAGAACATATACATGATTGATCATTTTTATTATGGTGAAAAAATTTCACCTTTGAGAAGAGACAATTTACTAACCATAATAAATAAAAAAACATTAAAATATATAAAAGTGATCATACTGTGTAGTAAGCCATGTCTTTTATTTCAATCATTAATTTAAAACAGACACAATTTCACATTAATGTTAAGATTGATTTCCCATAAAATCATGTTCTTAGCCCCACTAAATTCCTCCATCATCGATTTTAATTATATATATCTATTCGTATTGTTTTTCTCCACCTAAAAAATTTATTTAGGAATGTTAGTGATTAAATTCTTTTCATTTACCTAGGATAATTAATAATATCTATATATATTTGGATCTTCATAAACATAAAGTGTTTATTTCACATCATAAGCCTTTTTATATAAATCATGATGTGTGAAATTAGTTTCCTTAGTGGAATAAATACATGAACTATGACGTCACAACAACCATTATCACCACGTACTCTAATACGATTAACTCATTATAAATTTTTGAATCATATACTACACTATTATTATTCCATTGAGAGAAATAAATGTATATACACTATTTTTCATTTAATTACCCAAACCAAGAATCCTAGAGTTCGTTGTAATATTATTACATTAGCATATGATACGATGAATATCATCCATATTGACAGAATAATATATAATTTCTAGTTAAATATATACTTACTTGATTATCATAATAAAATTGAAAACAGAAAATACAATAGTAAAACTTCCATGAGTTCATCTTTAATCCTCGTATCTTATGCCAATATATAAGTCCTAAAAATTACCCTAGAATCCTTGGGAAAGTAGACAAAAGAAATGGCTGATCTCTATTTACTGGTAAGGGTATTCATACCTAAGAATATATCATGAATAAATAATTCATTATCAATATGAAAAAATAAATAAAAAATTGAATGACAATAAATCAACTACATTTTCATAATATGGTTGAAATGAATATAAATTAAACAATTACATAAAAATAATAATATAATCATAAATCATAACCATTTATATTCAAAATAATCTAACAATCATATATAAAAATACTATCTAATCTCATAATGAGTGAATGAATAATTAATACATCCTAATCCTATATCAAAATCTTTCTTCCATGAAATAGTATATAAATGGGTATGACCTTATCAAAAAACCCAGGACTATTTTTTAATAGAGAACTACTGAGCATGGGTGTAATATATTGATCCTTGTACATCAAATAATATTTCCAATGAATTCGTCACCTAAAAGTGGAGAAGAATTATAATTTAAAAAAGATTATTTAAAAACAATGAAATTAAATTTGATTAATTTCACCAACGAAATAACATTATCATAACCAATAAAATGTAATAAGGATAATGGTAAACTAATATTACATCTATATTAAAACTAATTGTAACCAATCTTGATAAATATAATGTATTGTGTCTACATAATATATTGATAAAGGATAATAATTAAAATGGGGGTTGTTATAATTGACTAATTAAAAATACCATTAAAATTCCATTAAAATATTCTAGGAGAAAATAACATCTTTACATAGAAAATTACTATTAAAAATAATAAATATTCACTCTATAAGTGAAAACAATTTTTAAAATAACCTTGTAAACTTTTAATGGAATCATAAATATAATTATGGGTTTTAATTTTATAAGACATATAAAACATAAAAAAAATTCCATCCAAACAATTATAAAAATTATAAAATCATCTACAATAGGAAGAAACAATATAATTCCTTAAAAAATGTATAAATTTCAAACATTAGTAAATATACCATCAATAATTATTTGTTATATTTTTAAAACATTATTTAAAACTTTAAAAATACGAATATTGATTAAAAATGGGTTTCGTCTAAAGATAAAAACGAATTAAGTTCACATTAAAAAATAGTTTTTGGTCCATTTTTTTCATAAAGATAGAAAAAAGAGAGGAAAAGGAGTATTCTATATAAATAATAATACTATAATAATATTAATGAGTATCTTTAAATAGATATAATAATACATTATTATCCAATACAAATTCTTGAATGATCTCAATAAACAATGATATTGTAATATAAACAATTTCAACTTCAGAAAATTTTGAATCAATTCCCACATAAATGAAATAAACTCGAATGAAACTTTTTAATTAAATTATTAAAAATGGATTCTACATAGAACATATAAAAGAATAATTATATAAAAAATGAAAAACTTCCAAGGGGAAAGATGAAAAAAATATCAATGAAGTGAATGTGAGGGGAGAAACCATTTCCTAAGGCCATTTTTCATTCAAATGTGTATGTACCAACATAATAATAAAATATATATTTATAGTAAATAAATTATAAAATCATAATAATATATTCCATATCATATATTAATTTCTTATATACTTTTGTGGAATTTTTAATGTCAATTACTTGTTAGAATCAATATTTCATGTAATAATTGCTAAACTTTTCATATGTGGTTCAATTTTATTTCCTGGGTTATTTTATATTGATAATAATTATATAGTAATTTTTTTTAAATTATATAAATAACATATAAAATAATTATATAATAATTTATACAAGTCTATAAATGTTTGAAATGTGAAAATGAGTAACAACATTCATGGTGATGGTAGTACATCCAAATGAATGAATGTTATTTCAATTTTTCAAATAAATAAATTATAAAAAGATAAATATTATTTCAGAATTAAAATAAATTATAATACAAATTATTTCATATATTTTAATTAAACATATGATTTGTATCATCTTTGTGAATAAATGATTAATTGCTCACTTTGGTACATGAAGGTGGTAGTCTTCACCAATATATGAAGGATATTATTATATTCTAATTGATTGGAAGGTGAGACTTTATATTTTATTTTATAATTCTAATATTATATTATTTTCATAATAATTATATATATATATATATATATATGTAAAATACATCATTATATCATCCCATTGGAGTTATTGATGGAAAATTAATTGCATCGGTACATGAGGTGGTATTATTTTTTACATAAGATCGATTGTTTTATTTACCATTTTAAGGAATAAGACATGGATACTGATCATTTAATTAAAATAATAATTTCTCATTATATATTTGATACCATTTTTATTATGTTATAAATTTTTTATTATATTTTAAATATTTTTATGATGATGTAAACCAAAAATTCATGGTTAGGAACTATACATCTTCTTTATAAAACCTCTTTTGGATTATAAGAAAAGTCATCCATGATTTTATTTATGATCAAATAATATGATATATGATATTTTTAGAGCTATAATTATGATATTTGGGGATTGTGATTTTGAAAAAAATGGCATTGTGAGTATTAAGGGGACAGTAGATTGTTGTCCGTTTATATGTGGGTGAGAGGACACATTTTGATTATTTTAAAAGAAATTGTGATTCCATTATTTTTCACATTATAAAATGATACACAATAGATAATCCTAGAACGGTTGTAGTTATAATGTTTCAATATATTGAACAAATATAAACTAGACCTGTTTATATGTTATTTTAATCATTTTCATTATTTTTTAACATCTTATATATATATTTATCCCTTAAAAGAGTTATTGATTTTTATAATTTATACTATTCAATATGAAAAAATTATTATTTAAATTATAGATTCTATAATTTTAATTTGTAATCACATAATTGTAAAATATTAACACACAATTCAATATTCTTATGAGATAAAAAATTCAGTTTTCTAAGATTAAAATTCCCATATTTGTAGAATTTTTAATATTAAAAAACATAAATAATTTTATTAAGATTAAAAAAATTATATTTATTATAATGAATACTTTTTATAACTTATTAAAAATTAAAATCCAAATTGTGTATTTAATGTTTTAAATGAAAATGTAGTTTCCAATAAAATAATTTATTTTTCATTCTTCATCTAAAAATAATCAGTTTCATAATATTCTCAAAATGTCTCCCAAAAATAATTATTAAATTATCATTTCATAAATTACATTTATTAGAAAAATAAATTTTATAAATGTGGTAATAGTTAATTTAAATTTTGGTCTTCAATGCAAGATGATATAACATTCATGAAAATACTAGTTTTATTATTAATATTACTCTTTTACATAACACAATATTTATCTGTTTTATAAAAATAGAATACCCATGTATTATGTAATAAAATATTAAATAAACTATTTTTCATAATTAATTTTGTATATTCATTAAGAAAAAATTTACAAACTATATTAAAATTATATAGTATAATTCAATTCATTTGGACTTTGGGTTTCCAGAATTTTATGATATATAAGAGATTAAATTTAATTATATATTTTTCAAGGGTCATTTAATCTTAGGGTTACATTTCATATAAGATATCAAAATCAATTTTATTATTTTTAAATCATAGATAATCATATTCTACCCTATTCAATACATTTTACAGTGACAATTATTTTTTTGTTTTCATTAGCCAATCATTTATTGAACTCACTCATTATAAATTTGATTAATAAAAATTCGTCATAATAAGAGTGAAATAGGGGGATACCTATCATCTAAAATAAAAAATATCTATATTTTAATGAATGAAGAAAATTGGCTATAAAAATATCTATACTTTGGAAAAGAAAGAATTAATTATAGAGAGTTGTAAAAATATTAGATCATAATAAATTGAATGATTGACAGAAAACCCATCAATCAGTGAATGAAATGAAGGTAATATGGTAAAATTTTAATTTCAATATCCTTTTTCTATATTTAATGGATTATATAGCTATAATGAGGTTGAAAATTATCAAAAATAATTAATTAAATTATTATTCACCCAAAAAAATATCACCACGTTGGGATTATCATCGACCAAATTCTGCATCATTTTCTAGTCCAATAAATAATTATCCATGTTGAATATTTTATTTTTTTATAATTTAAAATAACTATTAATTGGCGATAAGATTAAGTAAATAGTAAGAAATTATTTTTAATAACCCTAAATAATTATCATAACCACATTGTATAGTATGATAATTCAAAAAAATTAATTATTATTTAAACATGAACAATAACACCTCAAATTCAAATAAATATATTGAATACATATTAATCAATCCTATTTTTTAAATATAAATAATTTATTATTAAACAATAAATCATACATGATATTGTTATTCCCTAGACCCTTATCATCCTTTGGTTGTGTTTTCATGCCTCTTGACATTTTTGGATGTTACATGTTATTACTATTCATTTTGTTTTTACTATTTCTATTAATCCTATATTCCTTCAAAAAAATATGATGAGTATCCTTAGAAATAATAATACTCATAAAATGATTTTATAAGCATGAAGATTTATTATATTTCCGATATTATTCAATTAAATGAAATAATATTAACTGAATATTATTAAATTAGTATAAATGATCATACTGATCATAAGTATTTTGAATTCCATTAATATTATTACGATAAGTTTTTTGAAAAATATTCTATAAAAAACATTTTTACTGAAAAGTATACAAAACCAATGCGACATATTTCCAAAACAATCTCCCAAAATATTCTGATTCTTGATAAACTATTATAATAGAAAACATAATATGGGGTGTTTTAAAGATTTAACATTTGATCAACCACAAACCCACAAACACAAGATTTTATAACACATAAGATAAATTTTTATGAGTACATATATGATTCATTAATTTAAAAAATCCCTTAATATTTCACTATTACTATAACCAAAAAACATTTCTAAAATACACATAAAACATAATCCAATATTTCAATTTCTATATAACATAAATCATTTCAAATAGCCTACACTAATAAAATAACATGAAAATTAATCCCTTAGCTTATAATTGGTATAATTACATAATTCATGTAAAATTTATTTGTGTAGTTCCCTACCTCCACATTTTTCATGAGTTGAAAATTATATTATTTTTTCTTACACATGTATTTATGAATCAAATGTACTTTTTATCGATACCTAAAGAAAACTCTCATTACATGTAAACTAGTATCAATATGTTTCATTCCAAAATTATCACATGTAGAAAAATCCATACATACCCTCTTCCCCTTATTCATTTTTTTTACTATCCTCATCTTATCATTCTTCCAATCATGTCCATTAGATATATATAATAATTTATATTCCTTGATTTCACATGATATTATATCCTTATATGATAGTAATTTTTTGGATTCATGTTCCATTTAAAGGAAAAGATTAAGATAATCAATTAAATAGATAATAATCCTATTTTAATTAATTATTTACTTTGTATGATTCCTTTATAACATTGACCATTTTGATTCATACAACATAACATTTTTATTATCCAATTTTCATAAAATCATAATTTTTACCTCTATGTCAGATGTATTATAATAAGGAAAATATTTTCCCTTGAATAGTACTTCAAATTCCATCCCCTCCATCCTCTATTTTTCCTTCACATACTTAGTGTTTTGAAGAAAAGAACACCATTGATCTGAATACCCTAAGAGATGGTAGGAAAAAAAGAAAAGATTCTCTTTTTCATTATATAAAAAATATAAGAGGTATATTTTCTATAACACTTCTACATTTTTCAGATACAAATGGATTTTTCATCCCATTAGATAATGGATTTTTTTAACACGCTATGTGGTCCATCATTTTTACACTGTGTGTTCGATTAGAAAGACGATCCACATGGGTGAGGTTATTACCCATAACCGAATGAATCAACCCAAATACTATTTTCATTTGATCAATTCCTATTATAGGTCCAAATCTAGGATTATTTTAATTTTTAATTGATAGATAACTACATGATGTATATCCATTTTTGTGGTTATCAATACTTTATCACGGTTCCATTTACAAATATAGTATTAAACCAGTTAGATAATATCAAAATAAAAAATATTGTATAATATCAGAACAAATTAAATATGTAACAAGAAATTAATCATTAATATAAATCTATTCTTATTATAATAAACATGGTTTGATCACAAAATCGATTGAAATCATGATTTTATTCCATTATTAAAAATGGTTTGTAAATAAATTTTATATTATCTTAATAAGAACCCCTAATAGTGTCAAACGAGGTGCACAATAAGTCCCATTTTCAAGAACTAGGTGATGAAAGATTCAAAGACCGAATAATAATTTAAGATTTATTTCCCATAATTACAACATTTCAATAACCACATCCACTTATAGTATCAAAACAGTACTGTATTTATAATAAACCCACAAAATCACTACCTTCAAAAAATTAGACGTTATCCTATAATAAGACTTATCCCCAATGAAATTAACAGTGTTGTTTTCGATGATTAATATTTTCCGAAATCATGTTTCAATTGTTTCTAATAATCTAAAGGTAATTCTAACTTTAATGACACCAATCCCTGTAGCCTAGAGTCTGTGGTTACATAATCATATTAGCATAGGATACATACAATATCATCAAGATGAATGTGAAATTTTATTACACATTGTAAACTTGATATATAATTTAGTACCATAATATAATTGAATAAATAAAATAGAACATTGTATTTCATTTGAGTATACAATTATTAAATTAGAATATAAAAAAATGAGGTAATGCATGAAATATGACATCATAACCAAAATGTGAAGTCATAATTCAATGAAAGCATACATAAATTCGGATGGTGTTGGACAAATACACAATATATATTGTCTAATGAGACCTATCATAAAATCCAGGGGTTATAAATGTCCCAACAAACAAATTACTATGAAAAAATAATTTCTCATATTAAATTTGATATTAATTGTCATATAAAATATCGTATTAAAATACTATAATATAAAATTTAAATATTTTCATGAATCATCAGACATAATAATATACAATCTATTATAATTTGGAGAATGGTTTCAAAAATTCACCCCAATAAACAATATTAAATATCTATCAAGATAAATAATATGTATGGAATTATTATAAAATATTCCCAATATAAAATTGTTAATATTGACGTTTTGACATTTATATGTAGAAATAATATAACACTCCATTAAAAATGTCCCTTAATTTAAATATCATTTCCACCATTAATCTAATGTAAAATGATAAATATTTTTACAACATAAAATAAATATTTTCATGAAAAAAATATAACAATGTTAATGGAATATTTAAACTAAATTTGGTGGTCAATTCATTAAGTTTCATATATGATAAAAATATTCCATTCACACTATTGTAAAATCATTTAAATGATTTTTTTGGAAAATAATAAAAGGATTCTTGTAAAACAATTTTTATATTATAAAATTAGTATAAATTTATCTAATTATTCATTTTGATGGTTCTAAAATATTCATGATGAAATTTTTAAAAGACATGTAGATTTTTGAGTTTTTTAGTCTAACAATGGAAATAGAAATAGTTTTATAAGAAAAACATAATTTTGGTTAATTTTGAAATTAACAAGATGAAAATGAGTCTAAAACATTTATTCCATAAATATAATAATATTAGAATAACATTTTTTGTTATTTTATTTATATATCATAATATTTCATCATTATAAACTTAATTATGAAAAATCTAATAAAACATTGAAATTGTAACAGAAAATATTTCTAATATAAAAAAATCTAAATAATAAGACATATTAAATATTTGAATTGTAATTACACATTCAATTTCGTTATTATAATTAAATTTATGATATATCATTTCAAAGGAATTGTATTTATAGAAAAAATGAACTAATTTTTGAATATAGAATACATGTCATGGATATAAAGCCGAGTCAAGAAACCCATTCACTCATGTAAAATTTCATTTATATATGTTTGTAACTATATTTTAATAAATGTTGATTTATTATAAATATAATAAAATTATTATTCATATATTTTTTCTATAAATTATTTATTATTGTTTTTTGTTTGTGTTTTATAATAATTCATTTTTAGAATAATTGTTTTTGGTGATAATTTCTCTGTTTTTCATGTATGTTTGTGTTTTCTAGTTTCATTCCTTGACCTTTAATCCTGGTTATAACACATTAATAATGTTTAATAGGATATTAATAAATATATAATCATTATATTATTTTTATACTATTTGTACGATTTTGTTAAAAGAAAATCATTTACACCATTCTGTAAGATGTTAGGCTATACAAAAACATGATCATTGTTTTCATTTTTCCTGGAGATTTAAAATTATAATGAAAAATAATTTTTTACCTTAAATAATAATGATTATATCAAATATTTCATGTCTATTTATTAAATATATCTTCATTACCATCCATGTAAAAAAAATTAAAAACATTTAACATCACTACAGGCATGTGGTAGTCCACACACATGCACAAGGGACATTATTATTATCCAAATATTAGAAAGGAAATAAATTAAAATGATGTTATAATTCAAGAATTAAAATAATTTCATAAATATAATATTAATATTCTAAATACATCTTTATAACAAAACACGATAGGATTTCATGCAATTAAAAATACATTATTTCATGAGATAGTAGTCATTCATACACATGATTTAAGATTTTGTTTCACATTTGATGAAATATGATATAAATACACAATATTACATTACTATAACAAAATATCAATATATATTATATAATTTTGTTTTTATTTTAGCATATTTGGATCTAATTTTAGGTAACGCTATGAATAATGAACCAAAAAATGGTTAAGAACATTACCTCTTCTTCGGACAACATCTTTTGATTCATACATATTGATTTCCTATGTTTGATTTCTAATCGACCCATCCCATATAATATGTGGTGCGGGATTTGTGGAATCTTTTTCATAATTTATTTTTTGAACTAAAATTTATCTAGAAGGTGAACAACATATGATATTGATAGATTTTTATAGGTGGTGGCGAAGACAGACATGATGTTTTTGGAATGAAAAGGTCATAACCATGTTTTCACATGATAAGAGTCTATGAATAATCCATTATCAAACCATGTATATAATTATTTTGAAATATATCAAATAAATAAAACAAATATGTGGTTTTACATCATTTATTTCATTATCAATTTAGTTTAACCATTGATAACACCATTTTAATGTTTATCATGGTAATTAGTTTTTACAATTTTTACTATTAATTAAAAACCAAATTATGTTGAATAAATTATATAATATAAATTATTATTGTAAAAAAATATTGAATATATTTTTTCTAATTTCAAAAAATCATTATGGTATAATATAATTCAAAATTAAACTCATGAATATGATGAAAAAACATATTTCTAATTATAACAATCTCATATGTGTAAAATGAATTAATATGTTAAAAAATTAATTTGAATCTAATGACTAATTTTTTTTATTATAATATAATATTACTTTTGTTTACTTTTTTAAAAATAAATAAAAATTGAATATTTATATATTTTAAATGAAAATATATTTTCCTATAAAAACATGTATTTTTTACTATTTATCATGACATTCAACTTATTAAAAATTTATCAAAAATTAAATATATTATTAATTATACATGACGATTTCAAAATAGATATTAAATTTTAAAAAATATTTTTTAAAAAATATATATATATTATTTTAATGTATTTATACAAAGGGTGACAAGACATTCTTTTAGAAAAATAATGTTATTCAAAAATATTTCATTTCATTTTCAATGATTCTAATATAATTTCTAATATATAAATTAACATTGAATTTAATTTATACATGTCTAAAAAAATATTTGTAAATTAATTATTCATATTCATATCTAATTATTCAATTTTTATGTTAAAACAAAATATTATGTTTGTATTAATTTGATCATGGGGTTCTTATATTGAAAGCTACCAATGAGATCATGTATAAAGAGATATATTTTCTTGATTTTCTTAAGATTGGTGTTGTGTGAAAAAATAATATAATAAAAAAAGTTTCGCATTTAGATTATTAGTGTTTTATATGTTTCTTGGGTCTAGAAAATTATGAATTTAAGGGAATAATTTTTCAGGATAAACAAATGAAGAATATTAAACCCAAATGAAGATTAATGAAATGTTTAAAAGGGGTGATACATTGAATCATAAATTGATCTTTGGACTCTGGGTCCAGATTTTATTCGTAATATTTCTAAGAATCAATGAATGACATGGTTTATAGAGGGTTGTCATGAAGCATTTTCAAAAAAAAATGAAACCATGTTGTTTTTCTGAAAACGTAGGTTATTTTCACCCATATGAGTGAATATCCACTAAGAAATAAATAGGTGACATGATATGGTGGATCCACCGATTCCTTGGAATGAAACAAATCCATTTTCAATGTATTTATTGCGATTCCTTCCCCCACAAATGATATACTCACTCACTTAGTGATTCATAGGTCTGGTATCTTCTTGATATCTTAAAAATGAAGTTATGCATCCCACCAAAAATTACCAACTAGGATGGTACATTTTCCCTTTCCTCTTCTATAAATAGACCCTGAGTGTGATCCCAAAAGAGAGGAATATGCTTTTATAGATACCAAAACATAAGATAATTGAAACATGTGAAAAAAACAATGAAAACCATATAATTTTATCTATTTACAAGTATCTAAAACATGTTTCGTAGAAATAAGCCGTAAATAATAAATCATATTGTTTTCCACAAACTCAAGAACCATTTTCATAAACAAAATCACGAGATAGAGAACCAATGGATCCTTTTCATATTGGCACTCCATATATTATTGCTCTATGTGGGTGAATCCCATCCCCAATTTATAAAATCACTACGCCAGATGAAATCATCCTCACTTAGAAATATGATATATGTATGGAACTTGGTACCACATAACAATAAAATATCATAGGGAACCCATGTTTTTGTAGTGCTTTGATTCATAGACGGTCCCATCACCCACATAGCAGCATGATACAAGGAGAAAACTCTATCCCACATAAGAATCATTTATGCTAAATGAGGAATACTAAGGCACATCAATCATGGAATCACATCATTCACTTTCTTGTCATTTTCCCCCATTTATACTGATTCAGAAACTATACTATTGTCAATAGGCCATGTACCCTTCCAAATCCACCATAATTGTATGATAAAATCATATTGCACATCATCTTGTCTTCTTGTGTTTGCATACCAATGGTAAACATAGTCTCTTGGGAAACCTCTATAATAAGGAATGCCCATGTAAATTTCTTATGTTTAAATTCCCATGGTAATGAGGGTTTATGCATTAAAGATATCATGTTAAACATTTCATTTTAGGGATTAAGGGGAACTTTTGTCCTTACCCTCATATGAGGACTACTTTGGATCATTACATTCCCTCCTATAACCCATGCCTAGGTTCTCCTACTAGGGAAGGCCCCAAAAATTTCTTCTACTAGGCATCCGTTTTTCTCCTCTGTACATATTAATATCATACAAATGGATGCATTACTAGACATTATTATCGTGGATATGAAAATAATAGATGAGACATGCACAATCAAATCCATCTCCCTCTTCATTTGGACTTCAGGACCATCTATCAGTGGATAAAGTGGAATTTATTGACCCTCAAGTGTACTAAATCCTCTTATTTTTCACATGGATAACACCTCACCTTTTCATAGAGGTTATCAGAGATCATGAAATTCGTACGATCCCTAACCAAATAGACTAATTCTATCTGTATCCTCCCTTCACATGACAAGGAATCTTTCATGTTTAAATCCCAAAAATCATCACCCCATATGGGAATCCCATATGGTGTCATTAAAAATCATATCCATTAATATAGGCTTCTCCTGATATTTATATCCAAACATATATTAAAATGGAAATCCATCTTGTATAATCACCATCTTACAAAACTATGTGGGAAATGGTTCCCAACTAAAAGGGATATATATAAATCCTCCCTGATGACCCAACCGATCACCCTAATCCACAATAATATTATTTGGGATACCTCTCCAACATGTTCATATACACCATGGAGACCATACCTCTTATATACCCCTCAAGAGGACTCAACATAAGGCATGCATCACCCTTGACTATGATGTAAAAACATGGACTTTATTTCTGCCGGACAATAAAAATAAATGGTTTAGTTCGTATAGCATTACCTTGAATGGTGATATTACCCATTAAGTGGCACATTAATACATCGATTCTGAATCATCTCATGATAATATGATGGAAGCATGTCTCAAGGTTTTTATCCGAACATCAAAAAAACTTTTTGCACCTATATAACGATAAAATATATAGTTCTCCACTACATGAATTATAACCAGTATCATTTGAAAAATCATGTGTGGAATCCTTGATCTCTCTATAAATGGGTAACATTAATGGAGAACAACATATAAGTATAGATCCATCCATCAATGATGAACATTGGAAACATATTGATGATTCCATGCACATGAATAATAATAAATGATCATTCTCTTTGGGAAATTTATAAAACACAAAATTTTGAAAAAAAAGATTCATTATAATATATTAAATATATAAGAGAGTTTTAGAATAAGGTATAGTTACACTAAAAAATGGTTGCGACGTGCCTGAATAATCATCCTCTCGACTAAGGTGGGTTCTTAATTTTCATCGGTTACATTACCCACCAAACACCTACCATTGTAAAGACGATCCATGTATAATGGATATGAATTCCATTGGGTATTTCTATCTCTATAGACAAAACCTATTTGATATTTTTCGTTAATAGTGGACTTCGTGAGAGTTATTTTAAAAAATGAAACCCCCTATAATCAACAATCAGGACAACAAATATTCTATTTGAAAAACTGGAAGACTTAGTGTATATCATTATACAATGAGGTTGTGTTACCCAACATTAGGCCCCTTTCAAAAAAAAATGTAAGAATGCCAAATGAGGCCATGAATTATGCATATGGTCGTTGGATGAAACATTATCATTGTATTTTTCTATATCGGTCACATATATTGTAGGAATTATTAAAATATTAATTTAAAAGAATGAATCCTCCCTAGTTTAGTCAGACACATAAACCAACCAGTTTAACAAGTATCTCCTCCATAACACATACAATTTCAACTTCCACCCATTGTCTTCAGAACAATGTTTCCAATTAAATGGTTATGGTGTACCATCAAAATGGAAGTCCCCCACATTGGAAGTATCCTGAAATTATCTTCAGTTAATGGAATCATGACTGTCATCTACCTAACCATGATTAGTTACAAAAAAATAGGATACTCTCCCTTTAAACCTCTTACTATTTTTGAATATTTTCATTGGACAGAGATAATGAATTCCTCCCTTACCTTATAGATGTTTGTGATGACTCCACTAGAATTTTCTTCCCTACATAACATGGGTCTCATTTAATGGCTCCTCCAAAAAACCATCACCGCCAACCTGGTATTACCCACAATACTCACCATGATGAGGATGCTTCCCACAAGATTCAACCAAATCAATGAGAAACTAGGCCCTTAGGGCATCCCACACATGGAAATGATCATATTACAAGGATGAGGTGCTTTTATTCATTCTTACTAAAGGGGGCTGCCATATTGATATATTGGAGACCTAGGTGTGTAAATTCAATCCTACTCAGAATCCCAATTAGTCAAATATGATTATTGTTAATATGTAGATATATATTCATTATAATTCATAATAACCTCATCATGTGAATGAGTTTGGTACATATATAAAGACACAAAATATTTTTCAATGTCATGTTCCCCACAAGGATAATATGGTGGCACATTACAATCATGTACAAATTCATGCTACTTGAGGCCACAACTGCTATGAAAATAGAGAATAAACTCATAGATTGACACATATCCCATACAACATACATCATGTCAATCTAAAAAATATAGATTCTACCAAAAAAATGAAGACAACAATTCTTACTCAAGAATATGAATCCCAACAATCATGTAAAGTTAAAACTAAAGTCTAGATGTGTCAAATTATTATAGATTCATATGAATCTATTAATCAATATAAGGAGGAATATAAGTAGATACAAATCCATAATCATGAATATTATCTCTATCAATCTAATATGATGGAAATCAGATAAAATAGATGGTGTATCGATGTTATAAATCAATGGTAGAACCGTATCTATAACAAAGAATACGATACTATTATTACTCACTGATCAGAAATAGAGGAATTGAGGAATAAAATATTCATGCAAAGATCTAGGAATTGGAATATATTCATGTCCAAGAAAAAAAGTCACACAACATTTCCTATAATGTTTTGAGGATCATATATGAATCCCTTGCCCCATATTTGATAAATATAATGATTTCAACACAAACATGGTAATAACAAGTACACATGCCAAAGATCCCATCTCCGTATGTTGGTTGATTCATTCATAAAATATGGTGTTCACTCTGATGCATGCATGCATCCTCACTCCCATGAATGAGGGTTTTCACCAATATTACAAGAGAAATGAAAATAAATATATATGAAGACAAAATAATCATTCAAACAGGAGGACGTTGGTCCACCGTGGTGGCCACTCAATTATAGTCACCTATCTATTTTAGAACTTATGATAATCACAAACGTTTCCATGAAGAACCGCACGAGCCACATGAATATGATCTAATATTTGAAGGTTGTTACCTATAGGAAACATTCCAATTCATATGCATGAGAGGTCCTAGAATGAAATAATTCCAATGTCAATTGGAATATGAAGAGAAAATCATTAACCCTACTATATTAGAATTTTTCATTCGTCATTACATTAAATACATATCTTTAGTTACACGATATAACACTATTGTAATACATAATTATAGAAATTGTAGTGGTAGTTATAATGGTCCTCCTGAAACCATTTTACTAGCAACCTTCATGGTCCTCCCCATAACACTTACAATGGAGGATTCCTTCGTGGGCACAAAATGATGTATCACAAATGCTTATCTCTAGATGATAGTCACATTAACCCACTTAATGGCCCTAAGATCAAATTGAAGGAATTTCTAACCATTTATTTTTTTCTACCCTGAATATACACCCCATCATCTATGATACACATAATATCATTGAATCTAGATATCAAACTATTATGGTAGTATTTTCAATGATGTAACTTATTGTGCATGTCCAAACAATAGTGACACATTATTTTATCTAGAAGGTCATCCCCTTGATATTGTCATCCTTGTAAGTCTACCCAATGTTATATGACGTAGATATTCTCCCTATAGTTGGAAATCAGTCTATTATGGTTTTTCTCACCATTAAGGGACTCCCCAGTGAGGGTTCTCTCTATAGTGACACATTAGTTTAGAAAAATGAGAATCCCCTTTTTATCATCTACACAAAAGGTCCTCCCTAGGGTATACACTAAAAATACTCTCTAGATACTAAAAAACAAATGCTCATATTCCTAACCATGGTAGAACCAACTACGAATGTCCTACATGTAGTAAGATTTCATATTGAATGGAAAGAACTCCCCTTGTAAAGTCAAATATAGGAAATCCATCATATATTGAGAAACTTGGAAATGTGTGTTCAAACATGACGGATAGCCTATTGGTTAAAACTAAAATACTTTATTGAAAAGGAGATTGACTAGGGAAATTCTAAATCTCTGAGCCACCCCCAATGAATTCCAATAACAATAAGGAAAATACTATTATTACTATTACTTGTAACAAAGTAGTCAATAAGATTCCATTTTTGGAAGATCCATTAGGGTAGTATCTCATAGAAAAAAAGGATTTATTTCTCATGAGAAGGAAATAGGTCAAGGATGACATACCCATCATGTTTTTTCTATTATTTACAAATTAGTTTGACATTCAAAGTAAATTTTTAGAAGAAATAATAGATAAAATTGACCTCAATCTCTGAAAAAATCATAAGACCTTGAAATAAAAAATTGATCCTTATAATGGGTATGTAGACAATAACAAAATATTAGGAAATAATTATTGTCTAGTCAACAGGGAATCCTTTCTGTCAATTTGGATACAAAAACTAAAAGGTGACAGAAATAAATCCAATTGATCTGACTCAATGTGATGCATAAGTTGAATCATCTAATTACATACACCAACCTAGTGTTCACATATGGGGATGGGGTGACCAATGATATTCGTATTTCATATCAAATTCTGATGAATATAACCCACTAGAAATGGGGATCAGTAATGTCATAATTCCATGGTGGCTATCAAGAAAAACCCAAACTCGAGAAGTCTAGGACACTATAAAAATATCATCCACGATTATATCTAAAAATTTATAGTCCTGATGAGTGAAATCAATTGAGAAACTCCTGATCTTATAAACTAATAAAAATCCAATGAATTCTCTTATTATGTAATCCAATCATTGTGTGTCACAAATGTATTTGGAATCAAGGATTTTTCCAGTACACTCAAAATATTATCCAACATTCACTGAAATAGGGATGAATAAGATCAAGAGGGAAGTGATTGCTTTAACAGTAGAAATCATACGGGATCAACACCAACATGTAGGGCATGGGGTATTTTTAAAATAAAATTCCATTTTATGGAAAAAAAGATAGAATGGAAAAAATAGTAATATAACAGGAAAAATCATATTCTATAGGGTTGGGGAAATTTTTACCTCAATCACACCACCAACATAGATCAATATTCTCTAACTTTGTGAGGATTATGAGTATGGAGGTTTCCCCGTTCATCCCCCATTGTGACCCATTTTCCATTAAAGGGATTCTGATGACTAGGATGCACCCAGTTTCCCTCTCAGTCATCACTCCCCAATAATATTAAAGATGATCCTAAAATATAATGTAGAGGTCAAGTTAGGGATGACACCAAATCATTTGTCAACTAGAAACTGGTATGATACCAAAAATTCATTATGAATCAGTGATCATCATAGATTTCTTCCCTACAAAATGAACCAAAAATTATGAAAACCCCTATGATCAAGGGGAGGATAACTCATTCTAGAATTTGATACTCACTAACATTGAATGTTTGCTTACCCGAAACTGGAGAATCATAGTACAATTGGGTGTTCCCAGATTAATCATTCACTGCCACATCAGTGAATCTCTACATAGGATAATAATAAATGCAATTTCATATATGAACTATCACCTCATATCATTGAAAAAAACCCTACTTCTCAAATAATGATTCATTCAGTTAGAAGATATAAATATAGATTTGAGGCGAATAAAATCTGATCTATTTAGGAATAACATCCAGATCTAGTATCCTCCTCGAACAGAGCCTCAACATAAAAATACATCAGGCTTACTTAAACCAAAAAAAATCAATATGGTAATTGAGGTACGGTTGAGGTATCCACCAAATTTAGCCCCAGGACCATAAGTTCTGTTATACTTAATTATTCAATACTAACTTTTCTTCCCTCTATTGAGGATGTGTATTACCCTTAGTTTCTAGTATTTAACCCTTTCTTGATGCTTTTAATGGTCATAATGTTATGGGTGTCAAATTGGAGATTCGGGATAACTTGGAATGTGTTATGGGGAAAAAGGGGAAGTCACACGGGAGGCGTACGGTTGTATAAACCATACGGGTAAACCATGCAGAGTTCGTATGGGAGGTAGTGGATTCCACATGGTCGCCGCACAATTTGTATAACTTTATGGCCAAACCGTGCGAGAAGGGTGGACGAGGTAGTAGATAACACACGGTTAGCGCACGGTTTGTCAAACCGTGCGGACTAATCATGCGGTCACTTAAAATTAGATTCTTAAATGGTGGATCTAACTCGTTCTACCTCAAATTTTCTCATAAAAGCTACAAAGAGGCCCTAACTTTGGATTTTGGTTCTCCTAAGGTCATATAGGGTTCTCCCATCGTTCCGGAGGGGATATAAAGGCTTCTCTTGGAGAATCTAAGCCGGATTCTTGAGGTATGTGATATTTCTCCTTCGTTCTTGAATGGTTTCTCAGATCTACTTAGATATACTTCTTTCCATCTGTCATTTTCTTAGATATATGACTGTTATGGGTAGATCTAAGTGTTTGGATGCCAAATATGACAAAATTTGGTCTTGGTTGTGTTAGGATAAGAGATCTAAGGAGGATTCATGGAGATTTGACTCGGTGTTCTTGAGTGTTCTTCGTCCGTTTCTTGGTTTCACCTTTTTGTTGAGGTAACTGGCTTCACTCTCGACTCCTCTCATTAGAATTGGTTGTCTTAGTTTCAAATTTGTAACATGAATGGTATTGACTGTGAAAAAAATGTAACAAGACTTCATTATTGATGATTTTTGGTTTTGAGGAAATTGTGAAATCTTGGAAAATTGTTACGAAAAGTGATATGGATATTTGAATTTAAAATGTTGATTTTAAATTATAAAATTTATAAAATTGCAAATTGTTTCATGATAAATTGGATTTTAATAAAGAGGATTGTTTTATTTAAATGGTTTTTGATTGAAATGATTTTGATGGATTGGGTTTTCAATAAAAAGGGAGTTTTATTAAAACGGTTTGAATTGGTTAAGCACACTTGGTTTTGATGGGAAAATGGTTTTCAAAAAATGGTGTTTTGTTGAAGGATGTTTTTTCTTGATTATTGGGAATGTGTGGTGTGTGTTCATATTTCATTGTATGAGGCTTGGTTGAAATAGGACATTGTGCTCGGTGCCAAAAATTTAATGGAACAAACGTAACTATATGTACAAGGCATGGTTGAAATATGACCTTGTGCCTCGTGCCAAAGGAATAATGGAACACTGGAAGTAATTACCTTGTGATGACTTGGTATATCGACAAGAAACTGCTCATGAGTATGGAACTGTCATAACGATACATGCATGGTTGATTTCCCGGGTTTGTGACATTGTTGGGAATGGAAAAATGGTATGTTTGTGAAATGGTTTGGAAACTTGTTTGGTTATTTTTTTGAAAAAATAACCTGTTGGAAAATCCAGTTTTAATTTCACATTGATACTTTTGAGCATGGATTGTTTTGGAAAACTGGATTATATTTTGTTATAAACGGCTTTGTTGAAAATGTTTTATATAAAATGTTTTTATATAAATGTGGCTAAATCTTCGATCCTAGTGGCATGAGTTGGGAAGTCATTGGGGAAAAACTACTGAGTTTTATACTCACCCCTACTTTGGCACTTTGGTGCTTTTGCAGATGTTGTATTCTGAGACACAGGTAAAGGTAAAGAATCTCATTACTAATGGCCCATGGTGATGTTTGGGAGATGCTGTGGAGCTTGGAGATTGTGGACCACAGAGTTGTGGATTCCTTTGAGAGTCTCATGCTGTTGTTCCACTGTGTACCTTGATGTTTGGTTTGGTCTTCCTCTGTTGTATACTCTGATGTGGTTTAATATAAATTAAGTTGTTGATTGGACTTTCAATTGTTTCATACATCATATAGTGAATGGTTAATGGATGGGTTTATTTTCCTAAGGGGTAAATCCTCCCCGAATTGTACTAGAAACCCTTTGGCATTTATTCCCAGCCTTTGGTGTCTTGGGGATGTCGCTTAAGGCCTAGTAATGACCCATTGAACACTCAAGCCAATGAGAAATGGTAGGTCATTAAAAATGGTATCAGCTTGTTCAGTCCTTTCCAAACAAGTAGTCATTGATGTTCTTGGTCTTGGAGTTGAAATTCCTTCTTGTCTATTCCTTGGGTTAAAATCTTATACATTATTAGGATTTTCGGAACATGAAAGGTATATCATAAAAGGATGTAGCTAACCCGTTTATGCTGAACTTCATGTTACCATGGTGTTGGGTACCGAAGTGTTTTGGATACAATTTCAGAATGTTGGAAATCTCATTATTGTGGGTTTAGCCAATGAGAGGAGCATGACATGCATTGTATAGGACTGATTTCCCACTAGGATGCATATCTCATTGTGAGGAATGAATAAGAATTTTGTGAAAGGTGACAATTTTTAAAAAATTTGGAAATTGATTACAACCAAATACATTGAAAACATGGTATTTGGTGTATTTTTAAAATAGATTGACTTTGAAAATGTATGTTGAATGTTTTAAAAAATGGATGAACATGGAAAAAGGTTGTTTGAGAAATTTTTTGGGATAGTTGATGTGATAGAATTTGAAATACTAAGCCAATAGTTTCTAGAGAGTGATATTAACGGAGTTTGTTATTGGTTTAGAAAATGGCACTGGTAGGCATCATCGAAACCAACCCGAAGAAGATGCGGAGAATGTGGTTGCACCAGAACCATGTGTGAACCAAGAGCTGGTTTAGAGTATTTTCCAATCCTTTCAGGTTGTGGATACGAGGGAACCGGAGGAATGAACCACAACATGAGGATCATACCATCCAATTCATGAAGCAGAATCCACCGAACATTAGGGGTGATTCTGAAACCAAGAAGGAGGAGCTATGGATAAGCAGGATGAATCATATATTCGATTTCATTGGCACACTAGAGGAGTTAAATTTATAGCTAGTGACGCATATGCACAAGGATATTTCACATTATTGGTGGGATTTAGCGGTGCATGCTAAATTCGATGAAGGCCTTACATGGGAGGATTTTGAATAATTGTTTAATAAACAATTCTATCCTCACACGTTCAAGATCCAAAAAAATGAAAGACTTATTTACCTTGAAAAAGGAGAGACTCTCTATCATCGAGTATGCGGCTAAGTTCATGAATTTAGTCATTTTTCCACCAGAGGTTGCGGAAAGTGCTTCTTTGAAAGCACACATCTTCGTATCAGGACTATGGTAGGATATTCGATCGAATATTATGGTGTTTTGTGTTACAGATTATACAGATATGGTGAAAAGAGAAAAGGTGGCTGAATGTGATATCTCGGGATCGATTGGAGGAGGTATGATGATACCCATGGGAATGGGTGAGAACTCTAATGCTGGAAACAAGAGGAAGAGGGAAACCTACTTCCAAGGTGGGAGTGAGAATCAGAACCAGGCGGTGGGATCAGTCAACCTTCCTCCATGACCCCAAAGAAAAGAAGATTTCTTTCAATGTGGTTCGACTGATCACATGAAACGAGAATGTACAGCACCACCGAGAGCATGCCACAATTGCAAGAAGATGGGGCATCTACAGCCCTATTTTAGGAATTCTATGAGGTCGGGTGCGCGTGACACTTCCCAGGCATCGTAAGCATCGTATGCTTTGATCGGGAGAGGATAGAAAAATCAGTCTCTCTAGTAGAACAAACCTAGATATGGTGATTCCAAGAATACCATGACTTTTCAAGCAGGGTAATCTCAACAAGGCAATAAGGAGAAAAGTGCAGCAACAAAGCAATTGTATGGAGACGAGCAGATAATGGTATATGACCAGTCTGAACCATCTACGGTGAGAGTTATGATTCTTTTGAATTCTAACCCCATGCAAGTGTTGTTCGATACTGGTGCATTGAATTCCTTTCTTACTTCTCGTATTGCTGATTTGCTGAACTAAAAACTAGAAATGATGCTTTCTATCTTAAAACTGAAAACTTTTCTTGGTGAAAGAGAATGTCAAGCCTTCATTTGTGGAGCATGTGCTATAAATGTTGACAGAGCTGAACTGAAATGGGTTTTCTCGGTGCAGGATATAGATGTTTATGATATAATCCTGGTTATTTATTGGTTGACAAGGTTTAAGTCTCACATCAACTATTATAGGATAATGGTTAGTTTCAAGACTAAGGATTGCATCAAACTTCTCTTTAGAGGAGATAGAATGGTAAAGAAAGGTGCAATGAGCTTGTTGGAACCAATAGTGGAAATGATCTCTTACCAATTGGCAGTGTTGACTTTGGCATCATTGGAAGAGAGTGAGGACGATATTTTTCCATCCATGGTGGATCATTTTCCTAATGTTTTGCCTAAAAACCTTTCACGATTACCACCTGTAAGAGAAGTGGAGTTTACGATTGATCTCTTTCCGGAGACCAGTCCAATCTCACTTCCATATTTTAGGATGGAACCAACAGAGTTAAAGTAATTGAAAGTTCCTTTAGAGGAGCTGGAGAGAAAGGGTTTCATTTGGCCATGCGTGTCTCCATGGGCAGCAATAGTTTTTTTTGTAAAGAATGTAGATGGAACTCTTCGGCTATGTGTGGATTATCGTAAACATAACCAAATTACGATAAAGAATAGATATCCACTTCCACACATTAATGATCTATTCGATCAATTAACGAGATCTCAGTGGTTCTCCAAGATTGACATGTGATCCTGATATCACCAAATGCGAGTTCGAATGGAGGATATTCCAAAGTCATCTTTCAGAAGTAGATATGGCCACTACAGATATATAGACATGCATTTTTTCTTACAAATGCACCCGCGATCTTCATGGATTTGATGAATCAGATATTTCAGCAATATCTGGATTCTTCTATTGTGGTGTTTGTGGATGATATATTGTTGTATTCAAGAACAAGGGCTGAGAATGAGCAACACTTGGTGATAGTATTGGAAATCATGAGAGAAAATCAGTTGTATTCTAAATTATCAAAGTTAGATTTTTGGATACAAGAGGTACGCTTTCTGGGCCATGTTGTTTCTGAGAAAGGTGTTTCAGTGGATCCAGAAAATATAGAAGCCGTTCTTTCTGGGAAACTGCCGAAGAATGTCTTTGAAATATAAAGTTTTCATGGTCTAGCTTGTTATTACCGATGCATTGTCCATGACTTCTCACAAGTAGCTTCACCTATGACAACATTGAAAAAGAAGAACAATGCATTTCAATGGACTGAGGACTGTCAGAGATCTTTTCAAGAGTTGAAAGTTTTCCTTACATCACCACCAATCATAATCTTTCCAATATTAGGGCAATGATACGTGGTGTATTGTGATTCATTGGGAATAGGGTTGGGTTTTGTTCTCATTCAAGGATAACATGTGGTTTCTTATGGATCATGGCTATTGATGGTGCATGATAAAAATTACCCAACAAATGATTTGGAGTTGGCTATAGTCTTCCATGCCTTAAAAACAAGGAGACATTATCTATTTGGTGAGAAATTTACTCTGTTTACAGATCAAAAAAGCTTGAAACACATTTTCTCACAGTGAGATTTTAATCTACGGCATAGGATATGGATGGAGTATCTTCCAATGTTCGACTTTTACATAATGTATACACTGGGTAAGGGAAATTCGGTGGCTGATGCATTAAGCAGGAAGTCGTATGCTCAATTGGCATGGGAAGCTTCATAAGAATGGCAATTGATGTCGGTCTTAGCCAACATCAATGTAGAATGTGAAAACCAAGGTGATGTCGTGGATTTCATTTCAGCTACGCTTATTCCTGATCTGGTAAAAGTTGTCAAAGAGGCACAAACATCAGATGCGGAATGTCTGCCAATGAGTTCAAAACTCAATGGTGGGGAGACCATTGATGGCTGGAAACTGGAAGTGGGTTCGGTTTTGTGTTTCAGAGATCAGATGGTTGTACCTATAGTCTATCAAGAACCACTCCTTAATGCTTACCACCATTCAATATGGGTTGTTCATCTATGTACACAAGAAGATGTATAAGGCGCTAAAGGTGCAATTTTGGTAGAGCGACATGAAAATGAATGTGGAGGAGTTTGTCTCATGATGCTTAACTTATCCCCAGGTTAATGCAGAGCATTAGAGACCAGCTGGTATGTTACAGTCTTTACCTATTGCAGTGTGGAAATGGGATCGGGTAGAAATGGATTTTGTTACCGGTCTTCCAAGAACGGTCCACAAACACTATGACATTTGGGTGATAGTGGATTGCCTAACCAAGTCGGACCATTTCATCCCTATTCATGAAAACCATACAGTGGAAGATCTTTTAAAAATCTATATCCAAGAAGTGGTAAAGAGGCATGGTGTACTAGTTTCTATCGTCTCAGACAGATATTCGAGGTTCACATCTCGTTTTTGGAAATCATTACAGCAAGCCCTAGGGACTCAGTTAATGATGAGTACAGCGTATCATCCTCAGACAAATGGGAAATTAGAGCAGACAATACAAATGTTTGAAGAAATGGTGTGGGATTGTGTAATGTATTTTGGTGTCTCATGGGAGGAGTATATAACCTTAGTGGAGTTCTCATACAATAAAAACTATCAAGAATCGATACATATGGCTCTGTTGGAAGAATTGTAAGGGCATCCTTGTCGTTCTCCACTATGTGGGGTGGAAACTGGTGAAACTTCACTAGTCGGGCCGAGCCTTGTCTAAGAAAGAACCGAGAAGATTTAGTTCATTAGAAAGAGGATGGAGACGGCTCAAAGTCTTCATAAATCTTATGCAGATTACCTTCAGAGACCATTGGAGTTCGTTGTGGGTGATCATGTCTTCTTGAGGATATCTCCAAGACTTGGACATCGGCTTTTAGGGAAGTAGGGAAAATTATCTCCTTGATATATAGGCCCTTTTGGGATACTGAAAAGGGTTGGTGAGGTTGAATATCGGTTGAAATTACCACCATGGTTCAGTTCGGTGAAAAATGTGTTCCATGTATCTCTGTTGAAGAAGTATCAACCCGATGCTGACCATGTGATCAGATGAGATCACGTTGACCTAGAGCCAAGTGATTCATTGGTATATATCCCAATGTGGATTGTGGATAGGTAGGATAAAGTCATGAATGAAAAAAGAATCGGTCTAGTGCATGTTTTGTGGCAACATGGTCAGATTCATGACGAGACTTGGGAATGCGATAAAGAAATGAAAGACCAGTCGCCAAAACTATTTCAGGAAAGCAACGAATTTATACTTTCTGAGGATGGAAAGACCAATGGTGGGGAGAATTTAGTACCCCAGGTTTCTGGTATGTAACCCTTTCGTGATGATTTTAATGGTTATAATGTTAAGGGTGTCAAATGGGAGAGTCGGGAGAACTTGGAATGTGTTTTGGGTTAAAAAGGGAAGACGCACGGGAGGCGCACGATTTGTCTAAACCATGCGGCTAAACCGTGCGGAGTTGGTATGAGAGGCAATGGCTTCTGCACGTTCGATTCATGGTCTGTCTAACCATGTGGCCAAACCGTGCGTGAAGGGTGTCCAAGGCAATAGATAATGCAAGGTTAGCACACCGTTTGTCAAACCGTGCGGACTAACCATGCAGTCACTTAAAATTAGATCCTTAAATTGGCATCTAACTCATTTAGCCTCCAATTGCCTCATTAAATATCCTAAGTGGCCCTAACTTGGGATTTTTGTTCTCCTAAGGTTAAAGAGGGTTCTCCCATCATTATGGAGGCAATCCGAAGGCTTCTCTTGGTGAATCGAAGCCGGATTCTTGAGGTAAGTGATCGTTCTCCTTCATTCTTGAATGGTTTCGTAGATCTACTTAGATATACTTCTCTTGTTCTCTCGGTTTCTATGATCTACACCTGTTATGGGTAGATATAAGTGTGTGTATTCCAGATATGATGAAATTTGGTCTTGGTTGTGTTAGGAGAAGAGATCTAAGGAGGATTCTTGGAGATTTGACCCGGTGTTCTAGAGAGATCTTCGTCTGTTTCTATGTTTTGCCTTTTTGTTAAGGTTGGTGGCTTCACTCTCAGATCCTCTCTTTAGAATTGGTTGTCTTAGTTTAAAATTTGTTTCTTTAATGGTATTTATTTTGAAAATCATGGAATAAGTCTTCTTTAGTGATTATTTATGGTTTTGAGGAAATTGTGAAATCTTGGTAAATTGTTGTGCAATGTGATTTGGCTATTTGAATTTAAAATGTTGAATTTAAATTATAAATTGGCTGAAATTGTAAATGGTTTGATGAGAAATGTAATTTCAATAAAGATGAGTGTTTTATTGAAATGCTTTGTGATTGAAATGATTTTGATGGATTGGGTTTTCAATAAAAAGGGTTTTTATTGAAATGGTTTGAATTGGTTGAACACAATTGGGTTTGATAGGAAAATGTTTATCAATAAAGGGAGTTTTATTGAAGGATTGTTTTGGAATGATTATTGGGAATGTGTGGTGTGTGTTCATATTGCATTGTATGGGGATTTGTTGAAATAGGACCTTATGCTCGGTGCCTAATATTTAATGGCATGATGGTAAATATATGTACGAGGCTTGGTTGAAATATGACCTTGTGCTCGATGCCAAAGGTGTAATGGCACATGGGAAGTATTTACCTTGTGAGAAATTGGTATATTGATGAGAAACCACTCATGATTATTGAACTGTCATAACGATGCATGCATGGTTGATTTCACAGGTTTGTGAAATGGTTGGGAATGCCAAAATGAGATGATTGTGAAATGGTTTGGAAACTTGTTTGGTTATTTTTATGCAAAAATGACATGTTGGAAAATCCGGTTTAAATTTCACTTTGATACTTTTGATCATGGATGGTTTTGGAAAACTAGTTTATATTTAGTTATAAAATTCTTTGGTGAAAATGTATAATATAAACTGTTTTTATATAAATGTGGCTAACTAGACTATCCTAGTAGCGTGAGTAGGGATTTCATTGTGGAAAACCTACTGAGTTTTATACTCATCCCTACTTTGGCACATTGGTGATTTTGCAGATGTTGTATTCTGAGACACATGTAAAGGTAAATCATCTCATTACTAATGGCTCGTGGTAATATTTGGGATATGTTGTAGGGCTTGGAGCTTGTGGAAAACAGAGTCATGGTGTCTTCTGAGAGTCTCATTTTGGTCTTCCACTGTGTACCTTGATGTTTGGGTTGGTCTTCCGTTGTTGTGTACTCTTATGTGGTTTAATTTAAATGTAGTTGTTGATTGGTCTTTAATTTGTTTCATACATCATATAATGAATGCTTAATGGATGGGTTTATTTTCATAAAGGGTAAATTGTCCTACAATTGTACTTGAAACCCTTCAGAATTTATTTCTATCCTTCGGTATCTTGGGGATGTCACTTAAGGCCTAGTAATGACTCGTTTCACTCTCAAGCCAATGAGAATTGGTAGGTCATTACAGGATGATTCCATAGAATGATTAGTAAAATACTACTAATATCTAGCATTATTAAAATCTACCATATGTAATAGAATAATAAAAACCTCAAATCCTACAAGGTATATAACCTTACCATAATCATCTTCAAAAAACACTCATCAATGGATTATCAACCCCATTGATCCATTAACATCATGACTGGAAGACAAAAAGAAGCATTGTTCACCAGTTTAGTAGGAATGTAAACCATTTACTAACATGGTATGTAGCACGTTGCCACCTCCAAACATTGGGAGTCCCATGTTTCCATCATTAAATGGATCATGTGTCAAAGGACAACATCTTATCCACTATGCATCTCATTGAGATAATATGATGGGAAAAATTGTATAATAAGAATAAGTGACAGTAAGATGCTTCATAGAAATCTTGTTCGTGCTATACTTTGAATGGTAATCCATTTTATATCATGGTAAATCATAGGATAGTGATATCTCCATCCAAAAGTCCACATTAAAGATTTTCTCAATCATGTAGTTGAAAAAAATTTGTTCCATCTATAATTGGAAGCATAACGACTTTTTTGGAACCTTATATTTATTTTGTAGATGCCAAGGTCTCACCTACTAATTAGACTAATCGATTCATGAGGATGATTTATTCACTCTTTGTGTTGATAAAATTATGAATAATAAGATAAACCTGCTCATCCTAGAGAAAAATAATTGAGGGATTTAGTATTTCTCCAAAGTTTTATGAATAATGGAAGACCCCATAAGAAAAACGATGATCATGTCCTGAGTCACACCGATAGTTAATGAAAAAATGGATAAAATATGAAGAGTTCATTTTTCACCCATAAACCAACCACCATGCCCTAACTAGTAAAAAACCATATTTGAATCATAAAGAACCCCATTGCTGTAAGAAAAACTCCCATTTCATTAGGATTATATTATAAGACACGTGATAATTTAATTTTAGGATTTATGTAATAATGTTTTTTTTTTGATATTATCATGTTCATGGCTATTTTCTATCCTACATAGACAATTATTTACTCAATAAACTAGATCTAAAATGGATAGGGGGTACGAATTGATGATTACCAATATTCTTTCCCCATTCACAAGATTCTATTGCACCATGTTTAAGAATACATTGCATTAAATAAACTCTTTTTGAAAATGATAGAGTCTAGGGATGTAAAATTGGGATCACCTCTAGCGTAGGTAGCATATGTTCCCACCACGTCCCCCGAGAAAAGATTAAATTGAAAATTATATGATAAGAATAGAAAAATTAATAATATATTTATGAGTACAATGATAATAAATCCAAATCATACAATTTTTGATGAACTTTTGAAGAAAAAATATAACCCTAGCCACTTCTGCAATAACTCAAATGATGTAATCGACCCCATAGACCTCAAGAATCTATGAATTGAAAAAACTAGAGAGAAAAAAGGGATGAAGTATAGGAGGTTGAACCTAAATCAAGGAAAATTTATATATTACCCTCTCAAATTTCATTCCTTGAGATCTGAAACAATGGAAAACACCCTACAAAATGCCATCACCAAAAAACCCCATTCAGATTGATTCTCCATCATAATAATAGATAATAATTGGATATATTAATATCAATTAATTAATTTTTCCCATTTTATAATAAGATTTTAGATATGAATCTTATCCCTAAAAATTATCGTGGAACCAGTAAAGTGGTCATAAGAGTAGATGATTCCCTAGAATACTCAGACACGACTAAAACTAGACAACTAGATACACCATTAATTGGTCTGTTTGTATTGAAATATATCATAGAAGGAAGACTGAGTGACTATAATAGGAATAAGATAAATCACATTACCATTCCATATTCCACTCAAACTTGCTTAGTTTAGAAATCCATACAATGAGGAACATTTGTCTAATCTCCCCCAGTGGGTAGGAAGACCAACCCCTCCCAACCCACCAACCATAGGATCGCCTCCAACTACTATCCTGATTGTCCATAAATATTCATCAAATACTAGATCCCCTAAATAGCATATGAATGTGCATCCACACATTGGAATGTGTCAATATTTAGAAAAGAAATATTACAATGTGATCATTTAGATTTGGTACATGTAATATTTTTTATTCTAGATGCCCTAAATTGGTCAATAGATCTCATGAAACAAATAAAAGATGCTTTAATGAGTCCCCATGAGATTGAAACCCATGTGGAAACTAATGAGATGTATTAGATAGAGAATGATCCATTATAATGTCAGGAGGTTATCTTCTTCATTGACCAATATGATCACATCATTATATAAGTATACAACAAAATAGTGAATATTTCTAGAAGGATAAATAGAATTGATATCCCAGTATATATATTTTTTACAATGGATTTTTAGATAATATAGGATCTAATGTGAACACTTATTTATATAGGATGCATAAAGGATAACTAAACACCTTCATCCATTACACTATTGGGCATTGAAAAATTCGAGTTGGAGGTGTTGGTCCGAATCAAACTCATGAATCAGTCTGGAATCCACATGGTTGTCTCATATTTTTTGGTGGTTCGAAAAAACATGAACTTAATGTCACTTGAAGGAAGACCCTAGTTGATTCAATAAGTTTCAATTACATTAACACACTATCAGTGAATCAAATATTTTATTAATGTGAATCATATGGTGTTTTGTGTCCATAAGGCTTGTTTTTATTCCCATTAAAAACATTACATTTATGCAATATTATATCATTGAAAAGAAAAAACCCATAATCAATGGGGTTGATTAGGTCCCTAGACTTAATGGTCCATAAATGAACCCAACTACAACCTTCAAATATATTGGAAATGAATAAGTGTAACCTATTAAAAAGGTTATGTGCATGGGTCCAATTATGGTTGAATATTCACTAATCATAATGGTTTTATTCATGACAACTGCGTGTTGAAATGTTGGAAGCCTGGATGATTACCTTGAAAATGGGGACTTCTCGAGTCAAAACATCTTCAACATATTGTAATAACACCATGAAGTTACATTTTGAAAAACATTGGAAGAAGAAGTTGCATCATCACCCAAATACAACAATGATTCTTTTGCATCCATATTTATTTCATCTCAAGAGTTTCCTAAAAACATAGAACTATTAATAGATAAATATGAAGTAACTTCATCTTATAAATAAAAAAACGTCGACTCCTCTCATAACCATGTATAAATCATCGTATCACTCCATTCCCTACTGAAAAAAAGAATAATATCAAGAGGAGGAATTGAAAGATGATATGGATCTTAGGGACACCCCTCGAGAATTTCTGGATGGAATCTCTACAACCATTGTTGAACATAATAAAATAAACATCCGTCCATGATAAAATACAAGGCCCACCACACTTTTTGTTTCTCGATTAAATAAGGATAAGTTTTTATACACCTCATTCCTAAATAAGAATGAAGATGTAATTTTCTAGAAATACACAGTGATTACATGACTCGATAGATAGATTGAAACTCACCACATGGATCTTCCATTGGACCACTAGTGTTATAAGCATGTATACAGAAATAATAACCTGACACATGATACCAAAATAGAGGCTGAAGTGGGAAAAATCATTTTATCCAATGTAATTAAAGATGGTTAATATCCCATGATGATGGATAATATAGTCTACATAAAAAATAAGTAGGGAAAATAATATTTTTATTGATTTTATAGAACTCAACCAACACAACATGGTGGATTCTTTTCCAGTCCTAATCACAGAACTGATAATCGATACAATATATGTGCATCATGATCTCTCCTTAATTAATGGCTATTCAGGATACAATAAAATATAATTGTCCTAGGAAGATGAAGAATCCACTACCTTCGTTTCCCCTAAGGAGTATTTTTATCAGGTATTTCCCCTTAGATTGAATAATTGTGGTGGTAATTATCATTATTCCATGAATTTCATCTTGAAATCCATCTTGGGAATGTTTATTGAATTCAATGTTAATGTCCTGGTAGTTAAATGCTGAAAATGTTTAGGCAACCAGGATGATCCGGAATCCATCTTCAATAAATTTTGAAATATTACTTTTTAAATCATTCACAAGAAATTTGAATTAGTGTTACCTAAGGAATGTTTCATTGTTTCATTTTATGTCATTATGTCATAAAATTCATCCTCAAAAGGAAAAGGATATCCATGGAATTTCACCTCCTCAGAACCTCATTAAGTTGATATTACATCAATGAAATTTGGCCTATATTCTTTGATTTATTCAAAATTTTATGAATTTTTATTCCCTTCATAGATATGATGATAAAAGTGGTTTCATATCAATGGACAAATAATTTAGAGTTATCATTCAAGAGTATCAGTAGATATATTTTAATATTTTCAATGCTTATGAAATCTATCAACGGAAGATAACATATTCATTATGAGATAACATTAGAGAAATCACAAGGGGCCATCCTCATAAAATAGAATGATTTTAGTAGATAAACCATCATTTGTTACATGATTTTAACAACGACAGATTTTGAGACTCAGTATTTAGATATTTGGAAGAGATGTCTAGTGTTAATATTTAAATTCATGAAACTGAGCCCCTACCTACAACACTATGTGGTCCACTTGGCCTCTTATTGAAAACTGCCTAAATAAATCCTCATTTCACCCTTTTTTACCAGGTATCTATAATTGTAGGTGGTAATTCTATAACAGTTTAACATTCAGTTTGTGCCTTAGAAATTTTTCTATGGCCATGAGTTTTTGAACATTCAATAAAATTACACCTATGCCGAAATGTTTTTATTGGACACTTAACTACTCAACAATGTTTTTTTCTATAACCTATATTACTACAATATATGAATATTCACATCGAAATTGCATCTAGAAGCCTGCCTGGAAAATTATGGAGGACCCCAAGCTCATAAAATCATTGCTGGGGGTTGTTCTCATATCTAAAACAAATAATTTTATTCCATAATATTACATATTATATGAAGGATACACGAACAATGAAGTAGAATATTCGACTCTCATTTAATCCCAGTTCTTCCACATCATTTATATGTTAAATATTTGATGTTAAAAGGTGATTCCGAACATTTCATCATGAAGGTTTAAAATTATTATGATATATAACATTAAGATCTAATAATTTTATGAAACCATGTCTATGGAATAATGGAAGAATTCTCATCTGATCCAACATTAACACATTCCACACAATCCCACAATTCCATAGAATATGCCATATAAAATATAGACCCAAATTTCCCAATCCAGAATTGTATGATATGATCATCTTCATTTCTCACCCCTAGATTGTATCATCACTCATTTAGTCCATAATGGAATATATCAATGATATTATCATAGTCCTTGAACCATATAGAACCAACACCACCTTGATGGAACCCATTTTTGACTCCGTTCAAAATATATATCTCATATCAGACAATGTTGGTAGAGAGAAAATTTGAATTCAATTGGTTATATTTTTTATTTTGGCATGAGTTAGATAATTGTATTATATAAGAGGAGCCGAAACAAGGTCCTTCTTAAGTGAATCAGTTGAGAATAAACTATCACTTCCAGGAAGTATGTGCATAATGGGGCTTACTGTCCTCGCCAATTAGGATAAATGAAATCACATCAAAATAGATGTCACGGATACCACTATCCCACTATAATACATTATTTCACTATAAAAAAAATTCACTCCTTATATGTTCTTACAAAATATGTCATCCCACTCTTAATGTCAGTACACACAACCATTTATTCAAAGATACATTAAATGTGAGGGAAAAAGTTGGTGGACCATATACTCACTCTATAAAAAAAACTTCATGTATATTCTCATTAAAAATGACTTATTTTCGACATGACAAGAAGATATAACCCTCAAAGTGGTCGGGGAAAAAAATTATAGGTTTCATGGTTGCCAATATCATATCCAATTTTAGATTCTCTCATAAAATACTGACATAAAACAACATTATCTTATGATATACCAAAATGGAAAAGTTTCATTAAGATTATGATGTCAAGTAAATCCAATCATCCTGCTACCATGTAGTGTGTAATTAATTGCTAGAGGCCTTCAACATGTCTCTATATAATAAATTCCATATGTTGGTAAATAAGAATAAAAATTAAATACAAGAGAATCTCTAATATTCTTTTAGGTATTATCATATCATGACCTACACTACAACACATGAGACCCCATACTTCAAATTATATAGGACAGAAGTGGTCATACCCATTTAAGTTCAATTTCCCACACACCATGTTGCATCGATCTATGTCATGATTTCTACTAATGATCAGACCCAAAAAATACCAGATGAATTAGAAAGGCTCGATGAAAATTTATTTAATACCTTACCCCATATAAAGGATAGCCAATACTAGATGAAAAAATTCATTAAAAAAGGTTTTCATATGATCTTTCTATAATGGACAATTTGTTTTTTCTCAAAACATTGATAACACCCAGAATAAAACACCAAAAATTGGATTGGAATATTGGGGAACCCTATTAACTACATAAGGTCTTATCCAATAGTGTGTATTCACTATTTTAAAGGTATAGACAACTTACCATTGCTCCTTCCCAAGAATGTTTTCAAAATAACAATTAGGTGTAATGAAACAATTGTTTCATCGAAACCCTACAGTGATAAGTGACATAGTGACCACATCCTGATCACGTGAAGTTAAACTACATGGTAAATCATCCTTGTTTAATGATGTTAACTATGCAACAACTAAAAACTTTATCATGTAATGTTAAACTCTACATTTTTGTCAAATCATCTTGTATTTACACTATGTTCAATACTATTGGTAAATTTTTGAGTGGCAATAGACTTTTTGGTCCCTTACTCATTTCGAGTATGTTATGACACCAAATCATGAAAATACTTGTGGGTGAACTCATTAATTGGTTTGAACTCTATGATCATAAACTCATTGTTCAGGTTCTCACTGTATGCTATTATAGTATATGGGGGTTATCATTTCATTCAATGATTCTCTGCACATGACTTATATATATTTATGATAAAGATAAAACACCCTTGCTCTTTATTTACATTCAGGACCATGAAATGAGTCACTTTATCAGGATCTTATTGATTCTTGACTCTAATCATATTATATTAATATTGATGCATAGATATGTTTTCTGATCCATCCAGCAAGAAATAAAAATAAATCTATCATTGATTTGTATTCCTAGATATGTAAGAATAAATATATATTACCCCTTGTTTCCCACACCAGGAACATCTCCCATTAGAGTAGTATTATTGGAAGGGGATTCCCAACACGAATATTTTGATATATGTGTTTCTTTATTCATCCTGTTCAATGATATGTAGTGATTCCCATATATGTATTCTAAGGTTGAGCTGCAATATCCCCCTTTCAAATAGAAAAATATACATCATTACACCATGATGTTAAACATCATAGTGACTTTCCAAATAATTTGACATTAAAATGTGTGATACATACATAAATACATATGGCTTCATTCTAGTTGATACAAGATCCATTTCAATAATTATAAATATCATGTTCAGTCTAGAGGAAAAATTTGTTCCATCTATTCAATTATTTTCATTCTAGAATTTTTTCCACATAACCTATTTTTTCATTAGGATATTTTTCTTAGCTATCTTCAAAAGCATCCCTCTTATAGTAATGAGGACCTTGTCATGATCATATAATGTTAAATTTTGTGGTACACTATATTTTTCATAAGAATAATAATTCCATAACAAAAATTTCCTCGTTGTATGAATTGAATCTTAACAACATACTGTTCTCACCAAAGAGAAAATCCCACTCGTCATCTCCTACTTACCATTCAAGCTTCCTGAACTATGTAATTCTTTATTCATGTACATATATGAAAAATTTAGTTATTACTTAGATTTTATTTCTTGGTCTAGCCAAAAACAAAATAAAGTGATCACCTACGTTTGGAGCAAACCTATGCATGGAGATTGATTTTAATAACAATGTGTGGCTGGATTCCCTTCTTGTGGGATACATAGTGATGTTCGAGCCCCATATCCCATGCCAAGATGAAATTTACGAGAAAAATGAACCACTTCATATGGGTAAAACATATACCATATGCTCCAATTCAAAACTGAATACAACTTTTATTCCAATCATTATGAGATACATAGTGAATAAAAAATCTCAAATACTGGTTCCAAACTTGAAAAAAATTACGGTCAATATATCAATTTTTTTCTATAGATGTATCCCCAATTTCAAGAACACCTAGGTTATATATTGTTCTCCAGCCACCCCAAATTCAAAATGATTATATCTTTCATTTTATCACCTTTGTAAGGTCAATAAAACATTTCCACAAATTAGTTTTTAAATCAATAAAAACGCACTTGGGATTATGTGGTTTGATATAAGATTCACCACATGACCATGGATTATCAATATACATTAGGTTTTCCTTGGTCCTTCTATAAATACTATAAAACAAAAACAATTATTTCCTATTCACATTAGTGAACCTATTTTCTAATCTCATCACATTAAAATACATAGTGCCTCAAGAACTATCTATGTGTTGATTCTTGTTTTGATGATATACATTGTGATACCTTGGATATGTGTCCAAGTTTAAACCATTAAAAAATAATAATAAATTATCCATAACTTATGTTCTTATACAGTGTTAAATGGGAGATCTCATGTTTGGGACCATCATGTTTGGGATCCATCAATGAAAAAAAAATCTTCCCTCCTGTGTATGAGTTATTTCTATGTTGGTAATTTCAAATTCCATGTACAATATTAGTATAAATGTTTCTTACATGCCCATAAAAATCCCTTAAATACATCAAATGTTGATCCTTGGAAAATTTATGATCATAAAAACTCTGTAAGACCATCAAGAATGGAGGTATAGTGTCTTTATGAATCATTTTTTTACTATAAACAATATTCCTTGATTTCCTCTACATAATTCGACCATAAATAATTCTTCATAACTAAATCAAATCGAATCCCAATATATGATTTTCCTACCTCTCTATATGCCAATTGATTCTATTAAAAATAAAATTTATCTAGACCAGTGAATCCCTAAGATTAGTATTTACACCTCTAATATTCTTCACATCTAGGTAATGATAGAACATCCCATCCCGATAAACCTCATATTACTAATGGTTTTTATGAAATATGGTCTTATTAATAGGACCTTAATCCGAAGAACCCATTTCAACCACACTACAATACATTAAACTAGATAGTTTAATTTCAAGTCACATGACACAAAATGGCATTATATAAATGGATATGTGTGCCCCTATTCACATTATCCTTGGATATGTTGTGATTATCGAGCCTCATATCTCATTTCGAATCGTGAGATAACAATTTTTCTTATTTTTTCGTTTATGGGACATAATTAGATATGAATTTACAACCACAATAATAAAATCCTCTCTCATATTGTTATCTATGATCAAGATCTGCATATAATTTTCTAATGTGAGCCTCACCTAATGTGTGAGCTCTTATTAAAGGCAATATTCCCTTTCCATAAGGAAGATATTGATTGATGTGTAAGGATAACTTCATTGAAATAATCAGGACATGATTATTATTATCATATGATACATAGTGACATATAGACTTCATTTCTCAGACCCAACAAAATAAAAAAGGATAATAGGTAAATTTTCTATATATCAGGGTTATACTAGTGTAAGGGAACATACTCTACCTATTAACAAGAAGGTTATACTTGTAATTTCCCTTTCATGTTCATGAAATCACTATTCAAATATCATTACATGGGTCTCAAATGGTCTAAATCCATATAAACCTATCCATCCATCAGAAATAGATGGTCAATGTCCTAAGGAAACCTACATTTGACTAAGAATAATTTTCCCTAGTGGGATATGCATATGATTCTCACAAATAATTCATGTCGACTAAATGAACATTCATCCCCTGGAGGGGATTTTCATACATTAATTTCCTTCAAATGACATCGATGTTTCACATAAATCCTTTTACTTGGAAACCCCCAGACCATAGCTTATAAATTTCCCCACATCCTGTATGAATTAGATAGAAATTCAGTGATAAATTACATTAAAAGGGATGAATTTTTAATCCCTCAGTCAATATTGTGTCACCTTAAACCATATCCAATGAATTTCATAGCTATAATAAGTTAAAATTAACTATCCATATTCTTGTTGAATGAAATTAAAATACATCATCTAGTAACCCATCATTTACACAACTCAAATATGTGTAGGATTGGTTTCTCATTTAGGGTTAATCCTGATATAATTTCCTTCGTCATTTTTATACATCACGATCATTAAATAATCCATTTTTGGTTTTATTAAATAGAAATTTTCATAAATAATCATTCTATTCGATATGGAAGGTCAATTTTCTTAGTAAAGAATTGTTTTAGAATAAATAATATTCCCTAGTTGTCCTTACATAGATTACTCACCAAGAAAGATGACTTTTAGTTTAAGGAAAACTCATCCTTATGATCGGCTTTAACAATTTCAATGCACCCCAACAATAACATGTTGGAATGAATTATTTTGGTTACTCTTAATTTTCATGGCCATATCATATCTTTGATCCTAAAATAATAGAATCATGGTAATGAAAACTCTATCATTTAAGTCTAGAAACATTTGGAAAATCTCTAAAAATATTCTTTATTAGGGCCCCTCTCTTTATAATAAACAGTATAATATATTTGACCTAAAATATATTCCTCAATAGTTCCAGTTGAAATACTCTAAATTAACAAAAATGAGACAAAAAACTCACCATGATGAAAACAAAAAATTTTAACCATGAGTATTGTTTGATAACCATATCACTGGACCTATGATTCATGTGGTTTAGGAAAAAAATAGAGATATTTTAGATAAGAAAAGGATGTTAGGTTGAAAAACGAAAAAGGGACACCAATGAAAAATTCATATTTCACCCATTAGGCCGACACCATAACTGCATTAGGAAAAAATTAGTATTATAATGTAAATGATATGATGTTTTTAGGTATATATAGATAACTCAACCAATAGTTAGAACTATTCTCTTTGAGTCGCCTGACCAAGAAAAAAATTAGAGATTTATCTAAATATTCATTTAAATTTTGTTCACATTCTACATAAGATTTACCCCAACCTCAACTTTATCAGAACCCATCAGGATGGGAGAATTAGTTGGGTCTTGAAAATTTTATATAAGATATTTGATTTGTAATGGGATCGATAAAAGGTCAAAATTAATGCCTGAATAATATTTTGAAATAAATTAAAAGGGAAGAGCCAGTGAAACCAGAATTATCTTCTACACTTCACAATTCATGGTTTTCTACCGTGTCAAGAAGAATCCATGAGTAACATTATTCATGGAGGGAAGTGGTGTGACCAACTAAGACAACCAAATAATTTTCATTCACGATACTGAGCTGTTGTTTTTCACTACTAAGATTGAATATCCCTCCCAAATAAAAAGTTCATGGAATGATATGGAATATATAGAACCTTTGAATTAAAAAATTAATTTCTTTGTTTGAGGAGTTGATTTTCAACCTCTCAAATGATTTCCCAAATAACTTGGTTATTCACAGGCAGAGGCATCTTCTTGAGATCCTACAAAAAGGGTTTATGGCCAAGAAAAGATGATCGAATAATATGATACCTTTTCCCACCATTATTCTACAAATACACCCATTGGGAGACCTACAATGATAGTCAAATAATTTTATGGATGATTATTTGAGTATATCTAAAGTAATTGATGAGGCAACATGAAAACTAGAGACATTCAATGATTTACCAGTTTGTAATACGCTCTTCATTGCAGTAAAGAGTAAATAATAAATCATATGGTGGTCTATGAACTCAATTACCCTTCAAAGATAGCATCCTAGAAGATTCATAACATAAGGATAATTTTTGAATAGGCTTTTACATAGAAATTCAATATGCTTGTGGAACCCTACACCACATAACAAATAATTATATGAGAGGAACACAACCTTTTTTTAGAAATATGATATTTAGAGGGAACTTAGTACCACATAGTAATACTATACAGGTATGGAACCCTTTTCTTTATAGTTATATTCTAAATAGTGGTATCCCCACCCCCACATAATGACCCACTATATGAAATGGTGAATTCTAGGGATCCTCACTCTTTGGCTCATATCATTCAATTTCGTGTTATTAGACCCCATGTCTACCCCTCCATGAACTTTTTTAACAAAATCATGAAATGGTCAATTAAAAAACACCATTACATTTGTGATAAAGTAATTAGGTCCACCAAGGTTTCCTCTCATATTTTTATACCCATGGTAAGGAATTTTTCATGGGTATGGTCCTCAATAAGGTAGACCCTCAGAATATCTTCAGGTTTGCATTCCAATTATAAATCAGGTTATGAACATAAGGTGCTCACATGAAACTACATGTTCTATGGATTATGGTTAACATATGGCCACTAAATACCATGAGGACCATTTTTCAAGATTCCTCTCCCACATAGAACCAACGAATGTGAACTCCACCTCAGCTAATCCCATTGCATTTATTTTGTGAGGTGTGAATTTCTCTCATCCTTAAATCAGCCTAGAATATAGTTGGATGAATCAATAAGAAGATAATATCTTATCTATGGAATTTAAAAAATGAAATGGAACACAGAAATCTCTTTCATAATAACATTGGAATCCAACAACACCCATTAGAAGATAGAGTAGAGTCGGGTGATCATCAGGTCTACTACTTCCTCTTGTTTCTGACATCGTGATACCCTCATGTGGGATGAAAGTGAATTAGTGATCATGACATCCAAAGATCATTAAAATGGTCTTATTCTATATGTATTCCCCAATCACATGAATGGGTATCTTGCATGTATAAGACCCAATAATCATCACCCTAGAAGAGACTCCCATATGGTAAAAACCATAATCATATCCATTGAAACATGTCATCTCCATAAATATAAGCCCCATATTTTTTCAAATGGGAAACTATCATGTGAAATCACCAGTATAAAAGACTATGAAGACTTTTATTCCAAAATTACTAGGACAACTAGGAATCCTCCCTATGGTCTAATCCCCAAACATAAATCCACATGAATTTTCTATAGGCTACATCCCCAGTATTTTCATATCCACATAGGAGACCACCTACCTTCTGGTCCTCGTAGAATGCCTCAACATATTTCCTACAACAAACATGTTCAGTAACCTTCCACCTATATTTCATTTATATATAATAATGCAAAACATGGTTTAGTCTTCATCGTAAGACCTCAAACGATGATGTTTCCTATTGTGTGGCATCAATCAATGGGGGTTCTGATTCCTCTCCTGATGGTACGCAGGAATCCCATATCATGGGTTTGATATGAATAAAAAAACCATATATGGCCCCCCTAGAAGACTCAAATCATCAGATAACCCACTACATATCATTAAACAAATATTACCCCAATAAAAATCCAGGGAATCCTTGATCTTTCCCAGAAATAGAAACATCAACATAGAACCTCAGATACTTACAGATTTCACCATCAATAAAAAGTCATGATTATATATAAATGATTTTGAATCCATTAAAACTAATTATAAATCATTACCTAAGGGTATTAATCAATACGTAAATATAATAATGAACCACGGACTACTCAACATATCTTAAATATATCATAGATTAATAAAACATGCAACAATCCCCACCGTCAAATGGTGTGATGGATCTCCCTTCCCATCATCTAAAACAATGAGAGTTATTTAGAGTCATTGTCCATGTTACCCGAAAAGTCCATCAATTTGAAAGTATGTCCATGAATCAGGGATATCAAAACTATTAAGAGTCTATTGCCTCAAAAAAATCTAGTAGGAGGATGTTTAGAAATAGTGTAGGTGAAGTGAATTATTGTAAAAAACTCAACCACATATAATCAACAGTTGGGAGAACTCATTTTCCATTGGAATAAATGTTTTCCATTCCTACACAGATCATCAAAACACTACTTTGGGTCACTATTTTTTACTATATGAATTAGTCAAGTTGGTCAAATTATTATTTATCCCTATTATGGGTATTTTTATAGAAAGAGACATGCTAATAAAAATTTTAGCGTTGAAATGGAATGTTGCATCTACATTAGGAAATTAATATGAAATGAGATATAGTTAAAATTAACATCTTCAAATAGATCACATTATTACCACATAGAGGTATTTGGGTGTTTTAAAATACCATTTTATAAATAAATCAAAATGAATTAGCAACATCGAAGTTGATGATAGGTCATTGATTATGAAACCTGAGTATATCAGACATAAATATTACATAATTTGAAATTCATATTCAACACATAGATAAATAATACATTACTAGATATTATTAAGGACTAGTATGTTGATAATCTAGAAAATAAAAATATAATTTCTTTAATTGTATTCAAAATGTTCATGATTTTTTACCTATTATAGACTTGTTTTTAATCATATATTACAAAAAATAGTTCTTTATTACACCTAGAAAATTGATGAACAATAAATGTTGATATTAGATTAATCCTAATGGTAAACCATGGACATATAACTTAATGTTAATAAGTGATTATTAAGGTATAAAAAATAATCCTAACATAAAAAATTTAGACTAAATCAATTAAATCCCATAAATATTAAATAATTGGATTATAAATTTTCCTTAAAAATTAAAATATTCATATGAATATATATCCATATATTATTAATCATTCTCCATAAGTGGTTATCATAAAAAATTGAATGTAGATAATGAATAATCCTATTACAATGATTACATCTATATATATTTACATATTAAGTTATTATGTTTAGGTCATTAAATATGGTGGTTAAATAAAATTATGAACATGAAACTATAATCATGAATAATGTATGGAATATGAAATTGATTTCACTCATGATGCAGTAATATCATCATTTATTCATATTTTCCCAATGCATTAGAGAGATAAAATAGACCTATTCAATTCATAACTATTATTCATTAATATATATTCCACATGATCATAAAAATCATTGACGATTTAATCCTATCATAACCACTGGAAAAGAAAATGTGTTTCATCAATTTATGTTATTATAATAATAAAACATAAATAGTATTAATATGAATGGTATAATGGGATAATATCCTAAAAAATTAATATATATCATCTAAGGATTTTATTATAGTTAAAAAATCAGTATTGAATATCAGTAGAATATTTTTTGAGGAAATTTTAATTTCTATATGGATATATATTTTAGGAAATATAAAAATTAAGATAATATTAATGAAATATTTTCATTGATTTCAACCATGGAAATAATTACTATGTCCATAAAATCATTTAGTGGTCATGGAAGGGGTAAATTTTGTCATGTTGAAATATTTAACAAAGAGATTTTGTTTTCACATTCATTAAAAATTACTAATTTTTGAAAAGGTTAAAATATTAAATTTAGTTATTTTAACACAATTATCTATATGTATAAATATGAAAATAATAATTCATTTTATAATATTGAATAAATTCATTAAATAATATTTTATAAAATAATTACATCAACGTAACATATTCGAGGCCAAAAGTAAAATAGTGGACTTTTCATAAAAATAATTACCTAATTGTCTTATGTTAATAATGTTTTACAATAAAAGTAAAACATCAAATCCATTGAATATTTTTTTTATATAAATCATTATCGGGATTATTGTAAAACATCCAAATAATTTAACTCAATGTTAATTTAGTTTTGAGAATATAGAAAAGAAATTATATTTTAACAAAAATCTGTTACTAGTTTGGTATCATTTGAATAATATCCCTGCTGAAAAAAATCATTGCAAGTAAAATTTTAAATAACCTAAATATAAAAATATCAATTATATACCTCATAAAACCCTCTTTATTCATACTTTATGAAGTAAATATTTTCTGATAATGAAAATTTTCACATAGAAAAAAGTGATACAATATTATCATAGATCTAATATTTTATTTTATTGTACACATTAATAAATACCTTTATAATTAATATAAATTTATTATGTATAAATTTAATTATAATATATAAAAAATTTGTAACCAAATTTTTTACATAAAACATCTTCTCTCTATTTCATTAATAATAACTCATTTTTTTATGTGTAACTACTATGTTTTTTCTTTGTGTTTTTGTTTAGTAGTTATGGTATTATCACATAGATCATAGTTCATTCCTATTTAGAAACATATTCATCGTATACAAATAATATTTACTGAATTTATATTATTTATAAACTATTTATAAAAATAAGTGATTAATAATGACGTACATCACATCATGAAGATGGTATTCTGTATAAACACGAGAGTGACATTTTCATGGCTAGATGGATAAAATGAAAGAAATATAAATAATAAATAATTATTATTGAATAATTATTATATAATAAATAATATATAAATTTAATTAGTCTATGATTATGAACATATCTACATTTCAGACACTAAAACAAAATAACATTTCTTTATAGAGGATTTAGTCCATACCAACAAACATGCAACAATGTCATTTCCCTATATATGGATAGTTAATAATATTAAAAAGTATTATAATATATGTATAATATTTATATATTAAATATCATATATAATCATTAAATACATTTTAATGACCTTCCATGTGTGATAGTAATATAAAATGAATCATATTAATGTGTGGAGGCAGTAGTCCACACTTACGAATGAAAGACACATTCATGTCCAATTAATAGAACTGAGGAATAAATTTTTTGTTCAATAATAATTATAACATCTTAAAATATTAATGAAACATGGTTTAATATGTTATGATGTCCAAAAATTATTATTTTTAAATAGATAATAAATAAGAATTGAATGATTGGGGTGAGAAAATTACCTCTTCATTGAGAGACCACATATAAATTACAACTTAAATCATCATAGGATTGAGATATGAGAATAATAAATGTTATAGGAATTTATTAATGAATCAATTATGGGATTTAGTATGGATTTTCAAGCTCTGTGGCTAAATAATTATTATGAAGTGATGATAATTGGTTCTTTTTTAAATGTTAGTTTAGTGGTACTCTACAAAATATTCAATACATTATATTATAATACGGTATTATTAATTATCTTATAGAAAATATATACCCACACATAATATATAGGATGTTATTGGGTCAAAATATACATTACCATACAAAATATTGGGAAAATTGTGGGACATTATTTTTTTATCAATGCCAATCTCCCCTTTATAACACACTTAAATATAATTTTGAAAGCATAAACATTATCTACAAATACTCAATTATATACTAAAAAATAAATGTGGACTTCCAAAATATAGATATCCTTAATCATAATTTATAATTCATTTTAATAAACTCATGATTTATAGTTGTATGAAATTACATTTTATATATGTGCACAGAACTCATGAATACTATTCCATTGAAATTATATGAATTAAGTGTAAAAATAATTTCATTTTATTTCCAAATAACAAGAGAATTTCAATAGATATTTGTAGTTTGATAATAGATGAAATATGTTTCTCACATTTTTTTATGATTCAAAAATATAATGGGTCCTTCCTAACATTCCACCAATCCTGTGATACATGAGTAGTTTTAAATATGGATATAATATAATATATGTTGATTGATGAAATAAATTCCAATAAAAATTATAAATCTAGTTTTAAATTATATTATTCTTACTCTTATATCACTTCTTTTTTCAATAACCATTCATAAAAAATTATAATGGAATGATTTATAGATATTTAATGCCTTAAACCAAAATTTTATCCATAGTTGACACATACCATGATAATAAATATTTTATATAGTTCCACTTCAAACTGAAAGAAGGGATTCAAATTCTATATTTTATCTTCTAAATTATAAATATTGAATCCATTTTTAAATATTCAATTTACATAATTATACAAAATAATATTTGGTATAATTATAAAAAATAGAATGTAATGCAATTTTTTTAATTTTTTTATGCCAAAAAATGAACATGTAAAAAATAAAGTATAATGATTTCAATAAAATTAATAAATTTATTTATGGTTTAAGGATTATAATATTAATTTATGATAAATGTTAAAATATAATGACAATTTTAAATTTAATTATTTTTTTATGTTAATTGATTTTTTTAAATCATGAGTTATTTATATTATTTATATAAGGATAAATAATTTTTAAAATAAATTAAAAAAATTCTCCATATGACTATATGGAATTTATAATTTCAAAAACCGATTTCATATATAAAAATTAAACATTTATATATATTAGAAATTAATTTAATGTTATATAATAATATAGTAATTAAAAAAAAAATTTCAAAAACAATTTATGAATAAAATGACATCATTAGTAATTTAGTAAGTATTTATTATGAATAAATTCATTTTAAATAAATAAAAAATATATATATTCTAAATAATATGGGAACTAAAAATAAAATAACCAATTTAACCACTATGTTATAATATGTGTATTTAATATAAAATATTTTTATAGTATATAATAATTCACATAATGACTGGTTTTGCATGTTATGAAAGAGAGCAAGATAATTTTCCATTATGTTACATCCTTCCCAATTATTTATATTTCATCCATTAATTTTTTTTATTATTAAATAGTGAAATATATGAATATTTATGTATTGAATACTAATAACAAAGAATGGAATAATAAATGATTCTATTGATAATTGAATGTGATAAACTAAAATGTACTATAAAACAACCCATAATTAAGTTCCCAGTAAAATATAAAATAATAAGTATTTGAAATTATAGAAATATATGAGAATTATTATTTTTTAAATTTTATTGGAGGGTTATATAAAGCATGATCATCATTATTTTTATTATCATAACACAAATAGTAAGTGAGTACTGAAAATGACCATCAAATCAACATAAGTTACTGTAATGTGACAAACCATTTTTTAGGGTTTTTCTCCTTCATTGATGTGATCTTTTTTCCATGTAATATAGAAAATATAAATACATGATTTCTTCAAATTTATAATAATAATTTCAAAAATATGATGTATTTTGAGTATTTTTTCACATCAATATTATAAAAATCATGAATATTGATTCTACCAATAGTAGTAAAATAGATAATTAATATGTTTTTAAATATTATAAATTTTATGAACTTATTTCCCTTGTAACTACACTATTAAAAAAATCAATTTTTTTTACATGGTAAAATAACTAATATTAGTGTAATATAATATGAATTATTTCTCAAAAATAATTCTATAATAATATCCAATTATATACTTAATTCATTCCATACATTGAAAAATTCCAAAACCCACAATGAATTCTTAATAAGTACTCAAAAAATGATTCAAAAAATGATTCATAAAAAATCATAAAAAAAACTTCACTTTTAACCTCGAACATCATAATGTTTTTAATAATGATATATATCACACCTATGAATACCATGATCATATATTCTCATAAAAATTTGAAAATTATCTCAAAATTACCCAAATAACCATATAAACAATATGAAACATTAATGCCCAAAAAAATAACTATACATAACCTATCCAATATATTATGTGATTACAGGAAATGTATTAAGCATCATCATAAATAATATTTTAAAAAATTAACTAATCACTTTCAATGTCACCAATACTATAAAATTTTATTTATCAAATTCAATTAGCTATTTACCACTACTAATGATTACTATCACAATATCTGTCACATATTGGGGGCTTATCTATCCCCTAATAATTTATTTCTACAAAAAATCTCATTTCCAATAGATTAGTTTTATAAGATGTAGGTATCATTCAACATAATATTGAAAATGAATTATGAAAAAAATCTTTAGAACAATATTTAGATGATTTCTTATTTTTTAAAAATTGAATATCATGGATAAAACACATCTACAACATATTTATAAAATCGTAATACATAAAGACTTCTATAATTAAGCTCAGTTCACTAACCACAAAATTAGATTTACCATAATATTTAATAATACATTAATCCTATAAATGAAATATTATTATCCTATTATGATTGATGAAGATCATTTTAGTAATATTGAAAATATTATCATAAGTATCATGATTTAAATAATCCATTAATTCCATATGATACACTCAGTCTCTTTATGAGAAATAGTAAAACAATTTATTATATAACCTTTTTCGATCTGATTCTCGAGAATTTTGACAAGGATAATGATTTTCATAATTATTATTTTTTCAAATTACAGAAATTCTTCTTAATATGATACCATATGAGAGACATTATTTCCATCCATTATGTTAATTATATGTTTTAGTTTTTCATAATAATTTACCACTTTATACAATATTTATCCACATATATAACATTTTGATGTTCTTTCATGAATTCCCACGAGATATTCATTCCACATAAAAACATTGATGAAGTTGATTCTTATTTCTTATGCAATCTTAATAACTTGATCATTCATAAAACAATTATTTACCATATTTGGTTTGTTAGTAAATTTAATATCCCGACCATTTCATGAGTTATCTCATTTTCTTTTTCTTGGTACTTTTTGTTACATAACTACCTTTGATGGTAGTATTGGATTGGTATGAATTTGGATGATGTATAAGGAAATATATTTAAGAAAAATAGACTGGGACAGCACACAGTTTGTAAATACAATACAGCTATCTAAAGGAAATCGTGGATATTTAGTCTTTTAGGGAGTAGCATAATAATTGATAAATCACTGTTTTCAAGGTATTGTGAGGTTGACATGTGATGTGAACCCTTGAATAATTGGCAAACACACAGTTAGCGCACCATTTCTCTAATCGTGTGACTAAACCATGCAAGGTATAACATTGTGATCCTAAAATTGTAGATCTCACTATTTTTCAAATTTAAATACCCATTTCACCTTCTATACAACCTAAATGTGGGATTTTACTTTCCTAATGGTAAATGATGGTTCTAACATTGAAACTGATAGATTCCAAGGCATTAAGAACAATGTTCATAGAGGTCAAAACCAAGACTTAAATATCATATCTACTTTGGGTAATTGAATTTCATCCCTATGCATCTATTATTCATTATTCTATCATTCAATAATCTTTTCATTGAATATTTCCTATATTTAGTTGAATCTAAAACTATTTTTAGAAATAAATTTCTATTATTGATGATCTTGATCTAGATTTATGTAATATTGAAATATTTCATCCTGATGTTTTTGGGGATATAGATTCAGAACTCATATCAACATAATGGTACTTCTTAGATTTCTAGTATTTTCCTTTGGAAAACATTCATCAATGAATATAAGTTGGTGGTAAAAATCAAATTCATATAGTCATGGATTTGACACATATACAAAAAATTGAATAATTGATCACATAATTTAACAATTTATTTTCATAAATTATTTTAATTAGATTCACCATTTTATTTATCTAATCATTATTGAAATAGTTATTTAATCAAGGAATTAATCATGAGAATATGGTCCTTCCATATTAGATAAATAATTTGGGAAAATGTTTTATATGTGATAGGGGTTGTAATTTAGTTCTGTAGTTGGTAAATTAATTAGGAGATATCAAAGTGGTAAAGTTGACATAATTAACAGTGAAATAATTATGTGATTTGAGATTTGGATCAAGATAATTAACTGTGGGATTAATAATGAGGATATGAGATTTAGAATGAGATAATTAATTAATGAAAATTAATTTTTTATATGATTTGTGATAATGGTTAATTAATTAATGATTTCTATAATGGGATAGAGGAATTTAGTTACTTTTTGTCTTAACTAGTGGATTCGATATGTTTAATATAATATTTATTAATTAAGTTAATTGATGTGGATAACTAATTAATGAATTAATTATGTGTTTATGAATGATAACATCGTTATTCTAAATTGATAAGTAGAAAATGGTTACATGTTCGTCATATGTATGAGCATGAGAATGGTAACTGAGTCATTCGAATGTGATGCATACATGGTAACATGGTCATTATACTTATGAGTGATGATAATGGGTACATGGTTATTCTATTGAGGGGTTATCATGGTAACATTTTCATCATACATACATTATTGGTATATTTGTAATTTCGGAAATGATTCATATAAATGATAAATTAAAGAATTTAAATAATGGTATTATGAGTTTATAGACTAACATAAGTATATTAAAACTCTAATATGAGTTGAAACAGTTATTGAGATATCCTAGCACCATAAATAATTCGAGATTTGGCATGAATAATGTATTAAGATATGATATTATATATAGAACACATTTTTCACCCGTAAGAGATGATTTTTGTATTGAGGTACGAGTATCTATGGGAAACCTTGATTTAATGAAGATACATATGAAAAAATGAAAATGTGATAATCCACTTATCATTTCACTATATATATTTCCTTATAGAACTGCATGCAATATTTTTTAATGGACTTGTTCTCGAAGCCATTAGTGGTATCTTATTGAGATATACTCACACCCTATTTGGGATCCCTTATTGGTACATGAAAATAATATATTGTTAAAGGACTATATAAAGATAAAGTCCCTTGGATAGGAGGCTAATTGGTTACCAAGATTGGATGAGGGAACCAAGAATGGTTTGGGTCCCATTTGGGCAGTCGTAGTGTATTTAAATTTATGTTGTATTATAGAACCATAACACTTATTTTGGCATAGCATGTTTCCCATTTTAGTTGATTATTGTATTTCTAATTTGTTTATGATGTGACATGAGTGTTGTTATGATTATATAGGCACCCACTATTGTTTTTTTAAACCATTGGTGTTTTACTCTAATAAATAAGATTATATTATATCAATTATTACATACTAGAAATATTCTTATAGTCATTATGTAAAGACCATGATATTTCATGGAATTTTTTTTCTTAATTTATTTGCAATTTTACCAGTACGCAGTTTCATGGAGATCAACGACGCGACGCCGTGTACCGCAATGCCAACGATCCACTTCTCCACGACGTTGTGTACCACGATGCCCACGATCCTCTTCCGTGAAGCCGTCTTCTGTGACATCTTTTCCTGCAAAAATCCTCGTTTGAAGACCTCTTTGCGGTAGTGGGTTTTGGTTTAATTTAATTTACGTAGTTTATATCCTCAACATGTTTTTTAATTGTTGGAAGTAGTTTGAACCACTAACGCGGTGGATGCGTACCAACGAACAAGTACGAACCCAAAGATTCTATATTCTTGATAAGCGGAACGTTGGGTGATGATGAAACAGGACCGTTGAGTGATTGGAGGTAGTCTCAGTAAAGTACGGGTCCCGAGACGACCCCGTGCGCAGACAGGAGAAAGAATGGACCACCGGAGCGGCTCTAGTGGCCCGCAGACTTCACCGGCGGCGCTGGCGGCGCAGGTCGGCGGCGGCGTCCTGGCACACCGCCAGAAGAAACTGCTGCGACTGAAGCCATGGAAGTAGGAGAACGGGATCCCACGGCCGCTCAGGATATGGAGGAGGACGCGACACCCGCTGCGTTCGTGGACCGTGAAGGAAAAGAGGGGGGGGGGGACTCCGTCCCCCCCATGCCCAGGCCGGGATGCGCGGACCGGACCAGGCCGCGCCCACCGAGCTAGGATGCGCCCTAATGGGCCGGACCTGGACCTGGGTTGCGTTGACCCAGTTCCGGCCGACCCAGGGGGGGTTGGGCCGGGTCGGACCGGGCCCAGACCCCGCACTTTCATACAACTTGGGTATTTTTCCCATAACATGGGATACGAACCTCCGATAGACACATCGTCAATTTCATAGTGATCCTTAGATCGAGATGGTCGTTTTGTTATATTGCACTCAAGGTTTTGGAGAACTTTGGGTATTTCCGGGTTGGTTCGAACATGAAACCAATCGGGCCCTCAGAACGGAAACACTTATAACTTGAGCTCCATACGTCCGATTGACGTGCCGTCGACTTTGTTGGATTCCTCTTAGTGAGATGGACCTTTTTGATTAATACTCTCGAGTTTTCGATGTAGTTGTAGTACAGTCGGGTTGGTTTTGACTTAAAACCCATCTGGGCCCCTGGGACGAAAAAATCGATAACTCTCTGATCGGGCGTCCGATTGACGCGACATCTGTCGTGTTTAGTTCCTATCGACGAGATGGAACATTGGGATACATAAACTTCCGAATACGATTCAGTTGATGTATCGACCCCTTGGCTTGTGGAGCAGACCCTCCCGAAAACGAGCATGATGTGTGCGGGAACCCTAGAGCTGGCTGCGACGACGATGACAACCATATTGGAATCCTCTGTGGATTCAACGGTGAAGACATTCGTAGTGGAATCCTACGTGGGTTCGACGATGATGACAACTGTATTAGAATCCTTCGTGGGTTAGACGGTGAAGAATTTAGTTCTGGAATCCTCTGTGGGTTCGACGATGATGACAACCGAATTGGAATCCTCCGTGGGTTCGACGACGATGAAGATTGCACTGAAATCCTCTGTGGGTTCTGCAGCGATGAAGACCGTAATGAAATCCTTTTTGGGTTCGATGGTGATGAAGACTACATTGAAATCCTCTATGGGTTCGGTAGCAATGAAGACCGTCCTGAAATCCTCTGTGGGTTCAACGGCGATGAAAACTGCACTGAAATCCTCCGTGGGTTCGGCAGCGATGAAGACCGTACTGAAATACTCCGTGGGTTCGACAATGATGAATACCGTACTAAAATCCTCCATGTGTTCGACGACGATGAATACCGTTCTTGTATCCTATGTGGGTCTGGCAGTACTACTGTTCGTGTATCTTATATGGGTCCGGTAGTGTTTGACTATGTTCTCGTATCCTACGTGGGTCTGGTAGAGTAGCTGGTTTTTGTATCCTACATGGGTCCTAACGTAGATGAATCAGTGGCTACATCTGATCATCTCTATCATCTTACGAAGAAGTATACCTGTGTGAGCTGAGTCTTGACTTTCAATCATTATCTTTGATATGATTGACTTGCTTTCCTATGTGGATTGTGTTGTGCTTACCTATGTGGATTGGGTTATACTATCCTGTGTGCATGTGATCGAACTTGGGCCCGGATGTTGGAGCAGAACTGGAATTGATGACTTAGGTATATGTATGGGAATATACCTAAGTAGTGTTGGATGTTACTTCGTGATTGTATCTTTCCTTTGTGGATTCTCCTTTGTGGATTCTGGGATACCTTTGGGGGTCTTAGGGTCCCTACTGAGTAGCGTATACTCACCCCTGAACAGGCTATGTCTGCACTACGTTGTGTTGGATGCAGACGATAGACATCGCTGATCGTGGTTGAGGCTTGTGGAGAAGGTCGGTACCTGGATGTAGACCACTGGTCGGGATGTACACGGAGCGGGAGGCTGGACCTGAGGAGATGAGGAGGCTATCTTTACCCACCCTTCAGGTGGGACTTCCAGTGGACAGCTCGACATTGCTGCTTTACTTTCAGTTGCGGTACTTTCTGTCCAGTTGTACTTTACTTTTAGTTTGGGTTTGTATTCTGGTCCATTTACTTTCAACACTTACTATTGTACCCATTTTACTTAGTGTTTACTTCTTCTGTCTTACTCTGTGGTGTTTTTTTACATTATAAGGAAATGTCTTTCCCTTTTTATCGAGATTTATGGCTTTGGTGCTAGTCTCCATCCCCTGGCCTATGGAAGGCGGTCTTGGGGTAGTCACGACACGGGTCCTGAGGATGGATTGTGACAAATTGGTATCAAAGGTGTTCAGTTCTACTGCAGAACACAGGACTCTGATCATTATTCTATGTGAAGAAATTGTGTTAAGGGTATTGAGTGTGGTTATCAGTCCAGGGAGTCCAGTGTTGGTGCGGCGACCGACGTATCCACACACCAGGACCCTGAATTCTGATTTCCGACTCAATGCACGAAAACATTGATTGCATGTGTGTTTCAAAAGTTTCCTTTGTGATTACTTTGTGTAAGCTCACCAGGTATACTGTTTTGACCATGGAGCGCCTGTTTCTTCTTAGTATGGCCCCACGACGGCATCCATAAAGGGTTCCGAGCTTTGTGTGAGACGACAGCCCACCGAGCAACGAGGCCTCGGTGCATGGCCCTTTTTCAGCAGAGGCACCTGCGGTACCTCTAACCACCGAGCCACCGATGCTACCAACCCCATCCACTGAGAGTGCACATTGCTTTAGTGCACTACACGAGTTTCAGTGTCAGAGACCGCCCAGGTTTTGATGGAAGACAGACCCTCAGGCATCCGAGTATTGGTTGGAGGCGGTTGTGCGAGTTTTCAGGTTAGTGGGGACACCAGCTGACCTCATGGTGATCCTTGCAGCGAGCCTCCTGCACGCGGCATGAGGCATATGCTGGATCTTGATGCTCTAGGTGCACGACGAGGCATCACTCCTTTGGACGGACATTGAGAGCCTCTTCCACTCAGAGTTAGTCCCAGCCACAATCCGTGTGGTGCGCATTCCAGAGTTACTACAGTTGCGACAGGGCAACATGACCGTGGCCCAGTACTTAGTGAGGTTTACTGATCTCTCGTGCTTCTCCACAGATATGGTATGAGACCCGTTCTTCCAGGCCCAGACCTTCTACCAGGGACTGAGGCATGAGATCAGGGCTTCAATGATCTCCCTCAGCATGACGACGCAGGCAGGGGTGTTGGAGAGAGCACTTCTAGTGGAGAGTTTTCTCGCCGAGAAGTCACCAGTGGCGGGACCCTCCGCAGGATGACCCGCAGCGGAGTCTTCTGCAGCTGGCAGTTGACAGGTGACAAAGAGGTCCAAGCGGGCCATTACATCAGATGGGAAATCTCAAGATGAAGATTAGGTTGTGCAGGGCACACGAAGGAGAGCCTTCTACATGAGGAGCAGGCAATGCTACATATGCGGTGGGCAGGGTCACATGGATCGAGACTGCCCGAGTCGTCCTTCTGATGAGAAGAATGCGGTAGAGGGACCTCCCAGGCAGAGGTTCGACCATGGTGGTCCGCAGGGAGAAGGCGGGCGAGGTAGAGGAGCTGGCCGAGCAGTGGGTGGTGGACGAATCTTTGATGCCTAACAACCTCCACCACTAGGGAGACCACCCCTACCACAGGGAATTAGTGGACAAGGGAGAGCTCTTCTTTAGGCAGATGAGGCCTACGATCATGGAACTCCGGAAGAATATGGACAGGAGCGGGACTAGCTCCAGACATGGAGACTTTTGTTCATGTTGCTTATAGCTTTGTTGATGTTTGATTTTAGATGCATTGTGTCTTTGTATGTTGAGCTGTAGTAATAAACGACACCTTTCCATGTGGAATTTAGTTTCCTTTCCTCTCTTGTGTGGTTATTAAGAGTTTCCAGTTTAAACTATTGACTTGACCCTCACTTTTGAGATTCCTACTGGAGGAAACCCAGTGACCACACAATGATGCCGACAGTGTGACTCAACCCTTGGAGGCGAGAGTAACAGTTGGATCTCTTGGTAGTAGTGTCGAGGCCTTACGATGTCATCCTTGGTATGGATTAGTATCATCCATGTCAAGATTGACTGTATTAGGCGAAAAACGTGGTTCATCCTGGGGATGAGAACAGATTTCTATTATTATCAGAGATGAAATCTTAGCAGCTCTTGTAGGACCAGAGATAGACCAGGTCATCCAAAAGCGGATGAGGACAGCTCAGAGCTGACAAAATTCTTATGCTGACAGGAGGCGGAGACCACTGGAGTTCGAGGATGGTGACCACGTTTTCCTATGGGTCTCACCTCGACGGGGATTGTGGAGTTTTATCCACAGCGGAATGTTATCTCCGCACATCATCAGACACTTCTAGGCCCTCAACAGGGTAGACGAGGTGGTTTACCGCTTGACCCATCCACCTTAGTTGCATCAGGTGCATGACGTTTTCCATGTATCTCAGCTGAGGAGATTCATGCACGCCCCGATGTATATCATTGGCGATGGGGTGAATTTTGCGGAGGTCCCGGTGGAGATCAAGGATTGATAAAATAAGGTCCTACGTGGGTGGTCGATTCCTCCAGTGTGCATCAGATGACAACAGAGGAACCTCCTGGAGAGCACTTGGAAGTGAGAGGCTCAGATGCATGCTCATTACCCTTTTTTGTTTCCCTAGTCTGTGTTATAGATTTATGGGGACGTAAAGCCCTGAGGTGGGAGTAATTTAAATCCCCAGAAATTTCAAGGAATTTCTTTTCATAATTTCTTTGGAATTTTACGAGTACTCAGTTTTTGACGGCACCTGATTCCAAGGCCCAGTGTGCCTGAAATCAGTTTCTGATGTTTAGCTCGGGTACGTTTAGTGAACGAACAAGCAGTTTTTCCTAACTTTTGAACTGGTGCTTGGAATCGAAATATGAAATCACCACTAAAACCACATCCCCAGTAATTTCTTAGGAACACCTTTTCTAGAGCTGCGTTTACTTAGGTGAGGTTATTAAATAATTGGGTTAACTAAAGAATAAAATAAAATATTGTGCTACAAATTTTATTTTTATACTAAGTAGTTTAAACCTACTTATGAAAGTTTACGTGGGACCAACTGAATCCTAACCCCTCTTGATAGGATATTAGTGAGGTGATCCCCACACGAGCCCCGCCTATTCAATTTCCTCAAACCTCCCATTAAGTTGGAAAACCCCCATTAATTTTTGTGTAACACACCTGCACCGCCTTTTAAAATGCCAAGTCAACTCTCGTGTTTAATTGGATTATTAAACGCCTCTTTTATTGGTCAATGCATGTTAATTAAATCGTGATTTAATTTTGAATTTCAAAAATGGATGGCATGAGTAATAAAATAAGGGAAAGCCTTATTTTATTATTGTTGATGTGTTTTGCGAGAAGATTTGGGGAGAAATTACTCTAGTCTTGAAGAATGTACTTCCTTGTTGAAGAACGCGAAGAACGACAAAGAACACCGGCCTCTAACGAAAGATGGTGAAGAACGCACGTTCCTCAGAGATTGAAGATGCGACACCATGTACCGCGACACCGATGATTCTCTTATTCACGATTCCATGTACCGTAATGCCCACGATCCTCTTCTGCGATGCCGTCTACCACGACGTCTTTTCCCACGACGATCCTCGTTCGACAAATTCTTCGAGGTATGGGGTTTTGGTTTAATTTAATTTATGTGTTTTATATCCTCGACATGTGTTTTAATTATTGGAAGCCATTTGAACCACTAACACAGTGGGTGTGGACCAACGAACAAGTCCGAACACACAGATTCTCTGTTCTTGTTGCGCGGAATGTTGGGTGACAATGGAACAGGACTGTTGAGCGATTGGAGGCCTTTGTAGCATATTATGGGTCCCGAGATGACCCCAGGCATAGAAGGGAGCAATAACAGACCACCGGAGCAGCTCCGTTGGCCCGTGGACTTCACCGATGACAGTGTCCCGGCACGCTGCCAGGAGGAACCACAGTGGCTAAAGCCGCAGCTGCAGGCGATCAGGATCCCGCAGCTCCACGAGATCTGGAGGAGGACGCGACACCCTCCGCGTCCGTGTAGTGCGAAGGAAGGGGGGGGGGGGGGCGTCCCCCCTATGCTCGGCCACTGGTAGAGCCAGCGTGCCACTCGGCCGGGCCATGCCCTAATGGGATGGACCCAGACCCGGGTCGGGTCGACCCTGTTTGGGCCGACCCAAGGGGTTGGGCCGGGTCGGACCGGGCCCAGACCCCCCACTTTCGGACCACTTTCGGTCTTTTCCCATAACATGGGCTATGGAACTCAGATCGATGCACTGTCAGTTGCATTTAGATCCTTGGAACTAGATGGTTGTTTCGGTATATTATAGTCAAGGGTTCGAAGAACTTTGGGTCTGGCCGGGTTGGTTCGAACACGAAACCAACCGGGCCCTCGGAGCGGAAACACTTATAACTTGAGCTACGAATGTATGATTGACGTGCTGTTGACTTTGTTGGAATCCTCTTAGTGAGAAAGACCTTTTGGATTAGTCTGCTCAAGGTTTGGATGCAGTTGAAGTATGGTCGGGTTGGATTTGACATAAAAACCTACCGGTCCCCTAGGATGAAAAAGCCGATAACTCTCAGACCGGGCGTCTGATTGTCGCGTCGTCTGTCGGGTTGAGTTCCTATCAACGAGAAGGAACTTTAAGATACATCAACTACGGACTACCGGTCAGTTGATGTATCGACCCCTTGGCTCATGGAGTTGACCCTCCCAGAAACAAGCATGTTGTGTGTGGGAACCCTAGAGCTGGATGTGATGACGATGAAAACCATATTGGAATCCTCCATGGGTTCAACGATGAATACTTTCATACTGGAATACTCCGTGGGTTCGACGATGATGAAAAACTTATTGGAATCCTCCATGGGGTAGATGGTGAAGACTTTCATTCTGGAATCCTCCGTGGGTTCGACGACGATGACATCCATATTGGAATCCTCCATGGGTTCGACGGAGTTGAAGACTGCACTGAAATCCTCCGTGGGTTCGGAAACGATGAAGACCGTACTGAAATATTCTATGGGTTCGACGACGATGGGGAATGCGCTGAAATCCTCCATGGGCTCGGCAGCGATGAAGAACATACTGAAATCATCCGTGGGTTCGACGGTGATGAAGACTACACTGAAATCTTCCATGGGTTCAACAGTGATGAAGACTGTACTGAAATCCTCTGTGGGTTCGATAGGGATTAAGACCGTACTAAAATCCTCCGTGGGTTCGACGACAATGACTACTGTTCTTGTATCCTACATGTGTCTGGCAGTACTACTGTTCGTGTATCCTATGTGGGTCCAACAGTGTTTGGCTCTGTTCTCTTATTCTACGTGGGTTTGGCAGAGTTGCTGGTTTTTTTATCCTATGTGGGTCCCAGCTTAGATGAATCAGTGGCTACATATTATCATCTCTATCAACTTACGAAGAAGTATACATGTTTGAGATGAGTCTTGACTTTCAATCATTATATTCGATATGATTGACTTAATTTCCTATGTGGATTGTGCTGTGCTTTCCTGTGTGTATTGGGTTGTACTATCCTGTGTGGACGTCATCGAACTTGGGCCCGGATGTTGGAGCCGAACTGGAATTGATGACTTAGGTATATGTATGGGAATATACCTATGTAGTGTTGGATGTTACTTCCTGATTGTATCTTTCCATTGTGGATTATGATTTTTGGATTCTAGAAGACCTTCTGGTGTCTCGGGATCCCTACTGAGTAGCGTATACTCACCCCTACACGGGCTATGCCTGCAATACGTTGTGTTGGATGTAGACGACGGACAAAGCTGATCGTGGTTGAGGCTTGTGGACCAGGTTAGTACCTGGAGGTGGACCACTGGCCGGGATGTACACGGAGCGAACGGCTGGACCCGAGGAGCTGAGGAGGCTATCTATACCCACCCTTCAGGTGGGACATCCAGTGGAAATATCGACATTGCTGCTTTACTTTCAGTTGCTATACTTTCTTTCCAGTTGTACTTTACTTTCAGTTTGGGTTTGTATTCTGACCCATTTACATTCCGCACTTTCTATTGTACCCAGTTTTACTTAGTGTTTACTTCTTCTTGCTTACTATATGGTGTTTTATTACTTTATAAGGAAATCCCTTCCCCTTTTTATCTGGATTTACATCTTTGGTGCTAGTCGCCAGCCCCTGGCCTATGGAAGGCGGGATTGGGGTAGTCACGGAATGTGCCCCGAGGATGGTTCATGACACAGTATCCTCTATCATATGAGGAGGCACACTGAAGGTGATGTGGAGAGCTAGCTTGAGTCACTACCATTTGGCACTGGGGTCAGGACGTTACAGTATAATCACATAGTTTTAGGTAGTTTTTCATAAATAAGATTTGTGGTTAGGGATAATTATTGGATATTTATATTTATAGTTTTTTCAAGTTAATTTACAATTTTTTAAATAATAATTGTATACATAATAAAAATTGATAACATGGTTCCCATCCATCAAATTACAATGAATAAAACCAAAAAATTCATTATGTGAGAACTAATAATTCCAGTGAGTATTCATTTAATAAAATAACAGTCATAGGATGTCTATATAATGTCATATTGTTTTCAGTTTTGACAATGTATGTTTAACATAGGTGGCACATAATCATAATATTTTTAATTCCATCATATTGGGTTATAATGAATTTGGATTCACCAAAAAATTTCACCCATTAATGTCTATCTTGATTTGATGTTTTTGTCATACTCATCATGAATGAGTAATGATTGATTCAATACCCAATCCACCCCTTCGATTTTCTTTACCATATTTGTATATGTTCCCTCAATAACATATACATTCTACTATCTTAATAGGGTCTTATCTTCTATAAAGCAAAAAACATATTTTATTTACCAAAGGAATAAGATATATTTCTATATATAGACATATCCCAATAGGTCTAAATAATGATATATAATAATAATGTCCACTAATAATTATCCATGTTCTAAAAATGACTGAGGTGACCTGATAAAAACAATCATATCTTTTACATACTATTAGAGGAATATTCAACATATATAATAATAATACACTCTTGGGGACCCCCATAGGATTAGTATATTATTGGTAATAATAAATAATCAATATATATCATTAATTATATTTATCAAACAATATAAATTTATTTTATCATATAAATATTGTAAAATATACCCTACATAAAACAATTCATCATGACATAGGTGAAACTGAAACAAAAGAATTGGAGAGGTCATAAACTCAGTACATAAGACATTGGATATATCATTGAATGATAATAATTAAGTATATGAGAATCATAACATGATAATGACATAAAAAATTCATACCAAATCAATTAGATATCATTAATTATGTATTAAGGAAGAATGATTTATGAAAAAATAATAAAATTATTAGAGTTTGGAACCATAAATATTCAATCATGACCACGAGATAATATCATAGATATTTTAATGAATCAAAAGTATAATATTCTAACAATTTTAACATGTATAATCTAACGCATCATTACTCATTATGATATGAACATGAAATACCTTACACATATAATATTATGGACATGATACTAGATCCAAAAATAATGTTTTAAACATGAAATTAGGTTCATGCATAACATAATTATTTTATGAGTTATATATATATATATAAAATTAACTTGAGGTTTATAAAAAAAACAACCCTCACATAATCAAATCCATTCATTTATATTCCAAAATACTAGGAGAAAATTTGTATATTAATAATAAAAGAACCTAATGGAACTGTAAATTTATTATATCAAAGTTTCAACATCAAATTCATAGACCATGATTTTAAATAATAATGATGGTATCATTGCATGATATCCCTATTAATGAATATGTAACACTAAATTATGTTACTGAAGATGAAAATTTTATTTATTATATCTTAAATATTTATCTTGTGGAATATGACATTTCTACATTGAGATCACATATTTAAAATATTAATATTTATAGAATATTAAAAAAGAGTTTTAATTATAGTTAACCATGTAAACTTATAATTTTTTATTAAAAACATTGAGTGGTCATTACGAGGTGAAATTCAGATCTTGTGAAAACAATTAGTATAATAAATATCTCCATGCCTTCAGTAAATAATACATTTTTTTAGAAAATAATAAAAATAATATATTTAAAAGTTATTTAAAAATATATCAAAAATATATTAAATGTACATTAGTGAATAAAAAATCCATTCAAGATATAAATTTATAGAAAACAAAAACTTGGGAGAAAAAGTCTCCAGAGAAAATTGAACTAAAATTTGACATCTCATAAGAACTATTTCTAAATTGCTTTATGTTTCAGGAAAATAAGTATAAATAATAAATAAAAAATATTATAAGTAACTAAAGGAGAATGAAATACATTGGTTTTAATGTATATGATCAATATAATATCATTCAATTAAAATTTATCATATCCAATTACAAAAAGAACTAATATTTTTACATAAATCCCTTGCTAGTTTTGTAACATTTGAATCATAACCACCATGAACGAAATAACTACAAATGTATATTTAAATACAATAAATATAAATAGATTATATATAAATCCTATAAATTATGTATTATATGGGCAACATGACCTTAATTACTAGTGAATATTTAATTTTTTAGAAAGAAACAAAAGATAGATAAGACACCCACACCCCAAGTCCTATATTTATTTATATATATTTTAATGTTATAGTCCATATACTCTAATCGAGGTTCAATAATATCAATAATATTAATCATCTGGTAGGAATCATAATTAATTATTATATATATATATATATATATTTTATAACCATTCATATAAATTTGATTTCAAAATTTAATTACATTGTTCTTTTGAGATGATTGTCTACACGTATGCATGAGTTATGTTTACACTTTTTGATGGATGAAAATAAAGATATGTAAATTGTAATTCACCATTATATAATTATTATGATATAATAAATATATGATATATTCATTATATAAATCATTATTACTATACATGTAATGAGGGAATGAAAACAAATATCTTCTCTTTGTAGGGGTTGGGTTCCACAGATACCCATGATTGGCATTTTAGCTTCCAAATGAATGTGATGGGTTGAAGGTAGATTATATATATTAAATACCGAATAATATAAATTTTGTCACCATAACATATATACCGAATTTATGTCATAATTATCAACCATTTATAAAGGTTATAAGAAATGTATCCTATCTCTATGTGGATGTGGTAATCCACACATACACACGTGTCATATTATTTTTTCTTATTCCCTGGAAAAATGGATTAAAATAGATGTACAATAATCAAATTAAAAATTAATAATATATATGATACACTTTAATTTATTTTAGGATGCATATTATCGATTTATTGGAAGATTATTCAAAAATAAATTTTGATCGTGTCGGGTGAGTCTACTTTTTCTTATATTAATGTCCTCCTTTGGCTTAGCACATAATCATTAATAGGATTGTTTAAAGAGAAAAAATGATCTTTTATGATGAGGTGAGGAATTATGGAGGGAATTTTTTTTAAGTATACATTCAATCATGGTTTCATATGTGTTTTATATTATAGAGGAAAAATGGGTCCCATTTAAAATTTATTATAGAGGCACTATTATAATTATTAAACGATTGAAATTAATAATACATCTAACACACAACATTTTCCATGAATAATGTAATTCATTTTGTATATGTATTATTATTAAATTATTCTGAATTTGTATATATTTACTAATTATGATTTAATAATTATGATTAATATTATGTATATGTTGGAACTATGATCAATGTAAAAGGATTAAAAATACCAAATCAAAACAAGCATTTTAAACGAATAAGTTTATAACTGAAACCTAATTTTAACATGTTATTATTAATAAATGGGTAATGAATGTTCATATGTAAATAACATATTTTATGATATAAATTATAATTGTTTTTAATACATTAATAATAATTCTTTATTTATTATATATTTGATTTTACCAAGTACAATTGAAATTAGATACTAGGTAAGGGTTTCTAGTATAAATTATATATATATATATGATAAACATGAAATATTAACAAAATATTTTTCTATAGTGTTCACACTTATATTTTTTATTTACATAATAAATTTATATATCTTGATTATATTTGAAGCATCATTTTATTATATTAATTTCAATATATTTTTGATCACAATGATAAAAAAACTAGGAGTTCATTTCAAGATCTTAACATTATTCGAGGTTTTTTATTTTAATGTCTCATATTATGAATTTATTTTTTATTTATATGTTAATAAAATTATATATTCTTATACTATGGTTATTAATTTACATTAAATTTAATATATCTATTTTTTATAAATGGAACCGAATAAAATTTATAAAAAAAAATTCATGAAAGACTACCTATATTTATCTCTTAAATGAAATTGATTTGTCATTAATATCGAATTATTCAGAAATTATTTTCCAAAAAAATTAATTCTGATAAATTGATATATAAAATAAATATTTCCCCATGTAAATAATTTATAAAAAAGTTAAAAATGACTCTTATGTCATGACTCGTCCCTCGGGGCCCGTGTCGTAACCACCCCAAGCCCGCCTTCCATAGGCCAGGGGATGGAGACTAGCACCAAAGGTGTAAATCCCTATTATTGGGAAGGAATTGCCTTTGTTAAACGTAAACACACACAACCAGAGTACAAGAAGAAGCAATCACTATGTAAAAACTGTATAAAAAAATATGTACATGAAAGTAAAAGGGCGCCGAATATACAAGCCCAACATTAAAGTATAAGGAAAAGATAAAAATAGGTACAACTAAAATACAAGCAGATGAAAGGTGTCTAGCAGCTCCTAGATCTTCCACCATGGATCCTACCTGAAGGGTATGTACATATAGCCTCCTCAGTGCTCCACATCCATCTGTCTCCTATGGTTACCGTCTCGTCATGAGGACCACCTCTGGGTACCCTCTAGTCCTCGCACACTCCACCTCAATTAGCACTGTCTGTCGTCTGCATCCAACACAACAAGGTGTAGGTATATCTTGTTCAGGGGTGAGTATAATGATAATCAGTAGGGAACCCAAGACCCTCAACCTCTCACAAAAATTCAACAAGGATAAACCACAAAGTATGAAATCAACAAATTACCATTACTTAGGTATATTCCCATACATATACCGAAGTTATCAAGTAACCCGTCTCAATAATGAGGAAAACACAGAGGTCATTGACTCAGCTCAAAATAGGATTTTTATTATCGAAACCAAGGTAGCTGGAGAAATTCTCCTCTCTCATGTATAGTAGGCCTATCACGACACTGAAGAGCTTCTCACTAACCTTAGATTGCTGAGGTACTCCTCCTGTCGAGTATCGCGGGTCTGCTGCCAACTACCAGGCGCTCTGTCTGCTCTGGGTCAACCGTGAAATACCAGGACCTCCCTATAATAGCCTATAGAGGTACTCCGCCTGTCGAGTACCGCAGGTCTGCTGCCAACTACCAGGCGCTCCATCCTCCATGGGTCTGCCGCCAAATACTAGGCGCTCCCCACTGGGATTTTGGAATCACTCCGAGTCGAATCAGTGAAGTAGTCATCAGGTCTATCAGCTATTGGGTCTCTACACTCTACCTTATCAATTTCAGGAGGATCCTCTCCACGTGCTACTTGTCGATACATCAAGTGTCACAAAGCCTCATGTGGATGTATCTCAAAGGTCTGCCATGTCATAGGGGTCTTAACGCAATAGACGATTCATCAATCAGACGCCCAGTCTGTGAGTTATTTTCCTTTTAGTCCCAGGGGCCCGGTTGGTTTCATGAACGAACTAACCTGGCCATATCCCAAATTTACCTCGAACTCCCATGGGGTATTCTCAAATGGACAGCTTTGTTATAAGATTATCGGCGTCGTAGATGGTTCACCAATGGACATCTGGTGCTATTGGTATGGCGAAAGCAAGAAAAGGGGCAATAATGGGCCTGGGTCCGATCCGACCTAGTCGGACTAACGTGGCCCAACCTAGTCTGGGCCGACCCAGTCTAGGTCATCCCGGTCTGACTCGCTGGGTCTGACCCGGCCCAATGGGCGGGTCATCCTGCTATGTTTTAACCCGGTCCACTGTGCCTGACCTAGAGGACTGCAGGGGCGGTTTGGCCCGGTAGTCTACATGTAGGCAGCTCGGTGACTCGACAAGGATGTCTGGGCCTATTAGGCCAACGACAACAAGGGGGCTGTCATGGGTCCTCTCGGGAGGCTAGTGGCGTGGTGTCCAGCGAGCAAGTCACGTGGGGTGTAGGCAAGACAACTGGGCACCGAGGAGGCTGCGGGTGCACCGGGCAGGGTGCGTCATGCCATGGAGCTGTCCATGGGGGTGTCGTAAAGGATGACAGGGTGCTGGGCAGTGCGCGAGGGTGCTAGGCAGTGCGGGGGCTGACAGGAATGGTGCCGGACGTGCACGGGGAAGCGCTGGGTAGCACAATAGGGTGTTGGGGGGGCACCATGTAGGGCGACATGGCACCGTAGGGTGCAGTTCGGCTGCCTGTAGGGCCTGGAGGAGTGGGCAGCATGCTAGCGAGGCGCAGCGGGTCAGTGGCAGGGCCGCGGAGTAGCACATGGGTAGAGGGTCGTGCCCCGCGTGGACGGCGATATGGTTCGCTAAGCCCACGGGGTAGCACAACCTTTGTTCTCCGTTGCCTCTTTTCCATGTCGTCATCATCAATCGAGAACAAAAAAAGGGGAAGGGTTGCCTGTGTTCGTGCGGTCCGAACCCCCCCCCCCCCCCACATTAAGTTGATATCAAATGGAATAACTTACTCCATAAAGAGAACGTCAGAGAACATAAATAAAAATGACACAAATCCCCCTACCTCGATTGTCGCTCGTTCACGATGTCGCGGCAAGAGGAAGTCGTTCCATTGACGTCGGGTAGAAGATGAAGAAGTTGCGGAGGAAGGATTCAGGGAAGACGAGTCAAGATAATGTCTTCGGAGTTCTTTGTGGGCGGCGGTGCTTCCTCTACATGCTCTGGTTGAGGAGGGAGAAGATGGTTCTCGTCATTCTTCGGTGGTGATGGGCATTCTTCGCATCCTTCTTTGAGAGGATTAAGTCCTCTCAATTCTCCCAAAAGCTATTCCTATCCTTAATTCTCCAAACAAGGATTATACCATCCCCACACCACAATAATACATCAGATATTATAATTTTGGCATAATTAATTCAATTAATTCCAAAATATTCCAAATTAATTAACTTACATTACATAATTAAATTGGAGGAGTTGTCTCATTAAATGAAGGGGGAATGTGAAGAGTTTCTCTAATTTAATTGGGGGTTTAGAGGAGGTCTAAATCTCGTGTTGGCCCCAACTAATAATCCTCCAAAGGCAGGTTATGTGTGGGTGGGACCCACAACATTAACATCCTTCCAAGGGAGTTTAGGTGCGAGTGGTCCTCACCACAATAACATATCATTTGAGGTTATGGTGTTGTGGCCCTCACCACTAACCTCCCCTTGGATGTTTTAACCACCAAAAATAAAATAAAGTTAAAACTTTAAAATTATTCATTTTAATTAAAAAACCCCAAAACAATATTCTATTCTCGATAAAACAAAACCACAGTGAAGGTTTCAATAAGAAATAATTGATGTTGCGATCTCAATGGTGCCCTCATATTTCACTTCCGCGCACTGTTTCAAAAGTTATAAATCACCGCTCGCACATTTACTGAATGTACCTGAAAAAATGTTTGAAAAATTATTATCACTCACCCTCGACTCGTGCAAGTGAGGTTAGGATTTACGGAGGTAAAACATGCCCCAATGAACCCAATAGTTCACTCGGATTTTTAATCTGAGTTACCATTTAGAATTTATGAATTTTACCATTAAATAATTGTCACTTAATTATTTTATTTACGGCCAAAAACTAACTTTTTCTGGTTGCCCGCGCTAGACAATGTTACTATCTTTTTAAAGAAAGAATTCACTCATGAGTTCAGTGCTGGTCTCTGATTTTTAATCTGAGTTACCATTTTTGAGTTATATGAATTTGAAAAATAAAATAATTTATTTAAATAATTTAGTTACGATTATGCCAGTTTTTGGGTTTCCTCACAAGAGGCTCGCGCTGAATAATATTAAGTTATTCTAAGGGTAAACATTCCCTACTAAGACAAATGGGCCCCTCATATTTCTGATCTGAGATACCTTTTAAGAGTTATTCCACATTTTCTGGAAAAATTCTTACACGTGTTAACTAAAGCTTAACAAAAAATTTAGAAAATGATTCCGGACACACTGGGCCTCAGAATCATGTGTCGTCAGAAACTGCGGAGTCGTAAATATAGAGACCCAAGAATTGACGTACATGGAAATTACATTAATTTTTTTGTAATAATTAATACATAACAAAAATAGACACATAATGACCGTAATAGTTTAGTGTCTTTGGAAACTCAGAATATAAGTTTCTAATTTTGGTGAATGATCTTCAACATCTCTCACAAAGATCATCCCTATTTGTTTTCATAGCTAAAACCTTTCTTTAAATCCTAGGGAAAGGAAAAAAATATAAAGGGTATGATCAAATTCTCATTAAGGTTAAGCATGGAGAAAATAAAATAAATCATATACCTTTGAACTTAAAAAAACATGAACATAATGTTCAAACATCAAAATCATGAGCATTGACATAAAACCTATAAGTACGTAAGGAATAGATCATAAAAAAACATTAATAATAATAAAATATCATTGGAATAAAACATATAATTGTGGAAACCATTAATCACATGATATTATTTCCATAGTAGCCACGACATTGCTGCCAAGACCATCTTAATGGACAAAGTCCCTTTCTGAATTGAGTTCACTCCTCATTTCAGTCTAGTATCACTGAACCAGATTAACCTGCTGTTCCAGCCATGCCTATCTCATGAGATATAAATCATTAACCAATGAATTTTTGTTAGATATAGGTCCCACCCATCTAATAATGAAATCATTCTTACTTGTTCCATAAAATAAACATAAATCCTTCATCACAACCCAAAGAATAAAATGGGTTTTTATAAACATCATCCCATCATAACATAATCCATACAAAAAGATGGATATTCTTTCATCATAAGAAAATTAAAACCATGTATATCATAGAGAAATTATACTTGAAACATACACATATCAAAAAATGACATCTTATATGGAAAATGGTTTTGATAAAACACTTGAAATGAATTCTTGAGAAAAATATCCCTTCTTCTTCAAAATCAATTTCTTTTCACAAAATGCCATGAAATTTTAAAAGAAAACGATTTTGTTGAAAATATTAAATAAATCTTGTATAGTAAGCTTCATGAATATATGGCGTTATGAAATCGTAAAAATACATTCATGTTGTACGAGTAAAAAAACATTCCCCTCGTACTTTTACCAAAAGGTAAAAAAGTACCTCGTATGGTAAACAAAAGAAAGATTCCTTCCATAACACAATGTAAATGTCAAATAGGGGTAAAAATGCCATTAAAAATACATGTAATAATATTAAACACTTTATAAAAACCATTTTTATGGACATGGATGAAAAATATAACCCTAGTAAATACTTACGAATAACAATCTCAGATATGAACGAAATTGGAATAGTTATACCTTACCTTTTGTATGATATGATTCGTATGTATCCGAACATCCTTTATAATGATTTAAATAATGTAATTGAATTTTCACAGAATCATATTCATTGTTATTATATAATATATGGTTCAATTATGACTTTATATTACCCGTTCTTTTGTAAATTCCATGTTAATGCAGCATTTTCGGTAAAATCATTTCATTTATCGTACGTGTTTGAACTTGTTGTTCTTGATATTATTATTACATATATCATGATTTAAAAACTCCAAAAATCTAAAAAATGACGCATTTATCATATATATTCAGTATATATATATATAATAGATAGATAAATGAAATGAAATACACTGTTCATGGAGACGGTAGGTCGTACGTACGCATGAACGTTGTTTTCCTTTCATTATTGACTTGAATGGAAGTAAGTAAATAACATATACATAAATCCAGTATAATTATTATGTTATATATACCATTATTATTTATTATATAAACTTTATAATCATTCTTTAATGGTTAACATGGAGATTGAATCTCATCACTTCATGGTGACAGTAATCTGTATGTACGCACGAGTGATGATATCACATCCCATAATTATTGAATGGAATTGGAGTGGATGATATAATATCTAATAATAGGTATTATTTTATAATATCCATATATAGTTATTATTTATACAATTGTACCCATCCAAGTAATGTGGTGGTGGAAAAATAGATTACACCATAGCCTGGAGACGACATTCCGTATGTACGCATGTCCGGTGATTTCTTTTTCCGTAGGATGGATAAAAGGTGAAATGGGGGTTTTTAATATTTATAATAACTTATCAGTTTATTAGTGATACTTATCTTACTAATTAATGATGAAAAAAATAAAGAGTAAGAATTTGAAGAAGAAAGAAACTTGAAAGAATCGGTAGAACAGATTACCTCTTCTTCGACACACCCCTTTTAAGCTTCGTCTTAAGGGATTAGAGTTGGACTTTTGAGAAGACCAAAATCTCAATAATGTTTCTAGTGAAGTTTAGAAGATAAATGGGAAGGGTTTGGCAGAGCATGAAGGCTCAATGTTGTGTAAAGGGGAGAGGGAGGCGGTTCCCTTTTATAAGGGAGGAGAGGGACACCTTTGAAAAAACTTAAAATATTATTTTATAATAAAGTCATATTCGGTTTATAATAGCACCAAATTGATTTATTTCAAAGATAAAGTAGGGATGGTTCTAAATCCTATCAACCAATAGGTTTTAGACATGTTTAGGTTATATTTTAGCCTTATCATTTAGATTTAACTCTATGTTAAATAATTTATCTTTTACCGTGTCTTCTTGTTCTCTTACACTATATGGTTAATAAACTTATTATAAAAAGAAAAAAGAACCCCAAGTGGTTAATTATTAATATATATATATATAACCTTATCTAAGTAATTTGTCCGAACCTTAGATTTTTATGAATATAATAAAAATTAATAATATAATATTTGTTTTTAAAAAATATTTTATATCAAATTTGACACTATTTGGTAATTGATTTTTGTGAAAATCATAAAATCATGATTAGTTCGAAAAAAATTAGTTAAATAAATATAAACATGTCATATACACCTATAAAATTAGTGTAATTTATAAAAAGTCTCAAATTACATTTATTTGGGTATTTATACCATCAATTATGTTAATATTTCATTAATAATGTAATTACATCATCATCATTGTGTCATAGATAAATTAATTTATATAATGTATAAAAATTATAAATAAAATACCATTATGTATCAAATACTTTTATATTTCTAAAGAATATTTATAGTCGAATTTATCTTATCTATAACCCTATATTAAAAAAAATTTACTTATTAAACAATGATTTTAACTCTTTTAACTTTTCTTTATCTAAAATAATAATAAGTGTCCTAATCTAATCCAAGTGGAAATAAAGGGTAATATTTTATTCCTAAAGTTTTTTTTGGTCAAATTACACTTATAAAATAGAATTAAGACATGATTTAGGGTATTAATAATATCATTTTTACCCTTAATTACCCTATTTAATTTTAACAGTGGTAAATAAAAGTAAAAAGTTATTATTCAGAAAAAATTATTTTCATCTTATGGAACCACATATTACTTATTGATAACAACCATGTATTTTTTATTTTTGAAATTCAACTCATATATGCAGTAAAACTATTTTTTATGTTCAATTGCAAATGCTCCTTGGAGGTGGGTAAATGACGGTGAAAAGTTAAATAATTTTTTTTTATATTAAAAATAATTATAAAATGACTCCAATGAATTACATTGAACTTATATAAGTATTATGTCTCTATTTTGAACTAACATAAATTTAAATAAAATAAAATATTATTTAAAAAAAATTCTCTTTTAACCAATAACTCAGTGTTTTCACTATTCATCAAAAAGTGAATGTTTTCAGAAAAATACCAAAATTTTACCCTAGACTAATCTTGATATTCCGAATCCAAAAATGAAGTCCATATTGAACGATAAAATTTATAAAATTTCAAAAAGATGATATTACTATTCATAACGGCTAGTTTATATAATATTTTAATAACATATCGTTGTTTAGTGAAACTCAGTATGGCGTACAACACACGCTATCGTTGAGGGTTGTGATTACGTGTAAAGCAAGAAAAGTCAGGGTTTCCTGTAATGCACGATTAATTTGTTGTTTTGTATAATATAATCCCACCACATTTTATTTATACATTGAATATATTGATTTATATACACTCAATGTTGCGTAGAATAACTTCTACCGAACGAACTTGAAATTTTGTGTAACGTGATCCAAAAATAGGGTTGTGTAAACTACAAGCTAATACAGTGTTGCATAGAGCGCAAGATAATCTTTCTATATCATACAACACAAGACATCATTTAAATTAAAAAGATTACTTCTCATAAAATCTCAGGTTGTTACATTCTACCCCCCTTAAAATGAATTTATCCCTCAAAATTCTTCAGGGTTATAAATCGTTTACTACATGAAAGTTTTTTTAATAGAAACCCACATTGTAAAATGGAATAATAAAACTAAATTTTAAAAACTAAGGTATGAAACGTAATAGTTACCAAAATTAACTAATCATTGGGTTTCCATATAGGGGAACATAGGGGAAAATATGTATATGGAAGAGAAATCTAACCATCAAGTTCTAATGGGGAGTGGTAAAGAACATGGCTATAAAAAATCCAATAATGACAATTCCATAAATTTGTTATGATCTAAGGCACCATCTGATTCATTATATATGAGGGAAATAGGACAACATTTTTGGTTTTCAAGATCATTTACCTAATGTTGATGAACTTTTACATGAGGAGAAATACTTACTTGATTTCAGTGTAATATCATTGTTGGTCATTACATGAACAATTTCAACTTCATGTTTATTTAAATAAATGAAGTTGAATTTGTCATTCATGAACTGTTAGCAGATCATGTGATAGAATGATAAGTCATCCCATCTGTTTCTATCAGAAAAATGTTAGCATAAGTTATTAAAAAAACATAAGTCCATTTATGGTGAGATAAATAGTATATGATTCCAACAATGGACTTATACTTCATCTATCATACTGATTAATAAAATAAAAATAGTTTCTACTAACCAGGGACTTCATGTAGGCCAATAGTAGGCGATATAGGCCTGTCTCACTTCGGATGTGGGTTCGATTTGCACATCATTGTCCAATGCGATGGGTTTTCACTCGTCCTATGAGTTGTCCTTTTTCTAAAACTATACCATTATAACATTCCAGAAATAATATTGAATAAAATCTCTATAATTAAATAATATTATCTGATGTCCAACATAATCCATTCCAATCTTTAGGATTGTCCAAAATACATCAGTCCAATCTCCTAGTATAAAGATAAATATTACTTGAAAGGTCACCTAACAAGCACGTGAATACCATCATTTATCCCCCATATATCATAAGCTATATCTTGACGGTCACATTCCAATCCTGTTAATACCATAGTCATGTATTCTTTTGACACATGAATTACCATATAACCTTAGTGAAAACATGAATTATTTCAAAAGTTAACTCATTCCACATACCAAAATCCCAAAATTTCTATATACTCAGACCATGATATCACATTATCTTTATATTAGTCATAAGATCATGAATAATATTAAACATTTCATTTTCTCCATATCACATAATATGCTTTAAAAAATCAATTTTCATGGTTACCGGTACCATAAATTTATTGAAAATCACAATAGACCAATACATAAATATTCCAATATTCAACTATAAAACATTATTTTTGAATCCCATTACATATACTCATAATCATTCCACCACATCGTTTTCATATTCAACATCTCCAATAGTGATCACATGTGACTTTCTGTTGTCCTTTTCCTTAAGTGGTTGTGGATGTTGATCATCATTAACCCTTAGATTAAGGAATTGATAAACATAATGCCCCATTTCCTTGCACTTGAAGCACTGAAGTGTTGGTGGAGAGTTCTCGGTATTCTTTACATCATTAGCTACATTTTTCCGATTACTTCGACACTCAACTGCTCGATGAACTTCTTCTCCACACTTAAAGAATTTTCTATTACCTTTTAGGCAATCTCCACCATTCTTCTTCCCACACATTGAGCATAAAGTAACATTCATCTTCTTTTCACCACTATTCTGAGATTTTTTCTTCAAATCCATCATTTGTTTCTTTTCAAAACCATTATATGGATATATAACACCATCTTCTAGTTCTACCTTGATAGCACAATGCACCATTTCTTCATAGCTACTGAAGACTCTTATAGCTAATCCCTTCGAAGACTTGGATTTAAGCAACTGAAGAATTGATCATCATTACTTTTAGGTTGAATGATAAATCTAGATGCATACATTGCAAGACCTGTAAAATTCACCTCATATATACCAGAAGATTCATCATCCTTTTGCATAAGCTCAAGGAACTCCTTTTCCATCTTTGTTCAAAGAATATGAGGGAATTACTAATTGAAAAATAAGTTCTTGAACTCGTCCCATTCCATTGATTCAATTTCATCTTGGGGCCTTGTATTCTTAACTAGAGTCCACCACTGGTCTTCTTCACCTTCTAAATGGTAAAAATCCAGAATGACTTTTTCATGTTCTGAACAGCGAAGTATGAAAAATATATTTTCAATGGTACTAATCCATTATTTAGAAAAAAATCGATTAGAAGACCCACTGAAAGAAGGTGGGCGTTGCCTCATGAAGGACTCAATAGAACATTGTTCCCTTCTTTGCACATTTGGAAGTCCAGAATGAGTCATAGCTTGTGTAAGTATATAAAAAATATTTTTCACTATATCTCCCATAACATTGTTTTGTTCAGGAGGACAGTCATTGCATTGACCATTATATTGATCAACACGGTTCCTTCAGATTCTAGCCATCGTCTAAAACCCCAACATAATAGCGTGAGAGGAAAAAACCATAATCAAGGGGGTGTAACATCAATATCTAACATCTTATGTTTTATTCTAAGATTGTTGCCACAATTATAGTTCTATAACCTATACATATACTTAACCTTAGGGACATCCCTAGACATACCATATAAATATCTCTGGGTATCTCACTATAGTTTTCGCATCCTAGTATCCAATGTTTAACTAAACCTTCATTTGATACCAACTGTAGAGAACCAAGACATGACATACATGGACATTACATTAATTTTTGTGGAATACATAATACATAATAGAACCAGAAACAAAAGGACCGTAATAGTTTATTGTCTTTGGAAACTCGTAATATAATATTCTGATCGTGGTGAAAGATCTTCAACATCTCCCATTACGATCTTCCCCCTTTTTTATTACCTAAAACCTTTATTTAAATCCTGGGGAAAATAAAACATATAAATGGTGAGCTCAAATGCTTAGTAAGGTTAATCATGGAGAAAATAAAACAAATCATATACATTTGAAATTAAAATTACATGAACATAATATTTAAACATAAAAATCTTGAGAAATGACATAAAACCTGGAAGTACGTAAGGAATAGATCATAAAGTAACATTAATCATGATAAAATAGCATGGGAATAAAACTTATAATTGTGGAAACCATTAATCACATGATATTATTTCCATAGTAGCCAATTAATTGCTGCCAAGACCATCTTAGTGGACAAAGTCCCTTTCTGAATCGAGTTCACTCCTCGTTTTAGTCCTGTATCACTGAACCAGATTAAACTGCCATTCCAACCATTTCTATCTCATGAGATATAAATATTTATCCAATTCATTGGAGGGAGATATAGGACCCACCCATTGCATAATTAAATATTTCTTACTTTTTCCACAAAATAAACATAAATCATTCATCATAACCCAGTGAATAAAATGGGTTTCATAAAAATCATCCCATAATAACATAATCCATTTAAAAAAATAGATATCATTTCATTATAAGAAAAGTGAAACCATTTAAATAATAGAGGCATTATACTTGAAACATACACATATAAAATAATTCCATCTTATATGGAGAATGGTTTTTATAAAACACTTGAAATGAATTTTTGAGGAAAATATCCTTTCTTCTTCAAAATAAATTTCTTTTCACAAAATGCCATGCAATTATAAAAGAAAATGATTTTTTTGAAAATAGTCATTATATATTGTAGATTAATAATTAATAATATAATGAGTTATGAAAACATAAAAATCCATTCTTGTTGTACAAGTAAAAAACATTCTCCTCTTACTTTTACCGAAAAAAGTAAAAAAATACCTCGTATGGTAAACAAAAGAAAGATTCCTTCCATAACACAAAGTAAAAGCCAAATAGGGATAAAAATTCCATTAAAAATACATGGAATAATATTAATAAATTTATAAAAAACTATTTTATGGACATGGATGAAAAATATAACCCCAGTAAATACTTACGAATAACAATCTCGAATAAGAACGTGATTGAAATTGTTATGCTTTACCTTATGTCTGATATGCTTCGTATGTATCCGATCCTCCTGTATAATGATTTAAATAATTGCATTGAATTAATAAAGTATCATATTCATTGTTATTATATCATATATGGTTCACTTATTAATTTATATTACCCGTTCTTTTGTAAATTCCACGTTAAAGCAGCGTTTTCGGTAAAATCGTTTCATTTATCGTATGTGTTTGGACTTGTTGTTCTTGATATTATTATTACATATATCATTATTTACTAAATTCCAGAATGTAAAACATGACTTATATATCATATATATTTAGTATATATATATATTTATAACAGATATATAAATGAAATGAAACACACCGTTCATGGAGACTGTAGGTCATACGTACGCATGAACGCTATTTTCCATTCCTTATTGACTTTAATAGAAGTATGTAAATAACATATAAATAAATCCAGTTGCATTATTATAATATATATACCATTATTATTCATTATATATAATTTATAATCATTCTTTAATGGTTAACATGGAGATTGAATCTCATCACGTCGTGGAGACGGTAATATGTACGTACGCACGAGCGATGATATCATTCCCATAATTATTGAATGGAATTGGAGTGGATGATATAATATATTATAATTAGTATGAGGTTATTATATCCATATATAGTTATTATTTATACCATTATACCCATATAATTAAGGTCGTGGTGAAAAAACAGATTACACCACGACGTGGAGACAGTATTCCGTACGTACGCACACGCGGTTATTTTATTTTCCGTAGGATGGATAGAAGGTGAAATGGGGTTGTTTCATATTAATAATAACATATAAGTATATTAGTGATAATTATGTTATAAATTTATAATTATACTAATAAATAAGAATAATTTGAAGAAGATAGAAACTTGAAAGAATCGGTAGAAGAGATTACCTCTTCTTCGACACAACCCTTTTATGGTTCCTCTTAAGAGACTAGAGTTGGTATTTTGAGAAGAACCAAATGTCAATAATATTTCTAGGGAAGTGGAAAAGATAAATGGGAAGGGTTTGGCCAATATTTAAGGCTCAAATATGTGTAAAGAGGATAGGGAGGAGTTTCCCTTTTATAAGGGAGGAGAGGGGCACCTTTGGAAAAACAGAAAATATTATTTTATAATAAAGTCATATTCGGTTTATAATAGCTCAAAATTTATCTATTTATAATCTAAAGTTGGGATGGGTCTAAATTATATAATCCAATAGGTTTTATACAAGTTTAGGTTATTATTGTAACCATATAATTTAGATTTCACGCTAAGTTAAATAATTTATCTTTTACCATGTCTTCTTGTTTTCTTACATTATATGGTTAATAAACTTACAATTAAATTCAAAAAGAACCCAAAGTGTTTCATTATTAATATAGATAACATTATATAAGTCATTTTTACAAACCATAGTCTTTTTGGAATAGAATAACAATTAATAATATAATATTTGTTTAAAATAATATTTTATTTCAATTTTGACACTATTTGGTAATTTATTTTTGTTAAAATAATAATAGAATGATTAGATCTAAAAAAATTAATTAAATCAATAATAACATGTCATATTAACCTATATAATTAGTTTAATTCATTAAAAGTCTCAAATTACATTTATTTGGGTATTTATACCATCAATTAAGTTAATATTTCATTAATAAGGTAATTACTACATCATCATTGTGTCATAAATAAATTAACTTATTTAATGTCTTAAAATTATAAATAAAATACCATTATGTAGGAAATAATTTTAGATTTCTAATGAATATTTATAGTCGAATTTATCTTATGTATAACCCCATATTAAAAAATGTTTGGTTATTAAACATTGATTTTAACTCTTTTTACTCTTCTTTAAATAAAATAATAATAAGTATCCTAATCTAATCCAAGTGAACCTAAAGGGTAATATTTTATTCCTAAGGCTTTTTTTGGTCTAATTACACTTATCCAACAGAATTAGGAAATTTTTTAGGGTAATAATAATATCATTTTTACCCTCAATTACCCTTTTTAATTTTAACCGTGGTAAATGAAAGTAAAAAGGTAATATTAACCAAAAAATATTTTTATCTAATTGAACCAAATTTTACTTCTTTATAACAACCATGTATGTTGGATTTTTTAAATTCAACTCACAGAAGAGGTAAAACTATTTTTTATGTACAATTTCAAATACTCATAGGATGTGGGTAAAAGACGGTGAAATGTTCAATAAAATTTTTTATATATAAAGAATTATTATAAAATGAATCCAATGAATTATATTGAACTTATATAAATATTATATATCTATTTTGACCTAAAATAAATTTAAATAAAATAAATTATTATTTAAATAAAAAGACGGTTTTAACCAATAACTGAGTGTTTTCACTATTCATCAAAAATTGAATGTTTTCAGAAAAATACTAAAATTTCACCATAGGATAATTTTGATATTCCGAATCCCAAAATGAAGTTCATTTTGAAAGATAATATTTATTAAATTTCAAAAAGTGGGTATTACTATTCATAACGGCTAGTTTATATAATATTTAAATAACATATCGTTGTTTAGTGAAACTCAGTATTGCGTACAACACACGCTATCGTGGAAGGTTGCGATTGTGTGTAATGAAATCCAAGTCAGGGTTATGTGTAATGAAAGATTCCATTGTTGTTGTGTATAATAGAATCCAACCATATTTCATTTATAAATTGAATATATATATATATTTATATACACTCAATGTTGCGTAGAATAACTTCTATCAAACAAACTTGAAATTTTGTGAAACATGATCCAAAAATAGTGATGCGTATACTGAAAACTAATATAGTGTTTAGTATAGTGCAAGATAATATTACTGTAGAATACAACACAAGACATCAAATAAATTAAAAATTATACTTCTCATAAAATCTCGGGGTGTTACAGTAAAATTCTCGTGTATTTATGAAAAATATTTCCATGGAATTTTCGGGTCTTTACATTCTCCCAACATCAAGGATTTGCATTCCCATAAGCTATAACTCGAACTAAGGGAACAAATTGGGGTACTGCACATGAATCTGAGCCTCCTGCTCCCATGGGCTCTCCTATAGGTTCCCATGCTTCCAACGAACGTGAACTAGAGGTATCGACCATCCACGCAGGACCCACTCCTATCGATCTTCAATATACACTTGAACCTCTATGAATGTTGCCCTTTCATCGATGTTCAGCTCTCCATGGCTTATGATTTTGGAAGGGTCCTGCACATATCTCCTCAACTAAGATGCGTGGAAGAAATCATGCAACCGGTTCAACTGAGTGGGAAGAGCTATCCGGTATGCCACCTCGCCAACTCTGTCGATGACCTGAAAAGGTCTATTGAATCTCAGAGATAACTTGCCTCCATGGCCAAATATCTATAGACCTCGTAGTGGTGAGACTCGTAGAAATATGTGGTTTCCATCCTTAGACTCTTGAGGTCTCGGTCTCCTGTCAGAATATGACTTGTTCCAGCTCTGTGTAGTCTTTATCCACTTCTCGATGATTTGTATATTATCAGTCATAGCCCATACCATCTCTGGTCAGTATGAAGTGGGCCAACATGGTATGTCGTTCGACGATCACCAAAATAGAGTCAAGTCCCCTGGATGTACATTGAATACCCATCAAGAAGACCATGGATATCCCATCCCACTTCCACTCTGGGACATCTAAGAGCTGAACCATTCCTGCTTGTACCTGGTACTTTGCCTTCACTTTTGATAAGTGAGGCACCATGGGACAATCTTTTCTATTGCCTTCTTCATACCTGGCCACCAATGTGGTCGTCGAAGGTCCTGGTACATCTTTTCCACACCTGGATGAACCTCTATCAGGGATGTGTGGAATTCCTTCAACACTTCCTCCTAAAATGATACCGGTACCATGGTACGTCATCTGAAGAGAATAAAGTGCTCCCCACCTTCAGAAAATCTATTAGGTGCCTTTCCTGTTGATATTTGAGAACATCTTGTCTCGCAGTCAGCGTCCCCATGCAGCGCCTCCCTGACATGCTGAAGAAGTGGGGGAGTGACAGTAAGAGACTGAAGGAAGGCTACTCCATCTCTATCCATAAAAGAATATCTATAAAGTAAACGTCTACTCTATCACCTCGCCTATCAGCTGTATTATAGACCTCTTACTGAGTGTTACTGCTACAACATTCCCCCTCCTAGGATTATAGACTATCTCAATGTCATAGAATTAGTGGAAGTCAAGCCATCTTCGCTGTCTCAGGTTCAGGTCCTTTTGAGAGAAGATATACCTGAGACTCTTGTGATCATAGCATATGGTAAAATGTTCACCCATCAGATAGTGTCACCACATCATCAAGGTGAAGACCACTACTTCTAACTCTAGTTCATGGGTAGAGTAGTTCTTCTCATGCTGTCTCATCTACCGCGAATCATTCATGATCACTACTCCCTCCTGCATCAGGACACACCCGAATTTGGTCCCTGATGCATCGCAGCAAACTACATACCCTACGCCTTCCTCTGGAAGCCTCAATATGGGGTACTAGTCAGCCACTCCCTCAGCTTCCGAAAGCTCTGCTAGCATCTCTCTGACCACACGAAGGGTTGCCTCTTCTTCATCAAGGCTGATAGTGGTACTGCAACTCTGGAAAAGTCTGGTATGAACCTCTGATTGTATACCGCCAAAGAAGACATACCTCTCTATTTGGAGAGACTAATATTGGAAATATTTTTTGCAATTATGTCCCCATTTTCTATCACTCCTGTTTGGAACTGAAAACTCAAAACTCCTGCTTCCACGAGGGTAAGGCTGGCTGACTCAATAGTGATCGGCTGCACCCTCTTATGCATGAGTTTAACATGTGCTTCTTGGGTTTCCTTTTTTTTCCAAGTAAGGAATGCCTCATCCCAACGTTGTTGATAAACCACAACCTTTTTTCCTAATATAGTCAATCTGTGTATAAATTGTGGTTTCCCAGTCCATCCCTAAACTAACATCGTAAGGTCTCGACGCTGCCACCAAGAGGTTCCAACCGAAACTCTCGCCTCATGGGCGAGATCACACCATAGAAATAAGTGTGATTATCATGTATCCTCCCAAAAGTATCTCCAGACGTGAGGGTCAAGTAAAAGGTTTAACCAGAAACTCTAGGTCTGGGACAAGATTCATGGAAGGAAGGAATTACTGGTACCTATGTCTATTGATATGGTAGCTAGTAGTAGACAAAGACCATACCTCAAACCATTCATAGAGCCCTTGGGTCAATCTCCATGACCAAATGCAGCTACTCTCTTCCCCTGCCCACCATCTCCCTGAGCCTGGTGGGGACTACAAAGGCGGGTGGTTGTAAAATGTCGAAATGTACACTACCTCATGCTGCTTTACTAGCTCTGCTTCAATGTCTGATGCCCTGTAGATTTATCTATCCATGTCACATCCTCTTCCAAAACAACTTACACTCCCAAGTCTCTAATACTGGAACCCGTTTCCTGATTTCCCACAGCTACCATTCACTGGTTGTATCCGATCAACCAAATAACACTCAACTACCAAGGTTTTATCTATCACCCTAACATGAGTAGGAATGAATATGATAAAATTATTTGCTCCATTGTTCTTAAACACATCTCGCTCAGATGTTCAAGCCCTGAAGAACTATTCGCATCATATTCATCGAGTACCAGGAATGGTCGGTATGCCTTAATGAATACACAACTACCGACATGTCGTCCTACCGAAATTGTAGAAGATGAAGGGAACTCTAAACCACCACCTCCAGCCAGTCCTCAGCCGCCTGTGAGTCGGGATTACCTCATAAAGTGAGGGGTATCTAATTCTGAAACACATGTATGACACTAAGCCTATAATAGTACTCTACCGGTATTACCAGTAGTGTCTGCTGACCAATGAGTGGTGATATAGTTGGCACACAGCCCAAAGGTACCATCTCAAAAACTGGTTCAAGTACCGAAACCTCATCACTATATAGACCATCCTCATGGTCACTCACTGAAAAAGTCTAGTAGCTATGATCAAAATCAACTCTACTAGCTATCAACTAGGAAAAAACCACTAGTAATCTCCTTCATCCAGTCCTCTGCTTACTGGAAAACTGTATCTCCTTGAAACCTCAGAGTCCTCTGCCGCTGGAACATTTGCAACGCGCTCAATTGGCATGCACCGTACTGCAACGAGACTGGTGGAATCTACTACCCAATGGGTGGTGGTGATGCTGGTACACCACAGGAATGTGCCAACATAGTAAGAGGGCCCTGCACTAGAGCCTCATCGCTTGGTGGGCCGTCATCGTGTACTCTCTCAGAACTCTATCTGGCTATCTGCGTGGACGCATCCTGAACAGATGCGACACAGTCAAAAGATTATACCTGGTGAGATGACCTAGTTGATATGACTTAAGAAAAACTTTTTAAATCACACACGCAATCAGTGTTTTCGTGCACGGAGTCGGAGATCAGTAGTCAAGGTCCTGGTGTATGGATACGTCAGCTGCCACACCAACACTGGACACCCTGAACTGAAAACCACAGTAAGTACTCTTAACACTATTACTTCACAAAAAATAAATATTATTGTCCAATGTTATACGGTAGAACTGACTCCTCTGATACCAATTTTTCACAACCCATCCCTCGGGGCCCATGTCGTAACTTCCCCAAGACCGCCTTCCATATGCTAGGGGCTGGTGATTATCACCAATGGCGTAAATCCCTATAATTGGGAAGGAATTTCCTTTATTAAATGTAAACATAGACAACTAGAGTACAAGAGAATGCAAACACTATGTAAAAACTATATAACAAAAGATGTGCTGGAAAGTAAAAGGGGGAAAAATACAAGCCCAATAGTAAAGTACTAGGAAAAGACAAAATCATGTACAACTAAAAGACAAACAACTATAAGGTGTCTAGAAGCTCTTGGATAATCCACCACATATCCTACATGAAAGGTATCTACAGATAGCCTCCTCTGCGCACCACGTACATCTGTCTCCTATGGGTAATGTCTCTTCATGAAGTCCACCTACGGGTACCATCCAATCCTCGCACACTCCACCTTAGTTAGCGTTATCTATCGTCTACATCCAACACAACGAGGTGCGGGCATAGCCCATGAAGGGGTGAGTATAATGATACTCAATAGGTACCCTGAGACCCTCAAGGTCTCACAAAAATCCAACAAGGAAAAACCACAAATTATGGAATCAACGGATCACTATTACGTAGGTACATTCCAATACATATACCTAAGTTATCAAGTAACCCATCTTAATCATGAGGAAAACACAATGGTCAATGACTCAGCTCAAACCATGATTTTTATTATCGAAACCATGACTACTGGAAAACCCTTTCTATATCATGTACAATGAGAATTTTTTGACACCAAGGCGCTTCTCAATAACCTTAGACTGCTGAGATACTCCTCTTGTCGAGTATTGCGGGTCTTCTTCAAACTACCAGGTGCTCCGTCTGCTGTTGGTCTACCACCAAATATCGAGCGCTCCCCCTAATATCCTACAGAGGAACTCCTCCTATCGAGTATCATATGTCTTCTGCCAAATACTAGGTGCTATGTTCACCATGGATCTGTCAGCAAATACCAGGTTCCCCCACTTGACTAGTCGAATTACTCTGAGTCGAATCGGTCAAGCAGTCATCAGGTCTGTCAGTTACTAGGACTCCGCACTCTTCCTGCTCATTTTCAGGAGAATCTGCTCCACGAGCTACTTTCAATAATCCATGTTTCAAGAAGTCTCAAATGGAAGTATGTAAAAGGTTTGATATGTCATATGAGATTCAATGCAACAGACGGCGCGTCAACCAGACGCCCGGTCTTTGGGTTATTAGACTTTTAGTATTGTGGGCCCGATTGGTTTCATGCACGAACCAACCGGTCCATATATCAACTATACCATGAAATCCCATGGGGTATTCTCAAAGAGAAGAATTCATTCCATGAATACTGGTGCCGCTGACGGTTCATCAAACGAACATCTGATGCTAAAGATATGTCCAAAGGAAGCAAAGGGTCAGTAATGGGCCCGGGTACGGTCCAACCTGATTGGACCGACTTAGACCAACCCAGTCTGGGCCGACCCGGTCCGGGTCGACCTGGTCTGACTCACTAGGTCTATCCCGGCCCAATGGGCGGGTCAACCCGCTATGTTTTATCCCGGTCTGGTGGGCCCGACCCCATGGACTGTGAGGGCGGTTCTACCCGGTAGTCTCCATGTAGGCGACTCGATGACTCGGCCCTAATGTCTAGTCTAGATAGGCCAGGAACACCACGTGGGACACCACAGGTTGGCTCAGGAAATCGATGGCTGGGTGGGTAGCAGGCAGGCCATGCGGGGCACGGGAAAGCTGGCTGGTCATCGGGCAGGCAGCGGGTGCACCGGGGAGGGCGCAACAGGTTGCGGGGCAGGCCGCGGGGGTGACGGGCAGGATGTCGGGGCACCGAGAAGTGCTTTGGGGCACCGGGCAGTGCGCGGGGGCACCGGGCAGCATGGGAGGAACCGGGCATGGTGTTAGATAACACGCTTGGGTGCGCTGGGAAGCACCGCAGGGCGCCAGGGGGTGCCGGGCAGGGCGGAAGGGCACCTCAAGGTGCACCGGGTAGTGCAACAGGGCATCGAAGGGGGGGGGGGGGTGCGTCGGGCAGCGCGACAGGGCTCCGGGTGCGCCAGGCAGGACGACAGGGCGTCAGATGGCCGCCAACGGGGCCGGTGGCGCGCCGGGGGCATGAGCAGCATGCCGACGCGGTATGATGGTTGGGCGGCAGGGCACCAGAGCAGCACATGGGGAAAGGATCGGGCGCCGCTTGGCCGGCGATGCAGTTCATGGAGGCTGTAGGTAGCACGACCTTTGTTCGCCATCGCCTCTTTTCCATGCCTTCATCATCAATCGATAACAATAAAGGGGAAGGGTTGGCCTTGTTCGTACGGTCCACCCCCCCACCCACATTATGTTGATATAAAATGGGATAACATACTCCATAAATAGAATGTAATAGAATGAGAATAAAACCAACAGAATTCCCCCTACCTTGATTGTCGCTCGTTGACGAAGTCGCAAGAATCAGAATTCGTACAGGTTACTTTGGGTAGAAGACAAAGAAGTCTAGGAGGAAGGTTTCAGGGAAGACGAGTCGAGAGAATGTCGTCTTCGTTCTTCGCGGGCATCGATGTTTCCGCTATATGCTCCGGTTGAAGAGGGAGAAGATGGTGCTCATTGTTCTTCAGTGGTGACAGGCATTCTTCGCGTCCTTTTTTGAGAGGATGAAGTCTTATCAATTCTTCCAAAGGATCTTCCTCTCCTTAATTCTCCCAACAAAGATTATGCCCACACCCACCATAATAATACATAACATATTATAATGTTGGTATAATGAATTCAAAGACTTCAAAAAGATTCCAAATTAATTAACATACTTTACTTAATAAAATTGGAGGAGTTGGCTCATTAAATGAAGGGGGAAGGTGAAGAGTTGCACCAATTTAATTGGGGGTTTAGAGGAGGTTTAAAGCTCCTGTGGGCCCCACCTTATAATCCTTCAAAAGGAAGTTATCTGCAGGTGGGCCCCACAACCTTAACATCCTTCCAAGGAAGGTTAAGTACACGTGGGCCCCACCACCATAACCTCTCATGGGAGGTTATGGTGCGGTGGCCCCCACCACTAACCTCTCCTTGTAGGTTTTAACCACCAAAAATAAAATAACCTTAAAACTTCAACTTTATACAATTTAATTAAAAACCCCAACAACTATCTTCTACTATCGATAAAAAGAAATTGTGGTGATGCTATCACTAAGAAATCAATGACGTTGCGAGCTCAATGGTGCCCTCAAATTTCAATTCCAAACACTGGTTCAAATGATATAAATAAATGCTCGCACGTTTACTGAATGTATTGGAAAAAAAGTTTGGAAAATTATTATCAGTCACCCTCGACTCGAGACAGTAGAGGTTAGGCTCTACCTAAGTGAAACACGCCTCAACGGACCCAACTGTACTCTCAGATTTTCAATCTGAGTTACCGTTTAGAAGTTATGAATTTTACAATAAAATAATTGTCACTTAATTATTCTATTTACGGCAAAAAACTAACTTTTTTCTGGTGGCCTGCACTGGCCAACATTACAATCTTCATAAAGAAAGCACACACTCATGAGTTCAGTGGCAGTCTCAGATTTTTAATTTGAGTTACGATTTATGAGTTATAAGCATTTAAAAAATAAAATAATTTATTTAATTATTTGTTTACGATAATGCCAGTTTTTGTGTTTCCTCACAAGAGGCTGTTGACGACTAATATTAAGTCACTCTAAGGGTAAACCCGTCCTCCTAAGGGCAGCGTTGCCCTCAGATTTCTGATTCGAGTTACCATTTATCATCTTTTCCACATTTTCAGGAAAACTGCTTACGCGCGTTAACTAATGCTTAATAAAAACTTCAAAAATTGATTCCAGGCACACCGGGCCTCATAATCATGCACCATCAAGAACTCTAGGCTCGTAAAATTCCCATGTATTTATGAAAATAATTTCCACAAAATTTATGGGTCTTTACATCTTACTATTTTTTCCCAAAACAAGGTAATTTTTTACTAAATTTTTAAATGTGAAATGAATGATTATTTTACATCATCGGCATGAAAATAAATTTATTCCCTCATAAACATTAATTATTTATTAGTAATAATTTAAAATATTCTTTTTTCAATTTCAAGATAATATTTTTCCAAATATTCGTGGTAATTTTTTATTTTAAATTTAATTTTTAATGTAAAATAATGTATTTTATCAACAAAGTTTTAATGAAATTTTATTGAATTTTAATTAATTTTTTATTAAAAACAAAATTTCCTTTATTAATAATTAGTAATTTTATGAAATGACACCATATATATTTTTTATTTTTATTTTTGTGTTTATTTTTATTAAAGAGGAAATAATTTAAGACATTCTCCGTATTAGACAAAATGGATTGCAATTTTGTTTATTTATTAAAGAATGTATTTTCAATTTGTGTATAGGATTATTTAATGATATTGTTTAGGATGATTATTATCCACATACATTATATGAGAAATTTATTATATATATTCATTAATTGATTAGGATGAATGTATCCCTCGATGATTAGATGGGTCTCAACAAAACAAATTGCATTTTGTCAGAGGTGTTACCCATTTATATAGATTTCTTGGAACAAATCCTCAAAACAATTTTAAATGTAAGACCAAAAGTCCATAGTGGCATATTTCATATTTCTATAGTTATGAATTTCATAATTATTAATTTTGTTATTTATTTCCACGAGATTAATTTATTTTCTATTATATAAATTAATAAATGTAGATATCTATAGATTATTTATATTTGATTATTTTAAAATCATTATCCCATTCCAAATTATTATTCATGTTTTTATTACTGGTTGAACGTGATGCGTTTTAGTTATTTACCTTTCAATATTGATTATATCTTACTTATTCATGAGATAATGTTTTGTATGAATACATTTTATGAGGATTAGATCTAACAAATTTATTATTTTTCCTGTCACATAGAATATAGTAAGTGTTTTCAAATTCATACGTAGTGATATGTTAATGTGAATAATTGTGTACATAGAGAAACTAAATTTTAATATTTTATATTTTCAATTATTATAATAGATTAATTTATTTATATTGTTTACCAATACTATTAAAATATAAAATTCTAATGGATGTGATTCCATGAATCATATGTCAATTTTAAAATGTAACCACTAACTCTTGGCTACTATTTTCAGTGCTATTATAGTTAGTATTTAATGAATTTTTCAAACACCATGGGATGTGGATTTATGAAAAAAAATATAATTGGGATCATAACCGAATGAGGGAAATTAAGGTTACATCTATAATTAAATAGTAATTTTTTGGCAGAGAAGATAGAATGAGTTCATTTAAGAAATATATATATCTTTATGTATATTATAATTGGATGTGGTTATGTTATTTTTTTTCCTAAGGGTTATAACACCAAAAATGGAACATTGGGACTTGAATGAATCATTAATTAGTGAAGGAAAAAATTATTTACTGTTAAAATTGTTTGAATCTAATTGTGGATAATCATTAGTAAATTCAAATTTACATAGAGAACTATATTTAATTATTTGTATTAATTTTGGTCATGGAATAATGAATTTCAAATTTACATCATGATAGGAATGTGAAAATATACTCCCAAGCTAATTAAATTAAGAAATAATAACATGTATTTTGTGTGAAAATGAAGGTCATTGAAAAATGAATTGGAAATGAGTTTAATGTATTATATTTGAGGAATATGGAAAATTTAAAAGTTAATTCCCTAATAAAAAAATAACTCCCAGAATAAGGAAGAACCTAGGTTATACCTATTATTGACGTAAATGGATTAAATTATATTTCTGTTGGAAATCAGGAATTTTGTGGATAGGCTATTTTTATCAAATGTATTAATGTCTTATGAACCATTAAACACCCATGTATTTTCAGCAATAGTTTTTCCTTAAGGAAATTTATGAATAAGTTAAATGATATAGATAAGTAAGAAATTTAATTGGTTGGTAAGTGATATTATTAGATAAAACATAAATTATGGGAAGATGACCATTAATATGTTCATGATATTGAGATAATAACAAGATAATGATTTTTTTATTGTGATAATGTAAATGGGATAGTGATTGTGACTTTTTTGAGGAAAATATTGGGTCATTAAAATGATTGAAGAGTTAATAAGATAAAGGAATTCACATATATGTCATGTGATTATAACAAATAATTTATGTTTTCTATGGGATTAATGATATGTTTATTATAAAAATTTTGTGAACTTCCATCTAAAATTTTTTATATGGATTTTGGTCATACATATTTTGGAGAAACAATAATGATTACTATTAATGGAATGTATCAAGTTGATCAACTATTGTTACATGATAGCTTTTTAATATATAGTGATAGGATGATTTAATTTTCTATTTTTAGGTATCTTATGATATATTGAATGTTAATTTTAGTTCAACACAATTTATAAATTTAGATTCATTACATATTGTTTGGAGTGATAGACAAAACATTGGTATAAATTGATTATATGTTGATATTATACTTTTAAAAAAAGTATATAACTATATGTTCATAATTTATATTGTATTTGAAATCCTAAATCCAAGAAAAATTATATAGAAATAAAATTATATCATAGTATCATTATCTATATTGGATATATGGACTTTACAAAAAAATAGATTTATTGCTATATGGTTTTTACCTTTCTCCTGAAAATGTACTCAATCACTATGTATTAAGAAATATGCATCATATTTCACATCTATATCCATATTTTCACATCGTATAATTTTTTTTTATTTCCAAAACAAAAATCATAATATTTCATGTAACATTTTCCCAAATACTTTTAATGGAAATTATATCATCCCTTTGTAAGATGTAAGTTTTCATCAAAAATTGAACCCTTGATGGATGAATTGAAATTGTGTTGGTGAAATTTATTTAAGAGATATTTATTTTATCAGATCATTATGTCATCATATATCTCTTAATAAATAATTTAATTTATTCAGCATCCTATTATATTAGCAACCAAATGTTTAAAATAATGATGGCATTGTAAAAAAATATTATTATTTACATGTGACCATTATGAAATTGAAATTGTATTAGAGGGAATGTCATGAACCATCCCCCAGGGCTCATACCTTGAATAATCATATCCCTCCTTCCATAGGGCAGGGGATGGTGACTAACACTGGAAAGAAATGTCCTTAAAAGGGAAGGCATAGCCTCAAAACATATACACACATCAATAGTGCACACTCCAGACAATTATAACACAATGGATGAAAAAATGTACAACCACAACAAATATCATCAACTGAGTGTAAGAGTATTAACTAAAAGTTAAAGGAGAAAGAATACAAGTTCAATAGAAATAGAAGTACAATTAAAAGGAAAACATATCTTGAGGTAACCCTCAATGGATACTACCTGAATAGTAGGTATATATCGTCACTACGGTTCTCCACTTTAACTAGTCACCTCTATATACCATCGATACCTTACTCCCTGATTCTCAATCAAAGCTTCCCTTCGTTTGTATAAAACACTAGAAGGTGTGGGTGATGCTCATGAAGGGATGAATATAACAATACAAAGTAGGGACACTGAGAGCCATGATGGTCTCTCAGAATTTCTCAAAGGAATAACCAAAAATTATGATCTCAATCACAATGAATAAAGAAAAAGAATCTATTAAAAACTGGTATAACATAAGTACATAAATACAGATGATTAGACAGAACCTATATCTTCTTATTCTGTTGAGAGTCTCTACTGCTGACCAACATAGGATTGAGAGATTCTGACTCAAATATGATCGATAGATAATGACCCACACATGATCGATAAATGTGGACCCACACATGATCGATATATGCTGACACACATAGGATAGCTAGGCACATACCCACAAAAAACTGTTGAGCATTGACCCACAAAAGATAAATAGGCGTTGACGCACACAGGGTTGCTGATCACTAACCCACATAGGATCGCTATGCATGAACCCCCACAAGATCGATAGGTACTGAACCACATAAGATAACTATTCATTCTTCATGTCACATGGAACCACTAGATTATCATACCTGGAATTCTTGATTCCGTGGGGATCTTCTCCTCATACCATTTGCCATACCTCCACCACCATGATGTTTCATGAAGTTGTAAACCAATTAACCACAGTGTCATAAATTTCCCAACGCTATATATGGAACATCAATCTAGTGCCTGGTCTAAATATTATAGGTATTGAAGTTCCAAGGGCCTAGTTGGATTCAGATTCGACCTAATATGGCCATACTACAACTTTCTTTAAATCTTATTTGTTGTATCTCAAAAGGAATGTCTCATCATAAGGGTTTCAGCACCGTAGAAGGTTCTTCAAACAGATGTATGGTTTAAGAGGTATTCCCATTTATGTGAAACTATGTAGTATGTGGTTTCGGGTCTAGGCTTACCTGGTCTGGCCTACTGGGCATCCGTTCGGCCCACTGGTTTTGGGATAGGCCCGCTGGGCCGTGGGTTGGCCCGACCCACATGGCTGGGCACGGCTGGTCGGACCACAAAACACCCCAGACCGTTGGCTAGTGTGCGAGGGGGGGGGGTTGCTCGCTTCTTGAGAAGATTGATAACTCAGGGTCTTCAAACCATCAGTTTTATTTGGAACCACTCTAGCTCGCATGTCCTCCCTCCACCGTGGATTGATGTAGCAACCTTCCTTCGAGGCGCATTGCCCAAAGTCGACACGGTCAGTGATGGAATGCCTCCGACCTCATTCGATGTGGCTCGGAGCAGTGACCCTCCTCAACGGTGTGTTGTCACGAAGAACCACTATCATCCACATGAACATCATTGGCCGGATTCCCTTGTAAAACATGGTGCCTTCGAGCACTATCTCTTCTTTCATGGCTAGTAAATGTCAGCCGCCACCTTATCCAGTCACTAGCACTGTTGCACTGAAAAAGCTTCTACGGGTTTCCAATGAAGTTCCAGAGGACTGTTTTCTCTTTCAACTCTTCCCATGGGGCACTATGAATGATACCATCACTACATAGCTCCTGGTTTATCATTTTCACATTGTTCCTCAGACACCAATAAAAAACACAACAAAACCAACAATGAGAAAGGGTCCATGACTTGTTCCTTATAACTGTGCCCTCCACATTTTCATTATAACATGGGAAGCTATTCAATAATAAAAAACTCTTAGTTAAACAAAAAATCCCTTAATACATCCTTCCACATTGAAAAACAAAACGCGAATCAACCCTTTGGAAGGATGGTCTACATTATTGTTAATATTCAATAACTGAAAAGATGGAGGAATTAAGAATATAAAAACCCCAACCTCAAAAATATAGGTTGATAGAAAGTATACGAAAGATGGTTCCACATTCAAGTCATGTTCGTTGTCATTTTTTGATCTTCATATTGAATCCTTGAAGTCTTTGATTCTCTGTTCAATTACAGATGAATAATTTCCATCACTTTGTCACGATCTCTCATGTGGGTTCGCAAATCCCACACCGACAACTTGGTTAAATAAATAAATATAGAGTTTTAATATTCACAAAATTAAGGTGATTCATTAATGAGTTTAATTAATTTACCCTTTAATTTACCGATGGTACAATTAAATAACCATGTGTAACCGACTATTAAATGATATGAAAACCTAGAAGTCCTTCCACCCTTAATAATCGATTACAATGAATGAAATAAAATAACTCATGGAGTTATTTTATATTTCTTTTTGTAAATTCAAAAGGTATAATTTTTTAATAACCCTTGATGGTAGATGTAAATATTTTCCTATGATAATCCCAACACTGCAAATTCAGTGGTGGCAATAGATTTTGATTTGACTTCTAGTTCAAAATATATAAATTTATGCACACATGTTTACTGAATATACCTTAAAAAAGTTAAAAAATTATTAAGAGTCTCCCTCAACCCACACAGGTCGAGGTTTGGAGCTGCCTAAGGGAAACACACCCTTTATATATCAATGGTACACTCCAGTTTCCTATCTGAGATACCGTTTATGAGTTAAACAAAATAACAATAAAATAATTTTTAATTATTTTATTTATGTCCAAAACAAACATCAATTATTTTACTGTGCCGACCAAGGTGAGAATCAGACTAAAGAAAGAATACCCTCTTGAGATTAATGGTGTTCTCAAATTTTTAATCTGAGTCACAGTTTGTGAGTTATAAGAATTTGAGAAATAAAATAATTTCATAAAATAATTTTATTTACAGTTATTCCATTTTTAGGTTTTTTACTAGAGGCCTACGCCGAATAAACATATGTTGTGCCTAGGGTAAAACTGCCAACTTGAATGCAACCGTGACCTATGATCTCTAATCCAGGCACTCATTAATGAGTTTTCAACTTTTTTAGGAAAACTGCTTGGGCACACTATTTAAAGCATAACACTTTTTCAACATATCTTTCCAGGCACTCCAGGACTCAGAATAACGTTCCATCAATTTTTCCATTCTCATAATAATATTATATAATTTAAAAATGTTATATATAAATTCAGGGTATTTATATCCTCCCCACTATAGGGATTTTTGTCCCCAATAACCCAAAAAATATGGATTCAAATGGGGGAACTGAACACGTATCTGAACCTCATATTCCCATGTGCTCTCCTGTTGGTTCGCGTGCTTCCACCAAACTCACACCATAGGAATAAACAATGCACAAAGGAATCACTCCAATTGATCATCTATCTCCATTGGAAACATTGTGAATGTTTCCCCACTTTCTATGTCTAGATCATCCCAGTCAATAATGTTTGATGTATCATGAACATACCTCTTTAACTACAACACATGGAAAACATTTGGCACCTGGGGCATCAATGGGGAAAGAGATAAGTGGTATGCCACATTTCCTACTCTGCTGAGGATCCAGAAAAGTTTGATGATCCCCAAAAATAGCTTAATGCCTTGGCCATATCTCATTAATCCTTATCAGGGTGAGACCATTAGAAGGACATGGTATTCGTCCTTGAGCTCTGACGACCACTATCTCCTATCAGCATAAGACTTATCCAGTTTTGTGTAGACTTCATCATCTCCTGGATGATCTACACCATCTCAATTGTAGCCCATACCAACTTTGGAACCCTATGTGATGACTCCCCAGGGACTATCAAACCTAGATGTGATCATCACGTTCGCTCATACATGGCCTCAAACAGTGGAACACCAATGGTGGAATAATAGTTATTTCATTTTGCGGACACCACCATGAGAAAATGATCCTCCCAACTATGACCAAAATCAATTTTGTAGGCATGGAGCATGTCCTCTTGCATATGTATGGTCGGAAATGTCTGAACATATTTCTAAGGGTGAAAGGAGATGCTAAAGGGTAGCTAAGTCTCGAACAACTCCTATAATCAATTCCAAAACGAAATGTAAAATGAGCATCATGATCTGAGATGATCACCAATAAGACCCTATGAATTAGTACTATATCTTGTACATAGAGGCGTCCAAGTACCTCTAAGGATACCTACTCTTAGATGAGAAGGATGTGGGATGATATGGTGAGTTAATCAATGATCACCCAGAAGGAATCATGGCCCCGGGATATCTGTGGTAGCCCTGTAACAGTGTCCATGGAGATGAAATCCCACATCCATTCTGGAATCTCATATGGTTGAGTCATGCCTATTAGAACCTAGTTCTCAACCTTCATATTCTGAAAATTGAGGATTCCCAAAACGAACTCTGTCATTGCTTTCTTCATCACTGGCCATCAGTACCGACGATGAATGTCCTATGTCCGCTTCGCCACACCAGGATGTAAATTCAAATGGGATGTGTGTAACTCCCTCAACACCTCCTCTCATAGTATCTCTAGTTCCATGGTTCATCCTCTAAAGATAATGGAATTCTCACCACATTTAGAAAATTATTGACGAGATTTTCTTGACGATATCTTAGCACATCGGGTCCCACAGTCAATGTCCCAATGGTGACCCTCCCTAACTCACAGAAGGAGTGAGGGGTGACTATCATAGACTAGATGTAATCTACACCATCAACATTCACAAATCATATCTTCCACATGGCTAGCTACTTTTTCACCTCACACTGAAACTGTAAACCAACCCTCATGCTGAGTGCATATACCACCATGTTCACCTTCCAAGGAGAGTAATCTATATCAATGTCATAATCCTAGGGTAACTCCTACCATTGGAACTGTATCATGTTGAGGTCTTTATATTAGAAGATATACATAAGACTCTTTTGATCAGAGTAGATAGTAAATCGTTCCCTCAAATATACTCTCAACACATATAGCTACGTGGGAGCCATCTGATATGCAGTAGTAGATATCAGTGCCATCCTTGGGTATAATAAAAGGAATACATTCCTCTTTTTGTGGGTAGGTAATTCTAGAAACATATTTTAATGTTTTTCCCGATAGTCCACAATTACTGTTAGGAATTGAAAACTCAAAACACCTGCTTCCACGAGGGTAAGGATGGACAAATCAAGAGTGATTGGATGCACCTAAACTTGCATGATTTTATCCATTTCTACCTAGGTTTCCTTTTTTCCGATCAATGAAAATCCCATTCCAATGCTGTAGATATACCATAACATTTTTCATAAAAAATAAATCTATGATTCAACTATTGATGAATAGTCCAAACCCAAATTATCATCATAACGCCTCAATGCTAGCACCAGGATTTTACAACTGAAACTATCAACTCAAGGGTTAGATCACATGGTCAAAATAAGAGTGATTTCTGAGTCCTCTCACATAGTTATCTCCTAGTGTAAGGTTTAATTCAAGGGTTTAATGAGAAACTGTAGTTCTCAAACAAGATTTGTGACTGGAGGGAATGATTTGTACCTATGTCTATTAGTTAATGAAACTAGTAGTCGACATAGCTCATATCTTGAATCAATAATGGATAAATTAGACCACCCTTCTTGACCTCATGAAAATACTCTATTCCCTTTCCTTCATATCCCTATGCTTTGTGAGGACCACATTGGGTGGAGGTTATAACATTTTGAAATTTTTCCCACCTATTACTTCTCTCCAGGCTACCCTTCCACATCTTCAGCCCTATATATTATTCTCTCACTATCACTTCCTCTTCCCAAAATATTTTAAATGTCTATGTCTCTGAGTCTGATGTCAGTTTCTTACCTTACCACTACTGACATCCATTGGATGCATATACTCATCCATATAATTTTAATCCAAAATGTTTCTCCTTAGCACCAGATATAAGTAAGAATGAAAAAGCTATTACTGTCGGCTCAGATTTACTTTATCACATTTAACTTGATGGAACAATCCTTGAAGAACTAGTCGTATCGTATTCATTGATTACCTGGAATGGTTAGTACTCCTATATGAATGCCCAATTAATGACATGTTGTGTATTCAAAACAATAGAAACTCTTTGGAACACAATCCACTTATATTTTCATGGAATGATAACCCTTTCTCGGAGGAAGGTTATCATTCTATATCAATGGAAAAAGTCACCTCATCGGAATATAGGGTTAATATGAAAAAATTTCATCACCCTCATGAGCCACATAGAATTATCACTGGTAGGACCACCATTTGATCTAATGGTGGTTTGACTTGATGGAAACTCGGTCACCATATCAGGCCATTCTATAGCCTCATGTGAGTTAGGCTCACCATGGAACCTAAGGGTTATCTGTATCTGAAACTTGTATAAGGCACTAAGCCTAGATGTGTCCTCTACCGGTAATGCTGGTCGTAACTGGGGACCAACGAGTAGTGGTATCACTGGGACACCACCTGAAGGTACCATCTCACGAAACAATCCTTGTACAAAAGGTGAACCACACTATGGACCGTCCTCATGGTCACAGAATGGAATCCTAGATGGTCATATTCATGGAGGAATCTTAAGAAATTATCAAGATGAACCAAGGTTAATACGATATACCTGATGAGATGAATCAAAAGAGATCATGAGAAAGACTTATAAAAAAATGCAATCCGTTTTTTGGGTAATGTGTTGGACAATAAAACACAGGGTCCTGGAGTATGGATACGCTGGCCGCAACATGATCATTGAACTCCCTAGACTAAAATACGAACTCAAGACACATAACACTATTCTTATAGTGATAACATATAGTCATTGTTATTATAGTATAACTGACCCTCTGATACCATGTTGTCACTACCCATCATGCCAGGCCTATGTTGTGTCAAACCCAAGCCCACCTTTTAGAGGACAGGTGTGGGAGACTAGAACAGGAATGTAAAATCCCTAAATGATAAGGAGTTTCCTCAAAACTAGTAAACACATAGACATGGAACAATACGCAGATGTATAACACAACAAAATATGAAAGGTACAACCCCCACTAAAAACCAAAAAATATTGTAAAAGTATGTACGAAATGTAAAAGGGGCCAAAATAGAATCCCAACAGAAAAAATATTTCAGTTAAAAGGAAAAACATCTCCTGAGGTCACCCGCCAAGGATCATACATGAAGGGTAGGTACAGATTTTCACTGCATCTCTCCTAATCAATTGGTCACCTATGATTGTTGTCGAGTGTTTGTGCTCTGAGTCGTAGTCATAGATTCCGGTCATCTGTACAAGACACAACAAGGTGCAGGCGAAGCCTGTTCAGGGGTGAGTATAACATTATTTATTAGGGAACCCAAGTCCCCTGAGGGTATATCAGGATTCCTCAAAGTAATAACCACAATGCATGATATCAATAACAATGCATAAATAAAAAGTCTCCCCACAATCCAGGTAAGACTTATGTACAAAAGTACAAGTGATTATACATAAGAAAGATCATCTTTTTATGTCTAGAGGATCTATTGAAGAACCACACATGAACGATAGATGTTGACCCAGATAGTATCAATAGATGATGAACCACATTGGATTGATAGATGATGTCCCACACTGGATCGATAGATGCTAACCCGCACATGATCATTAGGCGCTAACCCACACATGATCACTATGCACTGACCCACACATGATAGATAGGCACTGATCCATAAAAGATCATTGAGTGCTTACCAACACATGACTGAAATGAGATGACCCAAACAAGATCACTGAACACTGACCCCCACAAGATCACTTAGAGTGTTTTGACACATGATCATTATTCATTCGTCACATCACAGCCAGGCACTAGATTCCCGCACATTGCACGCTTGATTCGGGGAAGATCTGCTCCTCAAGAAATTGGTTGTACTTCAAATTCCATGAAGTCCCACTAAGAGATAACCTGATTTGCTGCCCTGTCAAAACAATTCCATTTCAATAAACAAAGTGTCAATTAGATGCCCTGTATGAAAGTTTTAGTCATTTTAGTGTCGAGGGCTCATATGGATTAAAGTTCGATCAAACCCACCCATAAAAAAACATTCTCCAATAACTAGGTGTAGTATATCAAAAGGAAGTTCTATTCATAAGGGTTCCATCGTCATAGAAGGTTGGCTAAATGGATGCCTAGTTTTGGAGAATTTCACATTAAAGTGAAAATGGGCCGTAAGGTAGTCCAGGTCAGGTCCGACCCAGCCCGACCGACCCGACCCTGTCCGGCCTATTGGGTAATGGGCTCGACCTGCTGGTCATGGGTCTAGGGCCGCTGGGCTGTGGGTTTGGCTTGCTCACCTAGCTGGTTATGACCCACCGGGCCGAAAAACCCCCAAGCCAGCTGGTTGGCATGGGGGGTCCGCTCCCCGCCCAAAGGAGTCAGTCATTCGTGGTCTTCAATGCAGCGACACCCATTGGGGCCACTCCATATGGTCGGTCCGTTCTGACTGGTCATCCATAGGGAAAGGTTAAACCCTCCTCCATAGCTCTAAGTCACGACCTTCCTCCACAATGCACTGTCGTGGAATGCCGCTCGAAAGCAATGCTGTCAGAGGTGGCCGGCTGGTACCCCTCATCTACCACAGCTCGGAGGCACGAAACTCCTCTGCCGCGTACTATCACAGTGTGCCGCCATCATCAACATGACCAACATCATCTGACATCCCATTTCTGTCATAGTGCCTTCAGGAACTGCATTCTAATTTGGGTTTTCCGAATTCTGTCGTCACCTTCCCCGGTCACTAGCACCATCATGCTGGCGAATCTTCTACGGGTCTCCAGTGATTCTTCGGAGGTCCATTTCTCTTTCGACGACACCCAAATTCCACCCAGGATGCTTCCATCACTTGGTGGCTCTCAGTTCAGCCTTGTCGCATTGTTTCTTGGTCACCCATGAAAAACATAACCAATTAAAGAATGGAGGACGGTTCGTTCCTTATTTTTTCGGCACACTCCCTCCACATTATCATTATAAAAAGCGATGAAATTCAAGAATGAAAAAATCTTAGTTAAAAAATGAAACCCTCTACAACATACTCCTATATTCAAGAATGAAAAGCTGGTTAACCCATTGGACATTATACTTCATTCATGATAATATTGAATAATGGAAAAGAGGGAGAAATTAAGCACATAAATCCCCCTACCTCGAATACGTTGGTAGAAGGTTCAAATGAGGAAGATGGGTCCATGTTTGAAGAATGGTTGTTTGCATTTCTTGATCTACAGATTGAATTATCAATGGTGTTGAAGCTCCATTCTATGATAGTGGATGAAGTCTGTAACACCCCGATCATCCACGATACGCCTCTCTTTCAATAATGCAATAGCTTGCATTGTACGCAAGTTCGAGTTCTAAAACACCGCGACTAATCAAAGTAGCCGTTATGAATAGTAATAAACACCTTTTGAAATTATAGAAAATTTATATTTCAAAATGGAATTCATTTCTGTATACCTAATATTGAAATTAGCCTATGTTGAATTTTTGGTACTTTTCTGAGAACTTCTAATTTTTTATGAATAGTGAAAAATACTTAAAACAACTTTTTTTAATCAAAATAATTTATAGTGATAAATTATACTATTTATTGGTTTTAAATTATAATTAGAATATATTTTTACCATTTTATCTAATGGTGGTCATTAGAATTAATTTAACATTGACATTGGACATAAACAATTGTCAATCTTTTGATATAAATTGTTTCTTAAAAACACACTATTTGTTGTGACAGTGGGAATTAATTATAAAATTAATTAATGAAACATATATGTTTGGAAGTTTTTAAAATAGAAAAAATTTTGGAATTCGGAATATCAATTATATCTTAGGGTGAAATTTTTGCATTGTTCTGAAAAACTTCAATTTTTGATGAATAGTGAAACCACTAAGTGGTAGTTAAATAACTGATTTTTCGTTTAAATGAAATATTACCACTTTTGTGATTTTATTTTCAAAAATACAACATACATGGTTGTCATTAAGAAGTAAAATGTGGTTCAATGAGATTAAAATAATTTTTGGTGAATAGTAACATTTAAGTTCTTAATCGCGATTAGAGGTAATTAGTGTAGTTTAAGGTAAAAATAATGTTTTCATAATATGAGATGAGCTTGAAACATGTTCTACTCCAATTATATGAGTCATGGAAGACCACAAAAATCCATGGGTCAACTTGGGGACCCCAAGGAGCCACTTTAGTTGGAAAATTACATAAATACCTTTTATTTAATGTTAAAGTAAAAAATGACACAAACATGAAATGTTTTACTAAAACATTTTTTACATGGGGTTATACAGATCATATTTTTCACTATAAATAGTCATTAAAAATATAAAAATATTTCCTACATCATATTATTTTTATTTATAATTTTTAGACATTAAATAAATTAAATTATTTATGACATCATTATGATGCAGCGATGACCTCATTATTTAACGATTTTAATAAAATGAAAATATAATGTACAATACAAGGATTACACTTTTCCAAAGACTATTGGATGGGTATATTTTGAACCCCTATCACCTTATCCACGAATTATATAAGCGTGGGACCTTTATAATCTGAAAAGCATTGTATAATAATGTAAAATTTCCTTACTTTCCAAGAGTGCCCCTCCTCTCCTCTTATAAAAGGCCCCCACCTCTAACACCTCATTCACACTTTCAAGACATGTGGCTCGGCCAAACTCTGCCCCAATACTCTCCCAACATTCCCCTCTTACTCCTAGAAGCCTCACTTTGGGCAGAACACTTCCCAAGGAAGCCATTGGCTCAAATCAAAAAGAGTTACCCGATATTGAGGTAATGTCTTCTCTAATGTTGTTCTGTATTATTTTTCTTCTCCAACCCCCTAAAATCTTTTTATTCATTTATTTTGTAACAACACCATTATCCTAAATATACTAGGATTTTGTTATAAGAAGGATTCGAGCTACACTTACACACACCTACATCTAATGGTTAAAGAACTTACGGTTTCTATGGTTGGCGAATTTCTGCCTCACAAAGCGATGATTGTTCAAAACTCATATAACACCTTCAAAGGTGGCCATTAAGATGTCACTATATTTATATAGGATATATAATATGTTTATGTTTGACTTATGCTTCTGTATTTCTCATTTATGTCATACTTTATTGTTTCCATTATGGGTAAACGCGATATTTTCATTTTAGGAAGTGCGGACTACCGCCCCCTCAAAGTGATTTGAATCGTTAATACCATATGTGGGATGTATAAAGGATGGAGTAAATGACATTATATATGATGTTATACTGGAATTATACTATACCTTTATATCATTATGATTTCATTCCATTAAATATGAAATAGAAATGAAAGTAACGTTCATGTGTATGTACGGCTTACCGTCTCCATGAACGGTGCATTTCATTTCTTACCTCTAAATGTTACGTAATATTATAATTGAATGTATAAACTGTATATATATGATATATATGATATCTAAATCATGAATATAATTCTGTATATAATGGATATTTTACAACATGAACAACTTGTAATTATAAGAAGTTTATTTTTGACTCAAGTACCAAAGATCGACAAAACGACCGTTGTTAACTTAAATAATTACATAATGTTTATAACATGGTAATAAGTGATATAAAAGGAATAATGAACATGAAAAAGGTTATTAAGTAAATAGAAATTAACTCTAGTTTATTATTCAGGAGGTTAAAGAACGGTAGAGTCAGGACAAGACGCAAGGTAAGGGAACTTCTTAACCCAATTTCCATTATTTGGGTAAATCTCCTACTTTCAAATTATGTCATGATATTATTATGTCTTATTTTGTATTATTTATGTGTACCTATAGTGAATACACATAACAGATCTATTTTATTTTAAAAATGATCTTTTTAAGGACTTCTTCTCAATCTCCTTTCATTGAGACATATTTGGTTTTATACACAACTTCCTTTTATACAGTGTATAAACCCCTTTGACTTTTACATTTATTCAAAAGTAATCTTTTCTATACGAAGCATTTTACTAAACGAAAAAAAGGGAATGTTTTTCTTTCCGTACATATGCGGCGACAACGACTTCTCCGCCGCCGTGACCATTATTTGAGTTTCGGCTTCCTCTACAATCCATCTTTTTTTAATGAAAAATAAATACAATGTTTTAACTTTCTTTTATTTTGGTATTGAAAATGGTTTTTAAAGAGTTTTTATTATATCAATGTGTTGTATTGATATCTTGTAATTGAAATGTGGAAATGTTATGTTTCCTTTATGCATGTTTTATGTGATACGATTATGTTATGGTTTATGATATGTTTAAACCAATTCATATGAGGAATGTATTGGACTTAATAAGTGATGGGTGGAGCCCGCTATAGCTCCTCGATGCATCAGTAGGTCTCATGAGACAACTAGATGTGGAATTGTCTGAGGCCTTTTCCCAATATGATTTATGGTTTTGGCCGAGGCCTTAATCATTTTAGACGTCTTGGTCGAGGCCTTGACAAAATGTTTCAGAATGTCTGGCATTATACATTCCCTCATTATGAAAGTGGTTATTGATATTGCATTTGATTATTCGACCAGTAGAATATCCATGTGAAGAAGTAAATGGCATTATCTCATTTTACTTTTTCTATATTATGTTGATGTTCAAGATTAAAAGGATTTTGTTTTAGTTATACATTTCCTTAAATGTTTATGTTTATTTATGAAAGCTTCCGTAATATTGTTATCATTACTGAGCATCTGAGCTCACCCCTTTCAATGTTTTAATATTTTCCAGGATGTGAAGAAGTATTTTATGAGTGACCTACATGGATAGTCAGAAGAGTATATGAGTGTGGACTATGAAGACATTGTTATTAGTTATTCACCTTATGATGTAATGTAACATTTATGAATGTATCTAGTGTTTCCAAGGGTACTAAACTAATCGGTCTTTCGAGACTTGATCTTTTGTGATCATGCTAATGTTTCGAAGTAATGCACTGTCTCTGGGTAGCTGGGGTAGGGGCGTTACAGTTTGTATCAGAGGCAGTTTAGTACTAACCTTAGAAGCTAGATTTAGATAAACTCTGATTAGAACACATAGCCCAAAGATAGACATTGAGGATTAGTATAGAAGAACATCCTAGAATTTTGTTATTGTAGAGATTTTGTGAGTTTTCCGAGCAATAAATCCCTATCTGGATACGAGAAGGTAGAGGCGGCTCTGGCACAGATGTACCTAGGGGTAAAACCTGAAAACACTGCTTTGAGCTAGACTCGAACGGGAACTGGTGCACGACAACGGGCCTTGCTGCACTCTTGGTTACTACACTCTCGGGGTATAAGCTTAGGATAATTCTCATTTTCATTACAAACCACTATGAAGGGATACGATTATATACTTCCTCAAAGAAAACATTTTTATGGATTATGTCCATAAATAGTTCAATTTATGTTAAGTATTTTACAAGTATGGAATTATGTATTTTGATTCATAAACTAATCTAGTTTATGCCATTGTTTAGAAATGGCGCCTAGTGGAAGGAATGGAAACCGTATCAATGCACGCACTCCGTGTAGGGATTTCCCTCCTGCTCAAGATAATTATTGTGGATCTGGAGATACAACTGGTGCTGATCAACTTATTACCATACTGGGACAACTCACTCAGGTTATGAATAATAACCTTACTCGTATGGATCACCCATACCCACAACGTGGAGGATCAATGTTATACCGATTCATGAGGCAACGACCGCCAACATTTAATGGGGGTACAAATCCATTAGTAGCTGAGCAATGGATAAACTCTTTAGAGAAAATATTCCATGCCTTGGGGAGTAGCGAAAGGGAGAAGGTTGTCATGGCAGTTTACCGCCTCACTGGAGATGTCGATCAGTGGTGGTCGTTGATTCAAAACACAAAGGAAGATGATGACGTATCGAATATGGAATGGAGGGAGTTAAAATGGATTTTCCTAGAAAAATACTATCCTTGTGACCATTGAGCAGATATGGAAAGACAATTTTTGAGTCTGAGACAAAAGGAGGATGAGAATGTCGCAAAGTATGAGGCCAACTTTACAAGGTTAGCGAGGCATGCTTCAGATTATATACGTAACCCAAGAAGTAAGATTGATTGTTTCTTTGATGGGTTAAAACCATTTCTCCGTCGAGCATTAGTCTCACAAGCCTTCTCGTCATACGAAGATATTGTCTCGTGTTCTATCAAGACAGAAAAGGAATTCTCTAAGTCTTATGAAAAAAAAGTAATTCAAGAGAAGAAGAGAATGGTGGAACAAGAGACAAATAAAGGAAAAAAGGGAAAGAAGGATTTTCTATTATGCGATAGTTGTGGGAAGAATCACCCTGGTACTTCCCTAAAAGGAATGGGAGTTTGTTATAAATGTGGAGAAAAGGGTCACCAGGCTTGTGATTGCAAGGGAAAGAAAGAGGCTATCAAAGTTGAATGCTACAATTGTAGAGAAATTGGTCATTATGCAAATGAATTTCCTAAGCGTAAGGGAAACTTACCTCAGAAAAGGCCAAGGGATCAAGGACAATCTTATACTGTTACTACAGTTGAAGCAGAATAACTAATGTATTGGTGCTTTTGGACTCATGGATTATATTCTGGTTATTAGAATTATGTGATATATATATAAGGATTGTACTGCAGTACTTTTTTATTTCAGTAAGGTTTTAATATGATGAAGGTAATTATATTTTTAGTATGTGACAATAAGAGAAACTTTAATTTGTTTGGGGAATCTGATAAATTGATTTTGGAATTAAGATACCTTTTAGAGAAAGTCTGGACAAAGTTATTTTGGATAACTATAAAGGTTGGAGTGGATTAATTTGATCCTTGGATACTATTGTTTAAGGTTAAAAAATTTATGAAGATTATTTTTCAAATATTATGATATTATAGTTTTAGGAAAAGGAAAACCTGCAGGGTGGGGCATAACCTGTCGCGTCGGACAAAGCTGCAGGAATCGAACCCACAATCATAGTGTGACAAGCCTTTATTTTCTACCACTAGCCTACAGGAAGTCCCTGGTTATTACAAAATAATTTTACTAGTCTAAATGGTATGTGTTAACATTTGGAACCTTATACAATTAGGTTAAGTATAATATTTTTGAGTTCTATTATGTTTTTGAGTGAAAGATGAGTTGAAGGTTGAAACTCTAATTGTCAAGCATAAATATATATATAACTATCTGTTATTCAATGAAGAAATTAATTATTAAAATTTAGTAAAGGGATATTAAAACAAAAAAATGTGTTATCCTAATACCTTATGTCTTGTTGAACTGATGATATTTTAAATCAACATAGATTGAAGGCTTTGAGGACCTCAATTTGACAGTTGATTGTGAATGATGACCTCAATAACTCCCTAAAAATATTTACATTTTTCCTCCAATTATATGTCTCTAATTGCCACCAATGTTCTCCTTATCGAGATCATAATTTGGTGGTGACTTTCTTACTTCCATTTCCCTCTTATTAAGGCTAAATTTTATTAACCTTATTTTCGATGTGGGTTTTCCAAAAAGGTATTTTCTATTTTCAACATTTTATTTTCAAAAAAATATATCAAATTGCGAGGACGCAATTTATTGAAGGAGAGGAGAATGTAACACCCCGAGCATCCACGATACGCCTCTCTTTCAATAATTCAATAGCTTTCATTGTACGCAAGTTCGAGTTCTAAAACACCGCGTCTAATCAAAGTAGCCGTTATGAATAGTAATAACCACTTTTTGAAATTATAGAAAATTTATATTTCAAAATGGAATTCATTTTTGTATTCCTAATATTGAAATTAGCCTATGTTGAATTTTTGGTATTTTTCTGAGAACTTCTAAGTTTTTGTGAATAGCGAAAAATATTTAAAACAGGTTTTTTTAATCAAAATAATTTATAGTGATAAATTATACTATTTAGTGGTTTTAAATTATAATTAGAATATATTTTTACGATTTATCTAATGGTGGTCATTATAATTAATTTAACATTGACATTGTACATAAATAATTGTCAATCTTTTGATATAAATTGTTTCTTAAAAACACGCTATTTGTTGTGACAGCGGGAATTAATTATAAAATTAATTAATGAAACTTATATGTTTGGAATTTCGTAAAATAGAAATCATTTTTTAATTCGGAATATCAATTATAGCTTAGGGTGAAATTTTGGCATTGTTTTGAAAAACTTCAATTTTTGATGAATAGTGAAACCACTAAGTGGTAGCTAAATAACTGATTTTTCGTTTAAATGAAATATTACCACTTCTTTGATTTGATTTTCAAAAATCATACATACATGGTTGTCATTAAGAAGTAAAATGTGGTTCAATGAGAGTAAAATAATTTTTGGTGAATAGTAACATTTAAGTTCTTAATCGCGATTAGAGGTAATTAGTGTAGTTTAAGGTAAAAATAATGTTTTAATAATATGAGATGAGCTTGACACTTTCCAAGAGTGCCCCTCCTCTCCTCTTATAAAAGGCCCCCACCTCTAACACCTCATTCACACTTTCAAGCCATTTGGCTCGGCCAACCTCTGCCCAAATACTCTTCCAACTTTCCCCTCTTACTCCTAGAAGCCTCACATTGGGCAGAACTCTTCCCATGGAAGCCATTAGATCAAATCAAAAAGAGTTACCTGATTTTGAGGTAATGTCTTCTCTAATTTTGTTTTGTATTATTTTTCTTCTCCAACCCCCTAAACTCTATTTATTCATTTCTTTTGTAACAAAACCAGTATCCTAAATATACTAGGATGTTTTTATAAGAATGATTCGAGCTACACTTACACACACCTACATCTAATGGTTAAAGAACATACGATTTCTGTGGTTGGCGAATTTCTTCCTCACGAAGCGATGATTATTCAACACTCATATAACACCTTCAAAGGTGGCCATTAAGATGTAACTATATTAATATAGGATATATAAGAAGTTTATGTTTTACTTATGCTTCTGTATTTCTCATATATGGCATACTTTATTGTTTCCATTATGGGTAAACGCGATATTTTCATTTTAGGATGTGCGGACTACCGCCCCCTCAAAGTGATTTGAATCATTAATACCATATGTGGGATGTATAAAGGATGGAGTAAATGATATTATATATGATGTTATACTGGAATTATACTATACCTTTATATAATTATGATTTCATTCAATTAAATATGAAATATAAATGAAAGTAACGTTCATACGTACGTACGACTTACCGTCTCCATGAACGGTGCATTTCATTTCTTACCTCTAAATGTTACGTAATATTATAATTGAATGTATATAATGTATATATATGATATATATGATATCTAAATCATGAATATAATTCTGGATATAATGGATATTTCACCACATGAACAACTTGTAATCATAAGAAGTTTATTTTTGACTCAAGTACCAAAGATCGACAAAACGACCGATATTAACTTAAATAATTACATAATGTTCATAACATGGTAATAAGGGATATAAAAGGAATAATGAACATGAAAAAGGTTCTTAAGTAAATAGAAATTAACTCTAGTTTATTATTCAGGAGGTTAAAGAACGGTCGAGTCAGGACAAGACGCAAGGTAAGGGAACTTCTTAACCCAATTTCCATTCTTTGGGTTAATCTCCTACTTTCAAATTATGTCATGATATTATTATGTCTTATTTTGTATTATTTATGTGTACCTATAGTGAATACACATAATATATCTATTTTATTTTAAAAATGATATTTTTAAGGACTTCGTCTCAATCTCCTTTCATTGAGACATATTTTGTTTTATACACAACTTCCTTTTATACGGTGTATAAACCACTTTAACTTTTACGTTTATTCAAAAGGAATCTTTTCTATACGAAGCGTTTTTCTAAACGACAAAAAGGGAATGTTTTTCTTTCCGTACATATGCGGTGACAACGACTTCTCCGCCGCCGTGACCATTATTTGAGTTTCGGCTTCCTCTACAAGCCATCTTTTTATTAATGAAAAATAAATACAAAGTTTTAACTTTCTTTTATTTTGGTATTGAAAATGGTTTTTAAAGAGTTTTTATTATACCAATGTGTTGTATTGATATCTTGTGATTGAAATGTGGAAATGTTATGTTTCCTTTATGCACGTTTTATGTGATACGATTATGTTATGGTTTATGATATGTTTAAACCTATTCATATGAGGAATGTATTGGACTTAATAAGTGACGGGTGGAGCCCGCTATAGCTGCTCGATGCATCGGTAGGTCTCATGCGACAACTAGATGTGGAATTGGCCGAGGCCTTTTCCCAATTTGATTTATGGTTTTGGCCGAGACCTTAATCATTTTATACGTCTTGGCCGAGGCCTTGACAAAATGTTTCAGAATGTCTGGCATTATACATACCCTCATTATGAAAGTGGTTATTGATATTGCATGTGATTATTCGACCAGTAGAATATCCATGTGAAGAAGTAAATGGCATTATCTCATTTTACTTTTGCTATATTATGTTTATGTTCAAGTTTAAAAGTCTTTTGTTTTAGTTATACATTGCCTTAAATGTTTATGTTTATTTATGAAAGCTTCCACAATATTGTTATCCTTACTGAGCATCTGAGCTCACCCCTTTCAATGTTTTAATATTTTCCAGGATGTGAAGAAGTATTTTATGAATGACCTACAAGGATAGTCAGAAAAGGATATGAGTGTGGACTATGAAGACATTGTTATTAGTTATTCACCTTATGATGTAATGTAACATTTATGAATGTATCTAGTGTTTCCAAGGCTACTAAACTAATCGGTCTTTCGAGACTTGATCTTTTGTGATCATGCCAATGATACGTAGTAATGCACCGACTCTGGGTAGCTAGGGTCGGGGCGTTACAAAGTCTGTAGCACTTCATCAAGAATTCTCCCACGGGATCCCAAAACCCATGCCAACCTATTGTTCAAATAAAATAAAGGTGAGTTTAACTTTTCGCACAATTAATTTTTTTCATTAATGGGTTTAATTAATAAAACCATTGATCTACCAATGGTGAAGTAACAAACCCATGTGTAACTAGCCATTAAATGACCTGACAACCCTGCGGTCCCACCACCATCGCTCATCAGTTACAATGAATAAAGTAAAATAAATCATTGTTTTATTTTATTTTATTTTTTGTAAATTCGAAATAATAAACATTTTTGTCCCACCATTCTAGTCGAGGTTATGCTTTTTATAAGAAAATATTGGTACTTTGAATTCAGTGGTGCTCATTGTGTTTTACTATGTTCTCTTTTTCAAATGATAGAAATCACCGCTAGCATGTTTACTGAATGGTACTCTCATATTCTCAATAAGAGTTACCATTTTAGAGTTAGTGAATTTAACAATAAATTAAAAGTTAATTATTTTATTTACGACCAAAAACTAACATGCATTATTGGCTCGTGCTGACTAATGCTTGGATCTTCTTAAGAAAATCACACCCTCATGATCTTAATAGTGGTCTCATATGTTCATTCTGAGTAATCGTTTGTGAGTTAAAATAATTTTAAAAAATAAAACAATTTTATTTAATTATTTTATTTATTTTTTTTCCATTTATGGGATTTCTCATTTTAGGCATGTGATAACTAAACTAAAGTCGCTTTTAGGGTAAATCTGCCATCGTGAACGTAATATCTTCTTCATATTTTTAATCATTGAACCCATTTTATGAGTTACTTCACTTGTTCATGAAAACTACCCACATATGCTATTTAAATATCAACTTTTTTTTGACGGATCATTCTAGGCACTCTGGGCCTCTGAATCATGTGCCGTCAATTTTCACTGTCTCATAACAATCTTATAAAATTAATAAAATATATAGAGAAATTCTAGGTATTTACCAGGAAGGAGTATGAATAACTAAATTATAAAAAAATATATTTTATATATTTATGAAATGAATCCAACTATAATCTATTTATAATAAATATTATAAAAATATTTCAAGGAATAATTAATGCTTTCAGAAAACTATATTTTATTAATGGTAGATTTTTCTAAATTTTTCACATATATTATAATCATTTTTTATAATTTATAATATACATTTTTAAAAATGAACAACATTCAAAAATCATAATTTAAAAATTATTATAATTTATTTTTTAATGAATGATACATATATATTAATTTTTCACTGAATTGTGAAAAATACATCATTTTATTTAAAATTAAAATTTTATACAAAGAATTTAAAATATAAAAATTTATATTATAGTTTCTTATAAGTAATATTAAATAAGATTAATATTAGTTAATCTAATTTATGTCATAAAAATTAATTATTTGTTAAATTTATATATCAAAACATTTTAGACTGTGGAATTATTTTCCCCGAGATAACCAATTATTTATTAAATATTCTATTATAATTTTAAATTAAATTTTAACCCCTATATGAATTTAATTTCATAAAATATATTCCATATTTATAATAATAGTTTATAATATAATATAATTGCATAAAAATAATTTTTTCATAGTGAATATAAAAAAGAAACAAAATAATCACCATATTTAACATTAAAATGAATTTTCCATGGGGTTAATATTATTAATATATCTGTTAAAATGAAATAAAAATATCATTTTTTATTAATTTTCCACATATAGGCATTTAAAAGCATATAATATTTTTATAACAGTTGTTGGTACTATTTTCCTTGAATTTTTCCTATATAATAATTTATTTAATGAAAAAAACTAAATCTCACCCTTTTTGTTTTAAATTTTCATTTATTTATTCACATCGAGAAAAAACAATATTTTCATTGAATATTGATGGTTATTTTTAGATTTATTTTTTTATTATCAGGTTGTTAATGAATTTATAATATTTATGAATTATAATTCTACCATAATTTCTTTCCAACACCATTAATAAAATTAAAACTATTTTAAATGATTAACAAAATAGAAAAAACAATATTAATTGAATGAATTAGTATGCTACCAATTTTAATAAAAAAATATCATCTTATAAAGGTGTGAACTAAAATATTCTAATTAAATAACTTTATAGATATTTTTAATGTCAAATTAAATGGATAGTGTCTATATTTACTTGAATTATATTATAAAATAAAAATATTTTATTAAGTGTTAGAAAATATTCAAATATATGTTCATCATAAAGTTCATTAATAAATGTATAAATATATCAACTATGGTCCAATCTGGGACTGATAGTTCTCTTACAATGGTTGTTCTGACATAGAAAGAGTAATAACTTTTTACCCTTTGTTATAGTGAATATGGCATCATTCAAATTATCTGTGCATGTGTTGTAATAAATATTAAAAACACATAGGATTTATAATTTTTAAATTTAATTTAATATATCAAATTAATGGGAAAATTATATATTATTTCCCCTTTTACCATAGGTCTTAATTTATAAATTATAAATGAATAAAAATACATTACTGGGATGAAAAATTAAAATGTAAAACTGAGTAAACATAATAGATATGAAATATCCAATAGATAAATGTATTTTTTTTAGTTGATGGTCTGGTATGACCATATCAGATGTCCAATAAATTTTTTATCAAATTTTTAGGCACATGTTTTTGATAGGTACATACCATTATTGAAAATTTTTAGGTATTGACCAAATTTCCACTTCTCCTCAATCACAAAATGGGATATCCTCCCCATAATTATTCACACACGTATAGCCAATTTACTCAAATAATAAATTCCAAAATAAATCCAAAACATCCCAAGAAACAAACAACATGAAATGGTATTCCCAAAATACCAACCCTATTGTCCATAATAAGATATCCAATGATGGTTCTTCTAATCGAATGTTAATGTCTCCACTAAACATTTCATTATTAATTGTTATCTTTACGTATTCATTAATGTACTAATAAATACAAAATAAAAACTACATTAGATAAAATATAATTATGTATAAATTTTGGATAACCTATATCCATCAATACATATATCAAATAATAATCCAAACCATTGATCTTTTTTAATGAAGATTAAGTTCTCACGAATCTCTGTAATTTTTCTTCTATTACTAACCATAACGAATAAATAACATGATGTATTTAAATAAAATATATTTAAATAAAAAAAATTAATAAATTTGGAATTACAATATCACATATATCTTCTTAATTAACATTCCATTGAAATAAGATAACGTCATGAGTGTGCACAGTAGAATTCCCCCTCGTGATGTGATCTGATTCCATTTTTACTTATCTGTTTCAAAAATGTTAAAAAGTATAAAGGTATGGAATATATGTAATTTATATAAATTAATAATTAATCTTTAAATTTGATAAGTCATTTAACATATTTACGTTCCTTCTATCAGGAAAATGGAAGTAGTGTTCCTTCGTACCTATGACATACCCTCTCCATTGACGGCGCAATTAATTTTCTCTATCGAAATTTTATGTATTAATTTATATAAATATATAGTTAATATAAATTGTATTTATATTATATTTATTTTTCTTTTTTTTTTATTTTTCCCAGATCATTTTTAATGGACCGAAAATACCCTACCAAAAAATTAATGAAAAAAGAAACAGTGAATACTTGAAATGTGATTTTAAAAAAGATTTGTTAGTAAATTGTTAATAATTGGTCATTATAAAATAATATATGGAGTGATATATATTATTATAGTTTGGATTATATAAATAATTTTTAAATATTTGTTATTAATGAGATTTTTACATGTAATTTGGAATTAGACCTAATGAAATGGTTACACTTGTCTCTTTTACATCTATGAGATATATGAATGATTCACAACATATTTATTTTGTGTGGTGAATATATTGAAAATATTATTTGATATAAAATGAATAATTTTATATTTTTTATATGAAATGAATTATTTTTTGTTATTTCAATAACGGTTGCTTGGATTAATAAATTTCCATCACTACAAGGGTTTGTTTGACAATGTCATTATTATTAAAAAATATATATTTTTAAGATACCCACGGGAGAATTATATTAAATATCATTATTATAAAAATATAATTATTTATAATAATGTTAGTAAGTAAAATTTAACATAATATTTCTATTTTTAATCCATGGTAATGAAAACTTTTTGGAAGTAAATTTTAATAAAAGTTGATTTTATCTCACTCTACGGATGAGAATAATTTTTCATCAAACCCCATGTTTACTAAAAATATTCTCAAAAAATGTTTTTCAATTATCCAAATTGTATAAAAATGGTATTTTCCCCAATTTTTGAACTTTTCAAATAAAAAATTTATTGAATAATTCATGTAGTTTTCAAAAAAATGTGAATTTTTACGTTTTATACAAAAATGTAAAATTATTATTTTATTTAAAAGAATCAAAATGGATGGATAATCGCACTATCAGGAATAATCGTTGTTTTGAAAAATGATTAAATTTTTAATAAAATATTTTTCCATGTATTCTTGAATATATTTTAAAATATTTATTTTCTAGGTGAAAAGGTTAATATCATGAATAATGTTACAATTTAATTTTAATTTTTTAATATTTATCAGTGACGAAAACCAATATTTAACATATTCCCCATTAGAAATATGTTGTAATGATAATATTTTGATATCATTCAAGTTATTAATATGAAATTGTTATTAATTTTTATATTTATCGGGATAATACCTTTACCGTGGATTTGTTATTTTTACAATTTTAATGTTTTTGATGATTGTGATTCACCCCTTTCATATGTGGAATTCATTCGACAATGAATGTTATATACATGTCCCACTATAGACCCTTGAGTCATCATTATGTATCCTTCGAAAAAATGTATTTGGTTTTGTATTAGGACATATCAATTTATATAGATTTCATGCAAATATGACTCAATTTAATTTCATATTTCTTGTCCCATTTCCTCATTGGTATGATTCAGATATATGAAAATATGGATTACATCTATATGAATTTTTTTAATGATGTCTATGTGAATTTTTTTATAGAATCCATGAATGAGTTTCTATATCATGAGTTAATTTTAGGAAATTATTGGATCATCATATATCATACCACACTAATCATGTTCATGTTATTGAATGAATCATATTTATTTCTATTTTTTATAACAAAATATTGATAATATCCTATGTATTCATAATTTATTTTATTAAATGATTTCCCTTATTAAGAATTAGCTATCTCACTTTATTATGTTTCATTTCCCAAGGATTATAGGACGTGTTTTTTTGAATGATATTCAGGGATTTTATAAAGGTAATAATGGTACACTAAAATAAAATAATTTTTTAAAATTTATGTTTTGCATTTATAAATTGTTATTAAAATTGGTATCTAATTTTCCATGATTACTAAATAATTCCGTCAATTGGATGTTATTACTTGTATCATTAGAATATGAAATAATTTAACCATCAACACATGGAATCTAGAAATAGGGCCTCTACATTAGATATATTTTTGAATCATACCCCATAGTATTAACCATGATTCTTTGGTTTTATTCTCTTTGAGAAGATAAATTGTTACCATGGTTAATATTAATAATGTGAAAAATAAATGAGACCTATTTCAAAATATTTATGATCCAAATTCCAAATATAGAATCTTGTTTACATGATTCCTCCATACATTAATTAATTCAAATATAATATATATACATATGGCGTTATAGTTTTTTTTTTGAAAAATGAATTTGTAATCCAAAAGAAAACATATAAAAAATTCATATATGTTCCAAATTCATATGTTTTTATTAGATAAATTATAATTGTATTAGGCTTTACTAACATTAAAAAAATCAGAGCATAATTTTTCACTTCATATAAAATTATTTAATGCATTAACATATCTATCTCACATAAATAAATATTTTCACTATTCATCTAAACATAAATTATTACAAAATAATATCAAAAAATAATCCAAAAATAAATTTCAAATGATTATTTAAAAATATATTTTTTATTCACACAAATATAATTTCTTTAAAAATTATAAATTAATTAATTTTTTCACGTAGACAATTAAATAGGAATAATTTTATAAGAAAACATATATTTGAAGCATTAAATGGAAATATTGAAAATAATGTGCATATTTTATGTGAAAAAATTCTTTTTAGAAAACTTGAAATATATATATTTATAATAATATTTAATTTTAAATTCATACAACTAGTTTAATTGAATCTTTATATTTTACACATTTAAATAATAATGTTTAAATATTATTTCATTATTAACATAATTCCCATTGTTTCATGTTTATTGAGACATAATGAAATTTTATTATGTTGTTAATGTTTTCATGCTATTGGGCTGTCATGATTTTAGTTCATTATCTTCCTTCTTATTTTTTTATAATCATTTCTTATGTTAGTAGTGTTATATAATATGCAGTACATTATTTTTCCTTATACACAAAATACATGAAATTTTAACATCCATTAAAATTTTATTTTACTATAATGTCTATTATTGGATCCATAAGAATATAAAAATGATTATTTTAAAATATATTTCATGGAAACTTATATAAATCCCAAAATAAAATGTATTCGTAACTATTAATAAGAATAAAACAATTTTTCCCGCTTGATAAATAATAAAATTGTTATAAATTATGAAAAAATATAAATAAAAATATCTTCTATAAAATGAATAATGTCACATACCAAGTCAACTAATACAAGAAAATAAACATAGATACCCTATATATATAATAATAATCTTAATATATTTAGAAAATCATTAAAATATATAAAAGGAGGTACCAATCACAAATATCGCAACTGATTTACTCTCCCTCACACACCAATGTAAAATGATTTTGTGATCTTATATATTTCTATAATAGTATTCCACCTATTAATAAAAAAATTTACAAAGAATATATTATTTTCTCAACCATATAATATTCTCAAATATGAGTACCACATAATATATCTTTATACCAAAACTATGTCCACTACCAAAAAAATCACTACCATGTCCACATATCAATAATATATCCTAATTTTATGTGTGTTTTGGGGCTGTAGTCTACTATCTATGTCTCCCACATCATAGATATTAATGGTAAACATGATAACCAATATGATATATGGGCATCAATTATGTTACATGACTAGAGTGATAGTGAATTAGAGGAACTATAATAAATAAGAATATATAATAGACAAATATACATCGAAAGGATAAAGTCCATTCCAAGGACTACTTAAATACCTGATTTTCACATTATAAGATGTACCCAAATATATAAATTTGTTCCTAAATAAAAATAATAAATTATAATCATTCAACGAATAAAAAAACAGCCCATCATCTGATTTTATATTTTAATTATTTATCCAACTTATTTCTTATATACCACATTAAATTAGATATATTTAAAAAAACTATTTATTATTTTACAGTATAATACGAAAATTTCCATAACCATTTCCATATATTAAATTATTCATTAAAATTAATCATTTACCATTATATTTTCACTTAACAAAAAAAGATAATTTAATCAATTTTTAGAACTTTTTAAAAACTATAATATACCTATAATTCATTTTACACATTTCATTATTTAATTTCAATATTGTATTGATTATAAAATAAAAATAATCCAAATAATATATATCACACTCAATTTACTACCACACCAAATAAACCATACAGAAACTTGTCCACTTCTAAATAAAAAACAATATTTCTTCTAGTAGCGGTATCTTCACATCATATCTATTTCGAAACAATAATCATAAAAAATTAAATTATTATAACTGTTTACCATAACATGACTACTTTACCTAAATAATATTAAATCAAACATTGAACTATCTTTTAATATTATATTTTAATTTTTGTTACCATGTTAAAAATACATTATATATATATATATCATTATTTCTATAATTATTTCTTATTTCCCAAAACTAATAACATTATTTATTTTAATTTCATGTGAATAGTAGTGAAAATGAGATGACATAAAACAAATAATTCTCACATACCACCCCTATTAGATTCAATTTTCCATATTTAATTATGAAAATTTCATCCCATCACACAAATAATGTGATAAACATTTTTAATAAATATCTCAAATTTTAAATTAAAATTTATAAAAAATCCTCGACCATGAATGGGTATTCAAACTATTTTGTTGAAAAAAATATAGATATTCAATATGCATACACCATATTTCTGAAAATATTTAAACACACATCATTATTTTATCCATTTGATAACAGATCAATGACCCATCTGATTACATTATAACTTGATATATAATAAAAAACATATGAGTGGGAATAGAATAATAATATAAGCTAAAATAAGGATTATTCGATTTCAAAAAATCTTGGGAAAACATTATATATTAATCTAAAATTTATTGGTACACTTATAACTCATAAATTTACATTATCATTTCATATTTTAAAACATAATATAATTAAATAGATGTATATTATGCCTCCCTATTAGAATCAAGAAAACATACTTTTTCATGTAATTATTTTTAACCATAATTTTTATTGATGTAATTTTATATCTAGTGAACCACATGTATAGTCGTGAATATCATCATTAAAACATACCTATACCATATTTATTATTATATTTTATAATAGTTTATGAATGAATCATAATGAATTTTCATCTAAATTCATAGATTATATATTCCATTAATACAAAATTTTCATTCTAATCCCCTTCTATATAATATTTTATTATTTAATTAGATAACATATTTATTATTATATTATTTTATTATAAATTTATTAATTATATGAATATATTATTCCACACTATGTCACTATATTATATAGTGCTATTATATATATTCATTTGTAACCATTATTGCATTATTTTTATATGTGATGAATGTGATAGTTTTCACCTTCTATAAATTATTATATTCATTCATATATATAATTTATTTATAATATATCATTATATTATAAAACAAAAATTATATCTTTAGATTCCAAATAAGGAATGAAATTAAAATAAAATTCTAAAAATAAATAGTTTTTTAGGAGAACTATTTAGATTTCTAAAAATATTGTTAGTTTTTAAGATATTATTTGTATAAGATATATCATAATATTGACTATCATTATGAATATATAATATATGTTAAAAATTAATTCAAAATATTTATTAGTAAATTATTAATACATATGTTTTTGTGTATTTAACACATTTACATGACATTAAATATTTCCTTGTGATGTATTGTTAGTTTAGCATTATTTTCATAGGTTGGGGAAGCTAAAGATACTAGTAAACTACTATTCTTCAAAATTAATAATAATTTTAATAATATCCATAAAATTAATATTAAATGTATCTTATAATAACCCTGTATTTTATTACAACTTAAACATGATTTATTATATAAAACTTCACTTGATACAACAAATAAGATCAAGAGGTAGAGTGTATTTCGGGCCTCAGATCATTACATAAAAACATAAAACATGAAATACAACATCTTTATTGAAAACATCCTTTACATGACCACTATATTCCTTCGTACTTAACATTGCATGGGATAACCTGAGGACATGCACAAGAAAAAGGTGAGCTATAAAGCCCAGTAAGGGAGTACACATGAAATAACATGAGGAGTACAATACATGTTAGAAAATAGGTATATCAATAGAGCATAAGAAAAACATGAACATAAAGGCATGATAAAGCATGATAATCATTACATGGAAATGTGGCAACAACACTTAACATGGAATTAGCATGAGCCAAGGCTCATTGCACATGGAGCATGAGTAAATCCTCATTGCACATTAATCAAGATTAAACCCTCGTTGCACATGAATTAGAATGATTCAACACTCATTTCACATGACGTATCCTGATACTATAAATTACCCAATGCATTGGAGTGCTATAAGGGCGCACCCTTCTTAAACATTTCATTTCATGCATAAGTGTGCCACATGGATCATAAAACATGGATTCATAAAACATAATCATTTATTCCATGATAAAGGAATGTGGAATTCATACATGAAACTTTACAATCAATAACTAAATGTGAATAAAGGTGAATACCCTTGATGGAGAAATGGGCATGGTATTCACTACACAATGACATTGGCTTAGAAAATCGGTGTGATTTCGGCAGCGTAACAGCGTGACATAAGAATTCATAAAAATGGTTGATGAGAGAGAAAGTGGTTCCTCATCATATTTACATGTAATGTACAGTAAGTAGGACATATAGATACATGTACCAACAATTGTAATGGAATTTAGATTCATGATACAAAAGTATTTCTTGAATGTAAAAGAGGAGGGAGAAGTTTCTTTCGGAATTTCGGCATAGTAACGGGCGTACATGGGAGGAATTTAATGAGAGATAAAGGGATCTCCCATCATTCAAACATAAATAGGGATGTATGAAGGAGGTTTAAAACCATACCCCAACATTCATAATTGAAATTAAAAGGGAAAAACAACTTAAAGAAAATTAGACAAAAATGAGAAAGGAAGAAAAAACCCTTTCTTGGAAGTGTGCTTCCAAAGGCTAGAGAGAGGCTTGTGAGAGGCCTCTTGGGAGCTTGGGGCACCTTGGGAGGATTCTAGAGAGAGTATGGAATAGTTTGGACGAACTACAAAGGCTTTGAGGGAGGAGGAAGTGGGATCTTGGGTGGGTTTATATAAGAATAGTGAGGGAATTCTTTATTATCGAGGTTTGGGACCCCTTATATTAAATTAATCCAAACCACAAACCATCCCATGGTTTCTGCCCATGGTTTTCAGAAAAGGGAAGAGGAAAATAATATTTTATAAGGCCAAGGTTCAAACATCTTAAAATATTGGGGTTGATTATGTGGAGATGAGTCACATTCCCATTTAAATTAATTTAAAAAGACAAGGTGTTTAATAAGTCTTGAGGGGTCCATTAATGCTTTGAAAAGTAATCCAAACATACCCAAAATCACATTATTTTAATGGTAATAAATATATTGTCAGAACATAGAGATTTTAGTATTTTATTACATCACTATTGGGTCATTATGATGTCAAAAAAACATTATATATTTAAACTGTATTTAATTTTTACTCAAAAAATTGACTGTCTAACAAAATTATGAAAAATTCACCGTTGGATAATTTTGATGACCTGATTCAAAAAAATAACATTTATTTTATCTAAATAATTTTCTAAATATGTTAATTTTCACTATTAAAATAAAAACCGACATTTATAAAAAATTCACGGGTTTTGACAAAAATGGATTTCAAACCTTAATAAAAATTATAATTTCATTCATACAATTACATGATCATTTATATATAATAAAATTAATCTAATAATAATAATAATAATATTTTATCAAAATATTATTTAATTCAAAAATCCCTTAATTTAATAAAATATATTTCTTAATTAAATAATAACTAAAAACACCATTTGTACTTTAAAAACTATTTACAATGTATCAGTAATGACATGAAATTATATTAATTATTGTATACAAAAATAATGTACATGAACATAGTACTATCGATTAGTTACATAACCCCTTAAAACAACCGCATACGACCTAAGTTTAAGTTGTGCGATGGTGAAAGACCTTTGGGGTGGCTCAGATAACATCGCTCGAGTGGTAATTTCTATCAACTTCGACTTCTCCCGTAGATGGTCCCGTTTGGCTTGACATTCTAAAGCTCAGCTTGGGCTTGGTCAAGAGAAAAGCCTAAAGACACCACCTCTTTTCCGAGCTCCGATAAATGGGCTTCGTATGGGGAAATTCTACTGGATGAGGCCATCACTTCCTTTGTCTAAATAAAATTGGATCTGTTAAAGCCCTATATTTATACTAACCATGTGATCATTGATCAACAGCTATAAAAGTAAAGGTCAAAATTCTTATCATAAAAACACTGAAGTAGATATTTTATAAAAACATTTTATATAAAGATACATTTAATAAGATCAAGAAGGATATTCCATTAATGAATCTTTGGGTCATTACAATATTCCCCCCTTAAGAAATTTCACCCTCAAAATTTTTCTTTTCCCACACTGAAATAGATGTGGATAACTCAGCTTCACCACTTCCACTGATTCCCAAGTTGCTTCTTCATTATTGTGGTTTCTCCACAACACCTTGACGCGGGGAATTGTCTTATTTCGTAGAAATTTTTCTCTGTGATCTAAGATCGTCACTGGTTGCTCCTCATAATAAAGATCATATTCGAATTGTACCACCTAAGAAGAGAGTAAATGTGAAGGGTATGGTATGTACTTCCTTAATATGGATTCATGAAAAACATCATGTACATTGGCCATAGTAGGTGGAAGTTCTAGTCAATAGGCCATAGCCTCGACACAATCAAGAATCTCAAAGGGGTCGATGTACCTTGGAATTAACTTCCCTTTCTTTCCAAACCTCGTGAACTTCTTCCACGGAGATATGCGTAGAAAAACCATGTCTCCAACTTTAAACTCAAGGTCTCATCGACGATTATCTACATAACTCTTCTGCTGACTCTGGGATTCCTTGATATGCTACTGAATGGGTTTCACCTTCTCCACCATTTCCTCAACCATTTCTATTTCAAACAGCTTACGTTCACTGACCTCATCCAAACATACCGATGTTCTGCACCTTTTCCCATATAGGGCTTCATATGGTGCCATTTGGATTCTCGACTGGAAACTGTTATCATAAGAGAACTCAATCAGAGGAAGATGTTGATACCATCCTCCTTTAAAGTCATTTGAGCACACTCTCAACATATCTTCAAGTCCTTGGATAGTCCACTCGGATTGGCCATCAGTTTAAGGTTAATAGGCCGTACTAAAGTTCAGTTCAGTATTCAAATCATGTTGAAGACTCGTCCAAAACTTAGAGGTGAATCTTGGATCTCAGTCATACACAATAGATAGTGGTACTCCATGTAACATTACCACTTCTCTGATATATATCTGTGCCAGTTGATCCAATGTGAAATCCTCCCGAATAGCAATGGAGTGTGTTGTCTTTGTAAGACGATCCACAATAACCCATATTTCATTGTTTCCTTTGGATGTCCTCGAAATTCTGGTGACAAAGTCCATGGTGATGTTTTCCCATTTCCATTCTGGTATGGAAAATGGTTGCATCATCCTCTTAGACTTCTGCCTCTTTTCCTTCAATTTCTGACACACCAGACACTTTGATGTATATTCAAAAATCCACTTCTTCATATTATCCCACCAAAATCTTTCTCAGAGATCTCGATACATCTTTGTGCTCCCAGGGAGAATAGAGAAATTTGAACTATGTGCATCATCAAAAAGTTCCTTCTTCACCTCCGCACATGATGGAACACATAGTCTTTTCTCAAAACTCACTATTCCTTCTTCATTAACATTAAACTCCGATGATTTCCCTTTTTCAATAGCTCCCACTTTTTCTTGAATTACCACATCATCCTTTTGAGAATCCATTAACCATTCCAAAAGAGACGGTTGAGAAATCATTTGTGAAAGTACTGATGATGTTCCCTTCACTATGATTCCCATGTCTATCTTCATTAATTCTAAGAAGATTGGATCCTTCTGAATTCTCATCATTGATAGAATCGGTGGAGCCTTTATACTTAGGGCATCTACCACCTTTTTCGCTTTCCCAGGTTGGTAATGGATTGAACAGTCATAATCCTTGATGAGATCTATCCATCTTCTCTGGCGCATATTAATCTCTTTCTGTGTGAATTTATATTTAAGACTCTTGTGGTCAGTATATATCTCACATTTCTATCCATAGAGATAATGCCTCCAGATTTTCAAGGCAACGATCACCGCCACCAACTCCAGATCATGTGTTGGATATTTTCCCTCATGGATTTTCAACTTCCTTGAGGCATAGGATATCACTTTATCATTCTGCATCAGCACACATCTTAATCCCTTCTTTGAAGAATCACTGAATACCACAAAAAGATCCCCACTAGTGGGTAAAGTGAGCACGGGTGGAGTGATAAGCCTACTTTTCAACTCCTTGAATCTTTCTATGCATTCATCACTCCAAAAAAACTTTACTCCCTTTCGAGTTAGCTTGGTAAGAGGGTTGGGAAATCGTGAGAAATTTCTCACAAATCGTCGATAATATCTAGCTAACACCAAGAAGCTACGGATATCTGTTACCGATGTTGGACTCGGCCATCCCTCAATTGCATCTATTTTGTAGGGATCCATAGATATCCCATCGCTTATGATGATATGTCCCAACAATGAGACCTCCTTCAACCAGAACTAACACTTGCTGTACTTTTCACAGAGCTTCTCCTTGCACAATGTCTCTAGTACAGTTATTAAATTCTCCTCATGATCCTCCTTGGTTTTGGAGTATATTAGAATATCATATATAATGACTACCACAAATTTGTCTAGGTAATCTCTAAAGACTCTATTCATCATGTCCATGAAGATTGCTGGAGCATTGGTGAGTCCGAAAGGAATTACTATGAATTCATAGTGCTCTTATTTTGTACGAAAAGCAGTCTTGGGGACATCTTCCTTCTTCACCCTTACTTGATAATATCCTGACCGCAAATCTACCGTGGAGAAGAATTTTGCTCCATGCAGCTGATCGAACAAGTCATCAATTATTGGGAGATGATACTTGTTCTTTATTGTGATATTTTAAAGTTCACGATAATCGATGCAAAGCAGGATTGACCCATCCTTCTTCGTGATGAAGAGAACTGGTGCACCCCATGGTGAAGCACTTGGGCATATAAACCCTTTTTCCAGAATCTCCTGTAGTTGTTTCTTCAGATCATCAAGATCCAAAACATCCATTCTATATGGAGTCTTCGATATTGGTAATGCCCCGGGTATATGTTCAATTGAGAATTAAACATCCCTTCTAGGAGGAAGACCAGACAGTTCCTCGGAAAACACTTCAGTGAATTCCCTCACAATAGGCATTTCATCAAGGATGGTTTCTTCCTTGGACTAAATCATCTATTCCAGATACGCATGCTCATACTGCAGTAATATCCACGCTTGAGATGATGGATCTAAAGGAGATTCAACTTCCTCCTTACACTTGTAAAGAATTGGGGGTCGATTCTCCATATGGAGTGTGATTTACCTCTCCCGAAAATTTATGTTGGCTCTATATAAGGAAAGCCAATCCAAGCCAATAATTGCATCAAATTCCACCAGAGGTAGTATGACGATGTTTTTCGAGAAATACAATCCATATATTATAAAAGGGGAGGACTTATATTCATGGGATGCAATGATTTCCCCATTTTCGGTACTCACAGACATATTCACTTCCATGATTTGTGGTGGTGCTGGGATTGTTCTACTAAACTTTGAAGTTATAAAAGAATTCATAGAACCTGAATCAAAAAGTACGTTTTCTATTATTGAATGAATAACTAGCGTACCTGTCACCACTTCATTGTCGGGGTTCACATCGGCAGAAGTGATGGAAAATGCACTTCCTTGCTACCTTGGAGGTTGTTGGTTGTCTTCGAGAACCCTTGGATTAGGGCACATATTTTCAAAATGACCCGGTTCTTTGTATTTGTAGCATTGAACAATGCGTTGAGGTTCGAACGGAGCATTCCTCTCCTCTGTCGCAGCTGAGGGTCTTTCATGCCGACATTTAACAGCTAGGTGCCCTTCTCTTCCACACCTGAAGCATTTCCTCATCCCCTTAAAGCAATTTCCAGGGTGCCTCTTTCCGCACTTTTGGCAAGTGGGGTGCTGGATCTTCATAGCATGACTTGATTTATCCATCGGCTTACCAAAATTGAAGTCCACCTTACGCTTCTTATCCCCATGATACCCCTATGATTCTCCGATATCCATTTCGACCTTAAGGGAACATCAGAAAATTTCCTCATAGCTGTCGAAGTCACGGATCGCTAATGATTTCCACAGGCTAGGCATCAGCCCACCAAAGAAGTGGTCAACCTTGCATTCAGGGGTAACGACAAAGTCGAAAGCGTATCGTGAATGCCTTGTGAAGTTTTCCTCGTACGTTTCAACAGATTCTTCATATTTTTTCTTGAGGGAAAGAAAGTCCCTTTCCATCTTAAGCCGGAGGGTGCGCGGAAAATATTTATCGAAAAACATATTCTAGAAATCCTTCCATTCCAACACCTAGATCTCCTCCTCAGGCTTCATATTTTTGATCAACGTCCACCATTGATCAGCTTCACCCTCTATATGATAAGATACCAGGAGAACCTTCTCTTGTTCAGAACATCGACGGACGAGGAAGATCTTCTCAATGGATTTGATCCATTGTTCATCGTTCGTGGGATCAGATGATCCACTAAAAATAGTAGGCCTTTGTCTCATGAAGTTCTGGATATCTATTTGTTCTTCCTTAAGGGGGTTTGGATGTTCCTCTTTACTCGTGTCTCTATTCAATGCTTGAGTTAGCTGAGAGAGAAGCGTGAAAAAGTTCACAATTCCCACTCCCATTGGATTGGGAATCTCATTAGTATAGTCATCACAATGATCTTCACATCAGTTGTTAGCTCGAGTCCTCCTACTACCGGCCATTGTATGGAATAAAAGGAATGTTAGGGGTAACACATAAAGGGTAATCCAAAGACAAAAGTTGATGACTTATAAATGAACTTTCATTTCCTTAACTCATTAGTATATAGGCTTCAATCTAGTATTTTCATGATCTACTTTCTATCATAAATTCTTAGTGGAATTTTTTTAATTCCCTTCATAAGGGTTCATACAATGCTTGTGAATTTACCAAAGAATATCCCCCGGGAGTGTCGTAACCAAGAGTGCAGCAAAGCCTGTTGTCGTGCACCAGTTCCCGTTCGAGTCTAGCTCTAAGCGGTGTTTTCGGGTTTTACCCCTAGGATACATCTATGCCAGAGCTGCCTCTACCTGCTCATATCCTGACAGGGATGTATTTGATTGATAACCCACTTAAAAAATACTCACCAAAACTTAGGGACGTTTTTATTGTACTTAGTCTTGTATTTAAGGCTTTACTAGGGTTTTCTAATCCTAATCCAAAAAATAACCACACCTATCCTCTGATACCAACTATGCCAACCCTGCTTTTTATTACAACTTAATCATGATTTATTACATAAAACATTACTTGATAAAACATAGAAGATCGTGAGGTTTATTGTATTTGGGGCTCAGGATCATTACATAAAAAAATAAAACATGAAATACAACATCTTTATTGAAAACTTCCTTTACATGAACACTACATTTCTTCATACTTAGCATTACATGAGATAACCTGAATACATGCAAAGAAAATGGTGAGCTATAAAGCCTGGTAAGGGAGTACACATGGAATAACATGAGGAGTAAAATACATGTTAGACAATAGGAATATCAATAGAGAATAATAAAAACATGAACATAAAGGCATGATAAAGCATGATAATCATAACATGGGAATGTGGAAACAACACTTAACATGGAATTAGCATGAGCCAAGGCTCATTGCACATGGAGCATGAGTAAATCCTCATTTCACATAAAGAACAAGTAAACCTTAGTTGCACTTGAATTTTTATTAGTCAACACTCATTTCACATGATGTATCATGATACTATACTTTACCCAATGCATTGAAGCACTATAAGGGTGCACCCTTCTTAAACATTTCATTTCATGCATAAGTGTACCACATGGATCATAAAACATGGATTCATAAAACATAATCATCTATTACATGATAAAGGAATGTGGAATTAATAGATGAAACTTTACAATCAATAATTAAACATGCATAAAGGCGAATAACCTTGATGGAGAAATGTGCATGGTATTTACTACACAAAGACATTGGTTTAGAAAATTGTTGTGATTTCGGCAGCGTAACAGCATGACATAAGAATTCATAAAAATGGTTCATGAGAGAGAAAGGGGTTCCTCATCGTATTCAAAAGTAATGGATAGTAAGAAGGTCATATTGATACATGTCCCAACAATTGTAATAGAATTTAGATTAATGATACAAAATTATTTCTTGAATGTAAAAGATGAGAGAGAAGTTCCTTTCGGAATTTCGGCATAGTAATGTGTGTACATGGTAGGTATTTAATGAGAGATAAAGGGGTATCCCATTATTCAAACATAAATATGGAAGTATGAGGGAGGTGAGAAAACATACCGTAACATTCACAATTGAAATTAATAGTGCAAAACGACTTAAAGAAAATTGGACAAAAATGAGAAAGGAAGAAAAAACCCTTACTTGGAAGTGTGCTTCCAAAGGATAGAGAGAGGCTTGTGAGAGGCTTGTTATGAGCTTAGGGAACCTTGGAAGGATTTTACAGAGAGTAGGGCAGATTTTGGACGAACTACAAAGGCATTGAGTGAGGGGGAAGTTGGATCTTGGGTGGGTTTATATAGGAAAGGTGAAGGAATTCTTTATTATTTAGGTTTTGGACCCCTTATATTAAATTAATCCAAACCACAAACCATCCCATGGTTTTGGAAAATGGTGTTTTTAAAAGGGAAGAGGAAAATAATATTTTATAATTCCAAGGTCCGAAATTCTTAAAATATTAGTGTTTCTTATGTGGAGGTGAGTCACACTCCCATGGAAATTAATTTAAAAAGGCAAGGTGTTTAATAAGTATTGAGGGGTCCATTAATTCTTTTAAAAGTAATCCAAACAAACCCAAAATCACATTATTTTAATGGTAAAACATATATTGGACGAAAATAAAGATTATAATATTTTATTACATCACTATTGGGTCATTATGATGTCATACAACACATTATATATTTAAACGATATTTAATTTTTACTCAAAAATTTGACAGTCTCAGAAAATTATGAAAAATTCACCATTGGATAATTTAGACTTCCTGATTCCAAAAATAACATTTATTTTTTCTAAATAATTTTCTAAATATTTTAATTTTCACTTTTAAAATAAAAACCGACATTTATAAAAAATTCACGGGTTTTGACAAAAATGGCTTTCAAACCTTAATAAAAATTATAATTGCATTTATAAAATTACATGATCATTTATATATAATATAATTAATCTAATAATAATAATAATAATATTTTATCAAAATATTAATTAATTCAAAAATCACTTAATTTAAAAAAATAGAATTTTTAATTAAATAATTAATAAAAACACCATTTTTACTTTAAAAACTATTTATAATGTATCAATAATGAAAAGATATTATATTCATTATTATATAGAAAAATAATTTACATGAAAATAGTACTATCGATTAGTTTCATAACCCATTAAAACAGCCACATAAGACCTAAGGGTAAGGTGTGCGATGGTGACAGACTCTTGAGGTGGCTCGGATAACATCGCTAGAGTGGTAATTTCTATCAACTTCCACTTCTCCCATAGACCGTCCCATTCGATATTGACATGGTGAAGCTCAGATTGGGCGTGGTCAAGAGCGAATCCCAAGGATGCCATCTCTTTTTCGAGATCTGATAAATGGGCTTCGAATGGTGCAATTATACTAGATGAGGCCATCACTTCCTTTGTCTAAGTAATATTGGATGTGTTAAAGCCCTATATTTATACTAATCATGTGATCACTTCTCAACGGATATAAAATCAATGGTCACAATTCATATCCTAAAACCAATGAAGTTGACATTTTATAAAAACATTTTATATAAAGAGACATTTAATAAGATCAAGAGGGATTTCCCATTAATGAAACTTTGGGTCATTACATATCTATAGTGACCTCAATCCATCTTTATTTAAGGAGATAAGGTTATTTATATTTACCACTATTTATTCCATGAATACCAAATCCAATTCTTTTCAAATAAATTTTCATTTTCATTTGTCATTATGTATTTTTTCCCATTGAATTTAATCTACCTATTAATTATATGGAATAATATCTTGGATGATAATATATTACCATGATTAAGATATCACTACTTTATAATTGATAACAGTCTTCAAAATGTTTAAAAAAAACCAATATCACATTGTTGATGACACTAATTTTTTACTTAATTTTATATCAGTATTGGGACAATTTGAGCTTAACAAACTTGAAATACGTAATTAAAATCCATCAATATTTTTTTTGAAATAATAAATATTACATAATTTAATTAATAAAAAATACATAATTTATAAGACATTATATTTTTAAAATAATTTTAATATTTTGATCGATACCCAAAATAAATTTTTTTGAAAGTTAATAATGAATATAATTTAATTATAAAACCTATAAAAATAAAAATTTAAATATATTGGATGTCATATTATAAATATAATTTGGATGTAAAATAGTTTTTTATATTTTATTTTAATTTTCAAATATTAAAATATGATAAATAAATAATGATATCATATTAACAAAAATTGTATTTACTATAGAAACAAGAAGAACAATTAAAATACATTTAATAATAAAAAAGTGGTTCATAATTATTAGAGACCATGACCCTGAAAAAAAGATATTAATTTACTATACAATGTTTTTTTGGAAAATGAATTCATAAGCATGAAATTTTGTTCCATTTAAATTTATAAATGATTCCATCGTGATTGTATTTAAAAACTATGAATATTTAATATTTAGAGTGGCATGACAGTTTTATTATTTTTTAAATGTACATGAAAAATGGAACCATCAATATAATTTAAAATATATTAAATAGATATAATCCAATGATTATTTAAAATTATGGTGTAGATGTGGTAAATATTTAAATGTATTTATTATATTGGCAACATTTCAATAATATGGATTAATTGTTATGCTATTAATTGTGAGTTTATAAATTTATTAGTAAATGATAAAATAGTTAAATTATGATATTAATTAAAATTAATTAATTTACTAGTCAAAGGAGAATTTTTTATAATTACATTGGGTATTATATATATATACTATGAAAAATTAATAACTTTAATATATGAAATCCATAGATAAAACACAAAAAAGTATTATTATAATATTCTATTAATTTTTAATGATTTTAACTCAAAGAGTAATAAAATGTCCATTAAGGATTATAATAAATAATTGAATTAGAATAAGTACCTCATTGTTTTTTATAATGTAATGTTGAATCGTATTAGTTTCATGATGGATTGGGTGGGAGGTTTGGCATTGGACTTAATAGGAGAAATGTTTTATTATAATATATGAAGTTATAATCACCCTCTTCCAAAAAAAGAATTTATCATAAATTTTATAGACAATTTTAGCTATTTTTATAGTTATATCATATAGACATCATGTTATGATATCAAGGAAATATTATCAGGGAAGTGGAGTCCCTAAAACCCATCAAATTATATTATAGAAAATACATTTTACAATAAAATCTAAGTCTACCTAATGACTCTTGTAACATCCCAGGTAAATAAAGAACATGACATTTTTCATATTTATTATTATTTTCGAATTAAATATTTATTATTCTTTAATGGGGATGTTATGTTCGATGATGTACCCAATAAGAAACTACAGGTTTCATTGAAACCTTACATTGCAGACTAATTTTATAATATTATTATTTTAAATGGTAGTTAACGCTTAGACGATATAATGGCGAGAATAAATAGAACAGACTAAAATATTATTATAAATGTTTATTAATTGTTTTATATTTATCCAATAAAAGGTAGAGGATTAAAACATGAATGAATCAAAGCATAAATACTTTAATATTCTTTAAAAGGTCAATTTACCGCCTTTTGATGGAGAACCCTCTTTAAATATTATTTTTGTATTTTTATATGTTAAATTTGAAAAAATAATTTTTTCTTTAGATTTAAGACATCAAAATTTACATTTGGTAAATTTTTGGTATTTTTCTGATACATATCATTTTTAATGAATAGTGAAAAATACTGTATTTTAGTTCAAAATTGCCTTTAAATATTATTTATTTATATGGTTAGATTATCATTTTAATTTTTTATAACGTTTAATTAGAATATATTTTTACTATTTAATCTAATTTTTTAAATTATAATTAATTTCACTTTGAAATTGGAAATAAATAGTGTCATTTTATTGATAGATAGTACTTCTTAGAAAGATGTTTTTTATTTTTAAAGTGGGAATTTATTTAAAATTAATATCTTCCACTTCTGTCTTTTGTTTTTATAAATACTGCCTCTATATTTGGAATTAGTAGTTCCAAATTTTGTAAATAGGTAACTTATATTTTTAGACATTTTAAATATTTAGTTCAGTAAATATTTTATTTACCATGATTAAATGGTAAATATAGTAAATAATGGTAATATATAACAATATAATAAAATTAAATTAACCTAACATGTGTCCTAATCCTATTTTCTGATACATATCCAACCATGGGAATCCTTGGGTTGAATTTGGGTCCATATGTAGCCACATGGGAGTAATAATGACACATTATATAAATTAATTTAATGTAATTACAAAAACAACATAAACAAATATCTTTTAGTAAATCAATTTTACATGGGGTTATATAAGTTATCATTTCAACACAATATTTTTTTGGTAGGATAAAACGATATCCTACATCATGTTTTTATTATAATTTTTGGACATAAGATAAATTAAATTATTTATGACACAATAATGATGCAACATTAACATTGTTAATAAATGATTAAATAAAATATGATTATAAATATTAAAAAAATATCCAAAACCTGTCCAATTCTTATTGCATGATTTTTTTCGACCATGAGTCATCCTAAATTTGACTTTAACGATTATTTGACATTTATAACCTGAATATTAAGTTATAATAAAATAATTGTTTCAATCATTCCTAGAGAGCCCCTCCTCTACCTTATAACAATCCCACACATTATACCAATTCCTCACACCTCTCAAGCCTTTTGGATTGTCCAAAGTTTCCCCAATTAGTCTCCATACATCCCTTTAATCCTCCTATAATCCTTACCTTATCACATGGAACTTCAAGAAGTCCTTTTGGTTTAAACCAATGGGAGTTACCAAAATTAATGGTAATAGTTTCTCTTAAATTATTTTCTTTTATATTACTTCTCCTACAGCTAAACTCTTTTTATTCATTTCTTTTATAACTAAAGAAGTATCCTAAATATACTAGAATTTTGTTTTTATAGGGATAACAACTACACTTATAGACACCTCCATCTAATGGGTGAATAACATATTGTTTCTTGTGTAAAAACGATATTTTCTTTTGAAGAAGTGCGGACTATCACCCCTCAAGGTGATATGAATTGGTTCATGACATACATGGAATGAATAAAGACGAAGTTAATGAAATTATATAACATATATATCATATAATATTATACTGGAATTATAATATACCTATGTATCATTACATTTTCATTCCATTAAATATTAAATAAAAATGAAAGTAGCATTCTTGTTTACGTACGACTTACGTCTCCATGAACGGTGCATTTCATTTATTGTCTCAAAAATGGTATTTAATTATATATATATATAAACAGTGGATACATATTATATAAATGACATAAAATCATTAATATCATTTTTGAGATAATGGAGTTTCGACCCCAATGGAAATTGTAATTATACCAAGTTCATTTTTAACACAAATTCCGAACATCAAAAAAATGTCTGATATGGACTCAAATAATTAACTAATTGTTATTTAAAGGTAATAAGTGATTTAAAAGTAATAATTAAAATTAAATAGGTTATTATTGAAATATAAATTTACATATTATTTTTATTCAGGAAGAACAAGGAACATATGAGTCATGTTGGACACGAGGTAAGTGATTTCTATCTCATTTTTAATTCCATGAGATATCTATTTTTCACCACTTATTTATTGCATGTGGTGTATTGTGTACTTCCATTTGATATATATTATAAAAAATTATATTTATATTCATGGTATTATATGATTAATATGGTGGTTATTAACTTTTTCTCATATGACTCGGTTTATTACAACGTGGTTAGGGTTTTTTCATCTCATCTTCTATTCTCATGGGAATAATGCTATATTACCCACTATTTCCATTTTTATGGTGGATTTAATGACCATGATTGTATTATTTATGTAATATTATTAAATTTATATGTATTTTCATATTCATTGTGTGATCTTTCATTCATGGGTTGTATGTTCTGTAAGTTACCAATCAGTAAGGGAGCATTTCACCCTTCTCTTTTTAAAAGAAATTTTTATGTCGTTTAATTTACTTCTTTTTATGTTTGGATATGTTATTATATATCCTTATTGATGTAAATTTTATGTATAAGTGATGATATATCTTTTATCTATCATGAACTTATTTTTCGTAATTTTAATGTGACACTATTAGGCTGTAAAATTTCTTTAAGAAAACATCATAACCCAATTTCAATTTTTGGGTTAAACATTTACTTCTTGATTATGTCGCGATATGAATATATGTGAATAAAATTATATTTTTTTACACTTAATATCCAATTATATTGGTTTTTATTTATATTTTTCCCACCTAATTATGTAATTGATTTATTTTTAATCTAAGGATACCTTGTTTATAAAGGATTTCTTCTCAATTTACATTTCCATTGAGAATTCATTATTGATATGCACCAATTCACTCTTATATGGTGTATATAATATCTTTTGGAATATTATATCATGAAATAAATTATTCTTAGGATATTATTATGTTTTGATTAAATGTTATTCTTCAATTATTTGTATTCTAGGATCTATCATTTTGATAAAAACTCCTTAACGAAAATATCATTATGAATGTTTTAAAGGTTTATTCTTATAAATCTTTAACATTAATACCCATTTTTTAAAAAAAGTTTTAACGATTTATTCATATAGAAATGAATGTTTTGAAATATAATTTTTTTTAAAAATCTTCAATGTTGTTTGGGACACATTGATACAAAAAATTCTTTATTAAATATTTTAAATGGTTTTGAAAATGGTTTGATAAAAGCTTTGATTTTGTCAATATATTGAAATGTTGTATTGTGATTGCAATGTTAAATTGTTATCATTAAATTATGTTTGTATTATGGGTTATGAATATGTTAGGAATATTGGACATATTTTTATGTATATGGGGGGTTCCATGATAAACCTACTGTTGGTGATCCCGATATAGCTCTCCAAAGCATTGTGTAACGTGACGTAGGTTAACATTAATGTTTCACCTATGAGAATTAGGGAATATACTATAATGGGTATTCCAAATGTGAATACCTATGTAGCTATAATAGCTATAATGTAATTTTGATTTAGATTTCACAAGTTACCTTTATAAATTATGATTTCTGTGTGTTATTCATAAATCTTGTGATTTCAGGATGTTTGTTATTATTGGAAAGTATGGTTTCATTGTTTTTTATTTATTAATGGGATACTATTTTCATTCCTTATTTTATATCCCTTATTGAGATTTTTATTCTCATCCCATGTTTTTGAAATATTTTCCATAGGGCATAAAGATGAATAAGGGTCAAGGATGGGATCAAGGAAAAGTCATGTTGTCTAAAATATGGAACTATAAATGGATCTTTTTTTCAAGAGTTTTTATTGTATCAAAAAATTGATATTGAGTAGAATTTTATACATGTAATATTTTTGTGGTCGTTTAAATGATATAACCTAATTATCTAAAACTCTATACCTGAAGAGATCCACAATGTGAATTATCCATTTTAATCATGATTATATAATGTTTTAAGGTCGAGTCCTAACAATTGGTATCAGAGGTTAGTTTAGAAAACTTTTGGGATTCTGAGTTTTCATTAAACAAATGGTAAGCCCTTATGTCTACTATTTCAGTTAAATCGCTATTTTATAACTTTTTTAAGATCAAGGAATGTTAGTTATAAATGGAAGGAGTAGGATCTCAAATGAAATTCTTATCTCTTCCTGATGACTTTCTTACAAAAATTACTGCAATGTCATTTTCGAATGATTGTGAAACTTCCTCTAGAATACAACTCACTTGAAATCAGTGGTTTGAGATATCAAACACAGCCACTATACCCTGTTATCATCATGTATCATGGTTTTTATTTAAATAAATCTTATTTTCACAATATTCTCATATTTTCTTGAAAGGTAAACATATCAAATTATTTTCCAATATTTTACCTTATCCCATGATTTTGAAGAATATTATGATTTTGAACATGGTTCTAAAGAAAGAGACTATTCTGAAACCTATTTATATTTTCTTTTACAATATAGTCTCTCAGCACATACTTATGTTATTTTAAAAGGACATGTAATTGAAAAATTCCACTAAAATTCAGTACTACTATTTTATAGAAATCACGTTTTGTTATATGTTTTTAAATTATATGTCATGCATGATTATTTTCCAAAACTATTATTCTACGAACACCCTTATGACACAAGTTGTATTATGTGTATTTGGATGAAGGAAGAAAATGATTTTGAAGGATCTTTAAATCATTTTTGCAATGCATGGACCTTCTATCTATGTGAACAAGATGATGATGAAACCAAATGGACACCATGATTAGGGTATGAAATTATTTCTTTTGGGAATCATTTGATTTTGTCATATGGTGGTGAAATAAAAAAATGACACTATATATAAGACTTTGAGAATAACGATGTTGAGATCATAATTAATTGGGATGAAAATGAGATGTAAAAAGAAATCATTGTGGTTAAAACATTTTAGGGTCATTTTTTAGTTTTCTAAAAAGGACAACAAGTAGACCGTGTGACAACAATTCAGGCCAGAAAAAGCTATTGGAATTGAAGTCACAACCAATGTGTGATTGTGATTTATCAACTACCACTTAACTACATTAATTCCTTGGTTATCATGACTTATTATTTTTAGTTGAATGATTTTATTAATCATGAATAATTAGATTTGTGATCTTATGTTTTATCAAATGGATATCCTTAGTATAAAAAATGATTTTGTGATTATGTGATAAAAGTGATTTTGGAAGACATGGTCTTTTTTGGGAATACTATATGTTTAAGAAAAATATAATACTAATGTATTTCATTTTTGGAGTAATGATTAAAATTTTATTTTTGAAGAATATCTATTTTTATTGTGTATATATAGAGATTTGGGTTGTTTATGGAAATGATTAACCTATCACAGAGAATATGTGATTAGGTTAAATATGATTAAGTATGAGACTTTAAATTTTATGATTTACTATGGAAGACTATGTGATTAAATCCTTCTATGTTTTGGGTTTCAATTTTAGTTTGGATTATTTTGAAAAACTTTATCACAATTGTGTATTGAATGGTCTTTCTTGAACTTTGGGTACTCTTTGTATTAATGGATTACTATTTTTTGGGGATTATATGATCTCATACTAATAATTTTTGTTTTATTTGATGTCTTAAGACAAGGAAAATATATAGTTATTCTTTTATGGATTATGTGACTCTCAAAAATATTATTCTTGTTCTTTTTATGTTACTAAGTCATTTTGAATGCTCATTGTTTATAGAAAATATTAGTTTTTTGTAGAATCTTATTAAAGGATGAAACTATACTTGAAGGTAATTATATTTTCATATGATCTTATTATATGTATTAAATTAATTTATAAAATTATGAAATTGAACATAAAAAAAACATTTTCTGTTTACATTTCCTACTGGGTTATCAATGATATCTTAACACATAACTTGTTTGTGATTTTATGGTGGTTAACTTTCTCCTAATCATGTTTTCTATCACTCTCCATTAGAACTGGATGGTTTTTTTCTCTTCCATATCCATGTTATCCAACATGGAATCTTAGTATAGGTTATCTTAGGTAATGTTTGTGTTTCTTTTTCTTTCTTTTAAATTGATAGTTTTATAGACTCTTTTTCCACTGTGGAACATTATATGATGTTTCCGATCCCTATTTTAAAATTTTGAGGACAAAATTCCCAAAATGGGGGAAGGATGTAACATCCCATGTAAATAAAAAACATGATATTTTCATATATATTAATATTTTTCAATTAAATATTAATTTTTCTTTAAAGGGGATGCTATCTTCGATGGTTTACCCAATATGAAACAACACGTTTCATTGAAATCTTCCATTGCACACTAATAATATAATAATATTATTATAAATGGTAGTGAACGCGAAGCTCTTATAAATGTGGGAATAAATAGAAATAACTAAAATATGATTATACATGTATGTTAAATGTTTTTACATTTATCCAATAAAATTTAGAGTCATAAAACATGAATGAATCTAAGCATAAATACTCTTATATTATTTAAAAGATCGATTTACCACCTTTTGATAGTGATCCATCATTAAATATATTTTTATTCATTTTTATATGTTCTATTTGACAAAATAAAATTATTCATTAGATTCGAGGCATCAAAATTTACATTGCGAAATTTTTTGGTATTTTTATGATATAGATCATTTTTAATGAATAGTGAAAAATACTGTATTTTAATTGAAAAGTTCCTTTTATTCTAATTTATTTATATGGATAGATTATATTTTTAATTGGTTATAAAGTGTAATTAAAATATATTTTTACCATTTATTACAATGATGGACATTGGAATTAATTTCACTTTAAAATTGCACATAAAAAAGTTTCATTCTTTTGATAGTTATTATTTCATAAAACACTCTTTTTTTGCAGCGGTAATTAATTTTAAATTAATTACTGAAATTTATTTGTTTTGAATTTATAAAAATTTATTCCATATATATAATCATTAGTTATAAAAATTTTTAAATATGGATCTTTTATTTTTATACATTTTAAATATTTACTTCAGTAAATATTTTATTTACCATGATTAAAGGGAAAATATAGTAAATAAGGGTAAAATATAATATTATAATAATATTAAATTACTCTAAAATGTGTCTTAATCCTATTGTCTGATACATATCCGATCATGGGAATACTTGGGTCGAAACTTGGATCCCATGTAGACACTTATGAGTAATAATGACACTTTATATTAATAAATTGAAAGTAAAGACAAAAAAGATATAAACAAATATCTTTTAGTAAATCAATTTTTATATGGGGTTATATAAGATATAATTTAAACTATAAATATTAATTGGAAATATAGAATGATTTCACATAGAATGGTATTTTTTTTAATTTTTAGACATAAAATAAGTTGAATTATTTATGACACAATAATGATGCAATATTTACCTCATTAATAAATGATTTAAATAAATAAGATTATAAATATTAAAAAAATATACAAAACCTATACAATTATTATTGTATGATTTTATTTTTACCATGAGTCCTATTAGATTCTACATTATTGATTATTTGAACTTTTGAAACCGAAGATGTGGTTATAAAATAATAATTGTTTCGAACATTCTAAAGAGACCCTCCCATCCCTTATAAAAAGTCCCCAATTCTATCCAATTCCTTACACTTTTTAAGCCTTTATTCTCATCCAAACTCTACTCACTTAATCTCCCTACATCCCTATAATCCTCTAAGATGCCTTACCTTAGGCATAAGTCACTTCAAAAAGTCTCTTGGGATCAAACCAAAGGGAGTTACCCAAATTTACGGCAACAATTTATCTTAAATTATTTTCATTTATTTTACTTCTCCAACCCGTAAAATATTTTTATTAATTTATTTTATAACAAAACATGTATTCTAAATATACTAGGATGTTGTTTTTTGAATGATTCAAACAACAGTTACACACAAACGTCCATCTAATGGGTGAAGAACATATGGTTTCTATGAATAGAAAACTAATGCCTCACGAAGCGATGGGTGTCCAATTATCTCCTACTGCCTTTTATGGTGGAAATTAATATTGAACTGTGTTTATATATGATATATATTATGTTTTTTCTTTTATATTCTTATGTAATATTTATTTAAAATTATACCATTATGCATTCCAATATGCGTAAACAATATAATTTCATTTGAGGAAGTGCGACTACCGCCCCTCAAGGTGATATGATTCATTGATGAAATACATGTAATGTATAAGTACTGAGTTAATGAAATTCTATATCATATATATCATATGATATTATAATGGAATTATTATATACCTATGTATCATTATGTTCTCATTACATTAAATATAATATAGAAATGAAAGTAGCGTTCATGTGTACGTACGACTTACCATCTCCACGAATAGTGCATTTCATTTCTTATCTCCATAATGTTATGTACTATTATAAATATATATATATATATATATATTTATTTATTTATAAACTGGATATATATGATATATATGATTTATAAATCATTAATATCATTAAGTAGAGAATGGAGTTTTGACAACATAGAGAAATTGTAATTATAACATGTTCATTTTTAACACAAATTCTGAACATCGACAAAATGTCTGATATGATCCCAAATAATTAACTAATTGTTATTTCAAGGTAATAAGTGATATTAAGGGAATAATAATAATTAAAATTTTAATGAATCATGTATAAATTCAATTATGTTTATTTTTCAGGATGAACAAAGAACATATGAGTCTAGTTGGACATGATGTTAGTGATTTCATATCTCACATATAATTCCTTGATATTTCCATTTTCACCACTTATTTATTGCATGTGGTGTATTGTGTACTTCCATTTAATATATATTATAATGATTATATTAATATTCATGTTATTCTGTGATTTATTTGGTCATTATTAACTTTTTTCCTATATGACTCGATTGATTACAACGTGGTATGTTTTTTCATCTCACTTTTTATTCTCGTGAGATTCATTCTATATTAGCCACCATTTACTTTTTGTGGTGGATGTACTCCCCATGATTGTATTCATTGTGTAATATACTATAATTTATGGGTATTTACAAGTTCATTTTGCGAACATTCTTTCATGGTGTGTATGTTTCATAAGATACCAAATTGGTAAGGGAACCTTTCACCCACATCTTTTTAAAAGACTTATTTTTTATGACTATTAATTTAAATCTTATTATGTTGGGATATGTTTTTATATATACTTATCAATGTAAATTTTATGTCCATGTGATGAGATATCCTGTTCTCTCTCATCATCTTATTTTCTGAATTTTAATGTGACGCTGTTAGGGTGTTGAATTTCTGTAAGGAAACTTCTTAATCAAATTTCAATTTTTGGGTTTAACATCTACTTATTGAATATGTCGTGGTATGAATATATGTGAATAACACACGATAGTTTTACACTTATTATCCACTTATATTGGTTTTATTTATATTTTTCACACATAATTAAGTAATTGATTTATCTTTAATCAAAGGATACCTTCTTTATAAGGGATTTCATCTCAATTTACATTTCCATTGAGAATTCATTGTTGATATTCACCAATTCACTCTTATATAGTATATACACTATCCTTTGGAATATTATATCTTGAATAAATATATTCTCATGATATTATTATGTTCTGAATAAATGTTATTACTCAATTATTCGTATTCTAAGATCTCTCATTTTGTTAAAAACTCTTTAACTAAAATATCATTTTGAATGTTTTAAAGGCTTATTCTTTTAAATCATTCACATTAATGTACATGTTTTAATAATGGTTATAAAGATTTATTCATATGGACATGAATTTTTTCAAATTGAAATTTAATTCAACGTTTTCAAAGTTGTATGGGACACTTTGATTCAAAAATATCTTTATTTCATATTTTAAATGGTTTTGAAAATAGTTTAATAAAAGCATTGATTTTGTCAATATTTTCAAATGATATATTGTGATTACAATGTGGAAATGTTATATTTCCCTTATTTTTGTTTTATGGGTTATTATATGTTATGTATATTGGGATTATTTATGTATACAAGTGGTTCTGTGATAATCCTAGGGCGGGTGAGCCTGAGATAGCTCTCCAATGCATTGGGTAACGTGATAGAGGTTAAAGTGAATGTTTCTCCTAAGAGATATAGGGAATAAACTATGATGGCTATTATTATTACGACTCCCAATGTACATGTGATATATATAATGTATGTTTTATATGGATTTCACAAATTACCTTTATGATTTATGATTTTTGATGGTTATTCATAAATTATATTATTTTATGAGGTATGTTATTATTAAAAAGTATGGTTTCATTGTTTTGTATTTATTGATTGGATAATGATTTCATGAATTATTCTTTATTCCTTAATGAGATTTTTATTCACATCCCATGTTTTTGAAATGTGTTCCACGGGACGTAAAGTTGAATATGGGTCAAGGATGGTATCATGGAAAAGTCACCTTGTCTAAAACATGGAACTATACATGAATTTTCTTTTAATAGATGTTATGTTATGAAAAAATGGATACTGAGAAGAACAATATACATGAAATATTCATGTTGTTATGTAACTGTTATGAGATAATTCACTAAAACTCTAATATTGAAAAGATCATCAATTATATTTATCAATATTTTTCAAGATTATGTAATTATTATGTTTGGGTCTTTACAACTCACCTACCAAATTTTGGGGATATGTATTCCTTGATCCGAATTTTTTCCTATATCATTTTATATTTTATTATAATTTAATTTCTTATATCATCCATTATTTTATAAAATATAATTGTTCTTTTATAAAAAATTATCACCTTGACATTTAGTTTCTCATATTTTCCAAGAACATTAAAGGATATATTTTTGAATAATAAAATATCGAATATTATTATAAATATAAAAACATTTGGCTAACTTTTTTTTTCTTATTATTATGATATAATTTTTAGAATTTTAGAATGGATAAATAACTATATTTTAAATTTTCATAATGATATATAATTAATTATTTTGGGTATTTAGATGTGATTTTTCTGGGAATACTTGAACCAACTAAGGATTATTTTTAAACTCCTAAAATTTACTAGTCTATTAATATGGTGTAGAATAGAAGATGAAATTTTCTATTCATATTATTATTAAATCAAATTGATTTATATTATAGTATGAATTACCCATCAAAATCACTATTAGATGAATTAGAGTATATAGATGATACAAATGGAAAAGTGGTTGAAAATATTTTTATTTGAACATTCATATAGATAAAACAAATATTTTAATATATTTTATGAAAATAATTAGTAAACTTATGAAAACCATACATTAATTATATTAATTAAGAAATTTTTCATGAAAAGACAATTCATGTTACATCTATTATGTGGAAATTTATCCAGTATTTAGAGGGTTTTATAATGAATCTTGACACAAAAAAATAAAAAATCACCACAATATATAATTATTTAAATATTAGTGAATTATTTACCATAGAATTAAATATAAAATATAAAATAAAATATTTTGGAACAAATAAAAAAATGTAATCCCCAATTAAAAATTGATAAAAAAGGAAAAATAAATATCTGTGAAATAGAATACATTTAAATCATCATGTCCTTATTGAAATATAGGGTTTATCACTATTTATAACCTCACATAAAAACTATGGGTAAAATAGATCCATGATTTCATAATTAATTTAATATGGTTTTATAATCTAGTGTGATGAAAATATTTCTTCGTAGTTTTTTGATAGTAGGTAAAAATATATTATTGTGATGAAATATATAAATTATAATTTTAATAAAATGTAGTTGAAAGTCTATGAAGATGATAATTTTTTTTTGTTCTTTGTATATATAATAATATTCATGGAATTCGGTTTTTTAATGGATTCGTTCAATCCATGTTTATAGTGAAAAATAGATCTAAAATTGAAAACAATACCTGGACTAGTATAAATTTGTTAGGGTGGTTTTCTATTTTTATTTCAAAGTAATACTATTATTATTTTATAAGTAGGTTCATTTATTGGAATTTAATGTATGTCTAATAGTTTATTTTCATATAGGGTATAATATTCATGTATTTATAAATTAAATATTAAATAAATCCATTTTTTAATACAAATTTTTATTTATATATTTGGAAAACATATCCCATTTACATCAAAATAGATATATCAAATGTTATTGAATTATATATTAATAATAAATCAAGGGATTTTTATGATATAAATTTTAAAATTTGTGGGATGTATTATAAAACATATACACCATTTCATTTTGTTGAAAGGGATATAAAATTATTGATATGAGATTAAAATATATCATAAATTCAAAACATGTTGAATGGGGACAATATGAAATATTTAATGGTTCTATACACCACAAAAAATCATATCGGTGTCTTTAAAAACTATAATTTTTATTATGATCAACTAATAATCCAAGATGTACATGATGATGAATCAGGTTGACAAAATAATTATTTTTATTATTAATGTATATATATATGTGAATCTATAATTAAAAAATATTTTAATGTTAAATTTATAAAATTAAACTTATCCTAGAAAATTACCATGGTCATTGGATGTCTTTTTTCATAAATTTTTTTAATAGATTTAACCCTTTTCTATGTTACACCATCAGTGGGAAAAAAATTTATATGTATAGAATACCATTCATGATGATCCACATTTCCAAATAGTTCTATAAACTATTCTGAATGAATTTCATGTAATAACATCAATGACCCATTTTTTTCATTGTTTTGTTTGATTTCAATAAAATACCTTAGGTTTCAGGATATTCCCTTATTTCTTAATCACAAAAAAATTGATGGAGTTAGAATAAGCGTATCATTCTTGAGAAAAAAACCATTTTCATTAATTTCTTAAGAGATATCACCAATGAGAGAATGTGTATTTCACAATGAATCATTATCACCACTAGGGTTTCATGAAAATGATAAAATCTTTTTTTAGAGATATTTTATTGAAATGGTAAATTAAGGGAGGATTATAAAAAAAATATCAAAATATATAGAAATCATATTTCATATATAAGAATAATATAATTGTTATTATTTCATGTGCACAAAAATGTATCAAAAATATATAATAATAAATAAATATACAATTATTTTTATATGATATCTATTATCTCATTTCATATTCTAACCAGTGACCTTAAATTGTTGATAATTCATGAAATTTATTAAATGTTTCACCATTAATAAACTATTCCTTAATCAAATAAACATTTTATTATGTAAATAAAGGTATAAATAAATATTTATTTTAATAATCTCATAACTAAATTTATATTAGTTTATTAATAAATAATATTAATTTCCTAGAAGAAGATTTTTTAGAAAATGAATATATATTATTGAATAATATTCAGATTAAATATTTATTGTATTTTAGTCCCACATGTATAGTGAATGTAAATTGTGATCCGCAATCTAATATTTAATTACATATAGCATTTTACTAAGATCGAATGTTTCATAATGTGTATGAATCTATAGGCCTCCTCCCAAGAGGAATTAAGTGGTATTTACTAAATAACCATATAAATTTCTATAAAATTGTATTGTTTTATTATATGACGATGTTAATAACATTATGATGAAGACCACATAAGAACACTCCTTATATTTAATATAATTCATTTATATAAATATATCTTCATGTTGGATTCACACACATTTCATTAAATTATAACGTCAATATATAATACATTAAATATAATAATAATAATATTTCAATTAAAAAATCTATGAAATCTATCTATATATACCAAATTCATACAAAAAAATAGGATATAAATTTTATGAAATATGTATGATATGAATATTTCCTTTACATATTTATTTCGAACATATCATTCATGGATCTCCCAACATTCCCATATTCATTAAGAAAATAATTCATCATGATTTATAGTAGAATATTTTTTTATGTGAATCAAGAGATATATTAATAACAATCACAAATTTTATGAATTAGTACACACATTATTAAATGCGAATATAAAATTACTTATAAACCTATAGAATTATGATTCGAATGTCTTTATTCGTAATTTCAATGATTGTATGTTATTAAGGGATAAATTCATGAGTTGAGTCATCAATATATTATGAGAAAATTAAATTTTGATAAACTAAGTGATCCATACCTTATTACAAGATCACATCCCAAAATATAACTTATATATATGAACATCTTCATAACACATCAGATTTATCATCATAGAATGTTACTTCTATGAGATTTTAATGTGATAGATATATTTAGAACATTATCACTATAATATATATTTATTAATTTACTATAATATGATAAAAAATACATTTTATATTCTTATATATATATATTAATGAGAAATATAGTTGGTTCAGGGGATGTAATTCTATCCAAATCTGACATCTAGTAGATCTATCCACTAAAAATAATTTATAATGTTAGTTATTAGGTTATATACATTATGGAAAAATTATTTCTATATCTTTTAGTAAATAAATTACAAAAATTTTTCTTGATTTTGTAATATATATTTCTAGAAAATATAATGAAAACAAGATATCCATCTTGTGAAAATCTATTATATAGTCAAATCCATAAATATTTTTCTGCTTATATAATACCATAAACAACATCAAATAAAATAAAATGTAACTGATGATTATTATAATAATGACAAAACACTTGAGGATTTTATTAAAAAATTCGTACACGATGTCTTTTAATATATTTTTAAAGCAACATCTGAATTTGTACTATACATTTATAAATTATTGGTTTAAAACAGAAGATGTAGTAATTATTTCATAGAAATTTTGTGATCCTTAAATTGGTGTCTAGTTAAAAAAATATTTATGAATGATTAATGTTATATCCTCTTAACACATAGAATTATTACATAGTCACTAGCTAATAACCCATAAATTTTTCCTTCTCATGCTAATTCATAGAGGTCTAACTACAAACCTATAAACTATATATAGTTAATTTGGATATCTTCTTATAATACTTCATGCATTAGAAATATAAAACATAAGGTCATATCACATATTTTGAAATGATTTCAAAGAACATATTATTTGGAAAATTTATTAATACTATCACATTAATCCAATAAAAATTATCATAGTGAGATTTCATAGCATGTAAAATTAGTAACAACTCATTTTTAATTATTCTTATTTATATTTCTAGTAAATTTTCATCATATATAATAGAATAAAATGAAACCCACATATATATATATATATATCACTATAAAATTTTAATAACATCATGTCATTATTATATTAATTTATTCTTTAGTCAAAAAAATTTGATAAGACTAAATATTTATTTTTATATCTTATCAATAAATCTATATCCGAAAAAAATACATCTCCAACAAGCCTTACATGAAAACAAGGACATATTTAAATTAAAAAATATATTATATAATCACAATTTTTACTTTCTCAATAAAGACATCTATAAAATTCATGTATCTTATTAAAATCAACTAGTTCAACATTGAATTTTTATTTGTTCTATATAGACATGTTCCAATGGTATCATAAAAATAAAAATTTCGTGACATTATAATAAAAAATATTTTTACCATAATGGTTGATATGTTAATTAAAATTACATTGATTGTTCATGATTAATGTTGGAAATGTATTTTCATAGTCTATATATAAATATATTGTAAAAATATATGGGATGTTAATCACAATTTTTTTAGAATTATCTTCTACCATACATTCCATTTTTTATTTTGAATTATCAATTGAAAGATCATATCTAAAACATTTATAATATATATCCCTTTATTTTGTGTATTGTAACTATAATAAAATGAATTGTATTAGTCATAGATCATTTATGATTAATATTTTCTATATAAATCATTATTCCTTCCATATAATATATTACCCATAATGGAAAATTTAAAACCAATAATTTGTTTTTTATTTCCCTCATAGTATTTATCTCAAGAACAACTTATCCATATTAACCTAGTGGAATCACAATTTCTATAACAACTCATTTTTATATGTAGTCTTATCCTTATAGAAGATAAATCTATTCAGACAATCATAAAATTTATATTTTTTACTCATTGAAATATATTCAACCTTGACTAAATATAAATATCTTTAGTTTATATATGATATTTATGTGAGATCATTTATGTGATTAAATTATGTTTTTTATATCATAAAAAATATTTTAACTTTATTTTCTAAGAAAATCTATTGTACGTGACATTATTAATTATTATTCTGTAACAACTAAAAAGAAATATTTATCTATAAATAATTATTCATGTGGTTAGATGTTGTGTTTCTATTTTTTTATCATGTCTTACAATAATTGTAAGATAATATTCCATAGATATATAACTCTTAATCAATGAAAAAATTAACATCATCAGAAAATATATTTGTAAATGTAATATGTGTTTATGAATACATACACAACATATATATGATCATTAATGAATACATTTTTTGGAAATACTCTAAAAAACCCTCCCCTACGAAATTGATATTTTTAATTTTATTTAAAATTCAAATTACTTCCATGATAATTCCATATATATTATAAAAGAATTTCATGAAGTAAATAAATATTCCACTATATTCATATTATTATTTCATCTATTCTGTTTAAAAAAACATATATAGATTGTGGGTATACTATTTATTATTGGTTTTAATGTAAATGTCTAAAATAAATTTTATTAGTCAACCAAGTACTTTATAAATTTGAAATCTGAATAATGTTCTTGAAATTAATATTTCAAATACTATAATTAAATATTTAATATAAATTATTATTTTTTCATATAAATTAATGATTTATACTTATAAATTCGACATTTATTACTAATTTTAAATAACATTTATTCATTATTTTTTAACTATTAGTAGAGTATGAAATTTTATGACTATAATCATTCTAAAATGATAAGTTCCCCATCATCTCCCAATGGAAACTGCTAATTTGTTTTGTAATAATCAATAATTTAATTAGTATAAAATGAATAAATTAAAAAATACTAAATTTCTAAACTATACTACAATGAAATTGGAGAAATCATTATTATATTGTTTTCAGTGCACAACATACTTTTTATAAAATTAATATAAATACATTTGACCATTATTTAGAATAAGTATATTAAAAAATGAATAATGAAATTAATATTAAATATGAATATGAATAAACCAGATGGAATATTTTTTGATTTGTTCTTCATCATTTAATTAAAATTCTTTTTCCAAATTCTTTTTTTATCAAAATTCAATCAAAATATAATCATAATAATTACTCAAAAATTTAGTCCTTTATATCATTGAATGATGATGTAAGAAACCAATAAATATTTATCAACCTTTGTGTTTTCAACTTGGTGGTTCATTTAACTTGTAGAATGGAGTGGAATAGCCTATTCCCATCAATTATTATCCATCAAAAACAGTAGTCGCATAATATACCTACGATGATCTATCCATATAGTTCTTATTTAATATAAATTATTTATGGGTTCATGATAAATCATCTAAGAAAAAAAATTCCTAAGATAGAATAAATATTACTCATGATCATGACATTTATATTTTTTTTATTGAATGATAACTAAACCATTAATATTAGGGTGAACATCTATGTTAGTAAATCGTATGGAGATCTATGTAATTCCTCCAATATATTTTGTCTCTCTTTGGTTGATTTCGCCTCAATTTATTATTTACCTGCCAATTTTATTCTAGGAAATCAATCTATACGTATAAATTACTCTCTAATAGGTGGGAAGAACTGATTTAATTTTTATCAGTTTTAATAAATGAAATATTTGAAATTTTTAACATAAATAATAACAGGATGGGATAAAACCAAACCCCTATATTTAATTACATAATAATAATTGGTAATATGCATGAAATACTAAAATAAATATAAATATAACACATATAAATGTTATTTTAGCTCATGATAATCCATGTATGCAATAAATACACATTTAATACACTATAATTATTTTTTATCAATTTTTATCATGAGTAAACACTATCCAATTGTTTAGTTATAATTATTGACAAACTAATTTCTTTATCTCATATTTCTTCCAAATATGTTCATGGATATAATCAAAATGAATTAAAAATAAAATAAAATAAATTATTTTTATTTCAAATTAATTATGTAGATAGTGTTTACATGATGGAAGCATGGCCTGTACACATCACAAACAACATGGATGGTAATCATTAATTACTAATCACCTATAATACATGTAGTTTTTATGAAATTACTAATAATTTAATGAGATATACAATCAATAGAAGAAAAATGAAATAAAATATTACATTCCTGAAATATACAACTTTTAATAAAAGTTGAATGTATATTATATAATGATAACCATATATGTCATATTGTTCTGAATATAACATGTAATTAATAATTAATTTAATAATATTTATAACTTATTAAATAGAATTTTCTATTAATAAATAACATATGGACACATCTCGGTTTGGATAAATGTTGTGTTAAATATCCATTCCATGTCGAATTAATTAAATGTTGTACAACTGAGAATATAATGTACTCCATATATATAGATAAGTTTTAAATGTTGGATGAAAGTAATTTATATACATCACATGTTGGTGATGCACAAATAGTTACATGAAATTTATCTCATTTTTAAATATTTCTGTGTTTCATGATCTTTAATCTTGATAAATATTTTTGGAACTTAGTATTGTGTGACTGTCAGTCCAACATATCTGGTAAAAATACATAATACCTCTCTAACCATGAGGATTCAAAAATGTAAAAAACATGGAATGAATAATGTTTATATTAGTTATACATAATTTAATATTGAAAAATTATGCATTAATGGTTTCAAATCATGTTGGGAGTAACCATGCCACTTGATATTTATTTCATAATATTTTAGAATATATTAATATCTCCTCTTAGTTCAATGAATCGTGAAGCACAGTTTCTTCCATTAGGATATATCCTATAAAACCATATGTTATATAGAACTAATAAATGATATTTCTCATCAGGTTATACAGATGTTCTTCAAATTTTAATCAGGTTATTCATCATTTTTGCTAAAGGATTTAGCAGGCATGAAATTTAGATTTATTAGTGAATCACTTAAAATGATAAATTGATGTAAATTTCATATGAAAATCACATTACATAAACACAAATTTTAACATGGTCTCTCTAATTCCACCTAATTTTTAAAATCATAGACGTATCACATATTTTTTTTACTAAAAATATAAAATTTTATTATAACCAATAGATAATTATAGATATATTTTTTTTCAGATCCACCATGATAAATAAAATAATGTAGAGATTAATATATATATATATATATATGTTGATCACAATAATCACATATATTTTAAAAATAATATTATTATTTTAATTTTTTTCATAAGAATTACCGTAGTCTTTTAAATTATTTTTTCCTTGAATTCATTGATGTATTGAAGCCTAATTTGGGCTACAATATTATTGTTATAATATTATACTTCAATATAATCCATATATTAATTATTCACATGTTTATATCAATATATAAATGATGAAAAATTAATTACATGTACTAGAGTGAACGATTTTTCGTTATTAAAATATTTTCAATGAACAAAATATAATTCCTCTTTATTTTTTTTACAAATATATATAAAGGTAATGTGTTTTAGGACACCATATAGGCGAGTGAGACAAAACCTAAGAGTGTTCATTATTTTTTAATGAGATATTAGGTGAGATTTTTTTATTGAATAAATGATGAATCTCACATCCAAGGTTACAGTAAAATAAAACTTTCAGTTATAAAAAAGAGATAACTTAAGGAATTCGTAATTTAAAATATTCCCTTAAATAATTAAATAATAATTTTGAAAATCTACATCTAATGACTTATAATTATTATATTTTTTTCCTTAGACACACACATGTGTCCATGAAAATATAAATAACAATAATTAAATAATATTTACATGCATGATATTTAGTATATAATTTTTGTTACTATGAAGCAATTCATTTCAATCACCATTTTTGACATTTATAGAATCTCAAATAATAAATATATTTTCCATTCATTTTTTTAAATGTAATGTATAATCTAATCAAAATAAATATTTATTTTTATATCCCTATAGTAAAATATATTTATAATTAATAATAAATATAATTTCTGTCCTTGATTATAAATCAAGAGATAAGTAAATAAATATTACTTGATAATCATGAAAATAAATAATTACATCATATTAGACTCACATATTTATATGGATTGAAAAAATATAATCATATTTCAATATCTAAAATAAAAATTAATTTTAATTGATATCAAAGCATAAACAAAGTGTGCTACCCTCTAAGACACATACATAGTGGAATTTGGTGGGATTTCAAAATATCTGTTAAAATAATCTAGAAAAATATATTAAAAATGTAAATAAAAATATAATGAAACAATGTAAATAACAATATATTAATTTTATCTAGGTAAAATATTTTATGGCTCCTAATTTATTTCATGAATATTTAACAAATGATTCAATGAACTATACTATATATATGGCATTTATTAATGATATAAAGAAATGGTTTTACTACAACCATCCAAATAATTTAGTTTTAATGATCTATTTCAAATAAAATTACTAAAACAAAATAATTATTGAGTTAAGATAAAACCCCAATGATGACTTATTCATTAATAATGAAAAATTATTGACACCCCAAAAATACCCGAATTTTTATGCATTCTGTATGGATCGAGGAAGCATAGTTGGTAGATAGGGGAGTTTAGAATGTATTACGGTTGCATCTGTAATTCCCTACCAAACCATTATCTAGATATTGTCTATCCTATGGCCGGGTATGGGATAGATAAAATCCCATAAGGGGAAATTATAAAATTTACCCCCAATATATTTAGGGGAAAAACCTCTCTTATAAACCTTATTTTACTTTTATAGTCATGTGGATGATACCATTTATATATCCCTGCATTATTTATTATGTGGTTATTCGAAAGGAATTCTTCTTATGTTTCGATGCACATCATCATCTATGATAAAATAAATTTATTACTTTATCCACCCATTTTATATATTACCTTCTCCCCAATAGGTCTTTTTATTTCAAATCAAATATATGTTGGTAGAATCATCCAAATGTGTTATGGATTGAACTCTTCCATAGAATATGGTGTCTCGTGATACCATTTTTCTCAATTATCTCAATAGTTTTGTATATGTATTTAATTCAACATAATTTATTAAGGTTTACATTAAAATATAATTCTATAGAGTTTGTGTTTTACATGATAGGTTAGGGAATTCATATATAATTTTGTTCTAGGTCCAACAATGAACACTATTAGGTTGTTGGTCATGGATCGAGAATGAAAAGGTTCTTTGGTTGGATTATTGAAATTTTAATTTTTTATTAACATATTATCTCTTTAAATGTAAAATATTATTTCAAATAATTAATGATACATAATAATGTGTTAGGTTACCAATAATTTGTGTAATGGTGTGTAAAATTGAGATGGCAGTAGAAAATATTTTACATGTTTATGTGGTAGATTTCATGTTTTGGTCTAAATGTTAAAAATATAATTGTTTTTCATTTATCCACTATAATTTACTATTATTCTTGTTCATTATATATACCTGATGTGATAATTTGTTTTTCCATACCATAAATTATTTTCTTAATCTTTTAATGGTTATATTCTTTTATTTTTTAAATAAAAAATTATCCTTCAATATCATAATACAGATAAAAATATGTTAATTAGTGATAGTGAAATTTATTTTCACCAACACAGGTAATTTTATGTTGATTGGAAAATAATTATAGTAACATTTGATTGATAGGGACCAAATAGAAATAATTTAATGTGGTATTTAATGACTATATAAGTTTATCAAACAGTTTTTTTATTTATAAAATGAAATTTTTAATAAGATTTTATTCACTACTATTTTAAATTGATTGATTAGCTACATTCATTATTTAAAAAAAAGTGTAAATTGGAAATTATGATGTTTTACTAAATTTAAAGGATATTATGTTAATGGATATGTCTAGTTATATTAAAATTTGGAATTCAAAATGGTATTTTGGAAAGAAGAACCAGAAATGGTTTCAGTGACACTTTTAGGTAACTTTATGAGGGTTCTTTCCACATAGTATTTTTTAAAAAAAATTATGAATTTTTCTTTTAAATGATCTTAAAATTAAAATGTGAAATTAAAATTTATGCACTATTTATTAATTATCTATTATACTTGTTTTAATATTTTTTTTCATAGATTCCATTAATGGTACTATTAGGTTGAATATGACCCCTAGGTTAACATATTATTATGGATAAAAAAGGAAATAAATATTCCCTCCGATGAAAAAAATAGTTATAGTTAATACTGAGGTGAACATGTCCCCCTATTAGAAAAATAATTTATGTTAAAGATTAGGCTGAACAAATCACATATATGAAATATGGAGATCTGTATAGAGATATATTATTGTTGGTTATTATTTTACACTATAGATGGTAACCTTACTAATATTCTGAAGGTTTTCTTCATGTTCATCCTGAAAAAAATATATACACCCATGAACTATACAATGTAGGTTTGTAAAACACCATGATATAAACTAGATCCATGTATTGGTGTTATTCAGTCATTTATTAATTTTTTCCCTCATACATAAAATCCCTTATTTCATTAATTATATAAAATGTGGTCTTATTGAAGTAATGTGGTGGTGATGGAAAGAAGATTTTTTTTAAACAAACCCTTCCTCTTATCATATCAACTCCATGGATTTTCCAATGTGGTTTAGTAAAATAACAAGAATCAATAAACAATTACATTATTAATAATTTCTAAAAATCCTTCCTTCCAATGGAAGGATGGTAGTGTTAAATGATTCTAAAATCCATAGGGGATCACATGGTTAAGAGGATGGGTGGTCATCTGTATCACACCATTATGGGTTTAATTATTACATACTATTGGACTCACTTATTGATTTAATAAATATTCAAAATTCATTTATTAAATCCAAAATATATAATAGATGAACTTTATTTTAAAAAATGATCCCTATCATGCATTATCTTAAGAATTTTCAATATGTTTCCTTATTTATCCATTGATTATTCCATTTATACAGATTTTTTGTTCCAATGTCGATATTTTAGTGAAGTGGGTGTGTTTTCGTGTAGTAGTGTGCTATAATATTCATCACCATCTAATAAGAAAAATGTTGTTTGGATGTCATGATATAGACCATGATACGATAAAAATACATATTATTATGAAAGGAATGTGAACCCATGTAGTTAAATGTCACTTAATGTGACACATCATGAATATTATGTTCATGTGATATAGACTATACCACAAATTATTACATATTATGTTATTGAGTTATATGAAAAAGGTACTTACTCAATGGTGGTTGTTGTCTAAATATAAAATAGCCCTACCAGTGGTTTTTAAGGAATAAGGCCCAATATCAAAGTGACCGACATCATTATTTAGGTCTCCTAATGATGAAATAAATAATAAAGAGATAGAATGTGGAGTTTCAATTTTGCAGAGTGATCCTAATAGAATTAAGTCCTAATGATGATAATGATTATTTAGAGTGTTGGTCTTAGACCTGAAGGATTATTCAGATGTATGTAGTTTGGATATGAATCAAATACTATGTAGTGTATATTAGATTTTTATTCCACACATTGTGGGGGCCTAGATGGATTCATTGGGAACATGGTTGTTTGAAGGCTTTTCTAATAGGTATTGTAATGCTTTGAGGGGATGGTGACATTGTTTTGGGGCTTATATCTAGTTATAAAGACATGTTTATTTCATGACAGAGATGAAATGATCATTCTTAAACTCTAATCCAACAAGGGAAATGCTCTCTTTGAGAAAAAAGATGAATCATATCTATCAATTTTCACAATACACTTTATCCACTAGAGGATGAAGGTAGGGATATAAAATAAATTTGTAATTGAACATCCAGTAATAAGGTATAGGGTCTTAATTGTTGAGGGATTTAATTGGGGAAAAATTTTATCATTCATGGTTAGTAAATGGGTGGATTCTTGGAGGGGATGTTTGGAAGAGAGGAGGGATTTATATGGGAATCTCGTCTCCTTTTTTTTAGTCCCTATGTTCCCATCGTTATTGATAAGGCTATTATACATAGTTCCCAAAAAATCTATAATTTATGAAAATCAAATGTTCCGAACTATTTGGTAGAAAAAATTTGCGGAATTATTTACCATTGGAATGTAAAATCTAGAGAACATGATTATGTTCCCTTTGGTCTATCCATACGTATTTGGAGGCATTGGAATAGTTTTGGATTGTACACCCCCATATGAGGGTTTCATGGATCAAGATTCTCAAGTATTTATTACCTGAAATGGGGCCTAAAGGATAACTCATGTTGGTGAGTCTTGGGAATGATGAAGGGAATCTTGCACATGGTGGACCTATTTGAGACCGAGGTTCTTTGTGTAGGCTGGACCAGGAAATAATGTTACTCACATTGGTATGTGGAAAACATGAGTAACATCACATAGGAATGGTCTTTCTATAGTCCTCGTGTGCCTCTTAAATTGTCTTTGGATGAAACTCATGTATGTAATAACCTTGATAAGGGAATGTTTCCCAAATACTTTTGTATTAGTGGAAAAGGATCTCTTGCTGGTCATTTTGGATTCAAATTTTGGGGTGACTCTAATCCCACTACACTCTTTAATTTCAACTACATTTATGGTTAGAGAGATACATTGATGGTGTTATGGATCTAGTATGAGGACACAAAAGAATGGATATTTGAGTCATTCTATTGTTTTATATTAATTCCAAATAAGAACACCAAATTTCCTATTTATATGAAATACACAGGACCCTAGATGAAGGATACAATTGTCATAGGTACATAGTGTAGGTTTCCCGTTAAGGAAATTCACAAGGCAATTGGTTTCACATCAACTGTCGAGTAGTTGGGTCCCATTCAAACCTCATCGAATGTTTGTGAGGCTACATTTTTGGAATTTAAGGACTTTATTTAATCTGATTAATTATATACAATCTGAGGCATTTTCTTCAATATCTTTTCGTCCCTATGTGAAAAACATTATGTCAACACCCCACCTAGAAAGATTTTTTTTAGATTTGATGGAATGTGTCTCATCATGATGTTTAAAAATATATATGTCAATACATCATTCATTCATTAGAATCCACTTGTACTTGTACATTAATGATATTCCTTAAAATTCATTACTAAAGGTTTTACATTATTGAGGAACATTAATGTAATGTTCAAGAATGCATGTCACAAAGGTGGTTTTTGTTTATGTTTCCCACATGTAGACCATACTGGGATTCACATGACTATAAATAGATTTGAATTCAAGAGGTACTTCTTCATGTTCCGATTATTACCTTTATCTCACCACACTATCAATAATCACATCCCATTTTTTCTTCTCATTCATGTGTTTTAATTTTTATATCCATTGTAAGAATGATTTGTGTGTTCTACATTCACTGATAGATCTTGAGTAATGACGTACAAAAGTTCAATTGGGAATGTTGACATTGTAAGGTCATAGAGAATAGTTACCTATATAAGGAAACATGTGTGAGTGAAATTCTTGAGGTCACCCTATTGTAGATATTCTTTTAATAATATGAAAAATAAATGTCATGATGTAAAATGAAAACATTTATGTTTCTTTTTTTATTACTCATGACAAAACAAGGATCACGATATATGATAAACAATATATTAAACATATCAAGGATATAGTATATCCAATCAAGAATTTTTATTACAAAAAATAAGACACCACTCTCATATATTTTTTGAATCATTTTTTGAAATTTCATTTCCAATACCATGAGAGCGGTAATAACGGGAAGCACTCTGCTTGGCCCTTGGTGCCCTACTTTTATATGGCTCTTATAGTGGCCCTATCCTCTCAGAGGGGGAGTGTCATCTTTGGACTTTTGAACGTGTCTAATTTCCAAAATTTACCCATTTCTAAACCCTAACTATATCACATCATTCCCACGGATCAATCTTAGCCATATAGTTGCAAAAATATTCAATAGAGATTTGAATGTGTCTATCTCAAATCAAAAGACACTTAATGCTTCCTCTTTTCTGTATATGACTTTTATTGCTCATTTTTATCATTTAAATTCTACTTTTTATGTTTTTAATAGATTCCTTTTTGATCCATGGGGCCTTCAAGGGTGCGCGACAATCAGACATCTTGATTCTAATATCTCTATGATCGAGTTTTCATTGAATAATGGTCTAATTTTCTATGCCAATTTATCCTCACTCTTGTACTACGTGTGGTTTTCTCCTCATCAAATTGTCCTATGACTACTATGTGTAGAAGATTTCTTCATCATTTCCAGGAGGGGTATAGCTACCTGAACACATCTTTATTAATAGAACCCATCAATTGTTTATATGACATGGAATCTTATGGGATATTATTTATTCTAAGACAATCATAATCGATCTATTTGTCACCCATTTTCACATTGAATGTTTGTTCAAGTTGAATTGTCAATTCCACCAACTGAGTTTTTATTGATCATTGATGGTGAAGAGTTTAGATATAAACAATAAATTATTTTTGAATCATATGATTTTGGTACCTTGTATAGTAAGATACATGAAAATGAGGAATTATGAAACTGTAAAAATCCATTCATGTCGTATAAGTTTAAAAAAACATTCTCCTCGTACTTTTGTCGGAAAAGTCAAAAAGTACCACATATGGTATACAAAAGAAATACACCATCCATAACAAAAATTAAAATTAAAAGAAGGGTAAAAATGAATTTAAATATACATGGAAGAATATTAAACGATTAATTAAAAACATTTTATGGACATGGATGAAAAATATAACCCCAGATAATACTTACGTATAAGCAATCTCAGATGAAAATGAGACTGCAAAATAATCCCTTACCTTATGTCTGATATGCTTCGTATGTATCCGAACCTCCTGTATAATTATTTAAATAATGTCATTGACTTATTAAATAACCATATTAATTGTTTTGATATCACATATAGTTTACTTAGGACTTTATATTACCCGTTCTTTTGTAAATTCGATGTAAACGCAGCGATTTGGGTAAAATCGTTTCGTTTATTCTACGTGTTTTGACTTGTTGTTCTTGATATTATTACTTATATTATGATTTAATTAATTATAGAATGTAAAACAAGATTTATATATAATATATATTCATAGTATACATATAAATATGATATATAGAGAAATGGCATGAAATACACCGTTCATGAAGATGGTAGGCCGTACGTACGCATGAACACTGTTTTCGTTTCTTATTGAATTGAATGGAATTAAGTAGAAGAAATATATATATATATATCCAGTATCATTATTATGTCATATATTTCATGATTACTTATTTTATATACTTTATAATCCTTTATGAATTGTAAACATGGAGAATGAATCTCATCGCGTCATGGAGACGGTATTCCGTACGTACGCACGCGTGGTGATTTCGTTTTCCGTAGGATGGGTAGAAGGTGAAATAGGGTTGTTTCATATTTATAATAACATATACGTATATGAGTGATACTTATTTTATTACTTTATAATGAAACAACTAAATAAGAATAAGTAGAAGAAGAAATAAAGTAGAAATAATTGGTAGCAATCATTACCTCTTCTTTGAAGCGCCACCTCTTAACCTCCTCTTAGGGCACTAAAATTGGTCTTTGAAGAAGACCAGTACCTCTATAATGTTACTAGGGAAGTTTAGAAGAGAAATTGGTAGGGTTTGGGAGATCATGAAGGCTCAAAGTGGTGTCAGGAAGAGAGGGAGGAGGTTCCCTTTTATAAGGTAGGAGAGGGGCACCTTTGGAAAAAAATATTATTTTTTATAAAGTCATATTCTATTTTTAATAGATCCAAAATTGATTTATTTAGAAGATAAGGTGGGGATGGGTCTAAATCCTCTCATCCAATAGAATTTATACAAGTTTAGGTTTCTATTTTAACCTATCATTTAGATTTAACTTTAAGTTAAATAATTTTACTTTTACCGTGTCTTCTTGTATTCTTAAACTATAAGGTTAATAAACATACTATAACAAGCCAAAAGAACCCCAAGTTGTTTATTATTTATATATATTACCTTATCTATGTAAGTTTTCCGAACCATAGATTTTTAGGAATAAAATAATAATTAATAATATTATGTTTGCTTTAAAAACTATTTTATGTCAATTTTGACACTATTTGGTAATTGATTTTTGTGAAAATCATAACAGAATGATTAGTCGGAAAACAGTTAATTAAATCAATACTAACATGTAATATTAACTAATAATATTAGTGTAATTCATTAAAATTCTCAAATTAAATTTATTTGGGTATTTATAACATTAAGTATGTCAATATTTCATTAAAAAGATAATTACTTCCTCGTCATTGTGTCAAAAATAACTTAACTTATTTAATGTCGAAGAATCATTAATACAATTCCATTATGAAGGAAATGTTTTTATATTTCAAATGAATATTTATAGTCGAATTTTACTTATGTAAAACCATATATTAAAATTATTTTAGTTATTAATATATGATTTTAACTATTTTAACCCTTCTTTAAACAAATTAATAATAAATGTCCTAATCTTATCCAAGTGGATCTAAATGGTCATATTTTATGCCTAAGGTTGTTTGTGGTCGAATTACACTTATCCAATAGAATTATAACATGTGTTAGGGTAATAATAATATCATTTTTACCCTTAATTACCCAAATTACTTTTAACCGTGGAAAAAAAGAAAAAAGTTACAATTCACCAAAAATTATCTTCATCTCATTGAACCACATTTTAGTCCATGATATTAACCGTGTCTCTCAGATTTTCAAAATTCCACTCACAGTAGCGGTAATATTAAGTTTAATGTGAATTTACAAATTCTCCTAGGAGGTGGTAAAAGACGGTGAAAAGTTCAATAAAATTTTTATATATCTAAAATTATTATAAAATAACTCCAATGAAATAAATTGAACCTATATAGGTATTATCAATCAATTTTGACCTAAAATAAATTTAAATAAATTAAATAATTATTAGAAGTCGGTTTTTAAATAGTAACCCAGTGCTTTAACTATTCATCAAAATTGAATGTTTTCGGAAAAATACCAAAAATTCACCCTAGGATAATTTCGATATTCCGAATCTAAAAATGAAGTTCATTTTTAATAATAAAATTTATAAAATTTCAAAAAGTGGGTATTAATATTCATAACGGCTAGTTCAAAATTATAATAATATCTCATTTAGTGACACTCGGTATTGCGTACTACACACGCTATCGAGGAAGGTCATTATTGCATGTAATGCAAGCCAAGTCATGGATGCGTGTAGTGTGAGCTCCTTTTGGTGTAGAATACAACACAAGACATAAATAAAATTAAAAAGAATATTTTTCATAAAATCTCGGGGTATTAAATTATACCCCTCTTAAAATGAATTTATCCCTCAAAATTCGTCGGGGTCATAAATGGTATTCTACCTGTGAGATTATTTACCATAAAAAGGAATAAAAAAATTATCTTTAAAAACTAATATATGAAACATAATATTTACCCAAATTAACTAATCACTGGGTTTCCACATAAGAGAACATAGAAGAAAATATGGATATGGAAGAGAAATCTTACCATAAAGTTCTTGATGGAGAGTGGTAGAGAACATGGCTATGAAAAATCCAACAATCACAAAGCCATAAATTTATGATGATCTAAGGTACCATCTGATTCATCAGATATACGGACACTAGGACAAAATTTTTGTTTTCAAGATTATTTCCCTAAAGTTGAAGAAATTGGAATTTGAAGAAATTCTTTCGTGATTTTGGTACAGTCTCACCATTGGTCGTTCCTGGGAAAATTTCCACTTCATCTCATAAATAAATTAAGATTAATTTGTCATTCGAGATGTGTTAGCAGATAATGTGATAGAATGATGGGTCATTCCATCTGTCTCAAACAAAATGATAGAAAAAGTTATCAAAAATACATAAGTCCATCTATGGTGAGATTAATCATATATGGTTCCTAAAATGGACTTATACTTCATATATCATACTATATAATATAATAAACTGTTTTCTACTAAACATGTACTTCTTGTAGGGTAGTGGTAGGAGAAATAGGCCAGTCGTAGTTCGGTTGTCGGTTCGATTCCCACAGCCTTTTCTGACGCGACGGGTTGTCGCCCATTCTGTATCTTGTCCCTTTTCATAAACTACACTATTATAACATTCAATCAATAATATTGAAAAAAAAAATCTATCCTTAAACAATACTAACTTATGTCCAACATAATTCATTCAATTCATTAGGCTTATCTAAAATACATCTGTCCACGCTCATAGTATAAATAAAACAGTAACAAGAAATGTCTTCTACCAATCAAGTGAATACCATAATTTATCCACCATATATCATACGATATATCTTCTTAGTCACATTCCATACATGTGAATACCTTAATAATGTATTCTCTTGAAAAATTAATAACCATTGAATCTTAGTGAAAACATGAATGCTGTCAAAAGTTAACTCTTTCCACCTACAAAAATCCCAAAATTCTATATACTCAAACCATGATATCACTTAGTCCTTATAACAATCATGAGATCATGAATACTATCAAACATATTATTTCCTCCTTATCAATTAATTATGTGCATATAATCTTCTTTCCAAAAATATCTGAATAACCTTTCATGGTTACCAGTACCATTCAACATATACTTTCAAATACTTTAGGAAAAAAAATGGTGTTACAATTCCTAGATGTTTATTTATTCCATAGTACCATTAAATTACCTATACAATATAACTCTTGATAAACATACAATCATACCACTACCTTCTTAAACCATTGACCAAGCTTCTACATTTCTTTCATCTCATATATAATTTTTAGTCTCCTCATCATCATCCACATAAATACTACCCATATGACCATGTTGATTCTCTTCATTAGATTTTCCCTTAGGGAATTGGTTGGCATAATTCCTATACATTCTACATTTAAAACATCTAATCATTGTTGATGTCATAGCAATACCATTATCCGTATCCATGGTGTTAACTTAACCTTTTCCTTTTCACTTGATGGATTTGTGTCCTTCTTTTCTGCACCCAAAGCATCTTCCAGTTCCTTTGAAACAATCTCCTTGATGCCTCTACCCACACGATTTACATGAGGGAAATTGAACTTTCTTTCCTCTATGATCATCATGAAACTCCATCTTTATATTATTAGCTGAGTCCGGATACTTACTAATTTTGAGATTATTGATCATATTATGAGATTTCTGATTAGGCATAACAATGATATTTGGACATCCAGATCCAATTTCATTTGGTCTCTCATGAAGAATATCATGCCATTGTCCATCATATCCTCCATTATCGTGAATCTTCCTATTTCCAGCCATTTTTTAAAACCAAAAATGATTAGTGTGAGAGTCCAAATCAAATTCAAGGGGGAGTACCATCAATATCTAACATCTTAGGTTAAATTATATGATTTTTATGGTAATTCTATGACTATAAACTATATCTATACTTATCCTTAGGGACATCCCTAGACATACCTTAGAAATATCTCTAGGTATTTCACTAAATTTTTCACATCCTAGTTTCCAATGGTTGACTAAACCTTTCCTCTGATACCAAATGTAGAGACCCAAAGCGTGACGTACATGGACAATAAATTACTTTTGCAGAATAATTAATACATAACAAAAACCAAAACTCAATGACTGTAATAGTTTAGTGTCTTTGGAAACTCAGAATTTAATCTTCAAATCATGGTGAAAGATCTTCAACTTCTCCCAAAAAGATCTTCCCCTATTGGTTTACTACCTAAAACCTTTCTTTAAATCCTGGGGAATAGATAACATATAAAGGGTGATCTCAAATTCTTATTAAGGGTATGCATATATAACATTAATCAATCCATAAACATTTGAATGCAAAATCTTGAACATAAAATCTAAACATCAAAATCATGAGCAACGACATTAAACTTGGAAGTACACAAGGCATAGATCATAAAGAAACATTAGTAATGATAAAATAGCATGGTAATAAAACATGTAATTGTGGGATCCATTATGAACATGTTGTGATTTCTATAGTAGTTAAGGCATTGCTTCCAAGACCATCTTAGTGGACAAAGTCCCATTCTGAATCGAGTTCACTCCTCGTTACAGTCCTGTAAAATAGAACCACATTAATTTACCGTTCCAGTCATGTATATATCATGAGATATAAATCTTCACCCAATGAATTGGAGGGGGATATATTTCCCACCAGTCTCATAATGAAATAATTCTTTCTTGTTCCAAAAAATAAACTTAAAACATTCATCATAACCCAAAGAATAAAATGGGCTTCATAAACATCATTCCATCATTACAAAATCCATATAAAACAAATGGATATCATTTCATCATAAGTAAAGTGAAACCATGCAAATCATAGAGATATTATACTTGAAACATACATATATTAAAATAACGTCATCTTAGAAGGAAAATGAATTTGATAAAACACTTGAAATGAATTCTTGAGGAAAATATACTTTCTTCTTGAAACTAATTTTCTTTTCAGAAAATTCCATGAAATTTTAAAAGAAAAGTATTTTTTTGAAAATAATCATGAAATCTTTTAGAGGAATCTAAATGAAAATGAGGCATTATGAAACTGTAAAAATCCATTCAGACCGTATAAGTTTAAAAAAACATTCTCCTCGTACTTTTGTCGGAAAAGTCAAAAAGTACCACGTTTGGTATACAAAAGAAAGATTCCATAAATAACACAAATTAAAAGTCAAATAAGGGTAAAAATGACTTTAAATATACATGGAATAATATTAAACAATTAATTAAAAACATTTTATGGACATGGATGAAAATTATAACCCTAGAAAATACTTACGTATAAGCAATCTCAGATAAAAATGAGATTGCAAAAAAATACCTTACCTTATGTCTGATATTCTTCGTATGTATCTGAACCTCTTATATAATTATTTAAATAATGTCATTGACTTATTAAATAATCATATTCATTGTTATGATATCATATATGGTTTACTTATGACTTTAGATTACCTGTTATTTTGTAAATTCGATGTAAACACAACGATTTGGGTAAAATCGTTTCATTTATTGTATGTGTTTCGACTTGTTATTCTTGATATTATTACTTATATCATGATTTAATTATTTGTATAATTTAAAACATGATTTATATATAATATATATTCATAATATAAATATAAATATGATATATCGAGAAATGGCATGAAATACACCGTTCATGGAGACGGTAGGCCGTACGTACGCATGAATGCTGTTTTCATTTCCTTATTGAATTGAATGGAATTAAGTAGAAGAAATACATATATATATATATATCCATTATCATTAAAATTTCATATATTTCATTATTACTTATTATATGTACTTTATAATCATTCCTGAATTGTAAACATTGAGAATGAATCTCATCGCGTCGTTGAGACGGTAGTCCGTACGTACGCACGAGCGATGATATCGTTACCATATTTATTGAATGGAATTGGAGTGGATGATATAATATATTATAATCAATATTATGTTATAATAATCATATATTGTCATTCCTTACACCATTATACCCATCCAAGTACGGTGGTGGTGGAAAAACTGATGACACCACGGTGTGGAGACGGTATTCTGTACGTACGCACGCGTGGTGATTTCGTTTTCAGTAGGATGGATATAAGGTGAAAGAGGGTTGTTTCATATTCATAATAACATATCCGTATATGAGTGATAATGATGTTATTAATTTATAATGAAACAACTAAATAATAATAATTTGAAGAAGAAATAAAGTTGAATGAATCGGCAATGATCATTACCTCTTCTTTGATGTGTCTCTTCATAACCTGCACTTAGGGCACTAAAATTTGACTTTGAATAATACCAGGACCTCTAGAATATTACTAGGGAAGTGAGGAAGAGAAATTTGCAGGGTTTGTCTGAGCTTGAAGGATCAATGTGGTGTGAGGAAGAGAGGGAGGAGGTGCCCTTTTATAAGGGGGGAGAGGGAACCTTTGAAAAAACTAAAAATATTATTTTATAATAAAGTAATATTCGGGTTTTAATAGCTCAAAATTAATTTATTTAGAAGCTAAGGTGGTGAAGGGTAGGAACCCTCTCATAAAATTGAATTTAGAGAAGTTTAGGTTTCTATTTTAACCTTATCATTTAGATTTAACTTTAAGATAAATAATTTTACTTTTACCGTGTCTTCTTGTTTTCTTACATTATAAGGTTAATAAACATACCATAACAAGCCAAAAGAACCCCAAGTTGTTTATTATTAATATCTATAACCTTATTTAAGTCATTTGGCAGATACGTAGATTTTTAGGAATAAAATAACAATTAATAATATAATATTTGTTTTAAAAACTATTTTATTTCAAATTTGACACTATTTGGTCATTGATTTTTGTGAAAATCATAAAAGAATAATTAGTTCTAAAAAAGTTAATTAAATCAATAATAACATGTCATATTAACCCATAAAATAATTTTAATTCATAAAAAGTCTCAAAGTACATTTATTTGGGTATTTATAACATCAATCATGTCAATATTTCATTAATAAGATAATGACTGCATCATCATTGTGTCATAAATAAATTAAATTATTTAATGTCTAAAAATCATAAATAAAATTCCATTATGTTTGAAATAATTATAGCTTTATAATAAATATTTATATTCGAATTTATCTTATGTATAACCCTAAATTAAAAATGTTTTAGTTATTAAACTTTGATTTTATCTATTTTAATCCTTCTTTAAGTAAATTAATAATAAATGTCCTAATCTAATCCATGTGAACATAAATGGACATATTTTATTCCTATGGTTGTTCTTGGTCTAATTACACCTATCCAATAGAATTAGGAAATGTGTTAGGGTGATGCTAATATCATTTTTACCCTTAATTAACCTATTTACTTTTAACGGTGGTAAAAAAAGTAAAATGGTACTATTCACCAAAAATGTTTTCATCTCATTTAACCACATTTTAGTCCTTGATATTAACCGTGTCTCTCAACTTTTAAAAATTACACTCACAGAAGCAGTAAAATTATGTTTTTTGTGAATTTCTAAATTCTCTTAAGAGGTGGGTAAAAGACTATGAAAAGTTCAATAAAATTTTTATACATCTAAAATTATTATAAAATGACTCCAATGAATTAAATTGGACTTATATAGGTATTATGTATCAATTTTGTCATAAAATAAATTTAAATAAAATAAATAATAATAAAAAGTCTATTTCTAAATAGTAACCTTGCGTTTTCACTATTCATCAAAAATTTCATGTTTTCAGAAAAATACCAAAAATTCACCCTAGGCTAATTTCGATATTCCAAATCCAAAAAGGAATTCCATTTTGAAAGATAAAATTTATAAAATTTAAAAAAGTGGGTATTACTATTCATAACGGATAGTTCATAATTATAAAAATATATCGTTTAGTGAAACTCGGTATTGCGTACTACACACGCTATCGAGGAAGGTTGTGATTGCGTGTAATGCAAGCCAAGTCAGGGATGCATGTAATGCAAGCTCTTTTTGGTGTAGCATACAATAAAAGACATCAATAAAATTAAAAAAAATATTTTTCATAAAATCTCGGGGTGTTACATGAAGTCCTCCTAGAAACCTAAAAACAATTTTATATATGTTGGGTGAGAAAACATGTTCACTCAGTAGGGAAAACCAAAGACTCTCATGCACAAGTGGGGAGACATTCTAATACCCTGTGGAAAAAGATATAACCAAACACCCCGCATGGAAAAGCTATCCACACAACCCTCACCAAGGAACGCTCCCCAAATAACGCAAATCAAGTAATATATAGTAAAAGAACATCGATATTTGGGTACCCCGCACTGATTTCCCACTGGCTATTGATGACATCCTATGCATCGAAACAATCCCTCCATTCTCACCGTAGTCCCACTACCATACCCCGCCCACACACACCTTGGCCACAACCGCTATACAGCCCGCATACACCTGGGCCTCAACCGCTATCCTGCCTGTAGGCACCTAGGCCACAACAACCTCACATAAACATGCCAGCCGACACCTAGGCTAGAACAACCATGGCCACGCCCGAAGACACCTAGTCTAGAAAGCTACCGTCACACCCGAACACACCTAGGCGTTATCCTGAAGATACTTGGGAAACAACCTGCCTGTAAACACCTGGGCCAACCACCATAACTACCCTGCCTGAAGATTCTTGGGATAATAATGGACCTCAGGCCATCACAAACTGCCCGAAGAGTCTTGGGCCATCCGGGAAAGGGATCATAAAAGGATCAAATACCAATCCACTCATAGGAGTGTTGGAAAAAACACCCTCCCCACGAAATGGGGTGTTTGGAACTAAGTGCTCAACTTGGTTGGGGCGCGAATAAGAAACATAAAAGCTACAGATATATGTATAGGTAACAAACACTCATCCCCACCTAGGGGTTCCAAAACCAAATAACAAACAACATTGATACTATTCACTCTCAAAAGAAGTCAAGACACTCGCGGCCAAGTCAGAGATCATTACCAAACTAATTCCCATTTAATCTATTATTTCATCCATGTTCAAGTAATCTCATTTAAATAAAGTTCTTCAATACTGGGCAACAAACATCATAAACACAAACCAATGGAAAAGGTTACAGCCTACAACAATTTAAGCATTCACACCCAGTCCTCTTGCAAAGTCACAACATCAAAGGGTTAAGTGAGATCCCTGGAAGTATTGGAACCATGGGAAAAGCCCGAGATACAACCCCATGTTCCCAAAATCTAGGATCCAATAGTTTCTCAACAACAGAGGATTCCACCCCAATTCATGATATAAGCAGAGTATCCACACAGCCTAAAATTCACAACCAGCTAAAGTACAACAACAGGGAATCCCATCACCACCCGTATAACTACAGAAATCAGCCTATAAAAGAAACAACCAAAATGAAACCACAAACACAAGGCAGGCCCATGTAGGTATTTTTAGATTTAAAAGATTTAACACACTCCATGGTCTCAATTCCATTGTATGTTAACCAGGGTTATCACAGAAAAGGTTTGATCTTGGTGCCTTCAATTTAATTAACCTAGTATACATAATTAACCAATTCCATGATAGATTTATTTAAATATCTAGGAGCACCGAGGTTTGTTAGTTCACAGATAAATACCACCAACGACCATGATTTTTAGTGAGCATAGGCCCATACAATTCACAACACATAACAATATAAAAAGATTATAGTATAACATCGGTCAGACCCCCTTTCATTATTAATAGGTCCATTCATTATCTCCATTAAGTTAGGTTTCATCAATTTCTAAAGATACATAATCATTCCCACCCTACATGATACACAGAAGGAGAGACGAAGGATAAACTCCCTACTTGATTGATCAACGATCGATGTTTCTCTCCATGCACTAGGAACAGGGGATGCGTGACTTGCAGGGCTCCAGCATAGGTGCACCACTTGCTTCGGGAACAATGGACTTCAACGCACAAGGAAGACGATACTAAACAAGAGGATGGAGAAGAAAAGTCTAGTGTGATAAATAGATGAGATCCCAATGATACGGGATAAGAAATTTGAAATCCATGGAAGTCGGATCGTGTTTCTTCCATGCGGTTGGTGGTTACACATGACTGGATTAATTGTTATTTAAGAGAGACGATTCTCTAGATTTTTAGATATTAATAATGGGATAAAAACGGCCTTGAAACACATAAAAAGGTTAAAAGGACTAAAATTGGTGTTACGGGAGAGACTGTTGAAGGAAAGCCCGACAAGGCTGGATAACACCGATCAGTCGCACCGACCAGTCGGTTGCGCCGATCGGCCACGCCGATCGGTCTCACCAATAGGATGCGCCGATTGGTCACTCCAATCAGTCACACCAAAGGAGGTGTGATCCCTTAAGATCCTAGAATATGGAAAAGGGATGGATCATGGGGGTCTGGGCCATTACATCAGATACCTCTCAAACTATTCTTTCCCTCGAGAATCCAGAACCATACCCGAAGGATAGAGGGGGGGGGGGGGTCCGAACAACCACACCGGAAGATACCTCTCAAGAGTAAACCTCTTTGACACAGGAACACCTTATCTCTTGAAAAATCATGGATGTCCTACTGCTCCTTTCCTCTTGAAACCACGCAAAACAAAATAATAAACCATCTGACCATGTGGGAGAGGGGTTTCCCTTCCTCCGTGTTAAGATACTATCTGCTTTGGGTAGCACTGAATCGCCTGCACGGGTTTAGGAGCATCCACATTAACATGTCCTAACTAAGAATCAGGTCCTCCTCTCCGCATCCTTTAGGACCCTTCACACACATTCACAGAGAATGGAAACTGCACATCCCATAGTCAACAAGGTAAAGCATTACATAGAAAAAAAGTACTGACCAAACAGGATAAAACTGAAAACAACTCTGTGTACTGGGCACGCATCTGTGCTTCCCTCTCCTAGGTACTCTCTTCAAGCCCAACATTCCTCCATAACATGAAAACCAATCGAATGGTTCGTCCAATAATCACCTTCTCCTCACGAACCTCGATCATTACTGGTCGTTCCACGAAGGTTGCATCATCTTCGATATCTAGCTCTCCCTAGTTGAGGACGTGCAAGTCGTCATGCAGATACCGACGAAGATGGTACACATGGAAGACATAATATACCCTTTGTAGCTATGGTGGAAAAGCCAACTGATAAGCCACCTCTCCCCCCCGGTGTAACACCTCGATGGGCCCAACGAACCTGGTAGAGAGCTTACGTCCCCTGCCTAATCTCCACTACCCACGCTGAGGGGAGACCTTCAAGAACATGTGGTCCCCGACCTCAAACTCCAAGGGCCTTCACCTATCATCCGCATATGACTTCTGTCGGTTGTGAGCCATCTTCATCCTATCTCGTATAAGGTGCACCTTCTCCATTGTGCTTTGTACCACCTCTGGGATAAGAACACATGGCTCCCCGACTTCTGTCCAGCACACGGGTGAACGACTTGGCCTCCCATACAAATATTCAAATGGAGCCATGCCAATGGTAGAGTGGTATCTATTTTTGTAGGAAAAATCTACCAAAGGGAAGTGTAGAACCCATGATCCTCCAAAGTCTAGGATGAATGCTTGTAGTATATCTTCCAAGGTTTGGATGGTGCGCTCTGTCTGCCCATCTGTCTGGGGGTGGAAGGTAGTGCTAAGGCGCAATGGGGTTCCAAAAGCATGCTGCAAACCCGTCCATACTTTTGAGGTAAATCGTGCATCCTTATCTGAGAATATGGACCTCGACACTCCATGCAACCTCACCACCTCGTCCACATACCTCCGTGATAGAGCGTCCACCACATTCTACTCCCTAATCGATAGAAAGTGAGCTGTCTTCGTCAACCGGTCTAATACTACCCAGATGGTGTCATAGCCTCCTTGAACCTTGGTTTGCCCCGTGAAAAAAATCCATTGAGATTTCGTCCCACTTCCACTTCGGAAAATATAATGGTTGAAACAAACCACTTGGAACACGGTGATCATCATTCACCTACTGACACACTAGGAACTTGGCCGCAAACTCTACCACTTCCTGCTTTATCCTAGGCCACCAAAACTGTCCCCTCAGAAACTGGTACATATTGGAAACACCTAGATGCACCGCCATGGGTGAGCTGTGGAACTCGACAAGGACCCTCTCACACATCACCTCTGGAATGACCATTCTCCCACAAAAACCATCTGGTTCTGACCATCCTCTGTCCACCATTATGGATCATCGCCTTGGCTTACCCGGTCACACATCATTCACTCTCTGGGTCTCCCCACTGAGACTCCTCCACCTGATGTAATATATAATACTGTAATGTAATATAATACAGGAAACCCTTTCCACTATCTATCCTCACATCCAGGTGTAGGGCATCCAACTCCTCCATCGCCCTCTAAGCATCTTCCGACTCTCGAACTGCATCCTTCTGCGACCTTCTGATCAAGGAATCAACCACCACGTTTCATTTCCCTGAGGTGTAGGAAATCTCGAAATCGTAATCCTGGAGGAACTCCATCCACATTCGATGTCGTAGGTTCAGGTCCCAATGGGAGAATATATACTTCAAGCTCTTATGATCGGTGAAGACCACAAAGAACTATCCAATGAGGTAATTCTGCCCCAAATTTAGTGAAAAAACGACCACTGCGAGCACCATATCATGGGTTGCATAATTACGCTCGTGGGGGTGTAACTACCTAGACCCATAGGAGATCACCCCTTACTGCTGCATCAACACACATCCAAGGCCCTACCCTGAAGCATCACAAAATACCTCATACGCCACCCATTCTTCTGGAAACGTCAAACTACGGCACTAACCAACATCTCCTTCAGATAGTCGAAGGCTGCCTCGCACTTCTTAATCCACACGAAAGCCTGGTCATTTATTTCCAAGGCTGTCAAAGGTGTTGCAACTCATGAGAAGTTGGGTACGAACCTCCAGTAGTAACATACCGGCCCGAGGAAACTATAAACCTCAAAAATGTTATTGGGTGATGCCCAAGATACAACCACCTCAAACTTTTATGGGTCCACCACTACCCCCTACTCGGACCCTACGTGCCCAACGAAGTGCACTTCTTGCGTCCAAAACATGCACTTTGACAACATCCCATAGAGTTGGTGCTATCAGAGGACCTTCAAAACCGTCCTCAGGTTCTCAGCATGGTCCTCCTCTGATCTTGAGTAGATTAGGATGTTTCCAATGAACATGACTATGAATCAATCCAGATACTCCTTGAAGACGGAGTTCATAAGCCCCATGAACACAGCTGGAGCGTTCATAACGCTGAAGGGCATGACTACAATCTCAAAGTGCCCATATCTGCACCAGAAGGCCATCTTCGAGATGTCTCCCACCTTTACCATCAACTAGTGATACCTAAACCACAGGTCGATCTTCGAGAACCATCCTGCCCCTTTTAGCTAGTCGAAAAGATCGTCTATCCTTGGAAGAGGGTAGGGATTCTTGATCATTAAATGATTCAGCCTCTTGTAGTCTACACACAACATGAGACCACCATCTTGCTTCTTTGAGAACAAGACTGGAGCACCCCATAGTGACGCGATTGTTCGAACATAAACCCTCTTCATTAGATCATCAATTTGAATCTGCAACTCCTGTAGCTCCGAAGGTGCCATTTGGTAGGGAGCCATCGAAATTGGATGAGCACCAGGTTTCAAATCTATCCCAAACTCGATATCATGTAGAGGGGGTAGATTCGTCACCTCATTAGGGAAGACGTCCATAAACTCACTGATGATTCCTGGTACCTTCACCATCTCAACATCCACTAAATACACTGAAATATTGGCCAACAAGGAGAGGAGGGGTTCCTCTCGCCTACTGCCATTCTGGCCACTCTGCTCGCCGATGAAAGTAACACGTCGGCTGCCCATGTGTGAGAACACAACCCTTCCTCAGAAGTAGTCTATGATGTAACACATAGAGAACAGCCGGTAGATGCATAGGATGATGTTGAATGGATGTATCTGTAGTAGTAGTAGATCCCCGACCGACTGATGTGTCCCTATCATTAGTATGAATCCTCTAAAACATTTAACATGTCGATCTGACCTCTGACTAGTCTGATCAGCACTAGGGGAAATGAATGTCTCTCGGCATCTATACCCAGAGCACGGGCTATACCGGGTTTAAAAAATGAGTGTGAAGCTCTGGTATCGAACTAGGTGTAAGCAAGGGGACTGAACAAACTGATCGTACCTTGAACATCCTCTGGTCCTGGTGGAACTGGTGCCTCAGCGGCATGCAACATTCCACGCCCAGCTCCTCTACCCCTCGGCTATTGGCCACCTCCCCGACCATGCCCTGGTCGAGGTCCCTGAGGAGCGCCATGAGTTCAGCCTCCCCCTGCAACGTCTTCCCTTGGGGGAGCGGGAGCTTGCTGCCCATGCTGCTGCTGCTAAAAGGGCCTAGCTAGAAGCTGTTGCTGAGGCGAGTGCTGGGCCTATCCACCACCAACATACTTCACTCTATCCAGGCACAGATTCTAGAGGTTCCCATGGATCCCAAAAATGAATCATTGTGGCCTTAGGCCTGAAGAGAAAGGGCGAGGGTTGGGAGATCGGAACTAAAACTGCTGGGGCTTGCTCCCTGCCGATGGAAACCTAGAGGGCCTTGATGTTGGAGGCCTGGTGCTAATGGCCTTCCCCTTCGATGATCCCAGATGGATCCGCTCTAATGACAAACCTCCCAGTGTGTTCATCCTCTCCACCACCTCTGCCTTCTTCTGGACCTCTCCATGTATGTCGGGATAGTGAAGGGGGTAACACCATACTAGAGGGAGGGTCATAGTGCCTCCTCCAAATATCTCGCCCAAGACTCCTGATCCAAAAAGAGGTCCAGAGAAAAGAGGAGGAAATCCTTGAACTTGATCCCCAATTCTCTTAGGGACGTACTCCACTACTGGAGGGAGAGTAAATCCTGCCTCTTCTCAGCTTTCATCGTAGAAGAGGGGAATTCCGCCCGACACTCCTTCTCAAAATTATCCCATATGACCTCAGCCTCTCTCCTCTCCCCCAGGTAGAGAGTCCCCCACTAATGCACTGCTCCCCACATCTGGATGATGGCTAGAGGAACCCAGTACTTAGTTGGAGCCTAAATCAAGCCAAAAGATATCACTAGCTCCTCTAGCCAACTCTCCGTCTTCTTGTCAGAGGTTTTACCCTTATACTTTTTGAGGGTCTATCGCTGGAAGGCTTGAAGAGTCTTCTACCACTGGTCATCCTCCTCCTCTCTATCAGCCCTATGAAGATCTTCCACTTCAATCTCCTGGGCCTCGATCACCCACACTACTTGTGGTCATCTCCGAGGTGCCATAGCTGTAAGTTAAACGAGGAATGCCTAAGCCCAAGTAGTGCAGAATATTTTACATAAATCTTCGTAGACTTATTCATTTATTTTGAATCCCTAGGACACCCATGAAACACGAGAACACAACTCATTATGATGCATGTACATTTCCTAGGGTCTCTACGCTAAAATAAGTGTAGCCTCACTTGATTGTTCTATAGGTTCAGAGTCCTTGCATCGGATCACGGGGGGTCCTAGAGTCCCGTGTCCTAGCCTGTCTTCCCTAGCCTTATTCATGCACCAAGGTCACCCAACACTTTTGCCCTACCATCCCATTCAATCCTCACTGTGCCTAACTCCAGACCCCATCATATCTCTCAACCTCGCCTCTGATACAATTCTGTGATGACCCGCCTTAATCAAATTGAGGGAAGAGTTAGAAAATTTACAAGACCTTACTTATTTAAGTTGAAGAAGAGATAATGACCCTTGAAACCCGCCTTCAATAGGTCCTGGAGTGGCGACTAGAACCAAGGGTATATAATCACACACAAGATGGAAGGCATTAACCTTTTTATTTTAATAGGATCGAGAGATAAGGTAGAAACCCCAAAAACACCCAAGATGAAAGTAAAGGTAAAGCCAAAAGTAAACCATTCCCATATGCATGTTCAAAATTAAGGGATAGAAGGCATAAAGACTCCAAAGGTAAAGTACCATAAAAAAAGAAAACGGTAACATAATCTACCCCAAGGTCTGAGCTAGTACTGCCCCGCACGATCCCTGAAGTCCTCCTGGAAACCTGAAAATAGTTTTATACACGTAGGGTGAGCATACAAGTACACTCAGTAGGGAAAACCAAATACTCTCATGCACAAATGGAGAGACATTCTAATGTCCCGTGGAAAAAGAGATAAGCAAACACAAGACAAGGAAAAGCTATCCACCCAACCCTCACCAAGGCACGCACCCCAAATATTGCAATTCAAGTAACATATAGTAATAGAACATCGATATTTGGGTACCATGCGCCGCTTTCCCACTAGTTATTGAAGAAATCTTAGGAATCAAACCAATCCCGCCATTTTCACTGTAGTCCAAATACCATACACTGCCCGCACACACCTATGCCACGATTTCTATACCGCCTAGAGACACCTGGGCCACAACCGCTATCCCACCCAAAGAAACCTAGGCCACAAAAACCTCATGTAACCATGCCTGAAAACACCTAGGTCAGAACAACCACTACCACACCTGAAGACACCTGGGCCAGAAAGCAACTGTCATACCCGAAGACACCTAGGCCTCATCCCGAAGAAACTTGGGAAACAACCTGCCTGTAATCATCTGAGCCAACCAGTACAACTACACTGCCCGAAGATTCCGGGGTCAATAATGGACCTTAGGCCATCACAGCATGCCCGAAGAGTCTTGGGCCATCTTGGAATAAGAGCGGAAAAGGAGCTAATAACCAGCCACTCATATGAGTGTTGGAAAAAACACCCTCCCAATGAAATGGGGTGTTCGAAACTATTTTCTCAACTTGTGTGGGGTGCGAATAAGAAACATAAAATCTAAAAATATATGTATTGGTAAATAACACTCATCCCAACCTAGGGGTTCCAAAACCTAAGCACAAACACCCTTATTACTATTCATTCTCAAAAGAAGTCACGACACTCACGGCCAAGTCATAGTTCATTACCAAACTAATTCCCATTTAAGCTATTCTTGCTTCTATGTTCAAGTAATCTCATTTAAATAAAGTTTTTCACTACTGGAAAACTATCATCATAAGAAAAAACCAAGGGAAAAGGTTACAGCCAACAACAATTTAAGCATTCACACCCGTTTCTCATGCAATATCACAACAACAAAGGGATAAGTGAGATCCCTCGAAGTACTGGAACCAAGGGAAACCCCTGAGATACAACCCCATGTTCCCAAAATCCAGGAGCCAATGGTTTCTCAACAATAGAAGATTCCACCCCAATTCGTGTTATAAGCAGAGTATCCACACAACCTCAAATTCCCAACCAGCTAAAGTACAACAATATAGGATCCCATCCCCACCCGTATCACTCCAGTAATCGGCCCATGAAAGAAACAACCAAACAACCACCACCAACACTTGGCAGTCCCATGCAGGTATTTTCATATTTAAAACATTTAACACACTCCATGGTTTCAATTCCACTGTACATTAACTGGGATTATCACAGAAGAGGGTTGATCCTGGTGCTTTCAAATTATTTAACCAAGTATACGTAATTAACCAATTCCATGAACGGTTATTTAAACATCCAAGAGCACCGAGGTTCATTAGTGCACCGAGATATACCACCAATGACCATGATTTTCAGTGAGCATAGACCCATACAATTCACAACACATAACAACATAAAAAGAGTATATCAGAACACCGATCACACCCCCTTCATTATTTATAGGTCCGTTCATTATCTTCATTAAGATAGGTTTCATCAATTTCCAAAGAGACAAAAGCATTCCCACCTCACATGATACATATAAGTAAAGATGAAGGATAAAATACCTACATGATTGATCAACGATCGATGTTTTTCTCCACACGCTAGGAACAGGGGATGCATGACTTGTAGGGCTCTGGAAGAGGTGCACAACTTGCCTTCAGAACATAGGAATTCAACGCACAAGGAAGAGGAAACTAAACAAGAGGAAGGAGAAGAAAAATACAGCATGATAAATAGATGAGATCCCAATGTTACGGGATAAGAAATTTGAACTCCTTGGAATTTGGATCGTGGTTCTTCCACGCGGTTAATGGTTACACACGACTGGATTAATTGCTATTCAGTAGATAGGTTTCTCTGGATTTTTAGATATTAATTATGGGCTTAAAACAGCCTTGAAACGTTTCAAAAGGTTAAAAGGCCTACAAGTGGCGTTATGGGAGAGACTGTAGAAGGAAATACTAACAAGGCTAGATAACAATAATCGGTCACCCCGCGCAGTCGCGCTGATCGGTCGCACCGACAGGTCGCGCCGATCGGTCGCTCCGATCAGTCACGCTGATCGGTTACACCGATCGGTCGCACCGATAGGTCGGACAGATCAGTCGAACCGATCAGTCACAACGAACAAGGCGCGACACCTTAGGATCCTAGAATTTGGCAATGGGATGGATCATGAGGGTCGGGGACATTACAGGACAGTTTTTTTGCTGTGATGTGTTTTGGTTTAGATGTTTGTTGTGAGCTCGCTCAGATTGAGGGTTCTGAATTGGTGTTGAATGCTTAATGCAATGATCCATTTTTTATTGGGTTGACCGTGGTCTATTTTTATCTCAACGAATGATGAGATTTTTTAAATCTAGTAGAGGTACCCAGGTAATTCCAGAGCCTTATAATCTTATATCACCCGATCCTAAAGGCAAGATTGATTTCAGAATGTTAATTGGTTATATCAATGGACCCTACCCTCTAATGGAAGTGAATACTCTTGGAAATGCACTGGTCATTGGTGTTTATAGTGATTATGATGATACCAATCAATTGAGGATTCAAATGTAAGAACTATATTTTTTGTTGTAAATGGACGAAAGTGTAACACATTCAATACACAATGAGATTGAATGATCTGATCTGATAATTTAATCAGATTCCACTGTGATTGAAGAATCAACCAATAGTCTATTTGGAGAATAATTTTCAAAAGTGGTGTGCTTAGAATGAGGAACTAGGACATGTCCTAGTGTGGAGGTGGAAATAGTAGAGTTGGGTAATAATTTTGAATAGTTATCTCTTGATGGTCTGATCTTGGTGCTTGAGGGTAATATGACCTACAATGTCGGGATATTTAAAAGATAAGGTTTGGGGAAATATATCTCCATGCACACAGGGAAAAAGAAGACTAAAGTCTATCCATAAATAGAGGAATAATTACTCCTTCTTTCCACCTCGAATAGAGTATTTCTCAGCAAAGATGTTAGAAGCTAAGAAAATGGATAGTCATTTTTCTATCCATCAAATGAAATAAGATGATGTATTTGAGAGATCATTATAATTTCTTTTTATTCAGAAGAAGTAATTGACAAATATATGTCACATAATTCTACTAAGGATGTAGAAACTAGAATTATGTGTAGGTATTTGAAGGTGTATCTGAATAAAGATAAATATAATTGGATCTATAAGCTAACCCTAATACTTATTAGGGATTCAATAGTTAAATGATCAGTATTGTGGAGTTAATCCTATTTTGGGATTTATTGAAATTTCCTTTTATGATTTTATATGCTAGGAAAAATAAACCAAGGTAACAAATATCACATGGAATTTTTTTGGAGATTAATTTTTTTAGGACTATGTTGACTTACAATGGTTCTACTATTTTCATCTATGGTTAAACTTGTGGTTTCATTATTTTTCCATAAAAGTGATTGATGAAAAAACTAAATATTTTTAGTCAATATCTAAATAGTGAATAAATATATTCTTTAGGCCATAAACTACATAATGAAATACTCATAAATTAATAAACATATAACAATTTTTTTCGGGTTCTAAGGGTACAAAGTTTTTCCCACAATCAAAATCTCAACTAAGAACTATACATCATTAGAGTAACATTACCCTCTATAATTTAAAATAAAAATTTTATATATTCATCTGGTTTATATCTATAATAAACTAATTCATGTCTACAAAAATATTGATCTATCATTCATGGATCCACGAAATCCCAATAAAATTGATTGATGTAATAAAAAACATTCAACCATTGGTAGTTTTGAGGTAGAGTGGATGTGTAAATATAGAGAGTGATATACTTGTTGTTATTCTGAGGTCATGTACAAGGTAGTTAGAATTTATGAGTCCTAAAATGTGGACCATATATATTTACATATGAATTCGGATAATATATATGATTTATTAATACAATTTAATCTGATGACTAACAACTTTCATTCGGCCTATTATAATATTGTATTAGCATAATTAATGTTCACAATATTTATAGACAACCCATCATATGAGAAACATACAGTAAATTTATATAACCAAAAGAGAATATGTGTCACACAACTTAGTGAAATTGAAGGATATTCAATATTTCACTGTATAATTGATCATAAAATGGTGAATATGTACCGATGAGAGCTGTAGATGAACATATATTGAATTAAAGACTGTATTCTGGACACTAAATGAGAGTTATATATGATAAACCTATTTAAATTATATGGGTTATCATTATAAGAAACCAATTAATGAGATTATTTCGTTGACGTTAGTGAGGAATCACTCTCTGTATTTAATTTTTTTTCCCTACATCATTCATTATAATTTATTTTATGGGATTTCTTATTCATTTAGGTTAATAATAAAATAAACAAAGTATTTTTCCTGAGTAACCAAATTAACAGTCGATGGGAAACCACATCATTGTTTTTGGTTCTACCAATGAGTCCTCATATTTTTTATCCCTCGGTCAATAAAATTATAGAGGGGAGATAAATATTGAATCTTAATGACAACCAACTCTATTTCTTGTATTTCAGGAGGTTATTCGATCCTTACTCTATCTAATTAATGAAATTATAGAGAGTGAATGTACTTTTCAAAATAGATAATTAGTCATGGTGTGTTTTCAAGACAAATTATACTTTTTTTAGAGAATAAGTGTTTAATTATGCATATGGGTTTCATGTTCCATTCCTAGTAATCTCTCAAGGGAATTTTTTATTTCCCTTTGAGAACCATGGATGATATTTTTGACGAATATAGATTCATGTTAATGAGTCAACCCTTTTTTAGTTTTAGTATCAAGGTATGAAAAAATATTTGTATGATTGATATTAGAGAGGGAGGGGAATATTATTTGTGTAAATTACACATCATCAGGATTCATGTTCCAAAAAATGAATTCTATACCTTATAAAATTTTTGATCTTCTGCTTTTATTGGATGTCCCTACAACCATTGTTCCTGGTCTATTCACCACCCAGAAATTGATGATTGGGATCCAAGACCATCAAATGAATTTGATGTTGCTGATCTACTTTTTATAGGGAATAAAAGGTGCATACCTTTCGAGATAGTGGTATATAGATCAAACGGTGGGTCTAATTTTCCTTCTGATCCATGTGTCTCTAATGTGAATACTAGTGGAGATTCTAAAGTACTGAAGCGTTATATAATGAAATAGTGACAATGGATGATTTTTTTTATGATTTTTATTTTCATGGTTCAATAAAACATTTTGATGAATATACTATATAATTTTATAGATATGAGTTTAAAAAACATGTCTATTCTCCCTATATTTGATGTTATAAATCAATTATGTTGACATGTGTAGATTTTTTCATAGAAAACATCATGAAAGTGATGCATGACCAGAACATTGAGCTCAATAATAGACATTTTGAGGATAGGTTATTGGATAATTATTGTATAGTTGGATGTTTCCATTATTCATCTATAGTGGGTCCCAGGAAAATATTGGAGGATGCCCCATTCAGGAGATCCTTGTCCATAATGACGAGTTCAGGGGTTCTATAACCCCAAATATTTTGAGAACTATTTTTTTGTCAAATAAATTTTATCATTTATAACTTTTTTGTCACATGAATCAAGTATTATATAATTATTAATATTCAAAATAGAGTTTAGCTTCTTTTATAGACAATAATGGTCATCTTTAAATCATACAAGACACACTACACCAGAATTCAGTATACCATGAAAAAAGTTATTTTAAACATAGCCATTGTAATAAATATATTAAATACATGGATATAAAATGTATTAACTGAAATATTTAAAATGAATATAAATATCATAGATAAAATTTTCTTATTTAATTGTTTTAAATAATAAATCTCTTTTTCGTGATGTAATTATATTAATCAAAAATATATTCTCAAAAAAATTATCATTTCTATTTTTATCATAAAATATTATAATTAATAAATATAGACATTGTAAAGATTATTTAATTAAATTATTTTCATTTTTTAAATCATCATATCGAAATACACATAACATGATTATTTTTTCGGAAAAAATGATTTCGCTATGAATAGTGATAAACCTATTTATCTAAAATGTTTCTTTATTTTAAATGAAATATATAATTTAAATTTCCCATTATTTTTTAATTTAATTATATATTATTATTTAATACATAATCCACTTACATTACAACCAAATTTATATTGTATTTTAGTATAAATTTCTTTTTTGTTTCAAAAGTTGTTTTTTATGAAAACCTTTTAAATGTGACTAATGTTTCTAGGTATTAGTTATATTAAACAACCCATAATGAGGAATTTTTTATGTTAAATGAATATATTATATATAAATAAAATTTTATTTGATATTCATAAAATGAATATTATGAGGCATAGAGTTAATATATATCATATTAGACTTGAAAAAATGCACTTATCTAAAACCCACATCTTCTTCATGTTTGTGAGTTTTGTTTTATTATTATTTATTCCAATATTGTTAAATGAATTTCAAATATTAAAATTTATTTTCTTATTAACAATTTATATAAAATATTTCTATTACTATTTTAAATATTTATAATAAAATAATTGTATAATGAATGGTAAAAATACTAAATTTTTACTTAAAACTGCATTTTCTATAAATTTATATGTAAAGATAAATTATATATTGTAATGGTTAGAAAAAAATAATAGTTTTATTATGAATATAGTAATCAAATTTATTTAATTATATTATATTTTATATTAAATATTAAAAAAATATCTAAACTTTTGAATATTTTCTCCTTAAATTAGAGCTTTCTCATTGTGTTTATGATATTTTTTTAATTAATATTTTCAACTAATATGAATTGAATTATAATAATTTATTCTATATTTTTTATAATAAAATGTTATTTTATTAGATAAGGTTACATTAATAATTTACCAAATGTAATATTCAGAATATTAATAATATATACAAAGGTTAACGTAAGAATTGGTTTATCGGGGGTCATCTTAAAAGAATGAGTATTTAAAATAAAAAAACTAATATAAAATATATTATATGACAATATTATGACCTTATATCACCTAGGATCAGTAATGGTCTATTATTTTAACCATGGGAAAAAATGTGGGTTGAATTTAATCCTGAAACAAATTATTAGCATGCCACTCAACCAACTTATAGAGGGACACCCCTTATCCTCTGTTATTAATACCTTAAAACATTTTTATTACATCCAATAAATTACAACATGACATTGAAATATCAATTATTTTGAAATTTAATCATTATTTTGTAAATAAATCAAACTAATATATATTTTTCTTTGAATTTATGGAGGATATAAAAAAAGAGAGGCATCGTTCATCAATGAGCATTTTGGTTTAATATTTTCCATAACCTACATCAATAATTATTATAAAATTTTTATATTAAATCATTTGTATCACCCATATTTTTTAATAATTTAATGATATGTTAATTAACTAAATAACTCACATCCATTAAAAATATTACTAATTCATTTCTCAAGTTTATAGCGGACTATTTCCACAAAAACTGATGTCATTCATTTTATCCTTACCGCCTAAAATATTTTATCATAATGATTAAACAATTATTTATATATGATAATCATGGTATTATTATTCTTCTGGATTTATTATATCACACATACTTTTTGGAAATCAATTTTTTTGGAATTCAATAATGTCACATGTGTGTATAATGGAGCACCCCCTTGTGAAAAGATGTTATTCATTCATGATTCACAAACATGGTAATAATGATGGTTTTAATGAAAAAATGAAATATATGACATAATAAATATTCTAAAATGGTAATATACCATTTTCATTTCATTTTTTAATGATTATCTAAAATGGATACAACGTTCATTTGTACATACATCTTACCATCTCTATAAACAATGAATTTGAATTTCCAAATATTTTATATAATTATTCCAATATATATATATATGAATTTTAATGATAATTATATCCTGTTATACATTATGAATGTGAACACTAGGACCCACTGATAACATAGACACCCCACCTTATCATGGATACTAGGCCTTTCCCACTATGTACTATATGTTTCCCCCGATACACATGTTACCCAACCATGGTCCATCCCGAATGATCAAATGGGTCATTATGCTAATGAATGTCATCACAAGGCAACACATATTAGTTTTATTGTTTTTTAATAACTCACATAGATCATGGTAAACATCTTTTTATGGCTACCATCTTGGTGACTTCTCTACGAAAAAAATAGTTAAGGATGGAGTTCTAATATGGTATACTCCCAAAAAGAACTGTTAACCATGTTGAAATGAGTCATATAATTTTTGATTTGTACACTTTATCTACATGGGTTGTTATATTAACCTCCCCCAACCTACCCCAAAATTTTTAAATAATGGTCCTAATATCTCAGTCCAATTAGTGCCACCTTACCTTGGGTAGGATTCTTTCTTTGATATCAATTTTTAAAAATAGGCACCACAAAAATCATGGACACCATATCTACAAATGTACGATAGTTTATCATGTAATGAAAAGATTTTATCCATTAACTCATAAAATGTAATATAATAATGATTTTTTAATGAAATTATGTTAAATATATTACATACAAATTAATATAAAATTAAAATATTTCATATAACATCCTCTCATTCAATATATTGAGAAAATAGAAGCATTGTTCATGTGAAAATAAAACCTACTATATCTATGAATGGGGTATTTAGATTTTTAACTCTATGTTTTAATAATAATTATATATATATATATAATGAATAAATATTATATTAATAAATTTTTTTACATTCTTGATGTAACAAAAAGGTACTTCTGATAGCACATGCCTTATTATGGCCATTATGTCTTGGCCCACCTGGTACCACTAGTTTCCCTGCACACACGTGGCCCCCCACATTGGTCCTACCCAGGTGCATGAATGAGTTATTAGAAGAATAACTATACACACATTCCAAAATATATTATTTTTAGTGTTCATTTTACTCACTCTAAGAGACCCTAGGAAAAATCCAATCTAGTCGGACTTCCTAATATCTAATCTAGGAACATCCCAGTAAACATTGTAGTTCTAATATGATGGGCTACAAAAAAAATTATTTTTGAAAACATCAGTCATATCATTATTTTCATATATCTGTTTATCATATTGGTGTGTTACATTCATATCCCTATTATATCACTACATCCTCATGTTCGTCCATACATCTCTACAAAATAAGTGACATAAAACATAAGTATTGATTCCTACTCTGATATGAATTGAAACAACTAGCCCTTACAAATAACAGACAAACCCAACCATAACATGTACGGTGGACTACACCCACTCCAATAGATGTTATTCTTTCATGCTTTACAAAAATTTTATTAGTGAGGTGTTTAATTAAAATATGTAAAATAAATGTCATAATTTTTTTTTTAAATTGATAATACGTCAATTTCTATTCATTTATTCAATATACAAAAAAAATTAAAACAAAGTTCATCTCTATGTATGGAAAATTGTATCTCTAGATGGTGTATTTAATTTTTTTATCTCTATCATATTGTGAGTACAATTAATACATATATACATAATATATATGATATTTATATCCACTATTAAAATATAGATATTACAACTAGGACCTGTTGATAACCCTGATCTTAACAAGGCCATTGGTTCCTTGCCAAATAGGTACAACCAGTTTCCCCAAAAACATGTACTCCCCTGTATGGGTCCAACCCAAGCGCCCACACATTTAATAAGACTAACGAATGTCCCCATAGTACAACAAATATTCTTTCTAGTGTGAGTTTTCCGCACACAAACAAACCCTATAAAACATCCCAGGAGGTCACCCATCCTGATCACAAATTGTGGAAAAACACATTTAAATTTTGATTTCTAATCAATGGGGATCCCTAATAGAGTGGTTCAGCATATTATCATTTGTTGTATAATTTATTTTTTAATTTAACTCTTTATAATTATTCGGTGTTACATTCAACCCCCCCCCCCACCCCAAATTAATGAAAAACATCCTCCTTCTGTTTGATATATTTCATCTTATGTAGTTCCATCACACTTAATGATGGGTTCGTTCTCTGATAATAACTGTTACAATTCGTCTCAGCTAATAGCATTGACACCCCTCTGTAATATATACATTGGAATATAACCTCACAAGGCAATGATAGTATTTCACATTTTACACAGAAGGTAATTAATATGGGATTAATGAATGTATGTGGCATATACAACATAATTTATTTTATGAAATTATAATAGATTATTCACAATTATTTCATTCAATAAATTGAGAATATTGATTCAATTTTCATTGGTACATACAACCTACCATCTCAAGGAATAATGTATTTTATTATATATCTCAATATTATAATGATTACTATAAATACATATATATCGAATATATATGAAATTTTAATCATATTTTACAACTAAGCCTTTCTAATAGCACAAAATGTTAAATGGTCATCGGTTCATGGAACACCACATACAACCTGTTTCCCTGTAGAAATTTTCTCCCCTACCTATTTATTACCCAGGTTCCATAACGGGTCTACAGACTAATGACTATCCCCACAAACCAACAGATGTTATTTTCAGTGTTCTTTTTCCACCCCCACACACACTATAGTAAACATTGATGGTGGTCATCCATCATGATAAACTACTACAGGAAATAAATGTTTATTGTGGTGTTATAATCAGGTTAGATCTTGAGAAATAATGTGCACCTAGCTGAAATGATTCATATCATTTATTCATTAAACACATATTGATTCTAGTTTGTTACACTAGTTATGTGGAAACCATGATTATATAAAGAGTACCCAGAATGAAAAATAAAAACATATACAAAAAATAATGAGGTTATTAAATCAAATAAATCATTAACAGATATTTTAAAATTAATGGGTAATAAAAGGACATAATATAATCATATATTTTATGTTATGTGTAAATATTTTTCATTAATATATTTATAATAATATTATATTTTTTATACATGATGTTTTATTTTTTTTATGGAAGTCAAAAATGAAAGTATGAACTGAGTATCTTATAATTTCTTTCATTCTAGAATAAATATTTAATTCCTTCTAAAGGTACAATGAAATAATTTTTATTTATATTAATTAAATAATATCTTAAAATATAATAGTTACTTCACCATGTAATTTTTAAATAAATTTTTTTTCTTATCTGTGAATATATGAGAAATTTATATCATGGAATAAGAAATAACATTTTTTTGACATTGATAAATTATGTGTTAGTATTTTTGTGACTAATACATTTTTCATAATTATATAATTAATATAATGACAAAAAATATAATTTATCTTCCTAAAATAGATTCATATAATACAATTTCTCTATTTTTATTATAAGACAATTTTATGAGACTTTAATTAATTGTTCAATGTGTTATAAAATCAGATATAATTTTAAAATTGGTATTTCTAATATAATTGATGATTTTAATTGAATATTAAATTTTCATATTTAAAAAACAATTATTAAAAAAATGATTGATTTTTTTAAATTATATACTTCAAAAGCTTTTTATGGTGAATTTTTGGTATTTTTCTTTGAAAAATTTGAATTTCAGATTAATATTCAAATATAGTAATTTACAGTATATATTCATTATGAGTTAAATATACTAATAAAAAAGGCATCACTAATGTATGCACTATAATCTGGAATCCAACATCATTATATTAATAATGATAAATCTATTCATATAATTGGAGGAAAATAATAATCTAATGAATAAAATAATGTGAAAACACCCCTCTCAACCATAATAAATACCACCCCTCAAAACTACTTCTCATCAGACATCAAAGCCTTACAGATTGTTTAATTTCATTTCAATTCCAATAAAAACATACTTCCCCATGTGAAATAAATATTTGTGTCACTAAAATACCCAAAAAAACTGCCTTATTCAAACCATTTCTCATGTCCTTTATTTCTAAAAATTGATAGTATTTTCCATGATGCGATGATTTACCATCATCATGGATGATGTGTTTTTATTTTTCTCTGCTGCCTTCAAGGCTAGTAGTAAGACCATTATTATGGTTAAATCATTTTTTATTATAAATATTATATGTTATAAAATGTTTTGGAACCAATATATAATCATGATATTAGAAAAATCATATGAGTTCGTGATGGTTATAAAAACCGGAAAAATAAATTAAAACAATTTCATTAACATTTTATTAAATAAATCATCATAATATCAGAATAAAACTAACATAAGGTGATATTTAAAAAAAATTAATCATATAAAAACCATTTAATTACACTTCTAGAGTTTTAATAATATTTTTAGATAAAATCTATAATGATAATATATTCGAAACAATGGAATAAATTCTCCTTAAATTATGAAAATGAAAAATTATTACTAATAAATGCATGAAAATTTGTTATAAACAGATCATATATGATTTTATAAATGTTAATATAGTTCCATAATATATTAATATTTTTTTTAATATTTTATACATGAGTTTTTAATATGTATTAGGTAAGATGAACATGATATAAGGGGTTATTCTTTAAAATACATTTTTAATTTTTTTTTACCAAATTCAATAGGAAATTTTTTATGAGATAATTCATGTTTTATGATTATGTTATTATTTATGTAAATTTTTATGAATATTCTTGATTCCTATATCTCCATCCAATGCGTTGGGCATTTTTATGCTGGAATTTTCCCGTAATGATTATTTCTTGTGTTTTTGTGATGGTTTCAGCATAAAGTTTCCAAGAGGGTTATATTTTTATGTAGTTGTGAGGGTTTCAAATAATATACAATCCATTATAGTTATAATATTATTTAATTAATTATTTTATTTACCCATATTGTTTTGTTTTTGTTATAATTATTCTATTTAAATATCTTTTTTCATAAGATAAGAGTATAATACTTTATGGGTGGGAATTATGCCCTTACAAAAATGTTTCCATATGTTTATTAGTATTTATAGACTAATTCCATGAAATATTTTCTTCACATTAAAAATTTTTTGGTGCTCATATCTCTTATTGATTGTTTTTTCATTAGTCTTTATGTTTTTATAGAGAAAGGGATATGCCAAGAAGTAGGATCTAATGACTTTCATTAAAAGTATACATGATTTAGGAATATGTTTTTATTATGGAAGAGATGGGTATTGTTTTTGTGCAAACCCAAATTTATAGTTGTCGGTAAATATTTATGAATTATATAATAATTTTATAATCCAATAAACGAAAAAGTACATTTTGAATTAGGGAAATTCAATTCTAAATGAATTTACTAGATTAAGATATTTTTATGGTTGGGTCATTAGAGATTGTTTCATAGTATAGTTTAGATGAATTTAAGGATCAGTAATATTTTAATAGAATATAAAAATGACTTTTAACATGTTATTATGTTCAAATGATAAATATGTTAATTATTAACCTATTTATCTATCTTAGATATGTTTTTTTTGGAATGGGTTTCTATATAATACAAAGGGGATTTGAAGTAGGGACACAGTTGTTGGGTGATATCTTTAAAAATACATAACCTTGAATAGTGGTAGTTAGAATAGTGATGATTATGAATGTAATGGATTAGAAAAAGGAATTTATAAATGTTGGTGGAATCCATGAAAGAAAATATCTAGAGCTACTACAATGGAATATGATGATAGTAAAAAAATTTATGTGACCACACCCTCTTGTTTTTAGTAGATCATCTAACATAGATGTTGTTGAATGATGGATTGAATCCATGGAAAATATATTCAGTGTCATGGTCTATTTAGATAATTATTATTTTAGTCTAGAAATTTATCATTTTGATAGTAAAGCTGACCAGTGGTGGTTAATGATCAATAATATTTGGTATAGTGTGGATATTAATGCCTCATCATGGGATGAAATTAAGAATATTTTCCTTTGAATATATTTCCCTTGGTGTTTTGATAAAGTAATGAAAGGATATTATTCTAATATAGATAAATGGAAGATGATTGAGTGGTATTTTATTAAGAAAACTTCACTAGTTTTGAAATTAATGTTCCATGACTTATTCAATAATTTGTTTGTAAAATCTTTAGTTTTTTACTCGTGAATAAATCCAGGATATCGACGGGATATAGCCTTCTATAAATTAAAAAGCTATAATAAACATGTTTGATGTAATGATATGGTGGAAATAGAGTTTTATTATGATCACATGTACATTAATGAAATATGTAAGACTAGGTTTAGATGTAATGAAATGGGTAAGAATAATTCAATGAATCCTTAATTTAAGAAAATCTTAGTTTCTAGTTTGAGAAATGTTTATTCAGAGAAACATGGGGAATTACATAACAAATATGGGAAGTTTTTTGATATTCTATGATTGAACATATAACATTATATTTCAATGAAAATTATCTTATGTTTAATTATAATAAGAAAAATGTAAATTGTTTTAAATGTGGTGTGAGGGGGATTTGTGTAAATAATTTTTCAATGAAATATGCAAATGATGTAAATCATCCAAACTATATGAATAAATGTGACATGAAATCAATTGTGACTATGTCAGTAGATGTTTGGAAATCCAATGAAGTTTTATCAGGTAATTTTATTGTTTACTTAGTTATTTCTTGTGTTTATATTGATAGGGGGTCTACACATTACATTATTTTAAAACGATTTTCTAGTAAATTAGAAATTTGAAATCATTAATGAAAATTAATACAGATTATAAAAAAAGTAGGTGAATTATTAAGGAATAAAAATTAAGTATAATAATATTACTATTATTGTATGTGGAATAAATTTACCTCCAAATAATTTGGTTTTTACTATAGTTCTATTTGATTTAATTCTTGGTATGGATTGGATTTTTTATGATAAGATGGACTATATTGCAAAAAAAAACTTATTTTTCATAAAGAGTTTAAATTTTATAATATGAATGAAACAATACCAATGTAATCATCTCTAGAAGCTGAGAAATATTTAAAATATTGAAATGAAAGTTATCTATTAAATAATTTTAAAAACAACATAATTGCATAGATAAATGATGAGCTAGAGGTAAATCATTAACCTCATGTTTACCACGATGTCTTTTTCACGGATATACCAAATCGGGGAGTTGAATTTTCTATTGACTGAGTTTTTTATGATAAAAAAACATCGAAACCCATTATCATATTTCTCAAGTTGAAATCTTGTAAATAATAATTAGAAAATGAAGTTTCATGATAATTGTTTCATTCATCCTTTCCCAAAATCACGGGGTTCTCCATTGTGGGGTAAAAATAAATATGGCTCCATTAGACTTTTCTTTGATTATAGAACTTTTAATAACCTTACTATTAATAATTATAATTGTTTGACTCATATTAAGTACTTTTTTGATATTCAACATGGATCTCAGTGTTTTTAAACGATTAGATTGAGATTTAGGTACCACCAGCTTACGGTGAAGTGGTATTGATTTTAATGGATAGATGAATGTGATGTATTTTTTAGGAAAATAAGAGGACATTAGTGTATTCTTTATTTTTTACCCTTCCTTATAGAAATAAATATTTTTTTCAAATAAAATGATTATTTATAGAGTTGACATGGTTGTGTTATATTTAAGAATGGAAAACTTATTTCTTATAATTCAAAATAACAAAAATATTATGAGTTAAATTATCCCACACATGATCTGAAATTAGAATCAATGTATTTCAAATTAAAAGTTTAAAAAAAATTTCTATAGTTCAAAATATAGAATATATTCAGAGCATAAATGTTTAAAGTTTATATTTACATCGATGGAATTGAACATGAGGAAGATACTATGGTTGTAATTGATAATGGTGTATGATTTCATATTAAAATACCCATATATAAAAAGTGAATAAAGTGGGGGAATATTTGTGTCAAAAAATCATGCTATATTAACCGTGTTTTTTTGGAACAAAAACCCGTGGTTATTTATTTGATGAATTTTCTCTTAGAAGTTTACAATGTTGGAAATTTAATTATTTCATTTCAGTTGTTAGTGCAGTTTTTTATCCAATAAATAATTAATCATGCTTAAGGGTAGACATTGAGATACATAAAAAGGATGAAATGTTTAATAATGTTAAATTTATTGAATTTTAATATAGTTAAAATTGTGGTTTGATGATTGTAAAATGAATTTGTGTTTTTCGTGATTCCCAACTAAAGAAATAATCATTAAGATAAGATCATAATTCTCTATTTCTAGTTCATCCTTACATAACTAATATATATAGAGACATTGGGTTGTTTTACTGGTTGGTGGAATTGAAAGAGATATTGTAGATTTTACAATCAAATATTTTACTTATCAATAGTTTAAATCATAGATTGGAAAACAGATGGGATTTTTTTTTCATTTCCATAGTATAAATGCAAAAATATATCAACAGGCTTCAGGGTGAGACTACCAAAGACTTATTATGTTAACCAAAAAAATTGGTCAATTTATAATCAGTTGAATCAATATATATATATTCATAAAACTTGAGTCAATCTATATCTATATGATCATTCTCGAATATAGATCATAGGGGTTTTCAGGTTTCATAGAGTTACTCTGTCATGTTCATCAAACTGTGATCTCATTATCTCTTAATAAATTTTAAATTTACTTTAGAAGTTCTTGTGAACCTAATTATGTTTCAGTAAAGCCTTTCATAATCAATCTAATGGTCAGACTAAGAAAAAAATTAAGACATTTTAAGACATGTTACATGTTTATTTAGTTGAAAACCAATTAATTTGTGATCAAGATTATTCATTTTTAATGTTTTCTTATATTAAATTTTACTTCCAATATAGAGATTGATTATTTTGAAGAATTATATGGAATCTGGTGTCAATCTCTAGATTATTGTGATGAATATAAAGATAGGATGTTGGTAGGGACCTAACTAGTAGAGGATGTCACCAAGGAAAAGATTATTGTTGAAAAACACTTGAGGACCTTATATATAATGAAAAATATTTATTCTGTTGACAGGAATACATACACTACATTCGATCTAGGTGGTCACATTTCCATTAAACTCTATTCATGAAAAATTTTATTAAATTTTGGCAATATTGGAAATCTATATCCCAAGTTCATTGGACCATATGAAATCCTAGAGAGTGATGGGCCATTTGCCTAATGAGTAGACTTTCCCTTAAGTTTATCTCAGGTACACAATATTTCATGTTTTGATGTTATGAATGAATGTTCTAAATCAGTCCCATGTTTTGATCCCATAAGTAGTTAAACTAGAAGATAACATTCAAATATGGAAACTCATTGTTAGATACATGATCATAGAGAGAAATTATTGAAAAATAAGTTAATTTCCTATGTTAACGATTTGTAGAGGAACCCCATGGTTGAAAACAAATAATATGAATTTAAAAATGATATGAGGGAAATGTATCTTGAATTTATAATAACTACATAATAATTTCTAGGAAGTAATTTCTAAAATGTGGAGAGAATTTAAAATTCTAGGTACTAATAAAATTAATTTTTTCATTTTAAAATTAAATCAAAAAATTAATTTAAATTTTATAATGAAAAAAGGTGTATTTATAGAAATTAATGAATATATATAATATGAATAGTATCTTAACCTATAAAAGTATAAAAAAGATTATGTATCTGTTGGTTCCGAAACACGCGTCCATGTAATTCACTTAATTTATTCATATATAATCTCAGATTGTAGCTCGTTCCACAAGCATCGATTTGACTAGTCAGGGAGCCCAAACAGAGTTATGGATCAGAAGATATGGCTATTCGATGCAGGTTGCTGGAAAGGGCCATCCAGAATGGTTGTGGGGAAAAGTATGGATTTGTGCATAAAAAGGTAATCTTGCACATGAAAATGAAATCATACAAGAAAAATAGACTATTGCGCAAAATAACAGAATATTGTGTGCAATAATGTAATTTTTCATGCATCCCTGTGTGCAAACCTATTCCATGCCAAATGTGACGTCAAACGTCCCTTTAGATGTCCACTCACTGTAGGTCATGTGGAAAACCATTTTATCATGGGGAATATTACATGCAGCACCTCATGTTGGAAACAACTTTTTCATGTGGAATTTTACACGCACCGCCTCACTAGGTTTCGCCTATAAATACAAGTGCACCCCCCCAGTTCTTCAAGGAAGGAACCTAGAGGTTGGCCACCGGTCTAATGAGGGTAAGGATTCATTTTCCATTCCTGCATGTAAAACACCCCATATTTCATGAAAAACATCACTTTGGTGTGTAAAGGGGCCAATATTCCCAATATTGTGCGCAAATAATATTTTTTGCGTGCAATAGTTCCATGCTTCCCAATTTGTTTCACACTAGTGTTTCACCTGTCCAATTGCGCGCACACCTTCCCTATTGCACACAAACCCTGAATATTGGATGCAATTCCTTCCTTATTGTGTAATCATCTCCCCTAATGCGTGAAAATATCCCATATTGTGCACCCTCTTGCCCTATTGCATTCATGCCTTCCCTATTGCGCGCAATCCTACCCTATTGTGTGCATGTATTTTCTATTGCATGAAATCCATCTTTCATCCGCGCAACCCATCCTATGCATAGCCTATCATAAGAGAAACAATTCCTAGGCCAATTCCCACTGGTCCATACCATGGGGTTTGCACCCCCGCACCACTAATCGGGCTTAGTACTGGGCTGTGGTCCCAACCCTCCTGACTGATCCCTTCGCTTTCGTCACTGACCCTATAAAAAATGGAGACTCGCACCATTATCTTTTCAGGCCGAGATGACATCAATTAACATTGCGCCCTTATGCATGTCCACCATCATCCTATGGGATGCCATGATTTGAGAAACTCCATCGCACACCATGAAACACCTTGATTCAATATATTTTTCTTGGTATGTTTCCCATGCCGTGTGTTTCGATTCTCATCATCAATCCCCCAAACATTCTTGAATTGATCCTTTTTTCAAAAAACTCTTTTGAACCCAATCACATGGCTTCTATACCAGGATGAACTAGTAAGGGCCCCTCCTACGTATGTACCAACAATACATATTTCTAGGTGCTTTAGGCCAAATAGGCCTCTATAAATGACAATAAACTGTAGTACTCCTTATGTGACAAACATAGGATGCGTCTTTCTCAAATCAATAGATTCCTTATGCTTGAGGCATAAGATGCCAACAGTCATATCTATATGAATTTATGTTGTATTACACCTTTTGTTCAAAAAAATATGATTCTCGTTTCCCCATATAGAATATTCCTTATGCACGAATCATAAGATTCCAAGAGTCCTCTATGTGACTTTAAACTGTAGAAACCCCTATTATCCAAAAATTGGATTCCTCTTGTTCAAAATAATAGATGAATTTTGTGAAAATAATAAAATACCTCATGCCATGATTACATTGGTGTTATTTCAAGATGGTTTTAATCCGTTCAAACATTAAATAACTCCACCTCATGCTTTGTGTGTCCTTCATTAAGATCTTTATCCTCTTTTATGTCAGAAGGGATCCCCAATGTATTCTTCCCATGCTGCATCGGCTAACCTACCATCCTGGGAAAACTCCCAGTATGTCTTCGGATAACACTTCTAGTCAGGTCATGTGTTTTGAACATGGTTAGTAGTCGACCCTCGTTTTCTTGTCGCCATTTCAGGCGAACGTGATATGTATGATGTGTTTCGATCACGGTCAATAGTTTTCCTCCATCGCCTCGCTACCCTCATTGCGTTCCGAATGTTGGGAATGTGAATCACACATTTTATCTAACTTTTTTAGAATTATTCCAATGCACCATGGTGTTATCCCACTTGTGCACGTGCACATAAGTGTTGGCCCCAATTATATAACTTAACCCACCAGTGGGTTGGGATTCCCTCACAGACACACATCAGGAAGACATTTTTGGAAGATTCCTTGATTAAGCCTCATTCACCATTGCCGCTCCATAGAAGTACTTGGACGACATCCATGTATATGCCCCATCCACCATTGGCACTCCATAGTGGCACCCAGGAAGATACCTTCTGTAATCCCCATCCACCGTGGCCACTCTATAGTGGCACCAGGATAACTTCCTTGCATAAACCCCATTCGCCATTGCTACTCCATACTGACACATGGGTAGCTTCAATGTGTAAGCCCCATCCACCAACACCGTTCCTTGTGGAACCTGAGATACATCATTGTGTAAGCCCCAAACAATCCCTAATTAGGAACTGTAATGGATATTTCTTTGTCGCACATCCACTCTAACGTGGACCCCCAAATGGATCTATCTATAACACCCCCTATCATGGCATTGTCGATTCCTTCCATCCCCCATGGAAGGTCAGGAATCAGTTATTTAATTCCTAGGGGTGTGGAGAGAACACACCTCGTCCGAGATATAGGATGTTAAACTGCCAAGTTCCATCATCCTATGCATATGACGTTAAACTGTGAACTCGCCCCGTGCATTGAACATGGGGTGTCCGTCTCAGATATTCTCTGCACCCATTGGTCCCCACGGGAGGGAGAAAATTCCTCACATGGAATGATATACTCTTTATCAGAGCGGAATATATCCACGGGGAAAGGGAAACCACCTTGGCGTAAGCCCCTATATTTTCTTGTAGGAGGTATCACCCCTACTCCTCCTCTCTTCCTGGGTGCCAAATCCCTCTCATGCTGGGCTTTGTCACTACCCGGGCCTCCACCCTGGAGTAAGTCCCAATCTACATACCCCCTGGGATTCAGAACATACAAAAGCCCATGTTTCCTATTTGGGCTTCAAACCATGTGTATGCCCTTATTTCCTCTTTGGGCTGTTAACCACGTGTAAGCCCCATTCCACTTTCCACGGTCACACCTTCTGTGAGGTGATCGTCAGGTTCTGCTGCCTCTTATTACTCACACCAAGCATGAATCACGTGGGATTATAGTAAAAATCTACAATGAAATCCTCTCTGGGTAGCCTAGAGAGTATTCCCCAAACACCATTATGATCTATGAGGATCTTGAAGCTTAACAAGGAAAGGTACGTTGGAAGCCTCTTTGAGGATCAATTTCAATAGACATCGGTCCCGAACCTCTTCACATTGATTCCCACTCCTTTAAAACTATGTGGACATTAATCCTTAACAAGGAAAGGTACGTAGGAAGCCTACTTGATGATCATGCTTAATAACCACTGGTTCCGGCCCCCCTTCACTTTGGAACACCTTTGTTCTACATGACGTTACACTGAATGCCCCCTTTTCATCCTGTATGACATTAAACTGCATCAACCATCCCGAAATATGAGAGCTTTGATCCTTCTCTCCTAGATAAGGTACGCATGAAGCCTCCCTAAGGTATAACCCCATCCAAAAGAAAGCGGTTTTGACCCCATCCTGTGGTATGCCTTGGTTACCCCATCCAGTAGTAAGTCATTTTGACCCCATCCAGCGGTAATATGTTGTGACCCCATCCAGCGGTTAGCCATTGTGACCCCATGCAGTGGTAAAACATTATGACATCGTCCAATAGTAATCTGTTGTAACCCCATACAATGGTAAGATATTGTGACCCCATCCAGCATTAAGCCGTTATGACCCCATCCATCGGTAAGTTTTTGTGACCCTTCCAATGATAAGCCACTGTTACCCCTATTCAATGTTAAGCTATTTTCAACCCTATTCGATGGTATGCCGTTGAAGTCTGCAAGAAACAGTAACATTTTGTTAGGTGATCTACGAGGACATTGATTCAATTCCATAGTGATACAGAGGACGTCTCTTAGAGACTCAAGCCCAACATCACCGTCATCCTTGAGTCGACTCCATCTCATTCCCCACCTACATCACATAACCATGGATAATCCATTTTGGGTTCTTAACCAGACCACCACTTCCTGGTGGGATCTTGAAACCTCATTCCCCATTACCTTTAACAAAAATTGGTTAGCTAACTACATGTTAACCCCAACTTCGGTTTTCCCTCCTAGGGTTGCACTCACATGATCCGCTCTAGGTAGTGTTCTGATTAGTCCAATATATCTCTATTAGATGTAAAACATATGACATACACTGTGTTAAACCGAGAAATATGGTGAAAACCTAATATAAATGACTATGGAATATAATTCTCGGCATTTTCTGTGGGATACCTTGGGCATCCGCGCCCTCAAGAAGCCTTATAATAAAGGGAAACACCCATAAACTCTAGTATCCCAAGGTACAGACACACCAGTGTTGTCCAACGTGACTACTACCCCAACTGAAAGTTGCTACCCTGATTGGACCCCTTGGAATGTCCCAACAGAAGAAGTGTAATTAACTGGTGTCTATGAAGATATGGAACTAGGATGAGTTTTAAGAAAAATGTCTTAAGTCTATAAGGGAGATCCGGATAATGTGATAAGTTTCGAAGAGGAATCCACAGTTTAAAGAAACGATATCCCATCATCTAATTTCAATCAAGGAGAAAACATCCATCAACAAGGAATTGATGTTTCCCGACTTTGGAAAGCATGAATGTGGGGAAACAAAGAGCTACACCCCCTCCACATACAGATGTGTTCATCCTTGTGAAAGCATTGGAAATATTATCTTGCATATAAAAATATGATATACATATAACATTGAATAATTAGATAAATGTTTTCAAAATGATAAATTAAATGATGGTATTTTTGTGACTCATAAATTTTTAAATTTTTTTATAATTAATATATTCAACTAAAATAAAATCTAACATCATAAAATTTATTAATAAATAAATACTTGATTTTCTTATAAAATGAATATATTTTATCTAAAAATTAATTAATTTTGAAAGGTGTTCCAATATCATTTATTCTATTAAAATATTTACATTTCGAATAAATGACGATTTTAATAGAAATAATAATTCCTTATATTTTGAAAAATAATATTATCTTAAAATATGGTTCTATTTTTAATTCTATAGATCTAAAATGGGTTTTAGTTATTTTATTAGATTTTTCAAAATTAGTGGAATGGTTGATGAATAGTGAAATTCAATAATTTACTATATATATATATATAAATTGTAATATAAAAAAACTATTCTTTAAGTCCTCTATTATATAAAAACAACAATCTAGAATCATTCTTCATTATTGTTTTTTAGTGATAATTCTAAAACAATTAATAATCATGACCTAAAATAATAAACCATTAAATAATATATTGAGAAAACTCCCCTATCCTCCAAGATAAATAACTCCCCTAACAACCTATTCTCTTACCAAATTAAGTATTTTTTCCATTCTTAATACAAGTTTATATAAAAAGGTTCTCACGGATAATGAATGAAGAGGTAAAACACTCGTTATTTTTCAGTCATTTTCATTTCATTTTTATTTATTTTTCTATTATCACCTCCAATAACCTATAAAAACTTATATGATAACTCCAATATAATTAATATTTTGAATTTCAAATTTTCAAGGAAATTACCATCATTAATTTTCTCCACTTCTCTTATTATTACAAAAAATGAGAACATTGTTTTTGATGTGATGACATACTATCATCATAGATGATGTGTTTTTATTTTATTTTAAAACCTTCCTTTATGTTCATAAACTATTATTATAGTTAAATAATAATTTATTTTAAATATAATATTTTATATAATTTTTTGGAACAAATATATACACATTATTTTAAATAATATGACTTGACTTTATGATGGTTATAAAATATGACCAAAAAAGTAAACCGTTTTCATTAATTATTGGTCTAAAGATTCATCTTCATATAAAAAAATTTGATTTCTTTTAATATTATAGAATCATACTAACACAATTTTTATACAATTTTGGATTTTTTTTAATTTAATTTGATGAGAAACTCCGTAATGAACCAAACATGTAAATAATGAAATAAATGCACCCAATATAAAAACATAACATGATATTCTTCATAAATTGATGGAAATATGTTATAAAAGGACTATAAAATGTATTATAAAAATTAATTTATTTAATTAATATTTGAATAACACTTTCTAAATCATTAGAAAATACATTTGGTAATTTTATGATTAAGATTATCATGATGTAAGGGATTTTTCTTTAAAAATATTCTTTTAAATCAATAATTTTACAAAAATCATTAGATATGTTTTTTAGATGACAGTATTCTTGTTTTATAATTTGTTTTAAGGTTCATGGTAATTTATTATTTTTATGGGTGGGACGTATATATTTTTTCTATTCATTAGGTATGTTTATGTTATAAGATGATTGTCAAGGTTGTTCTTTGTGTAACTGTGATGGCTACACTATAGTGTAGCTATGTTGGAAATAATGTATGATATCCATGGTGGATACAAATATTAATGTATCTAAAAGGGTTACCATATTATTTAAATAATTCCAAATGATACTTATATGTTTTTATTAATTTAATATATTATACATGAAACATATTGTTTCTCGTGTTATTTATATGATAATATATTTGTGAGAATTATTTCATAATGAAAAGGATTTCATATTTTTATAAGTATTCATCAACTAAAAAAATCATTTATTATAAGTCCTTTGATGATATTTTGAAATAATACAATGGTATAATTTTTTTTAATCTATTTTAACTATGATTAAAAAATGGATAAGCCAAGATTAATGTTATGAATATTTAACATGAAAATAATTAATATTTTATCAATAAATTTTTTGTTATGGATTAAATTAATTTTATATAAGTAGTACCCATTTTGTTGCGATTTTTTTGTTGAAATTTATAATATTGTCTCCAATTATATTAAACCCCAAAATTAAAATGATCTTTGGGAATGTTATAACATTATTTCATTAGAAACATACTATATTTTTTTAAATGTTTTTCATCAAGACCTTATAGATAAAGAAATGTTATTTATTGTCTCAATTTAATTTCATTGAGGCATATGTTATGTTATTATATTATATTCATGAAAAAGGTGTAGACATAGATAATTTTAATTTTAATATAGTAGATTAATTTATCAACATGATATTTTATGTTATATTTAATTTTTTTCATTCTTTTTGCATATAATTCAAAAATAAAAAAGTGGTAATCGATTTGTGTAACAATCACAAAATTAATCAGAAGACTTTATGATTTTGATTCCCATGATAAAATATTTTGATCTAAATATTAATAAAACCATTAATTTTATTATCATATGTTTATTAATTATTATTTCAATTATTAATACCCTTTGAAAACTCATTAGTTTTTTTAAAAAATTGATAATATTTTACAAGAAAATCCATTTATATTTCACTATTCAGTCCTAATATATTTTCTTACGGAACTATTTTTTCTAAAAAACCAAAAAATATTTTATTGATCTACAATTAATTTTTAAATACATTACACCTATGTATAATTTCTTTAATAAATAATATACATAATTTAATTTCTTTCTTTAAATAAAGTTTGTATATATTAAACTAAAAACGTGAAAGGAATATTTATTTTAGAGTATGGCATAAATAGTAAATAATTTCACCATGAAAAATATTTTATTTGAACATTATTTCATATTTTTTTATTTAAATATTCAAACAAAAGTATTATTAATTTTTAATGTGATTTTAATATTCATTTTCCAAGAAAATTAATTTCAATTAATGATTTCTTAACTAATGTTTCAAAATAACATTCCATCTAAAATGGCTTCCATTGATTTACATATGAATTTCAGAGGTGATGATATATGTTTCAATTCTTATTTATTCAATGAATTGTTTGAGTTTATAAAGAAAATATATTTATGGATGTATCTTCCAATCAAATGTTTATTCCACTCATAAATTCTTATGGATAACAATTATTTTTATTTTTTATAATATGATAAAAAGAAGAAATTATTATGAAAAATTACACATTTTCAATGGTTAATACATAGTGAATTAAGTTTTATTATAATGTTCATTTATTGGATTCTAATATGATGTTCTTTTATGATATCGAGGCACAAATAAAATTTAATTCCATTATGTGATGGGTAGGGCATATATCTCTATCCAATTAATAAGATAACGAATAATATTATATTAGATCAAAGGGAACATGTGAAGTTATCAAAATATTGAAAAATGGGTACATGAGAGGTTATCCCCCACCTAAAGGAGGTACATTAGTGGTTACCCAAAACTAACATGTTATTAATGTCTTGGTGGGATTCCTTGAAATATTATTATCCATTCCTATGTTTTTTACACAAATCAGTCTATTAATCAAATGTTATACTCACATGGATCATGTTCATTAATAACATTATTATTAATGTAATGTGATCATAAAACCATTATTCTATGATTTAAGAATATGATGTTTGATATACATGGTATCATATTAAATATTTTATTCGCATGTTCTCATAACATTATGTTCTTGTTGTGTATATATATCTTCCATTCATACCCATAATGTGAATTTGAGTAAAACCATTTTTTGTTTCCTTTTTTTAGATTATGGATAAATTTATTACATTTGATATGTATAAGATGAGTTATAGTTATCAAGATCATAGTCGGTGATGATTTAGTTCACCTATGGATTAGTTGTTTTTGTTTCCAAGATTCCAATTCTACTAAACAATTAAGGTCACATAGCTTGTATTTGTGTAAAATAATTCATATTCACTAAAAATTATGTAATATGTTTGTAAGATAAGACAACATCTCTATATTATTCATCTGAGGATTGATTTTTTACACTATTTAAACTAGAATGAGAATTATTTTGTTGAATCAGAAGGTTTATTTATAAGGATATCTCTATTCATTTCTATTAGGATAAGTCTATTGATGATCCAAATATATGAATATATCCATCCGTTTTGGTAAAGAATAGAGTAGTGATATCAATGAAATGTATTTTTTATCTTGGTATAACAAGTGTATGTGGATATTCCCTAGCGGTACACTAGTCTAATATCATAGAAAAAAGGTACACTATGCTATACTGGATCATCATAAGGTGCATCTTAATGGGCTATGATGTAGTCCTAGTTTGACACACCAGGGGGATATTCATTGAATAATCTAAATCAATTTAAAAAGCATAATAATGGAATAAAATAAAATGATGACTTTGAATAAATTATGAAAAACCTAATGTGCCATTGATTGAAATAAAGATTTCTTTATTTTGATATGGAATATGAGATGTGTCTTTACTATGGGCTTCCCCACTATGATTATTATAGATCAATCCTTTTCTTTTATCATTTATTAAATCAATATAACATAAATTAATTGTGTTAACAATTAATCTGATTGATTTTTTTGTGACATTGAGACACCAAATTGGACGGTAACTTGATAGAATTATATTATGATTATGAATAGATTTATATAATGAAATATTTTTGATAGTGTAAATATAAGTTATATCCCTAAAAATTTTAATAAAATGAAGATGTGATATTTTAAAAGGTCATATTTTAATGAATACTGAAAAATATGGTTTTCCTTCCGGCGTTTCCATAAGTTGGGGTGAAGAACCAAAAGAAATATCTAAATTAGAGGAGAATATGTTATCATTGTGGGAAATAAGGTCATAGAGTAAAAAAGTGTCTGGGATTTAATTATTTTATGTGTGGGGAACATGTGTATTAGAAAACAAAATTCACTAAACCATGAAGATAATTATAGTATAAGAAACGAATTATTCAATGAGAATCAAAAAATTTGATGAATTAATGTATTTTTGTAATTTTATTCAAGAATAATTTTATATCAACTATGAAATACATAAGTTTTTTATGGTACATGTTTTTCATGAAGGATTTAAAATAATATTTTAAAAGATAATGATGACCAGGAATAGAGATTTTGTGTCAAGGTGATAATCAAATAAAGCACTTGATTGTGTTAATGATAAAACATAATATTTTACAGATGGCAAGATAATGATTTTTTCATAATGATATGGTATATAAGTATAAAATTAATTTTTTATTACTGATGAAATATTAATTGATTTTTGGTTTATGGAAAAAGTGATTTATGTTATCATTGATAGAGTTTATAACATTATTGGATCTAGGGAATCCATTCAATAAATTGTTTTTTAATTAATTAATATTGAATAATGCATGTTTTAATTATGTTCATATTGTAATTAAGGTTATTTCCTTGTTTCATGTGAATACAAGGTCGATGTATTAACATGTATTATATGTGAAAATTAATAGGTTCATTATGATATATGGGGGATTAATGTAAAATTGTTTTATTGTAATTTAGATACCTTTTTTTTAATAAATAAAATTTGATAGGGTAATATGTTAAACATATCATGGAAAATTCTATTTTGAAATATTGAAGAGGTTTTAGAGAATAGATGTTTTAAATCACAATATTCTGATTTAATCATATTGGAAAACTAGTGTTAAATATTTTTAAATAGTTATTGATGGAATGGATTTTCTTTATTGTATGTATTTTATTTTGTGATTTAGGAATGAACCAAAAAATAATATATATTAGTAAGGGATGAAGTGGAAATTCATCAATTCATAATATTATGATGAAACTGTGTTTATGATATATATATATATCAACTAAATACATTTTCATATGTTATAAGTCTATATGGATTAGTTAATACCCATTATTTTGAAAATGACAATGGAATAAAATATATTCTTGTTATCATCCAGTTTGATTATTTAAATGACAATAAGAAACATATTATTTATAGATTTATGGTCATTAACCAAATCAGGTTCACCTAATTTCTTGGGATTAATGTTCTCTATAATGACCCATTAGTATTTGGGAGTTAGTTTTCTCTTATGTGTCCATGATTTAACTTCCCACATATTTTCTTATATGTGGAAACCTAGTTATGTATTATATTAGGTAAACTCTCTGTTCCAATGTTACCTTTTTAAATGATGTATTATTATTCATTTTTACAACTTTGATTTCAATATTTAAATATCGAAAACACGTTGATGGTTGAGTTTAAATTTAAGGGGATGAATATGGCACCCATAGGTGTTGTGAAATTATTTTTCCAGCAAAATTAAATCGTTTAGCTATTTTTTTACCATAAAAATAATGTATATATTGAATTATATGCAACCTAGAGTTTATGTTTTCTTACATGAAACAATGAGTTTCTTCAAAATCAAGTGTGACATGTGACACCAAGAATTAGTGAACCATGATATAATATTATTCTATATAAGAAACATATATTCTAGAAATTAAATATAAGTAAATGAGTTGTTTTAACTTATTTATTAAATATAAATATAAATTTTCAATGAAATATTAATTTACATATAATATATATGTAAATAATCAAATATTTTTTTCTAATTTAATTATACTAATAAAAAATCAGTTTCATGAAAAATGATATTATTATTTTAATGATAAATAATTATAATTATTTTATATTTATTATATAAAATTTATTACATAAAATTATATTAATTTTTAAAATATTAAAATAATGATTATCTTATGCAGATTTTTTTGTTAATTTTTTTTTATTTTTTTACATAATGAAAAATGTTGATTTTAATAAAACTATCATTTCCCTTCAACAAATTAATTAATTAAAATTTAAAATTAATTTTCAATGTAACATAAGTACTTTTTATAATATTTTTTCATCTTAATTACTTTTGTATCATAATTATAATAGATTTTAGTGTGTGTTTATTATAGGGATAAAACACATTTCCCTGAAAAATTATTTAATGTGAATGATGATTCTCTGTTTTAAGAATATAAAATAATCCTTAGTGAGTAATTTAAAAAATGAAATTTATATACTATATATTAATGTAATTTTATTTTGATATATAGAATAATTATTATTATTAATATTAATAATTTAAATAATCATGTGCATAAAATAATATACATCTGGAAACCCAGAATTTCCATCCTGTATATAGATATAATATTATATTTAATTTTAATCACACAAAGAAAATTTATTTTAATGATAATAATTTTGTTAAATCATCATTTCAAATTTAAATTATGAATATTTTTTTTATTATTTAATGAAAATTCTATTTCATTAATTCATTTTTGATAATAATAAATTTTAATTAAAAAATAATCTTCTTTATATTTATTGACTAATTTATACAGTAAATTAAATTGGTTTAGATGTATTAATATTTTGATAATAAATATAATAATCTAATTTACATCATTTAAATCAAATTCATGTTCAAATATGGTAAAATATATAAAATGTTTTTGAACATTTTCTCTAGAAAAATAACTTTTCAGTCATATTTAAGGGATTAGTTTTAAATTAAAAATTTTAAAATAAATTAGTTGGATTTTGAATAATGGAATAAATATTTCCAATCATTATAATATATATTATATAATATGTTAAAAACTTTTTTTGTTGAAATTTCTAGTAATATAAGTACATATTATTAACCATGTTTAAGGTAAAAATGGGTTTACATGGGGTTTAACTAAAACTATAGTGGAAATAAATAAATCGTTAGTTTTTAAAAACCAATTAGAAGGAAATAATTCAACCATACATATACTATTATCAATAATTATACATTATTAGTTCCTTCAAAACATGTAAAAATATGTGTTTTGTTCATTCATTCGAAATTATGTACTTATGGAACTCACCACACACACAAAAGACCACCAACCCTTCTATCATATTAGCTTAATCAAACCCATTTTGATTGAAAAAAACCTTCAATTTCTGCCTTATTTTGGAAAAACAATTAACAACCTAAATATTTTTAATCAATTTTAAATGGATAACCAAATAAGAGGTAACATCCATCAACCAAAATCTTGATTTAATTCTTCATAACAGTCCTACAATTAACTTTATAAAAATATTACTTAATAAAATTAATATCCTACAAATAATGAGATTTTTTTTGTTTATTTAACGAGCCACATCCATCTCTAATTATATAAAATGGATTTTGAAATGAATATTAGGGTATACAATAGACTACAATCTCAAAAACTGATGTCATTCATTTTTCCATTACCACCTCTCACGATAAAAAATGATTTATTTATTATTTATATTTTTTATTTTTTATACTTGTATTATATTAAAATAGTTTTCATTTTTATTATATCAATATATTTTATATATTTTCTTAAATATATATAGAATCAATTTTATGATATTCAGATGAAGGATAACATTCATAAGAAGAGAGAACCCTGATTAACATAAGAGGGAAAAAAATAAAAAATAAAAAATATATATATCAAAATAAAAAATGAATGTTATATTTTATTTTTGAACATATATGAAGGAATTCAATACATAATTAAAGACATTTCATTCTCAATTTTAATTCATTGAGACTTATGTTATTTTATGCACCTATAATCATCCACGATAAGTATACACAACCTCTTTCATATGTAATATCATGAATTTATTTATCTTCATGTTCTTTTATGTTTTTAATACCTTGGGCTTATAAATAAATGATTCAAAAATGATAATGAATTTATGTAACAATATCATCATCTATTGTTATTTCATTTGATTATATTTTTCCCTGAAAAAATCATACCATCAATCACTAAATATACTCAGGAAGTCTCTTCATCAATTTTTATTAATTATATTATAAAGATATATTACCATTTCTCTACGTTATTTTATATATTACAATTGAGAAAATGTTTTTATGAAAATATGACATTGTTTCCCTATTTTTTGGAAACCATTATATTCTAAAACTATATTTTATAGAAATGTTTTAAAACATGTTTTTTTCTCAAATTATTTCTAATATAAATTGTTTACCATTTCACAGATTTTTTGAAAAAATCAATGGAATATTAATCCCATTTTTTAAATAATTCCCCAAATAATTTTATTGAAAATTTAAATTGGATTATTTATTTTATATCTATAGAATTTAAAAACATCTTATAATCATGACCTTTATATTCATTTAAGGAGTATTTATATTTTTTTCAATTTGATTTTCAATGAGTAGGATTTGTATAATGTTTTTGAATGAAATTTTGAATGAAATTTAATTTTCATCAAGAAGTTTTGAATAAATATTTCAAAAATCATCATCCATTTATGATTAAATCCTTTTATGTTACTTAGGGCTTATTAAAGTTATTATTTGAGAATAAAATTTATCTAATTTCCACAAATTCATTATTTTTAGGAATAAATGATTATAATGAAACTCATTTCTCTTCCATAGGTTATTACATGATGAAATTATTATTAATCCCACTTCTTTTCCCAATTTATGATATAATGAAAATATGTTATTTTCATGAAATCCTCTTTTTTCACATGTTTGGATGATGATATTTTTAATTAAACTTATTTTAATTTCATGCTTTATGATTTCATGAATGTTTTATCCACATATTACACACATACACATGTTTTTCATTCTGTATTAGGTGGTACCAATATATCCCTCCAATGAAACGGGAAATAATTAAGTTATTAAAGCTCAAAATGGTACACCAGAGGTTCTCCCAAACCTAAAGGAGGGTAAATCGGAGTTTGTCCCATCCCTGAAGGTCATCTCATTCTTAACACATAATGATTGTCTTGGTGGGTAGCCTCAACTTATGATTTTTTATTATTACATGTATACCACAAAACTATATATCATTATAATGTTAGGTCATCATTGATCATGTGATCTAATTACGAAATAGTTAATGTATTATGAGTATCTAATATTAATTCTATTACATAGTATTATGAACATTGATAAGAATGGTATGGCTTACAGATTCTTTTGTAATGTTCTCATACACATATCTTCTTGTTTTTCTTACATATCAAACATTTTTTCATTTATGGATAAATATATTAAACCTTCATCATTTCACATTCAACATGTTAGAAATAAATTTATTAAAAATAATACGTTTAATATGTGTGAAATTTGTTAAGACCATATTGGGAGATGATGAACATTACATATAGACTAGTTGTTTGTGTTTTCATGTTTCTAATGAAAATAAATTATTATTATTATTAAGTGTTTTTTGTGTGATATATTAAATATTTATAGAAAATTATGAAAAATATAAGTATTTAAATATTTGGACACTATAGATAACTATGAGTAATCAATCAGTGTATTTCATTAATCAGTTGGTGAGTTCCATTAACTAATATTTTCACCTTTTCCCTCTCTCCTTACTATCTCACATTGATGGAGACTTACTCCTTTATCATTTTAAATTGTATCTTATAATGTTTATACTTGAAGGGGGGACATAATCATAACTCAACTAATGATGCATGAAATGGGAATCACTAGTTTTGACGGTCTAATTCAATTGATTCCATAAGTGAGTTGATTATTTGTAATTTCTCCTCATATGAATGTTTTTTCAAGATGAACATTAATTCCCATGGATTTTTAGGTGTCTCGCTTCATTGTGTTAGTTGAAACATCTAGAGGCTGATTAGGGAGACGCCCAAAGAAGACATTACTCATTATTTTTTCTAAAGTCAAACTATATTCACAACATTATCATATATAGGTTTGGATTACTGAATGATCTACTATTTTTTGAGTGATATTTTCGTGAATAAGAAATGATAGTAGATGCATTGACAACTTACGGCACATCAGCTTAGAAAATGTTAAATTTTCTAACCCACTATTTTATATGAAGAGCTTCAACAAGAAAATTATGTAAAGGTGTGTGAATTCAAAATCAATGAAAATTTTATTAATATTATATTCCTTCAATAATAGTTTGATACATGCATGTAAGATCTTTTCCAACTCCACAAACCCATAAATGGGTTTTGAGCCACTGTAATAGAATTAGTTATTTTGGAAAAAGAGATCTATATTCAGGAAATGGATTTAATCTCTATATACATTAATATTTTTCAAAAAAATAGAGGATAAGTCTCAAGAAATTAATCAAACGATCAAAAATAATTTTTATTAAGATCTATAACACTTGACATTAAGATAGAAACTGGTGGATGACATTCTGAATATTTATCCACAACTATAAAATATATTATTTTCAATATTTTTCTTTGTGTTATGTTATTTATTTACAATATAAAATAAAATTATATATAAATCATTTTATTGAATATCTTCATGTCAATAATAAGAAATTATAGAATTAGTACAGTGAGGGTGCTAAAATTGTTTCCATGGCATATAGACCAAGATATCATAGTATGAATATTTATAGAAATTTCTAATAGATCCAATGAAAATATATATCATTTATTTAACCGCCATAATTATTTCAAATTCATATTTGAAAATTAAATCAGTTTATTTTTAGACTACCATTTTTTCATTTTCATCCTAGAATGTTTTACTCTTATTTATTTTCTCATTTAACATTTCATTATTTTTCCTAAAATATACAATATTTTTTTATATAAAATTCACCCTCAATATTCACTTATATATCCCTTTGCAGATTATCATCCTAATGATCATGATGTATATTTTTCATAGAAGTTTAAAATCTTTTTAATGAAAAAAAAAATTTATATTTAATTTTAATATCTTGACGATGAGTTACATAATAAAAAATCATGAATGGTTTGATGGATATTAATTTTACTACATTATTATAGCATACAAAAATAGGTTTTAAGTCAGTATATTTCAATTTAGTATTCTAAAAAAATGATATGGGACAAGTACGCAAGGAATAAAAGAAAATAATCATTGAAATAATGTATTTAGAAAGATATTTGTTGTGTGAATCGATAATAGTAATTCTATTTATAATGTATAATTTTACTCTAGTTTATTGGATCATTTGGTGGAATCATATGAAAATCCATGATGGGTTGTAATATAAACAGTTGAAAAAGGTGTCCTATGAATTTTTATGTCTCTATAACTAATTTCCATGTGGAGGTTACATTGATATGTACTTATCAAGAACAATATGGGAGGATTGTGAGTGAAATATGTGTGAGAATGAAGAAAGCATCTGGGATGGTAGTGTCAATGGAAGAAACACCTCCAAATTTTTTTTAACAAAAATAAGTGTAATAATATATTGAACATTATCTCATTAATTATGTTTCCTATAAAAAAAATTCTATCTTTATTTCTTATTCGTGGTTGTTTTAATGATTGGGGGAACATGCACATTTTGGCTGCTATAGAAGTTAGGCCTATAATATATGATATAGGTTCATTATTGTATTAACTAAAAATGAGGACGATTACATATGTTATTCATGGTAATAAAATTTCCATATGAATATTACTTGAATATAATGTAGGATATTTTTGTAGATATATGTTTTAGAATATTATAAGGGATCAAGGCATCATTAATTCCAGAAGGTTATAAAACTACCATGACACAAGAAAAAAATTGAAATCTCATGTATCTATCTGAATGTAACATATAAAAAATGATTATATATATGGGATTATACAAAGAAACATTACGATATCTTGAAAAGAATCACATGATAATGTTTTTTATTTTAATATTTATTGTTTAAATTGTACTTTTGTTCCTTAATGTCAACAAATATGAAACAATAAACATAATAATAAAGATACATACCTAACCATGACATTATAAAAAAATATAATTATCAAGATTTAAGTAATTATATTTTGATCTATTTATAAAAATTTCAATTTTATGGACTATGGTTCAATAATTAGGTTGTAACACCAAAAAACGAAAATCATTCCCAAACATCAATAATCGAAACATCATACTAAAATACATAAATTTTTTGATATAATATGATAATAATATCCAAATTTACCTTAAACTAAACTTACATAATAGTATTTTCATTCAAAATCAATCCCAATACCTCGATCACATTGGAGAAAAAATTATTTGACCATAAATATTTGATCACCGACATTAAAAACCACTAAAATGACTCAAATCATAAATAATTCAAATGAAATCCTAAATGAAAAGAATTTAATCCTTTAAGACCAAACATCCCATGATATTGATATAAAATTAAAATCCTTCCACTAAAAAATAATGTTAATTTTATAATGAAAACTAAATTAACACAATCAATTAAATAATAAAAAATATTCAATATTTGGAAAATTCATAATGTTATTCATGGTAATATTACTCATTCATTGACTCTCAATTTCAATTATTTTAATCAATTCAACAAATAATCCATAATAATAGAACTAAAATAAAGATTTATTCCCATGAGAAATAAATTAGATCATCATGAATATTCAAAAATATCTCAATGGATGATTCATTATCACAAACATATGACCCCTCCCAAAAATTAAATGTGAGTATTCATGAGTATATAGTAAAAGTTATAAATTATGGAAAACTTCATGTAATAAATATTCATGTTTTAGAGTATATAAATATTATTCCACTTAATGAGAATTACTCAGTCACCTTGAATGTTTCAATATATTTATTCATTATAACCTTTACTATTCATTCTATAGATAGGAATTAATAAACTCATGTTCATAACATTAAAAATATTGTGGTATCCTTAAATTATTTGTTTATAACAGTGGATGAAACAAAGAAGAAATCCAAATAGGAATAACTTACAATTTTAAAAATTTTCACTGAAAATTAGCTGATTTGTAGAAAATCATCATTTTAATTATTTGTCCCTTAAAAGATATTTAAGTTCTTTAAATGATCATATAAAATGAATCACTAATTTTATATGAACTCTACTGAAATTTTAAACTACAAATATTTAATTTTATAGTTAACTTCAATCCAATAGATTGGAAGGTAAGAATAGTAGGAACTAAATTATTAAACATGTATAGTTTATAGAAGTATAAAATCAACTCATTTTTTATAAAATAATTAAAAATAGAAATAAATATAAATTCAAAATAAAGATGTTGTTTAGTAAAAAATAGATTTTATGTGTGAAATTTTATTATTATAATAGAATATATTAATTACCAGATTGTAATAATTATATTTAAATGAATATATTATATATCCAATAAAATGTCATTATTTGTTTTCAATTTATGTTATATTAATAAATAATGTATTACTCATAAAAATGAATTCCTCTATAAATGTTTTTTCATTGCATTTTTTTACCTTATATTTTTAAAAATATTATTCCACTTTTATATATTGATTTTTTAATGACCCAGAAATTCTCTATAATTTTCTTAATTAGATGTGAATTTTACGAGCCCACGAAAATTAACAGTGCATGATTTTGAGTCCTGGTGTGCCCGAAATGAATTTATAAACTTTTTTTTGGGTATATTCAGTAATCGCATGAGTGGGTTTTTGTAACGTTTGAATAATTTCTCGAAATCGATATATTAGGATACCTTTGAACTCATAGCGCCATTATTCACATAAGAAGCACTTCACCACGACTGAAGTAGGTTGACAGTGGAATAGAGTTATTCACTTTTTTGGGGAGGAATAGAAAAATAAAATTATTTAATATTTTTATTTTTCTTGTAACCTTCATTGGGGTTATGGAGGTGGGGACCACCCAAACTAAAATCTCCAATTTTGAATTCAAAGGGTGGGGACCACCCGACCCTTGAACCCCCCATTAATGGGAGATAACATTTGTAATCCTTCCACTTTAATTATGCCACCCACCATTAACTAAATTTACCAATTAATTATGCCCACAATTAAATTGATAAAAATAATTTATTTCGGTTCGATCCTCACTTGTTTTGTTTGGGGGGAACTATTGGTGAAAGGGAAAACTTTGGAGGGTCATTTTCTCCCAATGAATAATGCACCATCTCTAACGAAGAATGAGGATGGCGCTTGAGCCCGGATAGGAGGCATCTTCTAAAAGTGATGAATATCGACGTCTTTGACGACAATGAACCGAAATCCGTCCTTCCCCCCTCACAGACATCATTGTAAGAGACATTCTACGGAATCGACAAACGCCAATCCGTCCTCAACTGTGGACGATCTCCAAAGGAACCTTAGAGGTAGGGATTTTGATGATCTTCATGGTTTGCATTCAATTTATACTATAGAACCGCCAGTTACCAACCTATCATAGAGGGTGCGGGCTAAATGAACAGAGAAGAATCCCTCCGATGTTCTTCATGATTGATGAGTTCTTCATGGCAAGAAAGGTGGTGGTCAGCACCACGGCCAGCTGCGCTTAACGCGGCAGCAAAATTACACCACTAGAGAAAATCTCCGGCCTATCAACTACAGTATAGGACAGAGGGTGGGCGACATTCAGCAGGCTGTGGAGGGGCGGCGTATGACGTGCCACCGTCGGAGCAATGGGTCGCGGCCTGCTGGGCCGCAGTTGATGACGGAAGGTGGTCGATGATCAGCCGGCTGCGAGGGGTGGCGCACGATGCCCCACCAGAGATCTAAGGGTCGGGTGTTTCGGCCGACCGTGATGGACTGTGTGGGACCCACCGTGGATCTGTCATATTGGCTCATGACAGAAAGGTTGAAGCCATTCGGCGTTTGAGAGTGGGGGGTGCACGACTCCCCCTGCATGTGGCCAGGCCGGAACACCAGGACGGGCCGCCCAGTGAAGCCCGAACCAAACCCCGAGGGCCCAGCCAGAACCATCTGGCCTGGCCGCACTGGCAGGCCGGGCTAGATCGAGTGGTCAGGGTCATCCCGAACCAGGTCGGGTCGACCCATGCCGAATCTGCTGAGGTCATGTCGGTCCAACCGGGTCAGATCGGGCCAACCGGGTGGGACCAGACCCATACCAACTTAGATCCATATTTGTTGTTTTGGCCATAATCCTAGCACTATCATCCATTTAACGAACCATTAGTGGTTCCAGAATCCATGGAGAGAGATTGTCCTTTTGGTATACCCCATATGAGACTTGGATAATGTTCTGGTATGCTTGGGTTGGATCGAGCATGAATCAAACTAGGCCTTCATGACTAAAAGGATAATAACTTATAGATCATGCGTCCAATTGAAACACAATCTTTTGCATTGAGTCCTAAAGGACATGGAGGTCCTTTGAGATACTTCTTTGGGGGACTTTGTGGAAGTTGGAGTATTGACTAGTAGCTGGTGGAGTGGAATCTCCAGGAGACACGAAATATTAGTGCGGGAACCCTATAGCTGGTTGTGATGATTTACTAGGATCCTATGTGGGTTTGACGATGTACTAGGATCCTATATGGGTCTGATTCAGTACGAGATTCTGTGTGGGTCTAAGGATGTACCAGGATCTTATGTGGGTCTATGATTTAGGATCCTTTGTGGATCATCCTCTTAACAGAGTAAGATTATTTAGTAGTCACATCTAATCATCTCTACTATTGTATCTATGTTATACCTAGTGTGAGCATAGTCTGTAACCGTGTTTTACATTCCTCTATGGTAATACCTTGGTTTTAATGTTCTGTGTGTCTTGCCTATGTGGTATTTACCTTCGTGGTTTTCTTTTCTGGAATAGTTGAGATTTAGACTTTTGAGTTGGACCTTGTGTTTCCTCATGGTTGATATGGGTATATTAAATAACATATGTATATATATGGGAATATAACTATGTAGGTTTGTCACTAGTTTTCATTCATTGTGGTTTATCCTTATTGGAATTTGTGAGAACATAGGGGTATCAGTACTCAGCGAGGTTCACCGACCTCTCACGCTAATCCACTAATATGGTGTAAGACCCATTATTCAGGGCCCAGAACATTGAGCAAGGACTCGAGAGGGAGATCATGGATTCAATGATTTCACTCTGCATTTCAACACATAGAGGGGTGTTAGAGCGATCCCTCGTAGGAGAGAGTCTTCATACTGAGTAGTAACTAGCAGTGAGACCAACCACTAGTCATCACCTAGCAGTGTCTTCTGCAACTAGTAGCAGACAAATGTCACAGAGGTCCAAGAGATCCAGACCTACAGGTGGTCATCCACAGGATACCAGGTTGGTTGTTTGGGGTACTAGAGAAAAATACATTCATGCGAGGAACATGTAGTGTTTCACATGCGGTGGGTAGGGTCACTTGACTCATGACTATATGTCCTGCCGCCACCACCACCAGGTGGTACACTCTGACCATATGAATCAGGTGGACAAGGGAGAGCTCATCTCCAGGTAGCTAAGGCCTACGATCAAGGTTCTTCGGAGATGATATGAGGTACGATCTATGTCTACTCCTCCTTAGATGCAGTTCTTATAGATACAGGTTCTAGTCATTCTTTTATTTCCACTTCCCTTGTTCGGAGATTGAAAATTCTGATGGAGGTGTTGGATCGATCCTTATGGGTAGAGACATCTACAGGATCAGATTTGTCGATTACGCACTAGTTCTGACAGTGGGATTCTACTCTAGGAGGTGAGTGCTTCAGCAGGGATCTCCTAGTAGCAGCATCGAGGCTCTACGACGTCATCTTGGGTATTAACTAGTTATCTACCTTCCATGATCAGATGGAATGTATTGGGCACAAATTGTGGTGTTTCCACATGGATTATACCTGTTTTACCTTCACCAGTGAGAATATATCCCTTTTAGAACAACATGGACTTACCTGGATGAGCGTGTTACAGATAACTTATCAGTTGGCTACCCATACCCTCAGAGAAGTTGATGTGGAGAGTTTGAGCTGTCCTATATTGGTGGACCCGTACCAGAATTTTTTCCCTGATGTGGTTTCATGTCTACCGCTTCATAGAGAGGTGTACTTTTACAATTACATGTACCATGAGATGGAAATGTTTTCTAAAAAAGTGTATCATATGTCTCCCGCAAAGCATCGTGAGTTGCGGGTACAACTAGAGGACTTACAGGGGAAGGGATTCATTCGGCCCAATGTTTCTCATTTGGCAGCCCCAATTTTTTTCGGCAAGAAGTCATATGGGAGCTTGAGTTTTAGGGGTGACTATCAGCACCTGAACCAAGTTATCGTGAAGAAAAAGTACCCACTCCTAAGGATTAATGACCTCTTTGATCAACCGATGTGAGCACGATGGTTCTCAATGAAAACCCTCAGATATGGCTATCACCATCTTAGAGTGCGACATGATGATTTGAACAAGATGACTTTCAAATGTTCGTATGGCCATTATGAGTTCTGTTTTATACCTTTAGGATTGACCAATTCCCCTGTAGTGTTCATGGGACTCATGAATAGGTTCTTTAAGCCATACCATGAAAGCTTTGTTGTAGTCTTCATCGACAAAATTATGATCAACTCGGCTACTGAGTAGGAGCTTTCCTATCACTTTCTTGTAGTTCTGGACACACTTTGAGAGAAATATCTTTTTGGTAATCTCTCGAAGTGCCAGTTCTGGATCCTAGATGATTGATTTATGGGACATGTCATCTAGGAGGCTTGATTTGTAGTGGATTCGGAAAATTTGGAGGCCGTACTTGATAGGGTTTCACTGAGGTGTGTGAAAAAGGTACAATGTCTCTTTTGGATGGATATTACCTAAGTTTTGTTCCAGATTTCTCCAGAGTTGTATCAACATTGTTAGCCTTGATGGCGAAGGATCAACCCATCGTGTGGTCTGAGAGATGTCGGTGGAGTTTTCAGGAGCTTAGGTAGATGCTAACTAGTGCCCCCTTCTTCAGGATACCGGAGGAGGGCGTAGGGTACGTGGTCTACAATGATTCATTAGGGAACATGCTCGGATGTGTCCTGATAAAGGAGAGATAAATGAACCCAAATGTTTCTTGACATCTGGAACGACACGAGCAGAACAATGCTACCCATGAACAGGTGTTAGGAACAGTGGTCTTCATCTTAAATATTTTCGACATTACTTGACGTACGATCGTTTTACAGTTTACTCTGCTCACAAGAGTCTCAAATATATATTATCTTGAAAGGACTTGAATCTGAGACAATGGTGTTGGCTTGAGTTACTCCATGACTAATACTCTGAGGTAGTATATACTCTTGGTAAAGGGAACATTGTAGTAGATGCACTCAATACGATATCTGGTATACAGCCACTAGGTGAGGCAACAGAGCTGCTAGCCGCTTTGCAGATATCTCTTATTGATCAAGATGGAGCTTCTTTTCTTCAGTCTCTTATTGTCACTCCCCCACTTCTTCATTGATTCAGGGAGGCACAATGCATGGACACTATCTATGAGGCCCGACGTGCTCAGATATCCATAGGACATTCACCTGATGGGTTTTCTGAAGGTGCGGGTCATGTCACATCTTCAACGGAAGTACTATGGTACCAGTGTATCTTCAGGAGGATGTGTTGAGGGATTTCTACACATCCTCTCTAGTGGTACATCTAAAAGTGGTGAATATGTATCTGGATCTCTGACGACAGCACTGGTGGACGAGAATGAAGAAAGAAGTAGTAGAGTTTGTCACTCTGTGCATCACTCGTCAGCAAGTGAAGATGGTGCATCCGGTAACAGCTGGCTTAGTTCAACCATTAGTGGTCACACAGTAGAAAGGGGATGAGATATCCATGGACTTCATGACATGACTTTCACATAGATCCAATTTTCATGATTCTATATGGGTGATTGTTGACCAACTCCCCATGTCGACCCACTTCCTACTGATCATAGAACATGGTTTAATAGAGATATTCGGATTCCTATTTGTGCAGGAGATTGTGTTGCTACATGGCATACCCACGACGATTATCTCCGATTGTGATGAACATTTTCCTTCCTGGCTATAGAAGGGGTTTTCAGAGGCTCTCGAGATGCAGCTTCATTTGAGAACTACCTTACATCCTCAGACAGATGGCTAGATTGATGGGACCATTTAAACCCTCTAGGACATGCTACATACATGCATTCTCGTCATCGGTAGCAGTAGGTAGTATCACTTTCCTTTGGTAGAGTTCACATACAACAACAGCTATCACTCAACCATTGGGATGGAACCATTCAAAACTTTGTACGACCGACCTAGCAGATCGCTTTTATGCTTGACTGACTGAGAGGAGTGTACACTCGTGGTACCGGAGATTGTACGAGCTACCATAGGGAATGTGAAAATCATCCAGGAGAGGATGAAGACTACACAAACCAAGAAGAAGTCTTATGCCAAAAGGATATGGTGACCTCTGGAGTTCGAGGATGGCGACCAAGTCTTTCTATAGGTCTCATCTTGATGAGGTTTGTAGAGAGCTGGTCAGGGTGGAATGTTATCTCCAAGGTTCAATGGACCCTTCTAGGCCCTCTTCAGAGTTGGCGAGGTGGATTACCACTTGGCACATCCACCTCAGTTTCACTTGGTGCACGATGTTTCCCACATACACTAGCTAAGGAGATATGTGCACGACCCATCCCACTTCATTGACCATGAAGAGCTTGACATCGATGATGGGGTCATGTTTACAGAGGTTCTAGTAGATATTGTGAATCGATAGGAGTGGGTCATTCATCGGTGGTCAATACCTCTAGTTCGCATTCTCTGGCATCATGGGAACCTCCAGGAGAGCATATGGGAGCAGGAGACTCTAATACGTGCTCAATACACCCCACTTGATTCCTTATATTGAGTTGTGTCTTATAGGGACGTAAATCCCAGAGGGGGGGAGAATGTAAAGACCCATAATTTCCATATATTTTTTAATTATATGGGAATTTTATGAGTTTGTGAAAATTGACAGCCCGTGATTCTATGTCTTGCTGTGTCGGGAATGAATTTCAAAACAAATTTTCAGGTACCCTCAATAAAATTAGGAGTAGGTTTTTGTATATTATTATCCAACGCACAGAATTGAAATATGAGGAAACTGTTGAACTCGCAACACCTGTATTTTCATAAAGAGACCTTTACCTCGACCACAGTAGGTCGATGGTGAAAGATAGTTTTTCAATTTTTCATTGAGGAATTGAAAAATAAAAATATTTAACATTTTTATTTATCTTATAAGCTTCTATGGGGTTATGGAGGTGGGGAAAACCCAAACTAAAAACTCCAATTTAGAATTCAAAGGGTGGGTACCACCCAACCCATGAACTCCCCTTTAATGGGAGATAAATTTTTAGTCCTCCCACATTAATTAAGCCCCGAACCATTACTTAATTTTTCTAATTAATTGTGACAACAATTAAATTGATAAAATTGCTTTATTTTTGTTAGATCCTCACTTGTTTTTTTGTGGGGAAACTACTTGTGGGAGGGAGAACAATTAAGGGTCATTCTCTCACAACAAATAATGCACCATATCTAACGAAGAATGAGGATGACGCTTGATCCCAAATCAGATGCACCTTGCGGAGGCAACGAATGCGGACATATTAGATGATAATGACCTAATGTCAGTACTTCCATCCTCAATGAAATTTTTGGAGGATACCTACTTTGGGATTGGAAAGCTTCAATCTGCCTTCAACTGCAGGGGATCTCCAATAGAACCTTCGAGGTAGGGGTTTTGTTGTTCTTCATGGTCTGCATGGAATTTATACTCCTGAACTACCTGGTACCGATATAATGTGGAGGGTGTGGGCCAAACAAAAACACACGAATCCCTCTGATGATCTTCAAGATTGATGAGTTCTTCGCGGGGGAGTAAGGTGGCATCTTGCACCTTGATCGGCCGCGACAAAGGTGCAGCACGACCATGCCGCCAGAGAAGAGCTGTGATATGTCGGTCATGGTGGTGGCTAGTGAGCAACCAGAATTTGGCAAACCAAGTAGGGGCATCCCACAATGCTCTATCATTGAATCATGGGTTCATGGCACGCTGGGTCCTGGCCGACGACAGAAGGTGGCTGGCGAGCGACCCGCTGTAGAAGGGTCATGCACGATGAGCCGCATGGAGGACCAAGGGCCGACCATTTCATCCATCTAAGATGGACTGAGAAGGACCATCCATGGGTCCCGTGTGCTGGATTGTGACCGAAAGACATATGCCTTTACATTTTTTACAGAGGGGGGACTCTCACCCTGCATGCGGCTAAGCCGGACCACCCGGTGCTGGCATGGTCACCCCGCCGCACCGGATGGGTCAGACCTTGCGCGGCTGGTCCGGGCCATGGTACGGTGCTTATCCAGACCCAGGGGGTCGTGCTGGACCCAGACGGCCGGTTTGGAATGGTTTGGGTCGGCCCGACTGGGTCGGACGGGTCTTGGACCAACATCGATCCACATTCGCTATTTTGGCCATAAAATTGGCACCAAGCGTCTGTTTGATGAACCGTCTGTAGAAATGAAAACCTAAGAGTTGTGTGATACATTTGGTATAACCTAATTGAGGTTTGGATAATGTTAGGGTATGGTCGGGTTGGATTGAGCACGAATCCAACTGGGCCATTAGGACTAAAAGGCTAATAACTTATAGATCGGGTGTCCGATTGACACACCATCGGTTGCGTTGAGACCCCTATGGCGTGGCAGTCCATTGTGATACATCGTTATTGGAAATCATATTAGTTGGAGTATCCATAGGTATCTTGAAGTGTGGACTGTCCTAGAGACGAGAAATTTTAGTGCGGGAACCCTATAGATGATTGTGATGATGTACTAGGATCCTTTGTGGGTATGACGATGTACTAGGATCCTGTGTGGGGCTGATGCAGTACAATGTTCTTGTGTGGGTCTGATGATGTACTAGGATCATTTGTGGGTATGTGATTTAGGATTATTCATGGATCTACCTCTTAACAGAGTAAGATTATTTAGTAGTCACATCTAATCATCTCTACTACTATATATAATATATACGCAGAATGAGTAGAGTTTGTACCTATGTGGTGCATTCTTTCATGGTAATACCTTGGTGATATTATTCTATGTGGCGTTCCTTTGTGGTAAATACCTTCATCTAATTACTTCGTATGTGGAATAGTTGATCTTTGGGCTGTTGAGTTAGACCCTGTGTATCCTCATGATTGAGATGTGTATATATAATGACATTGGTATATGTATGGGAATATACCTAAGTTGGATTGTTAGTTGATTTCAAACTAAGTGGATTATCATTTGTGAATTTTGTGAGACATTTAGGGTCTCAGGGTCCCTACTGTGTATCGTTATACTCACCCCTACATGTTTAATGCCTTCACCTTGCTTTGTTCAGTGCAGCCGACAAATAATGCTGAGAGAGGACATGAGTACCAGGACTGGAGGTAGCTTTGAGGTGTACATTAGATGAGGCATACTATAGAGACAGTCATTTGAGATATGTACCTACCCGTAAGGTAGGATACTTGGTGGGTGATCAGAGGAGATATTTCAGTATACTTGTACCTTTTAGTTTCCTAGTACTTTCTAGTTGGGCTTGTATTCTGACCCCTTTTACTTACAATACACACTATTTTTTATATTCAGTTTACTTTTGTTTGTATCTTGTTGTGTACTTGGTTGTGTGAGTTTACGGGTTATAAATTCAATTCCATCCTAGTTTTAGGGAATATGTCTTTTGGTGCAAGTTTCCAGCCCTAGACCTATGGAAGGCAGGCTTGAATATTCACGACCTGGGCCTCGGGGGATGAGTCGTGACAGATTTCAAAAAATTGATTCCAAATTAGGAATCATGAACTATAATTTTCTAAAATATATCACTCGTATTATTAAAAAAATATGAATATTAAATGTTGTATAATTTATATCCTTGGATATGAGTAAATCATGTTATCCCGATTTAAAACTAAATATTATGGTCCCAATTTTTATTGTAACTCCCTGACACTAGAAGTTCAGAGTGGTTTCATTATTTTACTACATTGGCATGAAAAAAATGAATCATGTCCTGAAAGACCAATCAGTTTAGCAGTCTTGGAAAAAATATTACATACATGAATTTTACATTACACATTATAACAGACAATAGAACATAACTAATTATTTTTAGAACACAATTATTCCCTTAGAATTACACTGCATATAAACTATTTCATACTTCTTGGAATACTATAAATATAAAACATATGAAAGGAATGAGTTCAGATGATCAGTAAGGTTAAATAATTTTTCAGAATCTATAATCATTTAGTGAAATATGTATAATAAAAAACAACCTTTTAAACATTAACATGAACATAATATGGGAAAAATCAAACATCACCATATAAACATGCACAAGGATATTCTACTCGGAAAATAATAACATTTAATAACTAATTTCACATTGAGAGAATGCCTAATGAAAAACAACAGTACCACATATTCAATGCCTCGTGGAAAAACTAAAAAAAATCAAGGCCTTCTTCCATGACACTAATTTGTCTCATGTGACCTACATATGCATTGAGGGGCTATAGCGGGCCTCACTAGTCACTCACTATGTCCAATATATTCTTCATATGAAAATATTGAATCATAAAAAAAACATTCATATTATAACTAGCATACAAAATTTCAATACTTCATCCATAAACCATGAATGGTATAAAAATATCAAATCCACAGTTAAAAATATCATAAATCATTCAATACAATATGGAAGATTGTATTATAGTAAATCAACCTCAATCAATAATAATAGCTAAGAATGAATGTTGACTTAGTTGATAATGATAAAAAACTTTTTGAGAGATATATACCTTTTGTGAAATCATTTAAAAGTCACACATTTATAAAGGTATTAATTTAAAATATATTTTTGAATAAAAGTGACCCATACAACTTTGAATCTTTTGAATTGAATTTACATTAAAAACAATCATGTCCATATAAATAAATCTTTAATACTATTTAGGAAACATGGACATTAATGAGAAATATTTAGAAGAATAAATATTCAAATCATTTACAATTATTATTTAGTTAAAAACTAAATTAAGAAAATAATTTTGAAAATGAATTTTATGAAACATGGACATGGATAATAAATATGTCCCAGAAAATACACACACATAAACAATCTCGAATAATAATGAGATTGAGGAATTAATCGTTACGTAGTACATTCCATTGTTCGAGGGTATGTTAAACCTCTTGTATAATGAAAATATTATGTTATTAAATTATACTAGAACCATATTATTATTTATGATATCATATATGATTTATTTATTACATTATAATACCAACTTAATAATAATTTCCAAGTAAATTTATTATTTTGAGTAATAATAGCTTAACTTATCATATGTTTTTTTACTTCTAACTCTTGATCGTATCAATTAGATCACAATTTAAATAATTATAGAATATAAATAAATATTTATATATCATATATATTTAGAATAAAAAATGTAAAATAGATAGAAATATGAAATGGAAAACACCATTTATAGAGACGGTAGGCCGTACGTATGTATAAACGTTGTTTGCATTTTCATATTGTATTGAATGGAAGTAAGTGAATAAGATATATATATATATATATATATATATATATTTGTGTGTGTGTGTGTTTCTAGTAGAACTATAATATTTTATATTACAAACTTATTAATAATAAACATTTTTAAAATCATCATTGAATGGTGAATGTGGAATTGAATCGAATCGCGTTGTGGAGTCAGTAATACGTACATACACACAAGGGATGATATCATTTCGTTAATGATTAAAATAAATGGAATTGGATTGTAAATTAATTGTACATAAACATTATCATGTTATTTTCATTATTTATATACATATTACTTATCATTATATCAACCCAAATAACATTGTGTTGGATAACAAATTAAACACCGGTGTAGAGACGGTAAGTTGTACGTACGCACATATGTTGAAAATATCATTCATAAGATGAATATAATAATGAATATGGTTATACCATATTTTTAATAGATTCACAATAGGTAGAACTTACTAGAGTGATTATTTTGGTATGTAATACATAAATAATGAGATAGTGGAAGAAGAATATAACTTTTTGAGAGGTGATATAATTACCTCTATTCAGATGTTTCCATATGATTTGAACAAAAGGGATCCTTAGGTTGGCATTAAGGTCATGTAAGGTCCTCTAGGATTAAGTGAAAGAAGTTGGGAGGAGATGTGGGTAGGTTTTTTCTATTCCAAAATGCTTTTGAGGTCATGGTAGGACCTCTAAGTTTAAGTGAGGGGCACTTTGGAAAAAGAATAAAATATATTTTTATTATAGAATTATTTTATGTATATAGTATCTTTATATGAATTTATATTGATTCAAAAGTATGTATGGTTCTAAATAATTTTATCTAATAGGTTTTAGACCAGTTTAGGTAACTATATTAACCTTATATTTTAGATTTAACCGTTAGTTAAATAATTTAACTTCTACCATGTCTTATTTTATTTTTATATTACATGGTTAATAAACATACAATAAAATTACAAGAGACATAATATGGATCATTAATTATACATCATACCTTATATAAGTAATTTTTCTAAAAAATACATTTTTAGGGATATTATATTGTTTTATAATATAGTATTTGTTTTAAAAACTAATTTTGGTCAATTTTAACACTATTTAGTATTCGGTTTTTGAAGTCATAACGTCTTGATTACTTCAAATAGAATACATTCAGTCAACAGTAACATGTCATATTCACCATGAAAATTCGTGTATGGCATCAAAAGTTTTGATTGACATTTATTATGATATTTATAATATTAATTATTTAAATGATTTATTAATAAGATAATTAAAAAATCATCATTGTGTTATATATAAAATTAATTATTAAATGTATAAAAATTATAAATAAAATACCATGATTTAAAAAATATTATTAGATTTATAATTAATATTTATAGTTGAATTTATCTTAAATATAAATATATATTAAAAATGGTTTTGTTAAAAAATTTGAATTTAACACTTGAAACACTTCATTAAATAAAATATAATAAATTATTTCATATAACCCAATTGAATAAAAAAAATATCAATTTTTTAATAAGGATGATTTTGGTCAAAATACACATATCTAATATAATTGGGACATGTGTAAGGGTAATTATAATATCATTTTAACCATTAATTTCACTTTTACAATTTAATCGTGGTAAATAAAATTCAAATGATACTATTCAACATAATAATATTTCCATATTATTTAACAACATTTTAGTTATATATTTAAACATTTTCTTTCAAATTTTTGAAATTCAATGCCCAGATGTAGTAAAATTACAATGTTTGCAAATTTTCCAATGTCCATAGAAGGTGGGTAAAAGGTGATAAAAAGTTGAAAAAAATTTTATATATCTAATATTATTATAATATGACCAAAACGAATTAAATTTTACTAATATAGTTATTAGGTATTTATTTTCACTTAAAAATAAATTTAAAAAGAAAATAATTATAATTTAAATAAATATTGGTTTTATACAATAATAGTTTTCTAACTATTCATCAAAAATTGAATGTTTTCATAAAAATACCAATAATTCACACTAAGATAATTGTTATAATATAAATTTGAAAACGAAGCATATTTTCCCATATTAAAAACATAAAAATTTCATTAATTAATTTAATATTTTTGGTCATTGTCAAAACCAAGAAGCGTGTTTTTAAAAATTTAAAACTATCAAATGATTGACAGGTGTTTATGTCTAATTTAAATTTTTAATTACTTATAATAACATAAATAATATTAAATGATTAAAATATAATATAATTATACTTTAAAACCACTAAAATGGATAATTAAACACAATAAATTATTTCGATTAAAAAAGATGTTTTAAATTAAAATTTATTATTTTTCACGGTTCGTAAATATAATAATGTTATTAGAAAAGTACCAATTATTTATCCAAACAATATTTTTATGGAACTATTCTAGTTAAGAATTATATTTTGTGAAATTTCATATATAAAACTTTCAAATATTTTATTTATAAAATGTTCCCCATTAAAAGGCTTTAAAATTGAATTTTCAGAAAAATACATCTTTTATCTGAAAAATTGAATTTTTCTTTATATTATGTCAAAGAAACAGAACATATGAATGTTAGAATCATATAGGATATATATAAAATAAAAAATGGTGTTAATACTATTAATAACCGCATTTTTAATGGTAGGTTTGGTAATTCAGGGTGTGCTCGAAGTCGATGTTGTGTATAGCAAAAGAAATTGAATTACATTAAAGATATAAGGTACTATGAAATATTGGGGTGTTAAAATATCCCCTCCTTCATGAAATTTTCTTCTCGCAATTTGAAATTGATCTTCAAAAATTATAATTTTAAAAATAGAAAATTCCTTTGTGGAAAAACACATCGCAAATAGGGTTAATAAAATTTATTCTTAATAAGAGGGAAATGGAAATGAAAACGCCACCAAAAAATTATGATCTCAATAGGAGAACATTGGTGGAAATTTGAAACACATATTTGGTGGGAAATCTTATATATTTATTGGGAGTTATTGAGGTCATCAATCAAAAACAGGTGAATAATTAATAGAATATTGAGGGACAAAAATCCAAAAATCTATTATGATTTAAATACAATCGATTCAAAAAAACATAGGGTATTAGGATAACATATTTTTCGTTTTAAGACCCATTCTCTAATGTTAGATAATGAATTTATTCATGGAATAATAGTGAGAAAAAAACATGACAAGTAGAGTTCCATCCTTCAACTAATATCTACCACAAACTCATGTTTCACTCCAAAAGATAATGGAAATCAAAAAAATATTATATTTATCCTAATCATATAGGGTTTCAAAAAATAATAATTTAAAATTCAACTTTTTTTCATTTAAAAAACTATATTCTTCAAACCAAGACATCATATAGGAATGTGGTAGGTGATGCACTGTTGTCTCCCTTCGGTTGTTGGTTCAAGTCACAGGGCATTGCCGGATGTGACCAGTTTTCACCCAACCTCTGAGTTTTCCGTTTTATAAAAATCCAACAATAATCTTAAGAAATTATTTATGCTTAAAAAATAGTACCCAATTTCAAACTTAATTCATTTCAATATTTAGACTTATCGAAAATACATATATCTAAACTCACAGAAAAAAAATTATAAGGAAGGTAAACATATTGAAGATCTATTTTTCCACATAAAAACTTGTGAATACCTTTATCATGTATACTCTTAAAACATGTTAACACCCTAAATTACCATAAAACCCTAAGGATTACATTCATGATTCCTTGTTCCTCATAGAATATTGGATACATTATTAATATCCAAAAATGTTGTAAACACCAACAATGATAGAATATGTAAACAATTAATTAGTTTCAAGGTAGTCAAGAATATCTAATGTAATTTTTCCAAATCCATAATATCTTATTCTGTAGTCATTATCTCAATTTCAGAAACATGTTATGATTTATATTTCTCCCAACCATATATTTTCCACATTGTTTAACTTGAATCTTTGTCACTTTACTTGGTACCATAAAATCACAAATTCATAATGAAAATGTATTGTAGTACAATACTTATATAAATTATAATTCTTATAACATGTACATCATTATTTAATATTAATATTAAACAATTCTATAATAACAACTTATGAACACTAACAATTCCTCTTCATTGGTGGTAGTATTATAACTTAATTATTATTTAATAGCATCATTTGAGGTATCCTATAATGTTTGGGGCATTGATCCACTTAGTGTCCCATATCCTTGAAAATGATGAATTGTACATTTGAAACCTTTTTCATACCCTTTCAATGACATAATTGGTGTCCTTTTTCTCTATACTTATAACAAACTCTCATTACCTTCATGCATTTTCCAAGGTGATTCATTCCACTATTATCACATATGGGAAATTCTTTCATTCCCTTCGTCCCTTTATCCATCTTTGTCTCATCCATCCTCCTCTTATTTAGCTTCCCTTAAAACCCATATGACATAGAAAATTCTTTACTTATATTATTAACACGTGATATTATTTTTTCATATAATGAGAATACGTGGAAGACTATTTCCCTTCTTAATGACGGAATAAGTCCATGAATGATATGATCTTTCATACACTTTTTTATCATACGTATTGTTGATGTTATCATTCCATATACTAGGTGCCATTTATAAATCACTAAATACACGAGGATAGATCATATTATAATGAATAATCCAAAAACTATAATAATTCCCAACATTGGTTGAATATTTTCACACATCTAATCTCATAATCATAAAAATGGTTTCTTTTCTAACATATTAACTCATAAATAATTTATAATGTCTTGTAATGAAAATGTGAATTATCCAAAGAATATCCCCCAGGAGTGTCGTAAACAAGAGTGCAACACGTCTAATTGTCGTGTACCCGGATACCCCGGGTCAAGCTCAAAACCTCATGTCATAGTTTTTACTCCTATGTACATCTATTCGAGTGCCGCCTCTACTTGATTGTTTCCATATATGTTTTTATTTCTTGGGAAACTGAAAAAATAATTACAATAAAAATATTCTAGGATGTTCTTTTATACTAATAATTAATTTCTATCTTAGGGTAATGTTCTCTAATCATAGTTTTTCTAAATCAAGTTTCCAAGGTTATTTCTAAACATCCTATTATGGAAACTGTAAAACCTCAACCCCAGCAGATTAGAGTATGTGCATTAATTTAATACATTGGCATGATTATTAGAGATCAAGTCCCTAAAGGACCGATCAGTTAAGAAGTATTGGAAAATAGACTTCATACATGAATATAACATTACACTTTATAACATACAACACAACATAACTAATCCTTTGAAAATGGAATAATTCCCTTAGCATAACCCGACATATAAATCATAATACAATTCTTGGAATCCGGGGATAAAAAAACATAAGAAAGGGGTGAGCTCAAATGCTCAGTAAAGGTAAATAATTTATTGAATGCTATTAACTTTTAATAAATGACGTGTAATAAAAAAACAAAAACCTTTTAATTATAAAATGAACATTATATGGCATAAATAAATCAAAAATCACCGTATAAACATGAACATGGATATTCTACAAGTTGAATAATCACATTTAATAACTACTTTAATAATGAGGGAATCCCTAATGTCAGACATAATTACCACATATTCAAGCCCTCGTGCCCAGACTACAAATAAAAAAAATTCAAGGCCTTGTGTCACGACACTAATTGGTCTCATTAGACCTAATGATGCATCGAGATTCTATAAGGGACCCCACATATAACTTACTAAGTCAACTTCATTCCTCATATGAAAATATTGAAACATAAAATAAACCTTCATATTAAAACTAGTATACAAAATTTCAATACATCATTCATAAACAATGAAGGGTATAAAAATATCACAGCCACAGTCAAAAATATCATATCTCATTCAATAAAATATTTATTATTGTATTATAATAAATCAACCTCAATCATGAATAATATTCAGTAATGTATGTTAACATTTTTTAAAATGACCAGTAATACATTTTTAGAGAAATATCCCTTTTTGTGAAATAATTTAAAAGTAACACATTTATAAAGGAAGTAATTAAAAATATTTTTTTGAATAAATTTTTTCCTTACCACTTTGTAAACTTATAAAGGAATTAACATTTTAAAATAATCATTTCTTTATAAATAAATCCTTAAAAATATTATGAAAATATGGACATTAATTAGAATGATTTAAAAGAAAAATTACTTAAAATATTTAAAATGATCTATTAGTTTAAAGTTACATTAAAATAATCATTTTGGAAAATTATTTTACGAAACATGTCCATGGATAATAAAAATTTCATCAAACATACATACATATAAAGAATCTCGTATAATAATGAGATTGTGGAATTATACCTTAACTTGTACTTTTTTTGGTAGAGGGAAAGTTTAACCTCATATATAATGACCATAGTATGTTATTAAATTATAATAAAAAACATATTAGTATTTATGATATAATTCATGTTTCATTTTGGGAATTATAATACATATTTAATAATAATTTCAATGTTAAATTAACATTTTAGGTAATAATCACTTTCTTTATCAAAGGGGTTTTATTTTGTTATTTTTGATCGTATCATTTTAATCATGATTTAAGTAATACAAGAATATAAAACATCAATTATATATCATATAAATTTATAATATAAATATGTCTAATAGATAGATATATGAAAATAAAAACACTGTTTATGGAGACGGTTGGTCGTACGTACACAAAAACAATGCTTCCATTTTCATAGCGTATTGAACGGATGTAAGTGAATGCGATATATGTATATGTATATATATATATTTCCAGTAGAATTATTATGTTATTTTTTAAATAAATATTAATAATATATATTTTTATAATCATCGTTGAACGTTGAATGTGGAAATGATTCTCATAGAGTTGTGGAGTCGGTAAGTCGAACGTAAACCTGATCAACGATATAATTTACTTAATGTTTAAAAGGTGTTGAATTGGATGGTATATTAATTTTATAGAAACACTATAATGTCATTTTTATTATTTATATACATATAACTCATAATTATATCCATAAAATTCACATATTATTAAATGACAAATTACACCACTGTAAGGATACAATAAGTCGTGTGTACACACGCATGACGACATTATCATTCATAAGATGGATCGAACAACAAATATGGTTCTACTATATTTATAATTAAATAAATATATGTATATTTTAATGGAGTTATTATATTGTTATGTAAATAACAAAAAATGATAAATGGGAAGATGAATATAACTTTGAAATTGGTGATAAAATAAGTACATCTTCTTCACGTGTTTCCTTTTGATTTGAACAAAAGGAATCCCTAGGATAGCTTTCTACAAATGGGAAGGCCATGAGATTGAATTGAGAGAATTTGGGAGGATATTTGGTCTAGATTTGGCTGAGAAAAAAGGCTATGGATGTTTGAAACTATGAGATAGAAAAGTTCCCATTTATAGGAGAGGGGAGGGACACTTTAGGAAATGGTTGAAATATTATTTTATTATAAAATTAAATACAGTTTCAAATAGTTCCAAATGGATTTTTTTTGTTCTATGGTTGCGATGGTTCTAAATCCATTAAACCAATTCGTTTTGGACATGTTTAGGTAAATATATTAAGCTTGTATTTTAGATTTAACCCTTAGTTAAATAGTTTAAATTTTACCCTTTCTTCTTGTATTTTAATATTACATGGTAAATAAACATACTATAAAATGTCATGATAACATAATTTGGATCACTAATTACATATATATCCTTATCAATTCTATTTGGATAATCTATATACTTTTTGGTATATTATATCATTTATTAATATAGTATTTGTTTTAATATACCATTTATGTCAATTTTGACACTATTTAGTATTTGTTTTTTTTGAAAGTCATAACATCATTATCAAATAGAATAAATAAATTTAATCAACTTTAACATTTCATATTATCCATGAAAATTAATGGATGACCTAAAAATATTCAATTTAAATAAATTTTAAATTTACAATATCAATTATTTTAATCATTAGTTAATAAGGTAATTACTACATACTCAGTGTGTCATATAAAAATTTAATAAATGAATATCTGAAAATTATAAATAGAATACCATGATGTAGGAAATATTTTTGGATTTCTAATGAATATTTATATAACAATTTATATTATGTATACATTTTTATTAATAATGGTTTAGTTAATAAAATTTGTATTTAACACTTGTAACACTTCTTCAAATAAAATATAATAAATGTATTAATCTAACAAAAATAGATCAAAAAGGATCATAAATTTTTCCTTAGGTTGACTTTTCTCTAAATACACTTATCCAATAGAATTAGTATGCATGTTTGGATAACTATAATACCATTTTTACCATTAATTACCTTATTAAATTTTAATCCTGGTAAATGAAATTCAAAATTTACTATTCACTAGAAATTATTTTCATCTTATTGAACCACATATTATATAATGTTATCAATTGTGTCTCATGAATTATTGAAATTCAATTCACAGATGTGTTAATATTATGTTTCATTCGAATTTTCAAATGTTCCTAGAAGGTGGGTAAACGGCTTCAGAAAGTTCAATAAAATTTTATATATCTAATAATATTATAAAATTACTCTAATTAATTACATTGGACTAATATAGGTATTATGTATCTATTTTTACTTTATTATAAATTTAAATAAAAGGCAGGTTTTTTAAAAAGTACAAACTATCAAATTATTGAATTTGTTTATGTCAAATTAAAATGTGAAATTACATATAAAAGTCTAAATTATATTAAATGAAAAAATATAATCTATTTATACATTAAAACAACTAAAAATCATAATTTACCAACATAATTTATTTCGAATTAAAAAATAGATTTCAAGAAAAAAAAATTATTTTTCACTATTAGTATAAATATGAATGCTTTTAGAAAAGTAATAAAAATTTATCCAAACAATATTATTATTTTCCACTTATAACGAAGAATTTTATATCATAAAATAGAATATATAAAAGAGTCAAATTTTGTATTTAAAAAAGTTTCTCTATTAAAAGGTGGTAAAATTGCATTTTTTGAAAAATACTTATTTTATCTAAAAAATTGAATTTTTCATTATATTATGTCTATTAAACAAAAAATTTGAAAGTAACAATTATATAGGATATATATATAATTCAAAATATTGTTAATATTATTCATAACTTGTTTTTGAACGGGACGTTTGGTAAGTTGTGGTGTGCTCGAACTCAGTGTTGTGTGTAGCACATGAAATTGAATTACATTAAAAATATAATTTACTATGAAATCTTATGTTTAAAATTTATACTAAATAATTATTGAATGTACTGAATTATAAAATTGTAATATTATACTTTCTATTTAATTTTTAGTGATATTTTCCCAGGAAATGACTAAATACTATTTAATTAAAATAAAGATTAAAAATCACACAAACTTACATTTAAAAAACTCTTATGTTTTCACATATAAAAGAATTATTTTTTTAAATTGTTATTTTTGGTAAATAAAGTAATTTTCCACATATAATTATATTTAAAAAATTTATAGAATATATATTTACCATAAATTATAATAAAACTCTAAAACATTCTTTTTCAATTAATAAAAAAATTTAGTTTGAAAATATTACAAGTAATATAATTTGATAGGTTTATGTGTTCCATAAATTTAGTAGATAAATAAAAACATATTGGTGTTTATAAAGCTTATATTGGACATCCACAGTTTTGTTTTTGACTTTTAAATCAAATTATATTAATAATTCCTAAATTAAAATTAAATATAAATTATAATAATTAATATTTTATTAAATTAATTTAAATTAATAAAAATATTATATTCATTTATATTAATGGAATATTGTCTATTATATATACAATGTAATCTTTGGGCATTTAATATTGAAATATTTGTCCATATGGTAGATGATAAATGTTGTTAACTAAGTGGATCTTGAAAAAGATAAGGATTTCATTAGAACCATAAAAATCCTAAATTTAAATGGATAATAATTTTTTAACACTATAATATATTTATTTTAATTAATTTACTTTTGAATAAATTTTTCTTAAAATTTAATTTATTATTTTTTAATCTTGTCGTATTTTTGAAGTGTTTCCCCTCCTATCTCTTATAAACAAAAACTTATTTTTTCCTCTCATTTACACAACATTTATCATTATGTAATTAAAAATCACATTAAAATAATCATAAAATATTCCCTATACATTACATATAAGTTTGTTTCCCATAAAAATAAAATTTTAATGGTCCTTAATATGAGATATAAATGAGGCCAACATAAGAATAATTAATCATCTTACCTGACCACTTTAATCTTTTTTCTTGTCCTAATTCCTATACATCTATTATAAATTTAAAAAATCAATGGTTTTACTATCTAAAAAAATATAATTTTTTCCATTATTAAAACAATTTTATTTAACCTGTTATACATCATATGGGATCTTTAAATATATATCATGTTTATGTACAGTCTGCCATCTCCATATATTTGTAGAAGTCATTTTTATTCTCCATCATTTAAGAATTGGTATTATGATGGGATTAAGTTTTATAAATTATTTTTATGATTTAAATATTCACATAACATTATAGTATAATATCAATCATCATACCATCATCAATTTGAAAACATTAATGTAACTTGTTCAAATGTGTTGACTACAACGTTCATGAAAAATATGATTTGTTTTTATTTTAGTTTTATTTGGAGGGTGATATTGATATATTTATTTATTATATATCTTATATATTATATAATAATGATTGATTAAATGTTAATTATGTGTTTATAATTAATGTATTCTATCATCTGAAATCTAGGAACAATGTTTCTTTTTTCAAGTTAGTGTGCTTTATCATTAATTTGAAATATATAATGATTAATATTATTATATTATATAGTAAATTTGTGTTGATTCATTATCCATTTTGATTTTACAGTGCTGTTTGATTTCCTTGACATATGTTTGGTTTTCAATACATTAATTTTTGCAACAGATTTATGAAATGAAATAATCATTCATGATTTATTTATGAATATTTTCCAATATTACGATTCGTGTCATTCAAAATTATTATGGGATATTTGGGGACTCATTATTATATTATTTGATAAATTCGTAATTTACAAAGAATTTAATTTTCATGGACATATACCATTAAAATTTTATTATCCCTTCATTTGAACAACGTTTGATATCTCCTATGTATATCATTAATGAGAATTAATGATCACCATTTCTAATGTTTCTATTTGTCATAGTATGGAGAATGTGTAATGTACAGTATGTTAATAAGATTACAATGTTGAAAGAACATTACAATTGGAAATTAGTAATGTACCTAAATATGATTTTTTTATATGATGAGTAGAAAGACACAAAACCTTTAAAAATATAGCATAAATCATGAAATAATTTATTTTATATTCATCTAAAAACATGTATTTTATATTTATTAAAATATTTCCCCACTACAGTAGGTATTATAACATATTTGGGATGGTTATTTTTATAATTGGATTGTAAATCATTTGTAATAACATCGGGGATGGGTCTAATTTTTTGATATAGTCCTAAAATTTTCCTAATGACCATGGATAACCTATGTAAAACCTAGGATATATATATTAATATGATGGTGTCATGATTTGGATATGAAATCAAGGATATTTTATTTTTATTTATTCATGAGGAATACACAATGGTTTTTTAGTAAATAGATGGAAGATTAATAAATTACTCTTACAATGAATTTTATGGATATTACAACGACTCTACACCTAAGAAAATATTTGTTACTAGAGATTGAATAATAAATATTTTTATTATGGTCACAAAACATTTTCAGAACATGAATCATGGTGATGATTCAATTGACCAATGAATGTAACAACACATTATTGAATCATTTAGGAGGATACATCCAAAATATTTTAGTGGTTCTTCTCTCAAACTAACGGTTCAGTGATGGATTAGAACCATTGATAATATATTTTATATTATCTAGTTCTCATTAAATTATTATATTTTCTTCCTCATGAATTTATTTGATGGATGAGAATATCAATACTGAATTATTATTTAGAATGTCTTTTAAAACAATGAATTTGAATATATGTAATTAGATGAGATTAAGAGGATATTTTTTATCATGTAATTCCATTGAATTCATCAAAATTAATATAGATAAATAATTCCATGTGATAATAAATAAGGATGAAAAAATCATTCTTTTTAATGATAAAAATGTCATATGACTGTAAATTTTTTCCTCTATATTAATCATAAATTTTAATAAAAATATTGATCATTTGATAAATATTTTAAAAAAAATTCACTGATTGGATTTATCCTTTATATAATTTAATATCATGATATAAATTGTTCTATGTTAACTCATGTTAAAAATAAATTTTTGATACTCCCAGCATTATAATTTATAATAAATGAAAATGAAGTTGGAGTCTCATGATTACTCATAACAATAAAATGGTGGAATGAAATTCCTTCCATATAGATGGTATAAATGTGAGATAAAACATCACTAAAATATCACGAATATAATGGGGAGGTGATTTAAATTTTTAAATGTGGGTTATAAGGATTTTGAGATTATAATAGGGATGAATATATAGGTTAATGAATTTGAGTCAAAGGACAATAAAACTAACTCACCATCCATGATCCAATGCTTCAAATTCTATAATTACAGTTGATTTCACTGTTTTTGTGTTTCAAAAACTTCAATCGCTATTTTCCCCTTATAATGCATCATAGTGGAGATATATTGATGCCTCTCGAGGAGGTTGTTGTGTGAGTTTCATTACTATCACTATTTTTTTTATTTTTCAATGAAATGAAAATGGGAGTTCATAATAATATTTTATATATATAAAAAAACATAAACATAAATAAATTTATAGAAAAATACATAATAATTTATGAAAAATAATGTGGTTTTAAATTCATATTTAAAACATTGGTGGCAGACAAGATTCCACCTCTCGGACACTCACCTCTTCTTACATTAAAATTATTTCAAAAATTAATTTCTAAATAAACCCCATGGATCCCCAGGAGAACTCTCAAACTTATATATATATATATATATATATCATATTAAGATCTAAATATGATTTTTATCCCTCCTATTGAAGTTATTCAATTATTTGATGATCTCCAAGCAAAAAAAACCTAATCTAAACTTACATGCTAAAGGGAAATATCTCTCCTAGGATGTTTAAACAGTGAATTCATTTAATTTAACTCATAGATAGAATAACCACCAAAAAAAATTTGTTGAACACATATTTTATGAAATAAACTATCCACATTAGTTCATGAAATACAATTTCATTATAAAATCACATAGAAGTTACACATTAAGATATAAACATGGATAGGAGTGTTTGTTCGGTGTCGATGTTCGTAACCACATGTGGATTAGCCGCCCATCTCTGGAGAATCCTTGATGTTATTCTTTATAGTTTTTATGGATAACTTCATGATCAAGATCTCAATCTCCTCAATGGAAAAGAAGATGATGGTTGATCGTCTAGTGGTTTGGCACTTCCTTGGCTAATTTAGAATGCCCCAAAATAGCGGCAAAGTGGTTCATTTTATATGCACTCTAGTCAATACATCGTGCCACATCATATTTAATGTTTTTCAACCCATCATTAGGTATATGACTTATACTGAGGGTTAACGACCTATAAACTCCTCTTTCTCTTCTGGATATGTAAAACATTCTCATATAAATCGTAGAGACCCAAAGCCTGACGTACATGGATATTACATTACATTTGCGGAATACTTAGAACATAAAAAAAACACACACACAAGGATCGTAATAGTTTAGTGTCTTTGGAAACTCGGAATATAATCTTCTAATCGTGGTGAAAGATCATCAACATCTCTCATAAATATCTTCCCTTTTTTTAACTAAAACCTTTCTTTATATCCTCTGGAAAAGAAAACATAAAAGGGTGAGATCAAATGCTCAGTAAGGTTAAACAAAAAAAATATCAATCACATCATATTCATAAGAACATAACATTCTGGAAATCTTAACCTGCAAAAGAGAGCATAATTGCATAACATGGGATAAATCATAGTAGTAAAATGTAATCCCACTAATCATAACATAAAACATGAAATTTTGTGTAATACACACATAGTCATAGAGAATCATTTATTGTTAGTCAAGACTCATTGCCAAGACTATCTTAGTGGACAAAGTCCCTTTCTGAACCGAGTCACCCTCGTTTCAGTCCTGTTTCACTGAACCGGTATAACCTACCATTCCTGCCATGTCTATCTCATGAGATATAAAATCTTTACCCAATGCATTGGAGAGATATATATGTCCCAACCATATTATAATTAATCCTTTCTTATGTGTGCCACATAATCATAAATCATACATCATCGCATAACACATGTAACAGAAATGGGATTCTTGAAACATCATGACATCATAAAACAAATCATATAAGGTAAATGACTTCATAAAAATAATTTCCTCAAAACATAATCAAATCAATGTAATAATAGGGATAAAAACAGAACCCTATATTATCTTAGATGGAAAATAATTTTGATAAAACACTTGAACTCCATTCTTGAGGAAAATATCCTTTCTACTTCAAAAACAATTTTCCTTTCTTAACATGTCATACAATTGTAAACTAAAAGAATTTGATTAAAAATAAACATGAAAACTGGTAAAGGAATATTCTTTGAAATATTGTTTTAAAAATCCATTCATTCCGTATAAGTTAAGAAAAACATTCTTCTCGTACTTTTGTCAGAAAAGTCAAAAAGTACCTCGTACAAAAAACGACAAAAGATTCCTTTCATATCTTTTACTAAAAACTCACCGAAGGGTAAAAAATTATTTAAACAATTTTATGTGAATGGAAATAATATTACATATTGAGGAAACATGGATGTGGCTGATAAAATACACCCCAGTAAATACTAAATATAAACAATCTCAGATAAAAATGAGATTGTGATATTTCCCTTACCTTAGGTCCGATTTGCTTTGTACATGTCCGAACCTCCTGTATAATGATTTAAATAATGTTATTGACTTATTCCAGAATCCTATTCATTGTTATTATATCATATATGGTCCACTTATGACTTTATATTACCCGTTCTTTTGTAAATTCATGTTAAAGTAGCGTTTTGGGTAAAATCGTCTCATTTGTCGTTCATGTTTTTAACTTGTAATTATTAATATGATTACTTGGATCATGATTACTTATATCCAGAATGTAAAACATGATTTATATATAATATATATTCAGAATATATATATATATATAATATCGATAAATGGAATGAAATACACCGTTCATGGAGACGGTAGTCCGTACGTACACATGAACGCTGTTTTCGTTTCCTTATTGAAGTGATTGGAATTAAGTAGATGACATACATATAAATTTACATAAATCCAGTATAATTATTATGTCATATATTTCATTAGTACTTATTATATATACTTTATAATCATTCATGAATGGTTAATAATTGAGAATGAATCTCATCGCGTCGTGGAGACGGTAGTCCGTACGTACGCACGAGCGATGATATCATTCCCATGGTCGTGGAATTGTGTTGAAGTGTATGTAGACTATTTCAGTATCAATATCACATTATAATAATTATATATAGTTACTAATTACACCATTATACGCATCCTATTAAGGTGGTGGTGGAAAATAGATTACACCACGACGTGGAGACGGTATTCCATACGTACGCACGCGCGGTGATTTCATTTTTCCATAGGATGGATAGAAGGTGAATTAGAGTTATTTCATATTTATAATAACATATCAGTATGTAAGTAATACTGATGTTATTACTTTGTCATTAAACAACTAAAGAAGAAGAAGTTGAAGAAGATAGAAATTGAAAAGATCGGTAGTGGATATTACATCTTCTTTGAAACGCCTCTTTGAATCCTCCACTTAGGGAACAAAGATTGGTCTTTGAAGAAGACCAAGACCTCTAGGATTATTATAGGGAAGTGGAGAAGAGATTTTGGCAGGGTTTGGCCGAGCTTGAGTGCTCAAATTGGTGTGAGGAGGAGGGGGAGGAGGTGTCCTTTTATAAGGGAGGAGAGGGGCACCTTAGGAATAGCTCAAAATATTATTTTATATTAAAGTAAAAATCGGTTTATAATGGTTCCAAAGGGTCTTATTTAGAAGCATAAGTGGGGATGGGTCAAAATACTATCAACTAATAGGATTTAGACAAGTTTATGTTATTATTTTATCCTTATCAATTAGATTTAACTCTCAGTTAAATAATTTAACTGTTACCATGTCTTTTTGTTTTCTCACACTATATGGTTAATACACTTACTATAACATGCCAAACGAACCCAAAATTGTTTATTATTAATATATATATATCCTTATATAATTCATTTGGCCTAAACATAGATTTTTAGGAATAAAATTACAATTAATAATATAATATTTGATTTAAAAACTATTTTGTGTCAATTTTGACACTATTTGATATATGATTTTTGTGAAAGTCATAAAAGAATTATATGTTCAAAACAAGTTGATTAAATCAACACTAATATATCATATTAACCTATAAAATTAGTCTAATTCATTAAAAGTATCAAATTACATTTATTTTGATGTTTATAACATCATTTATGTCAATATTTCATTAATAAGATAATTACTGCATCATCATTGTGTCATAAATAAATTAAATTATTTAATGTCTAAAAATTACAAATAAAATACCATTATATAGGAAATCATTTTAGATTTAAAATGAATATTTATAGTCGAATTTATCTTATGTATAACCCCATATTAAAAATTATTTACTTATTAAACATTGATTTTAACTATTTTAACTATTCATTAAATAAAATAATATTAAATGTCATAATCTAATCCAAGTGGACCTAAATGGTCATATTATATTAATAAGGTTGTTTTTGGTCGAATTACACTTATCCAATAGAATTAGGACATGTGTTAGGGTAATAGTAATATCATATTTACCCTTAGTTACCCTATTTACTATTAACCGCGGTAAAAAAAGTAAAAAGTTACTATTCACCAAAAAATTATTTTTATCTCATTGAACCACATTTTACTTACTAATATCAATCGTGACTATTGGATTTTCGAAATTCCATTCACATAAGCGGTAAAATTAAGTTTTATGCAAAATTCAGTTTTTAACCTACCACGTAGTGGTTTCACTATTCATCAAACATTGAAGTTTTTCAGAAAAATGCCAAAATTTCACCCTAAGCTATAATTGATATTACGAATTCAAAAATGATTTCTATTTTAAAAAATTCCTAGCATATAAGTTGAATTAATTAATTTTATAATTAATTTCCGTTGTCACAACAAATAGCGTGTTTTTAAGAGATAATAACTATCAAAAGATTGACACTTGTTTATAACTGGTTTAAATGTGAAATTACATCCAATGACCAAAATTGTATTAAATTGTAAAAATATATTCTAAATATACTTTAAAAACAATCAAATTAATAATTTATCACTATTAATTATTTCGATTAAAAAATTTGTATTTAATTAAAATTTAGTAATTTTCACTATTCATCAGAATATGAAAGTTATCCGAAAAGTACCAAAATTTCACCTTAGGCTAAATTCGATACTCCGAATCCATAAATGAAGTCCATTTTGAAAAATAAAATTTAAAAAATTTCAAAAAGCGGTTATTACTATTCATAACGGCTAGTTTTAATAATATCTTAATATCATATCGTTGTTTAGCGAAACTTGGTGTTGCGTACAACACACGCTATCGTGGAAGGTCACGATTGCATGTAATTCAAGCCTGGTCAACGATGTGTGTAGTGAAAGCTCCTTTTGGTGTAGCGTATAACACAAGACATTAATGAAATTAAAAAGAATATTTTTCATAAAATATCGGGGTGTTACATTCTACCCCCCTTAAAATGAATTTCGCCCTCGAAATTCGTCGGGGTTATAAATGTTTTACTATTCGAAAGTTTCTTTAATCGAAACCCACATCATAAAAAGGAATACCAAAACCAATATTTAAAAACAAAAGTATGAAATGTAACGGTTACGCAAATAAACTAACCACTGGGTTTCCACATAGGTGAAAATATGGATATGGAAGAGAAATCTAACCATCATGTTCTGATGGAGAGTGGTAGAGAACATGGCTATGGAAAAGCTAGCAATCACAAGTCCATAAATTTGTGACGATCTAAGGTACCTTCTGATTAATCAGATATAAGAGCACTAGGAAAACATTTCTGGTTTTCAAGATCATTTCCCTAAAGTTGATGAAATTGGAATTAGAAGAAATACTTTCGTGATTTTGGTATAGTCTCACTGTTTGTCGTTCTTTGGACAATTTTTACTTCATCTCTTAAAGAAATGAAGTTGAATTTGTCATTCGTGATGTGTTAGCAGATCATGTGATAGAATGATGGGTCATTCCATCTGTCTCAAAAGGTTAGAAAAGTTATCAAAAAATACATAAGTCCATCTATAGTCAGATTAATGATATATGGTTTCTAAAATGAACTTATACTTCATATATCATACTGCTTAATTTAATAAAACTAGTTTCTACTAAACAAGGACTTCCTGTAGGCCATTGGTAGGCGATAAAGGCCAGTCGCACTTCGGTTGTGGGTTCGATTCCCATATCCTTGTCCGACACGATGGGTTGTCACCCGTCCTGAAGGTTGTCATTTTTCTAAAACTACATTACTATAACATCCCATCAATAATATCGAAAATCTTCTATCCTTAAACAATACTAACTTATGTCCAACATAATCCATTCTAATCTTTAGTCTTATTCATAATACTGCAGTCCACTCTCATAATATAGTGAAAATGATTATCAGAGATTTAATACTGTCGTTGATCCCCAAATATCATAAGATATGTCTTGTTGGTCACATTCCAAACATTCAAAGGCCTTAATCACGTATTCTCTTGAATACCCATTGAACCTTAGTGAAAACATGAATGCAGTTAAAAGTTAACTCTTTCCACATACCAAAATCCAAAAATTCTATATAATCAAACCATGATATAACCTTCTCCTTATATCAGTCATGAGCTCATGAATACAATCAAATACCTCATTATCTTATTATTCCTTCATTATGCGCATATCATCTACTTTCCAAAAAAATATCTGAATAACATTTCATGGTTACTAGTACCATTAATCATACACTTTAAAAACTCAAGGAAAGGAAACAGGGTAACAATCCTTAGATGTCTCTTTATTCCATAGTACCATGATATTACTTATACAACATTACACATGATAAACATGTAATCATTCCACTACATTCTTAAACCGTTGACCAAGCTTCAACAATTCTTTCATCTCAAATATCATTTGTAGTCTCTCCATCATCATCAACATAAATACTACCCATACGACCATACTGATTCTCTTCATTAGACTTTACCTTAGGTAATTGGTTTGCATAATGACTGTACATTCCACATTTAAAACATTTAACCATTGTTGATGTTGTAGCAATACCATTATCCTCATCCCTGGTGTTAATTGAACCCTTTCCTTTGCACTTACTGGCTTTGTGTCCTTCTTTTCCACACCCAAAGCATCTTCCAATTCCTTTGAAACATTCTCCTTGATGCCTCTTCCCACATGATTTACATAGGGGAAATTGAACTTTCTTTCCTCTATGATCATCATGAAACTCCATCTTTTTCTTATTAGCCGAGTCAGGAAACTTACCAAATTTTACTTTATTGATCATATTATGAGATTTCTGATTCGGCATAATAATGATGTTTGGACTTCCAAATCCCATTTCATTATGAAGAATATCATTCCATTGTCCATCATATTCTCTATTATCGTGAATCATCTTGTTTCCAGCCATTTTCTAATACCCAAAAAGAATAGTGTGAGAGGAAAAAATCGTGCTAGGGGAAAACAACATAATAAAGGGGGAGTACCTTCAATATCTAACATCTTAGGTTTAATTCTATGATCGTTAGCGTAATTATAGTACTATAACCTATACGTATACTTAACCTTAGGGACATCCCTTGACATACCTTAGAAATATCTCTAGGGATCTCACTAACGTTTTCGCATCCTAGTTTCCAAATGTTGACTAAACCTTTCCTCTGATACCAACTGTAGAGACCCAAAGGCTGACGTACATGGACATTACATTACATTTGCAGAATACTTAGTACATAACAAAAACACACACACAAGGATCGTAATAGTTTTGTGTCTTTGGAAACTCGGAATATAATCTTCTAATCGTGGTGAAAGATCTTCAACATCTCCCATAAAGATATTCCTTTTTTTACCTAAAACCTTTATTTATATCCTGGGGAAAAGAAAACATAAAAGGGTGAGCTCAAATGCTCAGTAAGGTTAAACAAAAAAAATATCAATCACATCATATTCATAAGAACATAACATTCTGGAAATCTTAACCTGCAAAAGAGAGCATAATTTCATAACATGGGATAAATCATAGTAGTAAAATGTAATCCCAATAATCATAACTTCAAACATGAAATTTTGTGGAATACACACATAGTCATAGAGAATCATTTCTTGTTAGTCAAGACTCATTTCCAAGACTATCTTAGTGGACAGAGTCCCTTTCTGAACCGAGTCACCCTCGTTTCAGTCCTGTTTCACTGAACCGGTATAACCTACCATTCCAGCCCTGTCTATCTCATGAGATATAAAATATTTACCCAATGATTTGGAGGGAGATATAGGTCCCACCCATATTATAATGAATCCTTTCTTATATGTGCCACATAATCATAAATCATACATCATCGCATAACACATGTAACAAAAATGGGATTCTTGAAACATCATGACATCATAAAACAAATCATATAAGGTAAATGACTTCATAAATTTTTTTTCCTCAAAACATAATCAAATAAATGTAATAATAGGGATAAAAACAGAACCCTATATTATCTTATATGGAAAATAATTTTGATAAAACACTTGAACTCCATTCTTGAGGAAAATATCTTTTCTACTTCAAAAAGAATTTTCCTTTCTTAACATGTCATACAATTGTAAACTAAAATAAGTTGATTAAAAATAAACATGAAAACTTGTAAAGGAAGATTCTTGGAAATATTGTTTTAAAAATCCATTCATTCCGTATAAGTTAAGAAAAACATTATTCTCGTGCTTTTGTCGGAAAAGTCAAAAAGTACCTCGTACAAAAAAAGACAAAAGATTCCTTTCATATCTTTTACTAAAAACTCACCAAAGGTTAAAATATGATATAAACAATTGTAGGTGAATGGAAATAATATTACATATTGAGGAAACATGGATGTGGATGATAAAATACACCCCAGTAAATACTAAAGTATAAACAATCTCGGATAAAAATGAGATTGTGATATTTCCCTTACCTTAGGTCCGATTTGCTTTGTACGTGTCCGAACCTCCTGTATAATGATTTAAATCATGTTATTGACTTATTACAGAATCATATTCATTGTTATTATATCATATATGGTCCACTTATGACTTTATATTACCGGTTCTTTTGTAAATTCATGTTAAAGTAGCGTTTTGGGTAAAATCGTCTCATTTGTCATTCGTGTTTTTAACTTGTAATTATTAATATGATTATTTGGATCCTGATTACTTATATCCAGAAAGTAAAACATGATTTATATATAATATATATTCAGAATATATATATATATATAATATCGATAAATGGAATGAAATACACCGTTCATGGAGACGGTAGTCCGTACGTACGCATGAACGCTGTTTTCGTTTCCTTATTGAAGTGAATGGAATTAAGAAGATGACATACATATAAATTTACATAAATCCAGTATCATTATTATGTCATATATTTCATTAGTACTTATTATATATACTTTATAATCATTCATGAATGGTTAATCATTGAGAATGAATCTCATCGCGTCGTGGAGACGGTAGTCCGTACGTACGCACGAGCGATGATATCGTTCCCATGGTCGTGGAATTGTGTTGAAGTGTACGTAGACTATTTCAGTATCAATATCACTTTATAATAATCATATATAGTTACTCATTACATCATTATACGCATCCTATTATGGTGGTGGTGGAAAATAGATTACACCACGGCGTGGAGACGGTATTCCGTACGTACGCACGCGTGGTGATTTCATTTTTCCGTAGGATGGATAGAAGGTGAATTAGGGTTTTTTAATATTTATAATGACATATCAGTATGTAAGTAATACTGATGTTATTACTTTGTCATGAAAAAACTAAAGAAGAAGAAGTTGAAGAAGAAAGAAATTGAAAAGATCGGTAATGGATATTACCTCTTCTTTGAAACGCCTCTTTGAATCCTCCACTTAGGGAACTAAGATTGGTCATTGAAGAAGACCAGGACCTCTAGGATTATCCTAGGGAAGTGGAGAAGGTATTTTGGCAGGGGTTGGCCGAGCATGAGTTCTCAAATTGGTGTGAGGAGGAGGGGGAGGAGGTGTCCTTTTATAAGGGAGGAGAGGGGCACCTTAGGAATATCTCAAAATATTATTTTATATTAAAGTAAAAATAGGTTTATAATGGTTCCAAAGGGTCTTATTTAGAAGCTAAAGTGGGGATGGGTCGAAATCCTATCAACCAACATGATTTAGACAAGTTTAGGTTATTATTTTAACCTTATCAATTAGATTTAACTCTAAGTTAAATAATTTAACTTTTACCGTGTCTTTTTGTTTTCTTACACTATATGGTTAATACACTTACTATAACATGCCAAACGAACCCCAAATTGTTTATTATTAATATATATATCCTTATCTAATTCATTTGGCCGAACCTTAGATTTTTAGGAATAAAATAACAATTAATAATATAATATTTGATTTAAAAACTATTTTGTGTCAATTTTGACACTATTTGATATATGATTTTTGTGAAAGTCATAACAGAATTATATGTTCGAACCAAGTTGATTAAATCAACACTAATATATCATAGTAACCTAGAAAATTAGTGTAATTCATTAAAAGTCTCAAATTACATTTATTTTGGTGTTTATACCATCAATTATGTCAATATTTCATTAATAAGATAATTACTGCATCATCATTGTGTCATAAATAAATTAAATTATTTAATGTCTAAAAATTACAAATAAAATACCATTATATAGGAAATCATTTTAGATTTCAAATGAATATTTATAGTCGAATTTATCTTATGTATAAACCCATATTAAAAATGATTTACTTATTAAACTTTGATTTTAACTATTTTAACTATTCATTAAATAAAATAATATTAAATGTCATAATCTAATCCAAGTTGACCTAAATGGTCATATTATATTATAAGGTTGTTTTTTGTCTAATTAAATTTATCCAATAGAATTAGGACATGTGTTAGGGTAATAGTAATATCATATTTACCCTTAGTTACCCTATTTACTATTAACCGCGGTAAAAAAAGTAAAAAGTTACTATTCACGAAAAAAATTATTTTTATCTCATTGAACCACATTTTACTTACTAATATCAACCGTGTCTGTCGGATTTTCGAAATTCTATTCACAGAAGCGGTAAAATTAAGTTTTATGCAAAATTCAGTTTTTAACCTACCACTTAGTGGTTTCACTATTCATCAAAAATTGATGTTTTTCAGAAAAATGCAAAAATTTCACCCTAAGCTATAATTTATATTCCGAATTCAAAAATGATTTCTATTTTAAAAAATTCCCAACATATAAGTTGCATTAATTAATTTTATAATTAATTTCCACTGTCACAACAAATAGCGTGTTTTTAAAAGATATTAACTATCAAAAGATTGACACTTGTTTATAACTGGTTTAAATGTGAAATTACATCCAATGACCAACATTGTATTAAATTGTAAAAATATATATTCTAAATATACTTTAAAACCACTCAAATTAAAAATTTATTATTATTAATTATTTTGATTAAAAAAGTTGTTTTTAATTAAAATTTAGTAATTTTCACTATTCATCAGAATATGAAAGTTATCCGAAAAGTACCAAAATTTCACCTTAGGCTAAATTTGATACTCCGAATCCATAAATGAAGTCCATTTTGAAAAATAAAATTTACAAAATTTCAAAAAGTGGTTATTACTGTTTATAACGGCTAGTTTTAATAATATCTTAATAGCATATCGTTGTTTAGCGAAACTTGGTGTTGCGTACAACACACGCTATCGTGGAAGGTCACGATTGCGTGTAATTCAAGCCAGGTCAAAGATGTGTGTAGTGAAAGCTCCTTTTGGTGTAGCGCATAACACCAGACATTAATAAAATTAAAAAGAATATTTTTCATAAAATCTCGGGGTGTTACATCAATAGCATATGCCGGTTTGAATGACTGACTAACTACAAAATGTGTACTAAGAGTAAATGAACTTCACATGCTCTTAATTTTGTGTTCAAATGTCACCACATATAATGAACGATAAATTAGTTTTGAATAGTAAATGATGTGTACCTGCGGTACACGACGTGTATACGGGGAAGGCAACATGTAGGTGTTCTCCTTCAATTTTCCAGCCCCACTTCTCTATATTCTATTCTCGCATAGTGAGTGAAGCAAGTGACACAATGATTCATTGACCTACAATCGTTGATTACATTTTACATTTGAAAAAAAATTTGGATCCAAAATTATTTCATCTTCATAATTAAACTCAATAATTTTTTTTTCTAAAAATGATTCAATTTCACAGGAAATAAAAAATATTTGGGGTTAAAAACATATAATAATAGAATTAAATATATAAGATTCATATCTTAAACAATCCAACACACTTATCACCTGGACTCATTGAAAAGATAGTAGTAAATAGTAAGATTCAAATCACATAAAAATGTATTTTTTTCAATTTATCACTAAGAATAAAAAATACATCATGTCTCATTGAAATCAAATGTTTCAAATTATAATGTCAGTTCGTTCAAGACATTTCTAGTTCTATTCCCTTCCCATGCACACAACACACTTTCCTCACACTCATTTTCTCTCAAAACATGAAAATGGATTTTATAAAATTCATTTCTCTACCAAATCATGCAACAATTACAATAGACTTGATAAATTTCTACATCTCCACCTGATTTGATCTATAACATGTGATTATCAGGAGGCTGTTACCTGGTTTTTCTATGGATTGGGGTTGGTTGGTATCAAATTTTAAACATTACGGGGATAATTTTGGAGTTATTGGCTCATTTTGATAAAAAAATGCATTATTCTAGTTTTCACTCAAGTATGGTCTCCTCCCTACTCATATCTAATGAAAATTAGCTCAGATAATCTCTTTTCCATCACCATTACAATAAAAAATATGACCCAATTTTTTTCAATTTTTTCTTTTTACAAAGATCCTAATTGGGGACAACATCATTCCATTTTCAGCTCTAGATAGGCATGTCTCCATATCAAATAAGAGCTCCAGATGAGAACGAAACGTAATAGAAAAATCATGTAATGATATTATGATTCTTCTCACAATGTGTCACCAGATTAGGTAGCACATCATGAGTTATCCTACCACCTCACATAAGTTCAACTAGATCGTGCCTTTATACTACCAAAGAGTGATGGATTGGGATACTGGATTGTAATGTGTCCATACTAATAGGTTTTACATGAAAAATAAGGGCCCAAGAGAGATCAAATGTGCAAGGCATGCCAATAAAAAAGGACAAACCTGAAAAATAAAGCATCAAAATCTAATCAAATTCCTCAATCATTTTAATCATACGAATCAAAACCTTTATGTTTTCATTTAAATTGACCATGTTCTGGTTCAAACAAGTTTTAATTGGTTCCCTCAAGATAGAGATGAATGTGAATGAATGTAAATATTGGGGCAAGAGGCCTCATAATAATGTGAATTTTAATAATAAATATATTGATATTTGGCATGAGATTTAATAAATTATAGGTCTTTTCAGGAACAATAAAAAAAATTTAGCAAAAAAATATCAATTTCAAAATTTATTTATGTTCAGTTCAAAGTGTTAATGGGTCCACTGCATGGTATGATCATTAAAAAAATTACATTGAATATAAAAAAGTTAAATAAAAACCCAAAAATTTGAATGAAAAATGAAAATAATATGAAAACGATAATAATAAACACTCCAATAATGGAATAAATATTTGAAAACAGAAAATTTCAAAGTAAAGAAAACAAAATATTAAGATACACATCATTGTGCCTCCCCTCCCCCACACATATTCTCTAAATCATCCTCATTATGAATCTAATTTATCAATGAATTAAATATATTAAATTAAATATATAACAAATATAAATGAGAACGAAAGACACAACCTAACATCAGTTTCATTTCACATCATGAAGTTGAATACCCTCCCCATGTAGATCTCGAAAATTCTCTCTAAATATCTCTTTCTTGTTCCCATTGACTATGAATGGTTACCCTTTAGCCAATTATTTCATCTGTATAGAACCAAAAGGAAAAACAAGAGTAACAATGAATGGACCATAAAATTTGGAATATAATTTACCTAAGAATAGCTTCAATATAGCATTGAACTACAGAAAATTGTCTCCCTCCTTGAAGTTTTGGTTGATAATCACCCATCCATGAAATTAATTGGTTTTTTATTTGTAAAAAATATAATTTTTATATTCATTGTTTATTATCACCTCGATATCCTCAAAAAAATTGTGTTCTTTTCTAGTAGAAACCATATTCATGTTAAATGTTTTTCCATCTCAAAAATATTTCTATTCTAACTCAAATGGAAGGTGACAAAAATTTCCATAGACCAGTATTAATGGTGACATTCTAATTGGGGATTATATGACATTCCTGTTGTCTTAGAGGGAATAATCAAGGCTCAAACTCAAATTAATATTTTTTGGGTTCAATTTTTTTTTTCTATAATTTTTTTGATCTCCATGATGGATAATTTTCCCATTCCATTTGTTTGGGGATGATAGGGTTTAGAGAACATATGGTGAACACTATATTTCTTTAAAATAGTTTCAAAGTTCCTATTGAAAAAATGAGTTCTTTGATCTATAATTAGGAACGTTGAGAATCCAATCCATGGAATCAAATTTTCCTTAAATAATTTAAAAACAATTTTGGAGTCATCTGTTCTTTTGGGAATAGATTCTACCCACATGGAAATATAATAAAATTACAACAATAATTAAAGATACCCAAAATTAAATTCATAATGGACCCTGTGAATACATTCCCCACACATCAAATACATCACAAAGAAAAAGTGTATTTGGATGAATCTCATTTTGTTGGGCTATGTTTTCAGGGAATTGATATTATTAATTAGGTCAAAAGAATTAAAAATAATCTTTTAAGACATTGAGATAGTATAAACTAGAATAAAAGACTTTTCTTACTGTTAATTATGGGAAGACGTGTCCTCCGCAACTTAAAGTTTGACAAAAATGTAGGATGGATTGAAATTTCAGATTCATAATGTATCTCCAGATTATTTTTTCACTAACAATGTTCCACAAGTAATGATCATAACAAATGTATTTACATTAATAAATCAATAATTTATCAATTTCATTCTTTGAAAACCTATGGGGAAGTACATCAGATACCAAATAGTTCACATGATTAACAATCAATGGTTATTAACTTTGAAATGAATTCAATTTTTTATCTTGAATGACTTCTTTGATTGGTGGGGAGATATAAAGTTTTTCATTTAACACGACTGTTATTCAGATAAAATGATAAGACAATAGTTTCTGACATCCTTCATTATCTTTTATATCAACATCAAACACATGTTTGAGAAAGACCTATCTCCAAATTTTCAATTTTTCATCATGCCTCTTCATCAATAATCATATAGCATAACGATCAATGAAAATAATCATCATGGAGCCTAGAATATATCATTTAAATTTTAATAGAGAAAATACAATACATAGCTATTCGTTCTTAGTTGTTGTGTAGTTTTATTGGTCCTGATCTAATGTTCTTGCTGTATAAGAAATTGCCTTAGGATTCTTGTCCGACTGTTATGTTAACACTACCCTCACAGAATATTTAGAAGCACAGGTAATGATTTCTATGAGATTTTCCCTCTTGGGATGTTGAACAATTAGAGGGGTTATTAGATTTTATTTTATCTCATGTAAATCATGTTTAAAATTTTCATCAAAGAAAAATTGGGAATCTTTTTTTAAGGAATATTGACAATGGATGTGCGAACATGCTGAAATCCTTAATGAATCCCCTTTACAAACAAGCATGCTAAACGGAAGATTTCACATCTCTTATAGTTTTTGGTGAATTTAATGATGAAAATACCACATCATTGGACTGATAAACAGTAATTCCATCAAGAGACACCATATTTCCAAGAAAAATACACTAACATACCATGAAATGTAATTTTTCAAAATTGATAATAAGGTTCATGCCAATTCATATTTGGAGAACGTATATGAAACATTTTAATCAACATGAATATATTGAGTCATAGATAGTGAATTCCTCTATAAAACATCCAACAAAGTTTCATGATATTTAGAGAAAATGATCATCATACACCTTTGAAATGTTCCAGGTTCATTGCACAAAACAAATGTCATCCTATTTCTTCGAATGATTGTAATGGGGCATGTGAATGTGGTTTTCTCTTAATCTGCTGGTGAAATGTGAACTCATAGAATCCATCAAGATAACAACAGTGGGTTTTCCCAACTATTCTTTTGAGGACATGATCATGGAATACTAATGGGAAGTGGTCCACTATTGGAAATATAACCTATAACCACAATTCATAACCATGGGTATAGTCTCCAAAACTGTGGGTATAGGCTATAACCATAGTTTGAGGAACCATGGGAAAATGAGGCATTGAGATAATTTCTTAACCTATACCCACAGTTTTCTAAACTGTGGGCATAGATTGTTTTCAACCATATCAAAGCAACATATCCTATTTCCACACTATCAAATCCTTATACCCACGATTTTCATTTTTTTACACAAAATGAGCAGCAGGTGTAAAACCCGCGACCTGCATTTCTAACTCGACATGCCTCACCAATCAAGCTATGTAACATACAAGTATATCTATCTATATTCAGATAAATAAATTAATTAACATCATTATTTGAAAAAAAACATCCCACAGAATTCGGACCCACGTCTTTACATTCAAGCATCCAACGCCTAACCAACTGATACAGGTAAGTTTTATATTAATATATCTTTATTTATTTTAATATATTAATATTTCCCCCTATATTAGAAAAAAAATGTGCTTAGTGGTTTAAGAATATATAACTGCAATTAATATTACATAATGCCTCACCAACACTGGAATAAAAATTTTATGTTTATAAATTTGTATCTACCTAAATATATAAATAATAACCTTGGGTATAGGAGGAAAACCTGTGGGGAGATGTTTTCCAACCAAATATTTTTAGTGTCCCAGTGATTTTTTCCCGCCATAAGACATGAATGATAGACCAGTGTTTTTAAAAAACCATGGGTATAGGTCTTTGAAAACAAATCTTATACCCACGTTTTTGGTAAAACTGTGGGTATAGGTCTTGTTTAAAATTACTATACACACAGGCTTGAAACAAAAATGTGGGTATAACTATCTTTTTCACCACGGTTCTCCAAACACGTGGTAAAAAAGTCATAAAAAACTGTACACATTGTTTGGCCCAAAACCAGGAGTATATGTGACCTATACCCATGGATTTGGAAAATAGAGGGTATATGTCTATTTTTTAGTAGTGGTATTTTCTTATAACTAGATTGGGACTCCTATAATAGATGAACGTCCTCCCCTTTTTTGGAATACTAAAAGGTACCAGCTCAACAAATTCATTCTGTGTAATTGTATATCCACCTATATTAGGAACCACATGGACTAGAATTATCCATTGACTATCAGATTTGGGAATGATAGTTCCAACGGCTAGTAGTGTGGTTACTTCTTTCATAACAACCACCTAAATTTTCGAGTTCAATCTCCATTGAAATTTTCTTACATATCAGAATTTTCTGCCATTATAATAGTGTGCATGAAAACTGAGGGACTGATTCATGTTAGATTAGAGAGAATTCCTCTTCTGGCCACAATATTGGGCTTGAGGACATCCAGAATTGTTTTCTCTAGTTCCTTGACAACAAATTGGGAATTATGATTGGGAATTTATTATTCTTCCCTAAGATGTCATAATAACGTTCTCTAAATGGTGTTTCAATTCAATCTTAGTGGGGGTGGGTTCATTGATCCCAAGGAACAACACAAAATATATATTGTTAAGAAAAACTCCATCTTTAGCATGGATATCTCTTTACATGATCTAAAGTCACATCACATATGAAACATTGGAAACATATCCTGGTATACCACTAATAGGTTTAGTGGTTTCTAGAAATTCATCTTCATCAATTCTCAACTATCCAGTCTCAAAATCCTAAGACACTTCACAGTATTAAATTTCACCATATTGATGATCTGATTCACTATAAAAAAAATCCATATTTTACCTCATCATTTAGTATTTCATCATAGAAAAAATCAAGTGATAATTTATAAGGAAACCAATCAAACCTTTTTTAGATTTGGAGTTGAATGAAAAATGATGAAATGAACAACATCTCCCCAATTCCAGTAAATGTGTTCATATGTTTACATTGATAATTTCCTATATAATTTTCAAAAATGGACTCCCAATGAATAGAGGAGCATTTGTTGTGAACATATCATCTTTTATATCAAATATGTAGAAGTCAATTATGAATTTTTTTTCTCTCACTAGTACAAGAACATCCTTTATAACCCCAGCATGTTTGGTGGTACTTTGGTTGGCTTGTTGAATAACAATTTGTAACACCCTAGGTAAAGAAATAATATGACATTTTAATATTTCTCCATATTTTTGAATAAAATATTAATATGAATTTAAAGGGGATGCTATGTTCGATGGCGTACCCAACACGCAACAACGAGTTTCTTGGGAATCTTACGTTGCACTCTAATAATAAAATAATATTATTTTAAATGGTAGTTAACATGTAGCCGTTGTATTGGCGGGAATGGATAGAAATAACTAAAATATGATTATATATGTTTTTAAATTTTTTTTACATTTATCCAATAAAAGATAAAGGCTTAAAATACGGAAAGAATTCAATTTTAGGCGTATATGCCCTAGTTTTCACTAAAGGTTCACTTATCGCCTTTTGATGGTGAACCGTCATTACATATAGTTTTGTTCACTCTTATAAATTCTATTGGACCAAATAAAACTCTTCTTTAAAATCGAGACATCAAAATTTACTTTGTGTAAATTTTTGGTATCTTTCCGATAAAGTCCATTTTTTAATGAATAGTGTAAAATGTTGTATTTTAATTCAAAACCTCGTTTTAATATAATTTATTTATATGATTAGATTATCTTTTGAATTGGTTTTAAAGTGAAATTAGAATATATTTTCACCATTAAATCCAATAGTGGTCGTTGGAATTAATTTCACTTTGAAATCATACTTAAACTAGTGTCAATCTTTTGATACTTTTTGTTTCATAAAAACACGCTATTTTCTCTGACCGCGGGAATAAATTATAAAATTAATTAATGTTACTTATATGTTTTGAATTTTGTAAAATAGCCTTAATTTTTGAATTCGGAATATCAAATATATGTTAGGGTGAATTTTTGGGATTTTTCTGAAAAACATCAATTTTTGATGAATAGTGAAACCACTAAGCGGTACTTATAAAAACTGATTTTTTGTTTAAATGAAATTTTACCACTTCTGTGTTTTAAATTTCAAAAATCTTACATACATGGTTGTAATTAAGAAGTAAAATTTGGTTCAATGAGATTAAAATAATTTTTTTGGTGAATAGTAACTTTTAAGTTCTTAATCGTGATTAGAGGTAATTAGTGTAGTTTAAGGTAAAAATAATGTTTTAATAATATGAAATAAACTTTAAAAATGTCCTAAACTCATTTTATGTGTCATGACCAACCAAGACAAGCCATGGGTCAATTGGGGACCCCATGGAGCCACTTTTGTTTGGAAATGACACAAATAACTTTTTATTTAATGTTAAAATAAAAATGACAGAAACATGAGTTATTTTACTAAAATAATTATTACATGGGCTTATACTAGTCAAATTTTTGACTATAAATATTCATTAGAAAGATAAAAAGATTTAATACATCATTATAGTTTTTTTATAATTTTTAGACATTTAATAAATTAAATTATTTATGACATCATGATGATGCAGCGATTACATCATTAATAAAGGATTTAAATAAAATGGAAAGATAATGTAAAATATATGACCTATAAATGTAAAAAACCTATTGTATGGGTTTATTTAGAGCCCTTATCATATTATCCCTTAAACACATCAAAGTGGGACCATTAAAATCCGAAACCCATTCTAAAATAATGTAACATTTCCTTACTTTCCAAGAGTGCCCCTCCTCTCCTCTTATAAAAGGCCCCCACCTCTACCTCCTTACCCACACTCCCAAAGCCTTTGGCTTAGCCAAAATCTTCCATTTTGTCTCTAAACTTCCCTATATTACTCCTTGAAGCCTCACTTTTGGCAGAAGTCTTCCGAATGAAGGCTTTGAGCTCAATCCAAAGGGAGTTACCCGATTTTAAGGTAATTTTTTCACTTGAGTCCTTTTGTTTTATTTTGCCTCTCCAACCCCCTAAAATCTTTTTATTCATTTATTTTGTAACAAATCCAGTATCTTAAATATACTAGGATGTTTTTATATTAAGGATTCGAGCTACACTTACACACACCTACATCTAATGGTTAAAGAACATACTGTTTTCGTGGATGGCGAATTTCTGCCTCACGAAACGATGATTGTTCAACACTCATATAACACCTGCAAAGGTGGACATTAAGATGTCACTATATTTATATAAGATATATAATATGTTTATGTTTTACTTAAACTTCTGTATTTTTCATTTGTGGCTTACCATTATGGCTTCCATTATGGGTATACGCGATATCTTCATTTTAGGAAGTGTGGACTACCGCCCCCTCAAAGTGATGTGATTCGTTAATGCCATACGTGGGACGTATAAAGGATGGATTTAATGTTATTATATATGATGTTATACTGGAATTATAATATACCTCTATATCATTATTATTTCTTTCCATTAAAGTATGAGATAGAAATGAAAGTAGCGTTCAGGCGTACGTACGGCTTACCGTCTCCATGAACGGTGCATTTAATTTCATATCCCCAAATGTAATGTACTATTATAAGTACATGAATATAATGTATATATATGATTAATAATACATCTAAATGATGAATATAATTAGGTAATTAAAATATACATATCTCTCATTTAGTTTTAAATCCATTAATATGACAAAGAAATGAAAGTAGCGTTCATGCGTACGTACGGCTTACCGTCTCCATGAACGGTGCATTTCATTTCTTACCTCTAAATGATTATGTGATATTATAAATACATTTATATTCTATATTTATATGATATATATGATATCAAAATCAGGAATGTCATTCTTGATATAAAGAACCTTTGACCACACGAACGACATGTAATTCTAAGAAGTCCACTTTCGACTTAAGAACCAAATATCGACAAAAAAACATTATTAACTTAAATGATTACATAATGTTTATAACATGGAAATAAGTGATATAAAATGAATAATTAACTTGAAAATGGTTCTTTAGAAAATATAAATTAACTCAAGATTATTATTCAGTACGTTAAAGAACGATCGAGTCAAGTCAGACCCGAGGTAAGGGATCCTACCCCTCTCTTTCTTTTTAAGTACACTCTTTTATGTCATTTCTTTTAAGCCCATCTTTCTTAGGAATGAGATGTTATTTTATATTACTCGTAATGTAATTTTTATTTTAATATGATGAGAGACCTTATTTGATCATATAAATCCATTTTTTGGAAGCTTTAAGTGGCGCAGTTAGGCTGCCGAGTTTTCATAAGGGATTTTTCATCTCACATTTATTCCCGTGACATTTATACTACATTTGCCACTATTTCCTTTGAGTGGTGTATGTACTGCCCATTATTATAATCTTTGTGTATTATAATTTCATTTATGGGTATTTAAATCTTCATTGTATGACCCTTCTTTCTTGGGGTGTACTTTTTGAATGTTACCCAACTCGGTAAGGGGACCTTTCACCCTCCTTTTTTAAAAAAATTCTTTTTTATGTCTTTTAATTCACATACTATTATGTTGGGATATGTTCTTCTATATCTTTATTTATGTAAATTTTTTGTCCAAGTGATGATATCCCCTTTATCTCTCTCATCAACCCTTTTTGTAAAATTTTATGTGACGCCGTTAGGCTGTCAAATTTTACCAAGGGAACTTCTTAACCCAATTTCGATTTCTTTGGGTTCAACATGTAGTTATTGAATATGTAATCCTTTGAATTTGTGTGAATAAACTTTGAAAATTCTACACTTAATATCCACTTATATTGGGTGTATTTATATTTTTCACACATAATTATGAGATTGATTTATCCTTAATTTAAGGATACCTTCTTTATAAAGGATTTCATCTCATTTTACATTTCTTTTGAGACTTCATAGTTGTTATGCACCAATTCACTCTTATATGGTGTGTATACTGTCCTTTGACATATTATATCATGAATCCCTTTATTCTCATGATATTATGATGTTCGGATTAAATGTTATTCCACAGTTATTTGTATTCAAGAGTCTCTCATTTTGTTAAAAACTCTTTAACGAAAATATAGTTTTAAATGTTTTAAAGATTTATTATTCTAAATCATTAACTTTAATGTCCATGTTTTAAAAATGGTTTTCAGTATTTATTTATATAGACATTAATGTTTTCAAATTATAATTACAATAAAAGCTTCAAAGTGGTATGGGACACTTTGATTCAAAAATCACTTTTAAATGGTTTATTAAAATGGATTGATGTCTTGGAATTACGTATTGTGATTTCAAATGAAATGTTGTCATTGAAATGTTTATATTTTCAATATTTTATGTGTAATTATGGTACTTGGACATTTTACGGGTGGTTACGTGATAAACCATATGATGGGTGGTGCCATGAATACCAGGACGGGTGGTTACATTATAACCTCAAATGCATTGGGTATGGAAGTCGGCCGTATGGCTATTCTATTAAGTATGTATGGAAGATGGCCGAATGGCTATTCCATTAAGTGATATGTGTGATGTCGACCTTATGGTTATTCCACTTAAGTATGTTTATGTCCCAAGTTACATTTATATGTTGTGTGATCTTTATATTGGTTTTATGGTAATCTTTTGGTTATAGAAGGGTAAGTAATGAACTTTTATTCAGTGAAGATTTTTTACTACTTCTAAAAGGTGAAAAGTATTACTTTGATAATGTATACATGGTTTACTTGTTGTTTTGAAAAACTAACAGTTTTCATTCTTTGTGTATCCCTTACTGATATTTCTATGCTCATCCCAAATTTTTGAAATGTTTTTCACATGACTTAACGTGGAATAGGGTCAAGGATGGGATCAATGGAAAGTCATGCAACCTAAAACATGGAACTGGACATGTTCTTTTTAAGAGTTTTTATTTTAGGGAAAATTAGTAAATGTTTCTTCTTTGTAATCATTTGAGATGTAATAGTTGTGTCCTAATTCTCTAAAACTCTAAACCTGAAAAGATCCTCAATGTGAATGATTCATTTAATTCAATATTAAGTAAGGTTTAAGGCCGGGGCCTTATAGTTTGTATCAAAGGTCGGTTTAGATAACTTTAGAGGTTAGGGTATTTTTTAAGAATATGTGACATTACCATAATGGATAGGATTTAAGAAAGAGTCATTGTTTTTAGATAAAGTTAATGAGTAAGTATATCTTCCTCATTAGTACATGATGGTTCTGTTGATATAGTCACACTGACATTTCTATTTTTTGTGAATGGATGGATCTAGTAGGCACCAAAGAGGCAATAGGTTTGAAGGAAACTGTGGTGGTTCTCTAATTAAGATACTAGATAAAATGGAGGATTCAATGAGGAAACTCATGGTTTTTCTAAACCAACTATCAAGGAGTCATGATCAACCACTTGAACCATTGTACGTTCTGTAATGCATCATGTACGAGATGACCAATCGATGTGGATGTTCAGGTAATAATTATAAAGGTAACCATAAGAGTTTATATGATCCTTACATCTGAGGTAATTATGGGTTACTCTATGATATGATGGAAAATGAAAGGCATGAGATAAACTTGAGGTTAAAATATGTTATGATTTTTTTGAAGATTTTATCTCATTTTGGGGAATATTTTAAGAGTTATATAGTTTTGGAAAAAGGACAACACACAGACCGTGTGACAACCCGTCGCGTCAGACAAAGCTGTGGGAATCGAACCCACAACCAAAGTGCAACTGGTATTTATCGCCTACCACTGGACTACGTGAAGTCCCTGGTTAGTTTGACTGATTCTTTTTAGTTAGATGATTTTAGGAATAAAGAGTAAGTTTATTTTGGGTTATCTATGGAAATTATTAACCTATCATGGGGGATATGTGATTAGGTTAATTACTTTTCAATATGAGAATTTAAGAGCAACTGATGTTATTTAGAGAGAAAAGTTAATTTTTACCTTGGAAGACTATGTGATTAAATACTTCAAATATTTGGGTTTCAATCTTAGTTTGGTTTACTTTGATGAATTTTATGGACAAATAGTTTATCGGATGGTCCTCGTTGAACTTTGGGTTTTGTTGGACAAATTTTGGAGATTAAGCATAGATTTTCTTTTTAAAGGGTTATCCTTTTCTGGATTATCTGATCTTGTACTAACCTTTTTGGTTTTGTTTTTGGTTAAATGTTAAAGACATGGGAAGTATATAGTTCTCTTTGGTGGATTAGGTGATTCTCTAGAAGTTGATTATAGTACTCTTAATATGAACAAGTCTTCCTAAATACTCGACTTTTGGAGAAAATATGAGTTTGTGTAAGGAATCTAATAAAAGTTGAAAGTCAACATGATAAGTGATTATGTTTCCTTATGAATAAATTCCTCAATAAAAAGTAACATAAAACAAAAATGTTAGCTATTAACTTTTCCTATAGGGGAATGAAATACCGTTTAACCCATCACAAGTTTGTGATTTTCTTATGGTTAACTTTCTCCTATACATGTTTACTATCACTCTCCCTCAAGAACATGAACCTTTTATTTTTCTTCCATGTCCATGTTTTCCTACACGGAATCTTATTATGGGTCAACTCGGGTGACCTCTTTACTTATCTTTCTTTATTTTAAAGTGATTGTTTTACCGACTCTTGTTCCGATGTGTGACTTTCAAGGATGTTTCCAAGCTCAATTTTAAAAATTGCGAGGACGCAATTTCCAAAAGGGGGGAAGGATGTAACACCCCAGGTAAATAAATAATATGACATTTTCATATTTATCCATATTTATGAATAAAATATTAATATGACTTTAAAGGTGACACTATGCTCGATGGCGTACCCAACACGCAACAACGATTTTCTTGGGAATCTTACGTTGCACTCTAATAATAAAATAATATTATTTTAAATGGTAGTTAACATGCTGCCGTTGAATTGGCGGTAATGGATAGAAATAACTAAAATATGATTATATATGTTTTTAAATGTTTTTTTACATTTATCCAATAAAAGATAAATGCTTAAAATACGGAAAGAATTCAATTTTAGGCGTATATGCCCTAGTTTTCACTAAAGGTTCACTTATCGCCTTTTGATGGTGAACCGTCATTCAATATAGTTTTGTTCACTCTTATAAATTCTATTGGACCAAATAAAACTCTTCTTTAGAATCGGGACATCAAAATTTACTTTGTGTAAATTTTTGGTATCTTTCCGATAAAGTTCATTTTTTAATGAATAGTGTAAAATGTTGTATTTTAATTCAAAACCTATTTTTAATATAATTTATTTATATGATTAGATTATCTTTTGAATTGGTTTTATAGTGAAATTAGAATATAATTTTACCATTAAATCTAATAGTGGTCGTTGGAATTAATTTCACTTTGAAATCAGACTTAAACTAGTGTCAATCTTTTGATACTTATTGTTTCATAAAAACACGCTATTTGCTATGACCACGGGAATTAATTATTAAATTAATTAATGTGACTTATATGTATTTAATTTCTAAAATAGACTTCATTTTTGAATTCGGAATATCAAATATATCTTAGGGTGAATTTTTTGGATTTTTCTGAAAAACTTCAATTTTTGATGAATAGTGAAACCACTAAGTGGTACTTATAAAAACTGATTTTTCGTTTAAATGAAATTTTACCACTTCTGTGTTTTGAATTTCAAAAATCCGACATACATGGTTGTAATTAAGAAGTAAAATGTGGTTCAATTAGATTAAAATAAATTTTTGGTGAATAGTAACTTTTAAGTTCTTAATCGCGATTAGAGGTAATTAGTGTAGTTTAAGGTAAAAATAATGTTTTAATAATATGAAATTAACTTGACACATGTCCTAACCTCATTGGATGTGTAATGGCCGACCAAGAAAATCCATGGGTCAACTTGGGGAACCCATGTAGAAACTTTGGTTGGGAAATGACATAAATAACATTTTATTTAATGTTAAAATAAAAATGACACAAACATGAGTTGTTTTACTAAAATTATTTTTACATGGGGTTATACTAGTCAGATTTCTGACTATAAATATTCATTAGAAAGATAAAAAGAGTTAATACATCATGATATTTTTTTTATAATTTTTAGACTTTAAATAAATTAAATTATTTATGACATCATGATGATACAGCGATTACCTCATTAATAAAGGATTTAAATAAAATGGAAAGATAATGTAAAATCTATGACCTAAACATGTAAAAAACCTATTGTATGGGTGTATTTCGAACCCTTATAAAATTATCCTCTAAACACATCAAAGTGGGACCATTAAAATCCGAAACACATTCTAAAATAATGTAACATTTCCTTACTTTCCAAGAGTGCCCCTCCTCTCCTCTTATAAAAGACCCCCACCTCTACATCCTTACCCACACTCCCAAAGCCTTTGGATCGGACAAAACCTACCCATTTTTCTCTCAAATTACCTCTCTGACTCCTCGACACCTCACTTTGGGCAGAAGTCTTCCCAAGGAAGCCTTTGAGATCAAACCAAAGGGAGTTACCCGATTTTAAGGTAATGTCTTCACTTGAGTCCTTTTGTTTTATTTTGCCACTCCAACACCCTAAACTATTTTTATTCATTTATTTTGTAACAACTCTAGTATCTTAAATATACTAGGATTATGTTATAATAAGTATTAGAGCTACACTTACGCACACCTACATCTAATGGTTAAAGAACATACTGTTTCTGTGGATGGGGAATTTCTGCCTCACGAAATGATGATCGTTCAACACTCATATAACACCTTCAATGGTGGCCATTAAGATGTCACTATATTAATATATGATATATAATATGTTTATTTTTTACTTAATCTTCTGTATTTTTAAATTGTGGATTACCTTTATGACTTCCATTATGGGTATACGCGATATCTTCATTTTAGGAAGTGTGGACTACCGCCCCCTCAAAATGATGTGATTCGTTAATGCCATACGTGGGACGTATAAATGATAGATTTAATGTTATTATATATAATTATATACTGTAATTATAATATAACTCTATATAATTATTATTTCATTACATTAATGAATGAGATAGAAATGAATGTAGCGTTCATGCGTACGTACGGCTTACCGTCTCCATGATCGGTGCATTTCATTTCTTATCCCCAAGTGTAATGTACTATTATAAGTACATGTATATAATGGATATATATGATTAATGATACATATAAATGATTAATATAATTATGGAATTAAAATATACATATCTCTCATTTATTTTTAATTCCATTAATATGACAATGAAATGAAAGTAGTGTTCATGCGTACGTACGACTTACCGTCTCCATGAACGGTGCATTTCATTTCTTACCTCTAAATGATTATGTGATATTAGAAATAAATTTATATTCTAGATATATATGATATATATGATATCAAAATCAGGTATGTTATTCTGGATATAAAGAACCTTTGACCACACGAACAACATGTAATTGTAAGAAGTCCACTTTCGACTTAAGAACCAAATATCGACAAAACAAACATTATTAACTTAAATGATTACATAATGTTTATAACATAGAAATAAGTTATATAAAAGGAATAATGAACTTTAAAAAGTTTCATAAACAAATATAAATTAACTCATGTTTATTATTCAGGACGTTAAAGAACGATCGAGTCAAGTCGGACCCGAGGTAAGGGATCCTACCCCTCTCTTTCTTTTTAAGTACACTGTTTTATGTAATCCCTTTTAAGCTAATCTTTCTTATGAATGAGATGTTATTTTATATTAATCCTACTTTAATTTTTATGTTCATATGATGAGAGACCCTATTTGATCTCATAAATCTATTTTTTGGAAGCATTAAGTGGCGTCGTTAGGCTGCCGAGTTTTCGTAAGGGATTTTTCATCTCACATTTATTCCCATGACATTTATGCTACATTTTCCACTATTTCCATTGAGTGGTGTATGTACAGCCCATTATTATACACTTTGTGTAGTATAATTTCATTTATGGGTATTTACATCTTCATTTTATGACCCTTCTTATTTGGGGTGTACTTTTTGAAAGTTACCCAACTCGGTAAGGGGACCTTTCACCCTCATTTTTTTAAAAGACTTATTTTGTTATGTCATTTAATTCACATACTATTATGTTGGGATATGTTCTTATATATACTTATTTATGTAAATTTTATGTCCAAGTGATGAGATCCCCTTTATCTCTCTCATCAACCCTTTTTGTAAAATTTTATGTGACGCCGTTAGGATGTCGAATTTTACCAAGGGAACTTCTTAACCCAATTTCGATTTCTTTGGGTTCAACATGTAGTTATTGAATATGTAATCCTTTGAATATGTTTGAATAAACATTGATTGTTTTACACTTAATGTCCACTTATATTGGGTGTATTTATATTTTTCACACATAATTATGAGATTGATTTATCCTTAATTTAAGGATACCTTCTTTATAATGGATTTCATCTCATTTTACATTTCTTTTGAGACTTCATTGTTGTTATGCACCAATTCACTCTTATATGGTGTGTATACTGTCCTTTGACATATTATATCATGAATCCCTTTATTCTCATGAAATTATAAATTTCGGATTAAATGTTATTCCGTAGTTATTTGTATTCAAGAGTCTCTCATTTTGATAAAAACTCTTTAACAAAAATATCGTTTTAAATGTTTTAAAGATTTATTATTCTAAATCATTATCTTTAATGTCCATGTTTTCAAAATGGGTTTCAGTATTTATTTATATGAACATTAATGTTTTTAAATTATAATTCCAATAAATGCTTCAAAGTGGTATGGGACACTTTGATTCAAAAATCACTTTTAAATGGTTTTTGAAAATGAATTGATGTCTTAGAATTACGTATTGTGATTGCAAATGAAATGTTGTTATTGAAATGTTTATATTTCTAATATTTTATGTGTAATGATGGTACTTGGACATTTTACGGGTGGTTACGTGATAAACCATATGACGGGTGGTGCCGTGAATACCAGGACGGGTGGTTACGTTATAACCTACAATTCATTGGGTATGGAAGTCGGCCCTATGGATATTCCATTAAGTATGTATGGAAGTTGGCCGAATGGCTATTCCATTAAGTGATATGTGTGGAAGTCGACCTTATGGTTATTCCACTTAAGTATGTTTATGTCCCAAGTTTCATTTATATGTTATGTGATCTTTATATTGGTTTTATGGTAATTTTTTGGTTATAGAAGGGTAAGTAATGAAATTTTATTCAGTGAAGAGTTTTTACTACTTCGAAAAGGTGAAAAGTATTAATTTGATAATGTATACATGGTTTACTAGTTGTTTTGAAAAACTAACAGTTTTCATTCTTTGTGATCCCTTACTGAGCTTTTTATGCTCATCACAAGTTTTTGAATTGTTCTTCACAGGACTTAACGTGGAATAGGGTCAAGGATTGGATCAAGGGAAAGTCATGCAACCTAAAACATGGAACTAGACATGTTCTTTTTAAGAGTTTTTATTTTAGGGAAACTTAGTAAAAGTTTTTACTTTGTAATCTTTTGAGATGTAATAGTTATGTCCTAATTCACTAAAACTATAAACCTGAAATGATCCACAATGTGAATTATTCATTTAATTCAATATTAAGTAAGGTTTAAGGCCGAGGCCTTATACAATTCTGTAGGGTTTGAAATCTCTAACTTTAATAGATCTATAAACAAAATGTGGAATAACATTGAAGGAGGCCCCTAGATCAAGAAATAAATCTTTTAATTCACATTTTCAAATGGATCAATGAATGGTAAATGTTGATGAGGCATTACATGTAATAGGTAGAGTATGATGAATTATCGATTAATAATTCCTCCATAAATTTACTTTTTTTTACATCCTTTGAACTTTATTTTTTTGGAAATAATATCTTTCAGAAGTTTTTCATACAATGGAATTTGTATCAAAGAATCAAGAAAATGTATGTTGACTTTTACTTTCATGAAAGATTCCAAAACCACAATAAATAACTCTTTTTTAGAACTTGACATTACAGGTGGTTCACACTGTGGATATGGTAATGAAGGATTCAATGATTAGGTGTAATTCGATAAATGGTTTAAAGAAACCTATGAACCAGACATCCTCTTCATATAATTACTTGTTTGTACAAGAAATATTCCATCCATCGATTTTTGTTTCCATCAACTTAATATTTTTCAGCATTTTATCAAAGGGGTTATTCTCTTTAAGTGTTTCAACTATTGGATTGATGTTCTTATTTCGAGGATTATTCAATTTTTTACAACTCCAATGCTCAATGGAAATTACATTTTCCTTTACATTATTCGTCGTATTCACATGTGGATGTGAGGGTAAACCTACACTATTTTTATTTTCTATGAAACAAATACCATAGGTGAGTTGACCCACTTGAGTCATCAAGGTATTAATCACATTCTGTTATTATTTTGTGTATTCTTTTTATTCTCTCATTAACTCTTCAAGTTCACTCATTCAATTCTGAGAGGGAGGTGATGGCTGGACGTTTCATCTAGAATATACAATGGATTGCTCATTGAAATACATCAGTTTGTAATTACTTTATTATCCATGAAAGAAGCCTCTTGGTTGTTTAGGCTGTAGAAATCATTCATTCGAGTTGTTGTTACATCCTTGATTGATATTCTGGTTGTTTTGAAATGGACTTTGTGAAAATTGTTTTCTATGACAACCTACATTTCAGTTCCCATTAGGCTCTTTCATTTTTGGCCATTGTTCAATGACATATTTATTAGACGTACAAATATCGTAGTGGGATTGCCATTTGAATGCTTCATTAGGATTCAATTGGGTTGGTGGGGGGTTAGACAACATCATTCACCTCACTATGGTTGTAAGATGAGACAGTTGACTTAAAATTATGTTGTTTTTAGGACCAGTAGTATGGAATTCCAATGCGTATTATTTATAAAGAAGGCCACTTTTTCCAAATTGTTGTGAATTTTGGACCGTGTTTATGATTAGAATCTTGGTAGAAGATGGTGTCTTATTAACTAATGATCATCCCATAGTTTCATTGATCATACTTCACTCATCCATACACAACCCTTAATAAAATTATTTATTGGTATGTTGGTCACTGATTTGATGATGAGGTGAAACTAAAGTAGAATCATTTGAATTACTCTCAGTAATCATGCAATGTCTCTCCTTTTTTTGTCTAACTAAAGAAATTTTCATTCTAATAGAGGTAGTTATTGAATTACTCTCAGTAATCAGCATATTCTATAGGATTATATTTATTTTCATCATAGGATGAAGTCAGTTCTTTCGTTGTTCGATTTTCATCCATTGGAAGTATAGTTTCAACTAAATTAGTTATTGGCATGTTAGTCGATGATTCTCATCTTAGGATAGATGCGTTGACATCTCTAACACTAGAGTGAAATGTTTTATCAAATTATGGGTCTAATGGTAAAGGGTTTGGGTCAAACTTTCAGGTCCTAACAAATAAAATCAAGTATAGAAACAACCCTAGTAACAATACTAGTTGATGTGAATTTTTTTGTGTCAAAAAAATCACAATAAATACTTTCCCCTTATAATTTTGAAAATTATGGACCATATAGTTGTCTCTCAAAGTGGTTACAGTGTTAGTTTCAATACTATCACTATTTTGGAGTTATTTTTCAATGAAATGATAAAGGTGGATTCAATTAATAGTATGAAAATATAATGAAACTAAAAATAGTGAAATTTAAATTCTAATATGGAATAATTGATGAAAAATAATTTTGTTTGAAAATAAGATTTAAATCAGTGGTACCTGAGAAGCTTCCACCTTCCAGACACTCACATCTTCTTCTTTCTAAACAATTTTACAATTGAATTAACAAATTTTCCTGATATATCCCCAGGTGAAAACTCAATTTTATATAGAAATCATATTAAGATATTAATATGAATTTTTTCTTCCCTATTGAAGTGATTATATTACTTAAATATCTCCATGAAGCAAAATATAATTGAAACCAACATTCTCAATGAAAATATGTTTTTGAAATGGTAAAATAGTGAATTTGATTAATTTAATTCATTGACGGAATAACCAACTAAAAAAATTCATTGAAAAAAAAATTATTTTAAGATGTAAAAAATCTTATTTATTCAAAAAATATGTGTACAAGAGAAATTATAAGTGTAGATACACATTCAGATCGAAAATTGGAAGTGAGTGTCTATTGGGTGTTGCTAAACGCACCCACATGGTGATTAGACACTCATCACTGGAGCAGCCTCCATGTTCTTCATTATAGCTTCAATGGACGACCTCTTGATCAGGATCTCAATATCCACCATGCAAAGGAAGATAGTGGTGGATTTTTGGTGGTTGTGTGATGCAATGCCTAGTTTGGAATAACAAAAAAACTGTGGCCAGGTGGTTCCTTTTATTAGAACCCCCATAAAAATGGTATGCTATGTCACCTTTATTGTTTTCTTGTGCATTGATAGGTATACAACATTTAATTACAGTTTACAATGTCTAGCATCTTTTTTGTCTTTTGGATCTGCAAAAAATTCTCACGTGAATCTCATATTCTAGCATGACTGGTTGACTAACTACACGACATGTACTTAGAGTACACAATTTGTAATTACTCTTGACTGTGTGTTCTGATGTCCTGATATTTCCTTCATGGTAAATTGTTCAAGAAAAGGAAAGGTGGTATAAGCATTCTGCTTTAGTTTTCCATCTTCGTTTAACCATATTCCATTCTTGCACAACAAGAAAAGATCACGACAGAAATTATCCTTTACCTACAATCATGGAATACGTAAGACATGTAAAAATATCTAAGAATCTAGAATAACTTCATTTCCATAAATAATCTCAAAACTATTCATTATTCTAAAAAAGATCTAATTTCACATGAAATAACAAATTCTGGGAGTTAAAAATATTTAATTTCAGAATAAAATATGTGAGAATCTTAGCTCCATCAATGTGAATTACTCATAGAAGAATAAAAAGTAATTTTTTTTGGTGATCAATATCAAAAACCTCTTACAAAATATTACAGAAGAAAATTCCATGTAGTCAAAACTGCTAAATTTCATTTTGAGAATTACTTGGAGGAAGGTGGAATTTTCATACACTCTAGAAAATCCATTTTTTTATTTGAATCTTGGTTTACATAATCTTTTTTATTTACGCAATTTTTAAAGGTATTGATTTTCCACGACAATTTTTATATGTTGAAATTTTAGAGAAATCACTATATTTAATGGTGATCACATCTCAATTCTATATTTCATATCATATTTATGTTCATGGGAAAGTTCCCATTAAATTTTTTATTATTCAATTACTAATATTTGATGTGATTCAAATAGTAGTTTATATTTAATTAAAATAAAAATATATTAATTTTCAAGGAAGTTATGTCACATTGATATTCCAAACACACGTATGACTAAATATCAGTGTGAAGATGGATATTTAATTATTATGTAAATTAATTAAATATTTTGTATTTTAATTACAGTCCATGAAGGGGTATATATCTCAAATTGTTTCTTAATTTTTTAATATTGAGTAAATTATTGATATATAGAAATTTTTTAATTTCATTCATGAAGAACATCAAACTCTTCCACATAATTTTGATGTTAAAATTTCCAATGAAATTATACCTAGTTATACACATTTTTCAAATACTCTGTATAGAATTACAAAAATTTATTTTCAATAATTAATGATGTATCTCCCTAAGATTCTTGATAACTAATTTATATGACCTTGCGAATCACCATGGGGTTAAAATGACATCTTCATTGAAAATAAATACGTGTCAATTCATATTTTATTAATTATTTGGAACCTATCAATATCTCTATCGAGAACAGGTATCATCAAACCTGTATCTATATTTTTGATTAATTATAAGGATATAATTTACTTTTTTTTATTTAACTTCATTATGGATATCATCTATTGATTGTTAATAATGAGGATATAAAAAAATATCCTTTTATACAATGTTATGAAATATATAATTTATAGTGATTCCATTTAGACATAGTAATTAACCTTATAGAATCCTATATTTAAAAAATATTGTAATAATAAATTACATTGTTCTATTTTTGTAATTATTTATATAGTATATTCCAATATATTAAAATAAAAAGGTAAAAAATGAATTTTATATATGAGATGTAATGAATTCCCTATGAATTTTTTTGTTGTATGAAAAATTAAATGACATATACTATTGGTTTTAGATAGTTTGATTCCTTTATCATATAACTGGAAGTTGGCATTTATCAATAAGTTATATAATAATGGTGTAGAACATAAACAGTATCCATTATTCATATTTTTCATGTCTTTTTCAGATATTAAAAAATAATTAAAAGATAGTTCTAAATATTTTATAATCCACTCATCACATTGACTTAGAGGGGTTATGTTCTTATCAATATGTTAAATTTAAGTGAATATGAAAGAGTATAAAATTAATTAGGTATTTTGAAATTTTCACCCCTTACCGTTTAGTAGAGAAGTGTTTGTGATCATAAGTTATGAATTATTTAATGGATTAGTTGGAAACCACTTCTCGAACAACATAGTTACAAAATATTTATCATGGTAATTGAAAACACATTAAAAAAATTAGCCAAATCATTATTTTGATTTGGAGGTGGTAATGTTTGTGTGGCTAATATGGATAAATATTTAAAATTTTAAATAGTGTTACATATAGAATTATGATAATATTATATATCATAAATTCACAAAGAGTGAGTTTAATATGTACTAGGTTAGATGTTGGAGTTAATTAATGACTACTACTAATACATACATTACCTCCCTAATAATGAAAACATGGGGGCCAATTCATTGAGAAAAAAGGATCACCATGGATAATATATATTTAGGACAACAAAATATTTTTATTTTAGTATAAAATTCTAAATAAATACTTGTATCATAATTAAAATCATTCATAGAATAAAACATAAATTTTAAACTAAACATGATATACTATTAAAACATAAATATTTAATCTGATGTAATCATATGGACATGGGATTAGTGGTTATGAATTTGAAAAAATTAAGAAAATTTTGACCTTTAAATATGTTTGAAATGAATAAGTTTGTTTTTAATTAAATTAAATTTAAATTGAATATAATATGATATTAATGGATATATGTTTTTTTTAAAATATTATTACTTGTGCCATTTATGTTGATTTTAATAAATTCAATTATTCGCTAGTTTTGAATTATATCAATGAAATATATATATATATATATAATAAAATATTTCCACATTTACTAATTATTTTTAAGGAATGGGAAATGAGAGAATCCTATATTAAATATAATGTTCTATTTCTATAAAAAATAGTTTTCATATCATTTTTCAAACATAATCTAAAATGAATTTCTACCAATTTTGTAATAATAATTTTGAAAAAGGGTGTTCAGATTTGGAATCATAAGTTTCATATTTGGGAAAATATACCCACTATTTTTCAGTATTAGGAATAGTAACTATTATAAAATCAGTCATGTCGGTAATGGTTAATTCTGGTTATACTTGGTTAAAATCAAATTATAAGGTAATAATTATTTAAATTTATTTATATTTAATGTATTTAACTCTACCATAATAATATTAGTTTCGATATATAATTTTATAAGGGATAATTTTCATTGAAAATGAAAAATAAAATAATTAATTCAATGAAAAGAACAAAATCTCACCCACTAACATTTAAATAATTTTTTTGCTCACATAGGGACTAAATCTTTTTATGAAAAAATATTAGTGGTTCCTTAATTTTTAATGAAATTATTTTTTGGCAATTTAATATATTTATTATATTAGAAATATATAGTTACCTTAAATTATTACACAATACCAACATAATTTTTGTTATAATTAATAGAAATATAAGAAAAATGATTTAAAAATTATTGATTGTAATTTAATTTTATAGAGTTCTAATGTTTAAAAAAAATTTAGATATATATTTCTCATTAATGATGTTTAAAATGATTAAATATTAATTACATATTTCTCTTAGATTCTTTAATGTTAAATTAAATTAATAGTTCCAAAATCGACAATAATGATATTTTATAATAAAATATTTTATCAAATGATTAAAAATTAATAATAATATTATCTTCATACAAGTGAGTTGAATATGGTTAAAATTTTCATCCATTTAGTAAATTAGAAATAAATTATCCATTAGAAGATACATTTTAAAGCAATTAATATTGAAATATTTTTTCTTATATTGTGGTATAAACGGTTAATAATGGGATTAATAAAAATGATAATCCTTAAAATTGACAAAAAACCATGCATAAACATTATTAGATGATATTATTTAGATACTAGGGAAATTATTATTGAATTAATTTCATTTGGAATTTTTTTATGTAAATTAATTTATTATATACGTAATATTTACAAAATACCATGTGGAACCTCACCTATGGATTATAAAGGGGAACTTGTAACATCCCGGTTTCGAAAGCCGCCTAGAGACGCCCTGTACCGAGCTGGTCACATGGCCATAAGAGCATTTCCCAAATCGCCAGAGGCTGCTGACTATAAGTGAGGGCCATGGGTGTGATAGTGAAGAAACTTTGCCCTCATTGGTAGTGTAACATACTGAAATAAATCTATAGAAATAGAAGAAGTAGCATTATTACCAAAAAAAAATTTAAAAGCGTAACACTATATGTAATAACAAACAAAGCACATATATATAGTGATGCACGATACATATGTCTTGCAAAACAACCAAATAAGTTACGATGGTTAATGCAATACTAATCCAATTTACAAAAGAAAACCATGTAAACAAATCCTCAGCATCGCAAGCTATAGCTTGAACCCATGCTCTCTAGCTCGTAAGAAGTCATGTACCTGATGTAGAAGGGCGCTTTACCTTATATATACCTACAACAATATAATCTATTTGGGCACAAATGAAAGCCCAAACAAGGTTTGAGACTAAATACAAGTAGGAAACAACCCAGAGATATGTGTCTAACATTTAGTGAATATATATGGAATAAAATTAACAAAATAATTACTAAAAAATGAAGTACTCAACAGTAAACAATTTAATAATTTCAGAACATTCAGTTACATAGAGCACTCAAAAAGATAAACATAAATAGTTAACCCTATGGGATGTACTCACAGTCTAATCCCCCTAGGTCCTACCTAGAAACCACATGCAACCCTCTTGGATGTACACATAGTCTAACACCTCTGGTTCATCTTTAGTATAGACTCTTTGGGAAACCACTTAGAGTCAATTCCCCATATAGTGTCATATCAAAAACTTAAATATACTCCTGAGAATAACTTATGTCACATTTCCCCTTTGGCCTGCATCGACGAACTACAAACACTCTAGGGAAGCACATATGTCAATTCCCCCTATGGTCTCGCATCGTAAATGCAAAGACAGACACTCTAGAGAAAACCTTACGTCCATTCTCCGTATGGACCACTACTCTAGGTTCACACGGCCTTGTGTAAGTCAAAAAAGCATAGCATTGAAGACCAGCCAAAGTAAACCTCAAAAAAGGCTTCAATAACTAGTCTAAAACATAATAGCATGTCAGAAAAACAACAACTCCATCCTACAATACTAGGCATGATAAATAAACAAGGCATCCTAACAGGCTGTGAAAGATAGAACAGTCATAAACAAAACATGTATGGGAAAACACTTCCGAAGCAGATCAATTAACCCTATTCACATTCAATTAACCACTACTCAAGTATACAAGCATAGAAGGAAATTAACAAGGCTAAAATTGTAAGAAAAAAACACCCAGATCAAGGGTATTGTGAAATTATTCTCATAAAATTAAAATACAATCAACAAAAAGGCATAAACCACCTTCCTCAACATCGGTAAATCAATATAATTGATTATTAGGCCTTTTATAACCTTAGAATTTCGTAGATCTACAGAAACGTCTAAAACATTCAACCCATGATATCTCATGGGAGAGAAGGAATTAGAAGAAGGTCGTCATGAGGAAGAGTGAACTAACAGATGTAATTACAACACAACAGATGAGGTCCTATTTAGAGAAAAAAGACCCAAACGGGAGCTCAGGGAAAGATCACAGTCATACGGTCTCTCCCAGACAAACTAGGTCACGAAAAAGGGCTTTCTGCAAATTAGACATGAACCAATCCCTTTTATTGAAATAAAAAAATTACATGATGTGTACTTTAGAATTACACGTCTTGTACTTTGCCTCAGTGTCCCCACATTAGGTTGTCTCTATGTCACCACACACGGCTGTGTTCTCGGCCGTTACATGGCCATCACACGACTATAAGTGGCAATAGAGTACATGGAATGTACTTATAAAGTACCCGTCATGTACATAAATAATTTCCAAGAACTCCTCATTTATCAAAAATCACTAGAAAAATAATAACAAAGATGAAAAAAAGATCCAAGTTCTTAAAAATATCCCCCATTAAAGAAAATTTTCCCTGAATTTCCCTAGTAAGGTGGAGTTGAAGAAAATACCTTGAAAATCTTGGGCCACTGTGATCGTACATTGGCCTCCCTCTGCCAGGTCTCGTACTGTACTAGCCCGTGCTACCGTGGCAGTCATACATGAGGAACAGACCATCCTCAGAGAACCTTAAAACTTTGATCAACAATCCAAATAGGATGCTCCTCGAGTGAGGTTTTACCCTCAAACTCAACCTATTCGGGGGGAAAACATGAGATGGGTCTGAGAGGTAACGTCGAAGCTGAGAAAATTGGATGACATCATGCATTGCCCAATACCTATGGGGTAACTGCAACCAATAGAAAACTGGCCCGACTCTCTCCAAAACCTCAAACGGACCAACGTACCTCAGTGAAACATACCCTTTCTCTTAATCCTCTTGGGACCCATTCATGGTTTGACACAAATGAAAACATGATCCCCACCCTTGAACTTTAGAGGTCATCTCTTCTGATCTTCATAAGACTTATATCAAGACTATGCAGTAACCATCCTCTTTAGAATTCTATCAATCTGATCTATAGTCTCCTAAACAAGACAAGGTCCCAGCATAGCTGTCTCTCCTGCCTCCAGCCAATATAATGGTGATCGGCATGGCCTACCATCCAAATCCACATAAGGTTCAATCTGAATAGTTTCTTGAAAACCATTATTATAGGAAAACTCAACAAGAGGTATATGTTTTTCCCAAGAACATCCAAAAAATAGGATGCATGCTCCTATCATGTCCTCATTCACCAGAATCATATTCCCATATTGGACATTTATCTTGGAATGTAAAGGTGCAACTAAAAGTGCACGTGTACACAAAACTTTCTGTAGTTCCTTCCTGACCCAAGATGTTAAGCGTTCATCCCTATCTAAAACAATGGAGTGTGGAACCACATGTAAAATTACAATCTCTCGAATGTACAACCATCCCAGCTCATCAACAGTAAAGGTATCCTTAATTAGAATGAAGTGTGAAACCTTCTTATGTCAAACAATTACAACCCACACAACATCATTCCCTCAATGTGACCTTAGAAAACCTGTCACGAAATCTATCACGATTCCATTCCACTTGATATTTGGAATGGGTAAATCTTGTAAAATCCCTGTTGGTCGTTGATGCCCTGCCATCACCTGCTGACAGGTAGAACATCTAATGAAGAAACGAGCATCATCTCTCTTTATACCTGGACACCAATACTGATGGTGTAGATAAAGATACATATTGGTGACAACAAGAATAACTACCCATACTAAGGAAGAATTTCCTGCATCATCTCCTCGTGTATTTCTTCTAACACCCATACACACCCATGAAAATGAAAGATGCCATCCTCAACTATCGTCCACCCAGGAATAGGGTCCTTTCCTGACACTCTTTCTCGCAGGTCTAGGACCTTAGAATTTGTTAGCTACCTCATTCGCACTCTATTAAGAATTTTAAAGGTAATAAAAATAGAAGATATAAAAGTCTACCCCCGTCTGTCATGAACCTCCAAATGCATCTCAGAGAATATGACCATAATCTTCCACTCACTTCTGGCCTCCTAAACTGCCTATATATAATTCCTCCTACTCATTGAATCAGCCACTATGTTGCCTTTTCCAGGCATATAGGCAAGCTTGAAATCAAAGTACATAAGGTACTCAACCCACCATCGCTATTACAATATCATATTTCACTGAGTGAAGATATACTTGAGACTTTTGTGGTCAGTGAAAACCAAAAAATTCTCTACCAACAGATAATGTATCTAATATCATAATGCATGAACAACTGGTGCCAACTCAATACCGTGTGTCAGGTAATTTCACTCTCGTGTCCTTAACTACCGAGAATCATATTCAATGACTCTTTATCCCTATATAAGCTCTACTCCACGAACGATACCTTATGGCTCTGGAAAAACTAGTATTGTTTCTGAAGTCAACCTCCCTTTTAGCTCTCGAAATGCTAACTCACAAGAATCAGAACACAAGTACATCACACTTGTCTTATTCAAGACTTTTAGTGGTATTACAAATCGTGATAAGTCTTATATGAAACACCTATAGTATATATCCATCCCTATAAAAAATTGTACCTCAAATAAATTCTTCTGTTTCTCCCAGGAAACTACAACTCTCACTTTATCTGGGTCTACTAATTCTTTTGTCTCTGAGATAACATGACCCAAGAAAAGAATCCAGTCCATCCAAAAGTAACATTTTGATTCTGTAGCATATAACTGATGCTTTGTCAGTATACTCAAAAAGATATCTTTATGGGTGGCATAGTCATGTCTTGTGTGAGAGTACCCTAAGAGATCATCCATGAAAACCACCATGAAATAATCCATGTATGGATGGAACACTAGCTTCATTAGTGCCATGAAAAAACCAAGCAAGTTTGTGAGACCAAAGGACATAAAAATATACTCATATAGACCATACCTGCTCCGAAAGGCTGTAAGAGGTATATCAGATGGTATAATGCACAACTGATGGTAACCAGATCTCATGTCAATCTTTTAGAACACCCGAGCTCCTTGAAGCTGGTCAAAGAGGACACATATCCTTAGCAAATGATATCGGTTCTTGACCGTCAATTGGTTTTTCTTCTGATAATCCACGTAATGGGTTTGGGTACCATATTCCTTCTTTGCAAATAGGACAGCTGAACCCCAATGAGAAGTATGGGGTCCAATGAAACCATTTGTCTACAATACCTCCAACTCCTTCTTGAGTGCTTGATACTCGTGTGTAGCCATCTTATAAAGATGAATGGAAACCGGTTCCTCTTTGAGTACAAGATAAAAAGAAAATTCCACCTCTCGCTTTGGTGGAAAACCTAAAAAGTACTCCAGAATGAAATCCTTGAAAAAATCCACCACCGGAAGAAATTCCATATGCGAATTCCCCTGGTCATCCAGATATAGTCTATCAATCTGGGTTGTACCTCATCCCATCTGATGTTCATCGGGTCTCGTTCCTCTCTCCTTGACATCCCATTCGCCCTAATAAATAAAAGATTCACCCTTAAAAGATGTAAAACTCACCCTATGACAATCACAATACACAACTACATATATTGTAACTAATCAGTACATTTAGAGAATGAAATCATATCATATCATCTGTAAGACAAAATGGTCCCCAAAGAAGTGACACCTAGTATCCTCAAGAGGGAACTCCGTGAACAATTGTACAATAGCCATTCTTATCCACAACAGTGTTTTTCACATTAAGATATCCGAAAAAGAAAAGATACAGAGACCAAGGCTCTTCATAACAACAACATATATAATGCTATGGGAATCGATTATATCAAAAAGTGTAAAAGATTATAATGATGTAACTAGGATGCTACCTTAAACTATAATGGATCTGGGATCCTGCTCGTGCTGGGTCTAATCAACTACAAGGGTTTGACCTGCACCATGTCCCTATGACCCTGCTTGAACCCTTTGAGTTGATCCACTCTATTATCATTGAATGCCTGGGAACTAACGACAACGACCACCTCCTTAACCATGGACTAAAAATCTGGAAAAACTATAGTTCCCTGACTGGTGAGAAACTATTGGTGCTTCTCATGAATGAGGAGTCACAGAAGTACCCCTATCACCTTTTGTTGGTTACAGGAATGTAAAGAAGCACTGAAAATGGCCCATCTTTCCACATGATCGGAACTAATATGGGTCTCTCAGGAAATGTGGCCTCATATTCCCACTGTTCCCACACTAGTAGCACACAAAATGGATACTAGAAGTAGTTTCTTTCCTCTTTTGATCAAAACGCAAAGACCCCCTACGACGCATCATACTATCAGTAGGAGGGATAATAACACCAGATATTGAGCCAACCAGGCTCAAAAATCTATAATCCACTAGATTACGCTATGTGATCAGCACTTGATTGACTATTGATGTGATGGAAGTCATCCTGATTATGATTACCTATGATCAGATGACTTGCCTGAGACCATCCTCAATCTTCCATTCCAGGAATAACTCATCAACTCCTATAATAAGAGTGAATCATTACAGCTCAATGAAGTGATAATACTCCATAACCAAAAGAATACCCTGATCCAGACTCATAAACTCTTTGTCTCGATCTTCCCTCAATGTCTCCATATATATGTAATAATTGAAATCTAACTAGAACTCATCCCAGTCCACAAATTTCTAGAATCCCTCCTATGAGATAACATTCCATCATCTCTGGGTGGAATCTTGAATCATGTACATAGAGATCTTGACAATCCTCTCTGGAGGTGTCTCCATATCCTCTAAGATGGAAAGCATGGCCTCTAACCATGACTCTAAAGCATGCGGTCCTCCTTCCCGGTGAAAGTGGTAGAACAATGCTACTGGAAAACCCACGTCAGCTCTTCCATAGAAGGAGAAGGATGATGTACTCCTCTACATGACTACATAAACCTCATAAATCCCTCTCGGAAATGTTAATCAGCACCCCTGTTCGGAATGACGGCTAGTACCAAGACTGGAACAACTGGAGGATCACTTGGATGTCCCTGATCAACCATCCCGGTGTTTGATCATTTCCCTATAACTGGAGTACAACTAAGGGACATCTCGGTGGAATGAATCTGCAAGTTCAAGTGCTAAACATAGACTATGATTATCAAGGACTGAAAACTAGAAGGTTAATGAGGGAACAGAAAAAAGAAATAATTTAGGTTTTACAAAACATAGATACATGTTGTGTATAATGACTACACGGTGTGTTACCTTAGAAATTTCATATGGGTGTGTACCCTTTCCAAAACTGGTCGGGTAACACCCCAAACACATGGCGTGTTGTACTAACTTACGACATGTACTTGAATCATCTCCCCCTGCCCAAGTCCTTCTACACGTCTAAGCTACATGGTTCTCTTAGAAAATGACTACCCTGCGTGTTTGTGCGAGACACGACATATACTATATGAAAATCACTGACCCGTGTTGTTTGTGACATGACCAGATACATGGCTCACACTACATGGAATGTTTCAGAAGGGCACAATGTGAATTATAAAAGACTCAACTAACCCATGTTGGTTGGGACACAACCTATAACATGGTTATAAACCATAGCGTGTACATCTGTTATAGAAAATATCCTACATGAGATTCCAAACCCTTTGTCCCCAACCACACAGTCCCATACACGGCTTGAGACTACACAGCGTGTACATAAAGTACATTTTGTGAACATAAGAAAAAAAATTCTTCCCGAATAGATGAACACAAGGCGTGTCTTCATCATTATAAGCCATGTATTCAAGGTTTTTTCTTACTATATGCCTCAGAAACTTCCCTAAAATCAAGAAAAACACTGAAACGATCATTAAACATCCAAATTCTGATCTGTTAGGGCCCATACTCCATGAAACTCAAAGCATGACATCTTATACATGTCACATACAAGGAAACAAGGAAATTATCCACCAAATTATGATCTATGAGGTCCCATAACACCTCAAGAACCAATTTATAGTGTTCATTCAAAAAAAAAGAATACATAATGAAATAACCTTTCAAAATCAGGTATTATATCATGGTATCTATCACAACCACATGAATATCTAGAACAACATCAATCAAAACGACATTCAAACGCTAATTCACCCTAAATACCATGAAAAGAATGCATGACGTGTGATTTCAAGAAAGAGCCTAAATGATGTATGAGATGGAATACCCTCATCTCATTGGGTTACAACATAAATATAACCTCAATAACATCAACAATAACAACACAAAACATGTGAATCAGCCAATGGTGAAGTCAAATATTTAGAAAAACTACAAAAACTAGAAAAATTTCAATATATGAGGTAGATTGTATTTTCTATATACACGGGATATCTACTCCCGTGCACAACTTATTACCAAGTACCAATTTTGTCCAATCCCTAGATATAGACTCCAAATAGTAAGTAAAGAAGAAAAGAACACCCTATGATTCCACATTGTAACATCCGGGTTCTGGAAGCTACCCAGAGATCCCCTGTACAGGGTTGGTCAAATGGGCTCAAGCATATTTCCCCAAATTCTAGAGGCTACGGACTAGCAGTGAGGGCCTTGGGTGGGATAATGGGGAGACTATTCCCTCATTGGTAGAGCAACAGAGTGGATGTAAACCAATAGAAATAACGGAAGCAGCAATTGAACCATAAGAAATGTAAACTATAGAAGACTACTTGTAAAAACAACTAGAGAAGATATATAAAATGATGCATGATATATATATCTAGGAAAACAGCCAAAGAAGTCACAATGCTGAATAAAATACTCATCTGAAGTAAAAAATAAAAAACATGTAAACAACTCTTTAGTATCGCATTCCATTGCTTGGTCCCATGCTCTCCAACTCCAAAGAATTCATGTACCTGAAATAGAATGGTGCTTGCCCTTATCTATACCTGCAACAATATAATCTGTTTGGGCCCAAAAGCATGGACCAAACATGGTGTGATACAAAATCATAGAAGGAATATTCCAAGAGATATGTTCCTAACCGTCTATGGATATATATGGTAGACAATTAACAAAAGAAGTAGTAAACAAGGAGGTACTCAACAGTAAAAAATTCCACAGTTTTAGAGGATTCAGATCCATATTGCATGAAAATAGATAAACAAAATAGGTAACCCTCAAATTTGTACTCACAACATAATCCTATATGGTTACTTAGAATCCAAAATAAACAATCTAGTATGTACACACTGTCTAACCCCTCACGTTCTTCTTTAGTATATACTCTATAGGTTAGAAATCACCATCAATTCCCCCTATAGTCTCTTATCGGTAACTCAAAGGCACTCTAGGAAGTACTAATGTCACATTCCTCCTGTTTTCCATGTGGAGGAGTAATAAACACTCTGAGGAATAAATTTTACTTCCTCCTATGGTCTTGCATCGTAAAAGTAAAAATAAGCACTATGGAGATGCACTTACATCCATTCTCCCTATTGTCAAATACAAAAGGTTCTCCTGACCCTGTGTATGTCAGACAAGAATAAAAATGAAAAAATGACAAATTAATCCTCATGAACTACTTGGATATCCAGTCTACAACAAAACATCTTGTCAGATAAAAAACCACTCCATCCTAAAATAATAGGCATGAGAAACAAACTAGGCAGCCTAACTGGCTAGGAAAGACCAAACATTCAAAAAAACATTCATGGTCAAACACTTCCAAACATAGAAATTAACATTATTCACTTTCAATTAACCTATACTGAAGCATACAAGACTATAAAGAAATTAACAGGGCTAAAAATGTAAATATGTAATAACACAAACAAGGGTATTGGGAGTTTTTCATATAAAATTCAAAGACATTCTACATAAAGGCACAAACCACCTACCTCGACGTCGGGAGATCAATATAATTTAGTCTTGCCCTTGAATCACCTTAGAAATTAATATATCTACAAACATGTCTAAAAAATTTATCCCAAGATATCTCACAAGAGACAAGGAATCTGAATAAGGTGTTCAAGAAGAAGATAGATCTCACTGATGTGATTCAAATGCAACCAACAGAGTCTGACTCAGATAATAGATGCTAGATCAGGTGCCCAAGGATAAATCGTGGTTATACAGTCTCTCCTAGATGAACTAGGTCGTGATGTAAAGATTTGTTTCCAATTAGACGTGACACCGGTCTATTTAATGAATTAAAAAGAATCTACATGGTGTGTGCTTTAGATATACACGATGTGTACATGACCTTATTGTCCCCCACATTAGGTTGTCTCTAGGTCACCACACATAGTTTTGTGCTCGACCGTTAAATGTCTAGAACACTAGTACAATTGGAAATTTATTACATGATGTGTACTTATAAAATATATAACTTGTACTTCAAAAAATTCTAGAAACATGTATTTTCTCAAAAACACCATAAAAAGCCATACTAGAAAATAACATCCAGGTTCATACATAATATTTCTATTCTTTTAATTTTGATAATTTGATTATTATAAAAAATACAAATAATTCAAAATCATATTATAAAAACCCCTTTAAAATAAATTTTAGGGCCTTCGCAAAGAAAAGTTGAGGGTTCATATGATGGTATTAAAAAGAGGCCTAGAAAAAAGTGGTAACTTTCATACCCAACATCTTTTGATTCTATTATTATTATAATTTCAATATCTAATCAAATATTAACAATAGTATCAATAATTTAAAAAACATATTACTATAAATTCTAAATAACCTTTATTCAACCTCTTTTCATTCCAATGGGATGTGGTTTTATTGATCATGCATATATACGTTTTGTTGTCTCTATGTTGTGATAAAATTCCTTTTACAGAACCATTTTTCATGGATGTAGATTTATTATGGGTTTAATATTTAAATATGATATATGTGATTTTTTTATTGTTTGGGAAATATAATATGATGTCTACTTCCTCAACATATAATCCATTGAAAAATTATGTCATTGATTTTCCGTACATATGGACTACCACCTCTACAAAGAAATTTGAATTGGTATTTATATTATTTGGAAATGTATTATAATAGTGATATATTTATTGAATATATATGATAAATATTAATTATTATTATTATTCAACTAATATTAACCATTTATTTTTTATGTCAACCAGTAAATCGAAACAATTGTTCTATTTATATGACACATTGTCTAAAAAATTGGGATAATTATTTTTTCCCTATAATTTATGGAAGAAACACACACACAGATATATATATATATATTTTATATATAGGGTTTTAATATAACAAATTCCATAAATGTTATGATAGAACTGTTATCATACTATAAGAACAATGTATATAAAATCCACACAATTATAAAAATGAAATGTTATCAACATGAAAAGTAATTTAATTTTAAAAAAGTAGTAAAAATTATTTATGTTGTCATATGTAAATCATAAATAAAATGCATGAGTTGTGTATCATTATAAATTTATTTATAATAAATATATATTCATTATGATTGTCGTTTGAATTCATTAAATGATACATGATATTTCAGGAAATGGATTAACGTATAAATCCTATTTTAATAATGAATATTAGGGAAAGAATTTACATTGATGAAATTATATGTTATTCTCTGATAAATAACTTTCATATTTAAGATTATCTATTAAAATATGAATATTAATTTTTTCACATTAATTTTATTCAATTTATGTACTCATGAGATCAGTTAATTTTTAATGAAAAAATAAATTATCATTATTTTTTGTGTGATTCGTTTTTCAATATGTGGGTTTTCTAAAAATAATTAGATGAATTTTCTTAATATTAATCAAGGATATCAACCCCGGATTTAATTTTTACAAATTAATAAAATTTGAATTTATAGCCAATTTCTAAAAGAGAGATGTTTTTATTTAAAAAAAATGGTGAATGGAATGGTTTCCATTAACAAGTATGGCCTGATGAAATTAAATCCATTATGATAGATCAATGATTTGAATCATCTTTTACATGTTTCTATGGTTCTAGTAAAATTATATGATTCCTTATTATATTGGGAATTTTTTATATAATATTTATCTAATTTCATAGTGTAATGGGGATTTTCCTCATGAATTACTCTTGTGACCACATTAATTTAGTTTTTGTATATGATAACACCATTGATGTTAATTATGATTTACTATGGAACTCATAAAATTATTCCATCCTTATTAATTGTATGGATATTTTATTTTAATTATTGTGATTTATTAATGAAAAAAAATTATTTTATATAGGTTATACTATGGTGATATTATTAAATTTTTAAGAAACATAATCTAATTGCATGTGTTATGATATGATTATATGATAAATGATTTATGATCATATATAACACATATTTATGTTTTTCATTATGTGATTTATATGAAAAGAAATATATCCCCTATAATTTATTATCTCATGAAATATATATGGGAAACAAGTCTATTTTCTCTATCGACATTGGCTAAATAGATGATTTGCTTGATTATGTAAATGAAATCTATCAGTGATCTTTATCAATAGTATGAAACAAGTAATGATACCTGGTAATTTATGGGATGAGAAATGGGTGATGTTATCAAATCCTCTTTGATGTAATGGTTGGGGAAGTTATCCTCGCTATATATAATGGATTTTATTTGTTTGTTGGTCTCATACTTTTTAGACATGGACTATTGTTTCATGATTTTTTAATAATGATATCTCACTCTTATGATGATTGTCTTTTTAAATTATAATTATATATTATTTTATATTTTTCATTACCTTTCTCAGATTAGGTAAGAATATTTCATGTTATTTTCATGATATCATTCCATTTTTGTGACCATATACAATCATAGGATCATTTATTGTTATACGCAATGTTTTCAATTACTAGTAATATATGATCTCACATTCATGTGTTTCCATTAACCATGTTATTTAGAATGGTATTAATTATGTTATGTCTTGAATAATATAATATGGGAAAAACATTATGAGAGATTATGAATAATGTAACTAAATGTCTTTTTTTGTATCATTCACATAAATGCATAAAAACTTAATGGTTATGGAATTGATCAAAATGTTATGTATTTAGAATTCATGGAAAATGAATTTATAATTATGTCATATTCTTTTGGTAAATTATATGATCCATGAATCATAATCTCTCCAACCATTCCCCTAGATATTTTATCTCTTCAAGCCAAATCATAAAATTCCTTGAATAAGTCTATTCCAATGATTGAGTCATAAGAATTATTTTATGAAAAATTAACAAAATGTAAATTATTATTATAAAATATAGTAAAATAATATTTAAATTCATTCAACATTCCCTCCATGAACTAGTTTTAATAATTAGTCATACATTCTATCAATGAATGAATATAAATAATAAGGTATTACTGGGATCCAAAATAACTATATCGATTATTCCATAGACAAGAGGCTACTCAAGGATATCCACCTTAGACAATCATCCTTAGACGTAGATTAATTATCACTATCTAAATGATATATATATTCACTAAATAATATGAAACAAGTTAGTTCTTAATAATTGTTAAATAACAGAACGTCATTTGTTGAATTAAAATAACCTAGATTTAATTAAAAAATATAAATCACCAAAAAATAATGTGAAAATGTTTATTTATACATATTATAATTTCTATAAAATAATAATATTGTGTTAAAATCATATTTTGGAACTATATTCTTTGAATTCTCACTATGAAGTACCAGACATAAAGATACAAGGCCATATAACAAACTCTTGGAATCAAGAAATGAAAACTAAACAGTCATGGAATGAACCATGTTATTAATACTTTTATTCAAAAATAAAAGAGAGAGAAAAATAAATGGGATTAAGATATTTCATCAACTATCGAATATTAAAACAATATATAAGAAACCATTGATATTGATAATATGTTGACCATCCCTCTTGAATATAATCACACACAACATGATCTCTAGAATCTCTTTTTAGGGTCTCTAAAATGATAAGACTCTAACTACTAAAAAATGGTATAATTAACATCCATTATGGAAAATAATCTTGAATAATAAATTATATTACATTCAAATGAAAATATATAATCACTTTTATGAATATATTTTAATCCACATTTATTTAATGATTAAATGTTATGATTTTCTTCATAGATTATCTAAATATATATTACCCTTATATGAATTTTTTTGTGAAATAAATCTCTTAATCTTTTGATAACACCATACAATACCACTGATAAAAATTTGAAGTCACATTATGGAAAATAAATTACAGGATCAATAGTTATGTTTTTTCTATAAATTAATCACTAAAATGATAATCGATTTACCTATAATGGGAAAACAATACTATCATATCATTTTCATCTTGGGAGATATAATTTAAATAATTGGTCAATAGTTATTTGTAAATACCTGAGGTAATATTGATTTTTTAATTAAAAAAAATTCAAGATGAGGATAATATAAATTAAGAAGGCTACAAAACAGTATTCCAGATCCAAAATATGATGAAAAAATATATTGATTAAACTTCATTTCATGTAATAAAATTTCACATTGAACAAATATCTTTAAACAACTAAATGCGAATTTATGGTTAAATTAATAAAAAGTTTCCCTATAAAATAGAAATCCTAGAAAAACATGTTGTAATACTTGATGAGACTAAAACAACATGGATTCACATAAATATTCACCATGGTTGTGTATGAAAAAAAACATCAATATCATACTAAAAAAAGTACCCACCCTTTAGAGGGAAATATCATAAGGGTACATACCTTATAGGACTAGAAAATATTCTACGAATTATTAAAATATAAAAGTTAATACTGATGGAACCCCAAAAATAATATCAAACCTCTTTATGGTCTTCCATTAATCAATAATATTTTTAAGCATAAACATTGAACCAAAGAAAACGTTTTTCAAAAAAATCAAAAGAATATAACATCATGAGTAATATAAAAACATTTTTACATATCAATATATTGAAATGAATCATAATTATATCAAATTTTCCCAAGTGATGAAATAATGTTATCATAGAGAAATTCTTTTCCAATCCCATGATTAGAAGATAACTTAACATTAGAGAAATTGATATTTATTCATCATCCATCAATTATGCCTAATTGATCCTATATTCCATCACATACTGATATAGAATGAGAATTACAATATAAAAAAAATTCATTCATGATCCACACAGGTTACCGGTTGGGAAATGGTCATTAAAAAAAATCTATAAGTTATGATTTCTCTAGAAATGATGAAAAAACGTGAAATAATTTAAATAATACATCAAAATTGATACATATGGAAATAATTCATAACATAAAAAAGTTAAATTCCATCATAAAATGACTAATAATACATAAACATAACTACTACATATGATATAATTGGGAAACACTGTCCATATCTCCACCAACTACCTAGAAAAATATGACTGAAAACCAACCAACACATTATTAAACCTTTCTTTTACCTTCATTAAAAGTCATAAAAATGTATGTGATTATTTTGAATTGATGTTAAAGGTGTGAGATAACAATATTATAAGGACCCCACTTAGGATTTCTATAGAAATTCACTACAAAATAATATGATAATGGTCAAATTTAAAGAAATCATTTAATGATAAAGATATTTTTTATTTTATATAAAATTCATGGATTTTTTTAATTTGTACTCATTCTACATTTCTAAAATATTCTAGGTAAAAAAGCTTAAAATAATTTCACATATATAAATTAGTAATATTATCTCAGAACAATTTATATATCATATATAATATCGAACAATTGTGGTACTATGCGAAATTCTACAATAGAAAAGCACATGATATTTAATTCAAGGGATAACTATAGTTCATAAAAGTTGAAAAAATGCACTAGTATTAATGACTAATAAATAATTGTGTCCACATATAAAATCCCATAAGTGAAGAGTAAAACACCGTGAGTGAACCCTTTAATGTTTTTATTATCAATTACATAGAACAATTAGACTTGTAAATAGTAGAAAACCCCAAATGTGAACCACCAATAATTCATTTATCGTGTCCCAAATATATATCATCCTCCTATGTACCCAAGCATTCATATGTGCCCTAGTTTCTAAAAAATTTCATCAAACCCTTCATTTAAAACCATTTAATGAATCCAATTTACAATACATTGAGAACACCATTTCCTTTAATAGAATAATGTAAAATCCATTGTTTATGAAAACCCCGTTTCAACACAATCAAATTATTCATTAAATATTGAAATTTAATTCATAAAATAATTTATCAAAACAATACCATTGAATTTTAACCTATATAGGCTAAAGATGAAACTACATACCTCAGACCTGGGTTGCACATTCCCATATTGGGATTCAATAACAAGAAAGAAATAAATGACAACGGAGGAGACTATAAAATTAAACTACACATTTCTAAATCAATTTAATAAAAAATTTGTTGGTGAAGGGATAATATCACTACATACCTCAAGGAAACTTGCACAAAACCACACAAACAACACATTGTTTATCATTTAATGGAAGGATAATCATTTTTTTTTAAAATGATATGAATATTATCATCATAGATGTATGTACCAATAATTAAAAATAATGGTTCAACATTAATCTATTGAAATGAATATGAATAAGTATTACTCACCCCGAGAAAATAACCACAATTTCAGTAAAAATTAGTCACTAAATGAAATAATTCTGAAGTATCAGTGGTCCCAAAAATATCTTGGGATGTCTACTACTTCAAGAGGGATGACTCCTGCAGTAAAATGATATAGAACAAACTTGTTTGGTGAATGAAAATATTTTTCTTGGATTAAATGACATGTAATCATTTTTCACATCATGTAATCCCTTAAAATAAAATAATCTTAACAAACTCCTGTCAATATTATAAAAAAATAATTATTAACATTACAAGACATGTAATATTAATTCACAATGTTTGATCATCACGATGTGTAATGGCTTCATGAAATTTACCAATAACCTAGTACAAAATGAGTAAAGACATTAAATGGTGTGTAAGCTATTCATTATGTGTATGATGTTCATTATCATAACTAAAAAAATGAAATCAACAGGTTGAACATAAAACTATGTGTAGGCAGTTTAGCCGGTATTTATTTCACAAGAAATCAACAAAAATCTACTATTCTTATAAAATATCCAACACAACTCTATTGTTCTCCAAACATAAGGGGAATCCTGGAAATCCATTTAATATTTTATACCAAGACTCCATTTAATCAAAAAAATTAACATCCCTGAACTATATGTTATTTTTTGTAATAGATTCTCTTCATCATAAAGATTTCAAAATACTAACAATGTAAAGGGGTATACGAAATGAGGATCAGATATACATCGAATATGATAATTAGTATTTAGAAGTTATTTAGAATAATAATTTCTATCCCTGGAATGACATATGGATGAAAAAATTTATTAAAGGATATGAGGAAACATATCCCACAATAAATTCTCATGCGACCATGTGTCATGAGTATTTGATCTTTCTACCCATAACACTCTTAAAGAGATAATGAACATCCCAATGATATCCATCACATGAAAGAAAATGATCTACAATGGATGCTCCAAGATACCGAAATATGTGTCTACTTCTGCCTCTTCCTAACATGAAATATACGATGGATTAGCGTAGTATTTCTTGAGATATTATACGTGGATAAAATCATGAATTATATTCAATATAAATATTAATGCCAACAGATAAGAAATATTATGAAGAATCTTATTGGCCTCAAATGATCTAACTTATCTCATATACACAATTCAATATCTTCCAAGAATATAGTGACCCAACTGAGGATTAAATTTCATGATAACCTAGTCAATAATGGATAACTCCATAGGAAAGTTCTGAAAATCTACCTATAGTTTTCTCAACACTAATTTATAATATTATTATGATTTATACCCCCAATCAAGATTTATGTATCATAAGAAACACCTTTCCAAACCAAAAAATGACTCACCAAAATCATCCCAAAAAGTGTTTATCTATATTGGAATCATAAAAAACCCCAAAAGAATACATTGCAATTGATGGTAGATAGTTGATTTAATATAAAAATTCAACCAGTTCTAGATGGCTATCACACAATCCCCTACAATCTAATATATAGGAAGAAGACATATCCTCTAGGATTTGAAGTGAATGATCCATTTTAACTTCTAAACGTGATTAATATGTTGTACCCAGCATGATCTTAGTCCTCTTCCATCCATGAAACCCCTAATGATCCTTAATTAAAGCCTAGTATGTAAAGTCCTGACACCGGTTTCCTGGATTTGGTTCCTTATCTTATTACATTGGTATATAAGTAAGGAATATGCATCCCAAATGACCTTGTAGTTTAAAATATTTTGGAATATAGATACATATATAAGTTCAAAATTACAACATGAAAGTAAATAAAAACACTATTTTCTTCAATTATAACCAACCATGCCTCCTAGATTATGTCTGCATGTAACTCATAACATACTTCTTCATGTCCTAGGAAAATGACACATAGAAAAGGGGTGTGATCAAACACTCAATAATAGTAAGAAATATAGAAGAAGTTATCATATAAAAAATAATTAGGCGCGGTGAATAATTGAAACACATTCCTTTACAAATTATTAACATTAAAAAATTATTGATGGAATATGAGTAGAGTAAATAATGTCATAATAAAACATAATAATATGTATTATACTAGTTGAGAAACTATGTGATCATTAAATTACTTAGTTCATAAACAGGTATGTGAATATTTCATACATTCTGAATCAAACTTTCATGGCCTTGTCCAAGATGTCTAAAATTTATTAATGCCTCGGCCAAAACCATATCTCAAATTGGGAAAGGCATCATCTATGTCCACTTCTATTTGTCTCATGAGAGGTATTGGTTCATAGAGGTGAAATACCGGCGCTCACTCATACCATAATAATTCCAATTCATTCCTTATATGATTTGGTATCAACATAAAAATCATACACATTCATATTGAAATTATCATAGGAAATTTAAATAATTTTCTTCAAACATTAAGCATAAACACTAACAATTCAGATTAAATAAGTCAATGGTTTTTGGATAGAACAACCACAGTAAATCTAGTCATAAAACATAAAATTTAATATTGTATATGAAATCATAAAAAAATTCTCAATATTATATAATAATCAACAAGAGTGTCAAAATAGATGAAAATACACTTATAAAACCATTAAGTAATTCATGAGATAAATGCTCTTTTATTTTGAAAAGAATACTTATTTTGTAAAAGTATTTTAAAAATACATATCAGAAGTAGGATTGAATTTTCATAATTAAATGATTGATTTTATAAATTTAATGGTTTCTAAAAATTTATTATAGTGTTCCCTTTGAAATAAGTATGGATTTAAAAAATTCCTTTGAATTAGGCTAGTATTTTGGAAATAATTTTGAATGATCCATTCAAATAATGTATCACCCCATATAATAAAGAAGCATTTTGGCTGGTAAACATATATATAACACTCACAAAAAATTTATTAGTAGTACACAATAATACATAGAAACATCATTGAGTTAAGTAGACAAAAAATGTAACCTGAATAAAAATAGAGGTTTAGGAGAAAAATCCTTACCTTAAGTCTGAATATGTTTCTCAGACCAACCTGAAGTCATGGAATATGAAATTTGACATAATAATAAAATAATTCAGAACCTATTAAAAATGTTTCTATTTTATCAGGATTTGATTAATTTCATTATGTCATTATTGATTACTTATAAGATTGAATTCCATTGTTCCAGAGTGTTCATTTTCAGGATTTTCATAATAAGTTAAATTGTTTTTATAAAATATAGTTAATGTTCCATGGATTTAAATTTCTATAATTGAATATAAATATTATTTATGAACTTATATGGGTTTTCATGGTCATATATATAATTTTTGACATGTAATTTGGAAAAATCATTAGAAGAAATATTAATGTCAACCACATAGATTATTTTAGTTGTATTTGATTATTACTAACTAGTTTTGTCATATGATTTAATATTAAATACATACACTGGTTAAATAATATTGAATAGGTTATAATACAGATATTTTTTAATTTTCAACCTTTAAAATGGTTTCATGACCAGTAATAAAGGAGAAATTTTAGAAAGAAAATTCGTCTTCCACGAAGGTTGTAATTTGAAAACACATGGACAATGATTTCGTTAATAAAATAAAAAAGGGTGAGTAATAACATTGATGATGTTTCTACCATTAAAATAAAATAATTCTAGTATATATATGATGATAGAGTTATCATTTTAATTTGGATATAAAATGTATGGATGGGATAAAAATTGGATGGAACATGAAATGAAAATGATAGAAATAAAATGTGAATTTATCTTTTCAATCCACCTCCTTGAGAATCTCTTTAAGGGAAGGAGATTTGGTATTTTGGCAATACCAAGAAATTCTTGGAAGTGGGGGTGACTATGTAAGGGTATTAGGGTTTAATATTGAGGAGATTGATTGATTAGGGGAGTAAAGAGGAGTAGTTAGGGGGTTATATTAGAAGCGATGAGTGACTTATGGATATTTTATTCATTATTTTATTTATTTTCCCCAAGAAAACCGATAGTGTTGTTTCATGTGACCACTAATAGTAGTAATTTTATGTTAGTACAATCCAATATTCCATACATCATTCATTGTGTCATAAATATTGTATTGTACTATTAATATGTATATATGGTATTTTACCGTATTTTAGAAATCATTAAAAAATAAATAATTTAAGAAAAATACCAAAAATACACCCTAAACATTTTTTGACATGTAGTATTCAAACATGATCTTAGTTTTTCAAAAATAAATTTTTAAATATTATTAATTATTTTTATAAAATAATTATTAATTCCAAAAATTAAAATTTTAAAGTTATATTTAGTTTTGTATAACATTAAGAAAATTATTAAGAATTAATTAACTTATTACCTTAATAGAATAAAATAATATCATTATTTACTATTCATATGGTTCATATAAATATTGATATTAATATTTATAATGGTATGTTACTACTCACCAGAAATCAAGTTGGTTCTATCATACTGCTAATGACTTACTGACCACAACTCTAGATAACCATTTTTTAAAATCCAAAACATTGTAGGGGAAAATTTATGATTAAAGACTTGATTTTTAAATTTGTTGATTTCTAAGGACATAGTATTTCATGTATTAAATATTTATTTTCAATCCCTTGAGATGTTACATTATATCTCCCCCTATAAATATTTTGACCTCAAAATTCCCAAAATGGTACCACACAGAATGATTTTGGTAGCTCTTCCTCAGATTCTCATTAGGATCCCAAGTTTCCTCATTGATTTGATGATTACTCCAATGTATATTTAATAGATGACTCATTTGATTCCTCAAAACTAGTTCTATAGTTTCTATAATCCGAATAAGATATTTATAGTAAGATAGGTAAGGTCCCAATGCTATACATTCAAAATTGAGGACAGACATTGGGTCTGGCATGTACATTATATGCAACGAGATGTGTAAATCATTATTTACATTGGACATGATGGGTGGGATAACAAAAAAATATTCAACAAATCCAATTATCTATAGAATTTATAAAGTCCAAATGTTCCTAGGTATTAGTTTCCCTTTCTTCGCAAATCATATAACACCCTTCCATAGAGGTACCTTCAAGAAAATATAATCTCCCACATGATATTCCAGATCCTTCCTTAGATTATAATCAAATATATTTAGAATTATTTGAGCTATTTGGACATGACCATGAATGTCCTTTAAAATTTCTATTATTTCCTCCAAATGATTTGGTCCCACATGTGTCCCTTCTCTATCTTCTTCAAAACAAGTTGGTGTACGCCATCTCTTTCCATGAAATGCTTCAAAAGACTCCATTTGAATGTTTGGAGAGAAACTATTATTATAGGAAAAATCCAATAAAGAAAATTATTGATCCCGCATAAATTTTATGTGCAATGATTATGTTATCAACATGTCCTATATGGTGTTGATTTTCTTCTCTTATTTCATGTTAGTTTGGGGGTGGCAAGCAGTACTCAATCTGAGTTTGATATCCAAAGATTTATAAATACATTTCCAGAACATTGATGTAAAACATGGGTCATGATCAAACACAATTGAGATAGGTTCTCCATGAAGTCTCACGTCTTCAATGATATAGTGTCTTTATAGGTTCTCTAGTGGAAAATATACTCATATAGCAATGAACTGGGAAGATTTCATAAGTTGATCCGCAATTACCCATATCTCATCATTCTTCATTAGAGTTTTGGGTAATCCAGTGATAATATCTTGGGTGATTCTATTCCATTTCCACATAGTAATAGGTAGTGTTTGCATGAATCCATTTTTCTGTTTCCTTTCATCCATCACTTCTTGATAGACTATTCATATTGATACATAATCCACATTTTTCCTTCTTCATGTTGTCCCACATGAAATGTTCCATAAAAAAATTATACATTCTAGTGCTTCCAGAATGAATATATATATTCAAACTATGTGCATCCACCAATAACAACATTTTTATCTCAGATATTTAAAAACAACAACGACTCATCCCCAATTTTGTAACACCATCTTCACACATAATGTAAACAGTCTTCCCATCTTTCACATCAGTAATTTTATTTTTAATATTCTTTTGATCAGGTTGAGATGCTTTAATCCTTTATAATAATGATGGTTTGGAAACCAAATGAAAAATTATGTTTTTTTCATTTTTTTTTTGATAATTCCCATATCCATTATCACAAGATTCATGTACAAATGATCCTTATCAATTATAATTTTTTTAAGAACCCTGTGATCCTTCCTTCTCAATGAATCGACTATATTGTTTTCCATTCTAGGGTGGTTGTGTATTGTATAATATTAATCCTTGAGTAGTTTGAGCCATATCTATTGACTCATTATGAGTTCTTTATGTGAGATATTATAAATCAGACTCATGTGAACGATATATATCAGACATTTTACGCCATAGAAAAAATATATATTCAGAGAAATTATTAATGCTAATTTCTAAAGATTAAGAGTGGGATAGTTTTTTCATTGAATATTTACTATCATGATGTATAATAAATAACTCTATCAATCTGTATAAGGATACAACCAATTCATCTCTTTATTGTACAGATATAGATCGCAAAACCTACAATTTCCTGAATTTTGGGTTAAGATCATAGCATCCACTAATGTCCTCTTCAATTCTTCTAAATAGTCATAACATACTTTTTTACATACTAAATAAACCTTGTTACCTGTAAGATTGGTCATTGGATTGGTGAAATAAGCGATTTTCTGAATGAAACATCGATAATAACATGATAAAACAATAAAAATACATTCCTCAATAATGTTAATTAGAGTATCTCATTCATCCATAGCCTTTTTATTTGCAGGCTCAACTGATATTCCATATTTAGAGACAATGTGGCAGAGAATGGAAACTGATTGGAGATAAAATTCACACTTATCGAACATCCCATATAATTCAATTATTCTAAGAGTCTTCAAAATAGTGTGAAATGTTATTTTCATGATATTCAAAGTATTTCAAGTATACCAAGATATCATCATTACTTACCACCACTTAGTCATCAAGATATTCCTCGAAAACTCTATTTATTAATGCCATGAAAACAAAGGGTGCATTAATCAATCCAAAAGGCTTTACTTTAAAATCATAATGTACACACCTAATTCTAAATGATATTTTTGGAAATAATTCTTCCTCACATGTAAATATAGATATCTGGATCGAAGATCAATCTTCAAAAAATATTGACCTCCATTTGGATGATCAAATAAATCATCAATGCGAGGTAGGGCATACTTGTTCTTCATTGTTATAGCATTGATCTCCTTGTAGTTAATGCATAACCTCGTCAATCCATATTTCTTATTAATGAAAAGAACATAGGATCTCCATTGAGAAACACTAGGGAGAATAAATACATTAACACTCTATTCATCTAGTTGTTTCTTCTGTTCCAACAAATCCACAGTGGCCATTATACAACATGTCTTTGATATGGGCCATGAATGAGGAATTATGTCAATGGAAAACTCAATATTACATAGATATACTGGTTCAAAAATATTGAATATGTTATAATACCTATATAATAGTCTGGTTAAACCATTAAAATAAATATATGGCTAGTAATGACAGATAATTTGATGAACGAATTTTTTTATTCCACGAAGGTAGTAAATTGGAACCTCATGGATGATGATTTTTTATATATAATAATATAGTGGGAGTAAGAATATTGATGATGGTTCATCCATTAATATGATTTCATTCCGGTATATAGATGATTCTATATTTATCATGTTCATTTGGATAGAGGATTTATGGATAGGATAATAATAAGAAAGAAATTTAAATGAACATGAATGAAATAAAATGTGAATTTACCTCTTCAATACACCTCCTTGAGAATCTCATTATGGGAATGGGTTTTAGTCTTTTGGAAAGAACAATATCTTTTTTGATGTGGGGTGTGACTAGGGATGTGTATTTGGGTAGAATTTTGATGATCTTCAAGGCTTAAAATAATGGAGGGAAGAGGGATTGATGGGGTTTTATAATAGAGGAAAAGTGAGTATTTTGATTATTTAATTCATTATTTTATTATTTCCCTCAAGACAACTAATATTGATATTTTATGTGACCCTTAATATTTATAAGTTCATTTGAGTTCGAACCATGTAAAATCACGTCACTCACGATGTCATAAATAGTGTTTTTAACTAATAATTTATATAAATGTTATATTACCATATTTCAATATTCATAAAAAATTAATAAATTTCTGAAATATCCCCAAAGAACACCCTAACCATTTTTAGATGTGAAGAATTAAAAATGAAATCCATTTTTTATTAATAATTTTCTATATATTATTAATTTAGTTTTTAAATTAAATAATAGTTAATTTGAAAAATAACAATTTTCATGGTATAATTAGTTTTATATCACATTGAAAAATTAATTAAGATCTCTTTATTTTATTACCGTAGGAAAATAAAAAATATCATTATTTTCTATTAATAACAATCATATTATTATTCATATTAATATTCACAAGGCTAAGTTAATATTCACCAAAAATCATCTTGGTTATATTGGCTCCAAATGACTTATTGATCATCACTCTAGATGGCTGTTTTTTGAGATTCAAAACCTAGTAGACGAAATGATGTGATTAATAGCTGGATTAAAAAATGGGATATTTTGTAGGAACTAAATGTTTTGTGCATTCAATATTTATTTTTAAAACCTTGGGGTGTTGTATTGTATCCTTGTCTGAATAATTAAAATTTGAAACCATATATAACCTCATTTTCCCATGCATATATAGCTTATCATATCCTCAACAATGGTTATGCATATGATCAGAGTGAGATGATATTCCTTTATCAACCAATCAGTCACAACCCATATAGAATTCCACTCATCGGTAGGTCATGGAAATCCAAAAAAAAATCAACGACACCAGATATAAATTTTAATTTGGCATCAAAAGATTATAAATAAATCCAAAAGGTTCCAGAATCTTTTTTATGTGTTATTAGGTGTAATAATGTGACACATAATGTCTCACATCATACATGGCCATATAAATTATTATCCCATGTCATAATACATCTTTATACATTCCATTTTAATACCTATAAAGATTTATGATAATTAATTACATCTCCTCACATATGTTTTGATGGAAACCTGATCCCCATAATAGAGAATGCAATCTAATGAATGTGGTAAAAGAGAAACAGTCTCACCACCATATATGACATCTCATATTCATCTGATCTCATCATCCTTATGATTAATTTCATTAATGAAATCAGGGAGATCATATTATTTATAAGTTATATACAAAATAATACATAAAACATCATCCTAATCAACCTTTTTCAACTAATTATGGTTTCAAATATGGATGGACTATTGTTACACCTCCAAAAAATCCTATGATGGTACATTACAGCTGACTTATAATAGGATGAAAATCCATATCATGATAATGATTTTCATGTTCCTTTTAATTGTCTGATGGAATTCCAATCACATCATCTATATGAGATTATACTATTTCATATAATATATATATCTTAGACTCTTACATTTTAGAAATTCTGTAAACCTCCCAAAAAAAGTGGGTTCTATAAAATTTATTTTCATTCATAACCACACAATGATATGAATCTTTACTATTGTAATTATTATCATGTAGAAAAGATCTTGAGAGTTATACACCACAACCTCATCAACCAGCATAATCCTGCATCCCAAGTAAGAACTAGAAGAACTTCATAAAACAACATATCTATTAATAGGCACATGTATAATCAATATAAGAGACGAAGTTAGTAAAAATTTCATCTAATAAAAATAAGGATGTAGTATTTCATCTAATAATAATATATCACCTTTCCATGTAATATTAATAAATTTTAATTAAATATATTTTAAATCATTGAAAAATTGTTGATAATATCATGTATGACCATGGATTCTAATTATCTCATACGCATTCCTTGGTTTTTGACATGGACATATTGCATTTATCTTCATAGGAACATACTGATAATCATTTATCAAAAATCACATTCCCTGACATTATGATTTACTAAAACCAAAAAAACTGAATTTATGATTCATTCCATATAAATAGTTAATCATCGTGATTTCTACAAAAAAACTGAGATGTTTTTTATGATCACGCTTTGGGTCTCAAATAAACAAAAATATTATATGTTGAAAACTAAAAAAATATATCATGATATGAATTGAATTTACGGATCCTCAAGGACATACAAACTGTAGGAGAGTTATTCAGATGAAAAAACATCACAAGATATTCATAATGTACATTCATTTACATAAATTATCTAATTAGTGTATTTGGCTTACCAACAGTGATATGATGGTAAACATACCATAGATAAATCATCAAAAACAAAATTACCTACATAAACTAATAAAAAAAATTACACATTGTGAAATAAATACATATTCATAATAATTACCTATTCTAAAATCTGATAATCCATGGTTAATTGGAGTTTACCACATGACTTATATGAAATGAGAAAAGGGGATGCCCAAGAAAAAAATAAAATGTTGAAAATACATTTCTCCATATAGTCATCGAACAAAATCTTGACATCTAGAACTTCCATTAGATCCACATGATAAGAAAGTATCAAAATGTTCTATGTACCTACAACTCAGAAATCATAAATTCTTCATCCCATTATAGATTAAGACTATAAAAGTCATGTAGGAACACATAAACACAATCATGAATAACAATTTGAGTATCTACAATAGATGAAATGAAAACATGATAAACTAATACAACATACACAAAATCATATGGTCTTTGTGGGAAGACCCTTCATGATTATACTTCATACCTCACTACACCAGAAAACACTTAGATATACCATAGCAACAGGAAACAAGACACGATGATGATAAAAATCAACCGTTTCAGGATGACTAGCAATCCAAATCATTCTGATAATGAAGTCAAATATATCATTATGATGAATTAGAATATCACACAATAACACTGCATAAGCTATCAATAACATAAAAGGGGAATATAAAACCATCATTGTTTCATCTCCCTAAGTGGTGTCCTAAACTCAATAAAAATGGACATGAGATATGTTGGATGTATAGGCATGTCAAAAAAGTAAAATTATAAATGAAAAGGAAGGTCCATTATTAAATAATTCAATTAAACCAAAATATGTAGTTATTTTTTTACCACTGAAAATTACAACTCATGAATCTAATTCTACAAGAAACTCATTTACTAAATAATGGTTTATCACACATGACATCTATGGATAAAATCTTGTAGTCTTGGAAGCATCTGATTGGTCCTTAAATTGTCTTGGAGATGATAAACCCAACCCATAACATGGTTTAGAAATTACCTAACCTAAATGATAGAGATAATAATAACATCCTCAAAATTACAAAATATTTGTAGGTTTAAGTGATTAATGTTATGTGGGCATGACCATGGCACACTTGTAGAAAGTCAAGGGAACTCTACTAGCTTTATCTAGTGACATATTGGAGGCATACCATGAATAATAACCTCCAAAACTCATTTGACGATCATTCCACTTCCTTTTTCTCCCTTATCTTCAAACAACTAAATATTTATGTTTGCTTTAGATAAGCGAAATGATAACCAACATTTCTTAGAATATTCAACTCTATTACCATAACCATGTAAACTGTCTCCGAATTGGTTCAAAACATTAGTATAAACACCTATTTTTGATTTCTAGTAAAACAATATATATTTCCAAACCATTGAATAATCATTATTTACATCATCCAGAGAAAAAAACTACATTAGAAAACGGATTATTGTACACTAACTCCATAAGATCTCTTAACTACAAACCATGAAAATCTAGAGACATCACAATCATCAGAAAATAATGATAAAACTATTAGAATAATAGATTCTGGTAACCCTTGTAATATACTCCCACATACATTTCTTTATGTATTATGTATTCCCACCATCTCTTTAGAGGACACTGAAGTTGGAATACCACACAGTTCATCTTGACACTCTCAAGAGTATCTAGGAATTCCAAAATATGATCAATATTATTTAAACCATTCGCTACCCTTTTTTTATTTCATACCATTAATGAGTAATGGATTCTTGAATAAGATATCCCATGATTGATCACCAACTCCACAATCTCAAGGTAGTATTTCAACAATTTTGTTCTTGAAATTGATATATAACATGAAATTCACGAATTAGAGTTTCAAAACGATTCTAATCTAAAGGATGATACTATTTAGGATAATTTGATACACCATCCAAATGAACGTAAGTAACACATCTCGAAGTAATAATATTGTACACCAAGATAGAGTAAACAATAATACTACTAGATAATATGAATTTAATCTAGAAACCCATGATAAAATATGATTATGATTACAAACTCAAAATAGATGACATCCGACCCAACAACACATAGTCACATAACCCTAATTAAAATATGAACTGGCTAGCCACTCACCAAAAATTATATAATATGTCTCAAAAATCCTATATCCAATCTACCAAATGTCCAATGATAAGGAATCTTGTGGAATGATATCCATTGATACCAAACTGTGATGAATATAACACAGGGACCCTCTCAAACTAGTAGCTAACATGAATTTTCACATTGCCGAATTTCATTATTGATCCCCCCTGGTTGGTGACTAGCACATGGGAAAAACTACTACCATAGGAAATGATTTATCACAATCTAAATCAATAACTAGAAAATAACTAAATGAATATAGTTGAAATGATACAAGTATAAATATTTCTGAACATCCCATGTAAAATTCAATTATCAAAGGGCTACTAAAATTAAAAACCAAATAATCTATTTGATAGAGTGATACAAATACAATGATCTCACCACCTTCTATCTAGAAAAAAACTAACTAATTCATTGCAGCCTCACTCCAGTTCCTTTTGTTTCCTTACATTGATATATATAAATTAGTCTATGCACCACCAATGTAAATAGTGTAACTAAATACAATCAGTAGGATCCGTCATTGATGTTCCATAATAAATCTCAAAACTATATTCTATATATGCTCACCAATAAATGAAATAATGAATCATAAAATGTATAAAAATTTATATCAATATGATTGAAAAGTGTTACATTTTTCCTTTTTCTATATCTCTAAAATATGCTTAGTGAACAAATTTCCAATAATTTCACATATTTTTGGATCCCAAACCAACTCATACAAATAATCTATGTCATATCATACCACTCCAAAGTTGTATAAGTTAAATTTGTACAATCCAAAAGAACTTTTAATTTCACACCATGGATTACTATAGGCCTTCCTAAAAAAATAATCATATAAAAATAATTTACTAATCCACATTTAATTCCCCACAACAATATCTTAAGAAGTAGAGGAACACCCCACAAGTGAACTCCCCCAAAAATGTTTTAAAACTCCCAAAATGAATGATCCTAGAAAATTTAGAACACAACATGAGTGAACCCCTCAATAATACATGGATTTTGGAACTATGATAGACCTTCTATATATGTACCCAAAGATTACCATATTCTATATTATCAAATCACTACTGAAAAAACTACCTATACCCACGTTTCAAAACCATGGGTATAGTCCCCAAAACTGTGGGTATAGGCTATACCCATGGTTTTGGGAACCGTGGGCTGGAACAACATCGGGATATGGGTCTTGACCTATACCCATGGTTTGGTAGAACCATGGGTATAGGTGTGTCACACACCAACACCCTGCTGTACAGCGTGGCAGGGCAATTACCTCACGGTTTTCAAACCGTGGTAAATTTAAGTTTCAAAAATCACAGGCACATGGTTTCGAACTCACTCCACACACACGGACTCATCCCCACAACACAACACCAGACCTACCCAGAAGACGAATTTATATGTTTACACAGATAATTTTATTATAATATATTAATACCAATGCAGTTATCTAAAAAACACACCGATCAGGTTTTGAACACGTGACCTGTAGGGACGGAGTATAGCGGCGAACCAACTATGATATGAAGATTATGTTTATGTAATTATATGGTTTTATACTCAAATTTATATTGTCGATATATTTAAAAATTTTCTTTACCGAGATTCGAACACCGCACATCATAGAACAGAAAGGATAACTAAACCAACAATGCTACCACATTTATATTCATAAATATTGGTATCCGTATAATTATATTATTTTAGACATTGTTGTCGCATTAAATTTATTTCACCCCACACAATTTTTTTCCGATTCCCCCCCCCCCCTTCGCCATATTGTGGGAAACATATACCCACTATTTTACAAAACCGTGTGTATAGGTCTTTGAAAAAAAATACAACCTATAACCATAGTTTTGGAAAAAATTGGAGTATAGGTCTTCACAAAAAAAATATGCCCACATTTTTGTCAAAAACCATGGGTATAGGTTTTCATACTGTCCCTATACCCACTGTTCTGGAAAATTGTGGCTATAGGGGGGACCTATACCCATGGTTTTTCAAAAAATCGTGTGTATAGGCCCAATTTCCAATAGTGAAACCATTTCATCAAACCCTTGATTTAAAACCCCTTTTATAAATACATTTCAAATTGTTTGAAGTATGTTATTTATTTTAGAAAAAATGTAAAACCCTTATTTTTCTAAAAACATCAATTTCACTCCCAAAAATCAATCAATAATTCCTATAATTTCATTTCAGGGAAAATTTATAGAAACTGGAGTAATGTAGTTCATACATATGTTTGAGACGGACAAAAATAACACAATCATAGGTCACACATTCTTGCAGATATATATTCCAGTAGTGAATAATAAAATGAAGAAGAATAATGATTTAGAATTAATCTTGACATCTCAGCAGCAATTCAATAATAAATATTGTTTTTGTGATGAGGATTCATAGCAACTTATCATGATGAAACTAGCATGTCATCCCATAATAAACACTAGGGTTTTCCATTAGAGTGTGATCTTGCAATGAGTATATAAATGTTCAAGAATATTATAATCCATGATCACCAATCAAATAATGACACACAATGTTGACTCCTTTATCAATGCCGTCAATGGGATATAAGTATTAATCAACTAGATAAATGAACCCGAAATATAATAGTGATGTATATTTTAATGAAATTAATTCAATGGATTGGAGGTCCCTAATATATCATGGAATTTCTTCTAGGATTAGGTGGAAATATTAGTTCTGAATGAAATTAAAATCAACTATTTTTTTCCTCAAAACACAACCTATGAGGATAAAATGGTTTATAATTTCTTTTCACATTATGTAGTCCAAGAAACAAAATTAAACATAAAAATTTGTTACAGTAGGTTAAAAATTCTATTATTTACTATTAAATAGTGTGCAATATAAATTAAATTCATGAAATATTCACTCCATTTAATATTTCCATGAAATGATCCTAACAACCAGTACATAATTGGAAAACACTTTACATGTCTTGAAAACATTTCCTAAAATTTATAATGTTCAGGAAATGATCTAAAATCAAACTATTTTCCTAGTAACCAATACAAAATGTTATCTCATTTTATAAAACATATAATTGCATGACCCCAGATTCCTAGAGCTGGTTCATTATTTTAATACATTTGTATGATTACATGAAATCATTTCAGGATGGAAGAATCAGTTTAGTAATCCTTGAATATAGATTTCACAAATGAACATTATATTACATATTCTAATATAAAACACAACATAAATAATACATTGAGAACACCATTATTCCCCTTGCATAACCCAGCATATCAAACATAATACACTTATTCGAATCCCGGGAAAACAAAACATAAGAATTCCTTGAGCTTCATAGCATAGTAAGGGTAAATAATTTAGTAGAAGCTATAAAAATTTAAGGAAATATGTTTAATAAAAACAAAATCATTTTAAACATAAAATTGGTCATAATATGTATAAAATAAATCAAACTTTTCCATATTACCATTCACATGGATATTCTACTAGTCAAATAATCATATGTAATAATTAATTTCATAATATGTGAATGCCTAATGCTGTACTTCATTACCACACATTCAAGATCTGGTGCCAAGACAACAAATAAAAGTTATGTCAAGGCCCTGTACCCAGATATTAGTTTGTCTAATGATACCTATTGATGAATCAAAGGGATATAGCAGGCACCACCCGTCAATTACTAATTCCATTACATTCTTCATATGAAAATATTGAATCATAACATAAACATTTGTATTAAAACTAGCATAAAAAATGTCAAAATTTCAACCATAAACCATGAAGTGTACAAAGATGGAACATCCATAGTCAAACATATCCTAACTCATATGATACAATATGAAATATAGAATTATAATAAATAAACCTTAATCATGAATAATATCTAGTAATAAATGTTGAAATATTTGAAAATGATCAGTAAATTTTTTTTGATATAAATATCTTTTTTTGTGAAATCATTTAAAAGTCCCACATTTATAAATGAATTCATTTAAAATAGATTTTTGAATAATAGTGTCCCAGACCAATTTTAAACTTTTGAATGGAATTAACATTTTAAAATAATCATGTCCATACATGTAAATTCCTAAAACCAATTTGAAAACATGGAGATTAATGAGAATAATTTAGGAGAATAAATATATATAAAAAATAAAAAGATGTTTTAGTGAATGGGAACTATAAAAGAATTATTGGGAAATTTATTTTATGAAACATTGTCATGGATAATAAATATAAACAATCATGTATAATAATGTGATTTTGGAATTAACCCTTACATTGCACTTTCCTTTGGTCGAGGGTACGTTTAACCTCCTATATAATGAAAATAATATATTATTAAATTATAACAGAACCATATTCAAATTTATTATATCATAAATGATTCATTTATGACTTTACATAATTCGTTTAATAATGATTTCTATGTTAAATTAATAATTTTGGTAATAATCAATTTATTTATCGTACGTGTTTTAACTTGAAATTCGTGATTTTATCACATTGATCATGATTTAAATACTTGAAGAATATAAAAAATTATTTATATATAATATATATTTAAAATATAAATAATTATAATAGATAGATATATGAAATGGAAAATGTCACACCCCCAACACCTGAGTACCTGGAGCCGGTACCATAGAGAGGATTGAATTCAGTTCAGGCTCTTAGAAACCAGCTAAGTCTAAAAATATCATTAATAAATACCCATACATTAAAATTTTAATAAAAAACATAGGGTGATTATACGAATACCCAGTAAGAGGTTTAAAAATAACACACTTTACTCAAAATAACTTTTGAAAACATTCCTTAAAATTTCTATGAAACATTTTGTTTAAACTTCTGTAACACATTAAACATACAATGAAAATTGTCTAAGGGATATAAGTGCATAATTTAAAACATAATAGCATTATCATGATTCAATGAGAATGGTCATTCAGAATAGAATGTAAAATTCATTTCATGTTAAGATGCAAGTACAAAATTAATAACTAAGTGTAATTCATGATCAGAGTTGCATTTAAAAATAATAATTTTAATTTCACAATTTATTATTAGTCATTAATGTTCTAAATAATGAAATAATATATTTTCCATGCTTAATTTTCTTTTGACTCTCATAATCATAAGCATTTTAACCCAAAATATTCTACTAGTCTACTAATCCCACGGTTAATTAATTTATATACTCTTAATGGAGAAAGTTCATATGCCGGACAGTTTCAAAGCCTCGTGCCATGATCTAGGGGATTACTGTAACCGGACCCCAACCCGGAGAGCCAATTTAACTGGACTCGAACCTGAAGTGCCTCTATAACAGGACATCAACCCAAAGTGTCTTTGTAATGAGACACTAACCCGGACGGTCTACTGTAACTGGACCCCAACTCAGAGTGCTTACTTTTAACCGTCCCCACCACGAGACATAATAGGTCCAACACATTCCGCATACCTCTAAATAAATGTTCACATCCTAGTTTGGTTTATTAAAATTACTTATCACATATCAAACCAACTGTACAAATTACATGGATTCTTATTTCACCTTAAATTTTATTCAAGGTGTCCCACACCACCTTGAACGCTTAAATACATAAACTCTGAATAGGACATATATGTTTAATATTACAGTTATCTACTTTTAATCATATGTATTGTGTTTGGAAAAAAATAATGAATTGTGTGGTTAAGCTATAAATTAGTACATAATTTAAGAATATAAGTACCAAATTTTCCACATAAAATTTCAAAATCTATAACCAAATTATTAATGAACATTCATGATTAAATAGTGATGTGAACTTAACATAATAGAAAAAGGGTTAACATAACATTTCACACGAGGTAATAAACTCACATTATCACAAAAATTACATGTTTAAATAAGAAATCATAAAACACAACCTTAAACATTAGAAATTAATAAAATGATAAAAGATTAATCAGTTCATATGAATATTATTTCTTGAGCTTCCAATATCTATACTCATTAACAAGGCGTATTAAAAGAAAACATTTAGAAAACCATGATTATGGTTTCAGGTTCTGTAAAGATTTAATTCAATGGGGAATGCATAAAATTTGTGATAGGTCAAGCAAAAATACATTTGAAATGTATATTTAATACTTTCTTCTAAAACCATATAATTCTATGAAATAAAATGGAATTCAATGTTGAAATTCATACATTCGTACGCACATATCTGATTTCCCACCACAAGTATTTGCAGGATTCTAATTCTATGTTTGTTTATCACTTGTAAACTAATCAAAACATGGATTTAATTACTAGTTTACAAATATTGAATTGTTTTAAAATCCAAAATTATATTATATGTACTCATATATACGAACATACATGATTAGATGCAACGATTTCTTACACAATGTTTTCCATGCATTTTAGTCCTTTATTATCTCACATTTCAAACTCAAAAATCCTTAATATGTATTATGAGGTTTATTCAAATCTTAGAGTCAGGTATTTTATGCATACATATTTTCATATACATAAATATATATATATTTATATTTATATATAACTGATTATAATATGAGGCACAAAATAAAATTTGCATGGGTCATCCGTACTTACTGTCATATATCTTAATATCATGCAACCCTTGAAAGAATAATTAACCTCAATAAATAGGGAAATGTATCTTATATTGAAAGTGTATATGCATATATACACAGAACAAAAAACCACAGAAGCAAGACTATCTTACTCCCCTACATTAACTTGAAGAAGAGAAGGTAGAGCTCGAGAAGGCGCTGGATATTTGGGAGGACTTGTTGAGGTCTGCTGGAGACTTATAAAGAACTAAGATGTTTCTATGTATGCCTTGGATGTTATTATATAACTAAACCTATACAATATATATATATATAATAAAAATTTCATGAGATCTGAGGCCCAAGTGGCCTTTAAAAATAAACCAACAGACAAACCTAGTAAAAACTGTGTGAATGGAGGGTATGATGGCTACAAGGGTGGAGAAAAAAATTGAGAAAAGGGGTAAGTAGGGTACTGGTATGTGTCACACCATAGAGAGAAGAAGACAACACTACAGTGGATGATTGGGAGAAATTTAGAAGGTCATGATCAGTTCGGCCTATAATTCAACGGTCGGAATGCGTTTGGGGGTTTTGAAAAAATGAGCGACTCAGATTTGATCGGACGACCATGAGATGACGCGACGTTTTAAAATTCTCGGATGGTCAAGAATAGATCCAGGGTTGATCAAATGTTCCACCTAATCATGGTGATATACCACGATTGCTGAATCTCGAATGCGAGGTTTATTTTGACAGCCTAGATCTTGTGATAAGCGATCCAATGACCACAATTGCATTTCCCATGAAAAATAGATTCCCACATTGAAATAGGGAGCTGATTTAGCCTCCCTTATAACCCTGATCCTCCCGTGACATAATCAGAAATCACACAACACACACCTAGGGGGCCTTATACATGCCCCCCTAGAGGCTTCGGCCTACCAACGCTCTCCGCGGCGTGCACCCACGCTGCACACTCATGTGCTCACTCCGAAAGCTCATGTTTGCATCTCGAGTCACCTATGCCCGACCTCAGCCTGGACTAGGCATGGATGAGGGAAATGCTCATCCAAACTATGTGTGATTCCTCGCTCGGCCCAACCATAAAAGGGTTGGACCTAGAAGACCCAATTTTTTTATATAACCTAACTTAAAAAATGACGTTCTATGATAAAATAATACCATATTGAAATTTTCTTTTTTATACATGGATTTCCTTAGACATTATATGGTTAGTGTTTACAAATTAAAATTTTTCCTAATACTATATTCTAAGGTTGTCTATAAATACTAATTCTTAAATATAAATAGTTATAAATCGAATGAACATTCTTATACTAGTTTTGTAGTGGTCGAAACATAGTATAATTAAAAATATAATTCAATTAACAAAAATTTAAAAATAGTTTAAGACATTAAATGAAAATATTTACAAGACATTTTAATTAATTGCTTCATGTTTTGAATTCCATATTACATTAAAAAACACCAATGTATATTTCAAACCACTCCTCTATGTCCTTTTTAATGTTCATGGTTAGGAGTAGTTTTATACTTTTTCAATTTATATCCTTATTAGATGGTGGAATAGAATATATTTATTATTTTTAAATTAATTTTCCAATAAGGGAAATGGATTTATTTATAGCCATTGGAGTTCTGTTCTTTTCCTATGCAATGATCACATTAGTGTCTTATAAATCCAAGAGTTAGGGTGTCCTAACACTCAAGTTCATTAAAGAAGATGGTTCACATCATACCTTGGGTTCTTAGTGCGGTCGCGGTGGTTTCATCCATTATTATGTTCATTATGAAAAATTATAAGGACCCATATTATTTTATTTGGTTTCTCATTGTTCTATTTTGTCTCCCTATACTTTTTATAGGGTTCATAATAGGTATTTTTGGTTAGCATGATTTCTTGTTTGTTCTCGGTGTATTGTTACAACTATAGCGTTTTTATTTGAATAAAACTCCTTGCGTCCATTTCGTGATCTTCTTTAATTTTAATCACATTATTATTTTTCCATAAGATATAAGTTTTTTTTCAGGTAAGAGATAATATTAAAGCATTAAAATTACCATTACATGAAACATATGTTCTTGGGGTGTCACAGAAAACACCGTTTATAGAGAGGGTAGGTCGTACTTACGCAAAAAACACTATTTTCAATTTCTTAACGTATTGAACAGAAGTAAGTTAATAACATATATGTATATATATATATAGAGTATAATTATTATGTCATATATTGCATACTTATTAATAATAAATATTTTTTATAATCATATTTGAATAGTGAATGTGGAAATGAATATCGTTGTGTCGTAGAGACCGTATGTCATACGTACACATGAGCAAAAAATATAATTTCCTTAATGATTAAAAGGTGTGGAATTGGATGGTATATTAATTTTATATATAAATTTACATGTTATTTTAATTATTTATATACATATTACTCATCATTATATTTATTCAAATAACATACTGTTGAATATCCAATTACAACACGACGTGGAGATGTTAATCCATATGTACGCAGGCATGGTGACACTATAATTAATAGGATGGATTGAATAATGAATATGGTTGTAAAATATTTATAATAAAATCACATTATGTAGAAGGTATTGGAGTTATTACATTTGTATAGAAATAGCAAAAGAAATAGAAAGTGGAAGAAGAGAAGACGTATGATAGATGTGATTAAATAATTACCAATTAATTGGGTGTTTCCTTTTGATTTGAACAAAATAGACCCTTAGGTACCATTTCTTCTAAAGGGAAGGCATGTATGATTAATTTAGGGATTTGTTGAGGAAATTTGGGTAGGGTTTGGAAATGACAAATTGTTTGGAGGTGTTATTTTGAGAGAAGGGTAAGAAAACTTTTATAAGAGAGGTGAGGGTCAATTTTTGAAAAACATGAAATATTATTTTATTTTACAATCATATTCACTTTATAATGGCTCCAAAATAATTTATTTCTAGGCTATGCTGGTGATGGGTCAAAAAACACTCAACCAATAGGTTTTGGGGAGGTTTAGGTCACCATATTAACCTTATATTTTAGATATATCTATTAGTTAATTAATATAACTTTTACGGGACATGTACGGGTTCCCCTTCATCCCTTAAAATGGGGATTATCCATAATAAAATAAAAAAGAAGTCCTTCAGTCCATTCAGTATTTTACTATGTTTTCTTGTATTAATATAATAAATTGTTAATAAACCTACTATAACATTCCAATAAAACCCCCCCAAGTGGTTCATTAAATAAATATATATTATTATAAAAGACTTTTGGATTATCATTATATTTTTAGGACTACTATTTCATTTAATAATATAGAATATTTTTTAAAAAATAATTTATTTCTATTTTGACATTATTAATATTTGGATTTTGTGTAATTCATAACAATATGATTACATCTAAAACATTACCTTGAATCAATAATAAAATGTCATATGCACCTATAAAAGTCATGGATGGAATCTAAATTTTCATAATATATTTATTTTAATATTTATAATATCATTTATTTTATTCTTTCATTTATAAGTAAAATAAAACATCATTATTGTGTCCTATATAAATATATTTATTTTATGTATAAATATTTTAAGTAAAATATCATGATTTCGGAAATAATTTTACATTTATAATTAATATTTATAACCGAATAGATCAATTATATAACCTCATATAATTTTTTTACTAAAAGATACATGCTTTTGTTATTTTTGTCTTTACATTAGATTATTTAATATAAAATGTCATTGTCACTCAAAGGTGGCTCCATGGAATACCAAAATTAACCCAATGATGAAAAGATTTGGAAATGTATCAGTAAATATAGTTCGCATATGTAGAGTTTCATCCTTCAACTAATTCATGCCACAATCATTCATTCACTCCAAAAGATAATAGAATGCGAAAATATTCGATTTATTTTAATCGTATAGGGTTCCCAAAATATTGAATTTATAATTTATTTGTAATTATATTTAAACATCTACATTAATCATACATGGAAATATCGTTTTCCTTTGGTAGGTGATGCACCCTTGTCTCCCTTCTGTTTAGGTTCAGGTCTCGCAGCCTTGTTGGAGGCGATGGGTTGTTTCCCGACCTCCGGGTTGTCTATTTAAAAAAAAACAAAAACAGTCTTAAGAAATTATTTACCCATAAAAATAGTATCCAATTTCAATAGTAATCCATTATAACATTTAGACTTATCGAAAATACATTTATCCAATATCATAGGACCAAATGTATAAGGTAATCACAATAAATATCATTTTTCCATGTATTAAATAACATCATTATGTATTATTTTAAAACATGATAACACCCTAAATTACCATAAAAACATATTATTTACATTCATGTTCCCTTATTCCTTATATAATTACGGATATAATCCTTATATCCAAATATTTTGTAAACTCCATCAATAATGGACCAAACAAACAATTAATAAGTATCAACGTAGTCAATAATATCGAATATAATTATTCCAAATCAATCATATTTTATTAAAAATTTACTACCTAATTATATGAAACATATTAAGGTTTTATATTTCCTTTAACCATGTGTTTCAAAAAATATTAACTTGAAATTCAAAAACATTTCTTAGAACCATGTAATTATAAATCATCAATGAAATACTACTAAGTACAATCCATATTTATTCAATAATTCATATAACCAGAACATCATTGATACAACACTCAAATAATTCTTTAATAAAAACATAATAACACTAGTCATTCCACTTCTTCTATGGGAGTATAATATATTTATTATTATCCAATAGCATAATTTTGTGCATACTCTGATTATTGGGACATTAATTTGTGTAGAGTCCCAACTACTTGCAGATGAATCATTGTACATTTAAACCCTTTTTCTTACACTTGTACTCATGTACTTGGTGTCCTTTTTCTCCACACCTCTAAAAAACTCCCATTAACATCATTAATATACAAAGGTTATTCATTCTACAGTTATCACATATGGGAAAACCCTTCATTCCCTTCTTCCCTCCATCCATATTTCTCTCTACCATCCTTTTCTTCCCTATGTTCCCTTCAAATCCATAGAACTCATATAAATCATTACTTATCATTTTAAGACATGATAATATTTCCTCATATTATGAGAATACATGGGGTACTATTTCCCTTCTCAATGTTTTCTTAATACCATGAAAGACATGATCCTTTTTAGTCTTTGAATCTTGCATATTGCTGGAGTTCTCATTCCATCTACTGGGAGACATTTCTAAATAATGGAATATAGTAGGATTTTCTGTGAATCACAATGCATAATTCAAAATATTAAAAATACCTAATGAAAATTGAAATGATTATGAATATAATATTTATACGTAAAAATTTTTTTTGGGAATTATTTTATCATAAATCCTTCATAATGGCTTATAAAGAAAAAGTAAATTATCCAAAGAATATACCCTAGGAGGGTCGTAACAAAGAGTACAGTAAGGATAGTTGTCATGTACTTGGATACCCCAAGTCAAGACCAAAAATCCTTGTCAGAGTTTTAACTTTTAGTTATATCTATTCTAGAGCCGCCTCTACCTTCTCGTATCCAGACTGGGATGTATTTCATGCAAAAAACACAAAATCAAAAAATTACCAAAATTATAGGACTTTATTCTATATTAATCCTCAATTTCAATCTAATGTTAATGTACTCAAATCTAAGTATTTATAATCCTAGTTTTCAATATTTGTACTAAACATATTATGATTCCATCTGTGACGCCCCAACCCCAGAAGCCCAGAGCTAATGCATTATTTTAATACATTGGTATGATTACATGTAATCAGGTCCTGAAGGACCAATCTATTTAGTGGTCTTGGAAAATAGAATACGCACATGAATGTTACATTACACATTCATACATAAAACACTAAATAAATAATCCATTGGAAAAACCATTATTCCATTACCTTAACCCTGAAAATCAAACATAATACATTTCATGGAATCTTTGAAAAAAAATATAAGAAAGAGGTGATCTCAGATTCTCAGAATGGGTAAATAATTTACCGGAATATATAAACTTTTAAAGAAATACGTTTAATAAAAACATCATCCTTTTAGTCATATGCATGAATATAATTTTTTGAAAATAAAGAAAACATTACCATAAAAACTTTACCATGGATATTCTACTAGTTGGGAAGTCACAGGCAATAATTAATTTTATAATCAGGTAATTCCTAACATCGTACATCATTACAACACAATAAAGGCCTCGTGCCAAGACTAAAAATAAAAATATTGACAAGGCCTTGTGCCAAAAAACTTGTTTGTCTCATGAGAAATACCGATGGATCGAGTAGATATGGATGGCCCCACCCATCACTTATTATGCCCACTACATTCTTCATATGAAATTTTTGAAACATAATATAACCATTTGTATTAAAACTAGCATACGAAATGTCAATACTTCAACCACAAACAATGAAGGGTATATAAACCGCACATCCACACTAAAAAATATCATAAATCATTCGATAAAATATGGAAGATTGAATTATAATAAATCAACCTTAATCAAGAATAATATTCTGTAAAGAATGTTGACATATTTGAAAATGAACTGTAAAACATTTTGAGAGAAATATCCATTTTTTGAAATCATTTATAAGTCACACATTTATAAAATAATTAATTTGAAATATAATTTTTAATCAAAGTATCCCATATCACATTGAAAATTTTGAAATGAATTAACATGTTAAAACAAACAATCCCATAAAATAAATCATTAAAACTGTTTTTGAAAACATGATCAATAATGAGAATAATTTAGAAGAAAAATAATTTAAAACATTTTAAAACATGTTTTAGGTAAAGAGTAAGTTAATAGAATCATTTTGAAATGGATTTTATGAAACATAGACATGGATAATATATATTTCCCAGAAAATACTTATACATAAACAATCATGGATAATAATGAGTTTGAGGAATTAACCCTCACCTAGAACTTTTCTTTGGTCGAGGGTACGTTTAAAATCTCTTATAATGAGCATAGTAACTTATGAAATTATAAAAGATCCATGTTAATATTTAATATAAAATAAATTACTCATTTTTTATTTTATACTACCCTTTAATAATGATTTCGATGTTAAATAGATATTTCAGGTAATAATCGATTTCTTTATCGTACGTGTTTTAACTTGTTTTTCCAGATCGTATCATTTAGATCATGATTTTAATAATTGAAGAATATAAAACATTATTTATATATAATATATATTTATAATATAAATATTTATAATAGATATATATATTAAATAGAAAATACCGTTTATGGGGACAGTAGGCCGTACGTACGCATCGACGTTTTTTCCTTTTTGATATCGTATTGAACAAAAATATGTGAATAAGATATATGTAAGTACACACACACATGTATATATCACCAGTAGAATTATTTTTTCATATATTACATACTTATTAATAATATATATTTTTACAATCATTGTTGAATGGTGAACGTGGAAATGAATCTCACCGCGTCGGGGAGATAAAAAGTTGTACGTACACACAAGAAACAATATCATTTCTTTAATGATTAAAAGGTGTGTAATTGGATGATATATTAATTTTACATTGAAAATATCATATTAATTTCATTATTTATATACATATTACTAATCATTATATTCATCTAAATAACATTATTTTAAATAACATATTACACCACGACCTGGAGACGATAAGTCGTCGTATGCACACATGGTGACATTATCATTCATATGTTGGATAGAATAATGAATATTGATGTACCATATTTATAATAACATCATAGTATATAGAAGGTACTAGAGTTATTAACATGGAATGGAAGTAACAATGACTGAGAAATTGGAAGAAGAAAATAACTATGAAAGATGCAATTAAATAATTACCTCTTCATTGTGTGTTTCATTTTGATTTGAACAAAAGTGCTCCATAGGTTGGCCTTCTCATCATGGAATGGAATATGGGTTGACTTTATGGAATTTTGGGGGAGATATTGGTAGTGTTTGGCCAAGACAAATGGATTTTGAGGAGTGATTTTGAGATTAGGGGATGTGCCCTTTTATAAAAGAGATGAGGGTCACTTTAGAAAAAACATGAAATATTATTTTATTATACAATCATATTCGGTTTTTAATGTATAAGAATTGATTTATTTAGTGGAATAGGTGGGGATGGGTCGAAAACAACTCAATAAATATGTTTCATATAGTTTTAGGTCACCATATTAACCTTATCTTTTATATTTATCTCTTACATAAATAGTTCAACTTTTACCATGTATTCTTATATTATTATAATAAATGGTTAATAAACAAACTAAAAAATTCCAAGAGAACCCAAAGTGGTTAAATAATTATATATATTTTATTATATAAATCTTTTGGTTGACCCTTTGTTTTTTAAGACTATTATATCATTTAATAATATAGTATTTGTTTTAAAAACTCATTTATGTCAATATTATCATCATTTAGCATTTTGGTTTTAGGAAAAGTTAAAAAAAACTAGATTAATTAAGAAACTACATTAATCAATCCTAACACGTAATATTTAACTATAAAATTAGTGGTATACATAATAACATTCATATTATTTTTATTTTAATATTTATAATACCATTTATTTGATTTATTCACTAATAAAGAAAATAATGTATCATTATTGTGTAATATAAATATAAATATAAATATATTATTTATAAAAATTATAATTAAAATATCATAATGTAGTAAATATGTTTAGGTTTCTATAGAATATTTATAGTCGAATAGATCAAATATATAAGTTCATATAAAATTTTTTTTACTAAAAGATACATGATTTTTTTATTTTTTCATTACTTTAGATTATTTGATAAAAAATGTCATTATCACTCCCTAGTGGACCCATGGGTTCCCCAAATCATCACATGGTTTCCCATGGTAGGAAATGTATCATAAAATTGGTTTATGACATTTTTTAGGGTAATTTATTAGTATAATAATATTATTTTTTTACCCTTATTTACCGTATTTACCCGTTAACCGTGGTAAAAAAAATATTTACCGAAATAATAATTCATAATTTCTAAAAATATACGTTACATGTTTAAATAATATGCACCTATTAATTAAAAATATTAAATCCATTTTTAAAAATTCAAAGTAGATATGTTGCATAAAAAAAATTATATTTAATTCCTGTTGTCGAATCCAAAAAACGTGTTTTTAAGAATTAAAAACATTCAAAAGATTTACATATATTTATGTACTATATATATTTAAAATAGTTATAATAACCTAAATAATATTAAAATATAAAAACATAATCTAATTATTCTTTAAAACAAATCAAATGTTTAATTTAACACTTTAAATTATTATGATTAAAAAAGTAATTTTTATTTAAAATTTATTATTTTTCACTATTTATCAAAATATGAAAGTTATCAGAAAAGTACCAAAAAACTATCCAAACTAATTTTTTAAGTCCCAGTTCTGAAGAAGAATTTAATTTCATTAAATTGGATATATAAATGTATCAAATATTGTTTTTAAAATGGGATCACCATTTTAAGGTGGTAAATATGCATCTTTGGAAAAATACTTTTTTAATCTGAAAAAAATGAATTAGTTCTTATATTATGTCTAAAAAACACATAATATGGAATACCTTAAATATATGGAGTATATAAAATTCATAATTCTATTAATACTATTCATAACCACTTTTCTAATGACTAGTTTGGTTTGTTTTGGTGTGCTCGAAATCGATGTTGCGTGTAGTGCATGTTATTGAATTGCATTAAAGTGTAACGTACTATGAAATATTGGGGTGTTACACAACATGTCTTTCACATGAAGCAACAAAAAATTCATATTTTCAACTAAATATACCCAACCCAACTATAGAGTTATAGAAAATAATGAAAAAAAAAGTAAATCCTTAAATGTGTTTATACACATACTCCATTAATTAATACTAATAATAATCCTCAAACATTATGTAGTTTCCCCAAATAATCACTCCATCCTATAAATTCCAAAATATAACTCAAATAAATAAGAAAATGAAATGATAAAATTTAAACAATTCTATTAAATTACTGTGATGTTACATAAAATAGTTGGGAAACTTATGAACCTTTATGAAAGGTTACTGGTTTATCAATATTACTTCATTCAAAAGATATTAATCTGAAAAAAAACAAACTAAAATCAAATATCATTATGAATAATAAATGATCACATTAAATTGACACAAAAGGATTTATAAATACCTTTTTCAATAAATCATTAATATAATATTTTAATAATCAAAAAACATAATTCAATATTAAATAAATAGTTCTATAAATTTGATAAAATTAATGTAACAATTAAATACAAATCCCAATATCACGTCAATGGAGTACTCTTTCAACATATTCTAGAAAATCATAGTAAATATTTATAATAATAGTTTGAAACTCCACATTTTGAACTCTTAAAAAAGTCAATATCAACTATTATAATTGATAAAAAATATTTCCATAACCATCTACTGTCATTCTTAACATACATCTCATTAATGAACACTACACACTATCATTCACCACTATATAGGAAAAATAACTAGAGATATAAATATATAATACAACAAAAAGACTATAAGTAATAAAGGTTAATGATGGAATTTTTCAGTTTCATTAATAATACTATAATCTACAAACAATACAAATACCAAAAAATCATTATCTCATATTCATATTACAACATTTTTCAGATAGACTGAACTCATAGTAGTATAAACAACATCATGGTAAAAATAATTACACGTATAATGAGTTATTATACTTGTTATAATGTAGTTGAAAAAAATGATTTCAATTTTCATAAATTAAATAAGGTAAAAAAATGTGTATCATAGAGATATATGATACCAAAAATTATCTGTAGACCGCTTATATTCATATTCACCATGGTGTGCTATTAATGACCCATACATTTATATCTCACTTCCCACAATGATTCCCTAAAAATAAAAAAACACTCAGATCGACATTCTCAATGATCAGAAGTATCTCAATTTTATCCTCTTTTAAATATTATAAACCATTTTTTTATAAATTAATATTGATGTAGATATATGTTACATTATTTGAGGAAACAATTTCGAGGGATTCATCTAAAATATTACACCTTCCTCAAACATAACATAGAGGATAATTAAACTCTATAATTTTTAATAAACATAACAACATAAAATATAAATAAAAAATATTTTTACTATTAGAGTATTCAGATATACCAAGTCAAGAAATACTATAGAATAAAGACTATTAAATATCATCATCTTTCAAAAACCCAAATTCGCAGTCCAATGATAGAACATATCAAATAATCCACTAATCTATATGTTCATATGAATTAACTCTTAGTATGATATAATTCATTCTAGAAACCTTTATTTATCTATCTACATTATCAGTGACATTATATTTTAATAAAAATTGAGGGGTAATATTATTACTATACATATATGGAAGAAAATCATAATTGAATTTTTACACCCTATCCTCTAGATAAGGGGGGAGACCAATTGAATAATATAGATTCCACATTAACAAACGTATTTGTACCCTAATTCAAGATCACCGCTACTATATATTGACAAAAACATACCATCAAACTAATTATAGTTTCAATTTAATTAAAATTCCTTGAATAGTTTTAACATTTTCTCCTAGGATGTTATAGACACCTCACAACTACCACAGAATATATCACACCACTAGTAATAAGAAACCCTTCCACAACTAGCATTAATGGTAATCCAATTCACCATCTATAATTGGATCAATCCAAATATACAGTTATGTTCTAATTTCTGACTTTTTTTACATACGATTTGATATTTTCCCCTCCTATATAGATTAAATTTGATATGAAAACTCTATTAGTGATATCATCTATGAATCCATATTTACATTATCAATCATTCTATACTTAACTGAAGAATCCTAATATACCACACATATTATTATATTACATGGATTTTCTTGTAACCATCTTTATAACATAAAAAATATATTCCCGTCATTTCAAATAGATTCCTTTTATGATACATCATTCAAATTAAATTTAAATTACCCAATAATATCTTTAATTAAAAAACAATAGAAAACTTATTTTGAATTTACCATAAAAAATATCTATATCATAATTAGTATAGCATCAATTTATTATATTCATTGAGATTTGGGTCCTTACATTGAATCATAGGTTCATTATATATGTCTTAAATTGAATCCTTTTATGACATCACATTCTTTATCTAAAAAATTATTACTAACATATAATTTTTTTTAATTATCACCCATTACTAAGTAAATAATATATCAAAAATCATAATTTTATAAATAAATTCACATTTCTATGAATAGAGTACACTCGAACCACTCATAGTGTAGTTGTGATAATAGATGGGTCCGATGAAGCCAACTTCTAAGAAGTCAAAGGTTGGAGTCTCAGACTAGGGGAATAAAAAAGAAATAATTGTTACATTACCTTCAAAAACCTAGGAATAATAAATTTGAATATAAAATTAAAACTATTTGAATTAAATATGATAATGAATATCCCAAAAATCATGCAATTTAATGTAATAATAAACCAATTCAAAATTTAAAAATAGCTCACCTGGTAGAGACTGAAATGTTAAAAATTACAACCACAATCTATTAATGTTTATGGTAGTCACCAACATTGTCTTAAAATATTAAAAAAATTGGATATTAAATATATTATGGAGAATTAAATTATGCTTCATGGGCTCTTCTAAAAATTTTAACATGATGATATGAATAAATCATACTAGAATATATGTCAAATATCTACAATGGGCTCCTTACTAATCCCAGATAAACTAAAACCCTACATCATAAATGATACTCATAATATCTCCAAAAAATCCCATAATGTAATAATCATGAAAATATATCAGAATAGTATATTGAACACAATTACATATTAACCTGGTCACCCTCATATCCCAATGATATATTTCGTAATGTCTATATCAATTATTTATCTGAATGCCTCATACCGTATAACTATATCCAAACATTAACTGTATCTATATTCATCATAAAATTAGATAACCACATCACTAAACCATAAAATAATCATGAACACATCATCAGATCACGTACACATTACCAAATCACTACCACAATTGTTCACATCGACTAAAATTGAAGTATAGGTGGTTCTCATTCATCCACACCACCATTATTCTATACATTATTGGTGTAACAAAAACTTAATACATAAAAATGGAATCAATCTAATTACATAAATCATGTGTTAGAGGGTAAAAAATGTTAATATATTTATGTAGAAACATTCAATCCCAATATCGGAATCTAGTTTCTAACACAACACTTATTACTCCAATTCAAAAACCCAAATCACATCCAACAGTTAACAGATTACTTCCACCTCCAAACTCACATCTATCCAAATCTAAATTTCACATAAAACACACTATATCCATTTGTATTTTTCTATCCTCACAATATTTATCTGCAATATTATATATCAATGACTAAATAATTTATGTTTATTAAATACAAAAAATTATAGGCATTATATGCCACTAACCATTAATACATATTGTATCCTTAATGTTTCACTTCTCTCGTATTATTAATAGAACTGTATAAAAAATTTCTATAGTAATAAATGAATCAAAAAATATTCCCATTCAACAATTCAATAAAATATATATTTCTATTTTAAAAATATATAATTAATTATCATCTTTTATGCCTATGGAAACCGTAATATACAATCTAACAAATCCCCAATACAAATCCACAACACAAACACAAATATATATTTTATGAAAAAATTAACAAATGATGTCATAAAAAAATATAATTAAAATAATTTATAAATAAAAAATTCAAATAAAAAGCACATTCCAATATCCCCACTTATAAAATTTTCTATTTATACTCAATAAAATAAATTTATTGATAATTAGATGAAAAAATAATTTTTCTAATTCTTTATTTCACCACCTTTCATAAATAAATAAACAAAATTAAAAAATATATTTCATATTAATAATTATATCATAATCAATGATATTTTTTAACACAACATCAGTGAATTACATTTGATTGTGTAATACGAAAAAATGATAATAATATTCTCAAATATCATTCCAAAAATTCAATTTAGTTATTATCCACATTTTTATAATCACATCACTATAATGAATAAATTTTTTTCCATGATTAATATTTGTAAACCAAGAAATAAAATATATTTAATCTCAATCCCTTACCTAGAAAATAAAATTTTGTATCATCATCAATTTTCTTGAGGAACATTATATTTTCAGATTATAAAATTCTATAAACTCAATTGTTTCTTCTCTTTTATTGGGGTTTATAAGGAATGATTTTTTTAAAATGTTATATAATATTATAAAACAGAAGAGATCATAGGAGTATTTATATTTTAGTGGTTGTAAATATTAAACCATCAAGGTGATGTATTTTTTATAGCTTTGTGGAAACTATAGACCCCACTAGATCAATGGTAATGGGGTATTAAAAGTTGATGTTCATCCTATTTCCTTGAATGGATATTTGTGACATTATTCCATAGGTGGAAAATTTAACACATTTGTGAACAAAATATGAGGGTGGTATCAATGAACCCCATTAATTAGATTTCAATGTGATTTCAATCATTTTTAATTTTCTAATTCTAACTTTATAAAATAATTTCAAATTGAAGAAATCACACATTAATTTTAATCATCTATCATTCATATCTCTTTTATTATTTAGGGTTATACCAATCCTATAATTATATAATAGTGAGTTTTTTCATAATCTACAACATTCACCATATCCATGTTGATAAGATAACATATATTAATTAATGAAATATGTTTTATATAAATATATAGTGATTAATTCTCCATTTTGTCATAGATTAATAGTGGTTTTATGTTTTTCGTGGTTGTATATTCATCAAATGTTGATATACCATCTAATTAGAAGGTTTTATTTGTATTAATTTTTTAAATATATTCCTCGACCTATTCATTATTGTAGATTAATTATCGAACTATAGTCTATTGAAAATAATTTTCTTATTAGTGGTTTAGTCTATATGAAAACACTATACCTCTAAATGGAGCTTGATCTCTTACTAATAGTTATCTTTATGGTTATTTTACCTTATATCAATAACCTTTCTATCATATCCTTAATTGAATATCATCATTGATATGGTAATAATTATTGATTTTTTTGGTTCAATTAACATTGGATATAAAAAAGTTGAACTTTTAATATTGACGAGTAATTCATGATTAGTTCATTAATAAAAATTAAATTTTGGGAATTGATTTCATCGTATTCGACATATGTCAAAACTAGTCTCGTTTACATAATTCATGAGGTAGTTTTTATAAAAAAATTATTGATATGGGAACCTATTTTTTATCAAAACTAATCATCTTTTTTAATGAAACATAAAACAATATATGTGTCCTTGGTGTGAGGAAATGTTATATGTGGGTGTGGAACATGATTCTTTCATTGATACATAGAGGAACAATTTAGTTATTATTCAATAAAAATGGATGTAGGAATATCTTTAAAATTTGAGACACTTTTATATACTTGTTGCTTGTTTTTTGAGGATAATAATTTTCCTTTGTTTTTTGTTTTTTAATTTTCATTGTTTTGTTTCGTTTACTAAAAATTTGTGAATATTAATTCCATGATTTTTGCAACACTTTCTTTTTAACATGATATTAATTCCCCAAATGTTTCTATAAATTGATAATGTATTCTATTGAGGATGTACTATGTTTCCCATTTTGTGTTCTTTTATGCTGAATGTATTTACCATTGCTTGGAGGTGTTAGATTTTTAATTCTAACCGGAGGTACATTGTGGAATGATTTATCCATAAACGGGTGTTAAATATACATATGGTGATGATGATAATGGAGGACAAATAATCACAATGTGACAAGATATCCATGTGTCTAGACAAAAACCTAATGACATCATGATAATGAGTAACATTCTAATACTTGATTATTTCCGGATACTGATTATCATGCTCAACCAGTTCTTTATGGATACCTAGTAACATGTCACCATAATTATGTATATATCATGATTACATATGAAATCCTTTCAACCATTATAGAATGGTTTCTAAGAAGTTATTTTTAGTGGTCACGGTGGCCATGTCAACACACAACTGGTAAATTAATTATTATTTCTGAATTCATTCCAATATATTTGTATCATGTGATTCGCCTATTATACATTTGAACACTTATTAAGTACATATAATTGGCATCATACTGGCTTTCACTATCCACACACTACAAGAAAATTATGATGAGTTTTCACTCATCAGGTATATGGATCCCATAAATGAATGTGGAATATTGTGCATGGATGACTTATGTAAAATCAATATCGAGATGGGAACAGGATGTAAATTGGATTATTTTCACACTATTACAATATATACATGTCTTCCCAACCTTGTTATCATAGTTTTGTTTTCCACACTAGGAACCCATTTTTTATATGACATGTGTATCACCTGATATTATATTTTGATGTCATATTATCGAACTTTATTACACTATGATTGTATATTTAATTTAATTAATCTACTAAATGATAATATAGTGATGTTATATTCTCCCCGATGACAAAAGTTGGAACCCTTCAACTAGTTGGGAGAATCTTGTTTATATGGTGAAAAATATAAGACATTATGGATATCTTTATTTGAGCTAGTTATTTATTTTGGGAAATTAAACAATACTACTATAGTAAATTTTTACTTTATTATTAAAAATAATGGAAATATAAAAATGGATTTGTGATGTGTGGGACCCAAGTGTTGTATTTTTTACGTGCCATTCCAACTCAAATGTAATATACCTCTAAGAAAACATTTACATGAATGTTGTAACTATTTAGAATATCATGATGTGTCCATTCATCATGATTACTCATGTCGTATCACATTTCATATAAAGATACATTTTTCTTTATAAATATTATTTAATTTACTAAAAGGATGTTTATTATATATTCTCTAGAGACATTTCTTCTTTTTATGAGTGTTTTATCATTTTTAATTACTGTTTTTATATATTTTTTGTTATTAATTAAATTAACACATGAATGATTTTATGTATTTTATATGTAATACATTGACTAAAAAAATGGGGAAGAGACCATGGTTAGTTTAATTGGGGATATACCTTGGGTAACATGTGTGATTGTTTGATAATTGTGTATGACCACATATATTGATGATGTTTGGTCTTAACAACATATTTTTTTATAAATGTATCCATAATGTTTCAAAAAAATCATCCCCAAATGAGAACGATGTTAAATATTTGTGATATATATGGGAATAATTACTAGATAGAATTTGCCTATACCATCATATATTATATGGAGGGGGTCATTTGATTCTTCTCAAAGACATTCTTACTAGTGTAAGAAGTGGCCCACCAAATTTCAGAGTCATCACCCTTGTTCATTCCCAATAAAGAGGGGTACCATAGTTCATGATAGACTATTCTTGAGACTTCCAACTACAACATATATCAGAATTTAAGTATAAAATATGACTACACGAACATAATTTACTAGATGGACATCATAAATGATGTCTTTGACCTTACGATTAACATCCTGATAGAAAGGGGAATCCAGAAGCATTCATGCTATATAGACCTTCAATGAAATTTGGGGATGTGAAAATACATGATAATATATGTGAGTGGATCCCATAGGAGGCCTTTAAGGTCATGTTATTTTAGAAATTCATTCCTAATAAATAGAATAAATACAAAAATGAATGAGTTTATGGAGATATAATAAGGGTCTATGATAACATCTCATAACTTTACTCATTTAACTATGTTGAATCAGCAATCTCCTATCATTGAAGAATTTTTTTCCCGCATTGAAATTTTTTTCAGGATTATTTTATTTCTTGACATCATATAAAATTTTATGTTCATACAACTACATTAATACATAAATTTTCTACATTAGGCCTTTACTATTAAAAATATCCTAGAGGTGGGTCAGTTATTTTTCCTTCTTCCTACATTCATTACTCATGTTGGTTGACCACCTAATGATGTATTAATTGTCGTATATTGTTTTTGGTAGAGGAAGTTCAATGGAATGTATAAGAATTATACTATGTATGAGGACCGTATCCTGGATTCAACATCCATATAAAAAGAATTTCCACAGTTATTCCAAAATATTTATATCAAAAATTATTTCTTGTTTTGTACAAGGCCTCAGACCATGGTACAGAAGTGTGGAAATATATGGAATCTGATGAAATGCCACTCTAAGGATTTGAGTATGTGGTTCCATAGTTGTGATGGGGATCAATAATCAATGTCCCAAAAATCTATATTTCGTCATTCAAAACATGCTAATTTAAAAATTAATTTTATAGGTTATGCATCTCAGGGATATAGTCACAATGATACTATATACCAAGTATATAAATAAGATAAAACATTATCTAATAGTGATGATGGGCCATATATTTTACAAGGTATGAGTTTCATCACTTATCTATTCTCTATGACATTGTTTGATATCAAGAAATCATTTTACATTATATATGAACATGTTATTATATGAATTCACATTTTTTTCAAGTTGTATTCATTTTACAATCCCCAAATGATCTATTGTGAACACTTGAATACTACATTTGGAATTTTTAAGATTTTTTTTGCTGTCATTTCAAAATAATGACATTGATAGGAGTTAAATATTCTTTGAGTTGATGAGCTTCATTGTGATACATGGAATAGACATTTTTTAGTTTTCAATTACTTATTTATTACTATTAGAATCATGTATTGTTAACATCACCCAATGGAGAGATGTACATGATGAACAAATAATTAGAGATAAGAGAATGTAGGGAGGGTCAAAACATAGGACAAAAAGTAATGATCATGGTGAAAATATTAGACTTCTCTGTTTCTACAATAACTAGAGTAACCCCATCGCCTTTTACTATAGTTTTAGATATATATTATAAGTAGATTTTAAATTTATTCACTAGTATTCCTGTCGATAAAGGATTTGACAATGAGATAGTTCTTATTCAAGGAGAATTTGACATATTAAGACCTAATTATCATATAGAAATTGATGAGTTATAGGACCTCATTGGAAATATCGAGGGAAAATATTATAATGTCGTTATTATTTAAAATACATCACCAGGGATTGAACTTATTTTTCCCCTGAGAAGGTGGATGTTGGTTCATCTTTATAAATATTATAAAAATAAAAGGCATGTGATATTTATGAATAGATACCCCTTACCCATGACCAACTACTACATTGATCATTAATGATGATATTAGTGGTTCTCTAAGATTAATCATAGATCAGTTTATAAATAGTATCTAGTCTTATATGAGGAAATTATGAGAACATCATTATAGTATATGTATGGGAAATTATAGTACATGGTGATTCCATTTGGATTAATGATTATGTTATAATTCATTAGTGGTCTCATGAAAAATATATCCCACCCATACCATAACTCATTAGTTTTGGTGTTTTTAATGGTACTATTATTACCTCTCTGACCTTGATGTAGAACTACAAACATCATGTAATATTCATGAGTATCCATTGAGTAAATTTTCATTTATATATGTTTTCAATGTTCTAATTTTATATTTAGGGGTAACATTATTATGGAGTTTTGCTATTGTTAAAAATATTTCTATGGGCCTAGATAGAAATGATAAAATCATATATTATACCAATCCCACGAATATGTTTGAGATTTTGAGATTTCTAGATTTACTAGTTTAATATAAAAATTTTATCTTAGAAATATCCTATTCATGATAAGATATGGATTTGATGATGATGTAGGGATTATGTATCATGTTATTAATCTAGTGTGAATAGGTTTTTTCTAGATCTGAATAGATGGTTGAATGTATCTCTACCATTGATTCTTACTAGACCTGGGATCAAAAACAAATTATACAGTGATGCATCAAGTATTCACTTGGGATAAGTATTTATGTATGGTAGGATGGTGGTGCCTTTTTGGGTCCCATATGATAATACCCATTAGAGGGCCTATTCAACTCATTAATTTTAGCTTATTGGCATGGTATAATAATTGATGTTTTTGTAACGAAATCTAATTTTGGATAGGGTTGTTGTCTAAATTGACCATATAATACTTTCACATATATTCCAATTGTAGGACCTCATTTTTAGGATGGGGTGGTGGGTATATTTACTACAGAATAATGAATTTGACATTAATTATTCAATTAGTCAATGTTACATCATTGAATATGTTGTTATACATAAAATGTTAATAGTTCATATGACTTGGGAATGGACTTCGGAGGAAAAAAGGTGTCTTCTTATCATGGTGAGTGAATAATGGTTGAATGCTTCTTTGTAATAGTGATTACTAACATGTACACCATTAATTATCACATCAACATTATTAGGAAATATTCATTCATGTCATGAATCTTATCTAATGTGTGTTGTGATGTTGGAATAGTCATTAGGTGGTGACACGATACCTGAGTAATCATTGAATAACGATGATGTGATCCTTGTAAATGAGAGAGTGGTGGTCCTTGATTATATTAAGGAATATAGGGTGAGATGCATTGATACTATTAAATTATTGTTATATCCTTGAGTGATAGAGACGTATCATAACCCTTTGAGGTTGTTCTACTAGCCAGTGATGTGTAGGCATACCACTGGATTTGTTTAAAAAAATTACATATAAAATATAAATGTGAAGAACAAGAATTGTAGTGGTTTCTTATAGACACATCATAAGAAAATGTATGTGTGTGAATATTTCATTATTGGATTTTGTACTTGGTTACCCATAATTGCAAGGATCTTTTTCATTTTTAGGGTGACTATTTATTAGCTAAAGAAATTTCATCAGTTAATAATAATCGATGAGACTCATTAAGAGAAATTTTTCCCATGAGATTGTATGCATGCTTAGAATCCCGTTGAAAATTATATCTAATTTAAATTCATGGTATACATTTTTCTTAAAGAGATTATAGATGTACTGATGAACAAGACTAGGATTGACAATAATGTACTATCCCCAGACCGATGGAATATGATATTTTATAAGTAAAATATTATATGTTAAGCTTCAAACATAATCCATATACTCTAGTAGATCATGGGTTGATCATAAAGAAATGGATGAGTTCATATAAAACTATATTTATCATGTATCTATTTTGACTTTTGAATATGATTCTTTCTATAAGAGTACAAGTATTTCACCGTATTGAAGACATGATTGTAGTTAATATATAGTTTAAGGGACCAGTATAATATATGATACATAATAGAGAGTGAAACTGATTAAAATTAGATTTATAATAGCTCTGAGTAAGAATAATATTGATGACAACTATAGATGAGAGTGTTGGACTCTTCACTAGATGGCCATTTTTTTAAATAAAGTCTCATATGTTTTTCCATCATTCTATGAGAATGAAATGGAAGCTTCCACCATTATAAGTTGTACTCATTATATTTCCTAAACATATTAAAATATTGGGGTACCTAATTGATTATCTTTCATACTATAAAGGTCTTCATGACATGTTTCACGTTTATTAGATCTAAAAAACCAAAAAATACCACACATGTTATATTCTACAGTGATGTAGATATATATCTCAATGCATCCTGATTTTGATTTCATGGTGTGGATTTTAGAATGGAGCGATAAGTCCCATAATGAAAGTTATTACCTCTTTTATGGATTTGATGGAATTAGATGTAGGGCATGGGGGAGACATGGGGGAGATAGTATAATGGTCAAGATTAATGTCCTATGGTTTTTGAGACTATACTTGAGTGTACTTCTCAAAAATGAGAAATTGTTGTAGGTGAATAATTTCAACAACAATGATTATTTTGGTAAATGATATTTATTGAGTTTTTAAAATCATACATAATAATTTTATTATTCAAATTAATGGGGGTATATGTTAATTATTTTTTTAATGAATTCAATATTTTATGTTGGAATAGATTCATGTAAACAAGGAATTATGGTGAAATTAAGGGAAGAATCAGCTAGTTGGAGAACTCCAACATCCATCTAATAGTTTTTTTGACGGTTCATATTAATGTAGAGATCACAATGGCTATCAGAGGCCCATCAGTATGCTAATAGTGAATCAATTATGAGGTTAACTAATATATAAACAAGTATTTATAATTAGACATTAATTATCACCTATAAATTAATAAATTACGCCCCACACCCATATTTTAAAATAAGGTTGTATCAAATAGATTTTGGGATATTCTAATTCTTCTTACCTTGGTTATTTATTATTAGAATGGTATAGTAATTTTAAAAATAGTATGTATTCTCAATTTTAATACACTTTTCCTTTTCCTTATTATGTTACGAGAATAGACATATAAGGGATCATTAGTTTCTATGAGTTTAAAATTATAAACAAATAATCATAAATCACTAGTTAATATACAATTTTTATTATTTCTTATTATATAATCCTAATTTATAATTACTTACAAACATTTTAAATTTATTAATTTATGAGTCATTATCATAGACCCATTCTTGGTGGACTTTTAATGATAGAACTACAGTATATTTTTTGTCCATTGTATGATTGGTGGTGGATTGTATTTAAATATGAAAATATATATGACCACAGTTGATCCATAATAAATAGTGTGTTTTTTATGATTCAATAGATCTATCATCATGATATTATATCGTTCATAGATTTTTTCTTAGAACCATTATCAATTTTTTAAATGGATCCTTGTTTTTTTACTATAAACAAGGATCTCGTTCATATTAGATGTGAAAATCATGATCATTAATTGAATAGATATTAGAAATGATGAATTCATGCCCACATCTTCAACAAATCAAAGAACTAGTCCTTATTATGGAATTTATGATTCTGGAATTTATATAAAATTTCTCATGACATGGAATAATCATAGGAGTCAATATTATATATTATTGTAGATGAATCAAAATATTATTTTCTCTTTTAGGATGAACAAAAATGTTCTTTGTTTTGTAAAATTTCATCCATGCCTTGATCATTTAGTGAACTTTAAATTTCTTCATCAACAAAAATTGGATAGTAGGATTATGAAAAACTGAGGATCTTTGAAAATAATAAATATAAATTTCTATTCAAGGCTTAAATATTAATGTGGAACATATGATAGTCAAGGCCAAATATTTAATGTATTTTCCAATTGAGAAAGGATGACTCTAATATTTATTATAATGATATACTTATCAATATAGCTCATACAATTATGAAAAATGAAAATAAAAAAATTCCCTTCATTAAACCAGATAATTGTGAAATAATTACATGATGCAATGACCATATTAATTACACAACATAATCTACACACATTTTTAGAAATAATAATCAAAATATTACAACACAAGGGAATAATATAAAAGTTGCTTCACTATCTAATATTATATACAAAAAATATAAAATAATTTATAATAATTACCATAGGAGAAAGTTTTCCCCTAAATTAAATAATAAATAAATTAAAAATAATAAAATTTTTCAATTACATTATAAATTACTACCTGAAATTTCCAATGAAAATGAAAATCACTCCACTATTCACCTCTAACGACACTCCTAGTATATTTACCACATCAAAAAAACAATGTATATTATATAGATAATCTAATAATCTATAGTTGGATCATAATGAATTTCATCATTTCACAAGTTATAAAATAGGAAACTCTCTTTCTCCATCATTATAAATTTTTAGAAACCCACCAACATTGATGAAATTAATTTCTAGGACATTATTACAAGTAAAAATATAATAAAAAATATCACTAGGGGAAGTCAACATGATAATAATAGTTTGAATTTTGAATCAATTAAAACCCATATAATTCCATCATCAACCCTGTATGATAGATTCATAAATAATGTTGAAAAAAATTAGTAGTGAACTAAACCTTACTAAATTAGAGATTATTATTTTACTTATACATCTAAAAGTATCCAATTTATTCTAAAGAAACATAAACATTATATAAAAAATCAGAGATCTTTTAAATAATATACAAACTTAATTTTGATTTATTACAAAAAATAATCAATAAATGTTGAGAAAAATTGTTTTACCAAAATTAATACATTCATAATAGATGATTATGTGACCTTATGAACCATTTCAGAAATCACAATATTTATCATTTCTTAATATTTTTTATTATATGTAATGTAATGTCTCTAGAGAAATAGTGATGAAATATATGATTAAAATGTGTTATTTATTATCTTAATCAAACACCCTCACATATCCATATAAAAATGAATCACCTCGTATATATTTATATATGTCAAGAACATTCATGTTTATATAAACCATTTATCACAGATAATAAAAAACCACAGATAAAAACAAGTTAATCTTGTATAATCCTCCAAACAGTTCAAAATTCAATGCAAGTTATTTTATAGTTTGATTGAGTAAATCTTATAATATTAAACTATATAACTGATCACAACACTAGTCAATCATCAATGAACATACATAAAATTCAGAAAGATATTTAAATTGAGTGTTCATATGTGATACATATCATTTAATACAAAAAATCTCATCATGGTTAAACTCAATAGATTTCATGATCAGTAATTTACCAAACCACTCCATTTTAATATAGATAAAAGTAATTCAGAAATAATCAGATAGAATTTTTGTGGAAGGATAGGTAACTTTATTTCCAACCTTATGAAATTAGAATTTATAGAAAACAGACAACCTATGTTTCTCAATGATAAAATGAAATTACATATGATATAATTTCATGTGTGTGTCATGATAATAAATATCACATTATTATTTTATTAGTCAACTCAATAGCGTAGATACAATTCTACACATAAAAATAGTAACATGTCATTTGAAATTATATTAAGATTTATGGACCATTTATTAGTGAGAAACTAATGTAACTTTTTGATGACATTTTATCATTAAATTGTTCATATAAAATATAAATCCTCTATTAATAAATGATTTATAAATATTTCCCTTACAATAGAACAATGATTATTTTTTACAAGAATCAGTTGTTGCATCGAGTGTCATGAGTATCATTTATTGCTAGACATTACAAAACCACCAGTCTTTTAAATTTATAATGGATTTTTTAATATATCTGTATAATTTTCCTCAATATACATGGATTATATAATTATGTTTTGTGACCAATTGGTTTTTTATATATATATGGTATTTTGAAAGTATCTATGTAGACATCAAGTAATACTAGGGTTCCTATCCCTAATTAATACCCCATTATTTTTACAATAAATCCTTATTTCATTAATAATTCATTCCTTATCACGAATTCAATAATAAAGACCATTATCAAAACTCATTACATCACCATATTATCTAAAATAATATAGTCATCCTATATTATTTTTACATTCATGGTGAATAGTTTGAAACACTTATAACTAATATCTCTATATTTGAATCAAAATATACTACAAAGTTGACATGTGATCACATACATGAAAAATTTGGAAACATGAAATAGTATAATCTCATTCAATGATATTACCCTCACAACTAAATTCCATGAATAGATAATTTCATATAAAAAAATATGTCTGCATTTAATAATATAAATATTATTTCTTTTACTGGGATTGAATTTTTTTTAATTTTTAATTCTCAAATCAGAAGATACATTAATATGAGAACTAAAAGTTCATTATATAATATATCATATGGTTGGGTTATAATATGTTTTATCAATATATATCCCTGAATAATCATTATAATGACATTGATTCTTTATAAGGATCATTCCATATACCTTTTGTAAAAAACAATTAATATTGATCTCTATGAAAAATCATATAAACAATTTTCTGATATATGTGCTTTAAATATGTTAAAGAATACTATATAATTGATAAATACAACTATTTATTCATATTTTGTAGGATCTAAAACAAATTTATTTTATTGAGATAAATTTTAAAAACCATACTATTATAGAATGCACAATTTGAATATATTTTCCAAAGAGTACTATCTGATTTACTTGTGAAACATAAATTACAAAAAACAAAATGCCAAATCAGGTTAATATATAACAATCCAACATTATTTATGAAACCAAACTATTTAATTGTATTATTGATACATTAGAAATATTATTTGTCACATATGATAAAACCCATTATAGGGCCTATTCAACTCATTAATTTGATCTTATTCGCATGGTATAATAATTGAAGTTTTTGTAAAGAAATCTCATTTTTGATAGGGTGGTAGTCTAAATTTACCATATAAGACTTCCACATATATTCCAATTATAGGAACTAAATTTTAGGATGAGGTGATGGGTATATTTTCTACAGAATCATGAAGTTGACAATGATGATTGAATATGTAAATGTAAGATCATTTAATATGTTATTATAAATAAAATGTTGATAGTTCATAAGATATGTGAAGGGAATTCGGAGGAACAATGGTGTCTCCTGATCTCGGTGAGAGAATAATGGATGAATGATTATTTGGAATAGTGATTACTAACATGTACACCATTAATGATCACCTCAAAATTATTAGGAAAGATTAATTATTGTCATGAATCTTATCTAATGTGTGTTGTGATGTTAGAATAGTTAGTAGGTCATGACCTGATACCTGAGTTGTCATTGAATAAAAATGATGTAATCCTTATAAATGTTAGAGTTGTGTTCCTTGATTACATTAAGGAAGATATGGTTAGATTCATTTATACCATTAAATTATTGTTATATCCTTGAGTGATAGAGATGTATCATAACCCTATGATGTTTTTCTACTGGCCAGTGATATATAGGAATACCACAAGATTCGTTTAAATAAATTACCTATAAAATACAAATGTGAATAACAAGAATTGTGGTGGTTTCTTATAGACACATCATATGATAATGTATATGTGTGAATATTTTATTATTGGATTTTGTACTAGTTTACCCATCATTCCAAAGATCATTTTCAATTTTTTGGTGACAATTTTTTATATAAATAAATTTTATCAATAAATATTAACCGATGAGAAATATTAAGAGAAATGTTTTCCATGAGATAGTATGCATGATTAGAATCCCATTGAAAATTATATCCAATATAAATTTATCTTATACATTTTATTTTAAGAGATTATAGATGTACGAATGTACTAGATTAGGTTTGACAATAATGTATTTCCCCCAGACCCATGGAATATGAGATTTTCTAAAAAAAATATTATATGATATGCTTCAAATATAATCCATATAATCTGGTAGATCATGGGATTATCATAAAGAAATGGTTGAGTTCATATAAAACTATATTTACCATGTATCTATTTTTATTTATTAAAACGATACTTTCTATAAGAGTCCAAATATTTTACCGTATTGAAGACATGATGGTAGTAAATCCATAGTTCAAGGGACCAATAGAATATGTGATACATAATAGAGAGTGAAACTGATTAAAATAAGATTGATTATAGCTCTGAGTATGAATTATACTGATTAAAACTATAGATGAGAGTGTTGGCCTCTTCACTAGATGGACATTTTTTTTTAAATAATAACTCCTTTGTTAAGCCGTCATTTAATGAAGAAGAAATGGAAGCTACTGCCATTATATGTTGTATCCATCATATTTCCTAAACATATTTAAAAATTGTTGTACCTAATAGATATTTTTTCATACTAGAAAAGTCTTCATGACATGTTTCATGTGTATCAGATCTAAAAAACTGAAAAATACTACACATGTTATATACTAAATGATTTAGATATATATCTCATTGCATCCTAATTTTGATTTCACAGTGTGGATTTTAGAATGGAGTGAGAAGTCTCATAATGAAAGTTATTACCTCTTTTATGGATTTGATGTAATTAGATATAGGTCATGGATGAGACATGGGGGTGACAATCTAATTTTCAAGATTAATTTCTTATGTTTTTTAAGACTATATTGAGTGTACATCTCATAAATGAGAAATTTTTGGAGGTGGATAATTTCAACATCATTGATTATTTTGATAAAGGATATTTATTGTGTTTTTAAAAACATACATAATAATTTTATTTTTCACACTAATGGGGTTATCAGTTTTTTATTTTTTTTAATGAATTAAATGTTTAAAGTTGGAATAGATTCATGTAAACATGGAATTATGGTTAAATTAAGGGTACAATCAGCTAGTTGGAGAAATCCAGCAACCCTATAATAGTGTTTTTGATGGTTTATATTAATGTAGAGATATCAAAGGCTATGAGAGGCCCATCATTTTCCTAATAGTGCATCAATTATGAGTTTGAAATATATATAAACTATGATTTATAAATAGACATGAATTATCACCTATTAACTAATAAATTATGACCCACAACCATATTTTAAAATAAGGTATTATAAAATTGATTTTGGGATACTCTAATTCTTTTTAGCTTGGTTATTTATTATTAGAACGGTCTAGTAATTTCAAAAATACAATGTATTCTAAATTTTAATACACTTTTCCTTTTCCTTCTAATGTTACGAGAATACAAATATAACGGATCATTTGTTTCTTTGATTTTAAAATGATAAAATAATAATCATAAGTCACTATTTAATGTATAATTTTTATTATTTCTCTATATATAATCCTAATTTATAATTAATTAAAAAATTACCTTTATGAATTTATGAGTCATTATCATAGACCCCTTCTTGGTGGCATTTAAATGATAGAAATATAATATATTTTTTGACCATTGTATGATTGGTGTTGGATTGTATTTAATACTGAAATCTATATGACCATAGTTGATCCATAATAAACAGTGTGTTTTTTATTATTCGATAGATCAATCATCATGATATTCTATCATTCATAGATTTTGTCTTAGACCGATTATAAATTTTTTAAATGTATCCTTGTTTATTTTAAAGAAACAAAGATCTCATTCATATTACATATAAAAATCATGATCATTAATTTAATCAATATTAGATATGATGAATTCATTCCCACTTCTTCAACAAATGAACGAATTAGTTTATTTTATAGAATTTATGATGCCTGCAATTATATAATATATTTGATTACATGGAATAATATTAGGAATCAACATTATATATTATTTTACATGAATCAAAATATTATTTTCTCTTTTAGGGTGAACATAAATGTTTTTTTTGTAAAATTTCATTCATGCTTTGATCATTTAGTGAAAATTAAATTTCTTTATTAACAACAATTGGGTAGTAGGATTTTAAAAAATTTAGGATCTTTTAAAATAATATATATAAATTTCTATGCAGGGCCTAAATATTAATGTGGAACATATGATGGTCAAGGCAACATAAATATTTTATTTTCCAATTGAGAAAGGACGACTCTAATTTTTTTTATCATGATATACTTATCACTATAGCTCATACAATTATGAAAATACAAAAAAAAATTCCATTCATTAAACCAGATAATGGTGAGATAACTACATGACGCAATGACCATATTAATTACACAACATAATCTACACACATTTTTAGAAATAATAATCAAAATATTAAATCCCATGGGAATAAAATAAAAGATTCTTCACTATCTAAAATTATATAAGAAAAATTTAAATAATATATAATAATTACCATAGGATAATGACTTACCCTAAATTAAATAATAAATGAATATAAAATAATAATAACATTCCATTAATTTATAAATTACTAAATGAAATTTCAAATGAAAATAAAAATCACTCTACTATTCCTCTCCAATGACACTCCTATTACATTTACCACAACAAAATGAAAATGCATATTACCCAGATAATCTATGGATCTAAAGTTGGATCATAATGGGTTTCATCATTTCACAAATTAAGAAATAGGAAACTCTCTATATCAACCATTATAAATCTTTGGAAACCCACAAACATTGATGAATTGATTTTCTATGAAATTATTGGATGTTAACATATAATAAAAAATATCTACAGGAGATGTCAACATGATAACAATAGTTTAAATTTTGAATGAATTGAAACCCATATAATTCCATCATCAACCCTATGCAAAAGATTCATAAATAATGTTGGAACACAATCAATAGTGATATAACCCTTACTGAATCAAGGGTTATTCTTTTATTAATACTTCTAACAGTGTCCTATTTATGCTAAAGAAACATAGACATTAGATAAAAAATCAAAGCTTATTTAAATAATATCCAAAGTAAATTTTGATTTATTACAAAAAAAATTCAATAAATTTTTTGAGTAATTGTTTTACAAAATTAATACATTATTCATAGAAGATTATGGGTCCTTATGAAACATTTAAGAAATTACAATATTTATGGTTTCCTTAATTTATTATTATATGTAATGTAACATCTCTAAAAAAATAGTGCTGCAACATATGATTAAAATGTGTTATTTATTATCTTAATCAAACACCCTCGTATATCCATATAAAAATGACTCACCTCATATATATTTATATATGTCTAGTAAATTTCATGTTCATATAAACCATTTATGACAGATAATAAGAAACCACTAATAAAGAACATGTTATTTATGTATAATCCCCCAAACAGTTCAAAATTGAATGTAAATTATTTTATAGTTTTATATAATACATCTTATAATATTATAATATGTAACTGATCTCAACACTTTTCATTCAATGAAGAACATAAATTAAATTTAGAAATATATTTCAATTGATTGTTAATATGTGATACTTATCATTTAATACAAAAAAATCTAATCATATTTCAAATCAATAGATTTCATGACCAATAATATACCAAACCACTCCATTTTAATATAAATAAAAGTAATTCTGAAATAATAGTATAAAATTTTTATGGATGGAAAGATTACATTATTTTCAACCTTATGAAATTAGAATTTTTATAAGACATACACCCTATGTTCCTCCATGATAAAATGAAATTGCATATGATATGATTTCAGGTGCCAGTAAATATAATAAATTTCCCCTTATTATCTTATTAGTCAACTCAATATCATAGATAAAATACTACCCCTTCAAATAAAAACATGTCATTAGAAATTATATTAAATTATATATACCATTTCATAGTGAGAAACTAATGTAATTTTTTGATGTCATAATATCATTAAATAGTTTATATAAAATATAAATCCCCTATTAATAAATGATTAATTAATATTTCCCTTACAATAGAATAAGGATTAATTTTGACAAGAATCAGTTATTTCATTGAGATTCATGAGTATCCTTTATTGTTATAGATTACAAGACCACCAGTATTTTAAAGATATAATGGATTTTTTAATATATCTATATCATTTTCCTCAATATAAATGGATTATATAATTATGTCTTGGGACCAATTGTTTTTTTTTTGAAATAGATGGTATTTAGAATGTATCTATGAAGTCATCAAGTGATACAACGGTTACATTGGCTAATTAATACACCATTATCTTATAATAAATCCCTATTTCATTAAAAATTCCTTCCCTATACCCAATTAATTAATAAAGAACCTTATCAAAACTCATTAAATCCCCAAATTTTCTAAAATAATATTGTCATCACCTATTGTTGTTACATTCATGGTGACTTGTTTGAAACACTTCTAACTGATATCTCTATATTTGAATCAAAATATACAACAAAATTGACATGTGATCACATACATGAAAATTTGGAAACATGAAATAGTTTAATACCATTCAATGGGATTACCCTCACAAATAAAGTCCACGAATAGAGAATTTCATATACTACAATATGTATGTATTTCATAATAGAAATATGATTTCTATTACTCGGATGGTATTTTTATTAATTTTTAATTCTCAAATAATAAGATACATTAATATGATAACTAAAAGTTCATTATATATTATATCATTTGGTTTCATTATAATATGTTTTATCAATATATATCCCCACATAATCATTATAATGAAATTTATTTTTTAAGGAGAATTCCATGTACCATTTGTAAAAAACAATTATTATAGATCTCTATGAAAAATCATATTAATATTTTACTGATATATGTGATTTAAATATGTTTAAGAATATTATATAATCGATCAGTACAACTATTTATTCATATTATGTACGATCTAATACCCATTTCTTTGATTGAGATAAATATTCCAAACCCTACTATTATAGAATGTACAATTTTAGTATATTTTCCAAAGAGTACTATCTAATTCACTTGTGAAACATAAATTAAAAACAACACAATAAAAAATCAGGTAAATATATAATAATCCTACATTATTTATGAAAACAAACTCTTTAACTATATTATTGATACATTAGAAATATTATTTTTCACATTTAAACCTTTATGGTTTATCACAAATATGTTCTAATCTTAATTTAATTTATATATTCTCAACTTAACATATATATTATATACCTTATAATATTAGTATGAATTTATGGGAATTAATATTAAAAAGAATTATATCAATTGTATCGATAAAAATCCCTTCTCATAGTTAATGCCATTCAATTTTTAAGACCGCTCTCGATGAACCCAGATATATTGTAAAACAACTTACAATATATGTTTTTTGTGAGAGGAGTCACATTCACTCTCCATGTATAACTGAATTCAGGTAAAAAACATTATTCCTATCATTAAGAATAGAAATAGAGCCAATCATGGATTAAATTAATGGATATAATTACCCATAAATGTTATTTTCAATGAAAGGTTAGTAGAAAAATAGATCATCAAATATGAACATGAAAAAATAATTCCTCTTATAAAATATATCTATAAATATAAATATCTTCATGAACATTAATATGATGTCAGGATTCATGTGTAACATGTGTCGGTTCTAATTCCACAAAAATTTCTAGGATCATCTAACTTTTAAAAAAAAATTATTTTGATCTAAATAAAAAAATTGATCAATTTTACTTCAATGAAGCCTTCATTATGGGTTCATTTTTAAGTAAACAGACATATTTATTTATATACACATTAATTTCAATAATATTATAGAAAACATATATCTCATACATTTCGTGGAACAACTAATAATATCAACTGTATGAATTAGAGTTAGGTTTATCATATAAAAATTGACATAAAAATATTTCAAAATCCCAAATATTTATAAAATAATAATTTGGATTCAACACATTTTATATATATATATTTCTCTTTTTATCACATTTGGATTAAATGAAAATAAAGATGGATTAAAATATTTTCTTACCATATATATAAAATGATATAATAAATTACAATGGAATCATCATTGAACTTGTTACGGTTATGATGGTATAAATTCATCTCTTAAATGAACCATTAAAATATTTATTTTTTGAGGAGTGTGTTTTAAAAATATTACCAAAGAATATATACGATCCATAAATTTGTTTCAAAAAAAAATTTATAGTCCTATTTGATTGGATAATATCAACACTTATTCTTAGTCTATAAAATAATTCTAAATTAAATTTATAGTATTTTTATATGGTTGTTAAAATCTTCTAATAAGAAACACATATCCTAACTGAGTAAAATCATCTGGAAATGTTATCAAGAACTTGTGCCCAATAATTTTATGAGTACCCTGTGGTAAAAATATGAAGCTGTAGAAGATCCAAAAATAACCGAACAAGATTATATTTTCTAATAAGATGTTTATTACATAATTTTTCTATTTAATAAGATATATATTAAAAAAGAATTTTTTCATTTTAATAATATAGATATTTGGATTATTTAAATGAATTTCTCGTTTATATACAAAATGCGTCAATAGAGGAAATATGTTTTCATGAAACCAACCATGACTTTTTTATCATAAATTCTATATATTGGTCTAAAAATATGATAAATTTGTAACTATTAAACATATTCACAATATAATGATATATATTACTTTTATAGGACTACTCATATTAATAATAACAATTGAATAACCACTATTATTCTAATTAGAGATAGAAATAGAATTTCAATTTTTTTGAAAAATAATAGTTACAATTTTACAATTATATAACTAATAAACTACGTATAATTATATCATATATATTTACACCAATGGGGGTGGAGAAATTTTCACCATTTTATAGATGTATATTTAATTCTTATTTTAGTAGTTGTCCAATATTTCTAAGAATGTTTTTACATGAAAAAATGTGACACTGAACTGGTATCGAATACCAAAGAAATGTAATTTTAGTTTTTTTAAGGTTGGGGCCGAAGCCTCATTAATTATTAAATAAAAGAAAATTCCTCTTTTAACTAGGTTGAAGGAGATCCATTACATAATCAGAAGGCTCGTTTGTCATTTATCCCAATACATGGCTCGTAGGCCAAAATGTTGGACCCAATGCCCATTCTGTGAATAGTACTACTATAGTACCACACAGTACCCCTGCTACCTCTATAGTACCCTACTATCGCTATAATGGCGTGCCACCACTACAATGACAGTTGTTTCTACAGTGCACCCGCTGCTGGAGTACGTTATAGTACCAGTGCCTAATGGGTTTTGAACCCCCATTTTTTCAAGTAGGATTATTGGGTGCTTACCACTAATCCAAAAAATGTGACAACATACTGGTATCCAATAACCATGAAAAATAATTTTAGTTATTTATTTAAATAATATTTATATAATTATTCATAAAATATATCTCATTTCGAAAAATTAATAAAACTAAATTTCAATTTATTAAATTATAGCTTCATATAATAAGATTTTTCTAAATTATTTCCTTGAAACGTGTATATATAAATAAGATGACTAATGTTTGAGAATGTTTGAGCTTTATATCCTTTAAATATGCAATTTTATCAATTATACTGTAATTAAATATTATATCCCTATACATGATATTTATTTATTAATATATGTCCTATATTTCACTTAATATTGAGTCCTGGTTATTATTTCCCTTAAAAAATTACCTATTTTGGTCGGTAACCATTTCAATAATATATCATTTTATTATTGTTTATTTCAGAGGCCATCCTGCTTATCGAATACTTCACAATGATAAATTTAAAAATATTCCTTTGATGTCTGATGCCTTATATATTATCATTTTTCAGTCACCTAAATCTTATAATGGGATATGGTTATATAACAAATACATATATAAATATCTGAAAAACAATACACATAAAAATAAATTGTATGCATTGTTTATCATGATCCAAAAAATTTTAATGGACATGGTTTTCACATGTTTTTTTATTGGGAGGATTCTCACACTCTGTATTTCGAATGGTAGACTTGGAATAACTATTTCTATTTGAATCAAATGATTTTAATTATTAAATATTAAGTACATTTAATTCATTACAACTTGCATAATATATGTAAGAAATAGTTTTTCATGGGAATTATTATTTAAAACTATTCCATAATTTAGATTAATATATTTTTAATATATTAATTAATGACATATTATTCAACTCATGATTCTTGTTTCATTCCCAGTAATTAAATCCATATATACTCACATAAATAAAAATTCTCACATCCATATTGTAAAGATAAAATTTTTATATAAATCCTTCAAAAAACAATAGACCCTTCAAGGTAATGTATAGGGTGATGGCTAGATAGACAAAAATTTTATTGGGTTGAGATAATTCTCCTAGATTTGTTGGTGGTCTGATCCAATGACCCAATATCCAATCACAAAAAAAATTTAATGGTTGCCTGGATACTATTCTAACTCAAACTAAAAATATGAATAAATCATAATGAAAAATTATTATTTAATTTTTAATTAAAATGAAAAATAATACTGTTGGGTGAATAAATTAATTATAATTTACATTATAACTATGATTTAACTATTATATTCATCCCATGATAATTATAATAACCAATTTAAACAAATCATTCAATCATAAATTAATTAAATCATAAAAAATTAAAAATATTAAATAAATAAATATATTTTAATATAGATATCATATATGAATGATTTGTATTTTCATTATATTCTATATTGTGTTTTACAAAAAAATCATTTTTGTAATTTTATTATATACTAAGAAATTTTTTTACCAACAATATATGTTTTCAAAAACATCAAAACACAAATTATGGTTGGGGATATTTTAAATTCCATTTAAGATATTTTATAGAAAAGTTTACAATTTTAAATATCAATAAACAAAAAATATATATCAATATATACATTAAAAATTATAATAGTGTCTTTGTATATAATTGCAGGTATGACCAAAAATATTATTTAGGTCTTCTCATTTAGCTCTCTAAAAATATATTATTTTTTACAAATAACATTTTCAACTAACATTTGGGTGAATTCCGTACTGAAATATTAGTAGCATTATATGGGACTGTGAATCACCTAATAGGATACAAAATCGTGGTAATGGTTTTTTTACCTTTATAGTTGGATGGTTCATATAAAAAAGTAGGTTATTATCAATGATGAGTGCTAGTGAATATTCTATTTGATTGACGATACAAAAAACATCAATGTGACTTTAGAGAAAAGAACTATGTGTTGTGTATTTTTTTCATGGAAAATGTGGTTTGATGAGATAGTTGAATTTGATTTTTTTACTAACCTTTATTTATGTACATTATGAATTTACTTGTAATGAAATTTAATTTCCAGATAGCTAGGAGTTATTTGAATATATATATATATATATATATAAGTCTATCAATACAACACAAAACTAGTAATATATTCCCCTATCCATTTCCTCTCACACCAACACTATCAATGAATAATCATGATGATATGAAATTTTAAGCATGCTCATCAACAAGTTCCATATGAATAAAACAAATAATTTCTAAATATGAAATAATTAATAAATTTGTTTACAAGTTAATAATTAATATGGATTTAAAATAATTTCTATAGCTTCTATAACCACTATTATCTATAACTAAAACAATTATTGGGGAACAATGACAATAAGAAACTATAGATATGGTCTCACATTGTGGCCAATTCATAATAACCAAAGAAATTTATCCATTCAAAAGGGATATGAACCCAATCCCAGAGTATTTCCCTAAACCGGAATTTAATTTATTTTAAAGGATAATTTGTTTAATGATTTTACTGATGAATAGAAAATAGATATTTTGGGCTAAACAGTAATTATAATTTTTTATAATTTATTTAAAAGTTATTAGATTTTTTTTTTATTTTTTATATACATCCCAACTACATCCAAAATGGTCATCCTTTAGAAAATACATTCAACATTGTATGCTAAATTCTATAGGTTATAACAAACTACACTAAATGAATATTTCCACTGTATTTAATTATAAATATTATAAAACATATTTAAAAAAAATAATTTATTATTTATATAACTAATAAACAAATTTATGAATTCAAAAAAAATAATTAAATATTATTAACAATGCATTTTATATCATTTCAACTAAATAACATAAAACTATACATTATTTATTAACAATTTTAAAATGATTTTGAAAATTAATAATTGATAAAAATTTTCTACTATTCTGAAATTTTTAGTTTATTTCGATAATTAATAAAAAATCAATATAAAAAATCAATATTAAAAATTTTGAATGAACAATTTATTTTAATTAGTAAATAACTATTTTTAATAAATTATTTATCCCAAATTCAAAATTGATAAAAATAAGTATTTTAAAATAAATGACTCATTGTTATTTAATATCCATTTTCACAAAAATTATAAATAACATAGTACAAATTGGTTATTAATAGTTAAATAGTAATTATTAATTATAAACAACAAAAAAATGGGAAAAAAATATTTCATTATTAATATAAAATAAAAGCAATTTTTTAATATTTATTTATTATTAATTATTAATTATTAATTATTAATTATTAATTGAAACTAAATAATTTTAATTTAGATTTATTAATTAATATGTTATATTATATAAATTCCAATAAATATTAAAAATCAACTTTTAATGACTAAATAGTTATTTTTTACAATGTATATGGAATAATTATAAATATTTATTAAAAAATATTATAATATAGGAAAATTGGACAACCATTATCAATCTCAAATTGAATAAAAAAATCGACACAATAAATTAATATCTAATAAAATTATGCCTTTGATTACCCATTCTGCCTAAATTCATTTTGAAATTCTCTTTGAGCTCCATTGTATTTTGTGAAATCTTAGAAGTGTTGGCCAATGATTTATAATGGAAACACAGCAACAACCATCCGTTCGACCTTCATATAACATCAATCTACACTTCCAAACCCTTAAACACCATAAACCTATGGCATAGAACTATGAATGTTATAAATATTACCCCCATCTCTAACAATAATATAGTTGGGGAGAATCCAAATGCTAAAAAAATTTACCCCTTGATATATTAATTAGAATAATAATATAAATTGGAATAAATATTAAATTTAAATAAGCCATTATCTAAGATTATTGAACATGAATATCCCCACCATTCATGGAGAATAAAAAATCGTGGTGATGATCATATAAATATACTAGAAATTAGAGAGTATAAAATTCTGGTTAATTAATGAATGTGAATATGATACACAACATAGAAAAACAAATGTTAAAAAGAATTTTTTATAGAACAAAACTACTTTCAATGAAAAAAATCCAACACATGTGAAAAATAAAAACATCATAGAGGTCCACCATCAAAAATTCACTTTCCAGTGTTGACAATATGTACATTCAATCACTAATACAACATTATGATTCATCTAATCTGTGGAATACGTCATGATAAACTCCCATGGTTTCTCACAACTAAAATCAATTTCATAAACACTATGACATTAATAAAATTTCGACCATGCAGTTTGATGGATCCCCTGTACCCATTTTTAAAATAAAAATTTATTCGGGTGATATTCTTCTCTAAATTTTATTTTCAATCAATTTTTAGATGATAGAAAATTTATATATCATTGAAACATATTCATATAATTTCTTCCACCTCAAAACCAAATTCATTTTAAAATATCCAATATTATAAATATTTTAATCCATATCATTCCCCCCTTAATCCTATCATGGAAGGAGATATCATCTAATAACCAAAGATGAAATGAATATTTGATTTCATAATATCATCTATCTCCCCCTAAAAAATTTATTACTTCTTTATATTGAAATAATGAAAGGAAATAAATCGATCACATTAAAAAATAAATCAATATATAGAAGAAATAATAATATATTCATTTTCACTATCATAATGAACGAGATCAAAACAAATAATAGTCCACCCCCCCCCAAATAATTATTACTTTCACATAATATAGATCCTCTATAGATCATAACTAGTCTCCATAATTACTAATACCCCAATAAATAATATAAACATAGCTATACTAAAATACTAGTTCATCACCATAGTATTAAATTTTAATATATTCTTCTCTAGTACACATTCTAATGAAAAAAAATTTAGTTTCATTATCTAACACACCAAATAAAAACTAAAGAATCATAAAATCATAAATTATCCTTCTCCATGGTCACAAAATAATGTGGATAGTCATATGTTCCATAAATAATGAGAATCCAATTTCACGACTACAACATTACTCAAACACGCTATTTTTCATCTATCCAATATTCTGTCTTATCTATTCTACATCATGCATAAAACATCGAACCACAATGAGAACTATCCTAATAAAAATGATACATTGTAATCTCAAACCACTATATTATGTTTCACATTTCTCAATATTAATAATCGTAGTAAGAAAATCTCTACTCAAATATTTATAAGAGACTTGAAAACAATAGATTTTTTATTAAAATATGATAAATAAGAACATGAGAATTATTAGTAGGAAAAAATAGAAGACATATTATTAAAAACCCAAGGTATGACACTGAAAAGTATAAAATAATACATAGAGAGTAGAAAATAAAATTAAATGATTGAAGTTTATTTTTAATGACAACATAAAATCATACATGAAAAAAAAACCAAATAATATTTTTTTATCGGTCTATAAAATTCAATAGAATACATTTTCCCTATCATTTAGAAAAATCAATATTTATTGAAAATTTAAATCTTCATTTAAGAACACCACTAACTAGGTTGAAATTGAACAACCCAATATAGATACCATTGATAAAAAATACACATTTTTTGATTCATCATATATGATTCTATAAAACTTTAATCAACATTATACTGCTCGGTGTAATATAACTTGATAAACAACATATGTTGCAGATAACCTAGTGCATATTCCCAAACTTTAGTATTTACTCAACAAATTTACCATGTAGTTTTATGAATACATCTCACTGCTTCTACACCCAATGTGTGTCCTAAATATATTATATTCATTTTAGAATTTAAATATGTAATAATTATAAATGATTATTTAATTTTCAATGATTAACATACAATATTTTTATAATATTCATGCTCATTTATCATTAAATAATATTTAATTAGAAAACTAACTCTGAACCATATAAAATACAGTCTTTATAGTCCCATGACATATAAATTCCTTTCGATCAACTCCTAGATAATTGTTTTGTTAATTGAGAATGTAATGAGTGGTTAAATATTTCTTTAACTAGGTTCGGCCCAAAAAAATATTACGGAGAAGGAGAAAATGTGGAATTCAATATGGATTATGATTATTAGTTAGGATTGACTGTGTATAGATTAAAATTTCTAAGTACTAGATTAGATTCTAAGGTAAAATATCAAAGGATAAGAATACTCTTATGAGGTTGAATAAATTATATTGAGATCCACCTGTTCTAAAATTTCTTCAATGATTATGTATATGATGTATGGAAGAATTCAACAACATAAATGTGGAAGGAGAAGCAACATCCGATCATAGATTGGGCTATTTATATATTTTGTTAAATTTAATTTTTCTTTGTTAATTAATCATTTATAAACAAAGAGTCACATAATAAATTGATCATTGAAAAATTATCATATACAAAATTATTAATAACTAGTAGATGTAATGAAAAATATATACTAAAAATTTTACTAATAAAATTAACAAATAATAAAAAATATTTAATAATTAATAAATACTGTCAAATTAAAATAATATCCATGACGCACAAGTACTATAGAAGTACTATAACTAACTGTATCAGTAGATACTATGTAGAAATGGAAGGCACTATAGTGGTGACATTGTACTGTAGATGTGGCTTGTATAGTGCAGTAATGTAGCATGTGGGAACTACAACAGTATTATTCATATAATGGGCATTGGGACAATAATTTGGCCCTATGGGCCATCTAATGGGTAAAATGCCCACATGGCCTTCAACCTATGTAATGGGTCTGCCTCTACCTAGTTTTAAGATTTATTTTCATTGCATTAATAATAAATGAGGCTTCTAAACCAACCTTAAAAAAATTATTATTCAAGATGTAATTGAAGAATTGATGAAGCGATAAAATTAAACAAACATTTCGAAGCATCTTATTCTAAAATGTGGGAAATTATATATTTTCAATGATATATTTATATTAATTTATGATATATGAATTTGATGTATACGAAATAACCATGTTGATTAAGGGATATGAACACATTATATTACAAATTAATGATTAGAAAAAGAAAATCACAGTTACTTGTATCAATATATCTAAATTAAGTAAATATTAGTATTCAATAATGAGATTGAAACATGGATCCTTGTAATCTTGGGAACAAATAAACTCATGTATGTATCTTCATCCTTATGATTAATTTTCTACATTTATATCTATGGATAAAATAGGACACCTCCTCCTCAAGAAAACATTATAATTATAATGGATACGAAAACCAATAATCATTGATTTGTCACCATTTCAATGGTGTAAATTAGATTTGATTAAGGAAATATATATATAGAATTAGTGGTCCTCATATCCATGGACTTTAACATCATAATGGAAATTCATATTAAATTATTCCAAAAAAATTTCAATGATTGCAATTTTTAATTCATCTTACCTATGAGTGTATGGTAGAAAAATATTGAAAACTATGTATACATAAGTGTGGTGATGATACCCCATGCTAAAAGAGACTAGGAAATGGTTAGTACAACATCTATGACCCCATTACCTTTAAAATAATTCAGGTTATATAGGTTAATGACCCCATTAATATTACATTGGATTCATTCACACTGGGGAAGCTATATAATGTCATGGATAAAAATGTGACAAATCATTCTACCCATATGAAAATTAATATTTTATGAATTGTTCCCAAATCCCAAATAATTATCACAATTAAAAAAGGTGTATCTATAATAGGGGATCCCATATGTGATTCATTTATTTTTTAGGGCATGAATTCTAGTTTTATGAGATCCTATTTTTGGGACTATATACATAGATTGGTAATTATAAGATTATTTTAAGTTCCCATAGAAGAATTTTAATTTAATATAATGTTTAGGATTATAATACCCTTTTTACTTTAAGAATTCAAGATGGATTTTAGAAATATAGACTTCTTGATAATATTAAAAACGCAGTGTATAAGTAAAATACCATTATTAAATGAATAATGATAATAAAAATTGGATATGTAATAAAAATAGGTTTATAAAATAAAATTCACTTATTAATGGTGATTAACATCTTAAAAAAATAATTATTATTTATTAGAACATTCAAGGGCATGAACATCTTTCTATTTACAGTTTCCTCTTACACTTCCTCAAAAACATACAAAGTAATATATTTTGTAATTTATAAATGAAATATGATGTATAAATTTTTAATGGTTTTAAATTGAGCCCCACTAAGATACCGTTTTAATCACATAACCAATTTAATTGTGTAGGAAATATTATATAAGTTATTACTCATTTACTCCTACAGGTTCATCCAGAAATAGATTGTTTTCAATATTTTCTTTATCTGTTATTTTTTAAAGAAATCATAAAAAAAATTCTTTATCATAACAGAATAATTTATACACAAAGAGAATTTATATATTTAGGAATATTGTTATTATTTATTTGAAAATGTAAAAATGATCAATGGATTGACATTTATGTAACATCACCATCCCTAAGGAGATGATAGAATCCAACATCAACAAAAATAAAATATGATGAAGTGTTTGTAGGTATTTATCACTACAATATTACTATGATTACATTTCAGGGTGGTGACCGTACTTAGTGTATGTAAAAAATGAATAATAAGTAACCCATTAAAATAGAATCTTATTTTATTACATTAATGGAATGAGTAATCCAATTGATCTCTCTTGGTTCAGTTTTACTGCATATAATTTTCATGAAAATATTATTATGATTGATTTTTTTGTAAATTGTATTATTTCATCCTAAAAACCATATAAATTAAATTAATCATGGATTATTGTACCATGATGTCATGAAATTGTCACAAATTAGTGGATGAATGAAACATATTCTAAAACTCATCAAATTGTACTTAGAAATATTAACTAAAAATTTTATCCTAAAATAATTTAGTAACAAATTACATACTAAATTGGATGAAGAGATTTAGCTATCTATAGATGTCAATTAATATTTCTAGAAAAAAACTTTAGATCAATGTTTTTCATTCCTATGATGAAATGAAAAATCACACTAAACATGATGGACATATATCCCTTGGTTAAATGTTATTTCAAATCCATATAAACTTTATATGGGACATGTATGGTAATATAATGTCTATGATTTTTCATTACCAGTTTATGGTCATATGTATTGGCCAAGGGAATGGTTCCATCCGAATAATTGATTGTCTATTTATGTTGGAGTCTGAGATTATAAATGTGTTATTTAAATATTTCCATGGACTAAAAAATATTAATTGAAATGATAATTATTTACTTGTGATTAAAAATATATATACTTTTATATAGAACTAACATTATAATTCCTTAAATATAGAACACATATAGTGAGTTATTAAATCTCCAATATTAACATGTAATTTGGAATTATTTTCTTGGTGTAAAAGATTAAATACAAAATTAGCATCATCAATAAGAATATTGTTCAGTAAATGTCCCAAATTTTTCATATGTCGATATTTAATTTAAATATTTTAACATTAATAATAGAAAATTAGAAACCACTACAGAACATTATGGTTTTAGTGTCTTTTGAAACATGAAAAATGACTAAAATGTTTCAGAAAAATTTATATCACATTCAAAAATATCATCACCTATTATACCCTTTATAGTAGTCTACTACTTAAAACCATTATTCATTACCTAATGAAAAAGAAAAAAGAATAATGTTTTATCTTATATTATCAATAAGGATAACAATAGAAGATATCATTGATTATTCCATCTTAACATGAGAATATGTTCATAGAATATAGACAAATCAAAATTAAAATTATTCTCTGCGTATAAAAAAATAAATATTTTGAGTATGGTTAACTTTTGGATAAATCAATTCATAATCCTATATAAGAATAATTTTAGAATTTTATCATGATAATGTCATATGATATTAATACATAATATCTCCAAGATAATAAATAATATTCATTGGATAAACACTATAAATAATGATATCATGGGCCTTATGTGTGGTAAATCATTGTATAAAAAGATAACCAAAAAATAATTAATAATAGTGTGGAAACATCATAAATATTGTAACTCGCTTCATAGGTTAAGGTTAACTATCAAGACCATAAACAATGTGGATATTGACACACATGTTTAATAATTCATTCCCATAATTACATAATGAGATATAATTAGTTTTCTAAACAATACGAGGGATATCTTGGACCCTCCCAACAAAAAATTAAAACCATACATATATGTTGTAGAACAATTTAAATCATTCATCATATAATTATCAATGAAAAGAAATATATTTCATACACATTTCATCACACAAAACCCATGAAAAAATGGGTTTCATAAATATCATTACATCAAAAAATAAACCAACCATAAAAATAATAAATTTATCATCATTGAATATTAACGACATAAAAACACATGTAATGTATACTTTTTTTATCTTAAATTGAAAATAATTTTTATGGATCACATTAAATAATTAATCAAAAAAAATTCATTTCATTTTCAAATAAATTATTTTTAGAGATTTATAAAATTATAATGGAAATATTTTTTTAAAAAATTATAATTTATGTTTGAGATGTAATCATAAAACCATTAAAGGGTCCTGAAATTGGGTAAATAATATCATCTCATATATCACACAAATTATTTCATCCATTGTTCGTTTTTTAGTTCCCAAATCATATTGTTAAAAAAAACAAACAATTGAACACATTGGTAAAAAATTAAAAAAAAAGTAAAAATAAAATTTAAAAAAATCATTGTAGAATAGTAAAAACATTTTTCAAATCAATTTTGAGAAAAAATTATTCGTGAGGAAAGGTATTTTTTAAGTATATTTTAAATATATATTTTGTAAAAGGAAGTCACTTATAAATGTCATATCATTGAAGTAATAATTAATAAAATGAAGTGAATATGTGTATTAGATATAAATACAAAAAAAAGTGTATATAAAACACATGATACATAAAATTTACATCACAAATAATCATAATATGGATTAAAAAATAATATATTTTATTTTCCCAATGAATGGATATTGAGTTATGATCATCATTTTGAAATTATCATCACTCAAATTGTATTCCCCAAAAATGTAAAAATTATAAAATTAAACATTGAATACCATAATGATACATAAATTAATGATATTCTATAGCAATATTCAGTATAATCACCAAAAAAATACTTATGTTGTGAATAATAACTATATCCCACCGATGTAAAATTGAGGCGATAAAACCATAAAACACATTTTACTTTATATTTCCATAATTTAACAAATTTTCTAATGGATTAATGAATTTAATGAATTTATTATATATATATTTATTCTTAAAATACATTATATGATACTTTTATATCATATTACCAACCATAAAATTATTTTTATTGTTTCTTGTGATCTCATTTTATAGTTTAACGATATGTTCATATGTTTATCATTAGGGATTTTTATGTCCAATAGAAATAAAAATAAATACGTGAAATGAAATGGATTTAATTATATTATTTATTTTCAAATATTCCCATATCACATTTTTCATTTTAACATGAGGATGATTCATTTCATAAAATACAAATTTTAAATGTTTGCTTAATATTGGCAGTTTTTCTTACAACCCAAGACTAGTTTTGATTTCTTTATTATTATGTCAATATGAAACATTTATAACCTGAATAAAGTTATATAATAAATATTAATTCTTTTTAACCATAATAATAATTTTACTATCATAATTAATAATTGTTATTAAAAACTAGAAATCATTATGGACAAAAACTCTTAAATGCTATAATTTATAAAATGGTTTCCTTTCTCTAGATATGAGGAGATGAGAAAAGGACTGGATATAATATTTACATTATATATATAACATTACATTCAATGTATTATTCTATTTTCATTATGATTTTTTAGTGTAATTAAGTGTTTTGAATATAGAATAAGATACATAATTACGAGAGGTTATTCAAGACACATTTTCCTCTACAATATCACCTCCATTGAGGAGCCATTCTGTAACATGAAATTGGTATTTTGGTGATACCATCAACACTTATAAATGGGGAAGGTGAAGATGAAAATTTTTTAGTGACCAAATAATAATCAATTAATATGTTGAGATTTTTTTTTGTGAATCTTAGAATATATACTTCAGTAGGTGTTCTAAGAGATAAAAAAATTATTTTCCACATAATTCCAACAACATTTGGTTGGAATTAATTAAAAAAATTTGGAAAATAAATAATGTTTTAAAGGATAATTAACATTCTGAAACAAATAAAAAAACTTTTAAACTTTTTTCTTTTACGTATTTTAAACATTTACCATTTGATAATGTACTACTAAATTATATCACATATATTATTGTAAATCTCTATTTTTACCATTATATCATTTTCATGCATCAAATATAAGATTGAATTTTAACCAACATTAAACCCCATTATTAAAAATATGTATTTAATTTTAATATTAATAAATCACAGATTTCTCAAAATTAAATTTTATATTAAACCATCATTATGAAATAAAATGATGTTTTTATTTATAAAAAATGATATTTCAGAAAAAAATGCAAATATTCAAAAAATTAGATAATGATTTTTAACTTATTTAATTATATTAAATATAACTAAATGGTAAATTATTTACTTTTAAATCAATTTCTAGGCATAATAATACTTGTTATTAAAAAACGATGGTTTTTTTGAAATTAATGTTTTTTTATTATTCACAAAAAAATAATATTTTAGAAAATTATTATAAATTAATCATAAGATAATTTTTTCATTGTGAATAAAAAAATTATTTTTATAAAAAACTGTATAAAATGTTAAAAATATATTTAAATAAAAATATATTTTTAATGATATCATATTTTCGAATAATAAAATGTCTTTATTAATAAATATGTGCATGTTCTCAAATAAATAATTAAAAATTTTACAATGATTTGGATTGAATTATATTTCAATATGTGGTGAATATTGTATGTTCAATCGAATATGATATTTAGTATATAATAGTTATCTTAAAATAATAATATATTAAATATGCAATGTTTTATATGAAAACATTGAGGAGAGAGGAAATTTATAAAAATTGAAACATACCATAAAATCATTAAATATTATTATATACGACTATTAAATTTAATTTCACCATAAAAATACACCACAGAAATTAAAACAGATGAATATCCCTCTTCATTATCACAACCTCAAGTTCCCACATAGCTTCCTCAAATTGGTGGTTCACCAGAAATGGTGACTGGTCATGTTTCATTGAACATTATATCATGATAATAAATCCCTAATAGTTTCAAATAATAAAAATGATCCTTCTATTAAGATAAAACCTCTGATTTTATTATATGTGATGGATCATGTATGTACTTCCCTAGTAAAGATACATGGAACATGTCTTGATATTGACAGAGATTCAATTGAAGCACTAGTTGAGAATCAATTGTCTCGATATTATCAAGAATTAAAAACACTTCTTAATAATTAAAAATTATCATTGGAAAGTAATTAAATATATTTTAACATTATGTTTTGGGAACCCACATCATAAATGGGTTCTATTAAAAACATCTTAATGAGTGAAAGTAAAAGGAAATGGTCACCACAAAACCTAGATTCCAAATATGAAAATATTAGTGGAATGTAAAAATATGGGCATGTAAGAGAAATAATATTATCATGTTCTGATGGATTATGCTATATAACATTATCAAGATAATTTTATTTACCATAAGTCCATAGTCAAAAGATTTATACAAAAGCTAATTGATTGCCATGACCTGTCCCCCAGGGCCTGTGCCGGGACTACCCCAATCCCACCATCCATAGGCCAGGGGCTGACGACTAGCACCGAAAGGCGTATTCCATAAAATTGGGAAGGTTTTTTATTTATAACATATACATACATACAGCTAAGAAAAAATCCATATACGATCACAAGAAAAATTTATAGTAAACTGGGTGTATACGTTAAGAAAAGGGGGCCAGAATACTAGCCCTACTGGAAGGTACAAGAAAACTGAAAAGTATAAGTAAACTGAAATATCTCCTTTGAACTCCTACCAAGGATCCTACCTGAAGGTTAGGTACATCTCTCATGTGGCCAACTCTATGGTACGCCTCTTCTAATGTCCACCTCTTATCTACCTCAAGTCTTGGTACCCTCGTCTTCCATTAGCACTATGCATCCTCTGCACCAGACACAACAAGGTGAGAGCATAGCCCATATAGGGATGAGTATAAAAATTCTATGTAGAGACCCCGAGACCCTCAAGGTCTCACAAAAATCAACAAATGATAAACCACATTAATGAAGTTGTTGACATCCTGACATTGGTATATGCCCATACATATACCTAATTTATCATATATACTCTTATTAATCATGAGAAAAAAAAGGCCCAATTTATTATCCCAAAGATCTAATGTTCCACGACGGAAAAATACCATGATGGAATCACAAAAAGGAAAGTACCACAAAGGTAATGCCAAAAAGAAGAATACTAAAAAGGTATCACCACGACGGAATATACTAAAAAGGTAAGCCACATAGAAGAATTATACAATGGTATCACTATGAAGGTAAGGACTCATCTCACACTAGGTATAACATAGGTATGTTAGCAAGGATTATTAGTTGTATCTATTGAATCATCTTACTATTTTTCAGAGGTCGACCCACCTAGGATCCTAAATCTTCAGACCCACGTATGATCCTAGTATAGCAAACCCATGTAGGATCCTAATATAGCACACCCATGTAGGAACATAGAGTAGTACAACATGGATTCCTAGAGTGGACCCTGGTGAGTCTCTCGAACACAGACCCACGTAGGATCCCAAAGCACATTCCCTCATAGGATCTCTTTCTCAAGTTACATCCATCTACATGGTTCCCGCAATAAGCTTGATAGATTCTGTTAGGGTCTTCCCCTTCAAGACACAAGTTGATACTCATACAACCATGAAATCTCATGAAGATATATCTCCATGGAAAGCCATGTGATAGGGGTCTCAACGCAACAGACAGTGCGTCAATCAGATGCCTGGTAATTATGTTATTGGCCTCTTAGTCCCTAGTTCCTGAATGGATTTGTGTCTGATTCAACCAGGATATACCCCAACATTATCCAAAACTCAAGTGAGGTATACCAAAAGAACCGTCTCAATCCATTGTTTCTGGTTCCATAGATGGTTCATCAAAAGGAATCCCTTAGCACAAGTTATGGTCAAATTAGTGAAAAGGGTCAAAGCTGATTCGTTTCTGGTCCGACCCGGTAGGACCGATCCTGCCTGACCTGGCCTGGGCCAACACATCCCAGTTCGGGTTGACCCGTCCCACTGTGTCCGGCAAGGCCAACCGTCGTGGCCCGCGGAGGGCGTCATGTTGGGTGGCCCACTGGGAGGCCCATGGCTGGCTGGATGACAAGAACTCCTCCGCAGCGTGGCCACGCGTCGTGCCCCCACTAGCAGTTGACTGCGAGCTGACTGTCCTTCTTCAATGATGTGGCATATGCTGCGGATCCTACATGATGGGAGTTTGGGCGTGCACCGCTGCCTTCCCTTCGTGCGGCCGTTCATGCGCCGACCACCGATTTCACTCCACGACGGCTGATAGGCCACAACCCTCCACCAGCAGCGTGGTTGTGCTGCTGCCGTCCTCATATCCGGCTGGTATGAAAATGCCCGCTCCTGATTCCTACCAGTTCTAGATGCAGGTACCGGTCATCATCCTCCTCAATCGTGATAAATGCATCAAAACCCAGAAAGGTTGTGGAGAGATCGGGCTATGTTCATTTGTCCCTCACCCTCCGTGTTAGACCAGTTGCAACCGGAACATGCGGAGAGATTCGACATACGAAATTAATAAAGAACAATAAAATCAATCCCCTACCCTTTTATTCGTTGGATGAGTCGAGGTGTGTATGATGAAGTTGTTGAAAAACGTCTACATTTTTTGCTTCTTCAAATCCCTTTCGATCCGGGCTCGGGGTTGGTTCTTCATTCCTCATTGGAGAGGGTGTTATTTATTAGAGGATGTTGTTCTCCAATGTTCTCCCTCTATCCAATGATTTCTCCAATGAAATTAAAATCAAACAAATTATAATAAGTCTATCAAATTAATTTATGTTGGCACAATTAAAGTTGGAAAAAATTAATGGGACAATTAATTAATTTATGTGGAACAATTAATTAATTCGATAGTTGAACGTTTTTCCACATAAAGAGGGGATCGGGTGGTCCCCACCACCCTGAATTCAAATTCAAATTTTTTTCTTGCTCGGGTAGTCCCATCCACTAAACATTTAAATTGGAGGTTTTAAAAAAATTATTTATTTTATTTTTATATTCATGAAAAATCACAAAAACTAACATTCACCTTCTTCCTATTGTGGTTGAGGTGAATATATCTAGAAAAGAATATTGGCACTGTGAGTTTAATGGTTCTTTCATATTTCAATTCTGAGAACCAGTTCAAAAGTTATAAAAACCTTATCAAACGTTTACTAAACGTACTTATTTTTTTTTAGAAATTCAATTCCAACACACCGAGACTCCGAATCATGATCAATAAATATTCACAGACTCGTAAAATTCCCATATAATTTTAAAAATTACATGAATTTCTCGGTCTATACATCATCCACATCTTAGGACATTGTGTCCCTAAAACCCACATTACAAAAACTAGTTAAACAAGTGGGGGAACTAAGCATGAACTTGAGCCTCCCCCACCCATGTGATCTCTTGGAGGTTACCATGCTGAAAATGTACAAAAACCAATGGTATTGATCACCCATGAAAGAATCACTCCTATCAATCCTCAATCTCCACTAAAACCTCCCTAAATGTTGCCCCATCGTCGATTTCCACCTCTCCCTAGTAAATGATGTGTGAAGGGTCATGCACGTATCTCCTTATATGGGATACGTGGAAGAAATCGTGTACCCAGTGTAGCTGAGGAGGAAGAGTTAATTGGTATGCCACCTCACTAACTCTTTTGAGGACTTGAAAGGGTCCAATTAACCTCAAAGATAACTTGTTTCCATGGATAAGTCTCTGCAATCCACATTGGGGTGAGACCCATAGAAAGACGTGGTAAATATCCTCAATCTCAAGAAGTATCCATATCCTGTTGGCATAAGACTTCTTCCTTCTCTCTGTAGTCTTCATCCACTACTAGATGATATGTACCTTTTCTTTGGTAGCCTGTATTGCATCTGGTCTTATGAGTGCTGACTCCCCTGGGTTATTCCAGCACAAAGGAGTTCTACAATTTCAGCCATACAGACCCTCAAAAGGTGAAATCCAAAGGTGGAGTTGTAGTTGTTGTTGTACTAAATCTCTACCAAGGGTATGTTATCCTCCTAGCTATGACCGAATTCGTGTATATAAGCATGAATCATATCATCGAGGGTCTGATTGGTTAGCTGAGTCAGGCCATCCGTTTGAGGATGGAAGGTAGTGCTTAGATGAATATGCGTCCTGAATGCCTCATGCAGCCCCTTCCATAGCTAGGATGTGAAACGACCATAACAATCATAAATCATCATCAAGGGTACTCCATGTATCCGCATAATCTCTTGCACATATAGGCGTTTAAAACCCTCTATAGAACCCTAATAACTGATCAGTATGATGTGGGCCAACATGGTGAGTCGGTCGATGATCACTCAAATAGAATCATGACACCTGGATGTCCTATCACGAAGTCCATGGATATCCCATCCCACATCCACTTTGGACCTCTAATGTCTGAACTAAGACTGCTATTACCTAATTCTCCTCCTTCACTTGCTAAAAAATGAAGCATCGAGAGACAATCTATGCTACTTTTTTCATTCTCAGCCACCTGTGCTATCGTTTGAGGTCCTAGTACAACTAGCCACTCTTGGATATACCACTTGGGGGGGATATATGGAACTACCTCAACACTTCCTCCCAAAGTGACACCAGTACCATGGCACGTCCTTTGAAGAGAATGACATGCTCCCCACCTTCAAAAAATCCGTTAGGTTCTAGTCCTGTGGATATCTGAGCACATCGAGCCTTGTAGTTAGTTTCGCCACATTGTGAATCCCTGACTTGATGAAGAAGTGGGGAGTGATTATAAGATACTAAAGAAAAAACTATTCCATCTCCTTCCACAAATGATATCCATAACGCGGCCTACTACTTTTTCGCCTCACCTAGTAGTTGTATACTAGATCACTCATTGAGTATATATGCTACAACGTTCATCTATCCAATATAATATACTATCTTGAACTCATAATCCTTGAGGAACTCAAGCCAATGCTAATGTCTCAGGTTTAAGTCCTACTGAGAGAAGATATACCCAAGACTTTTGTGATCTTAGTAGACTTTGAAATGTTTTCAAATATATTAATTTCATGACATCTTCAAATAAAATACCACCACTACTAACTCCAGGTCATGGGTAGCGTAGTTATACTACCTCTTACATTATAACAAACTCGAGTTCTGTCCCTGATGTTTCATATTAGACTACGTACCCATATCTCTCCTCCAGAAGCCTTAATATTGGGGACTAGTCAGCCTCTACCTCATCTACTGAAAATTCCATTAGCATCTCTCTGACCACATGATGTTTTGCCCCTTCTTCTTCAGTGGTTATTATGGTGCTACAACTCATGATAAATATGGCCCAAAACCTCTGGTACTATCCGGCCAACCCCAAGAAACTTCGTACCTATGTCACACCCCTGGGTGGCTCCCAATAATGTACCACCTAAAATCATTCCTTCTTACACCGCAATTCTGGCCTCTAATATGATATGATCATGGAAGTGAACATCTCGGATCTACAACTGGAATTTCTAGAGATTACCATAAATATGGTGCTCTCAAAGTGTGTCCAGAACTACCTGCATATGATAGGCATGCTCATCCTTAGTAACCGAGTGGATCAGAATGTCTTCAATGAAGACAAAAACATATTCATCAAGGAATGCCTAAACATTTATGTTCATTAGTCCCATGAACACTACTAAAGTATTGGATATGCCTAATAGAATAACCAAGAACTCATAGTGGCCATAACGACATCTGAGAGTCGTCTTATGTACATCCTTGTATTGTACTCTGATCAGGTGATGGCCCGATATGATGTCTATCTTTGAGAACCAACATGCTACCTTCAGGTGATCAAAGAGGTCACCAATCCTCAAGAGTGGGTACATGTTCTTCATGGTCACATAGTTCAGGTGATCATAGTCAACACAAAGTCTCAAGATACCATCTGCCTTTTTGGAAAATAAAATAATGGATGCCCAAGGAGAAACACTGGTCCAGATGAATCCATTCCCCTGCAACTCGTCTAGTTGTACCCACAACCCACAATGCACCGTGGGAGCCATCTGATACGCTGGTGTAGATATTAGTTCCATCCAAACATACAAGTCAATGTAAATGTCCACCTATTTATGTAGAGGTGGACTCAGAACATCATTCTGAAAGACATCAGTGTACTGGTCAACCACTACAGGTTAACTCGGACTCTCCACATCAACCACTTCGAGGATAAGGCTTTACAACTAATAAGTGATTGGCTGCACTGTCCTCTGGGAAAATCCATCATGTGATGCAAAGGCTCCCTTCTCCCCGATGAAGGTAAAACTAGTCCCATTAGTGATGAAACACATCACATTGTGACTAATACAGTTAATCTGAGCATGGATTTTAGATAACCAATCCATACCAAAGATGACGTCATAAGGCCTCGATGCCACTACTAGGAGATCTCAGTATAATCTCTCGCCTCTTAGAGTAAGCTCACACTAATGGCACCAACGTGTAATATTTGATTCCTCTCCTGAAAAAGTCTCTAACTGTAAGGATTGATCCAATGACTCTGTCAGAATATCTGAGCTCCAAATAAGGGCAGTGGTAATAAAATAATGACATGAACCTTTGTCTATATGTACTACTACTAAGGTGTTGTAGACACAGATCATAACACATATCAAATATGAAGTTCCATGGTCGTACACCTTAAATGATTGGAGCTGATCTCACCCTAGTTCACCTACTCCCTATGGTCAGGGTGGACCACCTAGTGGTGGTGGCAGTAACACCTCGAATCATCTCCCACTGCCAACTGCGGGTCCAGATCCTCTACTACATTTTTCTTCTCTATGTGGACCTCCTCAGTTAAACCAATGTCTCTTCCTAGGCAGTCCTTCAACCGTCTGATATTTGTCCTTATGGAAGGTTAGGTATTCATGAGTCATGTGACCTTGCCATCCATATGCATAAAACTACATGCTCCTCACATAATTGGATCTGTCTCATGTGCCCCATGCAATCGACACGGAATATTGTGGTCGTCCAACTATAGGACTGTCCCTCTTGGACTTCTGTGACATCTGTATGCTGCCAGTAGTAGAAGACTCCACTACGTGATTCATGATGGTGGGTCTTGATGATATTAAATACCTATTCCAAAAACTCTACACTAATAGGACTCTCTTTAACACCCATTCCTTCCTCGGGATGCTGAGAGAAATTATCTAAGCCCTGATATCCCTCTGGATTCCCTAATAGAAGGTCTGGTCCTTGATGAATCGGTGACTCACCATAATAGTGGAGTAACATGAGAGTTCGGTGAACCTTCATGAGTACAGAGCCACAATCATTCTTCCCTACGTCATATAATGAAGCTCTTGTATGTGCATTGTGTGATGGGTTGATGGTACAAACTCTGCCCAAAACAGGCTCTCAAAGTCTGCCTAGCGAAGTGTCACATCATTATGAACCTGGAGCATCATTCTCCACCATCTGCATGCTCATGATTGTAGAATACCAGAGTAAATGATCACCATGAGATCTGTTTGTGTCCCTACCAATCAGAAGACTCTCACAACGGCCTCCAAAAAATCCTCAGCCTCTTGTGGGTCTGTCTCACCCCTGATCCTAGTTGGCCTCTGGCACTGGAACTCGTGTAACACACTTTGTTGATGTCCAATCTCTACTGCTGGGGCTGGTTCCATTGGTGGCCGAATATGTAATGGTACCATTGGTTCCTCTACTGAAATATGGACCTTCATCGAGGCCTCATCGCTCAGTGGGCTATCATTGCGTACTATACCAGGAACCCTAGCTCGCTGTATGCATGGAGGAATCCTAAAAGGAAACATGTGCGCCACGAGAAATATGTTATATCTCCTTAGATGAATGAAAAAAATCATAAAAAAAACTCTTCCAAACACACACGCTATCTCTGTTTTCATGAACTGAGTTAGAAATCAGAATTCAGAGTCCTGGTGAATGGATACATCAGCCACCGCACCAAAACTGGATTCCCTAAACTGATAACCACACTCACTAAACATAACACTATTGTTGTTAAGAATATTATAGTCCAATGTTTTAGGACAGAACCGAATCATCTGACACAAATTTGGCACAACCCATCTCCCAGGGCTCGTGTCGTGACTACCCAAAGCCCACCATCCATAGACCAGGGGCTGGAAACTAGCACCGAAATGTGTAATCCCTAAATCTGAGATAACATTACCTTTATAAACTATACACACACACAGCCATGAACAAAACATGATACGATAACAAATAAACTATATAGTAAATAGGGTGTATATAGTTAAAAAAAGGTGCTATAATACAAGTCCAACTGGAAGGTATAAGAAATATAAAACCTATAAGTAAAATAAAACAACTCTTGTGAACTCATGCCAAGGATCCTACATGAAGATTATGTACTGATATTGAGAAGGCGTCTCTGCGGTACGCCACTTCTAATGTACACCTCCATGCTACCTCCAGTCCTGGAACCCTCGTCCTTAGTCAGTGTTGTCCATTGTCTGCACCAAACACAAAAAGTTGAAGGCATAGCCCGTGCAGGGGTTATTGTAACAATACTCAGTTGGGACACCAATACCCTCAAGGTCTCATAAAAATACCCAAATAATAAACCACAAGCGTGAAATGAATTGAAAACCCTCTTTAGGAATATGCCCATACATATACCTAAGTTATTAAGTATAATCATCCCATTCAGGAGGAAACAGAAGTCCCAACTCATTATAACAATGTTCAATTGTTCCACGAAGGGAAGAATGCCAGAAAGGTATCACCAAAATGTTATATACCACAAAGGTAACGCCACAAATAAGTATACTACAATGTTATAACAAAGAATGTATGTACCACAAAGGTATGCCACACTGAATAACACCACAAAGGTATCACCAAAAAGGTAAGGACTCATCTCACACTATGTATAACATTGGTAGAGTAGTAGGGGTAATTATATGTATCTACTGAATCATCTTAATCTATTTAAGAGATAGACCCAAGTAGGATTATAATTCATCAGACCCACTTATGATCTTAGTATACCAGACCCATGTAGGATCCTAGATTAGTCCCACGTGGATTCTTATGGTGGATCCAAGTGAGACACTCAAACACAGAACCATGTAGGATCCTGAAGCAAAAACCCACATATGATATTTTTCACATGTTACAACCAAAAAACGGGATTCCTAAAAAAGGTTCACATGATTCTCGGAGGGTCCACTCTTCATGCCAAAAGTTTATACTCCACCGTCCACAATGTCCCATGATGAATTCTCTCAATGGACCGCCACATGATAGGGGTCTTAATGGAATAGATGATGTGTCAATCAGATGACTAGTCTTTATGTTCTAGGCCTTTTAGTTCTGAGGTCCTAATTATATTCGTGTCTGATCCAACCAAGTCGTACCCCATATTTTTTCAAAACCCAAGTGGTGTATACCAAAAGGATATTCTCGATCCATGGTTTCTGGCACCCTAGACGGTTCATCAAATGGAAGCACATAGCTCATGTTATCGTCAAAGGAGATAAAAGGGTTGAAGATGGTCCGACTCCAGTCCCATCGGGTCGGACTGACCCAGCCCGACCCATCCTGGGACGACCCAAGCTTGTTCGGGTCAACACGGATTACCAGGTGGCCCGCCGCTGGCCGACAGGCTAGCCCTCCTCCATGGCTCGGTCGTTCACCGCACCGGCACTGACAGTTGTCGTCCTCCTCCATCGAGATGAATGAATCAAAAACCACAATGGTTGTAGAGTGGTCAGTCTATGTTAATTTGGCCCACACCCTCCCCATTAGAGTAGTAGAATGTGGCTCAGAGAGATTAGATATAAATAAATTAACCATGATCAATCAAATCACACCCCTACTTTGTCTTTCTATTGAGTAGTCGAGAGATAGAAGACGAATTCATTGAATAATGTCAGCATTTGTTGCTTCCGCAAAGCGCTTCCGATCCGTGCTCGGGGATGGTTCCTTGTTCTTCATTAGAGAGGGCGTTCTTCATTGAACAAAGAGTTTCTCCAAATTTCTCCCCTTTGCCAATGATTTCCCCAATTAAATAAGGTGACAAAAAAATTAAAATAGGTTTATAAAATTAATATACGTTGGCACAATTAATTAATTGGAGAGTTGATGGTTTTCCCTCATAAAGAGGGGTTCGGGGTGGTCCCCACCACCATAAATTCAAATTTGATGGTTTTCATAGCTCAGGTGGTCCACACTACAGAACATTCAAATGGGAGGTTTAAAAAAAGTTGTTCTTTATATTATTTTTATTTCCACGAAAAACACAAAAACTAACTTTCACCCCAATCCTACTGTAGTCAAGGTGAAAGACTTCTTAAGAGAATATCGACATTGTGAGTACACCATTGATTCAGATTTCAATTTCGAGAACCGGTTCAAATATAATAAAAACCCACTCACACGTTTATTGAATGTACATAAAAAAATTTCAGAAGTTAATTCTGGGCACTCCAGGTCTCCGAATCATGCATGGTTAATTTTTTCAGACTAGTAAAATTAAAATATAATTGTAAACAAATTACATGGAATTTACGGGTCTTTACAGTGATATCCACAAAAAAATATTTTAGTAGGATTAAATTTTTTTTGAAACCTATAGAGAATATATACTTACATAATTTTATCTCATAAGTAAAAAATATATCGTTTATTGCCTTTTTAAAATTATACATCCTTTTACACTCTAAGAAATCATGTTGAAATGTTAATTCTTAATGAACTAGTTGATCATAAAATTCATAGTGCAATGAAAAGAAATTTCTATTATATTTAGTTATCATTAAATCACAACGGTTATCACATGTTGTCAAATACCAAAAAATAATCATATGGTAACATAATAAATTTTACAATAATTTATTTTAAAAATTTTAATATTAAACATTTCTTAAATTTATACCCTTATGAACCTTTAAGCATATTAAAATCTAAAATCATAGAATGAATGTGAGTAAATATTTTACATAATTTTATCACTAACCCTACAGTAAAAGGATGTATCTCATAATTTCCACATAAAGAAATAGTGAAAATCAATATCATGTATCATATTAATACATTGATAAAAACTTAACTTACAAAAAAAATTGTTATAAAAATAATGCCTTCAAAAAACACACTTTATTTATACCATAAATCCAAAAAAAATTAAAGTCACTCTCTTTAGAAAAATATTACATTATTAATAATAATTTTGAAGGTCATCAATTATATAAAAATTATTTTATCATAAGTAGACTTCACTTTATATAATTCTTATCCTATCATTATTCACATATTAAGTTTTATCACCCCCACAATCATAGTTTTTTGAAAAAACCCACCTTACCACCTTAATCAATTATCGTCGTTAATAGTACCATTCAACATATAAATTCCAATAAATTAGAAAATAACAATAGTGTAATAATCCATATAATTTTAAATTTTCAATAATACCAATAATCTACTTCTACAACATTATTAATTAATATTAATATTTAATCAATCCACATCATTATCAAACTATAAACTAAGAGACATCATTTGATTCCATAACACTTCTTTCATCTCAATTTTTATTCATAGTAACTTAATTAAAAATATATAAACATTGTTACCCCAAACTTTATATGATCCTTTTATCAAAATTTCCCCCTATAGGGTCGATTTTCTTAATGACCAAACATTACATACATAAAATAATTAATTTCTGATGATTTCATATTAATACAATTATTCTTATCTATAAAGATAACTAAACTATTCGCTTCTACATTGAAGTTAATTTCATTATTTACTTCTTATCCACACCCAAATAATATTAGTTTACTTTTGAATCATTATAATTTAGTCCATTTTTCACATTCCCTAAATGAGGAATATAAATATTTATTTCTTCTATGATCCCCGTGATAATAAACCAATAACATATTTGATGGGATAGGAAACTCAAAAATTTGAGGTTCTTGATAATATTATGGTATTTAATATAAGTATAATATATAATTTTTTACCGTATGAGTCATATTTTTTTTAATTTCATGATATATGATAGTTCCATTGTCTATCACATTCACTACTAAAATGTATCCTTCTGTTTCTAGCCATTTTATAAAACCTAGAAAGTATATGGTGAAAATAAATAATATTAATGGGAAACCACATAATCAATATTATTTTCCTATAAAATATCAATATACGACACCATATATGTAATATTATTCTATTCATGATCTATGTAAATATTATAGGATTTTAACATATAATTGCACTTATCAATTGGGATCATAAGTACAGTTTCCACATCTTTGTTCTATATGGTTTTCTAACCAATGATATGATCATAAATATATGTCACATTTTATAAATTCCTAGATTTTTCTTTTATATTGATGTATATTCTACTATTAACATAATAAACCACGCCACATCTATATGGATTTGGGTTCTTTGGAATCAAGGATTTATAAGAAACTTGTTTATAAAAATATATATCATATTTGAAGACTACTTGATGTATAGAAACCTTCTTGGATGTATGCTTCTTCAATTAATGATTCATATCATAGGGAAACGAAAATAAATGAATGGTTCAACACATATTCTCAAAAACGTTAATTTTAGGAGATATCAATAATTATTAATGTATAACATGTGTATACGAGTAATGAACGATATCAAAAAATTTAAAATTATAACCTTTATATCAAAAATCAAAATGTTGAGTAAGGATAAAGATTAAAGATATCGATCCGGGATCATATGTAATAATAATAAAATAACATGATACTGATTACAACTTAGGATGTTCATAACCAACTTGATATATATCATAAACATTATTTATGGAATAAAAAATATCTTTTCAAAAAACATGCTCTATTATAGTGATAAATAATTATAAATCAATCATGAACCATAATATCATGTAACAAAAGTGTATAAGAAACAAAATATAGTAATACATTTATATATTTAATGGATAACTACCAATAACATCAACATAGTGGATCTGGAAAAACTTATATCCCATAGTGTATTTGGACTCACATGATTCCAGGATGAATCTATTTCATATAGTGGATACAGCTAATCAAATTTTTTCACATCATTATCTCATTGTATATAAATAATTAAATAATGAATTTGATGTAGATATAAGTACCAACCATCACAAAAGAAATTCATTTAATATTTGTTCCAAATGTTCATAAATAATTTTTAATAACAAATCACATGAAATACAATGGGTTTTATAAAGATATCATTATAGAATATCCCGTGTAATAGAAATGGATTTTACCAATATAATTCCATCATAAAAATAATCCAAACATAAAAGGAATAACAATATTATACATGAACAATATACCCAATATATCATTAGAAATATAAAAAGTATTTTATCTCATATTGAATATAATTTTGATGGATCCCTTGATATAAATCTTTGAAAAATAAAATTTCCATTTTCAAAAAAGTTATTTTAAAATATACATGAAATTATATTGGAAAATATTTTCTTTTAATATAACTTTTAAATTATATAATGGAATCATCCAAACATTATAGATGCCCAATGTTGGGTGGGGGATCTACATAGGCTATATAAGTTGAAAAAAATTTCATTGATTCATTTTTTGGACAAATCACAATGAAAAATGATTTAAAAAATATAATCAGTACAATTCATTTTTTAAAACATAAAATTTTATTAGAAATTAATTTAAAAAATTGTAATAGAATTGTAATAAATTTTCCAAAATAACAATTGTAAACATGGAGATGAAAGATTATTAGATTTTATGTGAAATTATAAATGAAAATTTATAAATTAAAATTCTTTATTAATATCATATCATTGAAGTTTTTGTTAAACAAATTAATCGCTTATTTCAACCAGTAATAAAAACACATAAATATATCACACATACAACATAATATGTTCAAAATGTATGTCTCATATTTATTATCATTTCATTATAGATGATGTATATATTTAACACAAAAAAATAGAAATTGAGTATAGAAATACCATACCACATTGAAATCGGTCAAATTATATTCTACAAAAATGTATTAATTAAAAAATAAAATGTTCAATAAATTGAAAAAAATTATATTTATGATATTATGTATCAATAGATAATATATACTTCAAAAATAATAATAATTTGATAATCTAGTATATATATCATAAAAGTTAAAGTGATATGTGGAACCCTTTCCTCAAACTTCTCAATAGTTTCTAATTAATTTATAATATATATAAGATAAAATTATGTTATTTATTTATCCAATAATGGTATTAATATTAATAATACAATCTATGAAACGTATATAATATCTTACCACCACTTTACAATCAATATTTCATTACTTTCATTATTTTGGGTGTGTTCTATTCATAGTTTCACAATAATTTCGTTTTTATATAATTTGTAGTTTTATTTTAATCTTATAACAAAACTCCATATGTGATATGAAATGATATTAAAGAACATAAATATTTTTAAATGTTACCACATATCATTTTCCATATGATATTATGATTATTTATTATATAAAATGTTAATAATTTTTTTTTTTATTTTGATGGTTTTTTCAAACACCACGAACATGTATCATTTAAATAAATATTATGTTTATGTATTATTTACATAAAATAAAATAATTAATTACATACCAATGAAAATATGACATAAAAATAGTAGAACATTTTTTAAAAGACATGATGGTGGTAATGGAAAACAAAATATTATTATCCATTGAGATGGTTAACCACTATAACATGGAAAACTATTTTAATTTTTCTGAATACGTAGAGATATAAAATTTGTGTATAGAAAAACTTACATTAAAAATATATAATTTCATTATATAAATTATACTTAGAGTTATTATGATTTAATAGTTGATGGATTTTAAAGAAAGCTAGAAGAAGAAAAGAAAATAAGGGATTTTATTTGAGAAAGTTACCTCTTCAATTTCACATCCTTGATCGACCCCATATAGAACATGAAATTTGTATCCCGATGATATGAGAATCACCTAACATGAAAAGAGTGGTTAGGATAATTGTAACATCCGAGGTAAATAAAAAATATTACATTCTATGGTTTATCAATATTTTTTAATAAAATGTTAATATTACATTAAAGGGAATGCTACTCTCGATGGCGTACCCAATACGCAACAATGAGTTTCATTGAAATCTTATGTTGCACACTAATAATATAATAATATTATAATAGTTAACACCTAGCCTTTATAATGGTGGGAATGAACAAAAATAACTAAAAAATGATTACATATGTTTGTTAAATATTTTTACATTTATCCAATAAATTTTAGAGGATTAAAATCCAAATGAATCCAATTTTAAGAATAAATACACTAATATTTTTAAAGGATTGTTTTACCGCCTTTTGTTGAAGAACCTTTTTTAAATCAATATTTTGACAATTTTATAAGATCTATTTTTCAAAATAAACATATTATTTATGATTGGGACATTGAAATTTACTTTGGATAAATTTTTGGTATGTTTCTGATAATGTTCATTTTTTAATGAATAGTGAAAAATATTGCATTTTACATCAAAACTGATTTTTCATCTAATTTAAATAGATGGTTAGATTATATTTGTAATTGGTTTTATAGTTTAATTATAAATTATTTTTAAAATTTAATTCAATGGTGGTCATTATAACTAATTTCAAATTGAAAATGGACATAATCAAGTGCCAAACTTTTCATAGATATTGCTTCCAAAAAACCCAATAATTGTTTTGACAACGGGAATTAACTATGTGATTTATTAATGAAACTTATATTTTTTGAATTTTGTAAAATGGACATAATTTCTGAATTTGAAATATCAAATATATATTAGGGTTAATTTTTGGTATTTTTCTGATAATGCTTTTTTTAATGAATAGTGAAAAATACAGATTTTAATTCAAAACTGCCTTTTCATCCAATTTATTTATATATTTATATTTTCATTTTAATTTTTTTTAAAGTATAATTGAATTATGTTTTTATCACTTAATAAAATTTTGTTCATTGGAAGTAATTTCACTTTTCAATTGTATTTAAAAACAAGTCAATCTTTTGATAAATTTTACTTCTTAAAAAACCCGTCTTTTGTTTTGACAACAAGATTTTCATTTAAATTAATTACTACAATTTATGTGTTTTGAGTTATATAAAATTGATTCCATATTTTGAATTAGAAGGTCCAAATTTTTTAATTAATACTCTTGTTTTTGGACATTATGAATATTAACGACGACAATTATCTTTAATTATCGTGTTTAATTAGTAATCGGGTAATTAAGGGTAATAAAATAATATCATAAAAATATAAAATGACCCCAAAATGATTCCTAATGATATTGGTGGTGTCTGTTCCGTCCATGGGATGCCATGTGCCATCCTTGGGACCCCATGGAATCACTTTAGTGTGATAGTGACCTTTTATCAGTTTTTTAAAGAAAGGAAAATGTAACCAAAGTATGTAACGCCTAAGTAAAATAATTTTAATTTATTCTACATAAACGATCTCTTAGACTATAAATAGTCATTGGAAATCTAATATGCTTTCCTAAATCATTGTATTTTTTTAGAATTATTATACATTAAATAAATTAAATTATTTATGACATCCTGATGATGCAGTGATTACCTCATTAATGAACGATTTAAATAAAATGAAATATAATGTAAAATATAAGACATAAAATCGGGAAAAACCTACTGGATGAGTATATTTATAACCCGTATAACCTTATCCTAGAAATATATCAATGTGAGACCTTTAAAATTCGAAACTATTTTTAAAATAAAGTAACATTTCTTGACTTTCCATGAGTGCCCCCCCTCACCTCTTATAAAAGGCCCCCACCTCTACCTCCTTACCCACACTTCTCAAGCCTTTGGCTCGTCCAACCCCTGACCACATCCCTATATTAATCATTAAATTCTCACCTTAGGCATAAATCTCTTCAAGGAACCCTATTGGATCAAACAATAGGGAGTTACCCGATTTAAAGGTAATGTCTTCTCGTATGTTCTTTTGTTTTATTTTGCTTTTCCAACCCAGTAAACTCATTTTATTACATTCTTTTGTTACACCAGCAGTTTCTTCAATATACTATGATGTTTTATATGATTTATTAGAGCTACACTTACACACACATCCATCTAATGGTTAAAGAACTTACTGTTTCTGTGGATGGAGAATTACTGCCTCACGAAACGATGATTGTTCAATATTCCTTTAACACCTTTAAAGGTGGACATTATGATGTAACTGTATTTTATATACGATATATATGGTATTTATGTTTTATATGTTCTTCTGTATTTTATATTTATATCATACCTTTATTCTTTTCATGTTGTTCAAATGCGATAATTTCATATGAGGAAGTGCGGACTACCGCCCCATCAAGTGATGTGACTCATTCTTACAATACATGAAATGTATAAAGAATGAAATTAATGAACTTATGTTACCTATATAACATATATATTATAATATAATTAATATATATATATATATCTCTCTCAATTATTTTTAATTCCAATAATATGACAAAGCAATGAAATTAGCGTTCATGCGTACGTACGGCCTAACGTCTCCATGAACGGTGCATTTCATTTCGTTTTATCTCCAAATGTTATGGAATAGTGTAACATTATTATTTACTGGATATATATGATATTTAACTCATTAATACTATTCGAGAGATGATTTAATTATAACAACATGGATGATTTTTTTCAAACAAGTTCATTTTTGACTCATGTACCAAACATTGATAAAAACATTTGATATGAACTCACATAATTAAATAATTATTTTAACATTATAATATGTTATATGGATTGAATAATAAACATTAAAGGAGGTCCATAAATATTATAAATTGACAAAATTTTATTATTCAGTAATATAAAGAAACAAACAAGACAAGTCAGACTTGAGGTAAGGGATCCTACCTCTCTGTTTCTTTTTAAGTACTCTTTTTTATGTAACATACTTTAAGATCCTATTTCTAATGTTTGGGGATGTTATTTTATATTCATATTGATTTAAATTTTATGTTAATATTATTATATACCATATTTGATCTCATAAATCCATTTTGGAAGTTTTATGTGGCGACGTTAGGCTGCCGAATATTCATACTGGGATTTTCATCTCACTTTTCATTCCCGTGAAATTCATGCTACATTGGCCACTATTTCCTTTTGGGTGGTGTATGTACTGCCCATTATTTTACTATTTGTATAATATACTCTAATTTATGGTTAGTTACATCTTCATTTTATGACCCTTCTTTCATGGGTTGTACTTTTCGAAAGATGCTCAAATCGGTAAGGGAACCTTTCACACTCCTCTTTTAAAAAGACTTATTTCATTATGTCTTTTAATTAACATCTTTTTCTATTGTGATATGTTCTTATATATCCTTATTGATGTAAATTTTATGTCCAAGTGATGAGATACCATTTTCTCTATCATCGACTAATTTTATGAATTTTAAAGTGACGTCGTTAGGCTGTCAAATTTTACCAAGGGAAGTTTTTAACCCAATTTTGATTTCTTTTGATTCAACTTCTAGTTTTTGAATATGTCATCCTATGAATATGTATGAATGTCCGATGGTTGTTTTACACTTAATATCCACTTATATTGGTTGTATTTATATTTGTGATAGATAATTATGAGATTGATTTATCCTTAATTTCATGATACCTTCTTTATAAGGGATTTCATCTCATTTTGAAATTCTATTGAGACTTAATTGTTGTTATGAACCAATTCACTCTTATATGGTGTATATAATATCCTTTGGAATAGTATATCCTGAATCCCTTTATTCTCATGATATTATAGAAATTCTGATTAAATGTTATTCCTTAATTATTATATTCAAGTGTCTCTCATTTTGTTAAAAACCCTTTAACTAAAATATCATTTTAAATGTTTTAATGATTTATTCTTATAAATATTTCTCATTAATATCCATGTTTTCAAAATAGTTTTAAGGATTTATTTATATGTATATTAAAGGATTAAATTTTAAAAACATCAAAGTTGTATGGGACACTTCGATTCAAAAACCTCTTTATTAAAAGTTTTAAATGGTTTTGAAAATGGTTTTTAGAATGGATTCATTATTTCAATATCTTAAAATGTTATATTGTTATTACAATGTGGGAATGTTATCTTTCTTTTTTCTTATGTTATGTTCTATGATTATGTTATGGTTCTTGGGCATTATTTATGAATACAGGTTGTTCTGTGATAAACTATGGGTGGGTGTGCCCGATATAGCTCTCCAATGCATTAGGTAATGAGAAGGAGTAAAACGTTAATGTTTCTCCGAAGAGATATAGGGAATATACTTTGATGGGTATTACAAATGTAGCCATGAGGGTTACTCCCTACATAAGAATGTTATGAATTCCTCAAGTTACCTTTATGTATTATGATTTCTATGAGTTGTTCATAATTCTTATGATTTCATGAGGTATGTTAAATTACTTATGCTTTATGAGTAAAGTATGATTTCATTGATTCTTATGTATACATGGACTAATATTTTCATTCCGTATTGTTATAACACTTACTGAGATTTTTATTCTCATCCCAAGTTTTTTTGAAATGTTTTTCACAGGACATAAATTTGAATAGGGTCAAGGATAGGATCAAGGAAATATCAGGCTATCTAAAACAAGGAACTAGACATGACACTTTTGTTCAAGAGTTTTTTTGTGTGAAAAAAATGGAAACTGAGTAAATGTGTCTACTTTGTAACCTTTGAGATGTAGTAGTTATGTCCTAATTCTCTAAAACTCTAAACCTAAAAAGATCCTCAATTTTAATTATTCATTTAATTCAATAATAAGTAATGATTAAGGCCGGGTCCTTATAGTTGGTACTAGATGTCGGTTTAGATAACTTTAGAGGTTAGAGTGTTGTTTAAGAAAAAGTGACATGTTTTGTATAACCACAATGGTTAGTATATTAGATGAAGTCATTGTTTTTTTGAACGTTAGAACGAGTTTGAGATAACTTGTATAAGTATATCATGGTGTTTATCTACCTTTATTTATATATGATGATTTTACTGATATACTCACACTGACCTTTTTGGTTTTAGTAAATGGCTAGATCTAGCAGGCACCAAAGTAACAGTGTTTTTGAAGAAAACTATGACAATTTTATGAAAGAAAAACTGAATGATATGGGATCTGCAATGAGAACTCTTGTGGTTATCCTCAACCAACTATCTGGAGTCAGGATTGAACACCTAAACCTTAGTGATTTTTATAAGGCATCGTATATGCGAGAAACAAATCCCTACGGATGTTCAGGTAATAATCATAAAGGTAAGTATTTTTAACAACCTATTTGTCAAATATGTGGAACGAAACACATAGGAAATTTTTTCAAGGGGACATAAAGATGCTATATATGTGGAAATGAAGGCCATAAAGCAATAACCTACCATGGAAAAAGGAAGCATCTAGTTGAATATAAGAAAGGGAAAGAAGTTCTTTCAAAAGGATAAATTGAATGATTTAAATGTGGTGTGGATGGTCATTATGCAAACACATGTCCTACGAAGAAGGTTTGGGAATGGGTTAAACAAGATCATACAAATATTCATTTACCAATACTTAATGTCATTCCAATTGAGGATGAAGAAAATGACAATGACCAATGAAAGGAATGGATTATTTCATAACATATGTTTTCCTATTATTGGAATCTTAGGATATGATTCATGATTTTTTCTGTAGGAATGAAGTATTTTAGAATAAGTTTAAAAGGAATGGATAATGGATCATGAAAAATGTTTAATGAGTAAGAAGTCAACATATATGGGATTCAAGAGTTATGGTAGATTTTAGGATGGTGAAATTCTTAGATGTATTAAGTCTATTTTGATTATGGGGTTACATTAGAAGACTTCTTATAGTAACCCTGATGTTTGATATACGAAAAATTTATTCAAGGAATAATTTTCCTTTCTTTTGTGGATATAGTTATAAAGAACCATTTGGGTATATATGATCCTTGAATTTGAGGCAATTAATAGATAATATCTTTGGGGTCGCAAAATGGAAGTTATTAGACAACCTTTGTGGTTAAAATATGTTATGGTTATTGTTGAAGATTTTAACCCTTTTTTTGGCGGATGTTTTATGAATTATATAGTTTTGGAAGAAGGAAAACACACATACCGTGTGATAACCTGTCATGTCAGATGAAGTTGCGGGAATCGAACCCACAACCAAAGTCCAACTGGTATTTGTTGTCTACCACTGGACTACATGAAGTCCCTGGTTAGTTTGAATGATTCTTTTTAGTTAGATGATTTTATTAATTAAGAGTGAGTTGATTTTGGGTTATCAATGTAAATGATTAGCCTATCATAGATGAAATGTGATTAGGTTAATTACTTTTCAGTATGAGACTTTAAGAGTAACAAATGTTATTTTGGAGAAAAATGTTAATATTTATCTTAGGAGACTATGTGATTAAATCCATTAGAGATTTGGGTTTCAATCTTAATTTGGTTTAAATTGAAGAATTTTATGGATAGATGTTTATTTAATGGTCTTTGTTGAACTTTGGGTTTTGTTTGACAAATTTTAGAGATTAGGAGTAGTTTTTCATTTCGTAAAAAAATATCTTTTTTGGGTATAATCTGATCTCTTACTAAAAGTTTGGGTTTGGTTTTGGTTGAGACCTAAATACATGGGAAATATATAATTCTCTTTTGTGGATTAGATGATTCTAAAGAAGTTTATTATAGTAATCTTAATGCGAACAAGTCTTTCTAAATACACGTCTTTTGGAGAAAATTTGAGTTTGATTAAGGAATCTAGTAAAAGTTGAAAGTCTATAAGACAAGTAAGTATATTTAATTATGATTTAGATAAGAACAAAAATAAATTCCTCAAAGAAAAGTAACTTAAAACAAAAATTTTGTAAGTTGACTTTTCCTCCTATGGAATAGAATAACGTTTAACCATCACAAGTTTGTGATTTTCTTATGGTTAACTTTCTCCTAGACATGTTTACTATCACTCTCCATCATAACATGACCCTTTGTTTTCTCCTACATATATATATTTTCCTACTTGGAATCCTAGTATGGGTTAACTCAGGTGAACTTTGTACTTATCTCCCTTTCTTTTAAAGTGATAGTTTTTCTGACTCTTGTTCTGATGTGGGACTTTCAATAAAGTTGCCAAGCCCAATATTGAAATTGCGGGGATGAAATTCCTAAAAGGGGGGAATGATGTAACACCCTAGGTAAATAAATAATATTAAATTCTAAGGTTTATCTATATTTTTTAATAAAATTTTAATATTACTTTAAAGGGAATTCTATTCTTGATGGCGTACCCAATACACAATAATGAGTTTGTTTGAAAATTGTTTTACCGCCTTTTAATGGAGAAAATTTTTTAACTATAACTTTTGACAATTTGATAAGATCTATTTGTCAAAATAAAATTTTTCTTTATTATTGGGACATTGAAATTTACTTTAGATAAATTTTTGGTATGTTTCTGACAATGTTCATTTTTTAAATGAATAGTGGAAAATATTGCATTTTACATCAAAACTAATTTTTTCATATAATTTAAATATATGGTTAGATTATCTTTTTAATTGGTTTTAAAATTTAATTAGAATATATTTTTACAATTTAATTAAATGGTGGTCATTATAATTAATTTCACCTTGAAAATGGACATAAACAAGTGCCAATCTTTTCATAGATATTGCTTCTAAAAAACCCACTAATTGTTTTGACAACAAGAATTAACTATTTGATTTATTAATGAAACTTATTTGTTTTGAATTTGGTAAAATGGACATAATTTATGAATTTGAAATATCAAATACAACTCAGGGTTAATTTTTGGTATTTTTCTGATAATACTTTTTTTAATGAATAATGAAAATTGCAGTTTTTAATTCAAAACTGCCTTTTAATCCAATTTATTTATATATTTAGATTATCATTTTAATTGTTTTTATAGTATAATTGAATTATTTTTTTATCATTTAATTCAATGTCGTTCATTGGAAGTAATTTCACTTTTCAATTGGATGTAAAAACAAGTCAATCTTTTAATTAATTTTACTTCTTAAAGACCCGTCTTTTGTTTTGACAAAGGGATTTACATTTAAATTAATTACTACAATTTATGTGTTTGAATTTGATAAAAGGGATTCCATATTTGGAATATGAATGTACAAATTATGTAATTAATACTCTTTTGTTTTTTAACATTATGAATAGTAATGACGGTAATTATCTTTAATTATCGTGTTTAATTAGTAATCTGGTAATTAAGGGTAGGAAAATAATATCATAAAAATATAAAATGACCCCAAAATCTGTCCCAATTATATTGGTGGTGTCTTTTAGGACCATGGGATGCTTTGTGACAACCTTGGGACCCCATGGAATCACTTTAGTGTGATAGTGACCTTTTATCATTAAAAAAAAGGAAAATGTAACCAAAGTATGTAACACCTAAGTAATATAATTTTAATTTTGTCCACATAAACGATATATTAGACTTTAAATAGTCATTGGAAACATAAAAATATTTCCTACATAATAGTATTTTTTTTAATTTTTAGACATTAAATAAATTAAATTATTTATGACATCATGATAATGCTGTGATTACCACATTAAAGAACGAATTAAATAATATGAAAAGTTAATGTAAACTCTTAGACATAAACTTGGAAAAAACCTATTGGATGAGTATAATTAGAACCCTTATAACCTTATCCTCGAAATATATCAATGTATGACCTTTAAAATCCGAAACTCTTTTTAAAATAAAGTAACATTTCTTGACTTTCCATGAGTGCCCCTCCTCTCCTCTTATAAAAGGCCCCCACCTCTACCTACTTACCCACACCTCTCAAGCCTTTGGCTCGTCAAATCCCCACCCATTTCATCTCTCCAAATATATATCTTCATCATTGAATCCTCACCTTAGGCATAAATATCTTCAAGGAACCCTTTCAGTTCAAACCAAAGGGAGTTACCCGATTTAAAGTTAATGTCTTCTCGTATGTTCTTTTGTTTTATTTAGCTTCTCCAACCCCCTAAACTCTTTTTATTCATTTATTTTGTAACAAAACCAGTATATTATATATACTAGGATGGTTTCATAAGATTTATTATATATAAACTTACACACAAATATGTCTAATGGTTAAAGAACATACTATTTCTGTGGATGGCGAATTACTGCCTCACGAAACGATGATTGTTCAATATTCTTTTAACACCTTTAAAGGTGGACATTATGATGTAACTATATTTTATATATGATATATATGGTATTTATGTTTTATATATTCTTCATTATTTTATATTAAAATCATACATTTATTCTTTTCTTGTTGTGAAAATGTGATAATTTAATATGAGGAAGTGCAGACTACCACCCCCTCAAGTGATGTGACTCGTTCATGAAATACATGGAATTTATAAAGAATGAAATTAATGAAATTATGTGACCTATATAACAAATATATTATACTGGAATTATAATATTTATATATATTTCTCAATTATATTTAATTCCATTAATATGAAAAATAAATGAAAGTAGCATTCATGCGTACGTACGACCTATCGTCTCCATGAACAGTGCATTTCATTTATTTTTATCTCAAAATATTATGGAATAGTATAAAAAGAATATTTAATGGATATATATGATATTTAAATCATTAATACTATTCTGGAGATGATTTACTTATAACTACATGGATGATTATTTTCAAACAAGTTCATTTTTGTCTCATGTACCAAACATCGACAAAAACATTTGATATGAACTCACATAATTAACTAATTATTATAAAATTATAATATGTGATATGAATTGAATAATAAACTTTAAAGGAGGTCCTTAAGAAATTATAAATTGAAAAAATTTTATTATTTAGGAATATAAGGAAAAAAACAAGACATGTCGGACTTGAGGTAAGGGATCCTACCTCTCTCTTTCTTTTTAAGTACTCTTTTTTTATGTAACATACTTTAAGCTCATCTTTCTAATGTTGGGGGATGTTCTTTTATATTAATCATAATTTAAATTTTATTTTAATATTATGTGAGACCCTATATTATCTCATCAATCCATTTTTTGAAGTTTTATGTGGCGCCGATAGGCTGCCGAATTTTCATAAGGGGATTTTCATCTCACTTTTTATTCTCGTGATATTAATGCTACATTGGCCACTATTTCCTTTTGTGTGGTGTATGTACTGACCATTTTTTTACTATTTTTATAATATAATCTCATTTATGGGTAGTTACATCTTCATTGTATGACCCTTCTTTCATGGGGTGTACTTTTCGAAAGATGCCCAAATCGGTAAGGGAACCTTTCACACTCCTCTATTAAAAAGACTTATTTGGTAATTTCTTTTAATTTACATCTTTTTATGTTGGGATATGTTCTTCTATATCCTTATTGATGTAAATTTTATGTCAAAGTGATGAGATACCATTTTCTCTCTCATCAACTAATTTTATGAATTTTAAAGTGACGTCGGTAGGCTGTCAAATTTTACCAAGGGAACATTTTAACCCAATTTTGATTTCTTTTGGTTCAAATTGTGGTTATTGAATATTTAATTATATGAATATGTTTGAATGAACTATGGTTGTTTTACAATTAATATACACTTATATTGGGTTTATTTATATTTTTCCCACATAATTATGAGATTCATTTATCCTTAATTTTAGGACACCTTCTTTATAAAGATTTCATCTCATTTTACAATTCTATTGAGACTTCATTTTTGTTATGCATAATTTCACTATTATATGGGGTATATACTGTCCTTTGGAATAATATATCATGAATCACTTTATTCTCCTGATATTAGATAGTTATGATTAAATGTTATTCTTGAATTATTGTATTCAAGTGTATCTCATTTTGTTAAAAACCCTTTAACTAAAATATAATTTTAAATGTTTTAATGATTTATTCTTATAAATATTTCTCATTAATATCCATGTTTTCAAAATGGGTTTAAGGATTTATTTATATGGATATTAATGGTTTAAAATGTTAAAAGCTTCAAACTGGTATGGGATACTTTGATTCAAAAATCTCTTTATTAAATGTTTTAAATGGTTTTGAAAATAGTTTTTAGAATGGATTCATTATTTCAAAATCTTAAAATGTTATATTGTTATTACAATGTGGGAATGTTATCTTTCATTTGTGCTTAAGTTATGTTCTATGGTTATGTTATGGTTCTTGGGAATTTTTTATGAATACGGGTGGTTCCGTGATAAACTATGGTCAAGTGAGCTCGATATAGCTCTCCAATGAATTGGTTAACGCGAAGGAGTTAGACGTTAAGGTTTATCCGAAGAGATTAAGGGAATATACTGTGATGGGTATTTCAAACGTAACCATGAGGGTTACTCCCTACGTAATAATGTTAAGAATGCCTCAAGTTACCATTATGTCTTATGATTTCTATGAGTTATTCGTAAATCTTATGATTTCATGAGGTATATTAAATTGCTTATGCTTTATGAGTAATGTATGATTTCATTGATTCTTATGTATACATGGACTAATGTTTTCTTTCCGTATTGTTATAACCCTTACTGAGATTTTTATACTCTTCCCAGGTTTTATTGAAATGTTTTTCACATGACATAAAGTTTAATAGGCACATGGATGGGATCAAGGAAATATCAGGATGTCTAAAATGAGTAACTAAACATGACTCTTTTGTTCAGGAATTTTTGTGTGTGAACAAATTGGAAGCTGAGTAGATGTGTCTACTTTGTAACCTTTGAGATGTAATAGTTATGTCCTAATTCTCTAAAACTCTAAACCTGAAATGATCCTCAATGTGAATTACTCATTTAATTCAATAATAAGTAATGTTTAAAGTTGGGTCCTTATAATAATTTTCATAATAATTTATATATTACTAATGTATTGTGAACCTAATTGTGTTGGTAAGGTGTTGAATTCACACTTGAATAGGGGTATGACTTTATGTGAGTAAATAATGATTATTATATATTAAATTCATCTCCATTAGGTTTCCACCAATTATAATTAATTTGGATGATTATTAATGTTTTAATGTTTGTTTATTTTCAATAACACATCAAAAATTCAAAAAATGATGTAGTTTTTTTGGTATTTTAATATTTTACCTTTCAACATTAACCTGGTATATTACATTAGGTGTACTATTATAAATTATATTTTATCATTATAACATTATCATTCCTAAAGACTAAAATGAACTTATAAAATAATTATTTAATCCTTATTAAAAATATTAAATCTTTTTCAATAAATTTATGAAAACTAATTTTAAATGTTACATTTAATATTAATCTATCAAAACACAATGATTTTTTATTAAAAATATGTGTTTTTAATCCCAAAAATGAACATATATAAAAACAATTTTTATTTATTGATGAAATTTATTATTTAAAATATATGTAAAATATATATTTAAGATAATTTATGTTAATTTGAAGACATAATATTGAATATCATTATAAATAAAATTACATTTTTATAAAAAATATTATTTTTGTTATATTCATGGAAAATTGAGCATTTTAGGAATTTATTAAAAATTCATCCTAAGATAATATTTTACATAACGAATCCAAAAATTAGGTTTATTTTATAATATAGTTTTTATAAGAGTTAAAATTTTGAAATATTATTTTTTCACATGGATATAAATACTAATATATCATTAAAGAAAACTTATAATTGAAGAGTAAAATTAATTTACTAAAAAATATTCACATATTATCAAAGAAATAAATAAAAAAATAAATATGACAAGGAACATAAAATATTTCCTAATTTGGTTAATTCTTTTCATTCTCTATAACATAAGATATTTGTTATTGTTAATGGGTGAAAATAATAATATTTTGGTGTCTTATTAGGCTCAACATTATGTGACAATTAGGATATTGAATAAGAGAAATATTTTTTAAAAATAAATATATCATAAAAACATTATTTGTACAGCTCATAGAAATTTAGTAAATGTTATGAAGTATTGTTTTTATGATGCATAAATTTTATAAGGTGTTACTCTTTTTTATTATTTTTCTTCCATTAAAAGAGAATTATGTTTACGTTATGAAATTCAACTAGGTTTCCATTGAAAACCACGTTATGAATAGTATTAGTAACATCATAAAAGATATAATCATAAATAATATCAAATTATTTAATAAAACATAATTTTCTTGGATTTATTAGTTGTATGAACTGGCAATAAATTGTTTTCACTACCATAGAGTGTATCCATATTTTATTACTAACATCCAAAATGGAACATTATCTATAAATATATAAATTTATATTGAATTTTATATAGTGAAATTGAGTTCAATTTTTCATTTCTTAAAGAAATATAGTTTCCCTAATACATTCACCAAACTGATCATTGTAATCCTTGTGAATCGTAAACTCTCTATCATCCTCAATGGATATTCGATAGCTTTTCTTAGATGTATTTGTGGAGTTAGAAATTTTTATCCACCGTATAGTCTCCATGTTTCCAATTCTAAATAATTATTTTAGAAAAATCATTATTTTTATTCCATAATTAGGATACTACAATAATATAATGTTTTGAGGATCATACATGATCTTATATAACCCTTATATTCTAAAACAATTATTATTTTAGGTAATATTTTTAAATGTAATTGTATGTGATCAAACATATTATTAGTCATTATAGGGATTTCTCATAGAATATTTAATATAGAATAAATATTTAATTTTTTTGTTGGGTGAATTTGATCTAAAATAAAAATTTTGTTTCTATGTAAATTTGATTCATTAATGGATCTATATCATTTGATTACAATGGTGTCCCCTTATTTTAGGGAAAATTAAAGGGTGTCTATGTGTAGAATGTATATTCTAAATGAATATTTGAAATGGTTTAGTAGAAAGGGATATGTATACCCCACGAATTGGGGATCAATCTGGATAATTTACTGGTAACATAAAAATTATTTTCATCTTTCTACAATTTTACATGTCTTACTAAAATCATAAAAAATCTATTATGAAACAATTATAAACATTATATTCATTGGGTGTGTGACCCAAATGAGGTTGATCAACGCTTTATAGAAATAATGTAATAAAAAATTGACATGATTGTGTTAAGCATTAAAGATATCAATAACATCAAGGTATAATTGGTTACATATTTCATATAAATATTTGCACCTCCCATCATGAATATCTAAAATTTATAAATAAAATTATTTTAAGGAATCATAATGTATAGTCATTCTACATCTCATTAAATAAATTTTAAACAACTAAATAAAATAAAATTATGACCTTGTTAAATAATCAAAATGGACTATTTTAATGCAGTCTTAGTTAAATTTCTAAAGTGTGGTATAGATGGAAGAACTTTAAAAGTGATTGGGGATGTGTCGTTGTTCAAATATTAACTATCCATTATTGATTACAACTACAATATCATTGGGTAATCAATCTTTCATCCTTAATAAATCATCCTTCATAATATGAACTCGACATATTATGATATTGACATACTAATGTTGAAAAAAAATACTACATGATTTCATAATGATATAAAATTCTAAACACTCAAATAAAGGTAGGATACAAATCTACCTTGATGTATCTATAAATTAAATATATCATTAATTGATCAATTTAGATCTCTTCTCATGTGGATTATTTGGTTAATACATCATCATTATCTATGATCATTAAAGAAAATATAGAATACAAATTGTATCTATCTGACTTTATCACGGAATTTAAATACATTTAACACCACTTTTTCTTTTGATATTTTTTTTATAATTATATGGAATTTTATATAGGTTTCAGTAAACATTTTATTATTCCTATATGATGGATTCATTTAATTAAGCACTAACATCATTAACCCTAGTCATATTGAAATAATGTATAAATTTCCTTGAAATCCAAAATACCTATTGTTTCCTATTTCGGAATATACAGAATGGAAAGGTATTTCATAAATGGAATACCTATATATGTGTTGGTGTATTCAAAAATATGGAAGATTTTCATGAAACCTCCCAAATTTAATTACGTGCAATAAATAATGATATTTATATATTATATATTCTCCACGCTATTGGTGTCCCTTATAAGATAAAAATGTTGACATGATGAAGCCATTTTTTTACTACACAAATTTCAACATACATTAAGGTCAATGTATATGGTTTCATTTAGGTTACATCATTTCAATGATGTTGACATGTACTTTTTTGAAATCACTTAGGATTTTTCATTGAATTATTATAATATTAACTTGGAAATTGAATTTTATATGAGTAAAATATTCCTGAAATAATTCATGTTAATAAACATAAATATCTTAATTTATGGAAATTATTATGTTTTGAATTATATTAAATAGAAGTTATATGGAAATTGATGATTGGAAAATGAAATGTATCACATAGTCTTCTTATATATTTTAACTATCACAACTTTTCCTTCAAGGCTCATTTCGTAACTACCCCATGCCCGCCTCTCATATTCCAGGGGCTGGGGAATAGCACCGAGTAGGCGTATCCCACAAAGGGGAGGCATTTTCAAAAAAAAAACATTTACACACATTCCTATCTACAATAATAAGTACATAAACTAAAAACACTATGTAAAAATGAAATTCTTCCCACTCGGACAACCACTGAGTGTAAAAATAAAATACATAAAAAATAAAGAGGCTAATAAACAATCCCACCTAAAATAGAATAATAAATTCTTCAGATTCTCATCTATAGAAAACCCAATAAAAAAGCTACACAATGTAAGCTGTCAAAAATTTTCTAGATTATTCCATTTCCACCAGGCCTCCCGGAAGAACCACATAACTCTTGCCCACCGAGGACTCCATCAAAGATCTTGATTATCTGCATAACACCCACAACGTGCTGGTGAATCCCATACATGGATGAGTTACACAGTATTTAGAAGGGACCCCAAACCAAAAATGTAAATCCTATATAAAGACACAGTGCATACTACAAACGAAGAACTCAATGTGTAACCCTTACGAATTACTTTCAATGGAGTCCCTAGAGTCATCTCACACCATGAAACAAATTCTAAGAAATTCAAGGCGTGTCTCAATCCATTGATATATACTGTCTTCACAGGAGACATATTTTGTTCCCTCCCAAGAGACCAACAACACAAGTTTGTGTGAAACCAACTTTGTTCATTCATATGAGAGAAAATCCAAGTCATCAAATCATACCAACTCCATGAACATTCAGGAGACCAACTCCACACCTTCTAGGGAGACCAAATCATCTTTCTTGAATGAGACTAATTCTGTGTCTTCAGATGAAACCAACTCTATTTATTTTCTATATCCAATCACAAGATTCTTTCTATAGTGTTCTCACTCTGGGGGAACCTACATCTCAAGTAAATAGTATTTATTCCATCATCTAGGAATAATAGTGTGCATTGGCTCAAAAGGACCTAGTTGTCATGACTGTCCCTATAATAAAAATGGATTTTAAATCAAACACATGGTTTGAGAATTATGGGAATTTAAGAAAAGGGGCTGGTCCAGTTTGGCTCCAACCTAACCCGAACCACATGGTCCATCCCAACATATCGGGTCTGAGCTAACCATGTTCCATGGGTTCATCCCACCCCATTATGGCCCACCCACTACTGGACCAACCTAATTCTAGCATGGCCTACTCTAGTGGCCTAGTTATACACCCATGATTCGGAGGGAACCGCTTCCCCACATAGTCAACATGAGGTTTCTACCACAATCAATGCAGAGGTCCACCATTTGAACACTTAATGACAATTGTGGTGGTGTCTTAGTGTCTTCTAACTAGACTACATGCAGCTTTCGCATGACGAGGCTTCACGTCACGTCAATTCTAGCCTTCTAGCTGCCCTATTTACCACCTATGGCCTCTATGTCATTGGTTTATCCCTCCATGTGGTCATACTCCCATACGCCAATGGTGTCTATGCCACATTCCACTTTTTGTGACTCCCCCTTATATGGGACACCACAATTGTAGTGGTGGTCCGTTCATTTAACTGGGAACACCATTTCAAACCTCTAGTAATCACCTACACGGTCTTAGTCTCAAGACATTCTTATCATCACTCTAAGGATATGATAATATTCGAAACCACCTATCAAAAGAGGCCACAACCATGAAGATATATGGAGGAAGAAGGAAAGAACAGGGATGCAAGATAAACCCAAGAACCCCCTTATAAGGTATATTTCCATGGATCGTGTTGGCCATGATCTTATCATGTCTGTAGAATTATGAAAAAGAAAAAATATGTTTTAACAATATTAATTCCCTTTAATCCTGTAATTTTAACCATCCCATGAGAATGACTGAACCATGTATCAACCATTTTTTGGGTTGCTATGGGTTTTTTGTTTGAATAATGAATCGGGAAAAAATTCATGAAAAATAAATCAAACATCATTCCTAGAGAGAGGATCAGTCAAAAGAAAGGATTCATAGTATATTAAGATCCATCAATGAACATCCTCAATCTATAGTTCGTCGGTGTTCATCACTCATCGTGACCGGTGACATACCTTCATTCTCCTTCCTTAGGGAAACATCTGGCCTCCTAATGAAACTCTCTAGTGTTAGGATTTATAAAGTGGTTCTCTACCTCTAATTAATGATGTAAATGCGTTAACCCATTTTATCGTTTCCATGATAGTGAATTGCAGCATCACTAAATCACTGTATCATAATATTTTCGAGTAACAAGATAATGTTAATTTTAAAAATTAAAATAACACAACATTTTATGCATATATTATATTTATTTTAAATTTTCATATATTATATTTTGTAGGAAACTCACACTAACTAATGTTAGGCCCCAACTAAGGTTAACTCGCCATTTTTATCTCAACGGTGCCCTCAAATTTATAATCTGGACAATAATTTAGAAGTTTCTAAAATTTCCCCCATATTAAATTTTTAATAATAATAATAATAGTTTTAAAACATATTATGAGAACCTCATTCCTCCAAGTAACCTATTTCTTAGCACCTGGTCACTAAATAATCACATATAATTTTCAAAAAATATTTACATGATAAGACCATATGATTACATTTTCCGAAAGATAGGAATTTACATCGCTAAATGGAGAAAAGGGATAAACAATCAAATTGGGATATTGATAATGAATATGAGCCTCCCAATCCCACATTCTATACTAGAGACTCACGTTCTTCCATCAAACTAACCCTAGGGAAATCGATTTACCTCAAAGGGTCACTTTTTTTATCCTCTATATCTACTTGGAACTAAAAAAATTCCCCTCGTCATTAACGTCTATCCCACAGTTGTAGATTACACGTGATATCTCATTTACATACCTCCACATCTAGGATATGTGAAAGACATCAAGCACCCACTCTAACCGGGGAGGAAAATCCAATAGGTATGCCACATCTCCCACACTAGGTAGTATCAGAAAAGCTATTATACACCGTGAAGATAACTTATCCCCCCATAAAAACCTCATTATCTGAAATTGAGGAGATAACCAATAGAACACACAGTCTCCATCTTCAAACTCCAAGTATCTATTATGCCTATTATCTTGGGACATCATAATGCTCGGTGCATTATTCATCATATCCTGTATGACATGCACCTTTTTCATAGTAACCAGCACCAACACCATCCCCATGATTGCTGACTCTCTAGGGTCATTCTGGTAATGTAGAAACCTATAGGGTCATCGATACAAGGCCTCAAAAATGTCTATAACGACGGTAGATTGGTATTTTTTTGTATTTTAACATTACTAGGGTAGTCGATCCTCCCAACTATGCCCCAAATTGAGGATATAATCATGTAGCACATCCTATAGGACCAGAATTGTTCACTCCGTCTAGCCTTCTATCTACGAGTTGAAGGATGTGTGCAAGCGCAGTTCAGTCCTAAAAAACTCATGTAATCCCTTGTAATACTAGGAAGTATAGAATGAAACATGATCTGAGACTATCTTATATGGTATTCAAGGAGTCAAACTATCTCCTCCTCATATATCCATCCCAATCCCCCTACTAAACCATGTTATCGTAGTAGGTGATAGACTTATATATGGATTATCTTCCAGAACCATATCTCTTCCTTTAACTGATTAAAGAAGACATAAATCATTAAAAGTGGATACTTATTCTTCACAGTCACCTGATTCAGTTTCTATAAGTATACACATATCCTCATGCCCCCATATTCTTTCTTTGAAATAAATAATGGGGCAACCCACGGTGAAGAAATAGTTTTCACAAAGACCATCTTCTATAAGTCCCCCAACTGTACCCTCATCTCACAAAGCTCTGCGGAAGCCAACCAATATGCCAATGTACATATTGGTAACATCTCAGGGTACAAGTCAAGTCATAATTCTACTTCTATGTGATGAGGTAGTCCAATAACATCTTCTAGAAGTATATCCTCTTACTCATTCACCACTGTATGAAACAGATGACTCAACTCTTTCACAACACCAGTGGTCATTCAAGCCAACTGATGTGTCATCAGATGAACCCTCCTACATGCGAGTCTATCCTTAATTGCTTTAGTTTTTCTATTAATGGATAAAGAAAAACATATTATCATATCTGCAGACACATGACACTATGCACCCAATATAATCAATCTGAGCATGAACTATGGATAACGAGTACATACCCAGAATGATGTTGTATGTCCTTGATTCCTCCACAAAGAGATCCCAATAAGAAACAGACACCCAAGTGTGTGGGAACACTATTTTCACTAGAGTGTGATCATTGAATCTCATCCCATTGTATTCTATAAGTGTTACAACCATGTCAACAGTTCAACTAGAATCTGTGTGTCTCAAACAAGGGTCACTGTGAGAAAAGATGAATAGGAACTTATGTCTATCAAATCTACAACTAGGGTGTGAAAGAAATAGATTATATCTACAATAATCTCATTATTATATGGATAATAATACTAATTCACTTGGAAATGGAAACACCCCATCCCAGAGACTCCCTAAGCCCTTTGTGTACCACTTTGGGGTCGTGGTGGTAGTGCCACGAACCTTTGTCAACCTCCAGCCACTTTTCCTGCTCCACATACACATTTTTTGCCTAGAGGACCTCATTGTACCTGCCACTTATACATCCTAGATGGTCCCTATAGAGTCTCATATTCATTACTACAATTGGTCAGAATCTATATCCATATATCACATACTAATGCATGTGAAGAACAACTCTTATTTTGGCCGATTTTCTATTCCATGGATTCTTTGTACTACTAATAACGTGTCATGCGGTCATCCCATAGATGTTCTGGTCATCATGGACTTCTACCTCTATTGTTGACTGCCATCTGGAAAATACACATCTAATTTAAACATGGTGGTTGATCACACCATCGGTGCCTACTCTGAAAGAAATATATTTACTAGTATATCACTCTTTTTCACCCCATAATGTATAGGGATTGTAATGTATATCATTATTATAGATGCCTTGATCTCCCAGTGTGATCCGTGCTTGAACGTATGGGCCCTAGACAATGCATCTTGCTCCAATTTAGAAGAGTTATGAGAATGATTAGTGAATAACACTGAGTACTATCAAAATTTTTGAATACAGTGTTGCAGATTCAGGAGTTCTTGTATACACATAGAGCTAAATGTCACTGTAAATAAATACTCACTAAAAATATTATCAAACTATTTCATATATAGGGTCTCCTTCTCATGTGTCTACATTATGAATCTCCAATATCTCCCCACCAATCCCTTTATATTATTCATAGATAGCACCAAAATCGGGTCAATTTGATTACTTACTACGGAGAAACCTCTCATGACTACCCTTATCTAATTATCAACTACATGACGATATGTCTATCATAGGATCCTATGAGATTTATATATCTATAAATCGTGCAATGCACTATGCCTTCTTTCATTTTGTACTAGAAACTTCAATATGAACTACTTATCTCTGAGTGGTCGTATCACTGGTATATAACCAGGATGTTCTTTCTATGTAAAGGGCCCATACACTAATTCCCCTACACTAATTTCTTATCGTTATGCCTATCATCCTCAATGACACTCCCCAGAATCATAGCTAGCTACCAATATGGAGGTATCCTAAAATAGACCAAGATGTACAATGGTCAATGGAGTATACCTAGTGAGCCGACACATACTCAAGAATGACATAACAACACACACAAATATTATAGGATGCATGAACAATTTATTTCCCTGAAAACTAATTTTTTTCTACCACTGAGTCAAAAATATGAATTTGAATATTCTTGTGTATGGAAACATAGGCCACTAAACCCACATTGGGTTTCTTGGGATGAAAACTAAACTAAAAACACTTAACATTGTTTCCCCAAACAATGTAAAATAGACCACCAATCGATTCCACTTTATCTCAACCCATTACCTCGGGCCCATGTTATTACTACCCCAAGTACATCTCCCATAGGAAAAGGGATAGTGGCTAGAACTGAGAAGGAATATCCCCCTAAGGGTATTCATTTTTCTAAAATCCATTACACACACACCAGTCTCCGTGAAGAATTACTAAATAAAAAAAACACTATGAAAATACATAATTATCCCACTAAGAAATCCACTGAAAGTGAAAGCACAAAACTGAAAATTAAAAGGGCCAGAATACAAGACAAACTAAAACTTAAATTTAAGAGATCCAAAATCTCATCCATAGAAAACCGTAAATAAAGGATATGTATACTAAGCTAACTGAATTTATTTGATGTGTACCACATCTATTTGGCCTCCCTGAATCACCACCAATCTCTAGACATCCATGGACCCTGTCAAAAATGCCGATCATCTCCATAAGGCATGACATACATGTGTGAAGCCCATGCTACGGTGAGTAACACAATACTTATTAGGGACCCCAAATCCAAAATTTATAACCGAAAAAATACACAAGGTAGACAACAAAGAGGTACATGAAGTGTAACCAATAAGAATTACAATCAAGTGAGTCAATGGAGTTTGTTAAGAATAGAATAAATATACTATGAAATTCAAGTAATATCCAAATCCATAGATCCATACAATCTCTACAAAAGACCAACACCATGCCCTCAAAGGATACCATCTATGAATCTTTGTAGGATACCAACTAAATGACCACGTATGAGACCATCATTTCATCATCATCATAGACCAACTCTACCCCCTCATAAGATATAAACTCAGTGACATATAAGGATACCAGCTTCGTGTAATTTCCATAAAAAGTAACATGATTTCTTCATTACCATGCTCTTTCTGGGAGCACCAACTACTTGACCTAATAGGCCATATGTGAACCAATATGAAAACTCACACATAGAATCTGAAAATAACCACTCATTATGAGGGTCCCAATGCTAAAAACGGATCGTAAAATAGACACATTGATTGAGAGTTATGGGTATTTAATTAAAAGGTGTTTGTTGGGTCTGGGTCTGACCAGAACCACTGCCAGCTCTAGCCCAGCCTGCTCAAGTTGGCTAGTTCATCCATGTAGGACACTACATTTGGAGGGTCCCTACCGTATCGACATAGGGTGGACGTCGTGTTCAACTTTCTGGCCTACAATGTCACTACCATGTGATCTAGATGGACCATATCCCTATTGCATGTTATGCAGCCTTGTAATGTGTCTGGTTGAGCCCACCGGTGGCCGTTGAGCTGACCATCCTATCCACTGCATCTGACTATTTTTTCATGGTTATCTCCCATTGTGTCTCCATGCAGCCACACAACACTGGATTCCCCACTTCCTTAGGCCTCCACATTTTTAGTGGTGGCCCATTCATTAAAAAAAGAACATATTTTAATCCTATGGTCATATCCATCAATGTTATAGGCTTATGTTTATCATGTCATCGCTCTTGGGGTCCAGTCATGTTAGAAACCACCCAAAAAAACATGCCCTATCCTCGAGTTTTTGGAGACGTAGAACGCAATAATGGGGAAGAGATATAAACCCATGAAAACCCATAGAGTGGATATTTGTCTTAATTATGTTAGCCTTATTCCATTCATGTCTTGGAATTTGAATGACATGGTGAGAATGTTTAATAATATTAATTTTGTTTTATCCAAAATACTCTACCATTCCACAAGAACAATGCAACCATAGATCATAATTTTCATGTGTTGGTTCACGTTCATAGTTGGAAGAATTATTGGGGAAAAGAATCACATTTAAAAAAACCCTAAATGGAATTTGGATCAGTCAAAGGGTAGAATTTATCATTGATGGTGATCCATACACAAATATCCTCAAAGTATAATTTATCATCATTTTTCATTCATCATTGATGTTGAGAGACTTTCATTATCCTTCATCAAGGAAACCTCTTGACTCCATTGGAAACTCTACAATGTTATGAATTCTAATGATGTTCCCAATTTCTAATTAATGGAGGAAACTTGTTAACTTTTTTAGTATTTTGAATGTGTTTTAGTATTGTTATGACACTGCATTACTGAATCACTAAGTCACTGCATCACATTACTGTTGTGTCACTATGTAACACTGAATAAATAAAAGAAAATAACATAGCCTTTTAATTAAATATTATTTTTCTCATAAATTTCTATAAATTAACGTTTTTATACGACCCACACCTGCTGATGTTTGGCCCACCTAAGGTAAAACTATTTTTTGAGCTCTTTAGTGCCCTATGATTTTTGGTCCGAGAATCCTTTTAGAAGATAATAAAATAGTCCATTCATACATTTTTTAAAAAACATAAAAATATTTATATAATTTATTTTTGGCACTTGTGGCCACGGAATCATGTTCCATCTTATTTCATCATATAGAAATATTACCATAGTTTTTTAAATGAATGGAAAATCATGGTAATTATATCATTAGAATACCTCTATGTAGCGTTGAAGTACACATGAATGAGGGACATGTATAAAATGAGGAATATAATTTAGAATATATTTGATGAAAGGTATTGATGGTGGAATACAATTCTTTGTGTACATTTTTACATTGAATTTCATTTTAACATGGTGAACATGGATAAAAGGGGTGAAAACCACACCCAAAATTGAAAACCACCTTTTTAATCCCATATTATTAAATTTTATTATTAAATTTTTAAGACTATCTAGACTTTGTACATGTGAAACATTCATTATTTTGATATATATAAATTAATACGTTAAATCTCATTCTATGGAATTAGTTAATTATAACCATGGATGTAAAGGGATTAATATAATAGTATGTGATTTTAAGAAAAAACCCAATTAGTTAAATCATTGTGGTATTTTTATTTCATGCAATATTGAAAGTAGTTTATTTTATATTAAATCAATTTTTTTTTCAATTTTATGCATCATCATGTTAATCGTGTACTATTGGCAACATAAATTTTCACTCTCTATAAGAAATACTAAGGTTAGATTACATGAGATGCAATAACAAATTTCACTGATCAATATTATATTATTAAAAATATTATTATTAAATGAAATAAGATATAATATAATCATTATGTTTTTTCTTATGAATAGGATTGACTAACTAATGAAAATACATGGTTAAATAAATTGGTTAATAAATAATTATTAATTAATGTAAGAAAAAATTTGATCTAAAGGGAATTTTTTTTATAAAAAAAACATATAAGCTCATAAATAATTTGAATCCAAATTAATAAAAGGAAATAAAATTAGTGAGTTATTATAATGAAATATATATTTTATATATTTAATATATTAATTTTTAATTTCATTTGAAGAATTTGATATCTATATGAAAATAACAAACCCAATGTTAAAAATTAAACATATATTACTATAAAAATAATTTTTATGACCATTTCATGAAAAACATATTTTATATAAAAATTTTGGAACTTTAATAGACTATATATGTTAAAATAATCTTCCTTTTCAAAATATAATCAAATAAATTAGGTTATTGTGATGTTGATGGTATTTTTCTCCCAAGATTCATTTAATAAAAATAATTTAATGTTTACTTATAATAATGTATTATCAATTAATCCAATTTAGGAAAATTTAATAATTTTCACATTAAATGGCATATAAAAACATGAAAAATTCTTGAATGATTTTACAATAAAAACACACAATGGTGTCCATCTAGTGTGATTGAATATAAATTAATTTCTTCTATATATGGGATTGAAATATGTGAAAAGTAAATTCCATATTTTTAATAATATTATTTTTTAATTTATAATAATATCCAATTAATTTTATTCTAGAAGTATTTTTAAATGTAATTAAAAAATTTTATAAGGATTAAGCTACAATTAAGCATAAAAATGGTCAAAAATCTAATATTAAGGAGAAAAGGACAGTTAAGCTTTTCAAAAACCTATTTTATCTCCATATTTATACGAAACATCTAGTATGATTCTATAATGGTCTATTTGGGCAGTTGGGGAAAAGTATTACTTGTGGAAACCACACTTCCATTCAAAAATACCAAGTGTTTATTTTCTATCAACTATAGAAAAGAACTCACCTCCCCCACCGTCACACACATCTTAATCAACATTCACTCAACATGTTATACCAAAAGAGGACCTATCAATACCTACCCTAATCCAAGAATACTCACCTCAGGCATAAATCATTCCAAATATTCCCTTTTCTATAAACCAAAGGAGATACCCAAATATGTGGTAACATCATCCTCCATGGTCCTTTTTTTATTTAAATTTTCAAGAATCTACAATTTTCAAAAATCATGATTACATAAAATAAATTATCAGTATGTTGGGATGTTTAAATTCGATTTGTTTTGACCTATACACACACCCACATCAATATAATTGTTAATGAACTTAATTTTAGAATGTACATCAAACTATGACCTCAAAAAAATTGTTGTTCATATTTCCATTAACAACATTAATGGTTGGTAATTATAATTCAAAAAATTTATATATGATATATGGTATATTTATAATTTCTTTATGCTTCTATCAATTTTATATATAATACAATTATTTTATTTCTTTTTTTTCTAACTATAATAACATCATTTGTTGATGTGTGGACTACACCAACTTGAAAGAGATGTGATTTATTCTATAATTTCAAGAGATTTGTTAAGGATTTGAATAATAAAATTCTATGATATAAATTATATATTTATTATATATTTATTTTAATATATATATATATTTCATTTAATTTCATTATTTCAATACCATAATAATACTCAATCCGTGTTCCTTCGTACTTACGACCTACCATCTCTGTAGACGACATTTTTTAAATATTTTAATATTATATAGATTATTATAAATACACGTATAATGAATATGTATTTTATTTATATAATTTTATATATTATAGAAAAAAAAATTCATCATGATTATTGTATTTGGATATTGATTAACATGTCTAGAAATATACAAAAAAACGAATATGACATGAAACATAACATTATCCCGGTGTTGTTAATAAATGGGTAATACAATATCATTAATGAATTATATATGATATTATAGTAAAAAATATGGTTCGTTCAGGGATGTATATAAAACATGTACTTATTATAAAAGAGGATTTATTGTGTATAAAAATACCAACACTTAATATAGGGAAATGTATTATCAATTTTTATTTCTATGAGATACATGTCTTATTCACCAATGAAGACATGTATGTGTGGTGTATAGTGAACATAGAAGAACTATAATATTCATACACCTAAATTTATAGTTATAGACATATATAATTTTCTCTTTATTTCAGGTTGTTTATGTTTCAGAAGTTACCAAAATGATGATTTAGTTTTGAATCAATATTACATCATTTAGACCAATGTCTTGTTATAAACATATATTATTTAATGATGTGTATAAAATTTCATTAAAAAGTTATATATTACTTATACTTCAATCAATGCTATTTGATGTTTCATTTAATATTAGTATTTCTAATTCTTTAGGTTTTAATATTACCAAAGTGGTAATGATTTAAAGCTATAATCTCATATTTTCTCGGGATTGTATATGATCATGCTTCCATTGATGAAATCACGGGATCCATCTCTATGGAACTCAAGCTATATATATGAATGTTATTTACAATTAATGGACCAATTTATTGGAATTTATTAGTTACGATAATTATATTTTTTTAAATATACCATTATGTATTATTCTGCTAAAGTATATTTGTGTTCTTCTAAAACCATATTTAGTAAAAATGATTTAATTATTATGCTTATTATCCTAAAACGATTAAATATTTTTTCCATTATTTACATTCTTAAAAAATATTTTTAAAAATGAACTTAATATTCATTTTATAATCAAGTATATTTTTTGAAATTATAAGGTCGATTTGTATCCATGTATGGACCTACCAGCTCTCTGAAACATCATTTAAATGATGTATAATTGATAATTTTACAATTTTATTTTTTAAAATATAATTAATTCCTAGTGTTCAGGATTTTTTATCTTAAAATGGTTTTATTGAAGTGGGGTTTTTAAAATAATTATATTTAAAAAAAATTAAAATATAACCAATGAATACATTATATATTTTTAAAAGTTTTTATCAAAGAAAATTATTTATCATATCTCAATAATTTTTTATGTTTTAAATGTATTTTTAAGTAACATGTTTCAAAAATAATTTCCAGATTCTATAATAATTTTTCATGGAAAATTGGTTTTAAAAATGTTTTCCTGAATATTTTATATGTTATCAAGGTTAATGTCTGTCAAAATGTTTTAAATATTCCCTTTTGAGTTTGAAAATGTAAAAGGATTACAAAATGATTCCAATTATTATTAATATTATTTCATTTCATAGTAAATGAAGAATGTTTTATAAAGGTGTAATTTTTGAAAAAAAAAATTATATAAGAAAGGATATTCTCCAAATAAATATGTTATTAAAAGATATTTCAAAATTATTTTCCAAATAATTTTACATCCATTAATTTTACTCATTCCCTTCTAAAAACTAATCCAACGGTAACAGCACATGCATTTATTAGTGGAATTTTTCCATTCATATAGTAATTTTTTATATATAAAATGAAATAAAATAACTCATTGACCTTAATAAAATATTTATGAAAACATATTAGAGAATGAATATGTATTTCTAGACATTAATGATATAGTACCAAAGAAATAGTAACATGACCTCCGGAATAGTCCTATTAACATTGTGAATATTAAACCGACCAAATTAATAGTATCCCAACACATTAAAATATAAATAAAATTAATGAATTTTTTATATGAATGAATCATATAATTGTATCATAGACTAAATAAATATATATTTCAAAAATTATTAACCATGTTTTGGCATTTTTTAATTCTTAAACATTTAATTAATATTTAATGAATAATTTAATAATATAAAATAAAATTTATTTTGATTATATATATTCATAAATAAATATTTCTCTCTATTATTTTGAAGATAATTATACGAGACCTTTTATAATTTATGATAGTCTTATAAAATCAGTTATAATTTTAAAATATATATTTTCCATGTAAATAATTATTTTAATTAAAAATTAAATAACTAATGTTTTGAAAATTATTTTTAAAAAATATATATAATTTTTTAATTCTAATAATTTAATAACTGTAAGGGTGAATTTTTTTCCCTAAAATGCATCAATTTCTTATGAATAGTAAAATATGATAATTTTGGATAAATGCTAAATACAATAATTTTTTCGTAATATTTTATGGAAATATGATGTAGCACCTTCATATTGATAAATAATTAAATACATAATTATATATAAAGATATTTATAAAACAACTTATAAGCTTGTTTCAAAATAGTATAATAATTAATGTAATATTGATAAAACACCTCTCTCCTCCACTATAAATACCACCCCAAATCCCCTCTTCTCCCCACTCCTCTCATACTTTGAGCCATGCCTAAATTGATCCCAATAATGTAATGTAGTCACTCCCCTACTTCCCGGAGAACTGTTTCTCATCAAAATACCTAAACCATTCCATAAAGAGGTTCTCAAGGAGGATAAATTGAAAAGGTAAATACTCTACCTTTCTGTTAATTTCCATTTAATATTATTTAATTTATTATTATCTCTTAACCACCATACATAAAAATAGAAGGGTACCTCCATTATATTTTATATACTAGAATTATTTCTTGTTAATGAATTATTTATCCTTAAATTTCACCTTATTGCTCTTATATTTTTAAAATTAAATTGTCACATGTGATGTGTCTATTTACTGACATCATGGGTGATGCACTTTTATATTCCTTTAAAACCATCAAGTATTTTAAAAAAACAATTACAAATTTAAAAATTAATTTTGAAGAGTGTTTTGTAACCATCGTTATGTTCTTCAACAAACCATTATACCTTATACTAAATGATAAAAAACTATTTTGTTGAGATAAAAAATTTACAAAAAATAACATAAATCGATCATCAATTAATTTTATCTAATGATTTATCCATGTACCATATAAAATTATCTTTTACAATAATATTTAAACATTTGTAATTTTATTAACAACATTTATTAACACTTCATGGTTTTTATCTACATTTTAAATGAAATTCCATTCATGTATATAAGTGAACTGATGATGAAAACTAATAAAATGAACACCCACCAACGATGAAATTAAACTATATAACACAAAAATTCAAATAAGGAAATTAATTAAACAATAATTAATATGATTCATGTATAAATGTTCTATAATTATTAAATTATTAATAAAATGAGAATATATAGGACATTAATGTGAAGACATTATTTTGAAAAAAGGATAGGGGTATTCTCAAACCCAACTATCATTCTTTTGGTTTTCCCCATTTCAACCCATTTTCAGCATGGATATTCAAAAAAATTCATTTCTTCAACATTATATTAAATTTTATTAGATAATAATTTTTTTAATTGAGTCTATGAAAAAGTAAAATCTCTCCGAGGAAACTCTTCTTAAAAAAACACATAGTATAATTCATGAGATTATTTCTTCTTCCCGTAGGGTAGATAATTCTTATATCAAGTATAGTGTTTCCTCATGTATTTTGAAAACCAATGTTTATTATTGTATGATTTATGAAATGAACCAATTTTTTTTCATGGGATATCTGATGACCAGGATTGAAATATATTCTATGTGGCAGGAATTATAATGTAAATCATATATTGTTATGGATGTGACAAAAATTATATATAACTCTAACACATTGGTAATACGATTTTCTAATTAGGAATGTGAATTATGCATGATCATTATTCTAGATTGGTTCAAAACTATGTTTGGTAGTTTACCACTAATGTCATGATGTTTAATTTTTATGCATTTCAATATTACATGGCATTATAAAATTCTTCATCCTATAATTATGACGATGATGTTATGATTATTAAAACAAAATGTTTTATTGTTTCATGTTATTCTCAATCCACTAACTGGCCTTTTAGAAAACCATATTTTTATGTATATCCTTAGGTGACTACTTATTATCATGATACATCAAGGGGTAATAAAAATTTAGAGAATAAAGAATTAAAAAATGTTTATGCTTTATTTTGAAATTTTTTTATGGTCATGATATTCCAAAAACACTAAAACATTGGATTCTAGTTTTGTAATGATTTTATGTTTTTATCTATAAAATTATGTGATAACAATATAAAAATAATAGGGTCTTTATATTATTATTACATTCATTTTATCTGTAGAAAGGTTTATGTTTTGATTCAATGATTCTTATGAAACCTATTTCTCTACCACTGGTAATATGATTACAAAACTCGCTTCATTAGATAGGTTATTATTTGATTAAATGATAATTAGACGTATATATTTTCCATATCTAATGATATGATGATTATTTTTGATACCCATTTCATTTCATTGGGATATCATATGTTTATTTTTTATAATCTTGTGGAACATATAATTGGTTACGGTTTGGATCTATATCTCCCTACTATTAATTATGTAATGATTAATTAATCATCAGTATATATGATAAGATTGATCCTGATAACATGTTCACAATGATATGCATAGACCTAGGTTGATGTCCACATGTTTATATGCGAACAATATTACATGTTCGTAGTGTTATGAGTGAACCTTATTACATGTTCATAATGTTATGTTTGTACCTGATTACATGTCCACAATGTTATCCATGGACATGGTATCTTTTATATATTTTTATTTTTGAACATGATTACACGATCATGATGTTATGTCTATACTATATTTCATTTTCACATCATTATGATTGCACCTAGTTTCATGACCATAATTCAATGTGAATGACAATTTTCATGTCCTTAACCTAATGAGTTAATATGTGTCTATATGTACATTTCTAGGTTGTTACACATTGAGTTTAATGACACAATTCCATGACATGTTCATTTGTTATTCTTTCAAGGATTATATTTCTAATTATATTAGGAAACATGTATTATGAACTATGAATCGTAATTCCATAATTCATGTTTACAATAATTGAAAAGAAGGGAATGATATTTTAATGAGATGATCATATTCCCATACCCATATGTTCATGTTATATATACCTATTTCCTTTATTTTCCCATACTGAGCATTCAGTCTCAACACATTCCTATGATTACCTTCCCCATGTTATGAAGAATGATTTTTATTATCATTAATAAAGGGGAAGATATTTGAGGACGATGTTGAATATCATTTATCGTATTAGAATAATTTGTTCCATGATTCAAAAAATACTAAATTATTACAGTCACCCAACAATTATTTTTATAATGTTCTAAATATTCATTTATAATGATGAAATATTAATGTTTCTTAATCAATGTATTCTATATTCAGTATAAAAATAATGGTTTAGTTAACTTTTGGAAACTATGAAGAGAAATATTTACTGGAATCCCAATGAATATTTTAATGGATATGGCTACAAATATCTCAATATATAAGTTTTTGAATAATTAAATGTATAAAAAATCACCTTGACTTTTGGTCGAGGATAGAGAGACTAGTTTCTTAAATATTAACATCTAAATTGATACTAAAATATGATGGGGTTATAGAAAATATGTAACTTGGATTATGAAATTCGAAAAGGTGTTTCATGTCTGCAATAAGTGTCCCCCAGTACATAAAAACGAGGCTTATAGTGCACCTGGTTTGAAACTTGTGAGTGATACACTATAAGAAATAGAAAACCTCCCTGAACTAGCATGACATATTTTAAAATAAATTTCCTTTGAATAAACTATGATAAACATAAGGTTTCATAGATTTATGAATTAGGTGTAAATTATTAAGTTGTCACATATATATTTTTTCATGATGATGTTGTTTTTAGCTATGATAAATGTTTCACACCCTATTCTACCTAGACTTATTCAATATCTTGGAAATATGGAATTGTGTTAACATTGAATTTTTTAGATGCTGAAAGTACATGCATAATGAAAATTGATTTCCTAATTTAAAACCTCATGAATAAAATTAGGAAGGTTCAAAAATCATTGGTTATGCATATTAATATAATGAGACTGAAAATTACATGTTAATGGTTTAGGATATACTTTTTTTACATTAATCAATAGAAGAATTATTTTACTAATGTTGTGGAACATTAAGAAATGATTCATTTTACATTTTCCGGAATATTTGTATTAATGAATACCTTGATGATTCCAAAGTAATTTTTTAAGAATAATTTCAAATTAGTAATGGATTTATGTGTTATAATTAAAATTTTATGTTAACATATTCCTGAAATAAATTTGTATTTTCAACAGTATTTTTTCATTTAGGGTTAAAATTTATTTATTGAATGGTGATGAAGACATTTAAAATTTATATAATAAAATAGTGATAAATTGATTATGGATTGCTAACCCTTAATGTGTTCAAGATTTTTATGAATTTTTTTTATATTAGATTAAGATATGATTGAGATGGATAATTTAATTTGGATAATATCGATGTAACTAAAATCGATTAGGTATTTGTTGAATAATTGGTTTATGTTATCATGAATGATTTCTACCACTTCATTGAATTATTGAATATATCCAGTAATATATGTAAAAATGATGAATGTTTAAAAAAAGGATTAATTGTAATTCAGGTTATTACCATGATTAAATAGAATATATGATGAACATATCCTCATATATCGATTTTTATAACCAATAGACTCTATATAATATATTATATCTCAATGTTTAGAGGATTTACAAACCTATTTATAATGTTTTTGGATTTTCATATTCTATAATCTTTATGTGGATAATAATTTATGGTCTAGTTAGTGTTAAGAATCAGATGTGGATTCTGAGATTAATGTATTATAACACAATATTAGGGTATATTTGTGTTGAATAAATTGTTCTATCCATTTTGGTAATATGATATGAAAATAAAACTGGAATGAATAGTCACTATATTTATGGATCTACTGATCCTATAGTCCTTCATGAATTAAAAATTCACCATCATTTTTTAATTATGTGATGAATTGTAAATTGGAAAAGGAACAACCAATGGGTGGGTTCATATTGAAACAATGTCAGTATATTTTCTTGTGAAAGTTCTTCAATGCTAAAAATGAATATTGAAACCCAATTTTCGTTCTTCATACTATCATTTCTAAATAATTATATGCACATATATATCATCAAATATTAATGGGGTTTTATCACCAACTTGATAGGATAAATGTTCTCTCCATCAGAAAGTGGTAGTTATTTTTTTTCCATGTCCATGTTTTAACTTCCCACCTATGTTCTACTATATAGAAAATAATTTTTAAGTTACCTTGGGTGACTGTTACATTTCCAAAATTTAGATTGCAATGTATTATTTTTTATTCATTTTTATTATGTTTTTCATATGGACAGAAAATTCGAGAATATAATTTTTGATACCCAGACAAATTTTGGGGGAACAATTCATTTTTAGGAAAGGTATAGTGTATTATCCTGTTTTTTAAAATATATATTTCCAAATAATTTTATCTTTTGGATATTTTTTATTTTATGAAATTGTGATAAAAGATTATTATATATTAAGGAACTCATTTTTTGTTGTTTTATATGAATAATAATGTTAATCAAGAACTATATAAAAAAATATTATCATTCCCTTCATAGGACATTATGGTTAGCTATATTAAATGCAAGAACATATTTTACCAATAATTAATATATTATTTAAAATATTATTATTTTAAATAATAAGATCTAATATATCACTTATGTTGGATGGTAGGAATTTTTTGAAAATGATTATGAAAATACATGGTTTTTTAATTGATTAATAATTATTTATATATTTATATAAGAACCAATTTGATATAAAAGTGAATGGTTTATTAAAAACTACTTTTATGAACACAAAATAATTTTATGAAAATTAATTAAATTAATATATTTTTATTAATGATATTAATGAATTATATATTTTAAATATTGAATCCAATATTTTTTTTACATTCATATGTTATGGTTGATATGAACATGATTAGAAGAAACCCAATATTACACAAAAAAACCTATATTTTCTAAAAAGTAGTTTTGCAGCCTTTATTAGATATCTTATATTAAAAAAATAAATTTTGGAACTTTTATAAATTTTATTTGTAAAAATTAAAATAAAATTTTAAAGTAAAAAATAAATATTGGGACATGGTGAATTTTTGGAAGTTCTCTCTAATGTTTTATTTTTTAATGAATAGTTAAAAAGGAATTTTAATTCTGAAATATTTTATATCAAAATTTTTAATAAGGAAGAATTATATTTTGTATTTGTTTTAGAGTTTGATTATATTAAATATGTATCAATTAATTAATTTTATAATCGGTTTCAATATCACATTGAAATTTAATATAAAAACATATCAAAACATCCGAATGTTTTTATATAAAAACATGCATTATCGCCCAATCTACATGATTGGATTTTATTTATTTTCCAAAAAAATCTTTGAAAGGAATATGTAAAAATTGACAACATATTTTAATCATACACGTTATTATTTATAATTATCAAGAATTATATTTTGGCCAAAAATATTTTTGAATGTAATTATTTTTATTAGATCGATGATTTTAAAATTATGCTTTACATGGGGCTAAGAATTAATATTAAGAGAAAAATGACATATAAGCATGTAAAAAACATACAGTATGAAAATATATCATCCACTACAAAACTAGTATTACATAATGGTCATTATGAAACTTGGATAATATGTAATATTTGCGGAACACACAATTCTTTTCAATATTACCCTATATGTCCTTTACCTCCATTAAAAAAGACACTCACCGGTTCCAATTTCACATGCCAATCAAGAAAGTTTTGACTGAAATATCTCTAATGAAATATATCCTTAAAAAATATACCCTTATGATATATTTCACACCTTAGTTATTGATCCCTCCACAGAATCCCTTTTGTGCAAAGTAATCAATGATACCTAAATTAGAGGAAGCATCCTCCCTTATGGCCCTTTATTTTATTTTCATTGACCACCACCTCAAATATTTTTATAAAATAGTAATACAATAACAAAATAAATATCAATATACTAAGATTTTTATTTTCTAATTTTTTACATTCACTTATACAGATATCCATATAATGTGTAACGAAGATACTATTCTTATGTATGAAGAAGTACCACTTCAAGAAACATTATTGTTCATTATTCTTATAACACCATCAATGGTTGGGAATTTTGATAGAAACAAAAATTTTATAATAAATATGTGATATTTTTAATTTCATAACACTTATTTTTTTATATAGAAAATACCTTCATTCTTTCAATGTTCTATTACTATGATAACATAATTCATGGAATTGTTTACTACCCAATTCATAATGCTTTGTTTTTAATTTAGACATTTCATGGGATGTATAATAGATTTTTTATGATAAATTATATGATATATTACATAATAAATCATGTTTAATGATATTATATATATATACATATGTTTCATTTTCATTCATTTATTTAATACAATAATAAAATGGAAGTAGAGTTTGTGCCAACATATGACCTACAGTATCATTTAAATATGTCTTTCGTTTAATATATATATCTTATATAGATAAGTAATAATACAAATATATTGATTTAAAATTATATTTATAAAAAATTATACATTTGTAAATTATGTTAATCATTATCTATTTCAAGGTGTTAATAATAAAAGTCAAAACATATACAATACAAATAAAGAAGATATTACCTAAAACATAAAATTAACATGGATCTGTTAATAAAAGTTTAATATAATGAAAAAGCCAAATAAAATATGGTATTAGATATAATAATATGGTTTTTTCGAATTATAATTAACATATATTTATTACATAGTTTGTTTATCCTTGTATGAATAATTTTAAGTCTTAATATAAGGAAATTTCATATCACTTTTTTATTTTTATAAGATACTAGTCTTATTCACCCCTCAATTCAATTGTGTGGTGTGTATGCTAACCATGGATATATTATTTTATTCTTATACATAAATTTTTGGTTATTATAATATCCATTTATTGAACATTATTTCATGTAATTTATCTTTCCATGTATTACAGATCACAATGTCGGTTTATCACTATTTTCCTTCATTTAGACACATGTAGTGTTATGAGCCAATATTTTTCTATGAGGTTAATATACTAAACATGAGATGATATATCATGAATATAATTATGTTAATGATACATTATGATTTATTTAATTTTATTAAATTAATTTTTTATTCAATGTAACCAATGTGGAAATGGTTAATTCTTTCAATATCATCATTTTTCAGGATTGTTTATGATTATGATTCCATTGATGATGTAATTTGATTAATATATAAAAAAAGACATGAATCATAATAACCTATATATATTCATTTTATATCCATGTAATTAACCATTTTCCCACTCTTTGGAAAATAATATAATAAATAATATGGTTTTATTAAAATATAACATTATAAATTCATTCGATCATAAATTTATGATCTTTCAGAAATGTTTTCTCTAAAAACTAAATCTTTTTACTATTTTCATATTTATTTTAGAGGATGTTTTTTAAAATGTATTAAAATTTTAAAAATGGTTGTTTAAAATATGTATTTTTACCATTTTCTCATCAAGGCCCTTTGATTGAAACTTTATGGTGTAAAAGGAATGTTTGTTATATATATACCAACACAACATATTGACTTTAATTGTAGTTATAAATCCATTATAATATTACATGATTATTTTCTAAATGGATATTACCTTATAATCTATATATTTTGTAATTTAAAATTGTTTTTAATAAAAATGGTTTTCAATCATTCGTTTTAGTTACAATGAAATTAAATTATTTTCAATTATTTATTTAAATGATTTCAAAATGTTGTTTTTAAAATAAAATAATTTAAAAGATATCAATGATAATTATATATAGTTTTCAAATTAAATTCATGGATAATGGTTTTTAATATTTTTTCAATCTTATCTTATATGATTATAAGGAAAAGGTATTTCAAAATGTATTTATGATTATATTATAATTTTTTTACAAAAAACGGGATTAAAAATTCTATAAAGATTAATTAATATTTTTTAATGGGATAATGTTTTCATAATGATTTTATTCCTTGTATATATTTTTTCAAATTATTTATAAATAAAATGGTTTTCTAAAATATTATATTGAAAAAAAACTTTTCAAATAATATAATATATTTTCCTGAGGAAATGTTATTAAATGATATTTAAAAATTATTTTACATCTAAGATGATATATGTGGATATTAATCCTTACATTCTATTAAATTATTGAAATATTCAAATTATATAAATTAAATAATGTTTTATTTTTTGATGGAATGATTCCAATAAAACAATTTTCTCTTCAATGAGTTATATTCATTGGAAGCTGACTACTTTCCGTCTCATTTGATTCGATTAAATGGACATGAGGCCAATATTTTTTACATAGGTAATTATATGATGAAATAATTTTATTCCCAATTCATTTCATGGGTTAATATATGATTGATTTTAAATACTATTCTAGAAAATTTATTATATATTTTTCATAACACATAACACTCTCAATTTTTTTGGGTTATTTTTTATTACTCATGAGTATAAATGTTATGTGTTATCATGAAATCTTGTTCACAACAGTATGACTCAAACAATTTTCATATATATACGTTTTTAATGGAACTTATTAAATGGTTTTAATTTTATGAGTGAATTTTTTTATGTTTTCATAATGTTATGTTTGAACCTGGTTATATGTTCACAATACTTAGGAAGAGACATGTTTTAGTGACTGTAATTTTATGAGTAAACATGATTATATGTTCACAATGTAATGTACACAATATTTTGTTCTGACATGATCTTATGTCCATAAATATTTCTAAAGGCCTAATTTAATGGCCATTAATTAATGAGTGAAACTAATGTTATATATACATGTTCATGATGATATACATTTTTGTGTATGCTACAATTACATTTATTTTTCATATGTCATGACTTCATGGATTATGTTACTGATTAACATAATATTCTTTTCTTTATGAACTAATAATATTTATTCCCTAAATGATGTTTATGATTATTGATATGAAAGGTATCATATAGAAATAATATGATTGTATTCTCAAACAATTATTACTATGTTATGATTCTACATTTCCTTTACTACCCTACCTGAGCATTCAGAGTCAAACCATTTTTATTTATCATCTCCTCGGGTTTTGAATAAAAGTTTTATATTGGATTAATAAAGGTGATGATATTTATAAAAGGTTTTGAAATAATTTCCCCACTATAAGAAAGTGTGATCAATGCTTCCAAATACACTAAACTATTGTGTTTCTCAGTCATGTTATTATTTTATGTTTAAAATATTCAAATGAAATGATGTAATATAATTGTATGTTGTTCTTCGGGTTATATAGATATTACCAATGGTTTCCTTTGATAGTGTCATTAAGGTAGTAGTATATGACATAAATCCTTGATGAACCCTTTTTATGAACTTTTATTTCACACATAAATATTTAATTTTTTATATGAGTAATCAATAAATATCCAAATTATCAATGTCAGATTAGTAATTTTTTATGTATATATAGACATAGATACATCAAAATGAGTCCATAAATTATCTACACCATCTTTTAAATAGTTCATCACAAGGGGAATCCTTCCTAGAAATAAAAAATAACACATTTAGTTATATCCAATGAAAATGGAAACCAAATAAATGGTGAGATTAGATGCTCATTAAGGGAAAGTAAAGGAGATATACATCAATGATCATATTTAATCATATCATGAAAATAAATATATAATAATATATGGTTAATATGTGAAATTCTTAAAATCATGATTTAAGGATTTAATATGGGTTATTCATAAGTCATGGATAACAAATGAGTCAAATATAATGATACAAGAGATAACAATATTGGAAGAGGATCACTTTAAAAGAGATAGGAATATTGTTTTTTCAAAATCATTATCATATGAATCATATAACATGGATACGAACTATGTAATTTATTGCATGTCACTATTAGGCTCACCACTTGTGTCTCTTTTTTGGATTGGAATAACATTCCATGTACTCTCTATTGGGATGTTAAAAAATCCCATTTATCCACTATTATAATTTTGGTAACTACCCTTGTAAATTATTTTAGACCTTGAATAACTTCTTATATAAAATATTTTTGGCTTATGATATCTAAAAAAATTAATCAAAAATAATAAGTCCACGTATTACTTTTATATAACCTCACGTGTGCCTCCCCAAATAGAAGTGACTACCGAATAGTAGGTAGGGTCCATTTATATCAATGAGGAGACTATTCCCTATATATCTATTCTTCAAAAAACATTAACTATACATAAAATTTAAATAAATAATATGTATATAATATATTAAAATGAAAAATATAAAGATCGAATACATGGAATTTAAATTTATAGGAACAAAAACATTAAATAAAAAACAAATAAATAAGTGTAGTTATATAAATAAATGATAAATGTGATCACCTGGATGCCATCATGGTCTTCTATGTGCTCAATGAGAATCTCCTTGACCATCCATGACATGTCATTTACACTTTTTTCGATATCTGAACATGAAATGATCATGTCAACTGAAATTATAGTATGGATTATTTGTACATGTCTCACCAAGATACCACCAATGAGTCTTCAACCACGTTTCTCATTTAAAACAGTTTTATTCTATTATATAATAAATTAATATCAATTATAATAACCTATAATACAAAATAGAGTGATATTGCTCTACCATAGATTTTAATAACAATCAGACATACCTTCATCAGCTCCATATTAGAATACTGAACAGAAGTCATCAGAATTGGTAATATGAATACAATAATGTTATTGGAATACCACTCGGAATCCTATTTTCCAATATTAAGAATTATATTTTGTTACTTTATATATACCAATGTTGATTTAAATTCCACTCCATGTTCAAATGTAAACTAGGGTATATTATACTCAAAATATTGCATTCATTGAATCATGAGATATATAAAAAGGACAATGCAAACATTATCATAATATAAATAATAAATACAATATAAATTGATTTATTTTTTATTAAAAGTATATCATTATCAACTTTTATCATCATCATTAATCAAGAACAATTTCCCTTCCATGGATGATCTTACCATTATGATCACCAGCTATAATATGATTAGTAGAAAAGGACTCTAATGGTTGACTACTAGAAAATTACATGTTGTACTAGAAGGATCCTTATAAAACTATGAATCGGCATGGATAATGATTGAGAACATTTTTTGAGGTTCAATAGATTCCCTTACAATAGTAAATGTCAATCCTCTATAGTGAAGAGTTTTTCTAAAGAAACATCCATATAATTAGGCTGATCACTTCAGATATAAGAGGAATCCAGCAACATGAAACCACATGTGAACATAAACAGTTGTGTCATAGGGTTTATTATTATGGTATTGAGCCTTTTATACACACCTTCATAGGTCTGAAATTATTCCAAATAGATTTTAGGTAAATAATATTTAAATGGTTTTATCAGTGAAGAAAATAACCATTAATACCTCATTATATATAAAACAATGACCCCTATAATTCCAAAAATGGGTTCCACATACCACATTTTTAGAATCCAATTCAACTCCATGACTCAAAAATCTCTATGCTTCTTGAATTTCTCATTTAGGTACTCATAGTTGACATAAATGGATGTATTATGGTGGGTTTTGGTATACCATGGAACATCCCACACATTCTACATCACCACAATGAAGGGTGCTATGAAAACCAATTGGAATGTACCCCGATGTTATAGTGTCATCATATGTAGTGTTCTATTGACTCCATATATATGTTATGAACCATCCACATCAAAAAAACATGTTTCCACCTCCATTACTTCAAATGTAGAAAACTTTCCTCAATCCCCCTAAACCCTATAAGAATTTTTCCATTCATTATCACTACCCAAATCAAAGGGATGTATAAAAGAACTATGTATTCTATTAAAGCGAAAACAATTTCAAGTATTTAAAACATCCACCTATGCAACCTCATCAGAATAATAAATCATCAATCTCTATGAACACAATTGAGGGAATATAATAAATATTCCCATTACAAAATCTTAATCTATTCATATGTTTAAAACATGATCATGTAAACATTTATTATTAAATTTAATATTAATATATGGAAATAAAAATTAGTTTATCGATATTACATAATCATAATTATTATTCATATTGAGGAAAAATTATGAAGGTAAAAATTGATTATATCCCTAATAAATCATTAGAAATAATGATGGATATTTAATAGATATAGATATCTCTAAGAGATCATTTAATAATTTATTAGGGAAACTACCCTTTTAATTTTGAATTTAATATTAAAAAATTAAAAAAATAAAAAATATTAAGAATATAATTATTCATGTAATGAATAACAAAATATATATATAATTTTTTATAAAATAATTCTTGATAGTAGAAAAATTTATTAATGCGGTGTATGCTAACTGAAAAAATGTATTGTAATTTTTGTAACAAATCAAATTTACCTCATTATAAAAGTCAAAATATTATTACTCCAAAACATTTTTATGAAATTTTATCCATGTTTAAATGAAAAATTAATTTTAATTCAGATAATGTTAAAAAAATTTCTAAAAATTTCATAAATAAAATATGTTACTAGATGAAAAATATTATTTGTTGAAGTGAAATATAATTCAGGTTATGCTTGAAAATATATATAAGTATTTTTAATAAATTAAGTGCATAATGTGATAGGAAATTACGTAATATCTATATATTACAATAGTTTAACAAGATACACCTTTTTTGATAGAGATACATTATAAACTTTCATAAACATCAATGTAACCATAATTAATTATTTTATATATATGATTCCAACAATAAACCCTTACTACATTGTTATATTTTGATTCAAACATCACATATGAGGAATAAAATAATATTAATAATTAATTTATACCAAAAAGGATAAAATTGATTCAAAATATTAGTTGTGTGGAATATAAACCTCAAAATTGATGATTATTATATAAGATAATATCTGACCCAAATAAGGCAAATTTCTGACTGTGGATCCTTAGTGCACTAGTAGACATTTAAAAAAATTATCATATATGAAATATTCTAAATATTAAATTTTAACACAATAAAATATTATTTATAAATTTAATACCCTGTTAATGGATCTTATAATAAGACTTATAAACATAAATAGGTCTCCAACATTAAACATTTCATAAAGATGCAAAATTTTGATAAGAACACATAAATAATTTATAAATTTCTTCATATAATCTATAATATCTTGAATAACAGATTTAGAATTATTATAATTATATAATAAAATAATTTTTTTAATTTTAATAACATATATTATCAATATATATATTTTTTCAATATCAAGTAAATAAAATTTAATTATTAATTATTCATTTCTATGATAATAGTTTCGTTTCTGATGTATGTTTTGATTTCATCAGGTTTATTCCAACCAATTTCATTTTTCATTCATAATTACATAATATAAATGATTTCATCAAAATTATAATTAATCATTATATAATATTTCAAAAACATTCATATAACATGGTGATATAAATTGAATTATGTACCTTCAAAGATATGGTGGTCCTTATTATTGCGTATGTGAAGTTTCCACTTCTCGATGGATGGAATAAGAAAAATGTATAAGGTAATAAAACATTGTAGAATATTTTTTATATCATAAATATAATATATATGTATTATCCATGACCACTTTTACATCCACGTAATGTTTAAATGAAAAAATAATCGTATCGCTTCATTGAGGAGGTTTTCCACACATACAAAGGAGTGACATTATTGATTTTCCGGAGATGCAGTGGTAAGAAGATAGATAATATGATAAAAATTAAAATTATTAATTATATGATAATTATAATATATAAAAATTAAATCCATTAAAATCACCAAACCTTTAAAATAGTGACTTAAAATAAATAATATCATTATGTGGGGGAAGATGTGCACAAGTTCACAAATATGGTATTTTTATTTACCGTTTGATGGAATGATCGGGCAAAAAAGTTTTTCCATAATTATAAAAAAAAATTATTTATTATCCTAAAACAAAATTTTTTTAATATATAAAACCAGTTCAAGAAATTTGATGGGAAAAATAATATTGAATAAGGCTACTAATGATATATACGTCTTCTTCATGAAACCTCTTTTGGATAACACTATAGGCTATTAAATATTGTCAAAAAAGTATACTAGGATTTATAAGATAAATTTAATGATTAATTGATGTATTTTGGGTTGGTTTTGTAAAATATATATGTCAAAAATAATTTCAATAAATATGGAAAAGTTGTGTGCTATCATATGTGAGATGAGGTACACACATGGAATATCATAATACATTTCAATAGTATTGGTTACATTCTTTCGAAAGTGGCTCAAAATGGCCATGAATTATAACTAAAGATAATATACGATTTAAATATCTTTAATATAATAATTATAATACTTTTTTAGGTTCAATTTATACCCTTATATGATAGTTAACCCCCCCACCCCCATAAAAACATTTGAAAAGTAAATACGATAAAAATATATTACTGTTATTACTATTCATTACTGTCAAATTTTTTTTAATGAACTTATATTTATTTAATTATTATTAATTATAATATTTAATTAACAATAATATATTTTATTTCAATATGTTTTGATAATTTACTAAAAACCCTCATGTAAAACACAATGAAAACCAATTGAATTTTATCAATATAAATAAATTTACATCAATTATATTCATTTTTAAAAAATAAAATTAATTATAAAATACTATTTTAAATACATAATTTATAAAAATTATTAAAATCTTTAATAAATAGTGATTATTTAAATTTAGTATAATAAGAACACTTTGCGCGCATAAAACGGTATATAGAAAAAAACAATAAGTAAACAACTAAACTTATACCAATCTGAAGTATAATATTTATTCCTATATAATTAATAATATTATTTCTAATAATATAATACTTTTGTTATATTAAAATAAAATTCAAAACAAAATTTAAATTTTTAATTATGATAAATGAATATTTTTAAAAAATCATTATTTTTCACTATTATCTAAAAGATAATACATTGTTGAAAAATCCTAAAAATTTACTATCAGTTAATAATGATTTTATGATTAAAAAATAATTAATCCAAAAAAATTGCATATATATGTTTTTTCAAAAAATTATTGTAATATATGTACAGAAAATAAAATCCATATCATTTTTAATGAAAAAATATTTTTCTAATCGAAAATTATATAAATATCAACTAATTACTTATTCATTAAGAAATAATCAAAATATGTATTATTTAAAACCATTATATATATATTTCATAAAGTGGTTTTTAATATTAAAATCATCTCATTAAATGTCCAGGTTATAATTGTATGATTTTAATAGTATTATTATATTATATCAAATTATTCTTAATGATCAGTTTTAAATTTTAATTATTATATTTATAATAGTATTTTTTGGAATATATTTTTAAGGTGTCACATTCCCTATTCATAAATAATTTTTTCATTTTGAATTTTAATCTAAGTAATTACGTGTTCAATATATGAAAACACATTTGTTGAAAAACCACATCATATAAAAGGATAATAAATATTCATCCAAAAATGGCATGTGGGAAACATAATGGTTAACCCCAATAACATGTTACCTGTTTCCAAGATTATGAGAACCTTATTCGGGTCTGATTATATATAAATTAAGGAGAGTTGTAATTTTTTTAGAATAATAATGTGTGATAGAGAACAAAGATTCAGTAGGGTGTGGAAATGGACATCAATTGTCTATATATATAAGAAAGAATGAAAATATTTTCTTTTTTATGTTTATTTATCCTAAATTTGAGTTATTATTTTACCATGGAATATGAGATATTATAATTAATTTATATTATTAAATACATATATTAAATCTCATCCTTTTTTCATTTTCTTTATATTTCCTTCCCAGTATATTATATTACTCCAATAAAAGAATATTGAAGATGTATTTTTCAATCCTTGAGTATTAACAATAATTTTTAATACATTCTAATATACATAATAGAAGAATAATTCATTCCGTCCATTTCAAGAAATTTACCTATCATGAAATGGGTAGAAAATGTTATCCAATATGGATAAATCATCATATCATGATGTTATACGTTTCTCTATAAAGGTTACTAATAACATAAAAATTCCAGCATAAATCATTTAATAAATAAATTATATTACAAAAAAAATATTACTATGCAAATTAAAAAATAATTAAAATGGTCAATAAATTTACAAATGAAAATTTTCATAAATATTTAAATATATTATATTACTTCTTAATGTATAATTAAAAAAAACTGAATATACGTATCATATATTATCTTGAAACATGCTAATAAATTTTCCAAATAATATCAATATACATGATAACTAAATAAAATAATATATCATTCAAAAAATTAACCTCATCATTATTCGTTAACAAAGTCACTAACTACTGAAAATGTAACATAAATCTAAAATTGAAATAACCACTGTTAAATATATCATAAATCAATTATTCATCATATTAGTAAAAAAATATAAAGTTAAATGATAGCATGAAAATTTATTTGACAATATTAATCATCTCCCTAGTCTAAAAAAATATTATAATATAATCCTCATTAACATATTTAAATTTTAATATACATCAAACAAGTATCTTATAAAATTTTTACCTTGCTACAAAATCACATTTTCAGTTTATCTTTAGAATTATATTTGTTTTTGTAATTTTTTAAATTAATAATACTACTGAATAGTTCAAAAATTATTAATAAGATTTTTATAATAATCATAAATAAAAAATCAAATCAATAACATAACTCACAATTCCTAAAATAATACTCCAATCATTCACCATACTTATTCAACTGTTAACCAACATTCATTATATTATTTTTGAATACATTCTTTTAATATTCATCCATATTCTCTCCATCATAAATACTAAAACCATTAGACATACAAAATTTTTGATACACATATCTATCTTCCCAACCAGAACATTGATTTTAATAATCAACATGCATTACAAATCTAAAAAATTTAACCCTTCACAAAAATTTATCAATATACATTTTTCTATCCATTTTGTGAACTAGAATATTAAATTTTTTCACATATAATTCTTTTTGTATGTGACTATTTACAATAAAAATCCAATTTTATTTCTTTTGATACATTTAGCTGAGTGATTATTCTATATTTATCATGATTTAGTATCCATAATCATCATTTTTTTAAGGTAATCATAAAACACAATTCTTGAATAGTTTATATCTCTAAAACCATACATATAGTCATGTTGATAGTAATATATAGAGATAAATGTATAGAAATTACCATATATATTGGTATTAAATATTTAATTCCATTAGGTTTATTATATATAATATTAACGCATTTTCCTTCACATACTTCATTATATATGACTCCTCCTAGTTCTTGTCAGTATCAAAAAACAAAATAATTTTTTGGAAATAATAATCATTGATAGAAATCCTATAATAATTAACAATAATTCATATGTTATGTAAATCATGAATCATATTTCTCAATCTTTGAAGTCTTATATTTAACCTAGGTAATGGATTTCCATTTTCATTTTTAAATTGTACATAATGAATTATGAATAAAATTTGTATTAACACATTAATATCCTTTAAGAGTATCTAATATTCTCTGTAGACATTGGCACACTGATCATGAGCTAGTTGGGATCACGTTCGTACCCAATATTCAACATTCAATGTTGCTACCCATATTTTGATTTCTTACACAACAACATCAAAATTATTGATTCTTGATTGTGATATATTTTCTAGAAAGACTTCGCCCCTTTCAATGCAATAACATAGGATATTCTCTTACACATTGGATAATCCTAATGGATTTCACTTATGCTTTATCATCCTTCATTGGAATGAGGACTACTAATTTTTCTATTATAAATTTAAGTTACCCAACACTACCATACAAAAATAATACATACTATTAAGGGAATATTCATTAAATATAATAATTATAATCACCCAAACCAAAATGTTTTAGTGTCTTTGAAAGCATATACACAAAACAATATTACGTACAACATCGACATCTTCTCCAATATAATTCCTTATAATATACACACTTCATATACATATTGTACAAGAAATCAATCATTAAGTTATTTTGAAGAAAGGAATCATTAGAAGGATTGATATCTGATTGTTAGTGTGGGTAAATAAGTGAGATATCAATCAAGTATTATATATATGAATATTAATAGAATAGGAGAATGAGAACATGTACATAACATTTAAAATTTATCACCAATAATTCAAATAATAATATGTCATGGAACAAAACTTATCATGTTCATAACAAATTAATTGTATATGACTCGTAGAATATTATACATGAGATTTTAGTAGTGGTGTACAATCAGGTCGTATTAGAGTATAATAAAATGAAGCACAATCCAAATCATACAAATATTATTTGAAGGATACCCTCCAAGATATTCCTCACATGTTAGGAATTGTATAACCCCCAATGTATTTATACATATCGTTGAAACACAACTTCATTACCATCTATAATTATTTGGATGAAATTTTGTAAAAAATCATTTTTTATGGGTAACCTCAGGTGTAAACTCTGTCAGTATTCAGTTAACCTCCATGTACTATATTTCAGGCCTGGGGTAACATAGGTTATACCCACTATAGGGTCATATAATTATATTATTTATAAATTTACTGAAGGTATATAAATGAAGCACTAATAAATAATCATAATTCACTCATATATATATATTTATCATGAAAACATACATTTTAATTGAAAGGATTCACCCATGAAAGATGAAATGTGTTTTAACAATTCTTCATTATCATAATAATAAACCATATAGGAATATAATTATGATGGAAAATGTTTATCACATCTCTAATAAATCATAAGAATCATCAATGGATTTATCTAGTTAATATGATTATTTAAAGATCAATGTAACATTTCTTGAGAAAGATAACATTTTCATTTTGAAATTATTTAATTATAAAATATAAACTTATAATATAATAATGAAAAAAATTAATTTATATATAAAAAATTTCTTATAAACAAAGAATGGATGAAATTTAATAACAATAGAATGTGAAAATGTATTCATGTGTTGAATATTTAGAAAAATATTCAATTCATATTTCTAGTAAGAAATATATTATACATCATTTGGAAAACAGAAAAGAATACTCTAGTATAAAATTCCTATAGAAATACAAACATGTGTAAAAATTAATTTAATAAATCATCATATAATATGGTGAAACAAAGAACTAGAATATGAAAATCTATTTAAAAAACACATAAATCACATACATTCTTTGATACCCAATATAATATTTCATATATAGTCTCCACAATTGAAAAAATAATGTCCAATTAATAAAATCTCATATTTTACATGGAGGGCTTATAAGTTTAGAGTTTTATAGTTTTAGAGTACCTCAAAAACTAATAAATCGTAATTTTTTTCATCAACGTCATAATTTTTCTATTATTAATCAAACTAAATAATACCTAATGATATTTAGTAATTTCAATTAAATTATTTCAATTGTGTTATTCTTATAATCATAAAATCATTACTACTTGTATGGAGAAAAAGGGGAACTTGAAATATAATAAGGGGTGATAAAAAAATTATAGTAAGAGAAAAGATACAATTTATTCTATCATGGAATTAATATAGCATAAATATTATTGAAGTTATATAAAAACAATATTAATCTATAATCAAAATAAATCTAGGGAATTTCCATATCCATGAAAATAATTGAAAACAGATATATAACCTATAATTAGCTCATGATGGTGGAATAAATAATATCATAATACAAAAAACAACACGTCATTGCCCTCTGATAAGACACTTTACATGTTTTTGAGAACATAAAAATGGAAAAGTTTCAAATTGATATGGAATATAAAAAATACCCAAACCTATTTTACCTACTAAGAAATATATATGCATCGTGGGGTTATAAAGTTTTTTCCCCATCTATCAAAAGATAAAGTAAAATTCATTCACTATATGAGTATGAAATGCCTTTGGTAACATACCCTATGTGACCTTTATAAGAATAAATTCTTGATTTCCCATTTAATAAATATTATATAATATATATTTTTGACCAAAATATTTTATGAACAATAGTCATCAATTTAGTCAATATATTTCCCTTCTCAAAAATGATATAACTTAACCATTTCTCATCTTGATAGAAATGGTTAATTTCCAATATATACATTGTTAATCATTACAATAATTATCTATTCATGGATTAAAACATATGGAAGTTCAATATATATTCTTATATAAATAAAATTTTATATGTTCATAGATATCTTCATCATATAACCATTATGTTAATTATGAGATCTATGTGCCGACCAGCAGTGCCCCGATCCTGGTTGGTCACATGACCTCAATCACATTTCCCCAAATGTGAGAGGTGACTTACTTGAAGTGAGTGCCAAGGACTGATGAAGGGGAAAGTATTCCCACATTGGCTGAGTATACTGAAAAGAATAAAAATTAATAAGAAGTAGTACAAGAAATAGTACCATTCAAAAAAAGTAAATAGTGGAAGACAAATAGTTTAAACAACTACAACATATATAAATAAATGATGCTCATTATAGGTATATAGGAAAGAAACCAAAGATGTCACGATGCGGGATATAAAATTCTAAAACAAATGTATAGAAAATAATAATTTCAAAATAGCATCACAAGCCTCGGCTTAGAACCATGCTCTCCCACAGGAACATCAATCAAGTACCTGATAAAGAAGGTAACTTTCCCTTATCAATACATGCAACCATATAATATATTTTGACCGAAACTCCGATCCTAAATATGGTGTTAGACAAATCCTAGTTGGACACCACCCAATCATCTAAGCCTACATTTCATGGAATGTATATAGCAGGCATATGCTGAAATGATGTAGTAAACTAAGAAGTACTCCAAAAAAACAATCCTACAGTTTTCAATTACATTTATTTTAATTTATAAACTATTCAAAATAATTAATAATGTGACCTTAGGATCTAGCCTAAGCTCTGTATCCCCTTTTATAATAAAAAATACAAATGTCTCAAATGAAAATAAAAGAAACAATGTATAACTGAGTCCAAGATTTTGCATTGGATTGGAAAACACATCACAATTATTAATTTATTCACATCACACCCTCTTAGAATGCTCTCACAGTTTAACCCCTATGGTCCCACATACCATGGGGCCAAGGTAGCTCTCACTTTCAATACACTAGGTCTATATAGAATTATTAATTTATAAACAACCTCCGTGTAACTCTCACAGTCAATACCCCCTAGGTAAACCAAGTATATATAATCATAAATGATCTCCAGTAACTCTCACGGACAATCCCCCGAGTCAAAATCTACAACAAGGATCTTCAGGTCTTGTGTAAATAAACATAGAAACCCTGAAATTTTCATCCTCCATGGATCTCATACCTCTTAGAAGATCCTCATGAATACCACATTTATTAAAGTATCTACCTGAAATGCAACTATTACATGGCTCAACATTAATCTAGAATAATAACATGAATCACATAAAACTAATCAACCCAATTAGAATCAACTCAAGACAGATAAAACAATGTACGCCACAAAGGAATCCTAGGCCCGACGGACCTAAATAATACAACTCAGGAAGAACACAATTGGGGTTTCCCATAAACAAGGGTATATTATGTTATTCATAGGAAACAACCCTAAATATATCTCCAAAAATAGAAGGAATTTAAAATTGTCAAAATTTAGAATACTCAATACCCAGAAATGCATATTTGGAACATTAAGAATATATTATCGAATGAAAAATGAATATAGGAACAAACCTGCTACCTTTATGTTGTAAAATGAATAATTTCTAACATAGTTGCATGAATTGGTGTAGAACATCGTAGATCAACAAAAGGGTCAAAAATCTTTCAAAATAGAATCACTCTATATAGAGATGAAATTAGGAATTGAGGCTCAAGGGAATGAGAGAACTAATTGGTGGGAAACAAATGAACCTGAAAGCAACTCTATTTTATCTTAGATGGAGGAATTGGTGGAGCTCAAATATCTTCAACAGTATGTCACTCTATTGTACGAGACATGGGAAGAACAAGTCTGTTATGGAGATAAGACGTGTCCCAAATATAATTAATCAAATAAAATTGAATGTATAGAGTGTATTCTTTTAATGTATGTTATTTGTACTAGAACCATTCATCCCACTCTTTAGGAGCTATCCCTGGTCACCCACATGTCCTTGTACATGGATACTACACCTCCAGTACATGGTTATCCAAGGAATCTGGGTACACAGCATATACTACGAATTACATAGAGTGTACATAGAAATTTATGAAATATTTTTCTTCCTAAAATAACCCAAAATAATTATCTATACTTGAAATAATGATCCATGTTATTAAAAACTTCCCCCATTAATGAAACTTTACCCAAATTTCCCTTCCTAGGGTGGTGAATAAGATACTTCAAACCACTCTAGCCACTATGATCGTATGTCAGCCTCCCTCTAGCATGTCTCGTCTTGTACTCACCTGTGTTGCCATTAAATTTATACCAGAGGAATATATCGACCATGATGAACTTTCATGTTGATATCCACTATCCAAATAAGGTTCTCCTCAATGGAATCATCCATTTCCAACACAACCTCCTTGGGTTAGAAAATTTGATATGGGTCTGAAATGTATTGTCATCACTGAGAATCCTAAAAGAAATCGTGTATAGCCCTATACCTCTGTGGTAACTACAACCAATAATTAACCAGCCTGGATTTTTTCAGAGCCTCAAACATCCTGATGTATCTTGGTGAATGTTTCCCCTATTTGAAAATCCTGCTGTGTCCCATGCTATTTGTGACATGTATGAAAATATGATCTCCATCCTCGAACTACAGAGGTCATCTCCATAGGTCAACAAATGATTTCCTTCGACATTGTGTCGTATCCATCCTTTTTAAAATCAACTCCACCCACTCAATGGTCTCCTAGATAAGATGAGGTCCCAAAAAAGTGGCCTCTCCTAGCTCAAGAGAACATAGGTGTTATCATCATGGCCCACCATACAATGATTTATTTGGTGCCATTTGAATTGTTCCCTGAAAACAATTATTATATAAAAAATCCACTAGGGGTGTATGTCAATCCCAAGAACCCCGAAATCCTGGATGCATTCTTGAATCATGTAATCCAACACCTAAATCATGCGATCAGAATGGAAATCTAACTGTGTATTATATGTAACACTCTGATGTCACTATACACCCAAAACCCTCTATAGTCCTTTCCACACACGATATGTAAACCAGGTGTCCCTATCTAAAATAATAAAGTGCGGAATCCCATGAAAATGTAGAATATCATAGATTTATAACCTTCCAATCTCTTCAACACTAAATGGTTCCTTTATCTGCATGAAATATGAAAACCATGTGAGTATTTTATCAATAACCAATACTAAATCATTCCCTTGAGGTGACATTAGTAAAACCATCATGAAATCAATCGCAACATCATTCCACATCCAATCGTGAATGGGCTACTACTTTAAAATACTTGCTAAATGTTGATGCATTATCATCACTTGCTGATAGGTGGAAAATCTCATAACCAAACCAGCTACATTCCTCTCCAAAACTAGAAATCTATACTAAGGGTGTAGATCTCGATAAATCTTGGGGACACAAGGATGGATGAACCAAACTAAGGAATGAAAATATCACATCAACAACCCATGTATTTCTGCGGACACCCATACACATTCAATGAAATGAATGATATCATCTTCACCTTTAGCCCATATATTAGTGGGATCATCTCCAGACACAATCTCTCATAAGATTAGGGCATCTGAATTATATTGATTTTCCATTCAAATGAGATTGAGTGGATTAGAGGTAACAACTATAGATGAATGAAATTTCTACCCCTGCTTGTCATGCACCAACAAATTCATCTTAGAGAAATATGCTATATTATTCCACTCACTAATATCTTCATGAACTTCATGTATCTATGTCCTACTTTTCAAAACATCATCCATTGTGTTGCATTAAATTTTCATGTAGGAAAGATCAATGTCAAAAGACTCAAGGTACTCAACCAAAATTCATTATCTCAAATTCATATCACCCTAAGAAAATATATACTTGAATCTTATTTAGTAAATTAATAAAACAAAATAGTTTCCTAAATGATAAATTTTCCAATAGCATAGAGCATGCACAAATACGTCTAACTCAAGATCGTGCATTGGGTAATTCATCTCATGGGTCCTCATCTATTGAGACCCATACGCAACAACTCCCCCCACCTACATAAGAACTTATCACAACATGATACATGATGCATCATAGTAAACAATGTAATACTTTCTCGGATTTGGAAAAATATGTATCGGTAATAAAGTCAATCTTAATTTCATCTCTTTAAAGGTTGAATTGCAGGAATAAATCCACATGTATCTTTCATCCTTCTTAGTTAGGAATATTAGTGGTGCTTCTAAGCATGAAAAGTCTTATATAAATAACATGTTGTAACTAGTCACCCCCATAAAACTTTTCAACATAAATACATTCTTTAGATGAAACCATTAAACTACTTATCTCATTTTATTTGGGTCTACTGATAATTCTCTCTCTAGGATAAAATAGCCCTTGAAAAGAATAGGATCTATCCAAATGTGGTATTTCGAGATCCAATCATATAACTAATTATCTATCAGTGTCCTCAAAATGATATCATGATTAAGGGAATGGACATCTCGAGTGTGAGAGTGAAATAAGATACCATCCATTAAGACAACAACAATAGAATCTATGTAATTATGAAACACTCGGTTCATGAGTTACGTGAATACTATTAACACATTCATAAGTCTGAACAGAATAAGAAAATACTTTTATAGATTGTAACTACTCTGAATGGATATTAGATGTATATCTAATGGTCTAATGCACAATTGATTAAAACTTAATCTCAATTAAACCTCCATGAACTCAGAGGCTCTACATTTCTAATCAAAGAGATGATCAATCCTCACCAAGGGATATCAGTTCTTGACCATAAAATGTTTCATAATCCGATAATCGACATAGAGATTGATGGTTCCATCCACTTTATACACAAAAAGGATAGAAGATCCCCAAGGAGATGTATTGGTTCAGATTAAACCCTTTTTATGGAGCTCCTCTAATTTCTTCTTGATCTTTTGTTACTCTGATGTAGGAAACCTATTATGAGGAATAGACACCGTTGATCCTCCTGGAAGAAGCTCAATAGAGAAATCTTCCTCTCGATCAAGACCTTAACCTAAAATTTTTTCTAGTAGGGCATCTCTAAAATATTCCACCACTAGTGTAATGTCTATATGGGAAGTCCCCTGGTAATGAAGATATATACCAACAATCTAGGTTGTAATTCTTCCAAACTGATGATTCTCGAGTTTCTCTCTTCTCAGTTAGGCATCCAATTCTCCCTTGTGTTGAAAGGTTCTAACCTCTACTGAGTCGAAACACACTATGCGATGATTGGATTCAATAAAGTATTGAAATGATACTAACCAGTCTATTATGAGAATGAAATCAACGCTTTTCATCTATAAGACATAGAGGTCCCATAAGAACTGCAACCCTCCAACATCAATAGGTCACTCCTTTCTCTGATGTACACTGGCCATCTTGTCCACAAAGAACATTCAATCATCATAAAATCATTAGAAGTAAAGATATAGTTCCCAAGGCCCCCCATAATCGAAACATATATAAAAATAAGGGATTCCACGACATCAAAATGATCATAAGATAAAACCAAGGAAATTAGATTCATACCTCTAACTATATAGGTTCTAGAATCCTACAACTGTTGGGTCCTCTCCACAACAAAGGTCTGACCTATACCGGGGCCATGCTACCCCACTTAACTACCTCGAGTTGATCCACCCTATTATCTCTAAAATCATACTAAATGGATACCACAACAATGAACTCATCCTCAACTTGAATTTCCTAAAAACTCTATTTCCCGAACTGATGAGAGACTGATGGTTCTTCCCCAGAAGGTGCAGTCTTTAATGATTCGCTATCAGTAGCATATAGTGATAAAAATAGGGAAAACATTGAAAATGTCATATCTTTCATCAATCTCGAGATTAAACTATGTCCTTCGGGAATTGAGGTCTCATGTTCCCACTCTTCCTGAAGTTTTATAACATCACAGGGAAACCTATAGATACATCCTTGAAACTCTAATCATAATGTGATGGATCCCTACAGTTCTTCCTACTATCAAACAAAGGAGTACCAACCCATGATGCAGAACCTCCCTGGCTCAGAGCTCCCAAATCACTAATATTGTGATCATAAATCTTATTCTCGTTCAATATAGAAGTCACTGATGTCAGTATTATGTCATTCACCTATGATTGAATTTCATACATGAGACTAACCTCAAACCTCCCAGCCATAGATAACTCATCACATCCCAGAGGATGTGGGAAGTACTGAAGCTCTGTGAAATTAGAAGATTACTCCATCATCGTAAGAGTGCCCTGCTCCAAATTCATAAACTCTTGTGCTTGAATGGACCTCAACTTCTTAGGGTTGAAGTAGTCATAGACGGTCCTTTGAAAATATTCCCAAGACATATCTTAGGGACTTCCTGGTAGCATGAAAACATCCCACCATCTCATGGAGTAATCATGTAGCATGTACATATAAATATTCACCCTCCTCTATAGAGGTTTCTACAAATTCTCAAATATAGAAAGCATGATATCGAACCATGACTTTGCATCTTATAGTACTCCATACCTTGAAAAAGTGGGAAGATGTTGCTGCTAGATGGCCTGAGTAAATTCTACCATTGTAAGGGAAGGATGTGGTGTTCTTTGTAATATCTAAATAATCCTTATAATGGCTTCAAAAAACTATGGATCATCACCTGCCTCAGGTATAATAGCTGGTGCTTTGATGGGAAAGACGAAAGGAACTACTGGTATTCCATGATATATTCTTTCGGATGTTTTATCATCACCCTGAACCAAGAGTACCACTATAAGACCTCATCGTAGCATGAATGTACATGGTCAAGCACACACCTCTGTATAAGTGTATAAAATACAACAATTTAGAAGTTCAATAAAGGAACGTTAGAAGAAACATTCATAATTTAAAAAATATGGTGAGATGACATGTATAACCCCTAAAAATATCTACCGTTAATCATTTTACATGGTGTGTACCTTTTCCAAAAAAAATGTTGTGTAAAACCCATAAACAATATGTTTCATCCACTCGTGTCATTGGTAAAACGACATGACACATGGTTCTCTACACACATTGTGTACAATCAAGACATGGTGTTTTCTATCGATAGTTTCCCAACTGAATTTATCTGCTCACATAGCTAGTTAAATGGTGAATTAATAACTGAAATGTACTCCCAAAACAGGCTGTGTACCTAAGAAAAGTAGTTTCTTTTAGAAAAAAATAACACATGGTGCGTGTTCATAACACCACAGGCCATGTTGTATAGGTTTCCAGACATTAAGCCTCTAAAACACCTCTTGAACCATTATAATACTAAAACATTGTTTATGAAATGAAACATTATGACCCATGAGATCCAATAATCCTGTGAATCAATGATTGGAATCTATTATCCTATCATGTCTATAAAAAGTTCAATTCAAGATAAAACATGATCCACCAAATACTAATCCATGAGGGCCAATAAAACCTTAGGGACCAATGATTGGGATCCATAAAAAAATAACATATTACAATAACTAATAAAAATATTATGAATTATATCATTCCATATATCAAAAAATGATGAATATCTTGCAAAACATCTATAACAATAGTAAGTAATCGGTAATGCAACCTAAATGGAATAACATTATTACATGACTTGGTATCTCTATAACGTGAGTATATGAAGCATGTGATGGTATACCATAATCACATTAGGTACCAATAGAAATAGAACCGCAATAATATCTACTATAACAGCATAAAACATGTGAATCACCTAATGAAAAAAATCAAATCAACTGTAAAAATTAAAAAACCATAAAAATTGCAATATTTGAGGTAACATTGCTTTTTCATGTACATGGGTTAGAAACTCCCAAACATAGATTTTTATCAACTAACCATTCATTATTATCCATTTCAAAATGCTCATAATTGTATGAAAAATAAGAAAAGAAACTCCATTGATACCACTTTGTAATGTCTCAGATCCATATGCTGACCAAATGTGCCATAGACCGTGTTAGTCACATGACCTCAAGTGTATTTCCCCAAATGCTAGAGGCATTTGACTAGTAGGGAGGGAAAAGGTCTGATAATGGGAAAAATATGCCATCATTGGAAGAGTATACAAAATAGAATAAAAAAAGTTTGAAGTAGCTAAAGTAGTATTCCCATACAATAGAAGTAAATAGTGGAATACTGGTAGTTTAAAAGACTGCATACATATGAATAATTGATGGATGTCACATGTATTTATGAAAGAATCCAAAAAATTAAAATTTATGTTAATAGAATATAAAATACAAAGAACAGAAAACTGTAAACTCTAACAGCATAGTAAGCCTCAACATGGTCCAAAGCTCCCCCGATCTAATAGTAATAAAGAACCTAATAAAGAATGGAGGTTTACATTATGTTTACCTACAACCATATAATCTATTTGGCCCCAAAATCAGTATCAAGAATAGGGTTTGAGAGGAATCCTAGTAGAAATACCACCCAATGATCTATGTGTAAAATTCAGTGAATGTATATATCATTTATATGAGGAAATGAAGAAACAAAATACAAAGTAATCAAATGTAAACAATTGTACGATTTTCAATTACATACATCTTAATTTATAAATAATTTAAACCATTGAATAATGTAACATAGGGACCTTGCCTGTGCTCTGTATCCCCCTGTATAATATTAACACTAGAAATATCAATAGACCATGTAAGAAACCAAGTAAGACTAGGTCCAAACATGTGCTTTGGATTGGAAAAAGCAACACAATTATTCATTTATTCAAAACTGAACCTTGGTTTAATATATTGAAGTCTAAATACTATGGTCCCACATAGCATGGATAACTACAATAACCTTATGTGTAGATCTCATGATCAATACCCATGGTCATCATATAATTAATAATTTATACACGACCTCCAAGTAACTCTCATGGTTAATTACCCTGGATAAAAATAGTATAAATAATCCTAAAAAACCTACAGGTAGCACTCACAGTCAATACCCCTAGGTAAAAATATACAATATGAATCTCACAGTCTAATGTAAATAAACATGGAATTCCCTACAGTTTTCCTCATCCAAGACTGTCATAGTCCATGGATTATTAGAGTACATACAACATTCATTAGAAGCTCTACATGAAGGTCAACTATTCACGGCACAATTCTGATCAAGAATAAAAATTGGCCTCACATATTACAAATCACTCCATCCTAATCAACTAAAGACATATAAAACAAGGTATACCTCATCGACATCCTAGAAAAAATGGACCTAAATAGTCAAGAATGGAAAACTCACCCCTAGGGTGTCCTATAGAAAGGGTATATAATCTTATCCATAAGAAAAAAACCCTTAATCAAAGAACAGAATCACATAATTTATTAAATATGGTCAAAATACAGATATGATATACACCAACATGGGAATTCATTATTTTAATCATATATAATCTAAATAAAAATGAAGGAAGGAAAAAACCACCTACCTTGATGTTGTATGATGAACACTCTCGAACTTAGACCCCTGAATCATCCTAGAATGTAGTAGATCTACAAAAAGGTCAAAAATCATCAAACTGGAATATGTCAAGAGTGAAAATAAATCATGAATTGAGGCTCTAAGGAAAGAGATAACTCACCGGTGGGAAACCAAATCACCCAACTAAGTCTTAATCGAAGCTTGGATGGAGCAATAAGAGGAGCTCAATGATCTTGGGATGTATGTCGCTCTCATATATGAGCCATGGGAAGAAGAAGATCGTTCTTTAGGTGAGACGTGACCCCATCCTGTTTATTCCAATAAACACAAATCTACATGTTGTGTTCATTTAATGCACATTCTTTGTACAAGCCACATATTCCCCCACATTAGTCGGTCTACTAGGTCACCCAGATGGCCATGTACTTGGTCATTACACAACCAGTACATGGTTTTGCATGGAAACTGGGTACATGGTGTGTACTCAAGAGTACAGAGTTTGTACATAGAAACTTTCCAAAACATTCATTTTCCTCAAGAACAACCCCAAAAAAAGATTCATAACTAAAATGAATATTTAGGTTCATAAATATTATAAAAAAATTAAACCATATTGAACAATTGGTATACACCATTGTCCAAAATAAAGTTACATGACATAACTAATTAAGATAAGTAAAGTGTATGGTCTCAATAGAACATATCACAATATGTTATAAATATTTATCAATGATTTCATTTGGTAGAAATATATAACTACAGGAAAAAAGGATTAAATACTAAATATATAATAATTATGTATAATGCTACCAATATATATGATGTATGTCCCAAATAAAGAAAATGGCTCAATGAAAAAAAAAATTAGTCAACAAAAACACTAACAACTAGGGATAACTAAATCAATAGACACCTGAATAAATGAAAAATATTTGTTTATTAAATATAATGAATTAAAATTATTATTATAATAATGTATCCATGCAATGACAATACCCAAATCAATGTGTATATTGTGAAAAAATAAATTATATCTCAATGAATCTATAGTTTACAATGAAAACCAGTATAACATTAGAAACCCTTTTACAAAATCACTTTTAAATAGATGAATTATAATTGAATTATAATTATAATTATTAAAATAAAATTCATGTTATGATATCTCATATTATATGTATTATAAATAAAAAAATTAAATTATGTTCATAACAACAAATATTCTTTAAAGAGAGATATTTGAGACTAAAACCATTACCTTTGACTGATATATTCTAAACCAACACCAATAATTATAATAAATTGGATAAATTCAGTAAAATAAACACATATTAACTATATCAATAACTATAAAAAATTATAATCTTCATTTATAATCATCTTATTTGTATATATTAACTTCTATGATAGTTAGTTATTAACAATCATCATCCATGGATGTAAGTAATCATTTATCTTTGAACTAGGTCAATACATTTCAGGTTGGAATCTATTATTTTCAAAATTTGTATCACTATTTTATTATATAATGAAGTAAAATAAATGTATCAAAACAATTAATATAGATATAATTTCATTTATGTCCCATTTTTTCCTGAACCATGATGGTGAATTCATCAACGAACAAACATTGTGGGGTCTTCTTGAATGAAAGGTGTTTTCTTATCTGATGATGTGTACATTAATATAAAATAATATTAATCCAAATAAATTAATATTTAGAAAATTATATTATATTATAATATTAATTATTTTTTCTAGTGATTAATCTTATAAATTTATAGTATTGTTTTAGTAGGATTCGAAAACAACCAAACACTAATATACACTATTGTGATTTGGCTTTTTATTATTATTATAACTAAAGGATAATTATCATTTGAAAAATTTATTATTTTGGGGTATCAAAATTAAAAGGTTGTATAATAAGAAGAAATTGATAAATATATATTACAAAATTTTAATAATTTTGGCTTCATAGTATGCTTGTTTTAGTTATCTAAATAAAAAATGATAGCTTCTTACTCATTTTATTGTTCGCATAAATATTTTCTCAAAACAATCAGGTATGATATGATTGAAATAAAATATATCTTTTCATTATATCAATATATCAATAATAATAATGTACTTATAGATCATGAAATTTGTTTCCTCAATGTTGTAATAGTCTTCACAACGCACTATTAATGATATTCTATTGAAAAAATGAATAATTTATATGAAAAAATAATTAAAATGAAAAAAATATAATAATATTTATGTATGATTTGTTTAATGTTTTAATATTACTCAATTAGGGAAAAAGTATTTAGTATAATTATAATGAAAAATGATGTAGTTTATAATAGTAAATTTTTGAACTGTAATATTCTGATGAAGTCTCCATAGAAATGAATGTCATATAAAAAATAATTTTTTTTAAAAAAAAATATTTTCAAATAGGATTTTAGGAGGAAAGGTTTGGTAATGTTTCAAGAGAAATTTGATTAAGTTGTTAGAAAATTGTTGGTGATGTTGTAATAATTTTATAAATGAAGTGAATTGTCTTTTTTGGGGTCACCATAACTATTTTGATAATGCCAATATTTGAATCATGTGAAACAATTATGAAGATGAAATTATAGAACAAGAAAATTCTAGATTCAAGTATGTTGACACAATTGTGTGGCTTCCTAGTGTTAATGTTGAATTTACCTCTAATGACTATTTCATGATTACCAATAAATTATCCAACATGTTAACTACATGTATTTCTGCATTCAATGTATGTTTCCTCAAGCCATCTTTCATTATTCATTTATGGACGCTGTGATAGAGGAAACTACCCACATGTGACCAGATGAGATGATATGGGTAGGGTATTTCCCACATATTCTATTTATAAATTTGGTAATTTTAGGAAAATCATCAAATCATCATTGAATTCCCTTACTCATAGTCCATATGGGTGTATGTGGGCCTCATCATTGGCAGATCCATAGCACTGGGAGATCTCTGGAAGTGTTTTTTCTCCATTATCTCCATTGCTGGGCAAAGTGAGAAGGTACATCATCAACTATTATAATCCACTGTAGCAATATTTTCAGCCCTCTAGAGGGTGAAAAATCTAATTTGGTTTGAGGAGAAGATGCCTTCCATGTGGGCTGGAATCCTGTCAATGCACTGTGATACCCATGATATTGTGAAAATATTGGTTGGAGTGATGCATAATGACATAAATAATTCGAATATCCACAAGTTATTGGGAGTTGAAGCTAGGTCATAAAAACATCTTATCTAAAATATGTTTGATGGATACCCCCTATTGAATCGTGCATAAATGTGAACAACGATGGAGTAGTGGAAGGAACATAGAGACCTTTGGAATAAAAATATACTTTTTGAACACATCGTGGCTTTGTGAAATTATGTTTTCATAATTATATTGGAATTCGCACAACCAATGAAGTTGGGTTGTGGGAAATCATATTTGTTGTCATGTATGTCGTTCACCACAAATGGAATTCCCTCTAGATAAAAGAAGACATGAAAAATGAAGTAATTTTTCAAATGACACAAACAAGGAATGTCCCATGGAAGCTCCTTCTCCATTGGGTTGAATGTATGTAGTTTTACACACATCATAACCAACAAATCACACATGTGTATAGAGAGGTCAACCTGGTGGTGGATGCCATTTCAAATAGGGTGGTCCTAGAAGCAACCTCAATGTGGAAATTCAAAACACCTAACCACTATATCACTATGGACAATGATGACATGTGTGGGGTGGTTCACTCCCAGATGTGTAACCACCCTAGTAATGCATGATCTTGTACTCTTATTTAGTTTTCCTATAACAAATTTATATGGTAAGGTTCACCTGGATCCTTTACCATTCTTTTTATATGATACCTCTAATGATATCTAAAATCTAATCTATTTTGAAAATAATAAATTCAATGAAAATACCAAACATCCTGTTTTTATTAATATGGAATTTTAATTTGTTCTAAAAATTCATTAAACTGTTTTCTATGTGTAATACATAATTTATATGAATAATGTTTCACGCAAAATTTATATATGACTATATATATGTTTTTTAAAATTTAAATTCAGTCAAATATAACATTAATGTAATTAATATCTCACATTTTTTTGAATAGTATTTTCAACAAATAACTGTCCTTTGAAAAAATCCCATAAATAATTTTTAGGACTATTTTCACATGAAAAATTCACATATAATGTTCATCTTTTGAATTTGAAATTCCAAATTTTATATTATATTTTTTAAAATATATAATATAATTGAAGGTTATTTTAATTTTATTTAGTACATTATTAAATATTAAATGTTAATATTATTATTCCAAATCATCGGATGACATAATTTTTAAAGAATATTAATAATATTAAAAAATATTATCAGCATTAATCAATATTTTTTGAAATTGAAATGTTTTTCACATAAAAGTAAATGTTTTGGAAAATTCCTTTTCAAACAATAAATAATATTATTAATCATTTTTGGTATAATTGATAAATATAATTCATATTAAAAGTACCCTTTATTTTATATAATAATATTAAAAAATTGGATACTCTTCATCCTTATTTATAACATATTAACGAGGTTTTTAATATCCTAAAATAAATATGTTTTTATTAGTTAATTGTTTCACGAGTACTATGTTATTGAACACACTAAATTATGTGGATTTAATCAAATAATATAATTTTTGGATTTTATGTCCCACCATTGAATAATTTATGACCTCATAATTTGAATCATAAGATAAATGTAATTTCTATAATGAACTAATCATTAAATTTAGATATCTAGATTATCAGGGGTTTATTTATGAAGTGGAAGGAAATTTATCCATAATAAAATTCAACATAATATCTTTTTATAGAGAATAACCCATTTTTATTTTTTTACTAGAAATCTTATATGAGGTGTAGTTCTATATTTATAAATAAAAACATCCCATAAAAAACTAATATTAATTTATATTATAATCATACTACTAGTTAATCCTATATATATCTTAATACCTAGTATTTGTTGATTATTATATCACATACCACTCTGTAAATACTTAGTGTAAACTCAATATATGTTTCATTAGTTGATGTTTCATTGGATTTTCTATTTTATCATATAATTATTGTTTACTATATGATATAGTGTACCAATTTATCGGACATTTAGTCACATAATGACTACCATCATTCATTTTATGAAACTAATTTTTCAATCTTCCCTCTTTCCCATTCAATGATATATCAGATAAATATCATTATCGATCTTAAATAATTTACCCATTTCATAACAATGATCACCCCAATTCATCTTTACTCATCAATTATATATATAAAATTGAAACATATTTCCATTATCATATTCACCAACTGATCAATCTTGAGAAACTATCATTATCTTTCATGTTTTGTTTGAGACTTCAACTATATTCCAATTATAACTCATATTTCGTGATAGATAATTTCAAATAATCGCATGGTTTCCCCATCTATCCTCTATTTTTGAGGGATTTTCAATGTTTGAATATATTTTTTTCACTCATATCCATGGCTATATTTACATCCAATCATTACTATAACCAAAAATAGTTAATATTATTAATAATTATTATATTTGAATTATCAATAAATACCATATGAAAATTTTACCTCACAATGTGATACTTTACCCCTATCATGTTACACAATAAAACATATGAAACAACATATATCATACTTTTATCAACCTATATAACTCTCTTTATAAAATATATCATTCAGTAATCACCCTTGGTTTCTTTAAAATATGATTTATTTTTCTTAATAACCTAATAAAAAAATTGTACAAAAAATTTCCATAAATTTTTTTAAAATATTCAAAACCAAATATTCATTACAATCTATTCTATCAAAATACAACATACATTCAATTCAAAAAAATTATAATTCCTATAATTAGAAATCCAAGTATGTATATACAATTGTTATATTCGGTTAAAGACATGATTATTTTAAAACATGTATGAATCAATATGAAATTAAATTATTGATATTATATATTGATCTAATAACTTACTCTACAATTAACCACATTATGGTATTAACCGCTAGTTTATTAAAAGGGAAAAATATTTCGTAATATAAAAAAGGGAAGAACATCTCCAAAAATATGATGAATCAATTATAAACCCCTTGGTTACCAATACTATCTAACATAAATGTCCTAATTGAAAAAAAACAAAATTATCTTATTATCAAGTGTATATAAAAAATTAGAGTTATCCAAAACATAATTAGGTTCTCTCAAATTGTTTTGTTTAAAATATATCATGATAACAAAATCAAATTTAAATTTCATTAATAAAAATTTATTTATATCACAGTATTGTTATATTTATACCACTGAATAAAAATCATAATATGTTTCCCATAATAATGATAAAATTTAGAAATTTTCTAAATATCATCAATAAATATCATTATAAATTTATAATAGATCATTTTTTGATTATTATTAATTTACCAATCTGAATATCTTATGTAAGAATAGTAATGTCTCATTTTATAAAATAATAGGAAAATAATAAGGTTCTAATCCATTAATTATGATCCCATTTTATATTTCCGACATTGTGTATTATGTGAATATATCTTTCTCATATTCATTTTTTGATCCCATATCAACAAAATTATGTTTCCAAAATGGGTAAGATAAAATAATATATAAATTTATATATGCAAAAAAATTAAGAGTTTTTTATCCCACATTATTATAATAGATGATACTTTTATATCAATCTATGAATCTCATTTATTTATCAATGTTTATCCCATTATCTTTTTCTATTAAGATTGCTAAAACATTTAGTAGAAATCAAAATTAAATCCATCATAGTGGATTATAAATGGATTTTTATTTACAAAAGAATGTCCCTCGAAAGTCTCTCCCTGGGATTGTAATCTTGTGCCCACTCACCTTGCACCCAAGTGAAGATTAACTCCATTCTTATACATTCTTTTTTGGGGTGATTACCACCATATGGATATGTTCCATAGACAGATGATGTTATGAGTTTCCATAATGTGATATCTTTCATTGAAACTATATAATAAAGACTTTTCCGAAACATAATGATTTTATTATTTACATATTGAAATTTCTTATATTTTAACTATTTTTCTCTTAAGTTAATCACTAAATGATTTTTTTAATAGCTAAAAATTGAATAATTTATTGGCTCAAATATTTTAGCAATATATTTAAACTCATTATCAACTGTAACTTATCAAACGTTAAATTATCATTAATATACAACTTAATCGATATTTTAATCTAAACCATTCCATCGATAAGAACAATGACATCATGTACCCACACACATGAATTTAGTTCCATTAACAAATACCATGCATATATTACTTTATTCATGTAGTAAAATAATGGATATAATGTTTCGTAATGAAATAATAAATAATGAATATTTTTATCTCATGAATCTATTGGTTATTTCTAATTGTTAATGTAGAGTTAATATTTAAAAACCCTAAAATAATAAAACCCAATTTACTTATAGTAAGTAAAATATTTACTTAAATATATATAAAACTATATAATCCATAAATATCCTTTAACATATACTATAAATTATTACACTTGTATTATTATTATAAACATTTAATTTGTATTACGTTTATTCATGGCCAGGGGAAGTCTAATCCTAAAAAGGGGAGATCTCATATGCTTGGTAAGGGAAAACATAAAATGAAGTTAATTATTAAATAAATGTTATGGAATCAATATATACATAACATGAATCGATAATTCTAATGAAATAATAATAATTATATAAGGATTACAAAAAATTAATACATGGATACCAATAATGATGATCTCTTACTAATGGAATGAATAATTACATCTTTTATCAGATAGAAAATTATCCAATTATATATAAAATGATTTATTTTTAATGTTTCATAAACATATACCAAAAATAATTACACATATTCTATTGATATAGACTTTTCACTTTCCCTACTTTTACTCAAGAAGATGAATGTTTTAATCCTAATTAGTTGTTATCTCTAACAAATTGTGATGAAAAACATACGACGAGAAAAATTATTGAATAATAATGGAATAAATATTATGGTTGGAATATATAATCAATATAAAAAAATAATCAAAATAGAACTAGAAACATTATATATCAATTCCAATAAACAATAACATGAAAATAAATAATATTTATCTCCTACTAATGGAATTCATTTTTTCAAGAATCCAAATATTGTTCTTAGTGCCTTATTAAAATACATATTACACTCCATTGCATTAAAAATCCAGATGTATTTCTAAATTAGGAAATAATTCAATTAATACTCTATATTATATTCCCTAATGAGATCGGTAAATGCATCAAGGGGATATATAATTATGTGTCCCACTCATCACTATTTAACTCTTATTCACTTGAAAAAAGAATCAACCTAACCTTTAAAAAATTATATAAGAAAATTGTGATAGTATAAAGACATGGATATCTGTATAATTAATAAAAAAATATCAATAAAAAATCAACATGAATTAGTAACCAATGATAATTTTTTATGTCAATAAATTTACTAAATCCAGTAAACAGATAACATGATGATAACACATCTTTTGAATGATGGTGTATGATCAGAAAATAAAGATTCAATCATTATAATAATCATCTATATTTGGATGAAAACAACTATATTATAATAATTTTTTCACTTGTCAATTGAATATCAATCATTATAGGTTGTAATCACCAAATATATGAAATATGAAATGATATGTTCAAACAATATATAATATTATGTTTATTTAAATTCTAATAATAGAGTAACATTTTCGTAATCCATTTTAATAATGAATGTATATTTTACCAAAATAACACATCATAAGAAAAGTGAAATATTTGTCAGTGTACTATATAATAAAAATGAATATCCCAATTAAAATTATAGAATATTTCCTAATAAAATTAAAAATTGTAATTTCCCAAAAATATATGAAATTAATTCAAGGTAATGATCTCAATAGAAATAATTATAATTTTGGGGTAAAACACACATTCTACTATGGAATAATTAAATCAACCTCTACAAGAATAAGTGAACCAAAATAGGATACAAAATCTAATTTTTTTTATAAATAAAAATACATTTTTATTAAATACGCCATTAAAATAATATAGTGTTTAAAATGTATTATATCTCAATGAATCAATACTGTGTATATCAGAACTCTTACAACTTTGGTAACAAATAAATCAAATACCTATAAAATATAGGGAATATAATTGAAAATAAAATATACTCATTAAAATATAATTCTTGATACTATATTAAATACATTGAGTATGTATACTATAAAAATAAAATTAGGTTTATGAACCAAAACATATAAAAAATAGAGTAACATTAGATAGAAACTCCCACTATATACTAATCCATCGTAAACATACACGAATCATCCAAAAATATTTAGTTTTGTTCATTAAATACTTAAAATTTATACATATTCCTAAATATAATGATGTATAATCCTCCCTTACAAACATTATATATATATATATATAATAGTTAGTTTTAACATTGCAACAACTCGTGTTTGTTATCTTGATTCACTTATAACTAGTTTCATAAAATAAAAGTTGGGTTCTTTTAGTTTTAAAAATTTAATCATTACTATATCGTATAATTTAATATGATTGATTTACTATTATAGTTTATAGATTAATAATTTCATTTCATGACTCTTTTGGTACTGAACCATGATTTTAAAATTAGTGCGGATCATTTTGGTTGATTCATAACATATTAATATTGTCATCTTAATTAATGAGTTAACAATTATTATAAATTCATTAAAATAAAATTAAAATAATATTTAAATAAATATATTATATTAATATATTAATAGTTTTCCCACATTAAATCATTATATAATGTTATTGTATGGTTCTTGTAGATATTTAAATGGACTAAAACAAGAACATACCTTTATTTAATCAATAATTATGAAGTAGTTTTGTTATATTATAAATATAAGTAATCATAAATAGCTTAAATATTTTACTAGTTTTATATAATAAAATATTAATGAATTATAACAATTATAATTATTTGATGTGGAAATATTACTCATTTTGAAAAAGATGTTATAATTTTTGTGAACATATTTTAAATGATTAAAATAATCATCATCATTTATTGAAAAAATAATTAATAAATTCCCAAAATTTTAACATTTGATATGTAATTATATCATAAACATAATTTTTATCCTTCAATACCATACTTATATATAGCCATGCAAGCGGGGGAAGGAAAATGAATCATTTTTCAATAGAGGTGGTGGTCCACACAACTCACAAATAATGGTTTTTTTCATAATTGATTTGGAATACATATAAATAATTATAATACACTTAATATAGTAACATTAAATATTATAAATTATAAAAAAATATATATATTTGTGTCAGTATATTAAATTTAATATATTTTAATTATGAATAAAAACTATGTAGTCGATAATACTCACATTGGGGGCATGATCTTTTTCTGAAGGACTCATTGGAAAAAATTGCCTTGTGCATACTAATGATGACCCAAAAAAATGTAACGTGGTGGGTTATTAGTGGTGAAATGTTTCCATTTTCAATAAGAAATTTGAAGGATAGATTATTCATTATATTGTGAAGCTTCTACCTGTAAATCAGTTAAGTGAAATACTGTTTTCAGAGTCAAAATTACTTTTTCATGGATGTATGTCTAAAATTCGTGTGAAAAAGGGTAAAAATTGATAATTTAGGATATTAAAATGTTTTTGTTTTCAAAAGCACATCAAAAAAACATTTTTAAGACATCATTTAATATTTTAATGCTTTTCATAATTTTTTTCATTTTACCCTAATTAAAATTTAACAATCTAATTAATTTATTAACACATTATATATTTTTAATAATAAAATTTAAATGGTGACCTTCTTCTAAAATAAAAAAAATAAAATTCAAGATTTTAAAATATTTTTATAAAAGAAAATTTATAATGGTTTCAGATGTAAATTTTTAAATAAATATATTTAATAACATAAAAATATATTTCAGAAATATAATATGTTTTAGATTTTGTTATATATATATATATGAATAAATTAATTAGGATACAAATTTAATTAATATAAATATTTTGTTGTCCAAATAAATTAATGTGATTTCCAAGGAAATTATAAATAAAATATCATTTAAAAATATTTTTTGTAAGGAAAATGCCTATAATTGTTCTTCAACAAAGTATCATTTTATTTAGTGATAATAATTGTTTTCATCAGTTTTATATTATCAAAAAATATTCTAAATAATATAATTTTTTTCTCTAAATTAATAGTTTGTTATTTAAAAGATTATATAAATTCATATGTCATTCCTATATAACTATAATGTTATACAAACTATAAGATTATTCAAAACCCTTATTTTCTTATAAAATCAAAAAATACCATAAAAATTTAAATATAATAATAATAATTCAAAATTGAGGTGATGAATTCAAGTAATAATTCTATTTCTATTAATTTCAAATTCAAAAAATTATGTTTCTTAAATTTATTAGTAATATAATAAAATATATTTTTAGAAAATATGATTAGAAAGTGATTTTTAAAATATATACTATAATTATCAATATATATTTTTACTTATCAAATAAATTAATTTTAATCTATTATTTATATCAATCATAATTTATCATCATTAATAATTTTTTCTTGAAATAGAAATTTTTATCATTTAAATAATAATCATATTATCAAAATATTATTTTAAACCACTGATGTAATTTTTAATTTTAATAATACTAATTTAATTCAAATTATATAAACATTAGAAATAATTATATATAAAGAAATAAATTTGTGAGTAATCCTATTAATTATCTCTAATTCAACTACTTCATTTCTATTTATCAAAATAAATAATGAATTTGTTTTAGATTAATGTTATGCATCGAGAAAAATATCGACTGAAAAAATATTAATATAAAATACAATATTATAATTTATGTGTTATATAAATAGTTATAAAATTATTTAAATCCATTCAATTAAAATATGTATATTGAACAAAACTATTTCTAACTGAATAGAGAAATAAGTTTTTGTTTCCATAAAATATAATATTGGAATATTTACTGATTGACGATTGTAAAATGAAAGGAATTTTTTTAGTATATATAAATAAATACAATTGAATAATATTCATATTATTTGGATGCGAGGTATCTTATAATTTCTTCATCAGATATTTATGAATAAAAAATATCTGAAAAAAATAATTGTTACTGAATGCCCCTACTACATGGTAAAAAATTTAGCTTAAAATCCACTAAATGGAATAAAATCCAATTTAACATTAAATAATATTTATATATGTATTTTTATGATACAATATATCAAATGTTATCTGGATACATGTATTAAAATAAAGTATATATTTAATATAAATTATAACCACAGGATAACAATTTGAGACAATACACCCCTACAAAAATTATTTCTCGAGTCAAATACCCTTGAATGAAATAATTTAAATTTAAAATAAAATTAATATAAATAATTTTGTATTAATGATACAAAAAATAAAAGCATAATAATCTATAGATCAAAAAATAAAAAATTGGTGCATAACATCCTACAAGTCTCAAAGAAACTAAATTAGGAATGTGAATCATTAGATTATCTTCAATATAATTTATAAGAACACTAACCTATTTTATAGTAAATATATATTTATAATATTTCTATAAAATAATAATACCAATTCAAATAATATCATATATTATCCAAATAAATCAGTTCAAAACTATTTCATTAGAAATTATTTGTTAATGTCATCATTTTAAGTGTTACCTAATTTATTCCTCACATTTATTTCATTTCGGTAGTTATGATCCTCGTGAATTTATTTTAGATATAAATTATTAAAAATATTAATTAATTTATTATTACAATTTTTAGTAATCATATAAAAAATTATAAAATATATAATGATCATATGTAAAATGAATTGTGTTACATTGTGAAGATGTTAATCCAAATATACACTTGAGTGATGCTACCAGATTTTGATGGAAGGAAAGAATGGTAATTGATAGTTTAAATTTAAAAATATCCATTATACCAATAGTAAAGTATATATTAATTAAATATTACCTCATTACCATACATTTTATATTTAAATGCAACATGCATCTAATTTATTTTTATAGGTGGTAGTCCACACATACGAATGTGAAACAATACTGTTTTTCAATGGATGCGTTTTTAAAAAAGTAAATAAGATCCTATAAAAACCTAAATATAATTATTATTTATATATAATGTATAATAATTAAATGCATCATAATAACCTGAAATTATTGGTGGTGATGGAAAATTATCCACATCCCTATGTGGAAGTGGTATCCCACACATAGGCACCCACAATATTTCCATTTAAAATTTAATATAGATGAGGTGGTAAATTGTTACCAAATTTTTATAATAACATATAAATAAAAAATATATAATATATTAATCATATTTTTTGATAAAATAAAATTATGGAAGCTAGTAGAAGAAAAAATATTAAACATTCTCGGTTATGTTTTGTACCTCTACATTGAGAAATCTACTTCGTTTTAAAGCCAATTCACTGAAATATTATTTTTTGAATCATAACCAAAGATATTGAATGTGGGGATATAATAATATAATTTTATAGTAGTTATTTTTTATATATATGTCTCATGGTATTTTAATAAGGGAGTAGAATATGACCCCTTTTTATAAGTGAGGGTCTGGACATACATGGAATTTAGTAAAAGATTTCAATAGTATGAGACATCATTCACATTAATTTGGATCATAATTTACATGAAATCGATATTATGATAATTTATTGTTGAAATATCTTATAAAAAATATTAATTAGACATGATAAGGTGGGATTCATACCCTTATCACTTATTTTAACCACAATTAAATCAGTTACAACTTTAACTATTTTAATTTCTTTTTTAATTTTTACTATACATTATGATAATCAATTATTATGAACCTATTAAAATTTTACCATTATTATAAATATAAATATTTTATCCATTTTAAAATAATAATTTTTAATAGGTGGTTGGATATAATTTTAAATATTTTTGTAAAATGTAATGACAACCCATTTTTGGAAAATTCAATTTTTGCATAAACTAAATTTTATTCAAATAAATTCTTTTTAAAAACTATAAATTTAATATTGTAATATAAAAATGAATATATATTATATTATATTAAATGTAATTTGTAATAAATAATTATAAATTAGTTTTTTTAATTAAACTTTTTTCATGAAAAATTATAATTTTTTGAAATATATATTTTTAATCCTTCAATAGGCCTTTGAAATATTCATGTATATTATTTCTTACAAGAAAATTATTGAATTTTTATGTTTTAATGTAACTTAAATTACAAAAATATAAATTTAAAATCAAATTTGGAATTTTTAAATTAATATAAATGATTGTTTTACAAAAAAACAATTTACTATAAAATTATAAAAATAAATATTCTTAAAAAACCTTATAAACTATCCTTTTTATATTAATAACATTATTGTTTTATAAATATAATCGTAAAAACCTCATATATAATTTATAGAAATTGTAGAAATTGTTATGAATTTCAATATAAAAAATTTGAAATTAAAATCATATTTGAAAAAAAACAAATATTTGAGCATAAAATGACATTCTTGGGAACATGGTTCTTATGTGTTATGAGTTAACCAATAAATTTTCATATTTTATAATACATAAAAATATTTTTAAATGTTTAAATATTATTATTTTTACCTTTTAATTTAATGTAAATTTGATAATGTTAAAATTTATGTCTTGTTCATATTAAATTTTATCAGTGTTTGTAGAATTTTTTTATATATATATTAAAAATGGATCGAGATTTATATTATTTAAGTGTAATTATTTTTTTCTGACATGTACTATATTAAAATAGACTTGGATGATCATGGGACAATATTATCACATGAAATTGGATATCTTTATTTATTATCAACAAATTAAAATTAGATTTCAAATATCTATTGGTTTTCATGATTTTATATTACTAAAAAGTTAATTTCTATGATGATCAATACATTTAAAATTTATGGGAATCTCATTACATGAAGAAATAAAATCAATGAATTTTAAATTGAGTTTAAAATTTTATTTCTATTTATGTTTTTAAATTTTGAGGTTGGATAACCATCTAGATATATCTTTAATTGTAGTTAAATGATTTCATAGTTAAATTAATTCTCTAAATATTGGAAATGAGGAATAAGTTGTATTGTACATGATAATATTAATATATATTTGTTCTCAAGAATTTTTTCTCTTATAATGATGACAGTAAATGATGATCAATGTATAGGAGATGGTTCACATGACAACCTATCACATTCGTATATTGGTTAGTTTAAAAATTTTGTTGAGTTATACATGTTGTGATTTCAATATGGATGCATAAAATATGTTTATTGGTTACACTTACAATGATAATAACTATTTAGGTTGTGGAATGTTCTCTGTTCTTGGAAACAATATCCCTGATTAAGAATTATTATAGCAGTGCCCCTATATTTTGATCATTACTAAGGCATGTACTATATTTTATGTCTTGTTTATTTTTATGTGACGCATATGGTGAGATTGGGAATAAAAATATTTGATGAGCTAATTTTTTCATTAACAAATTACAAATTATTGGGATAAAACAAAATTTTGTATCATGTAGTTTTGTCATATAGGATTGTATATTCATAGGGTTTTAATGTTTCCATGATTGTTGATTCAAAGTAAAATTGTAAAAAAATTACAGTAATTCATTGATAATAACACTAATAATTTTAAAAAATGTAATATATCACAATTATTTTATTTTCTATTATTTTACTGTTCAATGTAAATTCCCCTTACTATTTTTATTTAAATAATTTAATATTTCATATTAATGAATCTAATGTGTTTTATCTTTTTTCTATGCCCTTAAAAAATATGATGAATTCACTAGAGTGACTAAAGAACATATAGTATATTAACTTTGTTATATGTTCTATGAAATAAAATTGTGGTTTTGAATCATACAAATCATCGATGTTAGTGAGCGAAGTATGTGAAAACATTAATATTCTACTGTTACCAATTAAAAAATAATCATTTATTGTAAAACTATTCTTAAATGGTCTACATTGGAAATATCCATATGCTCCACACCATTATTAGAGAGTGAAATTAATGATTTGTAAAATAATGAATGTTTGACACCGTTTGGATTGTAATAAATTTAAATGTATTCTGATGTTATGCTGCATTAATTCAAAATATTTGAATCCCTCTATGATAAAAAATTATCTATTATTGGTTACATTCATCTATGATCATAACCGAACCCTATATGATAAATATAATTCGATTCATTCTCCATAAAAATTTCATCAAATAAGTAATTTATCTCATATGATAGGGTTATATCAGAGGAATTCAGGAAAATAAATATCTAAAAAAACAACATATTTTATAGTATGATAGGCCAAACCAATAATAAACCACATGTTGGGGTTTTAATATATAAGATTCCCATTCAAATAACAATGAATTATTTTAGTTATACAAAATTAATTTTTCTAAAACCATATATTACAATTATGATATATATGATGATGCCTCCCAAATAATCATGTATTATTCAATAATGGATTAGTTTATTTTAGAAAATGATTATATGAAAATAATAAAAGGTGATTTTATTATAATTTGATGAAAATACTCAATTTTGAAAACATACATTAACCTGACGTGAATTGTACAATATTATTGAAATTTTTTTAACATATTTTTTAGTACCTAAATAATAAATATTATAATGGATTTGATAAAATAATATGAAGTATATTTGAATGTTGGTATTGAAATTGAATATTATCTTTAAGGAAGATGATTTTAATAGCCAAAAAATAATTCACATTCAAAGAATAAATGTCATCAATATACAAAATTACACATGTTAAAAATTCATGGAACATAATAGAGATAAAATTGTTTCGGTTATGTAAAATAATGTGAGATATGTATGGGTTCCAATAACACCATATATGAGGGCAACTAATCGGTACCCAGATCAAAGAAGTCACATTGCATCAATCATGGTTCAATGTACAACATTGGTTTTAGGCAATAAGAGGTGCCCAAAGACATGTATTGTGGGAAAAATTCCCTTGATATCACAATAATATATAATTATAAATAAATATAAATCATACAAATTAGGGTAAGTAGAATAAATAAAAAACCAATCATATATAAATGATGTATTCATACATAACATAAAACTAATATCCCACTAGTTTAATCCAATATAAAAAAATAAAAATAAGACATGTGTATTATGGACCTACTACATTTCTTGTGCCTCAACCAATTTTAATTTTACCTAAATTATTCCCCATATTCATCCACTACACATCTCTTCAAAATATTAATATATACAGAGGGTCTAGATGCATATCAAGATGATCATACCATGTGTGAGAATAAAATTCAATAGGTTCTCCCAAAGAACTCCAAGTATAAAAAATCATATACTTGTGTAAGAAAAAATATCAAACATGATCACCAAGTATTTGAGTTTTAAATAGGACTCCATAAATCCTAACAAGTTACATTCACTCATCAGGTTAGTGAGTGTTAATCATATCATACTGAACCAGTCAATACCTACTTATATAAAATGATAAAAACCACTCATAGAATCATTCCATTATTCTTATACCCAAATCATACAACACAATTGTGTGTATGGAGGCATCTAAATACATGAACCATTAATATGATACATTGGTATTGGAAAGACATCCATAAGCAACGAACAATTATATATTACTAAATGGAGGTCCACCAACCTTATACCACATTATACTACACATTATCCTAAAGGAAAACCCATTCTATTTCCCACAAACACATTATAAATATCCTCTCAAAATTTAACCCAATATATCTTAATCCAAATATGGTCATCATGGCCATACCACACAATGAAAAGGTTCCCTTTTCAACCACTACCTTATGAATCTGGGAAACACTAGAATAAATGATCATGAACCAAAGAAACATATGAAAATTTCCATATACAAATAAACTCTTCAGGGAATTATAACCACACCAAGTAATAACTATAGGCTTTGGGGATGACCCATAACACTGAGCCATCCCCATAGTCTATAAGGTTATCTATCATTCATATGAAAGGATAAATAATCATAATCCATCGTATATCTCATCAACTAATAAAAGGGTCCTAACAGCTCGAGTCCCATCCAATCATCACATTATTTACCTAATCCCCCATCATTATCTACTATATATTGTGGATCCTTTACAACCATTTCTCCCTGATAATATCAAAATCATGTCAATTAATGGTAAAATCACTATCGTCAGGGTATTCAAAACATGATTTTTTTTCAAACTCACCATAATCCTCTACACACATAGACACATAATGTAGAGATTATCTCAGTTAATTGTTCTCATCTCCCCATTGGAATCATAATTCTTGGTCCCAAACAATTTCTCTCATTACCAGTGAATATCATGACATACCTATAACCTTAGGATGTAAATCATCATCATTTTGAATACATAATCCTATCTCACCCACCATCATTCATACCCTCACCTCAAATTCATACCCACCATCTATAATAAACTTTAATGGGATATGTGTACTACATAATGAATCCTAGGATGTCAAATAGATCACTCATCAACTCAACTAATTGCCTCTCCCCTTGGGTACATATTCATTATACAATCCTAATTCAAAAAATAAAAATTTCATTCTCATATGTAGTAATGAATTCATTTCACAATCCTATATCACAGTCCTAATAAACCCATGATCCCTGAAGACCATTCCCATACCACATGATTTTATGTTGGAATTAATACTAATGAATATATATTTATTTTAATTTTTGTTATAGGTGGATTAAATGTTGATTATGGAGTCACCCCATATCATCCTTCACCTAGCCTCATCCCTACCAACTGAGGAAAATATGTTCCTTCAGCAACATATCTCCTTTGATAAGATTCCCATGATTAATTACAAAACAGTTATAATTATTCAAAATAATGTATTTTAATATGAATAATTCCAAAAACCACCTTAAGAATCATCAATTTTAAAAAATTTGGAAATAAATAGATACATTATAATCTAAACATAACCTTATATATAGGAATAATTGAATACCACCATTTTACAATATAATCATACATTGATTTTTCCCAAAATTACTATAACACTAATAAAAATAATTGAGTGGTGTACCAACATAGGAATGTTTTTTATAGTGTATAGATTAATTCATGGGTCCACCTTTACACATGCCATGTAAATTACCCAAAAACCTTGTTCGAATCCACAATGATCTTACGGAATCCGACCCAAAATTTTAAAGGGAAAAAATTTATAGTTGGTTATATAGATGTATATAAATAATACAGGTAGGATCTATGTTGTATTCTTGCCAAGATCCCCTAATAAACACCCTAGATCAAATAGTATTAAGGAAAGGGGACCTCCAAAATGTTCTTCCACCCATGTTTGTTATCCCCCCAAAAACATAGTGGGATTTATTTCACCAATCTACATTATTTTTTTGAAATATTATTCAACCATTCAAATAAAGAACTGGAGGATCAAAATATTAACTTTATTGGAAGGGTTATCAATAACCAGTCCTAAAACGTCAGGCAGTTAATCCTTACTTCTCATCATGATCGACTAATATCAAGGCCATTTTTTCACCCAGACAACTTATATTCTCCTACGATGTTATTGTACACCCCATGTGGTATCTGATAACTAAAACCTCAAACCTGAAATAAAATTGTTATGTTCAAAAAATCAGTTACTAAACATTACTCTTAGTTAATAAAATAAAAAATCCACCAAATGGATAATCCAAATCCTTTTGAATAAATAAAGACCCAAAATCCAACGAGGAGTAAAAATTCTCCACCATAATTATTTTCATCCTACATAAGTCATTATAACCCTAAAACCACATATACTAACCTATTATCATTATAATACAATAAAAAAGTATTGTTTTTTATCTCTATACACCTACTCTATATCCACTAAAAATCCCTCAACCAAAAACATCATTCACTGGAGGTGAATCCAACTTCTCGTTACTAATTACATCATTGAGTTACTTTTCACCGTTCATATCTCTACGAAAAAACGAAAATTTATTCAATTGAATAAAAAAAATGATTACATTAATCGATTACATAAAACACTATTCTAGGATAGAAATTCCAATGATAATTATACAATCCATTGGAATCATATAAAAATTATTTTACAGTGTCCACCAACTCACTAAGAATGTCCCACATGACGAAACGTGCTTATTTATTCATTTACTATATCCAAATTCAATCAAAACACCATACAAACCACTTTTAGAATACTTAATTTCAAAATTAAAGTTCAATAAACTGAAGAAAAATCATAGAAACTATATCCTCTATGGCATAATGTAAAATAAAACACTAACATACAGTGACTCAATCTTTCCCCAAAATGATACAAAAAAATATAATTCTTAAAAAAACATTTTTACAATTGAAACCATTAAATAGTTATTTTACTTGGTACATCATATGAATCATGATAAAAAATATATAACTTCTCCACTTACACTATTCGATGATTTTGTTTCTTATCCTAAATGACATATATTGAAACTGGTTCACCCCCTGAATCATGTCCTAAATTCCACCCCCCCACACCCAACCACCACCTTGAACAATGTGAAATACAAGTTAGAGGCCCTTAAACAAGTAAAAAACATGATTCTCCCCATGAATCGTGCTTCAACCCAAGAAACACATTCTAATAACATTTTGATCACCTAGAGAATAATTCCAATTCACGGACTCCAACCAAGATCCAATCCAAACATCAAATATATAATATAAAATAACTTGATATAAATTATCTTAGCTCAAACTATAACAATTGTAACAATCCAACCATTTTTTGTATAGTTTCTCCACACCAATGACCGCCAAGATTTTAATTTTCATTTAATGGTGAAATAAAAGAAACTCCTCATTGTAAGAGTTTCAAAATCATTACTTGAAGAATCCAAAATCATATTCTCTATAGCCCCGAATCCAACCATTTATGAAATAAATGAATATATATAGTCATATTACTCATAAATGAGAACCAACATGAAACATCATTAGTCTATTCCCATTCCAATACATGTATTGATAACATTATCCATACACAAATAGTGTGATCCATTTTAAATGGTTTTCCTAAAACCCATATATTTTCATCAAACCCAATAATTTTGAACAACAGAAGCATATATATCATCCCAAAACATAAAAATTTAATAGTATTCATTTATTCAAATCCTCTATCACATTATATGTCAAGTAATCCACTAGGATTCACTAAACCATGGAACCTCGATCCATTTTTATAGAATATTTGGCCATATAGAAGAATTTATCAATCTGTAAATTTTGTATTGTCATGATTAAAAGAATCTAAAATCGGTGGTGTTGTTGAAACATAATGTAAGATTATATATAACATGAACATTTTCCAATATACACACACATGTATTGATAATATTTCCTCAACCCAATCATTTTTATCTTGTACTCGTAACACACCATCCCTTACACAGTGCTGATTTTTCTAAAAACACCTTCAATATTCTCCTTCCTACTCAAGGAAATTTTTTTTGAATATAACATTTTCATATTTTATCCCAAATATTTACCCAATATGAAATGATCCCAATTGATCTATTCCACTATACAACCCACTCACACAACTCTCTCATATTACCATGAGTCATAACCCAACAAATCTTCACTCACACATGAATCAATTTAACCCCTCCACAATGAATGACAGTCTTATTCATTAACCCAAGGTATTTTCCATGTAAAGGTAACCATATAACCATAATTCACATTGGATTTATCCCATATTGAATATAATTCCACCAAACACCACCACGATGTAAAAAATAAATTCCTAAGAACCATGGGGAATGGAATGAAACTGAGCCTACAAAAAATCATTGATACTAGATACATCCTTGTATATATCTATAGGATGTATAAGTAATTTAAAACTATATTTTTTTGTAATTTTATTCTATTCTGTAAAATTCCACCTTTTTGTGATATGAGAAAATCTATATATGGATTATTGATAATTTAAATAATAGATCATATATATATTAACTATAAATTTCATTAAATAATAAGGTCATATCATTCCCATTATCATAAAATTTATGAGGAATACAATGAATACATAAATGAATTATTATAGCATCAAATTTTTATATTGACCCATGATGGGTATCTATAAATCCACGGATGATGTAACTATATTTCCATTAATTGAGAACATCCCTATGGAAAATACTTGTATCCATTAATCAAATGTAAATATATTTTTTTTCATCAGAGAATTATTCCTTAAATAAGTTTTATAGAAAAAAAAGTAATTTTTTTCCAATTAAAAAGATAGAAAACTCATCAGAAACTAACTATAGGAATTAAAACCTAAGGCATTAGAATAATACATGAATACTATGATAATTGAATTCAACCATTTTCCATTGGAACAATTGAAATACATGGGCCCGAAACCATAAAAAAATTAGACTCAAATGGTTCAATCATTGTTTAATAATAACTCATTTCCATAAAATACAATGAATTCAAATAAAATAACCTCATAATTTTGATTTCCCAAAACAAATTATCAATAGACTTGTTATGGATTCATAATAGGTCTTGACACATTCCTTTACCACCTATTTACCATCTCCCTAATTATAAAACCAAAAAATATATAATAGCATTTTATAAAAACCACATCCCTAGGCATGACATCATTTCCAAAAACAGAGCGAGAACATGAAATCATGAGGGAATCCACATATGGTTTGATATTAAATGCAAATAAAATAAAAATAAAATTTGATTTCCTTATAATGTAATGAATTATCATGGACTTGATGATCAAAACCTATTGTTTATGATATAGTTGTGTGGTTACCTTTTATTTATTTTTTAAATAAAATTAAATAATGATCATTATAATTCTACTTGACAATTTTGGATTTTTTTTTTGTTAAACCTTTCTAAGAGACCATGATAGGATTATGATTTCCAAAAAAATATTATCATGTGAATACATGTAATGAATATGGAAAACAAATTATCTTATAAACTACACAATAAGAATTTTTGATATAAATGAATGAATTTATTCCAACATATTTACATAATTAGGTAAATTCAAATTCTATAAAAATCTAATTGATATTGGGATCTATTCCAACTAATTTATATGATGTACATAAACGGGGAAACAATTCTAAGGTAAGTACAGAAATTAAAATTAAATAATAAATAAATAACTAATAAGGAACTAATATAACAAATATATTGGGTTATATAAAATATAATACACATTATAAATATTAAATTTTGATCATTATTATAAGATGGACAATATTAATGTTATAATTTTGAACTATTCTGGGGTAAGGAAAAATATTATATGTAAGTTCAATGAAATCATGATTACCCTATGTTAAAAATGATCAATAAAAGGATCTATATTCATATAAAATGAATAGTATTATTCACATAAGGTTACAAAATATGTAGTTAATATGTGACGGATGGAACATTAGATTCCTCTTATGTAGACTACTAATTTTTTTTTGTAAAAATATCTATTGATCCAGAATATATATAGTAGAAAATTCTATTAAAATTTAATTCATTCTGAAATAAAATTTTTAAATTATCTGGTTATTTTAATTATTAAAATAGATACTTACTAAATTTAATTAATTTATTGATGAAATATAAGCGTGAATTATATTTTACTAGCTCATTTACTCCTTTAATTGTAATAGATTGTAACGTTAAATTCCTAAAAACGACGACTATGATGTTAATTTTCAGACATGGTTATTTAAAATTTAAGGATTTTTAAGAATATTGTGAAATATTTTTGGTAGAATTAAATTTTATGTAATGCCAAAAGGGATTTTAGAAACTGCATTGAGAGTTTATGTCATGGGTTAAAACTAGTTAAATCAATTACTTAATTTTTACAACTTTATTATAGTGAATTTATATTTAACAAAAATCATATGTATCTGGGAGTTCAATATTATAGTGAGAATTGATTAATATTTTAATTTACAATAATGATATGATGAAATTGTTTTATAAATCATGATTTTGGATAAAACCGAGACCTTTTAGATCACATATATATAAATAATGAAAATAAAGTTTCATCTAATTTAAATAAAATTATTAAGAATTTATTTTATAAGAAATATATCTCATAAAATAATTTAGATTATTGATTTAAAACCCATGATTTAGGATATATTAGTTTTCTATATCATTTTGGGATTGGTGGTAATTATAATAGTTATTTATCTATGAAAAAAAATTTATCCTATATTATTTTCAAAATATGCATGACATGATACCAACAAACACTAGTGGACCAATATCAAAAAAATATAATTTTTAGTAGAATACACTAAAAACCAAGATTACACACATTACATGAATAAAATAATTTAATTCCTAGATATTGAAACGAAAATAAGTTATTAGATTTTAAATATAAAATTGTCATTTTGAAACTTAACATCATTTCATTAACGTAATATAGTGTTTAATTGAATAATGAGAGTATTTTTTGGAAATATAGAATTTCAAAGTATGTAAAATAATGGATTTGAAAGAAAACAAAAAAGGGAATATTTCATAGTATCATAAATATATTTTATATTATTCAATGGAAATTGTAAATTTTAAATTAGTTAGTATATAAATTTAAATAAAATTATTGGTGGATAATAGATTATAATGATTATGATGATGTGATGAGAATGAAAATTTATGTAAATAACTAATGTTATTAACATTTTATCATTAGTTTTATTGAATTAATATATATATATATATATATATAATTTCTATTAGTAGAAAATTTTGAAAATTATATATATCTCCATCCATTATTGAAAATTTATTTTTAACATATGTTTCCAAATAATGAGTTTCAATGGTGGTATTTTCATATTTATATATAAGGATTTAATGAGTTTAATGAATCCTTAAATATACAGTCACCATGGGGCCTCATTGGTTGTTTATCATATTAGATATATTTTTTGAAGCTTATGAATATTTTTCTAATATTCAGGAAGTGTATTGAGAATTTAAAATGTAACAATATTAATAATATAATGTATCATCTTTATTTTACTTTCACATTTTATACATATAATTTTGTTAATTAAAATGATAATTAACCATTAAATTTATGACTTTGAGATATCCCTAGTCATATTTAATTATATCTTATCATTTGATGTTGTGAAATTTTATTGATAAAACAAGTAAGATAACATTTAAAGATATGATATATACTCAGGAGGTAAAAAAGTATATTTATTTATTGTAAGACCAACCGGGTATACCAAATTTTAAAAACTCATATTTCCCTATGCCCTTCCATTGTGAGAATCTAGTGTTGGTTGTGGTCGAGGATTTGTTGGAAGATTACATAACAAGTTTTCTAAATTTCATGTCTTTCTATCAGCGTGATAGTGCGTAGGTATGATAGTGAATCATCATATTAGTGCATCATCAGGTCAATGTGTCAGCATGTCAGAGTTGATTGCAACAGTGAGTCGGGGTCATCGGCATCGATGAGTTAAGGGCGTTAGTGATGATAGGTCATTACTTTGGTAGGTCCGTGATTATATATATCATTCTGTCTGTATTTTGAGGCATAGATAGGGTGTTTCCCTTTTAGATTGTGGTATCGGTGGATCAGTGTTGGTGGCGCAGTGTTAGTAGCTCAACATCGGTGGCTCATCATCGGTGACTCACCCAGAAGTGACTCATTTACATTTTTATAGTTTTCCCATTTTTTCCCATTTTCTCCCCTATTACATGGTTATCTCTATTAAATTGTATGTTATCAACATATTTCCACATGTTTTTATATTTCCACCATTTATTAAAGGAATTATTAATTCCTCGAATATTATAACATCCCACCATCCATGTAAACGCCTAGCTGCGTGGTCAAATCAAAATCTGATTTTCAAGTACTTCTAAATTTTCTCCCTTAGTTTTATGATATACCCCTAATATAAACTAATATCTCTTCATTCCTACATCCATTTGGTTTCCCATTGTCTGTATGTAGCCATCCTTTCAAGATGAGTCATGCACCTATACCAGAGCTCTCAAGTTTAGTTTTACTGAGTATCTTAATTAAAACTCACATGATCCCCTAATCTTGGCACAATAATGAAATTCTATCATTTTATCATCAATTAATATATTTATTTTTCTTATCATTAATTATACATCATGTGGGGTGGGTATACAAATTATGCCTAGTGAGGAATGACTTGATTTTGTTTTAAAAAATAAATATATATAACTGGATTTGATCAGAAGATAAAACTTATAAATAACAAAAATGGGTTGAGAGTGGGTTGATGTTGACCAAATGTTACAATTTTTATATTTTATTATCTTGTTCTTATATGAATTCTAAAAATAATGGTCGTTGGTGGACTTTCTTTGCGCATGAGTGATGTTCACTTTTTTAGATTTTCCTGAACAATTACTGTAATATTAATTCAACATATTCACATACATTTTTTTAAATAAATGAATTACCCAGGATCAATGTGTTTAAATTATCACCCCTATTATAATTTATAGGAATTAAAGAACCCCTTCTGGGTAAATCATAATGTATGTGCATCTTGTTGATTAGTTTGGCTGAGTGTTTTGTTCTGTTGAGCTTGTAACCATGTGTGACTTATGTTGTGATACTATTTTGATCATGGTTGTTAGTATAAGTTTTAACATGGGTGTATTTTGTGAGAAGGGAGACTTATGAGTGTTTATATGGGAATTTTTTGAAATGATAGTTATAATAGTCTATAATTTAACAATGGTACATGAGAGGTGTGATGGAATCTCATTTATATGGATTGATTGATTGTGTAATGAATGAAAATGTAATTAGTTAAAATTACTTTTTTTTATTATGGTCATGAATCAATGTCATTTATTGGGAAGATGGTGAGGCTATGGATTTAGTATGCTATGTGACTATATTGGGGATATTGTTCGTGCAGTGGGACAGTAGGTCTGGTTTTTCTTGTTGTTTTGATATGGTCATGGTTGGTAGTTTCCCAGTACTGTGGGAATATTTAATTTGAATCCCATAACATATATTTTCAAATTTTTTGAATGAATAAAGGGATGGGAATTGTTTTGGTAGTGGTTGTTTTGTATTTTTTTCATATAGTGGTAGCATGAATGTGGTTTTATATGAGTTGTAATTGTTTTATAGGAACTGTAGGTTGGGTGTGAGTGTGTTCATTCCTATATATATATATATTAGTTTCTTATGATTTCAATACACACCCCACCCATGTTGAGCACTATGTGACACACACCTCCAATTCATGATAGATTTTGTTTTTCCAAACTTCTCAGCGAGAGGATCTATGGCTTGTTACTAACTTTCTATCTGACACCCACTTTCGGAACTTACTTCTCGGGCGTATCTAGGTAGGTTTTAATGGTTTGAGGCTTACCATAGTCTAAGATTCTTAGGTAAAGGGATTGTTTTGGATGAGTTCCCTAGGTGTTTTTGGGAAAGATTTGTTTCCCATGTTACTTTGTGATGTGTCCCAACTGTCTCTGTGAGAGATACATGGTTGTTGTGTCCCAGGTGTATGTAGGCTAGATTGTGTGTGGATGAGGCCTAGGTGCGTGTAGGAAGGTTGTGGAAATAGGACTTCATATGGATGAGTGTTAGCAACATGACATTAGTCGTTAGGTAAAATAATTATACCAATGGGAAAATGGTTTGGGCTACCCAAATATCAAATTTCTTATACTATTACTTAACATAAGTTGTGCTATTAGGAGCGCATGCCATAGTTTTGTGGGGATGGTTAGTATTCCATGGTAGGTTCATGAAGTTCTATTGTTTTCTCACCATGGAATTAATATATTCACCCACATGTTCATGGGTAGCTTTAGTTTTAAAACTGATTATACATGTATGGTCACCCTACATATATAAACTATTATTAAGTGCCTTATAGGAAATTTGGAACGTGCTAGACCATACAAGGATGAGCATTATGTTTTGATTCTATTACTGCTTAGTGTCATTTATTTTGGTTATTTACATTGTCTTTTTCATTTTAACATGTTTCATTTAATATTTTAAACATACATGTGGGAATGGAATTTGTATTTTCATTACTTTTAGTATTTATAGTTTTTCGGTATTTACAATCATATCAACTGATCATGTTAAATATAAAGAGAAATACCATCCAATTTTTGTGTGAGATTCTACTACCATGGTGCTAGTCACCACTCCGGAGACTATTGAAGGTGGGACACATGTGTAATAATCACTTCATCGGCTCTAAGAAGAAATGTTTGCTAGTTTATTATTCTTTACCTCATTTAAGAGAAGGTAGTTCACGGAAATATGGTATCAAAGGTTGGTCATGGGATTCTGATAGATAGGATGGAGTTTGGAGATAAGAATAGTGATGATTAAATGGAATGGTAGGGTGAGGGTGTAACATCCCAAGTAAGTAATGAATAATAGATATTTTTATCTATGTCTATTAAGGATTAAGGTAGTGTTTTAGAGGCTTAAAATGAAAATAAATACAATCTTATGCATGGAATACACTAATATTCTTAAAAGATTGTTTTACTGCCTTTTGATGGCAAACCCCTTTTAAATCTATCTTTTGACAATTTTATAAGCTATTTTTGTCAAAATAAGCTTATTATTTATGATTGGGACATCAAAATTTACTTTGTGTGAAATTTTGGTATTTTTCTGATAAAGTTCATTTTTTAATGAAAAGTGAAAAATGTTGTATTTTAAATCAAAAACTCTTTTTAATCTAATTTATTTATATGATTAGATTATATTTTGAATTGGTTTTGAAGTTAAATTAGAATATATTTTTACCATTTTATCCAATGGTTGTCATTGGAATCAATTTCACTTTGAAATTGGACTTAAACTAGTGTCAATTTTTTGATACTTATTGTTTCATAAAAACACGCTATTTGTCATGACAGTGGGAATTAGTTATTAAATTAATTAATGCAACTTATATGTTTGGAATTTTGTAAAATAGACATCATTTTTGAATTCAGAATATCTAATCTAGCTTAGGGTGAACTTTTGGTATCTTTCTGATAAACTTAAATTTTTGATGAATAGTGAAACCACTAAGTGGTAGTTAAAGAAACTGATTTTTCGTTTAAATGAAACTTTGCCACTTCTATGACTTGATTTTGAAAAATCCAACTTACATGGTTTTCATTAAGAAGTAAAATGTGGTTCAATGGGATTAAAATAATTTTTTGGTGAATAGTAACTTTTAAGTTCTTAATCGTGATTAGTGGTAATTAGTGTAGTTTAAGGTAAAAATAATGTTTTAATAATATGAGATGAGCTTGACACATGTCCTACCTTCATTGGATGTGTCATGGCAGGCCAAAAAAATCCATGGGTCAACTTGGGGACCCCTTGGAGCCACTTTTGTTGGGAAATGACATAAATATCTTTTTATTTAATGTTAAAGTAAAAAATGACACAAACATGAGATGTTTTACTAAAAAAATTACATGGGGTTATACAAGTCATATTTTTGATTATAAATAGTCATTGGAAAGATAAAACGATTTACTACATCATAGTATTTGTTTTATAATTTTTAGACTTTATATAATTTAAATTATTTATGATATCATGATGATGCAGTGATTACCTCATTAATAAAGGATTTAAATAAAATGGAAAGATAATGTAAAATCTAAGACCTACACATGTCCAAAACCTATTGGGTGGGTATATTTAGAACCCTTATCACCTTATCCTATAATTATATCAATGTGGGACCTCTTAAATCCGAATTCCATTTTAAAATAAAGTGACTTTTCTTTACATTCCAAGAGTGCCCCTCCTCTCCTCTTATAAAAGGCCCCCACCTCTACCTCCTTACCCACACTCCCAAAGCCATTGTCTCGGCCAAACCCTGCCCAATTTGTCTCTCCACATCCCTCTATTACTCCATGAAGCCTCACTTTGGGAATAAGTCTTCCCAAGGAAGCCTTTGAGCTCAAATCTAAGAGAGTTACCTGATATTGAGGTAATGTGTTCACATGTGTTCATTTGTTTTATTTTGCTTCTCCAACCCCCTAAACACTTTTTATTCAATTCTTTTGTAACAAATCCAGTATCTTCAATATACTAGGATGTTGTTATAATAATTATTCTAGCTACACTTACACACACCTACATCTAATGGTTAAAGGACATACTGTTTCTGTGGATGGTGAATTTATGCCTCCCGAAACGAAGATTGTTCAACATTCTTTTAACACCTTCAAAGGTGGCCATTAAGATGTGAATATATTTATATATGATATATAATATGTTTATGTTTTCCTTATGCTTCTGAATTTTTCATTTTGGGAATACATTATGGTTTCCATTATGGGTAAACGCGATATCTTCATTTAAGGAAGTGCGGACTACCGCCCCCTCAAAGTGATTTGATTCGATAAATACCATATGTGGGACGTATAAAGGATGGAGCTATGATATTATATATGATATTACACTGTAATTATAATATACCTTTATATAATTATTATTCCATTCTATAAAATATGAAATAGAAATGAAAGTAGCGTTCATGCGTACGTACGGCTTACCGTCTCCATGAACGGTGCATTTCATTTCTTACCTCTAAATGATTATGTAATATTATAAATGCAAGTATATACTGGATATATATGACATATATGATATCTACATCATGAATACCATTCTGGATATAATGGATACATGAACAACTTGTAATTATAAAGGGCTTATTTTTTACTCAAGTACCTATGATCGTTAAAACGACCGTTATTAACTTAAATAATTACATAGTGTTAATGAAATGGAAATAAGTGATATGAAAGGAATAATGAACTTGAAAAAGGTTATTAAACAAGTAGAAATTAACTCATGTTTATTATTCAGGATATTAAAGAACGACCGAGTCATGTCGGACCCGAGGTAAGGGACTTCGTCTCAATCTCCTTTCATTGAGGCATATTTTGTTTTATACACATCCTTCTTTTATACGGTGTATAAACCCCTTTCACTTTTACATTTATTCAAAAGGAATATTTTTTATACGAAGCGTTTACTAAACAATAAAAGGGAATGTTTTTGTCGTACGTATGAGGCGACAACGACTTCTCCGCCGCCACGACCATTATTTGAGTTTTGGCTTCCTCTACATGCCATACCTTTTTTAAAAAAAGAAAAATAAATACCATGTTTTTCTTTTTTTTATTTTGGTATTGAAAACTGTTTTCATAACGTTTTTATATCAATTTGTTGTATTGATATCTTATGATTGAAAGGTGGAAATTTTATGTTTCCTTTATGCATGTTTTATGTGATACGATTATGTTGAGGTTCTTGGGCATTATTATGAAGACGGGTGGTTCCGTGATAGACTAAGGGCGGGTGAGCCGGATATAGCTCTCCAATTCATTGGGTAACGCGAAGGAGTGAAACGTTAAGGTTTCACTAAAGAGATTTAGGGAATATACTGTGATGGGTATTCCAAACGTAACCAAGAAGGTTACTCCCTATGTAAGAATGTTATGAATGCCTCAAGTTACCTTTATATCTTATGATTTCTATGATTTATTCATGATTTGATGAGGTATGTTAAAGTTCTTATATTTTATGGGAAAAGTATGATTTCATTCTTATGTATATATGTACCCATGTTTCTTTTCCATATTTTTATATCCCTTACTGAGCTTTTTATGCTCATCCCAAGTTTTTTTTTAAAATGTTTTTCACAGGTCAAGGGAAAGATACATGATATGATGATAGTGTCAAGGAAGTGTCAAGAATGAATCCATGTTTTATTTTAAATATGTTTCCATTGATGGGAAAGAAGAATACTATCTTTATGTAACCACTTTGTTTATATGCGGAATGTAATGCAATTTTTATGTTCTAATTCTCTAAAACTCTAAACCTGAAAATATCCTCAAGGTGTAATCTTATAATAACTCAAGATTAAGTAAGGTTTAAGGCTGGGGCCTTATAGTTGGTATCAAAGGTCGGTTTAGATAACTTTAGGAGTTAGAATTATATTAAATGATTATCCAAAAATATTTTTTTTATGGTCAAATTGAAGTGATATAGCATTTGAAGAATACCATGTTTCTTCATCTAATACATGTTTGTTCAGAATGGTTTTCTGCAGAGGAAACAAGGAAGCAGTGCTAGGAAGGAATACAGAAGGAAATAACCTTCTGAATCAATATCCTGAGATGGTCGGAATTGAAACTGAAAAGTTTGTTGCAGTAATGGCGTAGTTGACTCAAGCGATAAATGGAGGTGGTATCCATGCACGAGATCAGCCAGATCAACCGCAGAGCAACATGTCAGTGGTGGAACATTTCATGAGGCAACATCCCCCATAATTAAGAGGATCATATGACCCTGTGCTAGGAGAAGGGTGGATTAAAGCACTGGAGAATATTTTCGAGGTCATGGGGTGTTCAGACAATAAAAAGGTTAGTCTTTCTATTTACCGTTTGGACGGTAAGGCAGATCAGTGGTGGTCTATGGTTAAAAATATCATGGACACCGATGAGATTGATGCTCTTGACTGGGATGAATTTAAAGGTATGTTTCTTGAGAAGTATTTTCCTAAGGCTGTTCGACTTAGGATGGAAAAACAATTCTTGGAATTGAGGAAAGAGGAAGACTCAGTGGCTACCTATGAAGAAAGGCTCACTCGATTGGCAAGGTATTCTCCAAAATTTATTCGAGACCTTGATAGTAAAATCAATCATTTTTACTCGGGATTAAAGCCAAAATATTGAAGGGCATTAGCTTCTCGTGAGTTTAGATGGTATGAAAAGCTTGTTCGTTGTGCTGAGAAGGTGGAAATGGAGTTTTCCGATGATCAAATGTTCTATAACAACCATCAGAAGAAGAGACCGAGGTGGCTGGAGAAAGGGAAGAATTCTTCAAAAAAGTCTGATGGTAAGAAAAATAAGTTTCCAGTTTGTGATAAACGTGGTAAAAGGAATGCTGGGGAATGTCTTCTGAATTCTAGAAAGTGCTACCGATGTGGTAAGATGGGACATAAGGCTCGTGATTGCACTGAAAAAGATCAAGGTGAAGGTAAGACAAAATTTGATTTACAGTTAGTGAAATGTTATAAGTTCAATGAGATGGGTAACTATGCAAACGAGTGTCCAACAAAGAGTTTGAGTGATGGGAAGCAGTTAGACTACAAGCAGAAAGGGGGTTTGAAATCCTTTGCAACTACTTCAGCAGATGTCGGGCCATCAAATGAAGTTGTATCAGGTACTTTGTTTGTTTTTTCAGATTATGCCAGTGTGTTGTTTGATTCAGGGTCTACACATTCTTTCATCTCTGAAAACTTTTCTAGTAAAATGGGAATACCATCTCAAGAAATGACTCATGAACTTTTGGTAAAAACACCTGGGGTAAATGTGGAGGAAAAAAGAATTTATAAGAATATTCCTATCCTTATATGTGGAAAGAACCTACTTGAAAACCTTATTGTTCTACCTCTAGTAGAGTTTGATGTTATCCTGGGTATGGATTGGCTCTCTATTTACCATGATAAGATTGACTGGAGAGCTAAAGAATTTTCTTTTTAGAAAGACTTTCAGTTTGTGTACAAGAATGAACTCTTACTGTTGATAACTTATCAAGAGGCCGAGAAACTTGTAAAAGATGGAAATGAATGTTACCTTGCACACATCGTTGAAAATAAAGGAACTGTTCAGATTAATGATGTGCCAGTGGTAAATGAGTATCCTGAGGTCTTTTTTGATTAGTTGCCTATAATAATACCAGATTGGGAAGTTGAATTTACCGTTGACTTAGTTTCTGATGCTAGGACAATTTCAAAACCCCCTTATCGAATGGCTCAAATTGAATTTTTAGAGTTGAAGGAGCAATTGCGAGATTTATTAGTGAAAGGTTTCATTCGACCTAGCACGTCAACATGGGGTGCTCCTGTTTTATTTGTTAAAAAGAAAGATGGTTCTATGAGACTTTGCATTGATTATAGAGCCCTGAATAACATCACTGTTAGGAACAAATATCCATTGCCTCATATCGATGATTTGTTTGATCAGCTCCAGGGAACTCAGTATTTTTCAAAGATTGACCTGAGATCGGGGTACCATCAGCTGAAGGTAAAGGATGAAGATGTTCCGAAGACTGCGTTTCGTACAAGATATGGCCATTATGAATTTATAGTAATGCCTTTTGGGCTATCCAATGCACCTGCTGTATTCATGGACTTAATGAATAGAATTTTCCATGAGTTCTTGGATAAGTTTTTGGTGGTTTTCATTGATGATATTTTGGTGTTTTCTAAAAGTAAAGAAGAACATGAAAGACATTTAAGGGTCATTTTGCAAACCTTGAAAGAAAAGAAATTGTATGGAAAATTCAGCAAGTGCGAGTTTTGGTTACAACAAATTTCGTTCCTTGGTCACATTGTTTCTAAATATGGGATAACTGTTGATCCTGCAAAATCCAAAGTTGTGGAAGACTGGCCAAGACCAAAAAATGTAACTGATATTTGTAGCTTCCTTGGTTTGGCAGGCTATTACCGAAGGTTTGTTAGAAATTTTTCACGGTTATCTAGTCCAATGACTAAGCTAACTCGGAAGGGTGTAAAGATTATCTGGACAAAATAATGTGATGATTGTTTTCAGGAATTGAAAAGAAGATTGGTGAATGCTCTAGTTTTGGTACTATCTTCCAGGAATGGTGAGTTTGTTATATACAATGATGCTTCATTGAAAGGACATGGTTGCATCCTCATACAGAATGATCAGGTAATTTCTTATGCTTCACGAATGTTGAAAAATCATGAGGTAATTACCCTACACATGATTTGGAATTAGCTGATGTTGTTTTCGCTTTAAAAATTTGGAGGCATCATTTTTATGGAGTAAAGTGTGAAATATATACTGATCGTAAAAGTTGAATGTATATATTCACTCATAAAGAGTTAAACATGAGACAGAGGAGATGGTTGGAATTAATCAAGGATTATGATTTTACAATTCATTACCATCCGGGAAAGGAAAATAAAGTGGCTGATGCTTTGAGTCGAAAAGTAAGGTTTCATTAACAATGTTGCGTTTGGAATGTGATCCTTAGGTTAAATATTTGATGAACTTTGGCATAGAAGTTTTTGGCACAGGATGTTCTTCTGTTTTGTTTCAGGTATCAGTGAAATCTTCTCTATCAGACAGAATCAAGCAAGCACAGAAGCAAGACTGTGAGTTGCAGAAAAAGGTAGAGCTGGTTCAGAAAGGTAAGTTGCCTGAATTCAACATTGATAATTATTGTGTTTTGATATTTGGGAAGAGATTGTGTGTGCCTTGTGATTCATATTTGAAGAAAGAGTTTTTATGTGAAGCTCATAGTTCTCTGTTTTCAGTTCATCCTGGCAGTACTAAGATGTACAGAGATCTGCGGGAGTATTACTGGTGGGGTGGAATGAAAAGATATATTGCTGATTTTACTATGAAGTGTTTGACTTGTCAACAGGTTAAAGTAGAGTGGCAGTTACCGAAAGGGATGCTTTAGCCTTTACCAGTGCCAGAGTGGAAATGGGAGAATATATCCATGGACTTTTTTGTGGGATTACCGAAGAAATCTCGAGGTAATAATTTAATCTAGGTTATTATTGATCACTTGACTAAATCTTCTCATTTCCTTGCTATACGAGAAAATTTTTCTCTAGATCAACTTTACTGTTTGTATCTTAAAGAGATAGTCATGTTACATGGATTTCCCATCCCCATTGTATCTGATCGTGATCCCAGGTTCACTTCTAACTTTTGGAAAGGCCATCAGAAGTCGTTGGGTACTGAATTAAATTTTAGTACAACATTTCATCCTCAATTAGATGGGAAGTCAGAACGAACAATTCAGACCTTGGATGATATGCTACGAGCTTGTTCGATGGATTATCAGGGATGTTGGGACCAACATCTTTCTTTGGTTGAGTTTTCTTATAATAACAGTTTTCATTCTAGTATACAGATGGCACCATTTCAGGCATTATATGGGAAGCAGTGTCGAACTCTAGCTTTCTGGGATGAAGTGGGTGAAAGGAAGATGATGGGACTAGAATTGGTAGAAGATATGGCAGAAAAAGTTCAGTTGATTCAGAAGCACATGAGAACAGCTCAGAGCAAGCAGAAGAGTTATGCGGACAACAGGAAGAAGGATCTATCTTTTGAGGTAGGTGATCATGTTTTTCTCAAAGTATCACCATGGAAAAGTGTGATGAGATTTGGTAAGAAAGGAAATCTGAGTCCAAGGTTCATTGGACCATATGAAATTCTAGAGAGAGTTGGATCAGTTGCTTACCGAGTGTCTTTACCTCCGAGTTTATCTCAGGTACACAATGTTTTTCATGTTTCGATGCTGAGAAAGTACATGCCAGATCCATCTCATGTTTTGAGTCCAGAGGTAGTTCAGCTGGAAGAGAACCTATCTAATGAGGAACAACTGGTCCAGATTCTTGACCACAGAGAGCAAGTGTTATGGAATAAGGTGATTAATTAGGTAAAGGTTTTGTGTAAAAACGACATGATGGAAGAGACAACATGGAAATCTGAAAATTCAATGAGGGATAAGTACCCCCATTTATTTGATAAGTAAATAAATTGCGGGGAAAAAATTTTCTAAAGGGGGGAAGGATGTAACATCCCAAGTAAGTAATGAATAATAGATATTTATATCTATGTCTATTAATTATTAAGATAGTGTTTTAGAGGCTTAAAATGAAAATAAATACAATCTTATGCATGGAATACACTAATATTCTTAAAAGATTGTTTTACTGCCTTTGGATGGAAAACCATTTTTAAATCTATATATTGACAATTTTATAAGCTATTTTTTTTCAAAATAAACTTATTATTTATGATTGGGACATCAAAATTTAATTTTTTGTGAATTTTTGGTATTTTTCCGATAAAGTTCATTTTTTAATGAAAAGTGAAAAATGTTGTATTTTAATTCAAAACCTCTTTTTAATATTATTTATTTATATGATTAGATTATCTTTTGAATTGGTTTTGAAGTGAAATTAGAATATATTTTTACCATTTTATCCAATGGGGGTCATTGTAATAAATTTCACTTTGAAATTGGACTTAAACTAGTGTCAATCTTTTGATACTTATTGTTTCATAAAAACACGTTATTTGTCATGACAGCGGGAATTAGTTATTAAATTAATTAATGCAAATTACATGGTCTGAATTTTTTAAAATAGACATCTTTTTTGAATTCAGAATATCAGATATAGCTTAGGGTGAAGTTTTGGTATCTTTCTGAAAAAACTTCAATTTTTTATGAATAGTGAAACCACTAAGTGGTAGTTAAAGAAACCGATTTTTCGTTTAAATGAAACTTTGCCACTTTTGTGATTTTATTTTAAAAAATCCAACATACATGGTTTTCATTAAGAAGTAAAATGTGGTTCAATGAGATTAAAATAATTTTTTGGTGAATAGTAACTTTTAAGTTCTTAATCGTGATTAGTGGAAATTAGTGTAGTTTAAGGTAAAAATAATGTTTTAATAATATGAGATGAGCTTGAAACATGTCCTACCCTCATTGGATGTGTCATGGCCGACCAAGAAAATCCATGTGTCAACTTGGGGACCCCATGGAGCCACTTTGGTTGGGAAATGACATAAATAATGTTTTATTTAATGTTAAAGTAAAAAATGACACAAACATGAGATGTTTTACTAAAACAATTTTTACATGGGGTTATACCAGTCAGAGTTTTGATTATAAATAGTCATTGGAAAGATAAAACGATTTCCTACATCATAGTATTTTTTTTTATTTTTAGACTTTAAATAAATTAAATTATTTATGACATCATGATGATGCAGCGATTACCTCATTAATAAAGGATTTAAATAAAATGGAAAGATAATGTAAAATCTAAGCCCTACACATGTCCAAAACCTATTGGGTGGGTATATTTCGAACCCTTATCACCTTATCCTCAAATTATATCGATGTGGGACCTCTTAAATCCGAATTCCATTTTAAAATAAAGTGACTTTTCTTTACTTTCCAAGAGTTCCCCTCCTCTCCTCTTATAAAAGGCCCCCACCTCTACCTCCTTACGCACACTCCCAAAGCCTTTGGCTCAGCCAAACCATGCCCATTTTGACTCTCCACTTCCCTCTTTTACTCCTTGAAGCCTCACATTGGGCAGAAGGCTTCCCAAGGAAGCCTCTGAGATCAAATCTAAGAGAGTTACCCGATTTTGAGGTATTGTGTTCACTTGTGTTCTTTTGTTTTATTTTGCTTCTCCAACCCCCTAAACACTTTTTATTCATTTCATTTGTAAAAAATCCAGTATATTCAATATACTAGGATGCTGTTATAATAATTATTCTAGCTACACTTACACACACCTACATCTAATGGTTAAAGGACATACTGTTTCCGTGGATGGTGAATTTATGCCTCCCGAAAAGATGATTGTTCAACATTCTTTTAACACCTTAAAAGGTGTCCATTAGGATGTCACTATATTTATATATGATATATAATATGTTTAATTTTTCTTTAAGCTTCTATATTTTTCATTTTGGGCATACCTTTATGGTTTCCATTATGGGTAAATGTGATATCTTCATTTAAGGAAGTGCAGACTACCGCCCCCTCAAAGTGATTTGATTCGTTAAATACCATATGTGGGACGTATAACGGATAGAGTTATGATATTATATATGATATTAAACTGGAATTATAATATATCATTATATCATTATGATTCCATTCTATAAAATACGAAATAGAAATGAAAGTAGCGTTCATGAGTACGTACGGCTTACCGTCTCCATGAACGGTGAATTTCATTTCTAACCTCTAAATGATTATGTAATATTATAAATGCAAGTATATACTAGATATACATGAGATATATGATATATACATCATGAATACCATTCTGCATATAATGGATACATGAAAAACTTGTAATTATAAAGGGCTTATTTTTGACTCAAGTACCAATGATCGTTAAAACGACTGTTATTAACTTAAATAATTACATAGTGTTAATGAAAAGGAAATTAGTGATATGAAAGGAATAATGAACTTTAAAAGGTTCTTAAACAAGTATAAATTAACTCAAGTTTATTATTTAGGAGATTAAAGAATGTCCGAGTCAAGTCGGACCCGAGGTATGGGACTTCGTCTCAATCTCCATTCATTTAGGCATATTTTGTTTTATACACAACCTTCTTTTATACGGTGTATAAACCCCTTTGACATTTACGTTTATTCAAAAGGAATATTTTTTATACGAAGATTTTACTAAATGAAAAAAGGGAATGTTTTTGTCGTACTTATGCGGCGACAACGACTTCTCCGCCGTCGTGACCGTTATTTGAGTTTCGACTTCCTCTACAAGCCATACCTTTTTTTAAAAAGAAAAATAAATACCATGTTTTAGTTTTCTTTTATTTTGGTATTGAAAATTGTTTTAATAATTTTTTTATATCAATGTGTTGTATTGATATCTTGTTATTGAAAGGTGGAAATGTTATGTTTCCTTTAAGCATGTTTAATGTGATGCAATTATGTTGAGGTTCTTGGGCATTATTATGAAGACGGGTGGTTCCGTGAAAGACTAAGGGCGGGTGAGCCCGATATAGCTCTCCAATTCATTGGGTAACGCAAAGGAGTGAAACGTTAAGGTTTCTCCGAAGATATTTAGGAAATATATTGTGATGGGTATTCCAAACGTAACCAAGAAGGTTACTCCCTACGTAAGAATGTAATGAATGCCTCAAGTTACCTTTATGTCTTATGATTTATATGATTTATTCATGATTTGATGAGGTCTGTTAAAGTGCTTATGTTTTATGGGTAATGTATGATTTCATTCTTATTTATATATGTACCCATGTTTCCTTTCCATATTTTTATATCCCTTAATGAGCTTTTTATGCTCATCCCAATTTTTTTTTTAAATGTTTTTCACAGGTCAAGGGAAAGGTAATTGATATGATGATAGTGTCAAGGAAGTGTCAAGAAAGAATCCATGTTTTATTTTAAATATGTTTCAATTGATGGGAAAGAAGAATACTATCATTATTTAACCACTTTGTTTATATGTGTAATGTAATGCAAGTTTTATGTTCTAATTTTCTAAAACACTAAACCTGAAAAGATCCTCAAGGTGTAATCTTGTAATAACTCAAGATTAATTATGGTTTAAGGCTGGGGCCTTATAGAGGGTGTTAGGAAACCATGGTGCATCAGATAATAAATGGAGTACTAGAAAGGACACTGGAATTTAGGACCCACCCATGATCCGATTCAAGGTCTTTTTACCTACTGAATGGACAAGCGATGCGACAAAAATTTCATGGCAGAGACCCTATGAAAGGTACCTTAAACACAATGAGTTTTTTTCTAGTTTTTATTTGGTTTTTTGTAAATTTAAAATAAAAATTGTGATTAAAAAATATAAAAGAAATTTTCTACACTAATCAGACATAGAAATTCTACGATTACATTTCATTTGTAGCCTCCAGACAGCTCCCCAGTGTGATATGTACAGTTTAGGCCCACAGAATGATTCGATTTACCAGAAGAGGGATGATATAGAAGAAGGGGATGGCAACATAAATAAGATGCATTGAAACATCTAGCAATAGACTCTGGGAATGTACTAGGGTATCATCTCCAAAATGGATATGGAGAGTTGGCTCAATGAGTTGGTGATCACTTTCAACAATATTTGAGCAACATTAGAGTACTGGGGTCCTCTGGATGTGAGCAATATATGACGAGAAGTGTGTCAGTGGTGAACACTTTACCTTTTAGAGAAGATGAAAATTGATATTCCATGGTATGAATTCAAGGACATCCTAGAATAAATAATTTCTTCCCTCATAATGGCTGAGAGGAGACAGGATATACTCTCCCTCTGATAGGGGGTCTGTCAATGAGGGAATTGGGAATCATGTTCGAGGATATCATATGATTTACATCAGATCTCTTCATGGATGATGTGTCATGGTATAGATACATAGAGGAGGTACTCTGACATTTTCTTTAGTATTTTATTACTACCTTCACTATTCCAATGTACACATACATTCATAAGAAGGCCGATGTAGTTGATAGGATGCACACTCTAAGAGGTATGCCTTGAGAGAGGACCCACCTATGTTCTTCAACTAGAAAGGCTACCAACTATAGGTCTACAGCATTAGAGCCTTCCAATTTTGTGCCAGCAAGGAGTAGGCCTCAACAGTTCAAATTTCGATCTCCTTATCCTCTCTTGTTTGTCATGGGCCCATGACAGAGTTTATTTATCTTTAGAGGTTGTGGGTATCTTCAGAACCAGTTCCTAGTTCAAGCAATTTACAGTGGGGTTGGACAAACCCATTTTCCACCCAAGTAATATCAGTTTCTGGTCTGGCCCTTCTTGCAGCAGGAGCAGTGAGATCCTGCTCCATCGAGGGTGTACGTTGTTGGGGGATGGTGACCCAAGGGAGGTCCCCAATGACGTTGTCACGAACCATATCTGGTCACTGCCAAAAACATCACTCTACCCAGCACAAGTCAGGTCCTTATGGGAATTCCCTATCCAAATGGGATGGAACTATTTCATGAGTATGATGCACTGAAAATTGGGAATGATTTACCTGAGTATACAAACATAAAACAACAAACAAAACCAATATAACCAAATATGTATTTTTCAATGTAAATAATACTTTAAAAAAATTCAGAATACAATTACGTAGATAAATAATTATAAAAGTCTAAAACAAATGATGAAACCAAAAATGAAAATCCCATGAACCAACCTCATGGAAAGAGGAACCTCCCTAAATGAATCTCCCTAAGACATCACCATGATGAACCACAAGAAACATGAACCACTAGAACAAAAGTGGTACCCAAACCAGTGATAGAAATAGTTAAGCATACTTACACCCAATGGTGTATGTAGTGTTTGGGAAAAAATCCAATAGGATACTATCACCTAGATATTACATGCGATAAAGATTTTATGACAAAAATAATTTCAAGTTTTTTAAATATGAAAATTCTTGTGCATGTTCAAAAAGATGAAACATTAAAATGAAACAGTATTGATGTTGTCTATTTGAAAGGAATGAATCATTTTACTAAAACCAACATGATAAATATTTTTTCATCCAAACATACAGTATTCCAAGGGTATGCACAATGAAAATAATGGGAATAATCAATAGGAAATAACCCTATGCCCTATCTTGCCCTGTGTCTCAGGTTCATCGTATGTCGGTGAGTGTAACAATCACAATATTTGTTCTCATGCATGATACACTATTAGAGAATATACAAATAACCTAGTTGTTCTCAATCATCATCATCATAATTTACTTAGTTTTTTATGAGTCAAACATGCTATGATAAATTGAGGCCAAACCCCACGGGATAACTACAATTCTAATACTCGCCCACCCACATAGATACATTGTTTCCCTTTTGTTCTCAAAATGATCTAATTGTCATGAAATACAATTTTCAAATAAAAATACCACTTCAACATCATAGATTCAACATAAATCCCACATGCACATCACAAAAGTCACCAAATCTACATTTTCATTCAAATTCATTTTGAAATCATACTCTCAAAAAAATATCCCACAACACATTTTGCATAACATTCACAATTCAACAAATAATTTAACAATTTTATAAAATCGTTCCCAATATACTAAGCATCACATAAAAACCCAATCATGTGTAACAAAATAGCTTTCTCATAAACAAAATACATTTCTCACATTATAATAACATAAAATATCCCACAAACATGTTTAGAACCCACATCACAATTTCATAAATCACCTCAAACAATTAAAAAACATTATCAAAATATTTTACAATAGAACTATCCAAATTATATTTTAACAACCCATATTCGGTAAAGTCACTCACCCAAACAGTACATATAAAAACCTTTCCCACTTTTTTTATCCACATAATAAATTTAAAATTTTTATAAAACACACCCAATAGGTATAACAATGCTTTACACACACAAAAACATTTCAAAATCCTCATTCAAGACCAAAACCATAAAAATACCAAAAAAATGAGTTTTCATCCATAAAAAATTTTAAACCATTAAAAGTGTCATAAAAATACTAAAAATAAGTCTACCAGAGGTAGGCATGAGAAACACATGTATTTATAAATCACAATCAAGATGTAAAACATGATTTCACACATTAACCCCATTCAAAACCCCCTTTTATGTACCACATAACACTAAAGGATTATCTAAATCAGAATTGGAAGCCCCTTTAAACATTAATATATCAAATTCATATGTTATAAAATACACCCCAAACATTACCCCAAGTGTTACACATGAAAATCACACAATATCTTTCCAAAAATGAAACTTCAAAGATAAAATCTAAACCGAATCCAACAAAAAATGTTTTTTAACCACAAAAAACAGATGAGAAATGTAATAAATTAATAACCCATTCTAGCTAACTCATCTTAAATATTTTATATAGGTAATCACTATACGAAATGGTAAAAACCCTCAAATCATGGTTTGAAACATCAATCGCACCATCGATGCACCATAATGATGATAAAAGAAACCTAAACCTTAATAATTCACCCAAAAGACATGAAGTTAAATCTGATGCAAGAAACCTATAATCTGGAAAATTTATAACTCAATAATTGGTGAAAGAAACCCTAATTAATGGGATGAAATAAAAGGGGGACTGATTTACTTACATGATTTTAAATATTCCCCCAAAAATCTCTATTCAATGATAAGATCCAAGGGAGGGACTGTGACCGTGGAGGCATTACATGGAGGTTTGGCAAGAAATAGGGAATAAATGGGCGGATTTGGTTTTATTAAGGAAGGTAAAAATGATAATTCCAAATTGATTTTTAATGACCTTGACACCCTCACACGGTTTTTCTACACGGTTTGGAATCGTGCAGCAAAACCATGTAGTTTGTTCTGGCCACCGAAAAAGTATAGTTTTGACTCTAAATAGAATAGATTACAATGGAGAACCAAGGGGAAAATATAGTCCATGGATAGGGGAGAAAAGGTCCCAAAAGAAACTGTCCTTATCACCAAAAAACTGATCCAACTCAATGGTACAAACAACTTTGACATAATTCCACACAAGTGAGGATAATAGGACTGTCACTAGTCCCACTCCAAAACTCCAAATCCTCACACCATCCCATAGAAAATAGAGGAGTCAAATTTCATCCACTAACCCCAAGACTACGGTAATTTATCAATAATCCATGATGAACCAAAATTCAAACATAGAATACCCAGAAACTGAGAGAATTATAACAAACAAAATATGAATTGAACAAATCATTGAATCGAAAATCTGGGTTTTACAATTCTCCAAACCATAAATATTATTACCCTTTAAAAGAAATGTCAAGGAAAAATCTAAAACCAAACCAAATCGATAAACCAATATGCACTTCATTTCCATGATTGACACTCAAAGGACAAAACACCTCCAGTGATCAATTATGGAATGAATAATCTCAAAAAAACAAAAGATATATCACATTAAAAAAATTATCAAGAAAATATAGGTTTTATACCCAATTAAATCTCCTCAAAAACTATTCAAACAATATTGTAGCAATTATCCCAAACGAACTTCTACATCTAACAAGGTTACACTTACTATTCTCTAACCAAACCGTTGGTTGTTCTCAAATACCATCATTTACCAAATGATGTCAAGGTACTTAGATAGCTCCAAACAAGACTACCTAACACCAAGAAAAGACCAATGACAAGTCTATGTTACTAACATGGAGAGACACAATTGGGCTCCCCAACATAAAATACATCATACGTTTTTCCGATGGGAGAATCAGAACACCCATGGGGGGAGGCCCGAACAGACTCCCCAGTACAAGGGGTATACTTTATTAGACCATTCAAAAAAACATACAAGATATTAAAAGTGGGTCTCCACACCTTATGAATCCAACTATCTTAACCAACCAGGATGGGTCAGAATAATAAGACACCAAAATTGAAAGAGTTGGGATTGCCGCAAGGTTAATCTATATGGTTTGGGAATCTGTGCCCTAACCGTGTGGATCCATATACATGGATGGTTTTCTAGTGATTTGTTACAACTAAATGTGTGAAAACTATTTACTAAACATGTCTGGTCAAAATCCCAACCATACTCTAAAACACCCTAGAGACCAAAGTGGAAAAGAATGACATCATGCGTTTACAAGGGCACATGGCCCTCCACCTCCTTAAACCGAACAAGAACAAAATAATAAATATGGTGACACCAGATGTTTAAAATATTATATCATTCATACCAAGGATAATAATTTGTAAAATGGTTTGAACAACCCTGGGATTTACCCTAACTATGCACCTACTTCACTCTTATGCCTATGGATGGAGCCCAATATATTGAAGCATCTTTTGCCTCATAGTTAGGCGTTGGAAACCACTATATGAATATAATTCTATCAGTTCCACAAACAAATACACCACAATCATAGAAATATTCCCCAAGGAATATAACATTTTAAAACCCACCTTACTCTAACCTGAAATTCCACTGAAACAAGGTCTTAAAGGATGCACATACATCACACATTGTTTTTCAGGGGAGAAACAACACAAGGAATGGAAATATATAATCTCCTTCTATTAATATATAATATATCTATTTTTACCCTTGAAAAACATACTCCAAACATGTTAGAGACTCTTATAGGATTGCATGACCTTCACCATTATAGTCAACGACAACATGACATCACAAGTCATAACTGAACGTGACCATTGTGAATGATAGAAACAATACATAGAAGGAGATGTTATGCCAAATCCCAAAAAAACAGACAATAACAACAAATGTCTAAAAGAGCCTCCCAAGATCAGATATCCTACACTGGAGATTTGACATAAACCCCTAATTCTATGAGACTATGAAGGAACTAGAGGCCTTCTTAGACAATATTCAGATAATCATTCACATTTATAACATTAGAACACTTCCACCTTCATGAAATTAGGTATATTAGGAAACTAAGGTGTCATTCAACCTTCAACGATAACTCTCTCACTACAAGAGGGTCCAAAAACAAAATTAAATAAAGGAAATGGTGTAATATAAATCTTCAATTCTCAAGAAAATGATGTGTTATATTGATCAATTGGAGGGTCTTACAATAGTGAAACAATCAAGGTTTCACTTAAGTCATGCGCTGAACATTAGTGGAGGTATACCTTATCCAATGAGAGAACAAAAAGAACTAATAAATCTAGATCATTGGTAAAAACATGCCACACACTAGATTCAAAAACATGAATTGATCCAGCATAAAGTCTTCCAAAACATTTCTCATAAGATTCTATTAACATGCCTTTCTACCCATCTTACCTACCAAACACAATCCCAAAAAAAGGATCAAATAGAAAGGGTTCTTTGACTCAATACAACCAATAACATCATCATTTTCAGAAACACACAATACATACCATCCCTATCCAGTCATCAAGAAATCATGTTTACCGTTAAAAACGTTTCTTTGAAAAAAAATGGTTTAGAGGTCTGTGTATCCTCCATCATTAACCCATGGGCCTCACACATGCATGTTTCTATGCCACACCGAATAACCCTCTTCATATCCATCCCAGCACTTATCAAGTCTTTCCATTATCCATAAATCTTCCCATATAACCCAATCATGTGGTCACTCATGGAAATAATAATGTTTATAACCAAATTTCTTTCCACTTTTCAAAACCAAAATGGTCAATCAATACATCCTTATTCTCAACACTGCTAACCATGAGATCATAATCCCAGTTTATAGATTACAAAACATTTAATAAAAGAACAGCCATTTATATAAAACCTCACTTCCAATTCATTCAAATCAATTTCTAAACATCTCACCCAATTAAAAAAACATTTCAATAGTTTAGAGAACATAATTGGAAACAATTTTTTAAAACTAACTTTTACATAATTTCCAGCTTTCAAAGGAGGTGTAATCACATCTCCATTCCTTAAAAAAATTAAAATTCAGATCCATTTTTCAATCATTTATCATTTCCTTTTTTCATGAAAAAATAATTTTACAAAATTAGTATGATTCTTTAAACCATGTCATTTTTTTCTTTAAATATAAACATCCATGATTTCCAAACTAAAGAACATATTATGATTTGAGAAGAAACTAGTTCTATTGGATGACTTGGTCATATGTTTTGCAGTCATATTCTAATACCTTCCCCTATAATGATGAGTGTTCTAAGGAATATCTCTATCTCCACATGAATTTCCAGGCCCTATAAGCTCACTAATAACATTAACACATCTATCTATTCATTACCCCTAATCGTCATCAAACCAAGAAAACCAAAGGACTCAATTGAGTCCCGACATTACCTGGGGACTAGAATCTCGTCAGGAGTTGTGGTAATTAGGAACACTACCAATAACTATAATTCTATGTCCTGAAAATTCTATCTATAGACTATCATGATAATTCCCCAAATAACATGGCCCATACAGTTATCCTAAACCTCATTTGATTCCATTTTTTCACAAACCGAATAAAGTCAACGTGAACACCGTCACTCGGCCCATCCCATGACATCGCCCGAAGGGAATTCCTGGTCCCCAAGGGCTGTAACATGTGTCTGAGAAAAATAAAATGAAAATTGGTAATGATTTACCTATAGATAAAAATATAAAACAACAAGGAAACCCAATATAACCCAATATGGAGTTTTCAAAGTATATCGTCCTTTAAAAAAATTCAGAACAGAAATAGATAGTTAAAAAAATTATAAATGACTAAAACAAAGGATGAAACCCAAAATGGACATCCCATGAACCAACCTCATGGCAAGAGGCATTGCCCTCAAGCGGGCCAGAACATAACATACGGTTTGGTCGCACAATTCCAAACTAGGAACTCAAACCATGCAAGGGTGTCTAGGTCCTTAAAAATAATATTTTAATTACCATTTTTACTTCTGTAATAAACCCAAATCACCCCATTTATTCCCCATTTAAGGATTTACCTCCATGGATATCCTCCAAGGTCACTCCCACTCCCTTGTACGTCATCAATTAAGGGATATTTTTTTGTTGGAAAGATCAAAATCATGTAAGTAAATCATTATCTCTTTGATTTATTCATGTTCCATAGGGTTCTTTCACACATTAACGTGTTGAAAATTTTCCATCATCAAAAGTACATACATATGGTTTATATTTTTGTCTTTTTGGTGAAATCTTGGGGTTTTAGGTTTCTTTTATCTTCCATGTGGTGCGGTGGTTGTGCAGATTTAATTTCACACCATTATTTGAGGGTTTCAACAATTTTTTAGGTGATTCAATGTATACCCATTTTATGATGAGTTATCATTCCTGTGTTATCAATTTAGCATGTCTCTAATCTAGTTTGGGCGGATTGAAAACTCTTTATGATGTATTTGGTTTAGTGTTTAATTTTGATGTTTCATTTTAGCTTGAAATTGGGTGTTTTTAATGTGTGACTCTTGGGGTAAAGTTTGGGTTTACTTTATAACCTATGAAAGAGTTTTTTTAGTGTTTAATGTGGCTTATAATTCTGGTTCGTTAATTCCTTAGTGTCAAGAGAGCCATTAATTGGTGTTTTTAATGGGATTAATATGTGAAACCATGTTTTACTTGTTGAATGTGATTTCTGAAATCATTTTTTTTCATTTATACATTTGGTGGTATTATTTGAGTTATTTTTATAACACTTTGCTATGTTTTAGTAAAAGTTGGTAGGGATTCCAATTATATTTTTTATTGGTATTGGTATGTGTTTTATTCTGAATGAGGGTTTTGAAATGGGGGTTGTGTGTAAACCATTGTTATACCTCTTGCGTGTGTTTTATGAAAATTATAAATTATTTTTTTGGTTAAAAAAATTGGTCCAAGGTAGTATATTTACTATTTTGTGATAGTTAGTTCACAATATATGGGTTTTTGAAAGATAAATTTGCGGGTTATGATGTCCAACATTTTGATAATGTTTTTTAACTGGTCAAGGTGACTAATTAAATTATGATGTGGGTGTGAAACATTGTTGTGGGCTTTTTTGTGTGAGTGTAATGTGAAAAATAAACTTGTTTTATGAAAAAGGTATTATTTGACATGTGAGTGGGTTGTTATGTTATTTTTATCATATTGTGAATATTTTATAATATGGTAAAAAGATTTTTAGAATTTTTAATTTTATGCAAGATGTGGTGTGGACTATTTTTGTGTGAGTTCTATTTCAAAATTAATGTGAATGAAAAATTGGATTTGGTAACCTCTGTGATGTACATGTGGGATTTTTTGTGAATGTTTTATGTGGAAGTGTTATTTTCATGTGAAAATTATGTTTCTTGACTTGTTGTACTTGTTTTATCCCAAAAGGGAAACCCAGATATCATGGTGGGTGGACGTGTACTAGTATGCTAGTGATTCTATGGAGTTGGCCTCAATTTGACGTAGCAAGTATGAGGCATACAACACTAACTAAAATATGATGATGATGATTTGGGACTACTAGTTTATAGGTATGTTCCATACTAGTGGATCATGAATGAGAACAGATATTGGGATGGTTACTCTCACCGTAGTATGAGGTAATTGGGCCCCACAATGTGCTAGTGCCTAGAGGTAATTTCCTATTTCTTGCACACATTAGTTACTTTATGCTTATTGTCAGTATATATTATGGTTGAATGGAAAAATTCAGGAGCATGTTGTTTTAATTTTAAATCTTCTTTTCTTTAAAAAATCCAAATTCAATTATTTTTTGTTTCTATGTTGCATCTGTTATAAATAGTACACACATTTTCATATTTACAGAACTATAAATGATTTTTTCCATAGAATGATTTTCTTGATGAATATCTTAGTGGTGGTAACAAACTGGGCTTTGAATCACACCCTATATACAACTTTGGTTGTAAGTAGGCTTGATTATTCATATTTTAGGTTTGGGTACTTCTTTTGTGATAATGTATCATGATTCTTGTGGTTCATCGTGGTTGTGTATTGTGGATATGGCTTGACAGTAGTTCCACTTTTCATGTGATTGGTTTATGTGCGGTCAATTTTGGGTATAATCTTTTATTTTTGTTTTTTATAATTGTTTTACACTATATAATTCTGTTCTTAATTTTTGTAAATGATGGTTTACTTTGAAAAATATATATTTGGTTTTATTGGTTTTATTTGTAGGTTTATGCTTATAACCACAGGTAAATCATTCCCAATTTTTATTTTATGATACCCATTCACTTGTGCCAACCTGTAGTGATCTAGATCACACTTTGTTCCATGATGCGGGCTGAGTCGAGTGCCGGTTTTGTTGATGACCAGATTCAGTTCATGAAAAACATCAACTAGGGTGTGATTAGGGAGGTTGTCGAGATCATAGAGTTTGATGAGCTGGGTGTGGGTAGTTTCACATCATTGAGGTAGCACTTACATCACATCTAGTGGTTTTTCATAGTGAAATAGTTTAATTTAGTCCTCTTTCATTCGATTAATTTGATTGGGGGGCCTCACATTCATTTATTTCACTAGGTATATCCCATTCTTTGGCATTCGACATAGATAGACATCATGTTACTGTAGTGTTGAGTATGCCAGTTGGAGGTTAGATCACAATATTTGACATCTTTTGAGGGAATAAACTGATGTTAGGGCCACATCAATCTCACGGGGATAATCATTAACTAAAAATTCAGCAATATGTTGTAATTATATGCATTGAATATTTATTTTATAATCACGACGTTATCGACAGATTCCAAAAGAGAGTCACATTTTCAGATATGGAATGTATGTGTGTAGCCTTAATTGGAATGAAGAGTTATATGGAAAGCATCCTATGTGTGGAGAATCTTATATCCTTGTTAATAGATCTCTCAGTGGAATCCGAAGATAGATAGATGGTGGGTTTTATGGGAGATTTCATGGAGTTATTAGATGTCTTCCCTAGAGAGGTAGTGACACTACCACCTCAATGTGATATTGATTTCGGGATAGGATTCAAAACTCGAGACCGTCTGATTTCAATGGATCCCTATTGGATGTAGCCTTATGAGTTGCATGATTTTTGGATCCTGGTTGATGAGCTAAGGAAACAGTTTTTTATTCGTCCATGTTTTTCACCGTGGGATGCTCTAGACTTGTCCATAAAAATGGAAGAAGGTGGACTAAGACTGTGCATACACTACAATAGGCTGAATCAGGTGTCTATCAAGAACTGTTACCCCCTCTTGATGATCAATGATATTTTTGACCTGTTAAAGGGGTAAGTTGTCTCAATAAAATCATCATACGGTCTTGATGTCAATAGTTGAGGGTAATGAAGGGAGGTAGCTTGAAGACTTCCTTTACGTGTAGGTATGGGAACATAGATTTTGTGGTCATGCCTTTCGTTGTTAGGAATTCCACATCCATATTCATGGGACTCACAAACCCTATTTTTCATGAGTCTCATGACTGGTTCGTCATCGTTATCATCGACAACAACCTGATTTACTCAATGTGAGAGGAGAACAAGCTAGAAATTTGTAGATAATATTTGAGGTCCTCAGACACGACCATCACTATGTAAATTTGTTCATGTGAAGGTTCTAGATGTGATAGGTGCACTTTCCTGGACACATTGTCTCTTAGAAAGGGATATAAGTGGATTCTTTAATGGTCGAAGTTGTTGTTTCTAGGGTAGAACTCATGAGTGTTGTGGAGGTTCATAGTTTCCCTGGTATGGAAAGATATTAAGAGAGGTTTGTACCTGACTTCTCTTGAGTTCTACATCAATGACATATTTTATTTGAAATTACAAATCGTTATTATAGTGTGAGTTCATCCATGAAAATTTCATCAATCTAAATGTGATGTAGGTCAGTTCCCCAAACTAATTAGTTTCCAGAGGAAGGGATGATGCTCGAGGTGTTCTATTACCCTTCTAGCTTTAGATTGGGATGTTTGAGGATGAAACAGTGATGATTAATCTTTTACGTGTCTAGGAAGTTACGTCATCATGAACATAATTATTCCACCCATGATCTAGATATTGTAGAGTTCTTTTTCTTACTAAAACTTTGGTGGCATTACATCATCAGTTAGTGATTTGTGTACTTCACAGATTACAGTAGACTGAGGTATATATTCTCCCAAAGAGACCTAAACATGGGAAAATGAAGGTGGACAGAGTTTATCCATTATTATTAATTTTATATCTCCCAAAACCTATGAAAGTGGAATATAATGGGTGATTCTTTGTATATGAACTCAAAAAAATAGGTAGTTCAGGAGTCTTCGAATGATTGGGAGCCAATGGAAGAATTGGATGGTTTTCTCCTTTACATTGGGGAGGATAGTGGGAGAGGCTATCTGTTTCAACTTACAGTAAATTCATGCTTCGTGCGACTTGTAAAGGAGTCATAGTGGGGAGACATAGTGGTTGGTGTTATTTTTTATCATGTTTTCAAGGGTGATTCTTTTGAAAGATGGGTTGATCATAGTAATAATTAGATGATGTTTTGTGGAAGATCTTTGTCCCATGGAAATATGTGACGGAGTTCTCCATGAGTTCCATAGATCACTCATAGCGGTGCATCCATGAGTTTCTAAAATGTACCGAGGCTTGAGAGAACATTTTTGGTGGCCTGGGGTGATGTGTAAAGTGAAGGATTTGGTAGCAATATGACTAGTGAGTCCAGAGGTGAAGGTCGGTCACCATGTTCCCAGTAGTCGGTTGCAGCCCATAGATGTTCTCATGTAGAAGTGGGGTGACATATCAATGGATTTTTCCACTGGATTACATAGATGTCCAGAAGGATGTGATTCTCTTTGTATAGTCGTGGATTGATCGATGAAATCAGATCGTTTCTTAGAAATTAAGGAGTCAAGCATAGTGGATTACTTGAAAAAGATGTATGGGGATGCAGTATTATGGCTACATGGAGTTTTGAGATCCACCATCTCGGATCGAGATAAATTGTTTACATCACATTTATAGAGGGTATTGCAACATGATTTTGGCTCCTAGTTACTTTATAGAATGGTGTTTCACCCTCAAACAGTTGCACAGACAGAGAGGACCATACTAATGTTGGAGGAAATGTTGTGGAATTTAGTTTTGGCCTTCATGGGATCATGGTTAAGACAATTGACTCTATACAAGTTCTCTTAAAAAAATAGATATAGATCAACTGATGTCATGGCGCAGTTTAAAACCTTGTACGTAAGGTCGTGTCATTCTCTCGTATTCTAGAAAGAGGTAGGTGAAACATCACATCACAAACAAGAGGTATTATAGAGCACAAAATAGAAGGTTCATGTTATGTGTCAGAGGATAAAGGCATATTAGGCCCAATTGAAGTTGTATTCTGATCATAGGAGGATGAGTTTTGAGTTTGAGGTTGGTGACCAGGTGTTCTTAAGGGTCTCCCCTCGATGTGGACATTGGTGGTTTGATAGAGGGAGAATGATTTCTCTCATGTTCATCAAAACATTTGATGTGTTTGTATGAGTAGGAAAGGAGGAATATTATCTTGCATTTCCAACATGATTTGGAAGGATCCCGGATGACTTTCATGTCCCTATTCTCAATTAGCATCAACACGATGAATCCCACATCCAAGACTATGGATATTTGGATATTGATGATGATGCGGTGTTTGTAGAGAAATTGGTTTGAATTGAGTGTTGTGAGGAGAATGTGATGTGTGGGTTAACAATTCCTTTGTTTCTTGTGTTATGGATGAATGGTGGCATTGAGGAGAGTACTTGAGAATGAGAAGCACATATTTGTTCCCCATACCCCAATTTGTTCAGAGTTTTTCGCATATGTATTCTTTGTGCCTTGATTATGATGTAATGTTTTACCCTATGTGTTGTATAATAAGTTGTTCGATATTCAATAAATTTTTTAATAGAACTAACTATGTGGAAAGGAAAAAAACATGAACCATAATCATGATGAATTAATGAGGATGTGATTATAATTGTTCGGGCTAGTTAGTTCCTCCCAAAGTGGATAATGTCTTGACATGGAGAAGGTGGCTCCCAAATACATAAGTCTGGACACAATGACCATTGTGCATGTGAGATTATTTTGGTATGTGTGGGGACTTAGTGATGTGAAATTATTTAGGATATATATTTCATGGACGTGTCCTTGGATGTCGATTTTTTCATTCTAGCTTTAGAATAACACAAGGTTGTTTACTCCTGATAGGTATCTTCAGAGATGGTAGTTGGACCTCTTCTCTACTGGGTAAGTTTTATAATCATGAGGATGTGAATAATATGAGAGTTGTCTGATGTAATAACCTCAATTTTCCTCTGGTCCTTCTTTTGTGGGAATCAAGTTTTTTTATGTGTTTTAGGAGATGTAGGTGGATTACTTCATGAATTATTCATATTTCATGATTTTTCGTTTTCATTAAAGTGTGTCAGCATGATAGTGTGTCAACATGACAATGAATTTGTTTGTCAGTGTGTCATAATGTCATGGGCATCAATATCGGTGAGTGAGGGCGTCAATATAGGTGATTCAAGGGCGTTTGTGTAGGTTATTCCGGGTGTTAGTAGGTAATTATGTCGGTTGGTTTGGGAGTCAGTAGGTCATCGTGTGAGTAATTCGTGGTGTCTGTTGGTCATTGTGTCAGTAGGCCATGGATTTGGTAGTTCAATATATGTGGCTTACCTTTGGTAGCTCAACAATAGTGGATCATAATTGGTGACACACCCATTAGTGAATCATTTCTTATTTTCCTGTTTTTCTTACTTTTTCAGTTTCACAACTGTCCCTTGATTATCTCTATGAAATGATATCTTATCAACTCATATCCATGTGTTGGTCTGTTTCCATGATTTATAAAGGTATTTATCAAATTATCCCTATCTTGTAACATCCCACAATCCTTGTAACTACCAATCCATGTGGTAAAACCACAATCAAATTTTGAAGTACTATGAAATCATCTCCCAGTTTTTAGGGTCTTGTCCTTTCATAAACTAAGATCTATTCTTTTCTTCTTACTCTTAATTACTTATGGTACGTCTAGATCCTTCCTACCTCGATGATTCATGCTCTTGTACCAGCACTCTCCAACTCGTTATTCTTGATGATCATTTCTATGACTCGCTTGACCCCCTATTCTTAGATCAAGGAGGAACTTCAGTCCATTGATCATCTACATATGGATTTAAATTGAATCTCATTAATTTTGAATTTTGGGGGTGGTTATAAAAATGATTCCTTTTGAAGAAACATCAATGGAATTATTAAAAAAATGAAATTAATAGCAACAAAATTTGGTCAAAAGTTCACCCGGGTAAATAATATAACGGGAAGAGAGTGGTTTGATGGTTATCCCCTATTTTAATTGTTACCACTGATTTCTTATGGTTTCCATGGAAATATTCCTTTTGAAAATCATGATTTTTGGTAGTATTTGTTTTCCTACAAGTTATGTTATATTTGTTAGGAATTATTTTATAATGACTGTAACAATAAATATAATTAATCACGTATATTTGGATAAATAAATGAATTCCTCGAGATCAAGCCTATTCTACGATCATGCTGGTTATAATTATGTTGAATTAAAGAACCTATACATGATAAATCATAATTGATGTGCATCTTGTAGATTTTTGTGGTTGAGTGATATGTTCTGTTGATTTTTTATCCTTGTGTGAGTTCTATGATGATTCTTTTGGGAGCATGGTTTTTAGTACACGGTTGGGCAAGGGAGTAGGTTTTCTGAGAAGGCGGTGTAACAGGTGTATTGTGCGGCTATTGTTGAAATGATATAAACAGTGGGCTTTGTGGTTGGGGTGGTACATGAGAGGTGTGATTGAATATTAGTCTAAAGATTGGTTGATTTGTGGAATGGATTAACTTGTAAGTATCTGAACTACCCATTGTTGTGTTTTGGTCCCAAAGAGATGTCAGGATATGGGACAACGGTGAGATTATAGATTTTTTATGCGGCAGGACTACATTAGGTAGATTTTTCAGGTAATGGTACTCTATGTCTGGTTTTCCATCTTGTATAGAAATTGTTATGGTAGGTAGTTTCTTGCTACTACTAGAATAATTAAATTTAATCCCATAATAAATAAGTGTTAATTGGTTTAATGAATATGGGTTTAGGATTATGTTTGGTAGTTGTTTTTGTGGTTTTGCATAAAGTGGTAGCAACAATGTGTTTCTGTATGAGTTGGTTTTTTGTTTTGGGTTTCGTAGGATGGGCCGTTTTTATCCTACCTATATATATATATATATATATATACTTGTTTCATGAGATTTCTATATGCACCACACCCTTGGTGAGCACTATGTTTCGAACTACTCCATTTCATATGTGAGGGTGTTTTAACATATATCCTGGTGGGAGAATGGATGTTTGGTTCTTGCATATCTTCCTTGCACCCTGTTTCAGATCATTCTTCTCATGCATATCTGGACAGGCTATAATTGCTTGAGTCTTACCATAGTCTATGATTCTTTGGGAAAGTGTTTATTCAAGATGAAGAGCATATGTGTTTGTTGGCAATGTTCGTTTCCCATTTATCATAGGGATGATTCCTAAGTGTCTTTAGGCTAGAGATGTTGTTGTTGTGGACCAGGTATATCTAGGAAATATTTTCAATAGTTGAAGCCCAGGTGTGTGTGGGCGGGTTATGGTAGTGGGGCTGCGTATTGAAGTATGGAAGAATCGTGATTATGGCCATTTGGGACAACCAGTCAACCAATCAGAAACTGGTGAGGGGTACCAAAATATCGATATTCTTATACTATTATTTTATATGACTTTCATTATTTGATGACTATTCCTTGGGGAGGTTGCGCTGGATAATATTCCTCGGTAGGTTCACGGTGTTATATTTTTTTCTCAAAGGGGAATTCTTATGTTCCTCCAATTTTGAATTGGTTAATTTGTTTGTATAGTTTGGTATTCTTTTATGATCATAGTATATATGTAACCTGTTTTTGGTTCCTGGGAGGAAATTAAGGACTGCAGTAGACCTTATTAGCTTATGAATTAGTATTTTTTGGTGTTTCATCTTAGAATCTTTTCTATTGGTACTTTACTTTGGATTTTTCATTGTAAATGAATCATTTTCACCTTTGAACATCCTTGTGGGAATGGAATTTGGCATTGCATTTCTTTTATTAATTGGAGTTGTTTGGGATTTACTATATTATCTCATAATATTATTCAATAAAAATATAATTGTATCCATTTTATGGTGTGAGATTATATACATGTGGTTCTATTCACCACTCTGCGTCCTATTGAAGTTGGGACATAGTGGTCATTATCAATCATTCATCTCAAAAAATGAAGATTCTTTCAGTTTTCTTTTTCTTCCCTCATCTAGGATAAGTGGGTCATGACACATATAGAGTATCATACATAATGTATATATCATAAAAGTGGCCAATATATTATCATTAATAACCATACATGATTTTGGAATGGTACTTTTATTATATCCTTCTATCATTGATACATTTAAAACTTCATATGTTAATCAAGGTAAACTGTGGGTTATTGGGTATGTTTCTGACCATTTCACTATTTAAGGACTAAAAATTATGATGTATTTCCTCTTATATGAAGAATATAACATTAGAAGAGTATATTAAGTTACATTGAGTAATCCTATAACTATTTCAAGAAAAGTTATATTGAATGCTCATATCAATTTTCTAGGGGAATATGACATTATCATTCACATATATAAATGGAAATTGATATATGAATCATATTTTTAGTCTAACCATTGATAATAAACAATATAAGAGTGTAATATATGATATTGACACACTCAATGTCCAATAATAATTCTATGTTATATAAAATGTGATTATATAAGGTCTTATTCTTGTACATGATATATCAAGTGAAAAAAAAATTAGATATGAATTTCATTGATCTATATGATTTTAGATCTATACATGGAATTAGCAGAAATGAATATTGGTTAATGAACAAACATTAATTAATTTTTTCATTTTCAATTAAAAATTATTTTAAATTCCAATGAGGTGGAAGAGCTAACGCTTTATGTTTTAATTTTTAAAGATTATGTTTTACAAAGCACATGGTGCTTCTCTAAAACTACATTGGAAATGATAGATAGTCATACTATATGATTGGTTCTATCAATAGGAATTTCGATTCATATTTTATGATTAATATCAAGCCCTATAAGTAATATATATTTTTACATTTGATGTTAATTTCCAAATATATGTTTTATGTTATATTATTATTACCATGAACATTTCATTAAGGGTTGAGACACAAAAGATAATCAATGGAAAATTGTATAAAAAGGTATTGAATGATCGATGCAATACTCAAACAATTACATATTGTAAATTCATGTACTGTCATCATAGTATTTCAATTCATATATAAATATTTTTAAAACATTGATATAGTGTTGTTTAGACTTATATATCTTCATTTTTATTATTTTTAAATCTATTAACCACCTTTTTGTTTGAAAAAAAAATATAAACTATAATGTCACCATGTGAAAGAGGATCCCACTAAAAAATTTGGTGATTGAGTAAAAATGATGGACACACATATATCAGAGGATTCATTTTTATATTCATAATAAAAGTAATCCAACCACATTGATTGAATATTTGTGTAATATAGTTATGATAATAAAAGTACATATTGTAAATATAGTATATACTTGTTGTCAGTTTTTCATATCATAGTGATCTTGATGTTTTAGGATTATATTTGTTTTTTAAAAATTGATTACACATTATTTGATCATTATTTATGTGTATTACTACTTATATTGTTATGTGAATAAATTATATTCACCTATATCAAACATAGTATTGATCATTGAATAATAAATAATAATGTCTCCAAATACTATTACAATCTCACTTATGATTCATTAGGTCTGTAATCTACTAAAAACTACCATACTGTATTATTATAATCCTTAAACCATCATAGATTTATATATTTACACAATGTAAGCCTAGTTATAGATTTTATTTTTTATCAGTTGGAGACCTTCGTATTTATGTATGATTGGTAGCTCCATTTTTATAGTCACATCAAAATTTATTTTTGTGTACCATCATCTCAAAAAATATATCTTTTTATTATTATTAAACAATAATGATATTAATTAATCCTTCCATCTCACTGGTCGAATTAATTTTTTCTCTTACCATAAGATAAATATGAGCATGAAAAAACCTTCCCCATAGTTCCATGGTAAAATTCATTTTTATTTCGGTTCTAACAACATTATAAATAAAATCTACCAATTGGTTAAGGTAGAAAAATTTCTATTTGGAATCTATTTTGTACATTTATAATATTGAAGACATCCCCACTATTACGGTGTTATATAGTAAATCCAAAATGATAACATGTGAGCTGATAATAGTTTGAAGAAACATTTCAAATATATTATCCTTATTATTTTCATTCATAATAAAATAAAATCCAATTTAGAATTGTTGAATAAATTGACAATTATATTCTAGAATAGTTTTGATCCCAAAATATAGCTCTAGAAATTCCTAATCTCCCAAAACTATTATAATATCAAGATGATACGAATGGAAAAATATATTTAAAAACATCAACCACATTTTTTCCATACGAAACATCATTTAAAAAATATACACTCACCACTTATGGGAATCCCTATATTTCATGTTGATGTAAAATGTATCCCTTTTCATATATAGTGTCTGGGGAAGTTACATAATAATGATGTAGAATAGGTTAACGATTCGTAACATGTTTTGATTATTTTGGTTTATATAATAAACTTGTTTTTTAAATTATTGTATTTTTTATTTTTTGAATGTTTCATGGGACCGATTAATGACAAAATATTGTTTATTAATTTTACTTTTATAAGGGGAAATAAAATTTCACCCTACTAAATTAACCTAAAAAATAGTCTACTAGTTCCATTAATGGTGGAACATTGTCTTTACCTTACCCAAAAAAAAAATTGTGAAATTATTGAGTTTTATTTCAAAAAAATTAATGAATAATTATTTACTTAATTAAATATCATATAAATTTTTTTTAAATTTTTTAATAATTTTTTTAATTTAAACCATAACCCATATTTATAAAAAATTAGAGTTGTATTTTCTAGAACATGTTATTTCAATAAATCCAATCTACTAGATATTTAGGCATTTTATATATCTAAATACTTTTTTTGAAATAGTATATCGAGTTTTTAGTTGATTATCAATTTCACATTCACTGAGAAATATTAAATAAGATGGGATGAGAATAGAATAAATAAATGAAATAGTGGTACCCACTTATAGGTTTTTTCAAACCAATTCCCTAATAAAATTCATCTTTTTTAATTTTTTGTTTTTATTTTATGTTATATCGATGATAAATTATTATGATAATTTTTATAGCAATAATTTTTTTCATTCAATTATAATAATATATGTTTTGTACAATGCACTAATCATTTGTTCAATGACGATGAATTAAAATTTTCAATCATTGGATTTTCAATCATTGTTTTGACAATATCATCCATTTAATCTATGAAATTATGTTGGAATCTGTAATTTTTGACCTCCATAATCTATTTAAACATCTATAATATTAATAAGTAAAAACTATAGTTCACATCAAATTCTTATTCTAAAATATTGGATAAATATATTAGCCCAGAAAATATGATACAATTATTCAATATTTTAAAAGGGACAACAACATTGATTAAAATATATTTATGTTTTAAGGATATATACCATGGTGGTTCATAAAGATGGCTCTTTGAAGTCATGGGGTAAATGAAGAATTGAATTTAATGTTATGTTTGGATTCCAATGATTTATTATGAACAGTTTGAGGATTTTAATATTTATTTTTTTCTAGGAAATATAATTATATGTACCATGGTATATTACATTTATATAAAATATATAGTAAAAGTGGGAACCATGGTGACTATTTTATGTAATAGAGATACATGGTCGACAACTATTTTAGTTCCCATGGATGTTTCTCCGTGGATTTTTTTCATGTAGTACTCAGTGGTCTCAAAGGATTTATTTATTTATTTTATTTTATATTTTCCATATTAATTTTTGTGGGCCTCTAAATTTGATATCTTGTAATATTTTCCTCATAAATATCATGGTATATACTCCATGAAATGAAAATATACATTATTTATAATGTCCTTCAAAATACATGATTCATTACACATTTCTATTCATGATTACATATGGTCTTTTAAAAAAAATCACTAATGTTGATTATAAAAATTACCTATGATAATGGTGATGGATATTATGGAGGTGTTTATTTGGTATTCTAAAATTATGATTGGGGGGTTTTAATTTGTACAAGTATTGTATTCTATGAAAAACTTATAAGGTTGCTTTATTAATGTCGAGTAAATTTTATAATGATGGTGTTACAATTTCAAGTCCCCTGTAGATTTTATTTAATATTATAGTACAGGGATGTGAAATTATTATAAATTTGTTATTATATTTTTATATGTTTTTAGCACATTTATGTTCCAATATAAATGATAGAAAAGTTTTTTATATTTCCCTATTGTAATACATGATACGCCTTTTATTACGTATGTCATTCTGTGATGGAATGATTATATGTGTCACGACCCGTCCTCGAGGCCCGTGTCATGACTACCTGATGCCCACCTTCCATAGGCCAGGGGATAGAGACTAGCACCATAGGTGTAAATCCAGATAACTGGGAAGACATTGTCTTTATAAAAATGCAAACACATCTAACCAGATTACAAGTGGATGTAAAACACTAAGTACAAAAAAAGTACTGAAAAAAATGTGCCAGAATACAAACCCAACTGAAAAGTACAGCTACAACCGAATGAAAGTAAAACTAAAAAAGAAAAACAGCTAGAATATAGAAGCAGCTCCTGGGTCTTCCACCTCAAATCCTACATGAAGGGTAGGTATAGATAGCGCAGCTCCGGGATCGTCCACCACAGATCCTACCTGAATGGTAGGTACAGATAGCCTCCTCAACTCTCTTTCCCGTTAACCTCGTCCAAGTACCATCTCTTCGTGAATTCCACCACCGAATATTGAATCGTCATGAGGTAAACCTCCGGGTACCGTCCAGTCCTCGTACACTCGGTCTCTATCAGCATTGTCCATCGTCTGCATCAAACACAACGAGGTGCAGGCATAGCCCATGCAGGGGTGAGTATAACGATACTTAGTAGGGGCCCCGAGACCCTCATGTTCTTACTAAATCCAACAAGGATATCCACAAAGAAGGATCTCAACAAATAACCCTTACATAGGAATCATCCCATACTTATTCCAAAGTTATCATGTAACCCATCTAAATAACGAGGTATCACAAAGGTCAACAAATCAGCTCAAACCAAGATTTTATTCATGATGTCGAAACCACAACTACTGGAGAACTCCTCCCCTGTTGAGTATAGTGGGCCTGCCTCTACAACCATGTTCTCCCCACTAACCTTGGACAGCTGCAGTTCTCCACCTTTTGAGTACTGTGGGCCTGCTACTACAACCAAGCGCTTCTCACTATGGGTCTGCCGCTACAACCAGGTGCACCCCCTCATAGCCTACAGAGGTACTCCTTCTATCGAGTACCACAGGTCTGCCGCTACAACCAAGCACTCCTCCACCGTGGGTCTTCCGCTACAACCAAGCGCTCCCCACTGGGCTTTATGAATAACCTTGAGTCGATCAATCAGCAGTCTTCAAGTCACAGCCACCTATTAGGTCTCTACCCTCCACTCTCTCATCACCCGAAGGGTCCACTCCAAGAGCTACTAGTCGATACTCCAATAATCAAAATGTCCCTTGAATATGTATCCCAAAGGACTGCCACGTCATAGGAATCTCAGCACAACAGACGACACGTCAATTGGACGCCCGGTCTGTGTGTTATTAGCTTTTTCGTCCTGGGGGCCCAGTTGGTTTCATGTACAAAACAACCCGATCTTATATCTACTGTACCCCAAAAAATCATAGGGTATACTCATATGGACAGTTTCTCAACATGATTACCAACGTCGCTGACAGTTCGTCAAACAGACGTCCAGTCTGAATGTTATCGGCTTTTCCGTTCTAGGGGCCCGGTTGGATTTCGGATACACCCCAACCCGGCCATACTCCAACTGCATCCAAATCTTAGGTGAATAATTCCAAAAGTTCCGTCTCATCAAGAGTAATCCAATAAAGTCGACGGCACATCAATCGGACGTCCAGAACTCAAGTTATAAGTGTTTCCACTCTGAGGGCCCGGTTGGTTATGGTTTCGAACCAACCCAGCCATGCCCAAACATTACCTAAAGCATGAGTATAATATATCAAAATGACCGTCTCGATCCAAGGATCCCTACTCAGTTGATGGGTAGTCGATCGGAGGTCTGTAACCCATGATATGGGAATTTGAACGAATCTGTCTGAAAATAGGGTCTTTGGGCCTGGTCTGACCCGACCCAATGCCCCCTTGGTCGGCCTGAACCAGGTCTACCTGACTTGGGGCTGGGTCCAGCCCAATTGGGTGTGGCCCGGCCCGGCTGGTCGCTCCACCCGGCCTGGACCGCGCCGTCCGGACGGGCGGCGCGACCGGACGCTGAGTGGGGGGGGGGTGCTCGGCCCTCGCCGCTTATTGACGTCGGCAGCGTCTTGCGCCGCCCCGCCATCCAAGATCCCACGACCGCGGGGGATCTCCCACCTCGCCGCCACAGCACAGCCATGGTGAATCCTACTCGGCGGCGCGCTGGGTTCCCCCACCTCCTATTTCCGGAAAGGCGTGCCAGCAGTATCTTCCGTGGACCACTGGATGCGCTCCAGTGCTCCGTTTTTTCCGCCGTCAGTGCCTAAGGTCACCTCGGGTCCCGATATTCCCTACAGAGGCTTCAAATTTACTTTTCAGTCCCATTTCATTATCGTCGTCAATCCACGCATCAACAACAATCTGCAGAGTTTTGTCGGGCTGTGTTTGTTCGGCACACGCCCTCCGCTTTAGGTGTTATCAATTTGAAAAAATCAACACATGTTTTCAATAACATAACATGGCACAATATCAATATATTAAAATTCATCCTAATTCCCAAAAATATTCTCTTAATTAAATATTCTCATCCCAAAAATAAAATATTCGCGGATCAACTTCATAATGAGTGGATCAACGATATTTTTTTGGATGGGAACAATCACGAGAATACTAACATTCTAAAAAATCAAACCCCTTCCACGGGAAAGATCCGTGGTAGCCGAGTATTTTGGATGACAGTGATGCGAAAGGGGGGTCTTCAGCTCATTGATGTCGATGCAAGGGATGAGATGAAGGTGACGACGGTCGTTCGTGAGTTCACCACGTCGGTATCTCCTCCCTTGATGCGGAGGAAGAAGATGTCTGATGAAAATTCTTCATGTCCTTCGGGTTGTGGAACATTTATCGTGTCGTGGAGTGTTCTTCGCCGGAGTTATCCTTCTTCGAGAGAAGAGTGGTGTTCTTATAATTCTCAATAGGTTTCCCCACAAAATATTTTCTATGAAAAATACTTAGAATAGATCTCTCCAATCTTAAAGATGATCTATGCAAAACTAATTAATTTCAACACTCAAAATAAATTAATTAACTGAAGCACCTAATTAACTTATAATGGGTTAGAAAAATTAATTTGTGAGAGAAGAAGGTGAAAGGTTATTTTAAAAGTTCAAACGTGAGGGGTTGTCCAATTAAATGAAGATGAGTTTATGGGGAGGTCAAGGGGTAAAAGGGAAGGTGAAGGGTTGGGGTTTCGTGCGGAACCCACAACCCTTGGTCATACGCTCTCATTGGAAGTTAGGTGGGGTGTGGCGCCACCTCCATCTTCTCTATAGAGAAATTAACTTCCACTTAAAATAACTTGTAACAGTACAATTTATTTAAGACTTTTCAAATCACCAAAAAATAACTACCTCATGCGATAAAATGCAACTGCACTTATAGTCCCCTTAAACAATTACCGGTGCTGCAAGTTCATTGGTGCCCTCTTATTTCACTTCTGAGCACCAGTTCAAAAGATAGAAAACCCAGCTCATTCATTCACTGAATGTACTCGAGCTAAACTTCGTAAATTGATTCTGGCCACACTAGGCCTTATAATCAAGTGCCTTCAGAAACCGTGCAGTCACAAAATTCCAATGAAATTAAGAAATAATTTTCCTTGAAATTTCCAGGTCCTTACATTACTACCACCTTAGGGCTTTACATCATTGTGAGGATACAACACAAAACTAGGAAAACTAAAAGAGGTATTGAGCACGTATCTGATCCTTCTGCTCCCATGTGCTCTCTTAGGGATTCCCGTGCTTCCAGAAAAATCGCAAAAGAGGAATTTTCCGTCCCCGTAGGAACCGCTCATGTTGTTCCTCAACCTCTACTGGAACCTTGTAAAAGTCACCTGGTCATCAATGTCCTCTCTCCGTTGGTCGATGACATGTGAAGGATAGAGCACGTATCTCCTCAACTGAGATACGTGGATGACATCATGCACACTGTGCAACTAAAGTGGACAGGGCCAGAGTTAAACCACCTCGCCTACCCTAATGAGGACCTATAATGGTCCGTTGAACCTCAGATATAACTTGCCGCCTCGGCCACATCTCAGTAGACCTCGTCCAGGTGATACATGTATAAGGACGTGGTTTCCATCCTAGAACACTAGAAGCCTTCATTTCCTAATTAGAACTGAATCTCTAAACTTCTGCTACCCCGAGGGTAAGGTTGAACGACTCAAAAGTGATCAGCCGCACCCTCCTATGTATGAGTTTATCCCGTGCTACCTCGGGTTTCCTTTTTGCCGACCAAGTAAAACTCATTCCAACGTTGTAGGTAAGCCACAACCTTTTTTCCTAGTACAGTCAATCTGTGTATGAACTGTGGATCCAATCCATACTAAGAAAAACGTCGTAAGGGCTCGACGCCGCCACCAAGAGGTTCCAACCAAAACTCTCACCTCAATGGTCAGATCACACTGTCGGTGTATGTGTTATTATTGAGTATCCTCCCAATGGTTTCTCCAGACGTGAGGGTCAATTCAACGGTTTTGACCAGAAACTCTATGTCTGGGAAAAGATTTGTGGGAGGAAAGATTGATCCATATCAATATATGTTGTTATGGTAGATAGAAGTGGACACAAACTGTCTCTCGAATCTTTCTTAGATCCATTAGGTCACACTCCTTGACCGCATGTAGCTACTCTTTTTTCCTGGCCCTCCAGCTCTCTGTGCCTGGCAGGGACAACAAAGGCGGGTGGCTGTAACATGTCAAAAAATAAACCCCCACACGCTGCTCTCCTAGCACTTTTTCCCATGTTCGATGCTTTGCAGATTACTATGTCCTTGACGCTTCTTCTCCTTGAAACATTTTACATGCCTGAGTCTCTGAGACTGGCCCCAGTTTCCCGTTTCTTACTTCACTATGCAGTCATCATCCACTCTTGGATGATCTTCACCTTCTCTATTGTAGCTCGTACCATATTTTGTTGGTAGGAAGTTTGCTGACGTGGTAAGTTGGTCAATAACCACCCTTATTCATCTATGATCAGTTAGAGCTGCTAAGATTTCACCTTTGTCGAAAAGAGAAATCTGGTCTCATCCCCTGGATGAACCATGTTCTTCGCCTGATACAGTTAGTCCTGACATAAACTGTACAATTTCAAACAATGGATGACGTCGTAAGGCTTTGATGCTACTACCAATAGATCCAACCGTTACTCTCGCCTCCAAGGGTTGAGTCACACTGTCGGCAACATTGTGTGGTCACTAGGTCTCCTCTAGTAGGTATCTCCAAAGATAGGATGAATTCAACAGTTTTAAACCGGAACCTCTTAGTAACAACATAAAGAGAGGACATGAATGTAAACGCCACATAGCAAGGTGTCTTTTATTACTACAGCTCAAAGTACAAAGACACATACAACAAAAACATCAACAAAACGGAATCTAGAAGCACCAAAAACAAGGCCTCTGTGCCTAGAACAATTCCCGCTCCTGTCCATCTGCTTCTCGAGCTCCACTTACTTGTCCACTACTCGGCTGCTGCCCAAGCTTTCGCCGAAGATTCTGTCTCAGTGGCTCCTCCAACGCCTGTGGATCAACTGTGTTGGGAGTCAGATAGTCACGTGCCATGTGACCCTACTTACTGCATGAATAACACTTCCTTCTCCTCGTATGGCTGGCTCTATTTATTTGTGCTCGAACTAACGAATCTATAACCAGAGGTCTCCCACTTATAGGTCCCATCCTCTTGGACCCTTGTATCATCCGTCTACTGCCTACAGATGACTCCTCTTCGGATGGTAAACCCTACGGCAAAGGCAGAAGCTCTCGAGATTCGTCTGTGTGTAGAGTAACTGGTATAAACTCCACACTGAAGAAGGTCTTGAAGTCTTCCCAACTGAAGGTCATCTCATCGCAAAACTGGAACATGTGGCACCACCACCTCTCAGTTGCTCCCTAGAAGAGGCTAATAGTTAGGTACACCATCATGTCTACGGGTGTCCCATCTATGTGGAGAGCTCGTGCTACAAACTCCTGCCAGTGTCCAGCCGTTTGAAAATATGACTCGCCTCGAAACATCTGAGGCCCCTAATGCTAGAACTCGTGACACAACTGGTGGAGGGCCCTGTACTGAGGCTTCACTACTCGGTGTGCTATCATCGCTCTCCCCACTCGGAACCCACGCTTTCTGACTAGGTAATGACATCCTAAATGAAACAGATGTGACACGGTCAAATGATTATACCTGGTGAGTTGACCTGGTTTGAGCTAATTTTAATGAAACTTTTGAAAAAACACACACAATCTGTGTTTTCGTGCACTGAGTCGGAAACCAGTAGTCAGGGTCCTGCTGTATAGATATGTCGACCGCTCTCACCAACACTGGACTCCCTGAACAGAAGACGATACATAGTACCCTTAACACTATTGAGTCACATAAAATAAATATCATAGTCCTATGTTCTGTGGTAGAACCGACTCCTCTGAAACCAATTTGTCATGACCCGTCCTCGGGGCCAGTTCTGTGACTACCCCAATCCCACCTTCCATAGGCCAGGGTCTAGCGACTAGCACAATAGCCATAAATCTGGATAACTGGGAAGGCATTGCCTTTATTAAAACATAAACACATCTAACCAGAGTACAAGAGGAAGTAAAACACTAATTTAAAAAGAATGTGTTGAAATGTAAATGGGCCAGTATACAAACCCAACTGAAATGTACAGCTACAACTGAATGAAAGTACAACAAAAAATGAAAACAAATAGAAGATAGAAGCAGCTCATGGGTCGTCCACCTCGGATCCTACCTGAAGGGTAGGTACAGATAGCGCAGCTCCTGGATCATCCACCACAGATCCTTCCTAAAGGGTAGGTACAGATAGACTCCTCAATGATCTCTCTTGTCAACCTCCTCCTTGTTCCATCTCCTCATGAAGTCCACCACTGGATACTTACTCTTCGTGAGGTCCACCTCTGCGTACTGTCCAGTCCTCGTACACTCAGTCTCTATCAGCACTGTCCATCGTCTGCATCCAACACAATGAGGTACAGGAATAGCCCGTGCAGGGGTGAGTATAAAAATACTCATTAGGGACCCTAGGACCCTCATGGTCTCACTAAATCCATCAAGGATATGCAAAAAGTAGGATCTCAACAAATAACCCTTACTTAGGTATAAACCCATACATATACCAATGTTATCAAGTAACCCTTCTCAATCATGAGGTATCACAAAGGTCAACGACTCAGCTCAAATTAGGATTTTATTCATGATGTAGAAACTGCAACTACTGGAGAACTCCTCTTTTGTTGAGTACAGTGGGCCTACCGCTAAAACCTTGCACTCCCCACTAACCTTGGACTGCTGATGTACTACACCTGTGGAGTACTGTGGGCCTGCTGCTACAACCATGTTCTTCCCACCATGGGTATGCCGCTACAACCAAGCGCACCCCCTCATAGCCTACATAGGTACTCCTACTATCGAGTACCATGGGTCTACTGCTACAACCAAGTGCTCCTCCGCCGTGAGTCTTCCGCTACAACCAAGCAATCCCCACTGGGCTATCTGAATCATTCCGAGTCGATCGATCAACAGTCGTCAAGTATCATCCAGCTACTATGTCTCTCCACTCTGCTCGCTCGTCAATGGGATGGTCCGCTCCACGATCTAATGTTAGAAACTCCATGTATCACAAAGTACCATGAAGAAGTATCCCAATGTTCTGCCACGTCATAGGAATCTCAACACAACAGACAGCGCGTCAATCGAACACCTGGTCTGTGTGTTATTAGCCTTTTCATCCCGGAGGCCCGATTGGCTTCGTGTACGAACCAACCCGATTGTATCTTGACTATATCCTGAACTCCCATATGGTATAAGCATAGGGACCTTTTCACAACATTATTACCAACATCGCTGACGATTCTTCAAATAGGCATCTAGTCTGAATGTTATCGTCTTTTCCATTCTAAGGGCCCGATTGGATTTCGGGTACAATCCAATCCATCCTTACTATAAATACATCCAAACCTCAGGTAAATTATGCAAAAATTTCTATCTCATCAAGATGAATCCAACAAATTTGACGGCACATCAATCGGATGTCTGGAACTCAAGTTATAAGCGTTTCTGCTCTGAGGGCCAGGTTGGTTTCGGATTTGAACCGACCCGACCATGCTCAAACATTCCCAAAATCTTGAGTATAATATATTGAAATTACCATCTCAATCCATGAATCCTTACTCAACTGATGGTGCATCAATCGGAGGTCCGTAGCCCAAGATATGAGCGTTTGAACGAATCGGTCTGAAAATACGGGGTTTGGGCCCGGTCCGACCCGACCCAATACCCTCTGGGTAGGCCCTAACCGAGTCTGGGTCCGGCCCAATTGGGTGACGCCCAGCCCACGAGGCTGGCCACAGAGCGGGGGGGCTCAGTCCTCACCACTGATTGATTCCAGCGATGTCTTGCGTCGCCCCGTCGTCCTAGATCTCGCGGTCGTGCGGGATATCCCACCTTGCCGCTGCGACACAACCATGAAAGATCCTACTCGGAAGCGCACTAGGTGCCGCCGCCTCCTGTTGCCGGTGAGGTGCACTGGAAGCATCTTCTGCGGACCACCAGATTCAGTCTGGTGGTCCGTTTTTCCCGCCATTAGCACCTAAGGTCACATCGGGTCCCGATCTTCACTACGGAGGCTTCAAATTACATTTGTGGTCCCATTTCATTATCGTCGTCAATCCACGCACCATCAACAATCTGCGGAGTGTTGTCGGGCCATGTATGTTCGGCCCGTGCCCTCTGCGTTAGGTGTTATCAATTGGAAAAAATCAACACATGTTTTTAACAACATAACAATGCACAATTTTAATAAATTATAATTGAAACTAATTCCCAACAATACGCCCATAATTAAATATTCTCATCCCGAAAATACAATATTCATGGATAAACATGATAATGAGTTAACTTTCATTCTTTTTTTGGAAAGGAAAAATCATGACAATATTTACATTCTAAAAAATCAAACCCCTACCTCAGGAATGATCCACGGTAGCCGAGTTTCGTGGATGACGGTGATGCGAATGTGGGGTCATCGGCTCGTGGACGAAGATGAAATTGACGAGTTGAAGGTGATGATGGTCGTTGGCGAGTTCCCCATGTCGGTATCTCCTCCCATAAAGCATAAGAAGAAGAATTTTGAAAAATATCTTCACAACATTCAGGTCGTGGAGCGTTCTTCGCGCCGTTGAGTGTTCTTAGTCAGAGTTACCCTTCATCAAGAGAAGAGTGGTGTTCTTTTAATTCTCCAAAGGTTTCCCCACAAAAAAATATTCTCAGGAAAATATTTAGAATAGATCTCTCCTATCTTAAATAAGAGCCAGGGAAAATTAATTAATTTCAACACTCAAAAAAAATTAATTAAGTGAATCACCTAATTAACTTATCATGGGTTTGAAAAATTAATTAGAGAGAGAAGAAGGTGAAAATTTATTTTAAAAGTTCAAAAGTGAGGGGTTATCCAATTATATGAATAAGAGTTAATGGGGAGGTCATGGGGGTAAAAGGGAAGGTGAAGGGTTGGGGTTTCATACGGACCCCACCACCCTTGGGCATACCCTCTCTTGGGAAGTTAGGTGGGGTGTGGCCCCACCTCCAACTTCTCTAGGGAGAAATTAACTTCCACTTAAAATAATTTGTAACACTACAATTTATTTAATACTTGTCGAATCCCCAAAAATTAACTACCTCATTCAACAAAATGCAACTGCGCTTATGGTCCCCTTAAACAATTACCGGCGCTGCGAGATCATCGGTGCCCTCAGATTTCAATTCCGGGCACCAGTTCAAAAGATAGAAAACCCTGGTCATTAGTTCACAGAACGTACCCGGGATAAACTTCGGAAATTGATTCCAGGCACACTGGGCCTCAGAATCAAGTTCCGTAATAAACCACGCACTCGAAAAATTCCAAATAAATATGAAAAAAATTCCTTGGAATTTCCAGGTCATTATATTACTCCCACCTCAGGGCTTTACGTCCTCGTAAGGATACATCACAAAACTAGGGAAACTAAACGAGGTACTAAGCACACATCTGAGCCTTCCGCACCCATGTGCTCTCCTAGGAGTTCCCGTGTTTCCAGTGAAAGTGCACAAGAGGAATTGACCGTCCCCATAGGACCTAGTCCTATCTATCCTCAACCTATAATGGAAACCTATGAAAGTCTCCCTATCGTCGATGTCCTCTCTCTGTTGGTCGATGATGTGTGATGGATCGTGCATGTTTCTCCTCAGCTGAGATATGTGGATGACATCAGGCACCCAGTGAAACTGAGGTAGAATGGTCAAGCGTTAAACCACATCGCCTATCATCCCGAGGACTTAGAAAGGTCCATTGAACCTCGAAGATAACTTTCCACCTCAGACTCATCTCCGTAAACCTCGTCAAGGTGAGACACGTATAAGGACATTGTCGCCATCCTCGAACTCTCGAGGCCTCCATTTCTTGATTAGAACATAAAATCAAAACTCTTGCTTCCATGAGTGTAAGGTTGAATGACTCAAATGTGATCAGCCACATCCTCGTATGTATGAGTTTATCAAGTGCTGCCTGGGGTTTCCCTTTTGTCGACCAGGGAAAACCCATTCCAACGTTGTAGGTAAGACACAACCTTTTTTCCTAATACTGTCAATCTGTGTATGAATTGTGGATCCAATCCATACTCTGACCAACGTCGTAAGTCCACACCGCTGCCACCAAGAGGATCCAACTGAAACTATTGCCTCACGGGTCAGATCACACTATCGGTGTAAGTGTGATTAATGAAAATCCTCCCAAAGTTATCTCAAGATGTGAGGGTCAAGTCAACGAGTTTGACCGAAAACTATAGGTCTGGGAAAAGATTAGTGGGAGGAAAGAATGGCCCATATCAATGTCTTTGTTACGGAAGCTAGAAGTGGACACAAAATGTAACTTGAATCATTCATAGAGCCATTGGGTCACACACCTTGACTGCATAAAGCTACTCTATTTTCCATTCCCTCTAGCTCCCTGAGCCTGGAGGGTGGTTGTAACATGTCAAACAATACACCACCACATGCTGCAATCCAGGCTCTGCTTCCCACGTCCGATGCTCTCCAGATTCATCTGTCCTTGACGCTTCTTCTCGTTGAATCATTTTGCACGCACTAGTCACTAAGACTGGCGACAGTTTCCTGTTTCATACTACAATATGTAGTCATCATCCACTCCTGGATTATCTGCATCTTCTCTGTCGTAGCTCGTACCATCTTTGGTCGGTAGAAAGTTTTCCGACCTGGTAAGTCAGTCAATGACCACCCTTCTTCTCCTAGGATCTATAAGAGCTTCTAAGATTTCACCTTTTTCAAAAAGAGATATATGATCTCATCCCCTGGATGAACCACATTCTTCGCTTAATACAGTCAATCCTGAAAAGAATGGTACTATTTCATGCCATGGATGATGTTGTAAGGCCTCGACGCTACTACCAAGAGATCCAACTATTACTCTCTCCTACAAGGGTCGAGTCACACTGTCGACATTAGTTTGTGATCACTAGGTATCCTCCAGTAGGTATCTTGAAAGAGAGGATCAAGTAAACGGTTTTAAACTGAAACCTCTTAGTAACAACATAAAGATAATATAAGAACGTAACCATCACAAAGATAAGTATCTTTTATTACTGTATCTCAAAGTACAAAGATACATACAACCACAAAATCAACAAAAAGGAAGCTAGAACACAAAAAACAATGCCTCCGTGCCTGGAACTAGTCCTGATCATGTCCACCTGCTTTCAGAGCTCCACTTCCTTGTCCACCGCTCAGCTGCTGCTCATGCTTTCGCCGCTGCTTCTATCTCAGTGGCTCCTCCAATGCCTGAGGATCAACGGTTTGGGGATTCAGACAGTCACGTTCCATGTGACCCTGCTTACCACATGAATAGCACTTCTTTATCCTTGTATGTATGACTATGTTTAATTTTCCTCACACTACCGAATCTATAACCTGAGGTCGCCCACCTATAGGTCCGGTCCTCTTAGACCTCTGTATCATCTGTCTACTACCTACAGATGACTCAGCGTCTGAGGGTAAACCCTGCGGAAAAGGAAGAAGCTCCCGAGCTTACACTGTGTGTAGAATAATTGGTATAAAATCCACCCTGAAGAAGGTCTCGATGTCTTCCCAAGTGAAGTTAATCTCATTGAAAAACTGGAACATGTGGCTCCACTACCTCTCTGTTGCTCCCTGAAAGAGGTTAAAAGCTAGGTACACCATCATGTCTGCGGGTGTCCCAGCTATGTGGAGAGATCATGCTACAAACTCCAGCCAGTGTCTAGCCATCTGAAAATATGACTCCCCTCGAAACCTCATAGGCCTCTGACACTGGAACTCGTGCATCACGCTCAAGTGGTGTGCACTCTCTACTGGTGTCTCAACTCATGGAGGGCCCTGTACTAATTCCTCACTGCTCTGTGGGCTATCATCGCACTCCCCACTCGGTACCCACGCTGTCTAACTAGGTGAAGTAATATTGAAAGAAACAGACGTGACACAATCAAATGATTATACCTGGTGAGATGACCTATTTTGAGTTAATTTTAATAAAACTTTTGAAAACACACACACAATCAGTGTTTTTGTGCACTGAGTCGGAAACCAGTAGTCAGGGTCCTCGTGTATGGATACGTCGGCCTCCCGTACCAACACTGGACTCCCTGAACTGAAGACCCCACATAGTACCCTTAACACTATTTCTTCACAGAAAAGAAATATAAGAGTCCTAAGTTCTGCGGTAGAAACGACTCCTCTGAAACCAATTTATCAAGACCCACCCTCGGGGCACGTGTCGTGACTACCCAAAGCCCGCCTTATGTAGGCTAGGGGCTGGAGACTAGCACCAAAGGAATGGATCTAGATAACTGGGAATGCATTGCCTTTATAAAAACATAAACACATCTAACCAGAGTACGCAAGGAAGTAAAACACCAAGTAAAAAAGAATGTTCTAAAAATTAAATGGGCTAGAATAGCAACCTAACTGAAAAGTACAGCTACAACTAAATGAAATTACACCAGAAAATACAAACAACTGGAAGATAGAAGTAGATCCGGGGTCGTCCACCTCGGATCCTACCTGAAGGTTTGGTACAGATAGCGCAACTCCTGGATCGTCCCCCACGAATCCTACATGAAGGGTAGTTATAGATAGCCTCCTCAATGCTGTCACCCATCAACCTCCTCCGAGTACCATCTCATCGTGATGTCCACCATCGGATACTGACTCGTCGTGAGGTAAACCTCTGGGTACCAACCAGTCCTTGTACACTCGATCTCTATCAGCATTGTCTGTCGTCTGCATTCAACACAACGAGGTGCGGGCATAGACCCTGTAGGGGTGAGTATAACAATACACAGTAGGGACCCCGAGACCATCGAGGTCTCACTAAATCCAAAAAGGATATCCACAAAGAAGTATCTCAACAAATAACCCTTACATAGGTATAATCTCATACATATACCTATGTTATCAAGTAACCCATCTCAATCATGAGGTAACACAAAGGTCGATGACTCAACTCAAACCTGGATTTTGTTCATGATGTCGAAACCACATCTTCTGGAGAACTCATAATTTGTTGAGTATAGTGGGCCTTCCACTATAAACAATCGCTCCCCACTAACCTTAGACTGCTGAAGTACTCCACAAGTCGAGTACTGTGGGCCTGCTGCTACAACAAAGCGCTTCCCACCATGGGTCTGCCGCTACAACCATGTTCACCCCCTCATGTCCTACAGATGTACTCCTTATGTCGAGTACAATGGGTCTTCCTCTACGTCCAATCACTTCTCCGCCGTGGGTCTGCCGCTACAACCAAGAGCTCCCCACTGGGCTATCTGAATCACTCCGAGTCAATCGATCAGCAGGCGTCAAGTCTCAGCCCGCTACTAGGTCTCTACACTCCGATCACTCGTCACCGGGAGGGTCCGATCCACGAGCTACTGTTCGATACTCCAATATTCACAATTTCCCACGATGAAGTTTCCCAAAGGTCTTCCATGTCATAGAAATCTCAACAAAATAGACGGCGCGTCAATCGGACGCCCGGTCTGTGTGTTATTAGCCTTTTCATCCTGGGGGCCCAGTTGGCTTCGTGTATGAACCAACCCGATCGTATCTCAACTGTACCCAGAACTCTTATTGGGTATACTCATAGGGACCATTTCTCAACATGATTACCAACGTCGCTGAAGGTTCGTCAAACGGACGTCCAGTCTTAATGTTTTCGTCTTTTCTGTTCCAGGGGCCCGGTTGGATTTCAGGTACAATCCAACCTGGACTTACACCAACTGCGTCCAAACCTAAGGTGAAGTATGCCAAACGTTCTGTCTCATCAAGTGGAATATAGAAAATTCAACGACATATCAATCGCACATCCATAACTAAAGTTATAAGCGTTTTCGCTCCGAGTGCCCGGTCGGTTTCAGTTTCGAACCAACCCGGCCATGACCAATCTTTACCGAAAGCTTAAGTATAAAACACTGAAACAACCGCCTCGATCCAAGGAACCCTACAAAACTAACAGTGCATCTATTGGAGGTCTGTAACCCATGATATGAGCATTTGAATGAATCTGTCCAAAAATATGGGGTTTGGGCCCCATCCGACCCGGTAGAGGTCCGACCCAATTGGGCGCTTCCCGGCTCAGCTGGCACGGCCCAACCTGGTCAGCGTGGCCTGGCCCGGCTGGCACGGCCCAGACAAGCTGGCGCGCCCCGGCCTAGGGGGGCGCGGCTCGACCCGGCGGGCGCGGCGCGGCCCGGTCGGTGGGGCACGGCCCGGCGGCCGCGGTCCAGCCTGATTGTTGAAGCCCAGCCGTACGGCCAGCCACAGAGCAGGGGGGCTCGGCCCTTGGCACTGAATGACGTCGGTGGCATCTTGCGCCGCCCCCCCGTCCCAGATCCCGCAGCCGCGCGGGATCTCTCACAATGCTGCCGCCGCACGGCCGCGACGGATACTACTCTGTGGTGCGCTAGGCACCGTAGCCCCAAGGCTTCCAGACACCACCTCCTATCTCTAGCATCGCCGTGCCGGTGAGGCGCGCCAGTAACATCTTCTGCGGACCATCGGATGCATTCTGGTGGTCCGTTTTGCCTGCCGTTAGCGCCAAAGGTCACCTTGGGTCCCAACCTTCACTGTGGGGGCTTCAAATTGCCTTTTTGGTCCCGTTTCAATGTCATCGTCAATCCTTGCACCAACAACAATATACAGAGGGTTGTCGGGCTATGTTTGTACGGCCCGCACCCTCCGCATTAGGTTTTATCAATTGGTGAAAAACAACACATGTTTTCAAAAACATAAAAAGGGACAATTATAATCAATTAAAATTGAACCTAATTCCCATCAATACTCTCGTAATTAAGTATTATCATCTTGAAAATAAAATATTCGTCGATCAACTTGATAATGAGTTGATCTGCATTTTTTGTTTGGAAGGGAACAATCACGAGTATATTACCATTCTAAAAATTCAAACCCATACCTCGGGAATGATCCGCGGTAACCGAGTATCGTGGATGACAGTGATGCGACAGGGGGGTCTTCGGCTCATTGACGTTGATTCAAGTGAAGATATAAGGTGACGATGGTCATTGGTGAGTTCCCCACGTCGGTATCTCCTCCCTTGATGCAGAGGAAGAAGAATTTTCAAGAAATATCTTCACATCCTTTGGGTTGTGGAGCGTTCTTCATGCTGTGGAGTGTCTTCGTTGGAGTTATCCTTTTTCATGAGAAGAGTGGTGTTCTTCTTATTCTCCTGGAGTTTACCCACAAAATATTTTCTATGGAAAATATTTATAATTTATCTCTCCCATCTTAAAGAAGAGCCATTCAAAACTAATTAATTTCAACACACAAAATAAAATAATTAAGTGAATCACCTAATTATCTTATCATGGGTTGGAAAAATTAATTAGATAGAGAAGAAGGTGAAAGGTTATTTTAAAAGTTCAAAAGTGAGGGGTTGTCTAATTAATTGAAGAGGAGTTAATGGGGAAGGTGAAGGGATGGGGTTTCGTGTGGACCCCACCACCCTTGGTCATACCCTCTCATGGGAAGTTAGGTGGGGTGTGGCCCCTCCACCAACTTATCTATGGGGAAATTACCTTCCACTTAAAATTAATTGTAACACTACAATTTATTTTAGATTTATCGAATCCCCAAAAACTAACTACCTCATGAAACAAAACGCAACTTCGCTTAATGTCCCCTTAAACAATTACCAGAGCTGTGAGTTCATCGGTGCCCTCAGATTTCAATTCCGAGCACCGGTTCAGAAGATATAAAACCTAGCTCGTTCATTCATTGAACGTACCCGAGATAAAATTCAGAAATTGTTTCTGGACACACTAGTTCTTGGAATCATGTGTCGTTAGAAACCGCGCACTTGCAAAATTCCAAAGAAATTATGAAAAAAAAATTCATTGAAATTTCCAGGTATTTATAATTTGAAACACATGCATCTCTAAAAGATGTTGTGTTGAATGAAAAAATGTTCAATATGGTTTTAATTATGTATTATAAAACTAATGTTAGTTAGAAACATGGTGTTTTATATGTATTTATGTGTTACATGTTATTTTTATTCATTCTTTCATTTTTTATCTCATAATTATCTTTATTTCTATTTAAAAAAGGGAATCCACATGTGTGGTGTTTTTTAATCCTCCATGTTATGAAACCCCTCGTCCCCATGACGTGCTAACTCCTAATAAATCCCTAATTGGGAAGGATTTGTTTCCACATGATATGGAAGAGAGTCTTATAGTTTATGACCTAATAGTAAATGGTTCGACATAAAAATATTTCAGAACATGTGGGTTACACCTCATTTCACCCACTGAGATAGGAATTGGGTGTCCCAATAAGACGAATAGATCCTAGAAGAATAATAAATTATCCCAATAGTAGACTCCCTATATTATTACCATAAACCTCCCAAATAACAATATTTTATTTCCCCTCCCCTTCATCATTTTGCCACAATAGAATTATCACTCATTAATCTATTAATAATTCATCAATAGTATTTTATCTTATGTATCATATTAACATGTGATATAGATTATTTATTGATATGTTTTATAAATTAAATTCCAAATAAATTTTTACTAGAACCATTATCTCAGATCAGATAGAGGACATTTAGCAACATAAAATATTCATTGGGAGAATTTTTATTAGAATGGATTACAGTTGTTTATATACAGTTCATTTTTAATGGAGAACTTCTATAGTTTTCCATATAAGACTAATCATGACCTCAATCATCTTCTTAATAATATTTGGTGGTGTTATAACTACAACAGTTAATTAATTTTTGGTATCTTCAAGTTGGGTAACAATATTTATACTCAAACAGATAATCTCTAGGTGGCACCATCTATAACTCACTATATTCAATTGGATTCTGAATATATTCGAGTGTATAGGGTGATTCCATTTGTAGACTATAAAATCATATCATATTCTGAATCAAAAAATAAAATAAATAAATTTATATTGAAAACAATTATATTATTCAAAATAATATACAAAAATAAAAATTCTTATTAAATAATAAATCATACATTCATATACTCACAGAGACGTACCAGAATATGATAACTCTTATCCCATGTGAACAATAATTTATATTAGATAACCGAAATAATATATATAATGTATATGAGACATCCATCCCATATATTTTCCCTTACTCTATCTCAATTAATATTCAATAGATCCCAATTCATCTATTAATTTCAGTTCTTTTCCTTACCTGAACAATCGATCAGTGATGTCTACTCAGGTACCCAAGTACCATGAAAAACAAAGTGTTTTGGAAATTTAAATCAATATTGAAAACCCAATTTGGTCCCAAACATTACATAGAAATAAGTGTATGCACATTTTATAGACACCATTGAATATATAAATTCTAGGTGGAAGCATAATTAAATAAACACCATCGATCTCTGTTTTATATAGTAAAACCCAGGATTGAATATACCAATATTTTCAATTACTGATTTCCTTCTAATGTTGTCCCAATACATGAATCAGATAAATTAAGTAAAAGGTAATCATATAGTATTTAGTTTAACATCCATACCCATGGATCTAATCTTTTGTATTTTAAATTATAAATAAGTTGAAATCCTAGGTAATCAACTAGGGAATTCATAAATGAGGTAAATATTCAAAATCCCAAAAAGAGACATAGTAATACCATGTATGATGACCAATTTAGTGGTATTTAGAAGAATCATATATATCCCATTTTTAGTAGGTACAATAATATGGTAATCAACAGTTTCTTAGGTATCACATACATTGTTTGGTTCAATAAATGAATCTAATATTAATAATAGTAAATCCATTGTTAAATACCATATAAATGATATCATATATATTTAGGATTCTGAATATAATGTTTTTCTTCAAGATCCTAAATATTATCGAAGGGATCTCATTCCTTTGGATCAAAATAAAAATCTACTAAATATTCCCTGAAAAAAAAATTTAATAATAGGTAAATACTAGATAATATCCTTATAATTAATTTAATAGGGAATGAAGGGATTTTTTACAATAGATCAGAGGGAATAAGGAATGTTTTGGGGTTGAATATCTTTTTAAATGAAAAATTTTAAATTAATGAGGTTTTTCAAAATAAAAATATTTTGACACTATTAAATAATAAACATGTTGATAATTTTTATTTGTGATAGTTAATCCATCCAATGGCCTGAAGGCCTTTAAATGATTAATTAAATGATAAGTCCCCTTTATGGGATGAATGGAGTGGAAACTAAAGAATAAATCCATAACTTAATACAATTACACTTGATGTATTGAAAGAGTAAAACCATGATGAAATCACAGTATAGATCCTCCCAGCATTTGATTAATATAGCTCTCCACTGTTGCAATGTTGTTTGGAAAACAAATGTCATATGATAAAGGATAGGCCCGATCTAATGTCTTGTTACATACCAATTTTATGATAGTTAATAAATTCATTATAAGTAAAAAATATAATATAGAAAATAATTCATTAGAATAATTATAAAATCAAATTTATTAATTTTTTAAATTGATATAGATTTATTTCATTCATTAATATAAAGTGGTAAAAAATACAATCAACATGAGTTTTGAAAATAACTTGATGTTAGCCCTATATATCCATCCATTTACTCGATAGGTTACTGACATAAGTCATTTTAATATAGAAATGGTCAAAAAACACATATAGTATAATGTGGTATTGTGATCACCCCCTATAGATTTTATGATTTATAAGGATCATAGCCCATACTTTTGTAGAGTTATAATAAATTGGTGAAGGGTATTAATAAAATATAGGTTTCCACTAGTAAAAAAAATTATAAATCCACTCACTAGTATCATCAAAATATTATTACAATTTTATGGGATATATTTGGGAGATTATGTGAGAGAAATTGAGTGATTGACAAATGAATATCAGTCTTTGATGGTATTTCGATAATGATATACCTACATTATCAATTCAATTGGAATGTGTAATTAAATAGAAAGGTTATATTATAGTTCTCACAATATGATAGTGGACTTCATATATTAATTCTAAGAGAAAGTAATCTTATATAATATCAAAAGTTAATTTGAAATTAGTACGACTATATTTATAAAAAATAATTTCTTTATAAATGCATTTATGATGCTACTACCACTCCACCGCTAGATTCCAAACAGCCTCCACTGTGTAACATCTATCCATCCTTGATAATTACATACTTTTGTATCTTAGACCATGTTGGTCTTACACATCCACTGGAATGATGTGGGACTATTAATAAAAATATTTTTTTATTTTCTATATTCTGGCTCGCAAGGATTCTTTATCCTTGGGATCTTTCTATTATGTTTAGGTCTGTTTGTACCGTACACGAAGTTGATGGTGATGTATGAAAAATTATATATTTAATTGGAGCTTCATCAAATTTCATCAATATAATCAAATAGAACATCTAACATTATTATAATCTCCTAAATTATGAATTAATGGGGTTTGATTAATTAAATAAAACAAAATCCAATCATCAAGATATCAATGAAACCCATTATATAATACAAAAACCTGAAAATTTCAAAAATGAAAATATTAAAAAATAAACGTGGGAATATTTTATCCTGAAAAAAATCTCAATTAAGAGAGGTAAAATAATAATCCCCTTATTAATGATCATAAAAATGTAATAAGTAATTATTATTTATGATAAAATTAATTTTACAATTTATAGAAATCAAATAAATAATTTTTAAATCATAATAATCAATAGTGAATTAAATAAGTTCAATGAGTAGTTGTGTCAGATCTAATATGTTTTTTTAAAATAATAAAAAAATGTAAAACACCCCCTTCTAAAAAAATATTACGCAAGAGTACAGTTCAAATAATTCCACCTTTATAAAAATATAATTAAACTTCTAACAATTTATAATGTATAATATATAAAAATCTTATCCCCATTTAATTTATATAATATATTCCCCAATATGATTATTACAAATAAACATTGGAGTGATTAAAGAGTCATTAAAAATGTATCAAGGATGAATTTAGAAAACCAACATGGATTTTAAAAATAAATATTCCTTAGAGAATAATATTTTTAAAATTATAAGTGACACTGATTTGAAAAGAAAAAGTGATTTTGAAAACACTTCTTACCATCAAATATCTACGTTAATAACATAAATATATTGAATAATAGGACAAATTTTAAATGAAATGATTTTTAAAATCGAAAAAAGATGAACTAACAAATGGAAAATAAGAAAATGGCTAGATTAATTGAAATATAATGATATAAAAGAGTTGAATATATAATTATTAAAATATAATACATTTTAGATATATTTTTCATAGAATAATTTTCATTATTATATAATTTTATCTCTATAGATTGATTTATTTTTTTAAAATATTTTGAAAAATTTCACATCTTAGAGTACCATTCATTGAAATGATTTTTTTATTTCAATTTTGTAAAATACAACTCAAGAAAAACATTAGAGAGAATAATATACAATAAAATTTTCCCTTAAAAAATCATATATTAATTAGAATAATAAAATTAATGTTAAAAAATATGTATTTAACTTAACAAATTTCTCATATGTTTTTTTACAAAAATAATAATTATAATAATAAATTTAAGAAATACATTCTAATAAATAATGATATAGATAATGATTTTTAATTACTATATAAATATAACGTTTAAGACTAATATAAACATTAAAACTAATTATATTTTAAAATGTATTCAAAAAATATAATATCTACGTTAATAGACATTCTATAATTAAATAAATAATGCTCCATCCCAAATGATATTTCACAATGAATGTATATGGTTAATTGATAAAATAAAATGAAAAAAATTACTTCAATATAATTTTTTCTATAAAATATCATGTTTTTTAGAAATATATTAATAATATAACTGAAAATTTATATTTCTCAAATGAGGAATATAAAACAAAAATATTCATAACATAACATTTTATAAATGTATAATTCAATGATTAATTGGTTTACTAAATATATCACTGAATTGATATTCCATTTGAAAACATTCCAATAATATGTCACCCTTGTAGAATAGACCTCTTAAGGAATTTTTCGTAGAGTTATTTTTTTTGTGAGAGAGCGCATACTAATATTTATAATCTAGGGAAGGCCCATTTTTTTCAGACATTATAAGGATATGATTGAATATATTCATGATTTCTAATATAATGTGTTTCATCCATGGTATTATGGGACAACAAGTCCCACAGACAATTTATTATTCATTTGATTTAGAAATAGAAAATACATTATTACTCTAACTAAACCATAAAATAATGGGTTTAAAATGTAGATATAAAGAACAAAATATAATTTTAATATCTCTTTGGAATAGTTAAAAATAGAAACAAAATACTACGAAACATTAAAATAATATCCTTTTATTATAAATAAATTTTGTTTTGTTTCTTTTTTTTAAATATTGAAAAATTATTTTATCATATTTACACTGAGATTCCATTATATTTGACTAATAAAAATGACAAATAATGTCACAAACCGGGATAGGGTTCCATCTTATCTGAAACCCAACCTGATAAATGTAATGACCCAAAGGGATTTAGGGATAGACATGGGTTTGTAAATATTTATAGGGTATCCAAAATAAACATTTGCAACGATTTTACCCATTTATATGACAACAAATAAAAAACAGCAGTAAACAACTAAAAAAATGATATTTATCATCATCCTATGAACAAAAATTTTAAGTCTCACAGATTTATAACATTAAGAACAACCAAATTCAAAACAGTTGAATTAATATAAAAAAAATATTTCAAAATCCAGAATGTGACAGTACAATCATCACTATCAATTTACAACCACTAACACCTGAAAGAAGTGGATCTCCAACCACTGGATCCACCTTCTCCACTATGGTATATATTTCCAATACCAAGGTCATACAAAAAAATTTATATATACACAAACATTTTATATAGGGTGTGATAAAATGCCCTGAAGGATGCCACCCAAAAGAGATAAGTCCATGCTATATCTTTTAGAGGTTAGTTATCATGCATGTTTTAATAATGACATTCAAAACTTTTTTAAGATAATTTTTTAATGATAACATCTTCTTAGGGGAATACATTAAAGGAAAAACCATTTATGAAATATGATTACATGACCAAAAAACGTATAAATGTTCTACATAATTCTAAAATCTATATCCATGTTACAAAAATACAAAAATAGTCGCAAGAGAGAACCATGGGAAAATAATCAAGGGTATCAAGAATAAACCTCGAACATTAGTGATCATAATCCTCCATCTCAACTACCAACCATTTTTCATGCATCATCTACTATATAGGATATCATCCAATGATCTAGTGTCCTAACATCTTCCACACGCATGATCCACTATAGAAGATCCCAACATATGTTCTAGTGGTCTCTAATGGTATTACATATATAGTTATTATTGGAATAATAATTCCATCAATTAAAATATGGGCCTCTTCCAATTCAGAATCTACAAGAGTAGTAGTTCTTGTTCACCCACATAGATACTCATGGTTACATTTATAATAAAAACTATTTGACATGTCACATAAATTAACACTTTAAAATATACATTCCAATAAAAATATACACATATGAAAATTACCACTTTCACCCATTCAAATTATCACAAACAAAACCACATTCCATTTCACATGCACACCAAAACCATTTGGGTATACATTTTTCACCATATTCACAATTTATAAAACAAATTTGAAAAAATAACAAGAGGAACACCAAAAGAACCAAACCATTTCTCTTGGAGAAGACCCTTCAAAATCATATTCACAATAGAACTATTATGATAGATTTTTTCACAATTCCAAGACACATTTAAGGTGTGAGAAAAATAATCCTATATGGAACAAAACTAAATTCAAATGTAATCTAATCATTCAATACATTTCCAAAGCTAAATCTTTTTGAAAACATGTTTTACACCTTGCACACAATGCATAATTTTTTTCATCATGAAACACCATAATTAAAGAAACATTAATCATAAATAATTTTCATTAAAAAAATTAATTTTAATATATTTTTCATCTAAAAACCATTAAAACCATGTTTCACCCTCCATAAATAAACAAAAAAATACTTTTAAGAAGCAATAAAGCAGAAAATATCAAATATTAATGTTAATGAATGGAACCACTTACCAAATAGTTGGAAACTATAAAAAATCCGTGTAAAACCAGAACTGAAAAAACTAAATACCATAAAAGGTTGGATCGATGATTAACAATCAACATATATGAAAAAATATAACATTAGACCACCATTAGCTCATACAACCCCCTAGATAATTGGAACTCAAGAAATAGTGAATAATAACTCTATGAATAAATATGAATAAAAAAGATCATGACTTACATTATATTTTACTATAGAACTGGGGTGAAAAAATTCAATGAAATAATTCTCGGTTGGTACATGGAATCATGGAAGAGGGTATCATGGATGAAAATACCAAATTGGTGGAATAGTGGTGATTTAGTTTTAAATATAAAGATTGAAAATTGGTAAATTTCTGGTATTTAATAACATTGATATGCCTCAGGGTTATGCCGAAGAGTTTTAGAAACCATGCAAAAACTGTGTGCCTATACATCCAAGTGGGACATGCCACATTGTTCACCCACATGGTTAGACAAACCATGTTCCAACAGTGTGTAACCACTATCTAAAATGACACATGGCCACATTATTCACTGGATATGGGCATATGGTTTCCCATAAACATTCACCACATACCCTCATATCCAAATTCACAATTATTCACAAATAAAATAAGTGGATATAGTGAGATGTCTACCAGAAGGAAAATAAAAAATACTTTACATCAAAATAAAAACATGAATATGAAAATTATATCCACCAAGAAAACATTTAGTATGAGGAAAGAAAACTCAAAAAATGATTAGATTAAAAAAAGGAATATTCCACTTAGACCCATGAATTATTCTCTCAAGCCTCTCACACTTCATTTCCACGCTATCAATGAACTCAGACCAATGAAATATACTTCAGATTTTTTTTCCAGAATCCACATTATGTACTGCCCATTAAAGCACATAGAAATCAAACTCCTATTCTAACTCTTCTGAATTTATCAGATGTGATAGAACTTGGTTATAAATTTTCATCGATGAGAAATAGATCACATAATAAATTAAAATCAACTATGAATTTATATATGAAATGTATGTCACCTTAACAATCCACATGACAATCCTAATGTGTTCCAATATACATCTTAATCATCTTCCCATTATTTCCAAAATAAAGATACCCCAAGCGAGTTTACAAGTTTAGGAACACCCGGCCAACTAGAAAATGAAATTCCCAGTTCCACAGATTTTCATTTGAATTTTGAGGACTCTGAGCTATCAAAAAAACATTTTCTAATTAACTTCACTTTATTTTAGGTTTCCAATATAATGCTAGGTCTCAGCAATGAAGTCTCACCCACCTCGTCCCAACACCATCTAGATTGGCATGGAAGACAATAATGTGCCTCAAAATGATAGATTATAATCATGGCCTTTAAACTAATTATATATAGAAACTCATCCAACCCCAAAAAGCTATCTCGTGAAACTTAAACGTTCAGAACACATGAAAAAATAATACATTACAATATCTGATTTATCTGTTCTATATAGCCATCCATTTGTGGGTGGTATGTCGCACTCACCATGAAATGTGACCCCATAAAAATTTAAGGACATCCCAAGAATGTTAGTCAAAATGGGTGCCCCTGTCAAAAATAATATTCAATGGAATACATAAATCCTCAAAATATGTTTCACATAAAACCAACACAACTCATGAACATCTGTTAAATCCATGATTGGAATGAAATGAGATGAATTTTTCATATTTTCATTCACTTACAAATGGAATTGATCACCTGGGTGTACAAGGTAATCCATCAATAATGTCTATGGATATATAATTCCACATCAAGGAAGAAATTTGTAGTAATTTTTTTGAAAATAGAAGGGTTATTGATATGCTTAATTAACCTAATAACATGTATAACTCCCTGATATTATGTGATCTACATCTAGCCTCATTCCTTAGCACCAAAACCACAAATACACTTCATTGTAGATATTTTTATAACCATGAAAAATAGAACACTGAGACTAGTGGTTAACCTACACCACCACCATCCACATAGACATCATCACCACCAAGTGACCCTTGATGTAAAAAATCTTCCTCTATATGCAATGACCTATCACGAGGAATCATCAAACCATGAATGAATTTCATTAATTACTGGAAGAAATCATCACCAAGTTCTCCCCATGAATCAATTATATAAGAGATGATGATAGAAAATCACTAGAGAAGAACACACCTCCATTTTTATCCTTATTTTCAAGATGCATCTAGTGAAATGAACCATCAACATCCACTTATCAATATACACTTTCATGTATTTACCCTGAAACATACTAAAATATATATATTTCACTAGATTTCCCTTTATAGGTGTTTACAAAATACTAAAATCAAACCACTAATGGTACTCCACCAAAAAGAAATTCCTTAATCTTATATTATTCTGGTAAAATATATTGGCCAAGTTCTTATGATCAGAATACAACCAAAATGGTTACTGAAAAAAATATTTACTCAAAGTCTTTAAGGCGTGATTCCACATTGCTAAATCCATGTCACAGATTTAGTAAAACATTTTATGTGGTTGAATATGGACAGAACTTTAATCCAATACATGGTCATCATGCATCAACACACACTAAATACCTATACTAAATTCATGGAAATACATTACGTATACATTTATAGATTCTCGAAGGATTAAAATATGGGATATGGTCAACTTCCACTTCATATCTTCAAAGGAAACCTGGCACTCTGGGGTCCATTCTTATAAGTCCCCCTTCTAAACTAACACCTTTAACGAAGAAGCAAGTTGATAGAATTATTGATGAAACATTATATAATACCCCTTTATTCCCAAAAATCTTCTTATTTCATGTATATTTTTTGGATACTACTAGGACATCACATCAATAATGTACTCAGGGTCCACCAAAAATAATCCTCTCGATATCACATTTCCGTTAAACATAACCTCTATAATAATTTCAATTCATTTAGAAAAAAAAAATCATAGAATATTTGGTTCTATAGATAGTCAAACACAATCCCAAAATACCACTCATCATTCTCATATGTTCTAGAATTGACCAGGATGTCATCCCAAAATTCCAAAAAAATTATTAAACATATAAGTGTAACACCCTATTCATGAGTTCCATAAAAACACACGAGAATTTCAAAACCGAAAAGGTATGAACATTTACTCAAAATGTATATACATGATTTGAATGTTTGTTTTTGTAACATCCTTCTCCCAAACTATTACAAGGTGACTCTAAAAATCAAAATCAATCATATAAACCCCATTGAACCCCTAATTAGATCAAATTGTTCTTTCATATAGAGCATATTGTATATTTTTTAATCATTACTTTATTCATCAGTTGGTAATCAATTCCCAACTGAGAGATCTAGTGGATTTTTTTGAATAGAAATGAGTCGGCCCATGGTTACATGCTTTGGAAAAGGAATCCTCTGGGTTCTAAATCATCCCGATAAACCATTAGTTCTAGAAACTCGGTGGGGCCATATGATAAAATGGAAGAGGTATATGTTGTCTTCATGTTTCCAAATCAATAATAAACTTGACATATCCCTATTGATGAAACTTAGTGAAATCATCAAGAAATAACTATGGGAACTCATCCACCATATGAGTTAATCCAACCTCTAGAACACAATCATCATCCACAAATATGAGATATGATATTTGAAAAACAATATTTATTTATTCCTAAGGAAGAGGTCCATCACAACTTCACCAAGGACCCTATAAACCCTTAAAATCGTGATTATTTCATCACGTACAAAAAATTATTTAATTACTTTAACAATTGACGTGCACCAAAAAATGAACCATTCAATTCATACCAATGATCATATGCAAGTGTTCTATTTCCAAAACATGAAATTTTCATTCTAGATCGACCCCATTCACATTGAATGAAAAATATGGACACATGAAACTCTACTATTGATTATTACCAAGTATTATTATCAACTCTGACATATATGGTATAATCATGATTGAAAACATTAACGCATTGAATAACCATTGGTTTGTTGCTTTTTCCAAAAATGACTCTTCCAGAAAGATGGTCTTGTACTTCTTATCAGACCTCAAAACCAATAACCCGCTGCCCAATATGGTTATGGTAGAGATGACATCCCCCTTGAATACACATAACCTATACCACTATAATATGGGTGGGATACATTTCATATACACATTATGTTCCCCACATCTTCACACATGTGACATGAACATGGTGATGATTGAAATTCTTATCAAATATTTCTACCATCTAACACTGAGGGCACACAACAAACATAGAATTAGAAGTCATGTATGAAGGAATCTGTGAAGGATGGTAAAAACTAAAACATGTTTTCCTCCACTTTCCATTATTCTTTCTATTCTTCTCTGAAAAAATGCAACTACAAATACCTGATACTAATCTAGTGAAACCAAACATTACCCCTCAGTCCATTTTGATAACCATAAAACAATCAACCTCATAATTATAATTCTTTAACTTGATCATTAATTCCATATATCATGTCACTAGACACAACCCCATCCCTATCATCAGACCATTCATCATATCATTAGAATCAATCTCAAGTGTCTATGAAACTAGCTATAAAAATTTGTTAGCATTCTCTCTTAAAGTATGGTCATGAATGATAATATCAAAAAACACAAGGGGTATAATTAATAAATATATTTTGGGAAAATAATTCTTATTAATAGTTACATGGATTTCTTTATAACTAAATTTATTGAGATTTTAATCATTCACCAAGATATTACATAAAATTTGGCATGGACCATCCAACATGATTGAATTACAAGTTACACTAACCTACATAGTAGAATCAACAATCAATGAATTCCATTATATATTCTCAACAACTTCTTCTAGTTATTTAGGATTTTTGCTACCTATAGTTAAAGCAGGATTGTTCTTGAGTAACTCCTATGGTTTTTTCTTTTTCATACCTATTTTGGCTTCTCAAACATGAGACGAACTAGATCTCACTATTTTTCCCATGTCATGTATAACCCCAATGACTACATCCACTATCACCAGATTGATTGGTGAGAGATAAATCTATATGTCCTATCTACACAATTGAACATGATGTATCTAGGGTTGAATCATTCTACAATAGGCAGGAAACACAAGGAAACCCACCAACAGAACCATTGTGAATTTAGTTTTAATCACCAAAAAATACCAATACTTCAGTAAATCTAAACATAACAAAACATAAGAATATAAATATTCAAAATACACCACTAAAACCCTAGAAAGTGTCTGTATATAGTCCACTTCATGTGAATCTCACCAAGAAGATAAGTAATAATAAAATCCCAACATATCATGGAGACCCGTGTACTATCACTAGTAGTGTTGTCTTGTCACCCTACTCATTAAAATATCATCAAGAATCAACAATAATATTGTTTTTATATCCAAAATACTTCCCAAATGTGATGACCGTAAATAGTCTCACCATATATGATACCATTTTTTACAATCCATTTTTTAATTCCATCCAAACAGAAACCCGACATGATCGGAGGCATAGACCAAATAGAGTTCCTTATATACATAGGATTGAAACTATGTCATGGTTGTCAATAATAAATTTTTAAAAAAATTTCAACCATTTATATGATCATAAAAACACAACAATAATAAAGAACTCAAACAACTGATAAGCCTAACTAGAGAAGGTACAATTTTTTAGATTCAATGATTAATAACTTTAACCTAATGAAAAATATATACAATATAAATTGAACAAAAAAACTCTCCAAACAAAATTTATTATACAATATAGTCATCAAATTAAATCCACCACGACAAAAAATAAGAAGAAGTGGAAATCTCGAAACTAGATCTACGATATCTACTACGATACGTCTTTACATTATTTGGGTTATACATATTATAGTCTACATAAAAAGAATGGTTTATGTAGGGTGTATGAGAAATCTCAATTGGATTCCACCGAATAGAAAACATTTCATGATATAATATTTAGAGAATAAATATCATTAAAACACTCATAAGACCATTTTTAACATTTTTTTGAAAATATTTAAACGAAATCTATTTCTCAATGTGAAAATTTCATCGAAAAGACATTTCTAAAATATGGTTTCATGAAATAAAAATTCAAAAAATGTATGTTATAACATGAAAGATATATGAATATAAATAATCATCCTTACACAATACTGAACTATGGAAAAAACGTAATTATAAGAAGAAAAAGATGAATACTATGAACAACATAACTCAGAGATAAAAAAATTTCATCTAAATAACCAACATATTTCTCCATCATAATACACTAGAGAGGATCTAATCCAAATAAATATTGGTCCAACAAAATATTAAAGTATGATCCACAATAGAGGATCCCATTTAATTTCATAGTGGTCTCTCATCATATCACGTTTTCATTTAGTGTTTTAGTTTACAATATTACTATAGAAATCTAGACCACAACCAGTTCTGAAAAAAATAACATACCATTTCGAATTCATCCAACTAGAAACCTGATATTCCTTTTTTTCAAAAATTCCAGATCACATTTCACATAAATAAATAGTTCCATTTACACATTCCATGAATCCTAAGAACCCTAGAAATCACTGTTTTTAGAATCCCAAATTATTATAAACAAAACCACTAACTATTTGACATGCGTACAAAAATATTTGGAAGTAAATTTCTCACCACATTCATAATTTATGAAACCCATTTATAAATATAAAAAAGTTATGTGGAAACAAAATATTACAATGGTAAAATGAACATAAAAATCATATAAAGAAAATTATTTAATAGGATGATTCAAAATTCATCAACACATTTAAAGTGCATAAAAAATAATCCAACATAAATGAAAACACATTTATTTGGGAAAAACCACATTCATCACATTTTATAGATTAAATATTTCTATAAAAACAATTTTCTCCATTAAGATAGGGCATAAAACATATTCAAGAATACCCATAATGATGTACATAAGAGTAACAACAAATTTTATTTAAAAAAGTATTTTCATAATATGTGAATCTCATAACCATTAAAAAATTGATTCTCATCACACAACTAGGCCATATAAAAACTTTAAGAAACCTAGAAAGCATTTTATATCATCTAATAATGTAAATGAATATAACCACCATTATCACACATTGAAAAATCCAAAAATCATTCAGAAACAAATACTACACTACCAAGAGTACATTTAAAAAAATGATTTAATATTAGTCTGTTGGATCAATATATAAATGTATATGTATATTAGATGTAACCATACAAGAGGGGGGGGGGGTGAATTGTAGGTTTAAAAACTTCGTTTTTAAATACTTAAGAAATAAAATTAACAATGGATAGAATTAATAATAAATGTATTGAGTATAAAGGTATGAATTGATTATATTCTATAATATGATTAAAGAAATTGTATTTCAAATGAATACAATAATCAGAGTAATAACATAGTCAAGGATTCTACCATAAATCATATATAATCAATAGATACAATATGTAACAGTATGATTGCAATTGAAACAATTACAAATGAATATGAAATGAAGAAAAGAAACAAAAAAACTCCCATTCTAATACAATCAGCAGCAAAAATGTAATGTTTTTACAATTCATTTAACCCGAAGAGAAGGTTATCCTTTCACCTAGAATAAGAGGATTGTTTTACAACCATCGTGGAAAGCCTTCAATATGATGGTTGGTGCGTCTGTCTTGATATCCCCACAATTCCTCAATACGATGATCGATATTTCTATCTTGCTATCCCTGGAAGCCCACGATTTTGCAGGTAATAAGTACTTATATCTTTCAAACACTTGAAATCCCACGATACAAAGATCAGTAGCATCGTCTTCCTATCCTATCTAGCCCTCTATAATTATCAGCTGATCGGTCTCACAAAGCAAAACAAATCACTTATTGAAATACAAAAACTAAGAACGAGTCGTTCACGTTTTCTAATTTCAAGGCTTTCGCATGAAGCAAGTGATAAGTAACAACATCTCTCTCTAGAACATGATAGAAGAACAAAATGATCAAATTATCTCAGTTATTCTTCTCAGCTTCATGTGACCTCTTATATATATGCCTCTATTTCCAAAAGTCACATTTCCTCCAATGGCTATATTTCTCAGGAACATTCTGAGGGACTTGGACACCTGGCATTATAACAGTCATATTGAAATAGAAAACACGACATCATTTTGATTAGATTATAACTAACTCCACGACATCATTTTGGTTAAAACATATGATATATTTAGATGATAAACATGAGTACAATTGAAATTTGTTGATAAACAATAAAAACAAGCATGTGATAAAAATATAAGTACTATAAGTATTACTTAGTTTAATGTCTTAATATGATAAAAAGTGAGTCTGATTCAAAAAAGTCAGTATGATTGATAGAGTCAGTATGATTTTCACAGTCAGTATGATTGTCAGAGTCAGTACGATTGAAAGATTCAGTACGATTGACAAAGTCAGTATGATTGATATAGTCAGTACGATTGACAGAGTCAGTACGATTGACAGAGTCGGTACGATAAACATAGTTAGTACGATTAACATAGTCAGTACGATAAACATATTCAGTACGATAAGTATATATGAATACATTTGTGATTTCCCAAACAATACATAAAAGTCAAAAGAGAAATTTTTACTAATCTATCTCCCCCTTTTTGGAAATCACAAAAAATAAAGTAAAAACAAAAAGAAATACTTATCTCCCTATGAGTTATTGGAAACACTTCTGAATTAGAAATTGAATACCACTAAATCCCCCTTAGGAATGTAATTTCTTAAGGATTGTATTCGAAAATTGTTCTTGATTTAGAAGTATTTTATTATAAAATTCTTCCCTTATAAAACATTCTCCCTTTTGTGATTTACTAAAATAATGGGTTAATATTGAGTTGTCTGAAAAAGTTAGATAAATGAAATGAAAGGCAATGGGAAAGGTAACATAAATCTCATTGAGATAACAAAATTGTGTAGAATTTAATAAATGATCAAAGAAATATATAACTACACTCATTTGTTTTCACTTTCCATTTCTTTCTTGACCAGCTCATGAAGAATGACTTTCATGTTTTTGATTTATTTCTTGTATTCAAAGATATAATCACCCTGAGATTTGAGAAGCTCTTGTTGAATGGAAAAAAAGCAGATCCTGATTCTTGATAGTCTCTTCTTAGACTCTGATTACTTCTTCAAGAGTATAAATTATGTCTTGAAAACTCTGATTGTCTTTAGATAACAAAGAATTTTTATTCATCAACAAAACTATTTCATCTTTGAAAGATGAAACCTTTGAAAACTCTATCTGAAAAGCATTCATTCTCACTTTCAGATCTTTTATTGAAGTAATATTGGCTCCATGAGTTGTTGACATACGATTCACCCATTCAATGGTTTCATTTTCAAGATTATTTAAAGAAATAGAAAGATCATTTGAAAGACTCCTCAAGTATTCAATTGATATTTCATGATCATTCACTGAGATTTCTATTTTGTATGACCACTTATTCATTATATTCAAGACTTCTTATGATCAGTCAAACTTTCAGATTGTACTATTAAATCAGATTCAATTGACAATACTCTCTTTCTCTATTATCTTACATAACCACACTTCTTCCTTTGACTGTTAGTGATGAAATCAATTTCCCCTTCATGTCTAGGAAAATAAGTAATGGTCTTCTAAATACATCTCAAAACATGAAAAATGAAATCACTCTTCATGAGAGAAACTTTGTGTTCTGAATCAGTATCCTCATCATACAAATCCAGTTCATTTGACCATCTTGAGTCTTCAACTGTCTGTTTTCATTTTCCTTTTTCTTTTTTATTTTCATTCTTCTTCCACTTTGTCACTGATAACGATTACTTTTTCATTATGAGAAGATTGAGCACTTTGCATTGGTTGGGAAAAAGTTCTATCTAGAGTTTCAAGAGACTAAGAAGGTGATTGATCGGCATGAGAAACCTATTTAATTCCTTCACATTACTTTTGAAATGATTATTCTCTACTCTTTTTTGAACTCTGAATAAATTCCAAAATAAAAAATCTCTTTACTCTTCTTTATCTTCCTGTATTTATTTCAAAAATTATTTCCCTTTCTCTTTCTCTAGAAGACTCAGTAAGATAGGTTATTTATTCACTTATTTTTTTAGTTGATAACTATCGCCCATATCCATTTTCATAATTTTAGAAATGTCAATATCATAAGAATTTATTTTTAAAAGAGTATTCTTTTTTCTTCTCAGCCTAAAGAGTATCCTCAACCCTTATCCTCTCATCAAAAGCTTCAGCTGGATCAAGACTGAACTCTAGATCAGCTTCTTTTCTTTGTTCTCTATCTTTATTCCACTTGGCCACAACCTCCTTGGTGTATTTAGTTTTCTTCTTTATCTTGGAACTAGTTTTCGGATCTGACTGTTGAGGATCAACAGTAGTTGGATTATCTTCGATTGGAAAAGGTGCTGATTTATTTGGTGTAAAGACCCGTAAATTTCAAGGAAATTTTTTTCTTAATTTTCTTTGGAATTTTACAAGAGCGCAGTTTCGGACGGCACGTGATTCTGAGGCCCGGTGTGCCCGGAAGCATTTTCTGAAGATTGGCTCGGGTACGTTTAGTGATCGGATAAGTAGGTTTTTCTAACTTTTGAACCGGTGCTTGGAATCGAATTCTGAGGGCACCGATGGAATCGCAGCGCCTGTTTTTGTTTAGAAATGCCTCTTCCGGAGTTGCGTTTTCTCGGGTGTGGTTTTTAATTTTTGGGCTTTATGTTAAGAAATAAAATAAAGTGGTGTGACAAACTTTATTTTATTTCACTTAAAGCCACTTAAAAGCCACTTTAAGCTTCTTAAGATGAGTTGAAGCAGATAGGGTGGAACCCAAAAATATCCTACCCTCTTGGTAGGATATTTGTGAGGTGGGGCCTGCACGAGCCCCACCATTTCTTTTCCGCTAAGTAACGCACCCGCGAAAATCCCTATTAATTGAAAGTCAACTGGGGAGTTTCTTAATCTATTAAATGCTCCTTTTAATTGGGCGGTTTTATTTGTTGAATTAATTCTATGAATTAATGGGTCGTTACTTAAATTAGTTTTTTCATTTGTTGGCATGTAATAAAATAAGACCAACATTTTTCTTCTTGAGTGTTGTTCGTTGAGAGGATTGGGCAGAAACCTTAAGTCCTTCATCCTCCTTTGCGAAGAACGCGAAGAACAGGAAGAATGCAAAGAACACGAAGAACGCCGACCTTCGACGAAAGGCGACGAAGAACGCCGAACCCCCGAAGATCGACGACGCGACGCCGTGTTCCACGACGCCAATGATTCTCCTCCTGCGACGTTCTTCTGCGACGTCCCTTCTTTCGCGACAAATTTTCGAACAACTTCTTGAGGTAGGTGTTTACGAATCTTTTAAATTCCTTTGTGGATTTTATACTTGACATGGATTTAATTCATTTAAATTAAATCTGTGTGTTTTCTTTACCTCTCAGAGATCATCGATGTGACGCCGTATACCGCGACGACGTGACGCCCTTCCGCGACGCGGCGATCCTCTTCTTCCGTGACGATCAATTCTGCGAAGAACGCACTCTCGAAGACTACGTCAAGGTAGGGATTTTATTTGAATATAATATTTTATTCCCATAGCTATTTCCTTCTAAAACGAAGATCCTGGGATTAAAGTGCAATTTTAATTTATTAAAATTGTATCATGTTATGTTTTCATGTGTTGATCATTATTTACCTGATTGTTATCACCTAATGTGGAGGGTGTGAGCCCAACAAACACGGACCGACAACCCTACGCAGTTCTTCGTTGATGTGAGGAATGGAGGACGACGACAAAGCGGGCCACAGAGGCGATTTGTTGATTCCGTAGTGAAGAACGGGACCCGGGAGGAGCTACGGCGCAGTCAGAAATGGAATCGGACCACCGGAGAAACTCTGGTGGCCCACGGACACCACCTGCGGCGCGGGACGCCGGCGCGGCGGCGCCCCGGCGCGCCGCCGGCCGGAGCCACAGCGGCTGAAGTCGCGGCAGCGGGAGGCGGTTACGCAGCCGTGCGAAACCGAAGGCAGGGACGCGGCGGCCCAGCCGCATCCGGTGACACCGAGCGGCCCCACACGGTGCTGCAGCTTCGTTTCACGTGGGGGAAACACGCCCCTCGTGGCTTCCTTCGCTCGGCCTCTCGGCCGAGCCAAGCAGTGCCGGGCCGAGCCGACCCGCTAGCCTGGGTCACGCCCAGGCCGGGCCGGGCCACCCAGGCCATGCCGGGCCGCCCTGGCCATGCCGGGTAGCACAAAACCGGGTCGGGCCGACCCAGGGGGGTTTGCCCGGGTCGGTCCGTGCCCAGACCCCCTGTTTCCGGACCTTTTCGGTCTTTTTCTCATAACATGAGCTACGGGCCTCCGAACGACGCGTTGTCGGCGGCGATACGATCCTTGGATCGAGACGGTCGTTTTGGTATATCATACTCTAGGTTTCAGAATACCTTGGGTTCGGCCGGGTTGTTTCGTACACGAAATCAACCAGGCCCTCGGAGCGGAAACACTCATATCTTGAGCTTCGGACGTCCGATTGACGTGCCTTCGACTTTGCTGTTTTTCTCTATGTGAGTAGAATCTTTTGGCTTACTCTGCCTGAGGTTTGAAGGTGGTGGAGTACGTTCGGGTTGGTTTTGCCTTAAAAACTCACCGGGCCCCGGGAACAAAAAAATCCAATAACTCTCAGACCGGGCGTCCGATTGACGTGCCGTCTACGACGTTGAGTTCATGTTGACGATACGGAACTTTTGGATACATCAAATATGGACTTTGTGTCAGTTGATGTATCCGCCTCTCGGCTCGTGGAGCGGACCCTCCCGAACGAGCTTACAGTGTGCGGGAACCCTAGAGCTGGATGCGACTGCTACTATGACGACGACGACTATACAGAGATCCTCAGTGGATTTGACGGCGACGACTACAACACTAAGCGATCATTTGTGGGTCAGTGCTACCGATCCTGTGTGGGTCCGATCCTGTGTGGGTCAGCGCTCAGCGGTTCTGTCTGTGCCAGCGCTTACAGGTCCTGTGTGGGCCCGATCCTGTGTGGGTCTTTGCGGGGGTTAGTTACATATCGATCCTTTGTGGGTCAGATCCTTTGTGGGTCATTTCGGGGGTTAGTACCTATCGATCCTTTGCAGGTCCGATGAATTAGATGGATCAGTGATCATCTCTATCGTCATTTGAAGAAGTATACCTATGTGAGCTGAATCCTGTTCTACTTTCCTTTGTGGATTGTGTTGTGATATCCTGTGTGGATTTACGTTTTCTTTCCTTTGTGGATTGTGTTGTGCTATCCTGTGTGGATTTATGTTTTGCTTTCCTGTGTGGACTGGGTTGTACTTGAGCTCAGATTTTGTAGCAGAGTGAGAATTGATGACTTAGATATATGTATGGGGATATACATAATCCATGTCGGATGTTACTTCGTTATGGTATCTTTCCTTTGTGGATTATCCTTTGTGGATTTTTGGAGACCTTTGGGGGTCTCGGGGTCCCTACTGAGTAGCTTATACTCACCCCTGCACGGGCTATGCCCACACTACGCTGTGTTAGTTGCAGACGACAGATAGCACTGATCGTGGTGGAGGCATGCAGAGCAGTATGGTACCTGGAGGTGGACCACTGGACGGGACGTACTCGGAGCGGTCGGCTGGAACCAAGGAGCAGTGGAGGCTTTCTGTACCCACCCTTCAGGTGGGACTTCCAGTGGACGGCTCGACGTTGCGGCTTTCCCTTTCAGTTTCTGTTTTCCCCTTTCGAGTTGTACTTTACTTTCAGTTTGGGTTTGTATTCTGGCTCACTTACTTTCCGCACTTTTTGTTGTACCATTTTTTACTTAGTGTTTACTTTTTCCCCTTTCTTACTCTGTGGTGCTTGTTTACTTTACAAAGGCAATGCCTTCCCTTTACCGGGATTTACGCCTTGGTTCTAGTCGCCAGCGCCTGGCCTATGAGAGGCGGGCTTGGGGTAGTCACGACACGGGCCCTGAGGACGGGTCATGACAAATTGGTATCAGAGGAGTTCGGTTCTACCACAGACTCTGATCTTTCTTCTATGTGAAGCAATAGTGTTAAGCGTATTGAGTGTGGTTATCAGTCCAGGGAGCCCAATGTTGGTGCGGTGGCCGAAATATCCATACACCAGGACCCTGACTTCGGATTTCCGACTTAATGCACGAAAAAATTCATTGCATGTGTGTTTCATGTTTTCTTTGTGATTACTTTGTATCATCTCACCAGGTATGTTGTTCTGACCGTGGGCACCTGTTTCCTTTCAGGATGGCCCCACGACGGAAGCCATCTTGGGTTCCGAGAGTTGTACGTGACGACAGCCCGCCAAGCGACAAGGCCTCGGTATGGGGCCCTTTGATAGCTGAGGCATCGGCGGTACATCTACCCGCTGAGCCACCGATGCTTCCACCCCCAGCCGCTGACGATGCATATCGCCTTAGTGCACTGCTTGAGTTCTAGCGCCAGCGACCGCCTAGGTTCCGCAGGGAGACGGACCCCCAGGCAGCCGAGGACTGGCTGGAGGCAGTTGTATGAGTTTTCCGGCTAGTGAGGACACAAGCAGACCTCATGGTGATCCTCGCAGCGAGCCTACTACACACAACAGCGGGCCGATGGTGGAGTTTGATGATCCAGTTTCATGATGAGGCATCTCTCATCTGGAAGTACTTTGAGGGCCTCTTCCACTCAGAGTTCGTCCCAGCCACCCTCCACGCGGTGCGCATCCAGGAGCTTCTCCATCTGTGGTAGGGCAGCTTGACAGTCTCCCAGTACTCGGCGAGATTCACCGATATCTCACGCTACTCGACCGACATGGTACGAGACCAATTCTTCCGGGACCAGACCATTGAGTAGGGATTGAGACATGAGATCAGGGTATCACTGATCTCCCTCTGCATTCCGACTCAGGCAGGAGTACTGAAGTAAGCCCATTTGATCGAGAGATTTCTTGCTGAGACTTCTCCAACGGCGAGACCTACCGCAGGGAGGCACGTAGCAGAGTCTTCCGTAGCAGGCAGTCGACATATGACTCAGGGGTCAAGGCAGACCAGACCCTCACGCAGACAACCTCAGGACACTGGCTCAGCAGTGCGGGGCACACAGCATAGAGCCAGTCTTTCGAGAGGCTGGCAGTGTTACACATGCGGTGGGCATGGCCACATGGCTCGTGACTGTCTGACCCACCGTGCTGAGGAGCAGCAGACAGTTGAGGGGCCACCCAGGCAGAGGTAGTGGGTCGACCGTGATGGTACGCAGGGAGGAGGTGGATGAGGCAGAGGAGCTAGCCGAGCAGTAGGCGGTGGGCGATGCTTTGAGGCTCTACTGCCACCACCATCAGGAGGTCCACCCAGATCACAGGGAGCTGGAAGGCAGAGACATGCACAGCTCCAGGCAGCGGATTCCTACGACCACAGCGCGCCCGAGATGAATCAAGGTACGATTTGTGTCTATTCCACCCTTTCTACAGTTCTTATAGACACAGGAGAGAGTCACACCTTTATAGCCACTGCCCTTGTTCAGAGCTCAGAGATTCCGACAGAGCCGTTGGCTCGATCCTTACGGCTAGAGACTCCTATGGGAGTAGACTCGATGATTACGCACTGGTGCCGGTAGTGTGAGCTTACTCGAGGAGGACAGAGCTCCGGCTGGGATCTTCTTGTAGCGGCATCGAGGTCTTACGACGTCATCTTGGGCATGGATTGGTTATCTACAGTCCATGCACAAATTGACTGTTTTAGGCGCAAGGTGCGATGTGTACGCACCAACGGGGGCAGGTTCACCTTCACCGGTGAGAAGGGAGCCTTCGCAGAACAGGATGGACTTCCACAGAGGAGAGGGCAGACCATCACCCATTAGTTGGCTAGCCTCATACTAGGAGAAATTGACGTGCAGAGTCCTAGTTTTCCTGTAGTGGTGGATCAGTATGCGGACGTCTTTCCTGACGACGTTCCAGGGCTACCTCCTCGCAGAGAGGTAGAATTTCATATTGACCTGTACCCCGGGACAGCCCCGATATCCACTACAGCATATCGGATGGCCCCCGCTGAGATTCGAGTGCTACGGGTACAATTGGAGGACTTGCAAGGAAAGGGTTTCATCCGTCCCAGTGTTTCACCCTGGGTTTCCCCAATTTTGTTCGCCAAGAAGGCGGATGGGAGCTTGCGACTGTGTGTCGACTATCGTCATCTGAACCAGGTGAAAGTGAGGAACAAGTATCTGCTACCGAGGATTGATGACCTCTTCAATTAGTTCAAGGGAGCGCAGTGGTTCTCGAAGATAGACCTCAGGTCAGGCTATCATCAGCTCAGAGTTCGAGACGAGGACGTGCAGAAGATGGCCTTCAGATGTCGGTATAGACACTATGAGTTCTTGGTTATGCCTTTCGGTGTAACCAATGCTTCAACAGTGTTCATGAGCCTCATGAACATGATCTTTCAGCCATACCTCGATCGATTTGTCGTAGTCTTCATCGACGGCATTTTCATATACTCGACGACTGAGGAGGAGCACGCCTACCACTTGCGGGTAGTACTAGACACACTCCGAGAGCACCAGCTTTATGGTAAGCTCTCTAAGTGTCAGTTCTGGATACGTGAGGTCCAATTCTTGGGACACATCATTTTTTAGGCGGGAGTTGTGGTGGATCCCCGAAGATCGAGGCAGTGCTTGCTTGGGAGCCACCCAGGAGTGTGACAGAGGTGCGGAGTTTCTTGGGACTAGCTGGATACTATCAGAGATTTGTGCCAGACTTCTCCAGAGTTGCGGCACCACTATCAGCTTTGACGAAGAAGTGGAAACCCTTTGTGTGGTCAGACAGATGTCAGCAGAGCTTCCAAGAGCTGATACAGAGATTGAACAGCGCACCTATCTTGAGGTTTCCTGAGAAGGGAGTAGGGTACGTAGTCTACTGAGTTGCATCAGGGACTAGACTCGGATGTGTCCTGATACAGGAGCGGGCAGTGATCGCCTATGGATCACGTCAGTTGAGGCCGCATAAGCAGAACTACGCTACCCATGACCTGGAGTTAGCAGCAGTGGTCTTCACCCTGAAGACATGGCGACACTATCTGATGGGCGAGTGCTTTACAGTATTTTCTGACCACCACAGTCTCAGGTACATCTTCTCACAAAAGGACCTGAACCTGAGACATCGACGATGGCTCGAGTTCCTCCAAGACTATGACTTTGAGATAGTCTATACTCCTGGGAAGGGGATTGTAGTAGCTGATGCTCTCAGCAGGAGGACATGCATTCAGTTACTTGAGGAGGCGACAGAGAAGCTAGCCGCTTTTCAGATATCCTTCGTCGACAGAGATAAAGCAGCCTTCCTTCAGTCTCTCACAGTCACTCCTCCACTACTACAGCAGGTCATAGAGGAACAGTGAGGGGACACTGACTGTGAGACGTTGCGTGCGCAGTTATCCTCAGGACAGTCACCTGATGGATTCTCCTTTGGAGCAGAGAACGATGTCCATTTCAGAGGACTTACCTTGGTACCAGTCGCTTTACGAGAGGAGGTTCTTAGGGAGTTTCACACTTCTCCTTTGGCGGTACATCCTGGAGTGGCAAACATGTACCAGGACCTCAGACGACAGCACTGGTGGCTAGGCATGAAGAAGGTTGTGGTAGAGTTCGTTTCACGATGCCTCACCTACCAGCAGGTGAAGGCAGAGCACCAGGTACCAGCAGGCTTGGTACAGCCCTTAGAGGTCCCGGAGTGGAAGTGGTACGAGATATCTATGGACATCGTGACTGGACTTCCACGCACTTCCCGACGTCATGACTCCATTTGGGAGATTGTCGACCGACTCACCTCGTCGGCTCACTTCTTACCCATCATAGAGCAGGGCTCAGTGGAGAGCATGGGACGTCTCTACGTTCAGGAGATTGTACGGCTTCACGGTGTGCCATCATCTATCGTCTCCGACCGAGATTCTCTCTTTACTTCCTGGATTTGGAAGGGGTTTCATGAGCATTTGGGACGCAGCTACGTCTGAGCACTGCCTTTCACCCTCAGACGGATGGTCAGATGGAGAAGACCATTCATGCTCTCTAGGACATGCTCCGCACATGTTTCCTCTACTTTGGTCGCAGCTGGGAGGACCACATACCCTTAGTGGAGTTTGCGTACAACAACAGCTACCACTCCACCATCGAGATGGCACCATACGAGGCGTTGTGTGGAAGACCTTGCAGATCTCCTTTGTGCTGGACAGACCCTGGGGAGTTAGCTGAAAGTGCGGCTGATTGTCGCCTATCGACCGTTCAAGGTTCCGGTGCTCTGCTAATGTGTATAGCAGCACTCGGGTCGAATCCTCGGCGATGATACTTTGTAGTAGTCGTTTGTTTTTAGTTGATTGTATTTTGATTAGGGGGGTTTGTTTGCAGAGCTTAATTGAAATGATTTATGGATGGTGTTTGATTTACCAAATTGATAAAGATTGGGGTTATTTCATCATTAGGTTAGTTAAGCTTGTGATATCCTCGAGCTTTGCTTTATATTGCATTTAAATTAACACCCATGACACAAGATGATGTTGATTAGAATTATTAAGTGTTAAGGCTTTAAACCAAGACTTAACTTAACTGAAGGTTATAATCTCAATCAGATCTTATTTATTGTTGTTTATTTATGGTTCCAATAATCCATGGAAACCACATGTTAAACAAAACAAGTCATTAATCCATGACATGTTAAGTCCAACATACACAATGTTAATTTAAAGAATATTCATCGAACAGAAGCTCTCAATCACTTAACATACCTAAATTATAACTCACCCCAATGAGAGATTTACTCAGCCATTATGATGTTTATTAATCTGGTAATATATGTTTATGGTGATGAATTATAAAGAGAAGAAAAAGAAAGGGACAAGATAAGAGTAGTGTGCCGAACACACACACAAAATATTTTGAGAATAAAAAAAAGAATTTCGATTGAATGAGGAAGCAAGATAAGGTACTGTAATTTAAAATGATTCAAACTATTTTAAGACCATGAATATTATACTACAGAAGGTGGAGGATAATAAGAGATATTGAAGAAGAAACTTTCATTAAAACAGAATTACAAAATAAAGGACTTACAAAATTACAAAAATGAAGAACACAAAAGTAAGTGAAAAGAAAGAGAGGAGAAAAGGTCTCTCAAGTGTAAACATGAGTATGGAAGGTCCTCCCATGCCTTTGGAAAAGCTTTGGTCGGGCCAATATGATCTCCTCTCTTCTGAAATGCCAACCCCTCTCAAGGAGAGAAGGGGAGAGTATTTATAGCCCAATGAGTGGACTGTTTGCATTCCCAATCTGTCCCTCCACTTGCATCGCCAATTGAGCTATTCAGACAGCCTAATCATAAAATATCTCCGTCTTCAAAGTTGTGGACACTAATGTTGGCCGACTACTCTCAAAATATGGAGGCATTTGGACTTAAGGATAAAAAGGTATGTCCGGTTGATTAAACAAACTTAAACTGTCCATTTCAATCCAGTCTTTTTGAAGTCCATAATGTGAAAGGGTTTTTGAATATTAAGATGCCTTCAAATCCGAATGGTTTCTTCAACAAAGTCGGCCGCCTACATCTCCTCTTTCACACTGAAAATCGCAGCTCGCTTGGATGATTACATCAGATGATATGTCATGCATACTATACTGATTTTCATTCTCGGCCAGAATGGTGGGATGGACTTCAACGATTTATTTGGGCCCCTTGTACTTGGATTTGGGCCATGAAATTTTTATCCAAGATGACATGTAGTGTCCCACGAAGTATGGGGGAGAGTTAAGGTTTTTGGATATCTTTATTGAGCCCAGTAAATAAATCTTCAAGGCTGGTCCAGTTTGTTCACAGATTCTTTGGTCTTGTTTGTGAGGACCATATGACCCTTAAAATGGCAGAATTGGATCATGGTGCCTTCTAATGAAATGTTGTATATTGAAAGGAGAATCCTAAAAAGCAAGAACCACACAATTTGGATCAGTATAGTGATAGTTATAATTAAAACATTAAACTGACTCAATTTGACTACTTCTAAAAATGCTCAAATATCATACTTAAAATTAAAACATTAATATTTCACACAAATTATGCACATTTCATATAAAATAAGTAATGGGGGAATATAATAAGTCATGAAAATATTAATAACATCAACTCCCCCACACTTAGATTTGCGCGTGTCCTCATTTGAAACAAATATAAAAACATGACAAAATCATTTTCACTCACCAACAAATATTAAAATTTTGTTTTCTCCAATCAGGGGAGGTTTAGACTATTTCACTCATCCATATTGAATTTCATCACAAATTTGGTTCATAATAATGCATCAGAAACAATTCATTTTTTCATGTTCAAGGTTTGAATTAGAAAATGTAGGCACTCAAAACTTACTCCTCTCAAGATGATAAAAATGTATTTTAGGAGGTTCACTCATTCACCAACAAAAAGTGAAAATCAAGAGTTTGTAAGAGCTCTCAGCTTCCATTCCCAAATCTAATGTGTACAAGAATCAAGAGGTCTTTTAAGGGGGTTTTCAGTGGCTATGGGACGGTAGGTATATAATGTCCAAAGGAAAAGAGGGGTTAAAAACACCAACATGGAAAAATCAATGCACATTTTTTTTTTGAAATTTGATTTGAAAGGAAATAGAAACACATATTTACAAGGGCATGAATGTGTGATGAATGAAAAGTTAGGGAGATAGAAAATGGAATAGGTTGAGATGATGGAATATGTACAACATGGAAGACTTCCAATAATGGCACAATACAAGATGATTCAAGTGTTCTTTTTTTTTCTATTTTTGCTCTTTTTTTTCAAAAGTTGTGCTTGAAACAGGTCTCACAGTCATCTCCCAACCCATGCTTGATCTCCTCATGGATCTAATTTTAGTAGTTATAACACAATCAAAGGTTGATGATGAATGATTTTTGACCCACCCAAGACACAACCCATTCCTTTTTTTTATTTTTTTCGTTTTTTTTATATAATTTTTTTTCATTTTTTTGAACACTTTTCAATGACTTTTGTACAAATTAAAATTACACATATACACCCCAAAGCTCACAGAATTACAACCTCTCCCCCACACTTGAATGGAAGCTTCCCCTCAAGCATATGATGACACATTGGAAATCAATGAAAGTACGCCCAAAAATGAAGTTTATTCCCCCCACACTTAAATTTCAATAAATTGTACAATGAAAATCCATGAAGATGTTGGGTGGGACAAGGTATTAGGCTTGTAATGTGGCTATCAAAAGAAAGGGTTTCATAGGCTCAAAGGGGCTTTCAAAAGTAGGATCAATGTAAGGGTAACGGGAGGCTATTTGGCTATTCTGATTCTCATGTGGCTTAGAAAATGCCTCTATCATATTAATGCACACAAAAGATGGAAATTCAGCTTGAAGGTCCACAAAATCAAGACTCACAATTAGTGGTGAAGACACACAATGAAAAAGATGTCCATAGATGACCTTGGCATGAAGGCTAATGTTATTCCTCACGGTAGGGGAGAATCATTTTCCACCAAAAATTGTTCATTCAAAATGTTTGTTATTGACACAAAATTGTTTACCCAAGTTTGAGATAAAAATTCAATATATTTGAGTTTAAAACAAGCCTTTTGACTCCCCAAAATGGTTGGACAAAATTTCAATATTGGATGATGAGTAATTATGACACCCTTTTTTTCAATTTTCATATGTTTTTAATTATTTTTTTAAATTTTTTTATTTTTAATGACAGATCCACACAAAAGAGAAAATAGAAAAAAGGTTGTGGAAGAATGTTGTAAAAAAAATGAGAGGGAGAGAGGAAGAAGAAGAAATAGAGAGAAGAAGATAGGGAAGAGATATTGAGGAGAGATAGAGTTAAAGGGAAAGAGGTGCCCCCTGGTTTGGATTTGGCGGGTCTCCATCCAGTGGTGGTTATATTGAAGTGGATGGGGTTTCGATGGAAGTCGACGTGGTTCCTGGATTGTGAGACCTCTCATGGTGATGCATTAACCGATTCCCGTTAACCGTGAATGTTCTTTTTGAAGAAGGGTCTTGGACTTGCACTGCACCAAATGGGTAAACATTAGTAATAATAAAAGGTCTATCCCAACGGGAATTAAGCTTACCTGGGTGAAGTCGAAATCGAGAATTGAAGAGCATTACCTTTTCACCTTCATGAAATACCTTTCGAAGAATGTTCTTGTCATGGAGTGACTTTGACTTTTCTTTGTAGAGAATGGAGTTCTCATACGAATCGAGTCGAAGCTCCTCCAATTCAGTCAACTGCAACAATCTTTCTTCACCAGATTTTTCACAATCAAAATTACAAGTTTTGACAGCCCAAAATGACTTATGTTGGATTTCAACTGGTAAATGACAGGCTTTACCAAAAACTAGCCTAAATGGAGACATCCCAATGGGTGTCTTATAGGCTGTTCGATAGGCCCAAAGTGCTTCACCAAGTCTATCGGGCCAGTCATTTCTTGTGGGCTTAACAATTCTTTCAAGCACTCTTTTCACTTCTCTGTTAGAAAGTTCAGCCATTCCATTTGTTTGAGGGTGATATGCAGTGGATGTTTTATGTACAACCCCATTCTTTTTCAAAAGTGACTCCATGGTTCTATTATAGAAATGAGTTCCTAAGTCACTTATCAAAGCACGTGGTGTTCCGAATCGATGGAAGATATGGGTTTTGAGGAACTCACTCACAGTTTGAGCATCATCTTTCCTAGTGGGTTTGGCCTCGACCCACCTAGAAACATAATCGACCACAAGAAGAATGTATGAGAATCTATTGGAAGGGGGACATGGTCCCATGAAATCGATGCCCCAAACATCGAAAAGCTCACAGAAGATTAATGGCTTTCGAGGCATTTCGTTTCATTTGGAAATTGTGCCAAACTTTTGGCAAGTGGGACATGATTGACAGAACTTGTGTGAGTCCTTGGTGAGTGAAGGCCAAAAGAATCCAGAATCTAGGACCTTTCGAGAAGTCCTTTGTGGTCCAAAGTGGCCACCTCTAGGCATTGAGTGGCACAATTCCAAGATGGAGGATTGTTCAGTTTTATCAACACATCTCCTAATTACCATGTCAGCCCTGGTTTTCCAAAGTTTATTATCTTCCCAAAAATAATGCTTTGAATCACTTTTCATCTTTTCTTTTTGTTCTTTTGAAAAATATTCTGGGAAAACACCGGAAACCAAGTAATTGACAATTGGGGAATACCATGGTAACTTTGGAGTGAGAGAGGAGAGGTGTTCAGTTGGAAATTCAGGATCAATTATTTCAGAATGAGAAGAATTAGAAATTCTACTTAGGTGGTCAGCCACAGGGTTTTCTTTTCCAGGTTTATCTTTTATCACAAGGTCAAACTCTTGGAGCATTAAAATCCATCTTATTAGCCTTGGTTTGGAATCACTTTTCTTAAGTAAGAACTTTAATGGTGAGTGGTCCGTGAAGATGATGATTTTGGCACCTAAGAGATAGGGCTGGAATTTATCCAAGGCAAAAACCAAAGCTAAAAGTTCTTTTTCAGTCACAGTGTAGTGTGATTGAGTTTCGTCCATTGTTTTTGAGGCATAAAAGATGACATGAGGAATGTTTTCTCTTCTTTGACCAAGAACAGCCCCAATGGCCCTATCAGAAGCATCACACATCAATTCAAATGGTAAGGACCAATCTGGGGGTTGGATTATTGGAGCAGATGTGAGAGAATATTTGAGTTCAATGAAGTCTCTCTTGCAAGCCTTATCAAAATTAAATGTTACATCATTTTGAAGTAAACGAGTGAGTGGGAGGGAAATCTTGCTGAAGTTCTGAATGAATCGCCGATAGAAACCGGCATGACCAAGGAAGGACCGAATGTCTCGAACTGATTTGGGTTCAGGAAGTGATTGGATCACCTCAATTTTGGCTGGATCAACTTGGATACCCTCTTGAGAAATTATGTGCCCTAGAACAATCCCATTTGAAACCATGAAGTGACATTTCTCAAAATTCAGCACAAGGTTGCACTTGACACACTTTTGAAGGACCAAAGAGAGTGAATGTAAGCAAGATTCAAATGACTCTCCATAAATGGTAAAGTCATCCATGAAGACCTCCATGAAATTCTCAATGAATTCAGAAAAGATACTCATCATACACCGCTGGAATGTTGCAGGAGCATTACAAAGGCCAAAAGGCATTCGCCTATAGGCATAGGTTCCAAATGGGCAAGTGAATGTGGTCTTTTCTTGGTCTTGAGGTGAAATTGGAATTTGGAAGTAGCTGGTGTAACCATCAAGAAAGAAATAGTGTGACTTTCCGGCCAATCTCTCAAGCATTTGGTCAAGGAAAGGAAGTGGGTAGTGATATTTTCGAGTTTCAGCATTCAATTTGCGATAATCGATGCACACACGCCATTTGTTTTTCACTCGAGTTGTGACCACTTCTCCATGTTCATTTGGGACAACTGTTATCCCGCCCTTCTTAGGAATGACTTGAATTGGACTAACCCATTCACTATCAGAAATTGGGTAGATAATACCAGCTTGAAGAAGCTTGGTAATCTCTTCCCTAACTACCTCAAGTATGAGTGGATTGAGTCTTCTTTGAGGTTGCCTAATTGGTTTGGATGATTCCTCTAGATGGATGTGATGCATGCAAAGGGCAGGGTTGATTCCTAGAATATCCTCTAGGTTCCAACCTAAGGCATTTTTGTTTTCCTCTAACACTTGAACAAGTTGGGACTCCTCAGTTTCAGAAAGTGAAGCAGAGATAATGACAGGGTAGGAGGGATTATGGAAAAGGAATGCATACTTGAGGTGTGAAGGAAGTGGTTTTAGATCAGTTTCAGCCTTGATTTGAGAGCTATACAAGTTAGGAGAAGGAGAAGGGATTCCAGATGGGTTTGGATCATTTTCCTCAACACTGTCCAAGGTGGAGCAGTAGAGATCAGAGTTGATGTGGGATTTAAGAGAGTTTTCAAGTTCCTCTAGATTGATGGAGTCTATGAATGAGAGGTCCACATCAACTTCACCATTTATGACTTTGTTAATCATGGTGCAGATTTCACAAGATCCTTTATCATTAGAACATGAAGAACATGGTGGATTGGGGTTCGATTGAATCTTAGAAGTTTCCTCAAAAGCATGGATTGAGAATGCAGAGTGATCCTCAGATGGGTATCGTATGGCTTGGAAAATGTTGAACTTGACCAGTTGGTCACCGAATTCCATGGATAAGATGCCTGAATGGACATCAATCTTGGTTCTCGCAGTCATGAGGAATGGTCTTCCTAGAATTAGGGGAGATCGAGAAGAGGTCGTCTCACCTTCCATGTCAAGGACATAGAAATCAGCTGGGAAGATAAGATTATTGACCCAAACAAGAACATCCTAAATTATCCCCTCAGGACTGGTAGTGCTTCGATTGGCTAATTGAATGACAACACCCATTGGGTGAAAGGGACCTAGACCAAGGTTGGAGAAAATGGATTTGGGCATGACATTTATTGAGGCTCCAAGGTCTATGAGTGCATCATCAAAGTTGGAACTCCCTATTTGACATGGAACCGTGAAGGTCCCTGGATCTTTGCACTTCATGGGAATGGACTGTTGGGATGAAACATTTTCAATGTTCCTAAGTTGCCTCTTATGGGTGCACAATTCCTTAAGAAACTTGGAATACTTAGGGATTTGTTTGATGTCATCTAAGAGGGGGATGTTCACTTCAACACGTCTAAACTTGTCAAGCATTTCAGGATCAGGTTCAAAGGACTTCTTAGGCTTGGAGATGTCTTGAGGAAAAGGAATTGGGTTCCTTAGAGGAATGGAAGGAGGTGAAGGAGTGGATTCAAGTTCCTTTTCCAGCTTTTTGTTCTTTTCATTTTCTAGATCAACATCGAAAGGGGAGGTAGAGAAATCAGCATGGGGCATTGCAATTTTCTTTTCCGATCTAAGTGAAATTGCACTTACATTACCCTTAGGGTTGGGTAATGGTTGAGCTGGGAGTTGGGATGAATTGGATGGTTGTTGATGGCTAAGGTGGGATGCAAGTTGACCTATTTGGGTTTCAATGTTCTTGAGGCTAGAACGGGTGAAGGAAGAAAGATCCTCTACAGCACTTTCCCATGGTTGTTTAGAAGAAGAGGCTTGTCCCAAATTGGGTTGGCCTTGATTTTGGTTCTTGGGAAAGCGATTGTATTGGGTGGGGAATTGGGAAGGCTCGTTAGGATAGTGGAATCCAGGAGGAGGATTGTTCCTTTGGGGTTGAGGGACAAAAGGATAAGGTTGATGGATGTTACCACCACTTTGACCATATTGAAACTGGTTTGGATTTTGATGAGGGAACTGAGGAGGATGAGAAATGGGATTACCATACCTTAGAGGTGGGTTAATGGTAGAAGAGAAGGGATCAGAGTGGGGTTGGTTGAAGTTTCTAACAAACTGACCTGATTGTTGAGGGTTGTAATTTCACTGAGCATATGCCGCATTGAGCTCCATTGGACTAGATGAATCAGATGGGTCATCTTGAAGTTGTGGACATGTGTCAGTCGGATGAGATGGAGAGTTGCAGATTCCACAATTCTTGATAGGTCCAGGGAATAGTGACTGTGGGGAAGATGAGGTTGGGGCTTTGGTAGCCACCGCTAGTTGACACACAAGACCTGTAAGTTCACTCATCCACTCAGTCATCTTGTTGGACTCTATGTATTGATTCTCTTGGGCTTTTTTCACTTGAGCATGTGCTCGAGTATGGAATTGTTGCGTGTTTGCAGCCATGTTACTTATGAGATCTCTTGCAGCTGCAGGAGTTTTGTCAACAAGAGCACCGCCACTTTCGGCATCAATTAGAGTTCTCTCCATAGCCAATAACCCCTCATAGAAGTATTGGATCAGGAGTTGGTCATGGATTTGATGGTGTGGACAAGTTTCCACAAGCTTTTTGAACCTCTCACAATACTCATGGAGTGATTCATTAGGGAATTGACGGATGCTGCTTATTTCCTTTCGGATAGAAGCTGTTCGGGAAGCGGGAAAGAACTTCTCAAGGAAAAGTCTCTTCATGTCAACCCATGAGTTTATGGAACCAGGTGGGAGGTAGTAGAGCCAAGACTTGGCAGAATCCGCTAGGGAAAAGGGGAAAGCTATAATCTTGATTTGTTCTTCAGAAACCCCTTGAGGCTTCATGGTAGAGCATACTATTTGGAACTCTTTAAGGTGATGATGTGGATCCTCACCGGCTAGCCCGTGAAAATGAGGGAGAAGATGAATCAAACCCGATTTGAGTTCGAAGTCAGCTTCAATGTTTGGATATTGAATTCCAAGAGGTTGGTAATTCATATCAGGGGTAGCAAGTTCTTTTAGGGTTTGTTTCCTAGGATTGGCCATTTCAATTTCAACTGGTTGGATGAGGACTGGTTCTTGAATTATTTGAGTATCTCTTATGTTCCTCCTAAGTTGGCGAAGTGTTCGCTCAATTTCAGGGTCAAACAAATCTGAGGGATTGTTTGGAAGGCTACGGGGAATTCAGAGAGATTTTGGAAGAAAGAGGAAGATGAGTTTTTCTTTGTTTTTTTTCATTTTAGGATTTTTAAGAGGAAGACGGGTTTTTCTTTGTGTTTTTTTTCAATTTTTTTTTAAACTTTTGTATTTTTTTGGGGTTTTTTTTACAATAACCAGAAACTAATGAATACTTAAAGAACCATCCCCGGCAACGGCACAATTTGAAAGTGCGGCCGATTGTCTCCTATCGACCGTTCAAGGTTCCGGTGCTCTGCTAATGTGTATAGCAGCACTCGGGTCGAATCCTTGGCGATGATACTTTGTAGTAGTCGTTTGTTTTTAGTTGATTGTATTTTGATTAGGGGGGTTTGATTGCAGAGCTTAATTGAAATGATTTATGGATGATGTTTGATTTACCAAATTGATAAAGATTGGGGTGAGTTCATCATTAGGTTAGTTAAGCTTGTGATATCCTCGAGCTTTGCTTTATATTGCATTTAAATTAACACCCATGACACAAGATGATGTTGATTAGAATTCTTAAGTGTTAAGGCTTTAAACCAAGACATAACATAACTTAAGGTTATAATCTCAATCAGATATTATTTATGGTTGTGTATTTATGGTTCCAATAATCCATGGAAACCACATGTTAAACAAAACAAGTCATTAATCCATGACATGTTAAGTCCAACATACACAATGTTAATTCCAAGAATATTCATCGAGCAGAACCTCTCAATCACTTAACATACCTAAATTATAACTCACCCCAATGAAAGATTTACTCAGCCATTATGATGTTTATTAATCTGGTAATATATGTTTATGGTGATGAATTATAAAGAGAAGAAAAAGAAAGGGACAAGATAAGAGTAGTGTGCCGAACACACACACGAAATATTTTGAGAATCAAAAAAAAGAATTTCGATTGAATGAGGAAGCAAGGTAAGGTACTGTAATTTAAAATGATTCAAACTATTTTAAGACCATGAATATTATACTACAGAAGGTGGAGGAGAATAAGAGATATTGAATAAGAAACTTTCATTAAAACAGAATTACAAAATAAAAGACCTACAAAATTACAAAAATGAAGAACACAAAAGTAAGTGAAAAGAAAGAGAGGATAAAAGGTCTCTCAAGTGTAAACATGAGTATGGCAGGTCCTCCCAAGCCTTTGGCAAAGCTTTGGTCGTGCCAATATGATCTCCTCTCTTCTTAAATGCCAACCCCTCTCAAGGAGAGAAGGGGAGAGTATTTATAGCCCAAGGAGTGGACTGTTTGCATTCCCAATCTGTCCCTCCCCTTGAATCGTCAATTGAGCTATTCAGACAGCCGAATAATCAAATAGCTCCTTCTTCAAAGTTGTAGACAATAATGTTGGCCGACTACTATCAAAAGTTGGAGTCATTCGGACTTAAGGATCAAAAGTTATGGCAGGTTTATTAAACAAACTTAAACTGTCCATTTCAATCCAGTCTTTTTGAAGTCCATAATGTAAAAGGGTTTTTGAATATTAAGATGCCTTCAAATCCGAATGGTTTCTTCAACAAAGTCGGCAGCCTACATCTCCTCGTTCACACTGAAAAATCTCAGCTCACTTGGATGATTACATCAGAAGATATGTCATGCACACTATACTGATTTGCATTCTCGGCCAGAATGGTGGGATGGACTTCAAAGATTTATTTGGGCCCCTTGTACTTGGATTTGGGCCATTAAATTTTTATCCAAGATGAAATGTAGTGTCCCCCGAATTAGGGTGGAGAGTTAAGGTTTTTGGATATCTGTATTGAGCCCAGTAAATAAATCTTCAAGGCTGGTGCAGTTTGTTCACAGATTCTTTGGTCTTGTTTGTGAGGACCATTTGACCCTTCAAATGGAAAATTTGGATCATGGTTCCTTCTAATGAAATGTTGTATATTGAAAGGATAATCCTAAAAAACAAGAACCACACAATTTGGATCAGTATAGTGATAGTTATAATTAAAATATTAAACTGACTCAATTTGACTACTTCTAAAAATGCTCAAATATCATACTTAAAATTAAAACATTAATATTTCACACAAATTATGCACATTTCATATAAAATAAGTAAAGGGGGAATATAATAAGTCATGAAAATATTAATAACATCATCAGCACATGTGGGACCAGAGATGGTCTGGGCCACGACAGAGAAGGTCCAGGTCATCCAGGAGTGGATGAGGACAGCTCAGAGCTGGCAGAAGTCTTACGCTGACAGGAGGCGGAGGCCACTAGAGTTCGAGGATGGAGACCACGTCTTCTTATGTGTCTCACCTCGACGTGGATTACAGAGATTTGACTGAGGCGGAAAGTTGTCTCCATGCTTCATCGGACCATTCCAGGTCCTTAGCAGGATTGGCGAGGTGGCTTATCGCCTGGCTCTACCACCTCAGTTGCACCGGGTGCACGAAGTCTTCCACGTATCTCAGCTGAAGAGATACGTGCATGACCCGACGCATATCATTGACCATGGGGAGCTAGACGTTGATGATGGGACGACTTTTGCGGAGGTCCCGGTGGAGATCGAGGATTGACAAGAGCAGGTCCTACGTGGATGGTCGATTACTCTAGTGCGCATCAGATGGCAGCACAAGAACCTACATGAGAGCACTTGGGAGCGGGAGGATCAGATGCGTGCTCAGTACCCACATTTGTTTCCCTAGCTTATGATGAATCTTTACAGGGACGTAAATCCCTGAGGTGGGAGTGATGTAAAGACCTGTAAATTTCAAGGAAATTTTTTCCTTAATTTTCTTTGGAATTTTACAATAGCGCAGTTTCTGACGGCACGTGATTCCGAGGCCCGGTGTGCCCGGAATCATTTTCCGAAGTTTGGCATGGGTACGTTCAGTGAACGGACGAGCGGGTTTTTATAACTTTTGAACCAGTGCTCGGAATCAAATTCTAAGGGCACCGATGGAATCGCAGCACCGGTTTTTGCTTAGAAACGCCTCTTCCGGAGTTGCGTTTGCTCGCGTGTGGTTTTTTAATTTTTGGGCTTTAAGTTAAGAAATAAAATAAAGTGGTGTGACAAACTTTATTTTTTCTCACTTAAAGCCGCTTAAAACCCACTTTAAGCTGCTTAAGCTGAGTTGAAGCGGATAGGGTAGAACCCAAAAATATCCTACCCTTTTGGTAGGATATTTGTGAGGTGGGCCCCACACGAGCCCCACCGTTTCTTTTCGCTAAGTAACACACCCGCGAAAACCCCTATTAATTGAAAGTCAACTGGGGCGTTTCTTAATCTATTAAACGCTCCTTTTAATTGAGCGGTTTTATTCGTTGAATTAATTCTATGAATTAATGGGTCATTACTTAACTTAGTTTTTTTGTTTGTTGGCATGTAATAAAATAAGACCAACATTTTTCTTCTTGAGTGTTGTTCGTTGAGAGGATTTGGCAGAAACCTTATGTCCTTCATCCTCCTTCGCGAAGAACGCGAAGAACTTGAAGAACTCCGGCCTTCGACGAAAGGCGACGAAGAACACCGAATCCCCGGAGATCGACGACGCGACGCCGTGTTCCACGACACCAATGATTCTCCTCTTGCGACGTCCTTCTGCGACATCCCTTCTTCCGCAACAAATCTTCGAACATCTTCTTGAGGTAGGAGTTTACGAATTTTTTAAATTCCTTTGTGGATTTTATACTTGACATGGATTTAATTCGTGTAAAATAAATCCGTGTGTTTTCTTTACCCCTCGGAGATCATCGACGCGACGCCGTATACCGCGACGACGCGACGCCCTTCCACGACGCGATGATCATCTTCTTCTGCGACGATCAATTATGCAAAGAACGCACGCTCGACGACTACGTCAAGGTAGGGATTTTATTTGAATATAATATTTTATTCCCGTATCTGTTTCCGTCTAAAAAAAAGATCCCGGGATCAAAGTGAAATTTTAATTTATTAAAATTGTATCTTGTTATGTTTTCATGTTTTGATCATTATTTAACTGATTGTTATCACCTAACGCGGATGGTGAAGGCCAAACAAACACGGACCGACAACCCTCCGCAGTTCTTCGTTGAAGTGCGGAACAGCGGACGATGACAAAGCGGGCCGCAGAGACGATTTTTTGATTCCGCAGTGAAGAACGGGACCCGAGAGGAGCTACGTCGCAGACGGAAATGGAATAGGACCACCGGAGCAACTCCAGTGTCCCGCGGACTACACTGGCGGCGCGGGTCGCCGGCACAGCGGCGCCCCTGCACGCCGCAGGCCAGAGCCACAGTGGCTGAAGCCGCGGCGGCGGGAGGTAGTTCCCTGGCCACGCGGAACCGAAGGTAGGGACGCGGCGGCCCGACCGCGTCCGGTGACACCGAGCGGCCCCACGTAGGGCCGCGACTTCGTTTCATGCGGGGGAAACACAGCCCCCACGTCTTCCTTCGCTCGGCCGAGCCAAGCCGAGCGGGGCCGAGCCGACCCGCCGGCCCGGGTCGCGCCCAGGCCGGGTCGGGCCGCCCCGGCCGGGCCGGGTCGGTCCGCGCCCAGACCCCCCCCCCTTGTCCGGAACTTTTCGGTATTTTACTCATAACCTGAGCTACGGGCCTACGAACAACGCTCCGTCAGTGGCGATGCGATCCTTGGATCGAGACGGTCGTTTCGGTATATCATACTCAAGGTTTCGGAATACCTTGGGTTCGGCCGGGTTGGTTCGTACATGAAACCAACCAGGCCCTCGGAGCGAAAACGCTCATATCTTGAGCTCCGGATGTCCGATTGAAGTGCCGTCGACTTGGCTGTTTTCCTCTATGTGAGACGGATCTTTTGGATTACTCCACCCGAGGTTTGGATGCAGGTGGAGTACGGTCGGGTTGGTTTTTTCTTAAAAAACAGCCGGGCCCTTGTGACAAAAAAGCCAATAACTCTCAGACCTGGCGTCCGATTGACGCGCCGTCTGCGACGTTGTGTTCCTGTTGACAATACACAACTTTTGGATACATCAACTCTAGACTATGTGTCAGTTGATGTATCAGCCTCCCGGCTCGTGGAGCGGACCCTCACGAACGAGCTTGCTTTGTGCGAGAACCCTAGAGCTGGCTGCGACTGCAACTGTGACGATGACGACTGTACAGAGATCCTCAGTGGATTCGACGGCGACGACTACAGCACTCAGCGATCTTTTGTGGGTCAGTGCTACTGATCCTATGTGGGTCCGATCCTATGTGGGTCAGCACTCAGCGGTCCTGTGTGAGCTAGCGCCTACATGTCCTGTGTGGGACCGATCCTATGTGGGTCTTTGCGGGGGTTTGTTACCTATCGATCCTTTGTGGGTCCGACGACTTAGATGGATCAGTGATCATCTCTATCGTTATTTGAAGAAGTATACCTATGTGAGCTGAATCCTGTTCTACTTTCCTTTATGGATTGTGTTGTGCTATCCTATGTGGATTTACATTTGCTTTCCTTTGTGAATTGTGTTGTGCTTTCCTGTGTGGATTTACGTTTTTCAATCCTGTGTGGACTGGGTTGTACTTGAGCTCGGATGTTGGAGCCGAGTGAGAATTGATGACTTAGGTATATGTATGGGAATATACCTAAGCCGTGTCAGATGTTACTTCGTGATTGTATCATTCCTTTGTGGTGTATCCTTTGTGGATTTTGGGAGACCTTCGGGGGTCTCGGGGTCCATACTGAGTAGCTTATACTCAACCCTTCACGGGCTATGCCCGCACTACATTGTGTTGGTTGTAGACGACGGACAACGCTGGTCATGGTGGAGGTTTGCGGAGCAGGACGATACCTGAAGGTGGACCACTGGGCGGGACGTACTCGGAGCGGTCGGCTGGACACGAGGAGCAGTGGAGGATTTCTATACCCACCCTTCAGGTGGGACTTCCAGTGGACGACTCGACATTGCGGCTTTACCTTTCAGTTGCTGTTTTCCCCTTTCGAGTTGTACTTTACTTTCAGTTTGGGTTTGTATTCTGGCCCACTTACATTCCGCACTTACTCTTGTACCCGTTTTTTCTTAGTGTTTACTTTTTCCGCTTACTTACTCTTTGGTTCTTGTTTACTTTACAAAGGTAATGCCTTCCCTTTACTGGGATTTATGCCTTGGTGCTAGTCCCCAGCCCCTGGCCTATGGGAGGCGGGCATGGGGTAATCATGGCACGAGCCCCGAGGACAGGTCGTGACATTTGGTTCTAATTTATTTTGTGCCAATTCAGCTTATACATCTTTGAAAAAAGGTTTGAGTTTTCATCGAAACAAATATACAACTTCATCATCATATTCTTACTTATCCAAGAAGGCTTCATCTCTTTTAATTTCCCTTTCAAAGGAATATTACAAAACATAAATCTCTCAAGAATGATCTTTATAAGAACTGAGGGATACATAATCAAATGAGTTTTGATCGGTCTTTACATGACATTCTTGACATTTTCTAAAATGTACCCCATGAGATTTACCTTTCTCATGTTTTCAAGATAGTCTAGCATAAAAATATAGGAGACTTTAAGAGCTTCTCTATCCCCTTTCCATGGGATAAGAAAACCTTGCATCCAAATCACCACGAACCAGTTATCTAGAGATAATGAGCTACTTTTCTCTTCTCTTAATTTATAAGAAATAACAACTTTTCAGCACTTTCTTTAATAAATATACCAACTTCCACCGGTATTTTACGATATGGACAAAAGGAATCACCTTTTTTTGTGACATTTGGAAAGTGGGATGCTTGTTTCATAATCATTGATATTTTTCTATCGTACACTGCAATGTTGATCATCAGATTTTAGTCAAAAGAAATGGTTTTTTTTGAATTGACTACCTTCTTCAACAATAATTGGATCTTGAGATACATGTATTTCAACAAAAAGTTGTTCCCAGCCTTGAAACAAAATAATCCTTGTGATTGTTGAATCATACCTGTCAATGAAGTCCCGAGACATGAAACATTCTCTAAAGAAGTCTTTCAATGAAAATGTTATTTGAGACATTTCGGAAGGAGTGTTGGCAGAGGGCTGAGACATATATATGAGGAAAATGGAAGATCGTACGATGTCTTAAAAAAAGGAGTCGAGATTCACCATGATATCCGAAAAAACAGTGTGGGTTTGGGGAAGGTACGGGTCTATTTATAGGCAAAAAAATGACTGTTGATCTTCTACGATTGAGATTAAGAGAAAATAAAATCAATGGTAGGGATTTAAGATAGTTTTTTTAAATCTAGAAATAATAAAAATAGGAAAAACAAAACAATGAAAAAAATAATTTACCTATCAGGGCTTCTAAGGGAATTTTTGGTTTAATAGTATTAACATATTATAATACAATAGCAAAAAAATTCTGTAGTTCAAGGAAAAATAATATTATTAGGTGAGAAACCGATGGAAAAAAAATTCATTACCATACGTTGTCAGGCCGATGGAAAAAAAAGTCATTACCATTGGTTGTTGAGCCGATGGAAAACAAAGTCATTACCAAAGGTTGTCAATCCGATGGAAAACAATGTTGTTACCATAGGTTGACGTGCCAATGGAAAACAACGTTGTTACCATAGGTTGAAGTGCTGATAGAAAACAATGTTGTTACCATAAGTTAACCTACCGATGGAAAACAAAGTTGTTAACTTATGTTGACGTGCCGATGGAAATCAAAGTTGTTACCATAGGTTGATGTGCTGATGGAAATTTTTTTTATTACCATAGGTTGACATGCCGATGGATAGAAAATCAATACAGTAACTAGGAAAACAAGAGGACAGATGATTAAAACAATAACCTAATAGTTAAAATGACAGTCATAAATATAGAAAACCCAAAGAATAAATGAATAAAGAAGGAAACGATTATGAAATATATAGGGTGAAAAAAATGTTCTACCCATTTTAAGAAGAGTTAAATGTAAGGAGAAGTGTATAACATGAAGTAGAAATGAATGATTATTATAATATAATCATTCGTAAATTATGTTTTATAAACCCAAATCTATCAGTATGTAATGGTTTTGTAAAAATGTCAGAAATTGGTTCTTGCATTGTGATGAATTGTAAAATAATATCACCTTTTTGTGTGTGATCCCAAAGAAATTGATTCCTAATATCTATGTGTTTTTCACGAGTGTGATGTTTGAGTTTTTTTACTAAGAGCTAAAAAACTTGTATTATCACATAGAATTAGAATTTGGGAAAAACTCAATCCATAGTCAGTTGGTGTGTGCTGCATCCACACCACTTGAGCACAACAACTTCCAACTGCTACATATTCATATTTTACAGTGGAAAGTTCTACTGAGTGTTGTTTCATACAGGACCAATAAACAAAGGAATCTCCTAAGAAATGACATGTTCCAGATGTAATATTTTTATCCATTTTAATTCCACAAAATTCATAATCAGAAAAACTTTTTAAAACAAAATCATTTCCATAAGAATAGAAAATACCTAAATCCAGAGTTCCTTTTAAATACCGAATGATTATTTTCATGGCATTTAAATGAGACTCTTTTGTATTATATGGGTATCTTGAAAATAAGAATACGGAAAACATTAATTTTTTTCGACTAGTTGTCAAGTATAACAAACTTCCAATCATACCTCTAAAAATTGTTTGATCTACTAGTTTCCCAGTTTCATAATGGTAAAGTGTATTTGAGGTACAAATTGTTGTTTAAATACTAATAGTATTTTCGTAGCCATACTTTTTCAGTAAATAATTAATATAATTATGTTGAGATATTTATATCCCTTCTAGTTTGTGTGAAATTTGAAAACCTTAAAATAATGTAAAATCACCCATCATAATCATTTCAAACAAAGATTTAATTAAATTCGCAAAATAACAAGTTAAAAATTGCTAAGTTAATTTAAATATGATGTCATCAAAATAAATTTGAACAATCAAAAAATTTATATTTTCTATTTTTATAAAATGGGTTGGATCTGCTGTACCGTTTGTATAATTGTATTATTAAATAAATCTTGTACGTCTATCCTACCATGATCTTGGGGCTTGATTAAGTCCATATAAAGATTTGGTATTTTTAAAACATTATTAGGATATTTTGAGTTAAGAAAATAACGGGGTTGATCAACAAAAACTTCTTCTTGAACAAAACCATTTAGAAAATCTTACTTAACATCCATTTTAAATAATTTTATTTTAAAGTAAGATGAAAAGGCTAATAAAATACAAATAGATTCATGTCTAGCTACTGGAGCATATGTTTCTTCATAGTTTATTCCCTCTTGTTGATTATATCCCTTAGCAATAAGTCATGCTTTATTTCATACAATGATTCCATTTTGATCACATTTATTTATGAAAACAATTTTTACACTAATTACAATTGTATCTTTAGGTCATTCAACTAAAATCCAGACTTGATTCCTTTCAAATTCATTTAGTTCATCTTGCATTGCTTAAATCCAATCTTCATCACATAAGGCCTCACTTAGACATTTAGGTTCGAATTGGGAAAGAAAGGAAAGATGTTCTATTTCATTTCTTGAAAAATTTCAAGTCCTTACGCGTTGATTTACATTTCCAATTATGTTATCACTGGGAGATTCCTAAGAAGAAATTGATTTGGTTTTTGTAAAACATGTTCATCAACGTATGTTAGAAAATATTCTGGGGTAAAAGTATCAGAAAGACTTTCTTGAACATTTTCCATAATAGATGGATCTTCTAATAGAGGTTGATAAATAGTTTTTGAAAACACATCTAAAGATGTAGGTTGGGGTTGTTTGAAAACAAAAGGATTAGTTTCATCAAATTGAACATGTATTGTTTCATCAACAGTACAAGTATTTTTATTGAAAACACTGTAAGCCTTAGAAGTTGTAGAATAACCTAGAATGATTCCTTCATCGGATTTTGGTGAAACTTTGTGTAGATTATTTTTAGTATTTAGAATGAATACTTTGCATCCAAAAACATTGAAGTATGAAATTTTAGGTTTCCGGGCAGTCCACAATTTATAATGTGTTTTATTAATAAAAGGTCTAGTTAATACACGGTATATAGTATAACATGTAGTAATAATAGCATCATCCCAAAAGTTATTAGCAATTGAGTATTCACTCAACATGGTTTTTTTCATTTCTTGATGAATTCAATTTCTTCTCCCAATAACACTATTTTGCTGAGGAGTTCTCAGAGATGAGAAGTTTTGAGAAATACATATCTTACTACGAAATGTTTCAAAATCTGAAATTTGAATTTCAGCACCATGATCACTATGGATAGTTATCAATGGTAGGTTTTTCTCATTTTTAAGATGGGATTTGAAAATTTTGAAATTGAAAAAGGCTTCAGATTTCTTTGTTATAAATTAGACCAATATAAATCTGGTATAGTCATCAACTAAAACAAATACATAGTATTTGCCTCCAATGATTCCAGTTTGTGAAGGAACAAAAATATCCATGTGCACTATATGTAATGCATTATAAATTGAAACTTCATTAATTTATTTAAAGATACTTTTATGATGCTTTCCAAATTGACAAGGATAACAGACCTTTGAATAATCATATTTAAGATTCTGTAGACCCTTTAAAAGTGTTTTCTTTTAATGTTTACAAAGGTTTGTTAGTTTGTAGTGTCCTAGTCTTCTATTCCATCGCCATGATAGGTCTTCTATTTCACTTAAGCAGGGTAAATTTTGGCTCCTAAGGTCTTCTGTGTTAATAGTGCATACATTCTCTTGCCTATAGGCAGATAGAATGAATTCATCCTTGGAATTTTGAATTAAGAATTTATCATTTCTGAAATTCATAAGGTATCCTTCATCACATTGTTGACTTATTCTGATGAGATTGTTCTTAAGACCTTTAACAAACAAAACATTTGAAATAAGAACATTTCCATGAAAAACAATATTACCTATTCCAACAATATTTCCTTGAGAATTATCTTCGAAGGTAACTTTTCCACCTTTTGTTTAGATAATCATTTCAAAGAAATATTTACTTCTGGTCATGTGTCAAAAAAACCACTATCCATATACCAAATATTATTTTTGGTAGACTTATTGTTTTTCTAAAAAAGAAAAAATTTGTTTTTCAGAATACAAACTTGTTTGGATTCAAAATGGTTAGATAAATAAAATTTAGTAATACACATTTTTTTTTCAAAATTCAGTTTTATGAAATCCTAATGAATGAGTTATAATAAGAGAGAAATCTCTTTTCCAGTGTCCACCACATTGACACTTAGTACAAAAAGGGGTACTTTGAGGAATAAAATAGATATTACTAAAAATTGCCTTAGAATAAGTATAACTAAAACCATAATGATTTCTCAAAGGTAGAATTTTAGAATACATTTTATCAATGTTTTCCTTGTAGTAAGTAAATTTTGACAAACATTTCTCCAGGGAAAAAATTTCTGACTTTAGGTTTAAAGCTATGTTTTTATCCCCAAAAACATTTTATTTTGAACTAGAGTTAGGCTTGACAAAATTTTTCTTAGAAACTACATTTTCAATATCCTTAGAAAGTTTATACTTATTAGAATGATCTTTATCAAGGGTTTTTAAAATACTTTCAAAATCATATGTTTTTATATCATGATAATTAGAAAGATGTGGTACATTTTAGGTTAAAATTAAAATTCTAGAATTTTCCTTATCAAGATTTTTCTTGAGTTTAGAAATTTCATTATCAAGTAGAATAGAAAACATAGAAACTTCATCATTATATGGTAATTCATTATCTTTTTATGACGAAGACTCATCATTTGAAGATTAATAATATTTAATATCACTATAATTTGCATTCAAGGAAACATTTATAATGCCTTCAGCATTGTGTCCCTTAGCCATGAAACAATGATCTTAAATTGGTCGTCTGGGTATATTTACAATGTTCCTTTGTCACGAGGATTCATATTCTAAAGAATCATCTGATGAATCACTACAACTTGCACTTCAAGTTTCATTGACATTCAAGATTTATTTATATTTGTCTTGTAATACTTTTCCTTATTTCTTTTGAAATGTTTCTCCTTTCTATATTTTGTCTTAAGTAAAGGGAAATCAGGTCTTATATGGCCTACATTCGTACATTCATAAAAAGTTACCTTTAAATATATCTTATCCATTCTATCTTTCTTTTTGAATCTATATTGGATGTATTTATTTCCCACAATATTTTTCATCCTTCGAGTAAAATTAGATCACTCATTTTCTGAATGATCACAATCACTTGATTCTGATAAAACAACTTTCTTAGGTTTGGATCTTGTTATCCTTTCAGGTGTTTTGGCTTTTAATGTAGTAGTAAAAGATACACTTCCATTTCCATTTATTCTTATTGAAATCAGAACATCTCTTCATTCTTGTCTTGTGTTGTAGAGGAGTTCCAAAAACATCATCAATATTACTCTGGGAAACTTTTCTGTTTTCCTCAATAGTTTTCCTTTTTGACTCCGATTCGTTTGGCATTATATTAATAATGGCTTCAACAAGTGCTTCATCATCAAGAACTTTTTCTCCCATAGATTTTAAACAATTGACAATTTTCATGAATCTTTGTTTCACTTTACATACTGGTTCCCCATAAAGAAAAAGAAATCCATGATACTATGCTCGAAGCATTTATCTTCTTATTTCTATTACATTGTATGTACCAAAATGTGTGACATCCAATTTCTTCCAAATATAGTTGACTGCTTCACAAGATGATATCTGGCTGTATATATTCATGGTCATAGAGCATAGAAAAGTATTGGGTACCTTGTTAATCAGTTGAAATTATTTCTTTTCTTGATAAGTGAAAGTATAGACTTCTTTTTCCGGAATTTTGTAACCTCCAGTAAGCATAATAAAATTGTCTACACTAGTATTAATAACAAATGTCTCCATTCGATATATCCAGATCTCATAATCATTCCCATCAAATATATGTGGTCTAGTTGGATTTATATTTTAAATTGATCCTATATTCATTCCTGCAATCTAATAAAACAAAATCTTCTCAACTCCACACATTAGTCTTGTTGGTAGTTGAAACAGAAATTTGAAAGAAAGAAATTGAGCTAGAAAATAGATTAGTGGAAACCTCCTCTAATAAAATTTTTTGGATCGATATATAAATGTATATGTATATTAGATGGAACAATACAAGAGGGGGGGGGGTGAATTGTAGGTTTAAAAACATTGTAATTAAACACATAAGAAATACAATTCACAATAGATACAATTAACCATAAATGTATTGAGTATAATGGTATGATATGATAAAATACTATGAGAAGTGTAATGAAATTGTATTAAAAATGAATACAATAATTATAGTAATATAATAGTGACGGATTATACCATAAAGCCTATAGAATCAATTGATACAATATGTAACAGTATGATTGTAATTGAAACAATTAAAAATGAATTTGAAATGAAGAAAGGAGACAAAAAAATTCCCTTTCTAATACAATCAGCAGCGGAAATGTAATGGTTTTACAATTATTTTAACCCAAAGAGAAGGGTATCCTTTCACCTAGGATAAGAGGTTTGTCTTACCACCACCATGGTAAGACTTCGATACGATGATCAGAATGTCTGTCTTGATATCCCTAAAAGTCCTCGATACGATGATCGGTATATCTGTCTTGCTATCCCCCCAAGCCCTCGATTTTGTAGGTAATCGGTACCTCTATCTTTTACACACGTGAATGCCCTCGATACGAAGATTGGTATCACCGTCTGCCTATCCTTAGAAGCCCTTGATCTTTATCACCTGACCGTTTACACAAAGCCAAAAAAGCACTTATTGAAATATAAAAACTTAGAACGAGGCGTTGACGTTTTGTAATTTTAAGTCTTTCACATGAAGAAAGTGAGAAGCCACAGTGTCTCTCTCTAGAACTTTATAGAGGCACATAATTATTGACGTCTCTCAGTTATTCATCTCACCTTCAAATGACCTCCTGTTTATTGTCCTTAGGTTACAACAGTCACATTTCCTCCAATGATAATATTTTTCTGGAAAACTCAGAGGGACTTGGAAAAATGGAATTATAACGGTCATATTGAAACATAAAACATGACATCATTTTGATTTATTTATAACTAATTCTACGACATTGTTTTTGTTAAAACAAAAGATATATTATGATGATAAACATGAGTACGATTTACATGTGTTGATAAAGGATAACAACAAGCATGTGATAAATATATAAGTACTATAAATATTACTTAGTGTAATGTATTGGTATGATACAAAGTGAGTATGATTCACAAAAGTCAGTAAGATTGACAGAGTCAGTATGTTTGTCAGATTCAGAACTATTGACAGAGTCAGTACAATTGACAGAGCCAGTATGATTGATAGAGTCAATACGATTGATAGAGCCAGTACGATTGAGAGAGTAGGTATGATAAGGATAGTCAGTACGATAAACATAGCCAGTACGATAAACATAGTTAGTATGGTAAGTATATATCAATACATTTTTGACTTTCAAACAAGACATAAAATCCAAAAGATAACTTTTGATTCAACATAGTCATCAATATATTCCCCAACAATACATGATATTTCCTCAAATAGTTCATTAAGCCTATTGGAAAATAGGAACTCAATGTATTGGGATGAACTTTACAAAGAAGGAGGAATCAAGAGGATAAGCACATAATTGATGATTCTATGATGAATTTGGGAAAAAATATCCTAAGGAATTATTATAAATATGACCAAGGAATCATGGAGAAGGGTCCCATTGAAAATATTCCAAATTATTTCGAAAATGAGTGATTTATGGTAAAATTAGAAGAGGTATATGAGTAAATTTATTATTATTAATGACCAAGACATGACTCGTGGTTAGCCTGTATGATTTTCTAAATTATGCCACAACAGTGGGCCCCTCACTGTCCAACAGGTACATTCCACATAGTAATCCAACATTGTATGAAAAACTGTGTTCCAACTACGTGTTTTCCACATTCTATATATACACTTGGATACACACATACATGTAGAAGGTCGTGTAATTACTTCTAACCGTGTGGAATGTGTGTGGAACCTGTTGTATAGCCCAAATTCATCATTTTTTCAACAAATTATTAATTGAAAAATATTGGATAAATACTAGATCAATAAAATATTACCCCAAAATAAAATCTCATATGTGATAGAAAAAAACTAAAAATGGTTCTACTACTTTAAGTTTAAGGTAATGTAGATTATTAACCATACATGGAATTTTTTTATAATCAGTCATATTACCAGCTTTATTCAGTGCTAACATAAAATTATTTCTTATGGGGTGTCCAATTTCTTTAGCATGATCCACTACCAGATAAGTTAGTAAGTAATTTTTTTTAATTTCCTTGGAATAAATAACTATTAATATTTCATTTGGAAATAATAAAAACAAGAAATGAATTGAGATAAATCATATAGATCATTTCAAATAAATTGTTTTTAAATAATATAATTCTAAAACATGTAAATTAATTTGTTGAGTAGAAAAATACATCATAGATGTATATTTTAACATTTAAAAAATCAAGGATGTTATCTATTTAAAAAATACTTTATTTAGATTTAAATTTTAATAGAAATTTGATAAAAGACAATTTTAAATATTTTCATGCTATTTTTTAGGGGATTGACTTTTTACTTAAATTGATGTAGGTAATTTGAAAATCAAAATTAGGGAAAATGGATTTTGATATTCTATTTTCCATTCCATAATTTATTTAAAAAAATTAAATGTTTTCGTTTTTACATCCATTTTAAAGAGTATGAAATCGAGATTACATGTTAACTCAAAAAATATTCAAATTAAATCAAGTAGAGTGTTGATGTCAATGTCTCACATAGTTGATTCCATCAGCATTGTAATATATTTTGGAACTACATAGACTTTGCTTATACGGATTCTATATAGCTCACCTAACTTATTCCATATAAAACCATATGTTCTAATGACTAGATGATCATCAAGTATTTCTGTGATATCATATAAATCTTTTTGGATGAATTTTTTATCCCCTCTTATAAGGTAGAAACCAAATTTTCATTGGCAATGGTTACATAGGGGTTAGGTGTAATATGAGATATATAATGTAATGGTACTAAATCTAAGTTATGATATATCTACGAGCACGTGTTCTCACATTTGGGTCTATATTTATATGTATAATTTTATGGTCATTATATGATTTGAAAAAATTATGAATATAATTTAAAGAAGATATTTTTTCTTTATGAGCATAATATGTTTTATAATCTTCTGATATAACAAAATTTTTACAGAAATTATTGGAAATATAGATTGTTTATTTTTCATCACAAGTAATAAGGAATTATTCCTCCACTAGTTTAGTGAATTTATTATATAATTTTTATCATATCCCTATGTTAAAGTACCCATGAAATATATATTTATTTTATTTAGAAATATAATTCATTATTATCATTTGTCTCTAATATAAAACATGTTTTACTAATAAAATGAAAAAATGGATGTTGGTAATTTTTTCATAACATAATTAGGTGTTTTCTAGATAAATTATAATATAAGTACATGACTAATCATATAGAATGGAATAATAATTTACTAAACCCAAAAAAAATTATTTTCATATAACATATTTCAAGTTATTTATTGTTCTTTTATTTTATCAATCGTCTACAATGTTTTTCTGAGGGGTTTGAGTAGCAGAAAAATATTTAATATATAAATATAAATAAGAATAATATTACATATTACATATTATCAGATTATATAACATTACCTCATCAAATGGAAATAATTTAAATTCAGTATTTATTTTGATTATTTTTAAAAAACATGATGATTGATTTGGAAGTGGTCATTTTATATGATAAGAAATATGGTCATTATATTCATGTAATGACATAAATATTTTCATAAGTATTTTATTTTATCTATGACATTTTATTTTGAACAGAAAAAAAGAATAATAATTAACACATTAAATATATTTCTAAAATGGAATAAAAATTTATGATTTAAAAATGTATTTATCTTTCATATCATATTATAAAGCTTCACAAACATTTCATCTATGAAATTAAATTTTATAATATATCAATATATTTGAAATTTTTTTAGCATAACATGTAAGTGTGTACTATAATGACCAAGGTGTCTTATAGAATTATAAAACATACATACTAGTTTAGTCAAGAAGTTTGAATTTCACCTTGTGATATACGTCATATTTTTATATGAATTTTTTCAATCAAAATGTAGTATGTAAGAGATTTAATATTGAGTAAACACAATGAAAAAATATTTTTTTTTGAATTATTGAAATTTTGTTAACACATTTTACTAATACTACTAAAAATATCATTTTATAAATTTACTAATAAAACATTATTTTTATAATATTTTTGTTATCAAATCTAAATGTACAATAAATGATTACATTACCTATATAATTATCAGAAATGGTGATGTAATCTCCTTACCGTGTATTATTTTTCTATTCATAATGGGATACACACATGCACCCTGAGAGTCCACTAAAAATACAACACAGTGATAGTTAAATAAATCTTGGAAAATATTACAACAGAATGAAATTGAAAAGTTTTTGGTACCCAAATGAGCATGGGTCTGGTGATGTTATACAATAATGATTAGGGGATATATAGCTTTATTCATGATGTTTTTTTTAAAAATAACTTTAATAAAAGAATGATTTATTTTTTTTCCTAAATCATTTATTCTAGGAATAAAATTCAATTATTAAATGAATGATTTTTTTATAATAATAAAAATTAACTAAATAGAAAAAATATATGAATTTATAATTTTAAATATTTCATTAGGTTCACGAAATATTTACGAAATGAGGAAAATCCTATTCATTTCCATGATTTTATTCCCTCAAAATATTATTAAATTATTTTTCCATTTGGTGTGATTGAGAAGATATATTTTATGTTCTTTATTAGTGGATTCTATTTTATCATTATACATTTTAATTTTTTTCATTAATGGATAATTATTCAAAACCTTGGTGAGCATAAATTTATATTTTTGAATATGTTCTTTTTAATCAGTATGTTCATAATTTTAATTTTAATTTATTTTTGTAATGAAACATTATAATGAAGACCATTTTCATGTAGATCATTTTTGTGTTGTTTATCATCATAATTACTATTTCTTAGAGAGCATGATGTCGAATATAGCCATTAAGAATTATGAGAAGTTGATTAAGAGGAATATATAAGAGATTGGTTTCATCATCTCGGTCTTAAAAATTATTTTACGAAACAGACATGGGTATTGATCCAATTGAAGTAGATAAGGAATTTTAAACCATATATTTATCACATGGACTCTATAAACCTTCTCACCATTTTTACCTTTTCTATTACATAGTTTTTATGATGAAATAATTGATCTTGAAGTGATTATTTATTAAATTCTTATATTTTTTATCTGGTAACAATGTTTGATTAAGATTTTCAAATTATCTGGAAAATATATACATATTGATGAAATCTTTAGGATTATTATCATTTTTAATATTTTATAGAACATTAACTCTATTTTAATCATAATTTATTGAATTAACGTATTGTTTTCATTACTTATTAAATTCATTGACCAATTTCAGATATTTTAGGTTTATATTTATTTAATATAGTATTTAGTATCATTTTTGTTTATCAATGACCATTTTTTATAAATATGATTCCTCTTCAATGGGTATGAGATTGACAGAAAAATAAATAATGAATGTTAATTTTTTTTCTTTTATGAGTATTTATATAGATAAAAAATCAATAATGGTGTTTCTATCAAATAATCATTAAATAGTCCTCACATACGTGGATGTAATAAATTCATTCAGCTGTATAGGGAAAAAATTAATATTTTGATGGTATAGAGAGAATCTAGTGTCTTTAAATATATTGTTTATAAATATAGAATCATCTAATAAATTGAAAATTTTCTAATAATTTTTAAATGTGGAAAACATATAAACACATTATGATAAATATTACGATGTATGTAATTCAAATATTTTCTATATATATAATGATTCAAAACATCAGCTAGATTCCATTATTACCCAGGTTAAATAGGTGGAAAAAACTAATGCCTTACTATTTTACAAAAAATTCTAATTAATACTACCATGAAACACTTACACTCAATTAATTAGCTAGAAATAAATAGTCTAATTATATATGTATGTGAACATAAATTTTATTCCATGAAAATTATGTATCCTTGAAATCTATTATGCATTACAAAATTAATTGAAATATTTTTGAAAATAATAATTTGTTATAAAAATAGGAGGAACCCATTTCATATTAATTTCTGGTTGGAGTAAATATTTAAAAAGGGGGTCAGAATATCCATTTAATAATTACTATGGATGGAAACTGGAAATTTCATAAAAAAAATATTCAAATACAATTACATAAAAAGAGATAGAAAACATTATTAGGAAGTAGTTGATATGTTCTATTTGAGAAAAAATGAACTTCATGGTATGTCAAGCATGGAAATAAAATAATTGAATTTAAACAAGTATAAAAATAGATTTATAATGATTTAATAAAATAATATAAAGGGGGATAGATTCTATAAAAGAATATTTTGGAAATATTTTTATGTGAGACCATATTTATCCACCACTATATTGTATTTTTCAATGATATAAAACCAACGTTGTTAGAAATAGTCCCGAAACATTTCAAAAAAAAATCTAGACCTTGAGTGCCCTCAATACACTTCACATATATTGTGGTATCTTGTCCCAGAATTTTGTATTGATGGAACCTATTGTTAAATGATAATGATAAGATAGAAGTTTTCTTTTGGAAAACCAATTACAAATTTGCATCCCGAATATTTGAGAAAGATGAATAAAATTTGAGATGACATCTTCGAGAGAATGTTTTTGTGACTTTGAGAAATTGAGAAATGGAATTTGATAATTGAGATTATTATGAGAATAATAACACTTCATTTTCAATTTTATTGGAAGAAATTATTGGTGAACAAGGAAATTTTTATTTCATCTAAGAAGACAACTAACTCATATTATTGCTTCTATGAGAATGGTAATCATATGAAATTATCTTGGGGGTTAATGAAGATTATGGGGACTGATGTTTGGGTAAATTGAAAATAATAAATGCATTCAAAATATAATACAAAATTTCCATGGGATACCTGATATCTTTCACAAGTTATCTAGTACCATACTTAGAGATATGTATACAATGGAAAATTCTTCATACTAGATGACACACCTCTACCATCCAGCTGACACATTGATAAAAATAAAGAGGTTCTTATTCCTTCTTCAATGGATATATAATGGGAGTTATATATCAATTCTCAACATATGTCGAAAAATATTTTGGATGGTTACCTACACTAGTGAACATGTGATTCTTAAGTATCACCATATTTATGAAGAGTTCCATCTAATTCCTTCTACAATCATCAAAATTTATTTACACTTTATTAAAATATCATGAATGATGAAATATTATTTTCTAAGGCCTTAAAAAAACGTCAAATAATCATTACGATGTCAATGGTATAGACTAATTGGTATTAAAATGAACATTCAAACTCATTAAAATTAATAATATATATTCATGGGTGAGTGTTTATGCTCTTTTAGAAACAATTATATGGGGAGGAATAATATTAGTCCCTATTAATATCTCAAAAAAACAGATTTTCTTCTTTAGGCCCACACTGGTGACATGTGGTTTTTTATGTGACATTCAATGTCAATCAGACCTACTTTTTAACATTAATGGAAATTGGGACAACAAATAATGTGTGTGCCCATCATGTAACCCTATCTCTTATCACAACTTGCACACACTTCAAGGGATCGTGAGTCTCAATCTAATATCATATTTGGAACCCATCACTCATAAGGAATATTATAGCCTAGTATCCATAAAATAATATTTCGGCCTCACTAGTTTCATAGGATAATTAATACTGAAATCACACTAGGTAGATTTCATAATTCCCATTACATCCCATGTCAGAAAAATATAATCCACGCAGTCATTATATCGTCAATATTCTAGGGTATACCATCAAACACATTAATATCTATTTGGGGGAGACTCACTGCATGATCGACATAAATAGAGTAAATGATTTAAGAAATTATTATAAGAATCTGATTTTTATAACATGTTTAGTTCCTTAATTTAAATCTACAATTATTTATTTTTGACCAGATATTGATGCCTGATGTGTTCATTGGTCTTTAAAGGGTGCTTAGGGATTGTACAGATTCTAGAGCCTATTATTTTGGTAAAAAAACATGGATTCACAGTTAGATTAAACCATGTGGATAAGGCCATATGGTTTACTCTAACTGTGGAGGACTAGAAATAATTAAAATCATGGTACATGATTTTCACTAACTTTATTTTTGCAGTCGCACGTCATTTAGTGTATCTAAAAAAATTATAGCATATTTATTTTTCATATTTGGTTCATTATTTCTCAATGCATGTAGATTAAATATTTAGGAACTCTCAATAAGCATTTATCCATGAAAGGTCTTCACATGGTTAATGTAACACCCCGAGCTTCCACGATACGCTTCTCTTTCAATAATGTAATAGCTTGCATTGTATGCAAGTTCGAGATTCTAACACACAGTGACCAATCAAAATAGCGAGTATGAATAGTAATACACAATTTTTGAAATTATATACATTTTATATTTCAAAATGGACATCATTTTTGGATTCAGAATATCGAAATTATCCTATGTTGAATTTTTTGTATTTTTCTCAGAACTTCAAATTTTTTATGAATAGTGAAAAATACCTAAAAACAACTTTTTTAATAAAAATAATTTATAGTGATAAATTATACTATTAATTGTTTTTAATGTATAATTATAATATATTTTTACCATTTTATCCAATGGTGTTCATTAGAATTAATTTCACTTTGAAATTGGACATAAAAAATTATCAATCTTTGGATATATATTGTTTCTTAAAAACACGATATTTGTTGTGACAGTGGGAATTAATTATAAAATTAATAAATTTAACATATATGTTTGGATTTTTTTTAAAAAGGCATCATTTTTGAATTCGGAATATCAATTATAGCTTAGGGTGAAATTATGGCATTGTTCTGAAAAACATCCATTTTTTGATGAATAGTGAAACCACTAAGTGGTAGTTAAACAACTGATTTTTCATTTAAATGAAACATTACCACTTCTATGATTTGATTTTAAAATGTCCGAAATTCATGGTTTTTATTAAGATGTAAAATGTGGTTCAATGGGATTGAAACAATTATTTGGTGAATAGTAACTTTTAAGTTTAATTAATCACGATTAAAGGTAATTAGTGGAATTTAAGGTAAAGATTTTATTATAAAAATATGAAAATACCCATACACTTGTCCTACCCATATTTTATGAGTCATGGAAGACCAATAAAATCCATGGGTCAACTTGGGGACCCCATAGAGCCACTTGGGTAAGAAAATGACATTAATAACTTTTTATTTAATGAAAAAATAAAATTGTCACAAACATGTGTTGTTTTACTAAAACAATTATCACATGGGGTTATATAAGTTAAAATTTCGACTATAAATATTCATTGGAAAGCTAAGAATATTTCAAAAATAATGGTAATTTTTTTATAATATTTAGACATTAAATAAATTAAATTTTTAATGACACTATGATGAAGTAGTGATTACCTCATTAATTAACGATTTAAATAAAATGAAAAGATAATGTAACATCTAAGATGTAAACTTGTCAAAAACATATTTTATGGGTATATTTAAAACCCTTATCACCTAATCCTCAAAATATATAATTTTGGGACCTTTAAAATCCGAAAAGCACTTCATAATAATGTATCATTTCATGACATTCCAAAAGTGCCCCTCCTCTCCTCTTATAAAAGGCCCCCACTACTACCACCTTATTCACACCTTCCAATCCATTTGGCTCAGCCAAAATCTACCCAAATACTCTCTAAAATTCTTCATATTACTCTTAGAAGCCTCACTTTGGGATGAATTCTTCCCAAGGAAGCCTTTAACTCAAATCAAAAAGAGTTACCCGATTTTAAGGTAATGTCTTCTCTTATATTATTTTGTATTATTTTGCTTCTCCATCCACATAAGCACCAATTATACGTTTATTTTGAAACAAAACCAGTATATTCAATATACTAGGATTTTTTTATGTGTGTTATTTGATTTACACTTACACACACCTTCGTCTAATGGTTAAAGAACACATTGTTTCTGTGGTTGGTGAATTTCTGCCTCACGAAATGATGATTGTTCAATCTTCTTTTAACACCTCTCATTGTGGCCATTAAGATGTCACTATATTAATATATGATATAAATCATTTTTATGTTTTCCTTATGCTTATGTATTTATCATTTATGGCATACCTTTGTGAATTACCTTATGGGTAAACGCGATAATTTCATTTTAGGAAGTGCGGACTACCACCCCCTCAAAGTGATTTAAATCGTTAATGCCATATGGGGGATTTATAAAGGATAAAGTAAATGATATTATATATTATATTATAATGAATTTATAATATAAATTTATATAATTATGATTTAATTCCAATAAATACGAAATTGAAATGAAAGTATCGTTCATGCGTATATACGACTTACCGTCTCCATGAACGGTGCATTTCATTTCTTACCTCTAAATGTTATGTAATATTATAAAGGAAAGTATATACTGGATATATATTTTATATATGATATCTAAATCATGAATATAATTCTGGATGTAATTTATATTTTACCACATGATCAACTTGCAATTATAAGAAGTTTATTTTTGACTCAAGTACCAAAAATCAACAAAACGACCATTATTATCATAAATAATTACATAATGTTCATAACATGGTAATAAGTGATATAAAAGTGATAATTAAATTGAAAAATGTTCTTAATCAAGTAGAAATTAACTCTAGTTTATTATTCAGGAGATCAAAGAACGATCGAGTCAAGTCAGACATGAGGTAAGGGAACTTCTTTACCCAATTTCCATTCATTGGGATAATCTCCTACTTTCAAATTATATCATGATTTTATTATGTTCTATCATGTATTTTTACTTTATTTATGTGTACTTATAGTGAATACACATAATAGATCTATTTTATTTAAAAAATGATCTATGTAAGGGACTTCATCTCAATATTCTATCATTGAGACATATTTTGTTTTATACCCAACTTTCTTTTATATGGTATATAAACCCCTTTGAATATTTATTTTATTCAAAATGAATATTTTTATAAGAAGTTTATTTACTAAACAAAAAAAGGAATGTTTTGTCTTATGTAATCGGTGATAGTGACTTCTCCATCGTCATGACCATTATTTGAGTTTCGGCTTCCTTTACAAGCCTAGCTTTTTTTAAATGAAAAATAAATTCCATGTTTTAATTTTCATTTATTTTGGTATTGAAAATGGTTTTGATAATTTTTTTTATATCAATGTGTTGTATTGATATCATGTGATTGAAATGTGGAAATGTTATGTTTCCTTTATGCATATTTTATGTGATACGATTATGTTATGGTTTATGATATGTTTAAACCTGTTCATACGAGGAATGAATTGGACTTAATAAGTGACGGGTGGAGCCCTCTATAGCTCCTCGATGCATCAACATGTCTCATAAGACAAACAAGTGTCTTGGCACGAGGCCTTGACAAAATATTATTTATAGTCTTGGCACAAGGCCTTGGCTACGTGGTTATGAAAGTATGGCATTATGCATTCCATCATTGTAAAAGTGGTTATTTAAATTGCATGTGATTATTCGACCAGTAGAATATACAAGTGAATAAGTAAATGGAATCATCTCATTTTACTTTTTCCATATTATGTTGATGTTAAAATTTAAAAGGTTTTTTATTTTGTTATAAATTGCTTCAAATGTTTATTTTTATTTATGAAAGCTTCTGCTATATTATTATCCTTACGGAGCATCTGAGCTCACCCCATTCAATGATTTATTTTTCCCAGGATGTGAAGAAATATTTTATGACTGTCCAACAGTGATAGTCTGAAGGGGATAGAAGTGTGGACTATGGAGACTATGTTATTTTGATTTTTCACTTTATGATGTAATGTAAAATTTATGAATGTATCTAGTGTTTCCAAGGCTACTAAACTAATATGTCTTTTGAGACTTGATATTTTGTGATCATGCCAAAGTTACACAATAATGCACCGACTCTGGGTAACTGGGGTCGGAGCGTTACAGTTGGTATCAGAGGCAGTTTAGTACTAACCTTGGAAGATAGATTTAGATAAACTCGGATTAAAACACATAGCCCTAATATAGACTTTGAGGATTAGTAAATACGAACTTCCTAGAATTTTGGTATTATAGATATTTTTCTGAGTTTTCAGAGCAATACATCTTTGTATGGATACGAGCAGGTAGAGGCACCTCCGGCACAAATATACCTAGGGGTAAAACCTGAAAACACCTCTTTGAGCTAGAATCGAACGAGAACTGGTGCACGACAACGGGCCTTGCTCCACTCTTGGTTACGACATTCCCGGGGGATATGCTTAGGATAATTCTCATTTTTTTACAATCCATTATGAAGGGTTTATGAGTATAGAAATCCTCAAATAATTATTTTTAGGATTATGGATTATATCCATAAACTGTTCAATTTACATTAAGTATTCTAAATGTTTTGGATTATTCATTGCAATTCATAAACTAACCTAGTTTATGCCATTGATAGAAATGGATCCCAGTAGAAGGAATGTGAACTCCATCAATATGTATAATCAAAAGAGTAAGAAGGATCATATCTTTCACGGTATTAATCGAACATTAATAAGGGAAATAGTCTCCCTTGTGTTATCAATATATGAAGAAATTGTTTCATGTGTTAATAAGATTAGTAAAGCATTCTATGAGTCTTATGGATTTGAAGGGAAGAAACATAATAAAAGGATGGAAGAGAGAATGATGGATAAAGGGACGAGGGAAAAGAAGGATTTTCCATTATGTGAAAATTGTGGGAAGAATCACCTCGGTACATGCCTAAAAGGAATGGGAGTTTGTTATAAATGTGGAGAAAAGTGTCACCAGGCTCGTGATTTCAAGGGAAGGAAAGAGGCTATCAATGTTGAATGATACAATTGTAGAGATATGGGGAATTATGAAAATTAATGTCCAAAGCGTCAGGGAAACTTACCCTATAAAAGGAAAAGGGATCAAGGCCAAGCTTATATTGTTACTATAGTTGATGTGGAATGAATAATGTATTGGTGCTTTTGGACCCAAGAATTATATTCTGGTTATAAAAATAATGTGATATATATAAGGATTGTACTTCAGTACTTGTTGTTTTCATTAAGGTTTTAATATGATGAAGGTAATCATATTTTTAGTATGTGAAAATAAGAGAAACTTTACCTTGTTTGGGGAATCTGATGTTACAATTGATTTTGAAATTTAGAGACCTTTTAGAGAAATTCTGGACAGAGGTATTTTGGATAACTATAAAGGATGGAATGGGTTAATTTTAACCTTTTATAGTATTGTTTAAGGTTAAAACGTTTCTGAAGATTATTTTTGGAATATTATAATACTATAGTTTTAGGAAAATGATAACCATCAGGTCAGGGGATAACCCGTCGCGTCGGACAAAGATGCAGAAATCGAACCCACAACCATAGTGCGACATGCCTTAATTACCTACCACTAGCCAATAGGAAGTCCCTGGTTATTACAAATAGTTTTCCTAATCTAAATGGTATGTGTTAATATTTGGAAACTTATACAATTAGGATAAATAGAAATTTTTTTAGTTATTTTACCATTTGGAGTGAAAGATGGGTTTGTAGTAATAATTTATTAATGAATGAAAGTTTACATGACAAGTAAGTATATTTCCTTATGTTCTTAGTAAATCTCATAAATAAATTCCTCAACATTATGAAAGGTAACATAAAACAAAAACATTGTCGGTTAACTTTTCCAACTGGGGAATCAATGATCGTTTAACCAATCAAATGTTTGTGATTTTCTTGTAGTTAACTTTCTCCTAACCCTGTTTTCTACAACTCTCCATCAGAACTTTATTGTTTGCTTTTCCTACATATCCATATTTTCATATAATTCTAGTATGGGCTATCTCGGGTGACCTTTGTACTTCCTTTCTTTCTTTTAATGTTATATTTTTATTAACCTTATTTTTGATGTGAGTTTTCCACAAAGTTATTTTATATTTTCAACGTTTTATTTTCAAAGAAAAATTTAAAATTGAGAGGACTCAATTTATTGAGGGAGGGGAAAATGAAACACCCCGAGCTTCCACGATACACTTTTCTTTCAATAATGCATTAGCTTGCATTGTACCCAAGTTCGAGATTCTAACACACCATGACCAATCAAAATAGCCAGTATGAATTTTAATACCCACTTTTTTAAATTATATATATATTATATTTCAAAATGGACTTCATTTTTGGAGTCGAAATATCAAAATTAACCTAATTTGAATTTTTTGTATTTTTCTGAAAACTTCCAATTTTGGTATGAATAGTGAAAAATACATAAAAACAACTTTTTTAATAAAAATAATTTAAAGTGATAAATTTTACTATTTATTGGTTTTAACCTATAATTAGAATATATTTTTACCATTTTATCCATTGGCGTTCATTATAATTAATTTCACTTTGAAATTGGACATAAACAATTGTCAATCTTTTGATATATATTGTTTCTTAAAAACACGCTATTTGTTGTGACAACAAGAATTAATTATAAAATTAATTAATGCAACTTATATGTTTGGAATTTTGTAAAATAGACATACTTTTTGAATTCAGAATATCAATTTTATCTTAGGGTTATATTTTGTCATTGTTCTAAAAAACTTCAATTTTTTATGAATAGTGAAACCACTAAGTGGTAGTTAAAAAACTGATTTTTCGTTTAAATGAAACATTATGACTTCTGTGATTTGAATTTAAAAAATATTACATAAATGATTTTCATTAGGAAGTAAAATGTGGTTCAATGGGATTACAATAATTTTTTGGTGATAGTAACATTTATGTTTAATTAATCACGATTAAAGGTAATTAGTGAAATTTAAGGTAAAAATGATATTATAAAAATATGAAAATACACATAAACTTGTCATACCCTTATTGGATGAGTCATGGCCGACCAATACAATCCATGGGTTAACTTCGGGACCCCATGGAGCCACTTGGGTAAGAAAAGGACATTAATAACTTTTAATTTAACGTAAAAATAAAATTGTCACAAACATGTGTTCTTTTACTAAAACAATTATTACATGGGGTTATATAAGTTAAATATGCGACTATAAATATTCATTGGAAAAATAAAAATATTTCCTACATCATGGTAATTTTTTTAAAATTTTTATACCATAAATAAATTAAAGTTTTAATCACACCATGATGATGCAACGATTACCTCATTAATTAATGATTCAACTAAAATGAAAAGATAATGTAAAATCTAAGACATAAACTTGTCAAAAACATATTTGATGAGTATATTTAGAACCCTTATTACCTTATCCTAATATTTAATTTTGGGACCTTTTTAATCCTAAAATCACTTCATCATAATGTAACATTTCATGACATTCCAAGAGTGCCCCTCCTCTCCTCTTATAAAAGGTCCCCACCACTACCAACTTATTCACACCATCCAAGCCATTTCGCTTGGCCAAATTCTTCCCAAGTACTCTCTCAAATTCCCTCTCTTACTTCTAGAAGCCTCACTTTGGGAATAATTCTTCCCAAGTAAGCCTTTGGCTCAAATCAAAAAGAGTTACCCGATTTTAAGGTAATGTATTCTCTTATATTATTTTGTTTTATTTTGTTTCTCCAACCCCTTAATATATTTTTATTCCTTTATTTTGTTACAACACCATTATCTTCAATATACTAGGATGTTTTTATGAAAATGATTTGATTTACACTTACACACACCGTCGTCTAATGGTTAATGAACATACTGTTTCTGTGGTTGGTGAATTTCTGCCTCACGAAACGATGATTGTTCAATCTTCTTTTAGCACCCCTCATGGTGGCCATTAATATGTCACTATAATTATATATGATATATATTATTTTTATTTTTTCCTTATGCTTCTGTATTTCTCATTTATGGAATACCTTTATGATTTCCATTATGGGTAAACGTGATAATTTCATTTTAGGAAGTGCGGACTACCGCCTCCTCATATTGATTTGAATCATTAATGCCATATGTGGGATTTATAAAGGATGGACTAAATGATATTATATGTGATATTATACTGGAATTATAATATACCTTTATATCATTATCATTTCATTCCATTAAATACGAAATAGAAATGAAAGTAGCGTTCATGCGTACGTACGGCTTACCGTCTCCATGAACGGTGCATTTCATTTCTTACCTCTAAATGTTATGTAATATTATAATGTCAAGTATATACTCGATATATATGATATATATGATATCTAAATCATGAATTTAATTATCAGTTTAATGGATATTTTACCACATGAATAACTTTTAATAATAAGAAGTTTATTTTTGACTCAAGTACCAAAAATCGACAAAACAACTGTTATTAACATAAACAATTACATAATATTAATAACATGGTAATAAGTGATATATAAGGGATAATGAACATGAAAAATGTTCTTAAGAAATTATAAATTAACTCTATTTTATTATTCAGGAGATAAAAGAATGATCGAGTCAAGTCGGACACGAGGTAAGGGAACTTCATATCCCAATTTCCGTTCATTGGGTTAATCTTCTACTTTCAAATTATTCCATGATATTATTATGTTCTATCTTGTATTTGTACTTTATTTATGTGTAATTATAGTGAATACACATAATAGATCTATTTTATTTAAAAAAATGTTCTTTTTAAGGGACTTCATCTCAATATTCTTTCATTGAGGCATATTTTGTTTTATACATAACTTTCGTTTATACGGTGTATAAACCCCTTTGAAATTTAATTTTATTCAAAAGGAATCATTTTATACGAAGTGTTTTAACTAAATGACAAAAGAAATGTTTTGTCTTACGTAAGCAGCGACAATGACTTCTCTGCCACCGTGACCATTATTTGAGTTTCAGTTTCCTCTACAAGAAAATTTTTTTTTAAATGAAAAATTAATACCATGTATTAATTTTCATTGATTTTGGTATTGAAAATGGTTTAGATCATTTTTTTATTATATCAATGTGTTGTATTGATATCTTGTGATTGAAATGTGGAAATGTTATGTTTCCTTTATGCATGTTTTATGTGATACGATTATGTTATGGTTTATGATATTTTTAAACCTATTCATATGAGGAATGCATTGGACTTAATAAGTGACGGGTGGAGCCCGCTAGAGCTCCTCGATATATTGGCAGGTCTCAGGAGACAAAATAGTGTCTTGGAACGAGGCCTTGCCAAAATATTATTTGTAGTCCTGGAATAAGGCCTTGTCTATGTGGTTATGATAGTCTCGCATTATGCATTCCATCATTGTGAAAGTGGTTATTGATATTGAATGTGATTATTCGACTAGTAGAATATCCATGTGAATAAATAAAGGGCATTATCTCATTTTACTTTTTCCATATTATGTTGAAGTTCAATTTTAAAAGGCTTTTGTTTTTGTTATAAATTTCCTTAAATGTTTATGTTTATTTATGAAAGCTTCCTCTTTATTGTTATCCTTACTCAACATATGAGCTCACCCCTTTAAATGTTTTATTTTTCCCAGGATGTGAAGAAATATTTTATGACTGACCTACAGGGATAGTCTGAAGGGTATAGAAGTGTGTACCATGGAGACTATGTTATGGTGATTTTTCACTTTATAATGTAATGTAACATTTATGAATGTATCTAGTGTTTCCAAGGATACTAAACTGATCGGTCTTTCGAGACTTGATCTTTTGTGATCATGCCAATGTTACACAATAATGCACCGACTTTGGGTAACTCGGTTCGGGGCGTTACAGTTGGTATCAAAGGCAGTTTATTACTATCCATGGAAGCTAGATTTAGATAAAATCTGATTAGAACACATAGCCCTAAGGTAAACTTTGAGGATTATTATAAAAGAAATTCCTAGAATTTTGGTATTATAGATATTTTTTTGAGTTTCCGAGAAATACATCCCTGTCTGGAGACGAGAAGGTAGAGGCAGCTTTGGCACAGATGTACCTAGGTGTAAAACCCGAAAACACAGCTTTGAGCAAGACTCGAACGAGAACTGGTGCACGACAATGGGCCTTTCTCCACTCTTGGTTATGACACTCCCAGGGGATATTCTTAGGATAATTCTCATTTTTTTACAAATCATTATGAAGGGTTTATGAGTATATACTTCCTCAAAAAAAACATTTTTTATTATTATGGATTATATCCATAAACCGTTTAATTTACATTAAGTATTTTTCAACTTTGGAATTATTCATTGCAATTTATAAACTAACCTAGTTTATTCCATTGATAGAAATGGAGCCCAATAGAAGGAATGTGAACTCCATCAATACGTATGATCCAAAGAGTAAGAAGGATCATATATTTCATGGTATTAAGACAACATTTAGAAGGGAAACAGTCTTCCATGTTTTCTCAACATATGAAGAAATAGTATCACGAGTTAATAAGATAATTAAAGAATTATATGAGTCATATGGCTTTGAATGGAAGAAAGAGAGGAAAAGGATGGAAGACAAAATGATGGATAAAGGGACGAGGGAAAAGAAGGATTTTGCATTATGTGATAATAGTGGGAAGAATCACCTCGGTACATGCCTAAAAGGAATGGGAGTTTTTTATAAATGTGGAGAAAAAGGTCACCAGGCTCATGATTGCAAGGGAAGGAAAGAGGATATCAATGTTGAATGTTACAATTGTAGAGAAATGATGAATTATGAAAATGGATGTACTAAGCTTCATAGAAACATACCCCAGAAAAGGCCAAGGGATCAAGGCCAAGCTTATGCTATTACTACAGTTGAAGTGGAATAATTAATGTATTGGTGCTTTTGGACTCAAGGATTATATTCTGGTTATAAAAATAATGTGATATATATAAGGATTGTACTGCAGTACTTGTTGTTTTCATTAAGGTTTTAATATGATGAAGGTAATCATATTTTTAGTATGTGACAATAAGAGAAACATTACCTAGTTTGGGGAATCTGATGTTACAATTGATTATGGAATTTAGAGACCTTTTAGAGAAAGTCTGGATAGAGGTATTTTGGATAACTATAATGGTGGTAATGGATTAAGTTTAACCTTTGATAGTACTGTTTAAGGTTAAAAAATTTCTGATGATTATTTTTTGAATATTATAACACTATAGTTTTAGGAAAATGAAAACCTGCAGGTCAGGGGATAACCCGTCACATCGGACAAAGCTCTATGAATCGAACCCACAACCATAGTACGACATGCCTTTATTACCTACCACTAGCCTATAGGATGTCCCTTGTTATTACAAATAGTTTTCCTAATCTAAATGGTATGTGTTAATATTTGAAACCTTATACAATTAGGATAAATAGAATATTTTGAGTTCTTTTACAATTTGGAGTGAAAGATGGGTTTGTGGTAAAAATTTATTAAAGAATGAAAGTCTACATGACAAGTAAGTATATTTCTTTACATTCATAGTAAATATCCTAAATAAATTCCTCATATTTATGATAGGTAACTTAAAAAAACGTTATCGGTTAACTTTTCCAATTGGGGAATCAATGATCGTTTAACCAATCACAAGTTTGTGATTTTCTTGTAGTTAACTTTCTCCTAACCCTGTTTTCTACAACTCTCCATCAGACCTTGATAGTTTTTTCCCTCCATATCCATATTTTCATAAAATCCTAGTATGGGCTATCTCGAGTTACCTTTATACTTCCCTTTCTTTCTTTTAATGTTATATTTTTATTAACCTTATTTCTAATGTGGGTTTTCCACAAAAGTATTTTCTATTTTCAACATTTTATTTTCAATAAAAAATTTGAAATTTCAAGGATGCAATTTATTGAAGGAGGGGAGAATGTAACACCCCGAGCTTCCACGATACGCTTCTCTTTCAATAATACAATAGCTTACATTGTACGCAAGTGAGAGATTCTAACACACCGTGACCAATAAAAATAGCCATTATGAATAGTAATACCCACGTTTTGAAATTATATATAGCTTATATTTCAAAATGGACTTCATTTTTGGATTCAAAATATCAAAATTATATTACATTGAATTTTTGGCATTTTGCTGAGAACATCCAATTTTTTATGAGTAGTGAAAAATACTTAAAAACAACTTTTTTAATCAAAATAATTTATAGTGATAAATTATACTATTTATTGGTTTTAAAGTATAATTATAATATCATTTTACCATTTTATTCAATGGTGTTCATTATAATTAATTTCACTTTGAAATTGGACATAAACAATTGTCAATCTTTTGATATATATTGTTTCTTAAAAACACGCTATTTGTTCTGAAAGTTGGAATTAATTATAAAATTTATTAATGCAACTTATATGTTTGGAATTTTGTAAAATAGAAATAATTTTTGAATTCCGAATATCAATTATATCTTAGGGTGAAATTTTGGCATTGTTCTGAAAAACATCAATTTTGATGAATAGTGAAACCACTAAGTGGTAGTTAAAAACTGATTTTCCAGTTAAATGAAACATTAACACTTATGTTATTTGATTTTCAAAAATCAGACATACATGGTTTTCATTAGGAAGTAAAATGTGGTTCAATGGGATTAAAATAATTTTTTGGTGAATAGTAACTTTTAAGTTTAATTAATCTTGATTAAAGGTAATTAGTGAAATTTAAGGTAAAAATGATATTATAAAAATATGAAAATACCCTTCCACTTGTCCTACCCATATTTGATGATTCATGGACGACCAATACAATCCATGGGTCAACTTGGGGACCCCATGGAGCCACTTGGGTAAGAAATTGAAATTAATAACTTTTTATTTAAAGTAAAAATAAATTTGTCACAAACATGTGTAGTTTTACTAAAAAAATTATTACATGGGGTTATATAAGTTAACATTTCGACTATAAATATTCATTGGAAATATAAAAGTACTTCCTACATCATGTTAATTTTTTTATAATTTTTAGACGTTAAATAAATTAAATTTTTAATGACACCATGATGATACAATGATTACCTCATTAATTAACGATTTAAATAAAATGAAATGATAATGTAAAATCTAAGACATATGATTGTCAAAAACCTATTGGATGGGTATATTTAGAACCATTATCACCTTATCCTATAAATATATAATTGTGGGACCTTAGAAATCTGAAAAGCACTTCATAATAATGTAACATTTAATGACATTCCAAGAGTGCCCCTCCTCTCCTCTTATAAAAGTCCCCCACCAATACCACCTTATTCACACCTTCCAAGCCATTTGGCTCAGAAAAAATCTGCCCAAATACTCTTTCAACTTTCCTTTATTACTCCTTGAAGCCTCACTTTCGGCATAATTTTTACCAAGGATGCCTTTGGCTCAAATCAAAAAGAGTTACCCGATTTTAAGGTGATGTCTTCTCTTATGTTATTTTGTTTTATTTTGCTTCTCCAACCCCTTAAGCTCTTTTTATTCCTTTATATTTTTTAAAAAATGTATCTTCACTATACTAGGATTTATTTACGTGAATGGTTTGATTTACACTTACACACACCTTCGTTTTATGGTTAAAGAACATGTTGTTTCTATGGTTGGTGAATTTCTGCGTCCCAAAACGATGATTGTTCAGTCTTATTTTAACACCTCTCATGGTGGCCATTAAGATTTCACTATATTTAAATATTATATATATTATGTTTATGTTTTCCTTATTCTTCTATATTTCTCATTTATGGCATACCTTTATGATTTCCATTATGGGTAAACGTGATAATTTCATTTTAGGAAGTGCGGACTACCGCCCCCTCAAAGTGATTTGAATCGTTAATGCCATATGTGGGATGTATAAAGTATGGAGTAAGTGATATTATATATGATAATATACTGGAATTATAATATACCTTTATATCATTATTATTTCATTCCATTAAATACAAAATAGAAATGAAAGTAGCATTAATGCGTACGTACGTCTTACCGTCTCCATGAACGGTGCATTTCATTTCTTACCTCTAAATGTTATGTAATATTATAAAATCAAGTATATACTGGATATATATGATATATATGAAATCTAAATCATGAATATAATTATGTATGTAATGGATATTTTACCACATGACCAACTTGTAATTTTAAGAAGTTTATTTTTGACTCAAGTACCAAAAATTGACAAAACGACCGTTATTAACTTAAATAATTACATAATGTTCATAACAGGGTAATAAGTAATATAAAAGGGATAATTAACTTGAAAAAGGTTCTTAAGAAAGTAGAGATTAACTCTAGTTTATTATTCATGAGATTAAATAACGATCAAGTCAAGTCGGACACGAGGAAAGGGAACTTTTTAACCCAATTTCTGTTCTTTGGGTTAATCTCCTACATTAAAATTATGTCATGATATTATTATGTTCTATCTTTTATTTGTACATTATTTATGTTTTCATATAGTGAATACACATAATAGATCTATTTTATTTAAAAAATGATCTTTTTAAGGGACTTCATCTCAATCTTCTTTCATTGAGGCATATATTGTTTTAAACACAACTTTCTTTTATACGGTGTATAAACCCCTTTTACTTTTAATTTTATTCAAATGGAATATTTTTATAAAAAGTGTTTTTACTAAATGAAAAAAGTAATGTTTTTTCTTAATTATGCGGCGACAATGACTTCTCCGCCGCCATGACCATTATTTGAGTTTCGTCTTCCTCTACAAGTCTAACTTTTTTTAAATGAAAAATAAATACCCTGTTTTAATTTTCATTTATTTTGGTATTGAAAATGGTTTTTATAATGTTTTATAATATCAATGTGTTGTATTGATATCTTGTGATTGAAATGTGAAATTTTTTTGTTTCCTTTATGCATGTTTGATGTGATACTATTATGTTATGGTTTATGATATGTTTAAACATGTTCATATGAGGAATGCATTGGACTTAATAAGTGGCGGGTGGAGCCTGCTATAGATCCTCGATGCATCAGAAGGTCTCATGAGACAAACTAGTGTCTTGGCCCGAGGCCTTGACAAAATATTATTTATAGTCTTGGCATGAGGCCTTGGCTATGTGGTTATGATAGTCTGGCATTATGCATTCCATCATTGTGAAAGTGGTTATTGATATTGCATCTGATTATTTGACCAGTAGAATATCAATGTGAATAAGTAAATGAAATTATCTCATTTTACTTTTTCCATATTATCTTGAAGTTCAATTTTAAAAGGCTTTTGATTTTTTATACATTGCCTTAAATGTTTATGTTTATTTATGAAAGATTATGCTATATTGTTATCCTTAATGAGCATATGAGTTCACCCCTTTCAATGTTTTATTTTTCCCAGGATGTGTAGAAATATTTTATGACTGACCTACAGGGATAGTCTGAAGGGGAAAAAAGTGTGGACTATGGAGACTATGTTACTGTGATTTTTCACTTTATGTTGCAATGTAACATTTATGAATGTATCTAGTGTTTCCAAGGCTACTAAACTAATCAGTCCTTCGAGACATGATCTTTTTTTATCATGAAAATGTTATGAAATAATGCACCGACTCTGGGTAACTGGGGTCAGGGCGTTACAGTTAGGCTAATAGTGTGTACAAATTGAGTTACCCAGAAATTATTGAAAAATGTGCAAAAATTCCCAAAACATCATAATATACAACCTCAATTTTTTTAGTCATAATCCAATTAATTAATCTCTCACTTTCCTATCATAATTATATCCAAATCCCCCTTACAAAGTTATTGATTCTTCTACTTCATCTAAATTTTGATTCAATTATCTTTTATCTTGATGAAGGTGCATCGGTAAATACTGATGTCATATTAAGCCATTGATTATTTTCCTTCTCTTAGATTAATCTATTTAAATGTCGGATAATTTGTCATATTTTTTGTTAATGACTAGTTCTTAATATTTCTTAAAATATTGACCAATCTAATGGAATATAGTATATTTGGAGAGTTGTATGAAATTAATGTGTATTATCTATAACTTATCCCTCATGTCTCACTATTTTATAAACTATCACTATTTATTTTGTTCCGATTTCATGAAGAATTTCCTAACTAATTCATATTCCATTCATCTAATCATCATGATCATATTATTGATAATTTATATATATATATATTCATATTTGATGGAGGCTATGTCCTCAACATCGATTATATCATATAAGGTGTTTCCATTGTTTATTCCCCATATGGATATGTTTTGACTATAGGCACCAGCATTAGGGTGTGCTACAAAAAGGAATCTATAATAGTAAGCACTATAATCGAGTTAATTATTTGTTAATGGATTATATATTATAGTACCACACGACCCTACAATGGTAAAATTCTTAATATAATAAATTAATCCCAATTATAAATGGAATAATATATATATATATATATATCTTACACTATTGTAATGAAATAGATTGACATCATTTATTTTCTGTATCACCCCTTAAAATGATAAATGGAAGTTAGTGTAGTTAATTTTAAAATGTATAATGAATTAAAATTTTAAATGGATTCATGTTAATGATTTTTCTATCACAATAATTTATGGTACTAAATTAACCTAATTGAATAAAAAATACCTAAGTATTACTTGGGATAAATTAAATATTTAATTTAATGAATGATTCTATTGAAAATGGACATATTCACTTTTATTTGAATTGTTATAAATGATATACCCTTTTATTTATAATTGAAATGTGTTTTTTACATAGACGACCCATTCTGATTCAAGGATTTCTACTGTTAAGAAAGATACCCCCATAGATCCTAGTATGTTACTTCTTGTGGACTCCTATCGTGAAATTAGCAGATACCTCTAGTGTCATTACAATATTTGGATGCCTTGGATAAACTCCATGGATCCATATTTTCATAAATGGAAATGTGGTTCTATGGATATTCACAATGGGAAAATTTATTTATTTTTATTTTTTACCTTGGAATATGTCTGTGGACTCATATATAATCATATTATGGTGGAATCGATTGGGAGATACCCCTAGATGACACTTAGACCCCATAGAGATAGGCTACAGGTTCATAATAAATTTGATCAACACAAGAAGTCAGGGATGCCTTGGTCACTACCTTTGATCATACTCAGGATTTTCATTAAAAAGATACCTTAGTAATTAACCTGGTTCCTCTATTATTACTATCATTTTTACTGGACGAATTGTTCATACATTGAATCATCTAACATACTTATTATAATATAAAGAATAATCAATTATATGTTTACACGTTCAAACACTAGCTATGGATGAATTAGTTATCGCTGCAATTACATCACTGTAATTTATTACATTTATATACACCTAGAAATAGTTAGTATATACTTCGTAAAGTATTTTGTATAGATGACATTGGTGGGAGACAATATAGATTTATCTAACAACCTAACTGGGTCATTTTTGGTACCCAAGAAAAATATATGTATACTGGTGTTTACAATGGATGATTCCCACATTAGACACATAACCCTGATTTATTACTTTAGGAAGGTGCTTGGTAGTAGATCACAATGCCAGTGCTCGGGATACTAGATGGTTTTTGGAATATTTTTAATAATTTTGTATAATATGTATTTCATATAGCCTTTTAAACCTATTATCAATCACAATAGAGATAATTTAAATGTCATATACTTTATTATATCATAAATTTTCCATCATTGGAATATTATTATCTAGTTCATGAGTTTTTATTCCATGTTATAGCACAACATCTATGGTTGGTTACTTGAACAATTTTCTTAGAGTGTATTTCTTTTATTTTCATCAGTTTATGTTCCTTCCACTATTTACTTATTAATATATATCCATTCTGCTACAGAGTTGTAATGAAGGAATAGTCTCCCTATTGACACATACTAGCCCCTCTATGTATGTTGGACGTTTGTCAGTACCAGGGGTGCTTGAGACTATGTGTCTAATTTGCCTTAGGGTGATTTAATTTCCACCGAGGTAGGGATGTCACAAATTGGAATGATATGTTTAATTTATTTCATATTTATTTTTTATTAAATATAGAGAATAGTAGTAATTATTTTCAACTTGGTTATGACCCATGATTGGTCATAGCTAACGTACATTAGACTTAGATATCATGTTTCCTGAAAAGATAACAATCAATCAATATTTTTATATTTACTGTTGACCTTATTTGACCATTCGGTGATTCACATGAATTATATTATTTGATATTTCATATGGATATTTTTTCATGGAATGATGCCATATGGGAGATCAAGAATTGTGTCATGCATCATTATATGAACCAATATTTCACAATCCATGTTTATTCCAAGCCCTACATGCGCATTTTTCATCTTGAATTTCTTCTGTTTCTTTTGATTTTTGAGTGATCTATGGTAATTATATTATTTTTTGTGAATAAAATATTATGTTCGGTTACATGAGCTATTATTTGGATATGATTTAATGATAAAAAATTTCATTCCATGATATGTATGGTTCCTTGGGAATTGAAATCGATAATTTACTAAGTCAATCAATTATTCATCACTTGATAAACATTAAGACAGAATGTTGATACAGTAAAATAAAAATTAAATGGGTTCGTCAACTAGTGATAAGGTGTATGGTAACTTATTCAATGGGATTGGTGATTCAATTTATTTAAACCATTATATATGAATACGAAAAGTCAAACATAAATCTAAATATTTTGTTATGAAATGAAATAGTTTCTCATAAATGAATAGTCAGAATATGATAAACCCATCATGTATAAAAATCGTTATACATTAAACATAAATAAATACCAAAAACCCAGCCTTATTAGCTGGTAGTTGGTGTAATACCATGGGTAGTGATCCCTTACACATGTGATCTGCTTCTATTAGTGCTTCTATAATCTATAAATTCTATTCAAAGGGTGTTTCATTGAATTTATATTCTTGTACCACCATGAAATTTTAAAGTCATGCTTGAGGATGGTGGAGAGGACCACACTCTAAATATTATGGGCCCTAAGCTACTAGAAATACTTCTCGATTATCAACATGAGGGACCAAATATTAATCCTGATTTGGGCACTAATGCTCAGCTTCATGAGGGTTTACTTGGATAATACAGTCCAAGAAAGTTACTCCATCACCTTCTCATAATGTTGATACTGTGAAAGATTAATTCTCATAGTAGTATCCTCACATCATATCAGATGAAATATATTTCAATAATGGTATCATGTATCCATATGTACAAAATTGATTGTATTTTTACTACTTACGTTCTCTAAGATTGTTAATCTAGATCTTATCAATTTGTGAAACCTATGGGAATGAGAATGTACTAGGTGCCAAGAATTAATGTTGATTCATGTGAGTTTTTATAATGTTAATATTAGGATTTCACTCAACATTTCTCATCAGAGTAGTAGTGGCCAATGTAACTATAATGGAATCTCAATTATATTCCATCAATGTAGAAAGAAGGAGAAACTATTGACTCATTGAGATAAAGACCCTCTGTAGTGCCGTTCCTATGGATATGTGTGGAATCATCTAATATTCTGTTATACCATAACATACATTTCTAGTTGACAAGGCTCTCCTCCATCCCCAATTTCATGGGTCAGATATTTTATATAGTTTCATGTGTGGAGTGAGTGTTTTAATTGGATGACTAGATGAGGATGATATTGTGACCTTTTAATAGAATCTTTTTATTATCTTTGATAATATTTATTAACACTTTTGGGTATCCAGTCAATAGAACATATCAATATATCATGCTAGATTCATAAAATACATTCGATACACGAGGATCATAGTGCCTTTCAATCTTAAATATGATGTACTATTATAGTATCCTCCAATATTATATATTATTTATTCAATTTCTATTATTAACATTAATTCATCTATAAATTGATTGTTGAAATAATTGGGCATGAAATTCAGTATCGCTATTGTCTAATAACCATGGATACACCATTGAGATTTTGGTCTGATGGAACACACCAATTCATAGACTAACCCTTGATATAGGAAATTTCCTCTTCTTAGGGTAACTCTTCATTCTTATGGTTATGCGCATTGATTTAATTCATTTTATGGAATGGTTAGCTCCCTATCAAAAATTCATGCACTTTTATTGTAGCAAGATATTTCTTACATTATTTGAGGGAACAAATTATCTCTGTAAGGGTGAGTTTAATGTCGAGGAAGATAGAGCTTTTCAAGAGAATAATGTGATAGTTTGATTAATTACCCATATTTTCATACTATTCATGGGGGCAAGGGAGTACCCATTTAATATTTCACCTCCATAATATATCTTTATAGGGACATCATTTCCTTTTTTTCTATCTTACCTCCTATGAGATAGGCAGAGATCTTGATTGTGCTTGTTTCAAGAGTATCTTAAACTTTCATTCCTTTACACATGATGAAACCTACTAGAATCCAATATCTCATGAGGTTCTAGAGTATTAATTATTTATCTGACATTGTACTTCTTCTAGGATCCAACCCTTACAATTCACTAAAATGGTTTGTATAACCCTTGGGCATTGCATGGATTATTGATAGTTGAACTAGAATATAGATGAGAGATGATATCCACATATTGGGATATATATAATATTTGCATCAAATGTGAGGATCAATGATTTTCTAAAATATTGATATATTATTTGGCTATCATAATATGTGATTTAGAATTTTAGAAATACCTTATACATATTTTCATAATAGGTATAATTTTTATTAGTTTCTCATTATAAGATTATTCATTACTAACATTCCTTCTATTTTCACAGCTTTGTGGAATATAGATTCTCATCACAATATGTATTCAATTTTTATGGTATTTTTGGATAATATATTTTTGTATTCATAGACTTGTATCGTTCATTTTATAAATAATGATACCATTTTGAATTCATTGAGAGATAATTATATTTATTTTATTATTTCAATGTGCCAATTATTGATTGACAAATTTCACTTATTGGGTTATATTAACTAAATATCAACAGTGTTGGTTGACCTAGATATGTTCAGTGATGTGGTTACCTTAGAGCATCAATTAAATGAATTTTATATAAGTTGTTTCTTGGTGATGTAGGTATATTATAGGAATTTCAAATAGTACATATAATTCCATTATTTGACTTTTACAATTATGACTATAAATGTTTTATGTTCCTTTGGTTAGAATTGTGTGAAGAAAAATAAATTTTTTGAATAGAATTCTTTTTTAGGAACTGATTCCAATTCATCTAGTTCCTTTGAAATATTTTATATAGTGTTTTGTGAAGATTTATGCATCATCCTAGGTGTAGATATTATGCACCATGATATATAAGTTGCAAACATATCGGTGAATTTAAGGTCTTCTCATATAATCTATGAGATGTATGGAATTGATATACTATATGTTGTCCAAGACATTATATTTTAGAGACACTATCTTAAGGGAGAGCTCATTTTTGTGCAAATTTACCATGAGAGCCTAAAATAAAACATTATGCATCATGATGCAAAATATGATAGTGTAGATGGGTCAAATATATTTAGTCCTTCTATGTTTTACTTTACTACATGCGAGAAAAATGAAATGATATAGAAGAAGACTATGTAAGAATACTCAGGAACATTTTATATAGGATTCCAGGGTTGAATGGAAATTTATTACTCTCTTTTATGAGTTTAATCTGATGTTTAATGAGATTCTCAATCGACATTATCTTCCTTCATAGAATATTATATCTCCCCTCCTTGTTAGGGTGGTGAGTAGGAATTTTATAGATTCTAAATAATTTGTTATCCAGGAGGGTATTTATTGTGATGACCCAACTCAATATTGGCTAATAGATTGATATGGAATCCTTCAAATACATATACTTGGTTGGGATCCTAAAGATATTATATAAGAACTAATTATAGATTCCCAAACTTATTATTGGCATTTCGTATAGGAATATCAAAGATATATTGAGATATATGAGGCCAGTTATAATAGAATGTAAATTCAAATAGAATTTTGTATCACTCTATGTTCCTCTTTTCCGTAGGTGAAGTCAAAGAACAAGTGACCTTCTTTCTTATTGTAACCATTGGAAGTCCCTATATATAAATGAGAAGAGGTTTCTATGAAATTTTTTGTTTCATTATCAATTTTGAGTCTAGGTAGTCATGTAGTTTGGGTATCCATATACATAATTAAAAATGTATCCCAATTAATTACTATCTAGGATACTTTATTATATGATGTTCTGTGATGTTTTTATGTCCAGGATATCATACGGCTTCCTCGGGTACCCTGTACAATTTTTAAAAAAATGGTATTCCCATTCTGCATCATGGTTCTACTAGGGAGTGCAGAAAGCTATGGTTACATATGTTATGAACTACATTTAACCGTCAAACTGATGGACATTTAGAATGGATAAAACAGGTGTTAACAGACATTCTCTGATCATTCATCATTGATTTCAACTGTTCATTACTGAATCATATCCCTCTTGTCAAAACCTCCAATAATAATATCCTCTAGGTGCAGATTTAGACATGTATATTTGGAACCATGTATGCTAGGTATTGTAGTTCAGCCTTATAATATTTACAAGAAGTAAATATGGAACTACTAAGACTTCATATCATGTATGATACATTAGAGGAGGCTTAGTTGATTAGATTGTTTATTTCTAATACACAGTCTAAATAGAAATATGTTATCAGTTTTCATTGAAGAACTCTATAGATTTAGATTGGGGATTGTGTTTTCGATTAGGTATCACCCTATGTTGGGAATGAATATATATATATATATATATATATATATATATACGAAATTAGGTTTTACTCATTAATTTTTAAAGGTGTTTTAGATTCTATAGAATGTCGACCCATTATCCTATAAGATACTATTACATAAGATATACAAATCCATGAAATAAATATTACACATTTAATTCTTTCACCATTATCATGACAACTTGTCTTATATTATAATTCAGAAGAAGTTTTAACTGGATATCAATTTTTTGTAAGAGTGTCATAATGCACTTTTGACCAGAGAACAATGTCTTTTCCTGATTGGTTTATCCCTTTAGTATGGCTGGGTGGGAATTAAAATTGTTTAAAGGATGAAACATAGAAGGAGGTATCTGAAATACATTCAATTTATCCAATTTTGTTCTGAGATATTGTCCAATCATCCTTAGAATGTGAAATTGGGGATATGTTTCATTACAAGGGAAGACACTAAGAACCAGATTCTAAACTCACGTATGGATCAATTAGTTTTTTTTTCTTAATTTAAATATTTAGGATCAAATATGTAAGACCAATGAGGTTATGGGTGTGTAATAGTTGTCTAGGTCCACAAGATGGGGTGATTATATCATCATAATTTTACCAGGGTGTTTTTATATGTGGGAAGTAGTTACTCAAACAATGTGTCCAAATCATGCGGGTAACCTCTTTATCCAGTGATCCATGAACGGTTGGCACCCTGTTTAGCCTACTTCAAACCCCTAGAATTTTTTAGATAATTTATCTAAATTCCCATAACGACTTACTATCATACCCCTATTTCTCCTTTTATTATTATAGTGGATTACACACTATTTTCCTGCAATAAGAAACTCTAAATCCATCTTCCATAGTTTTTTATTTTGTTCCTTCTTCTAAATCATAATTCGATCCTTATTAATCTCATTGGATTTGATTCACTATGTACTATATTATTCACAAGCCATTATTTATTTTTGTTCAATATAATGGATATTTATATATTAAAAATATTTAGAACTATTTCTAGGGTTTCGATCTGTTCTTCATATTTCATCAAATGCATGTGAAACTAAAAACTAATACTGTTCAAGGAGTGTTGTATAAGATTAATGTAGGTGTTCTATGAATAATCCATCAATTATCACCAAATTATAAACATTTTTCATTGTGTGTGTGTTGATTTATTTTTTCTCTTACTATTTAATAGATATGTCATTATTTAAATCAACATGATTATATTATAGAGCATTTTTTATATGTATCCATCATCACTGTAGGTTATTTGCGAAATTACAACTATGTCATGTATGGTGTTTCTCTGGATTATGACTCTTATAGGTATTTTATGGGTACTTACACCATTGAATAGTTGTTCTACAAAGTTCCCTCTCTAAAGGAAAGATTTATAATCAGATGAATGAATTGTTAATTGGTAATATAATATAGTACCACTTAAAACATCTAGTGAAAGATAAATAACATATGAAATGAATCATGATTAAAACAAAAATTTATAATATATATATCACTTGTCATATTTGAATAATATTGAATGTATCTGTTTCATGTTTATAAATACCCTTAATTTTATTAGACAAAGTAAGTGGAGTAAACCAAAAAACTGTTTAATTTACTGAAACAATAAATTGAGTCATTTCTGTGTTATGCCTTTTCACAGAAATTAATTGTACAGAATAACTAAAATTTAATTATAAAATGGAATTAATATTACTAGGACTTAATTAATTAATGTACTATTTATAATTTTTATATTTCATCTAGACCTCTTCACTTTTATAGTAATGGTAATACATGATCTAGACATGGATTCATGAGGTAATCTCATATAAAATAGGAGGATTTCATTTATATTCATGTATGATGGTTCCTCTGGGAGAAACCCAGGCAAGAATATGTTCCTTGTATAATATTTTATTCCCATCACAACAATGTTAGATCCCACAATTATTATTCAGATAATAGGATCTATGAATACATAAGGTTGATCCATCTTGATTTCTAGAGAAATTTGGCATTAAGGATACAATCATTTGTCACAATCATTTATTATTTCATTTTACGATGTGTATGATCCATAGAATTTCTTTTAATCATATTATGGTGTAAAGCCAATTGATATTCCAAATGGATTGATCTATGTCTCCCTATAGAGAGGATAAAAGTTGGTACTGATTTGGATATACTGCTATGGTCATGGATTCCCTGTTAAAAACATTGGATCTTCTTCAATATTTTCATCAAAAAGGATACCATGGTTATTACATAAGATCCTCTGTTATTAAAATCAGTATTACATGATTCCTTCACTATATATTGAATCATATCATTAAATTATTATAAAAGTAAAATTATTAATTAATTAGTTACATGTTCAAACACTAATTGAGGCTAAAATCGGTATCATGGTATTTATCTTACCATACTAATTTAAATTTACATATACCTTCACACTCTTAATTTTTATTTATCATTATGGATGGAATAGATTCCCCTAGTGTAGGCCTAATGATATTTATCTCACTACCTATCAAGGACGATGATGGAACCCATCAAGATTATATGTATGTTGTGTTGAAATCATAATGTATTCCCCTATGGATGATTTATATTCATCCCTTTCTTCAAGAAGGATTCTGATTGATGATGATCAAGCATGTTCATGGGATGTAAAATTGTTTTTCACTAATTTTTTATTATTTTTAACTTCATATATTTCATATTTCCCTGAATACATGTTTTCCAACCATATAGATACATGAAATACATCATCATCTATTGTATGTTATTCATCATCCACAAATTTATTAGTATTATTAATTGCTTGATTTATTATTAATTTATATAATTCTTCTTCAATGGAGGGTTATTGGTCAATTTTTTACATTTTCTATTTCTTCGATTACATATATATATGATGCTTCCTCTATTTACCTATTATTATACATTCATTCAGTTACACTCTAGAAATGAAGACATAGTCTCCCCATGGACACACCCTAGGCCCTCCCTAATATTCGAATCCCTCTTGTATATGTTGATGTGTGTACTAATCCATGTTATCAACCAACATAATGACTCTTTTTTGTGGAACCCATGTTGGAATGTCAAAAAATAATTTTCTAGAATTGAATACTATAGATTAAATCAATCTTTTCACTCATACAAGGTCAATGGAACTAATAGAACATATACATGCTAGTTATATCTCATTCATATAAGTTATGTTAATTTAAAGACATCACAGATAGAATATCTCAAGGAATATATTTAAAATAAACCTCACGAACCATGGTGACTGAGGAATCAATCCATTTCCTAAGGGACGTTTCTGTCCCTTGACACATGATCCCTTCAATAAGAATTTAATTTAATTAAAAGTATTCATTTAATTAAAATATTTAGATAAAAATGGTAGAGATAACACATACCATCTCTTATATATTGAATGTATAAACCAATGGGAAATAATCAAGGGACACATACCTCGATGGAAATCATACGTTATTAGTTCATAGTCTAAAAAATACCAATAGCATCAAAGATCATTACAAATTTGTAAAATCTATCTCAATACACATTAATTAATTATAAAAATGTATTAATAATTATTCCATGTAATAATAATATTTATAATTATCATGAAAATAATCAATAAATTTTGAATTAATTCATAATAAATTAGTAATTTCTATAGTTACATGGAATCCATCATCCGACATCAACATATAGTCCATGGAATAATACAGACACTATTTTTGGAGTGGGAATTGAAAGCTAAAACTCACTCAATAACTATTTCAATTCTATTCAAGAAAAAGTTTTATAACGCCATAGGATAAGTAGCTATAATGAAATGAAATGAAAATAATTTTTGGAATAATAATATTACATTCTATAACCACAATTAGAAACCCAAAATCATATTGAATAATTTCTACCATGATCTAGTGGAACCTGTCAGAAAATCCTATCTGAACTTTTAGACATATGAGATATGACATGGTGCATAATACTGCTTAAAAATTAAGAGGTTTATACATGTAAAATTTGAATTATATTTTTAATAAACACAAAAAATGAAGTGGAATAGATGGAGATAAATGATAGATATCCTACATCATCTTTCAAGTGTGATAGGGAAGATACAAAAGGGGTTAAACAAAAAACCTTATAGGGATGTACTGTATTAATTGTTTTTCAAACAATATATCATATCGTATAGTGATTTTTTTGGAAAACCATTTTCAAAACACGACTCACAACCTATATTGTGAAACTCCATAGAACATTGTTAATCAAACCATAATTTACTATAAAAAATCCATATAAAATGAATTAAAATATTTTAATTTTTTCCTATAATTGTGACCCAAATGTACACCATACCTATAGGGTAAAATAGAGTTGAACCGTTTAAGCTAAATTATAAAAGGTTTTAGTTTAACAATTTTAAAACAATGAATGATATCTACACATGTTAAAAATAAACTATTATTTCGATAAAAAAGTCATACCATGTATTATTCATTTAACTATACACCATAAAACAAACACAAAGTGAGAAGTATAAAAATATCAACATGGGCATCCTAATTATCCCTTGATATCCTACTATACATCCTAATCCTAAATAAATATCCAAGAATCATATTCTTGGAAAACTGCATCTCTCATAATTCTAAACCAAATAATTATTTCTTCCATAAAACCCATACTCTAGAATCCAAAACTTCATATATCCCCTAAAATTGAAATTTTTATAAGACATGAAGAATCAAAATATACCCAAAAATGTTTCATATTATTATGAATTTTCAATGACCATTATTTTTAAACAGTGATCCTCACATGTTGTCATTTAATGATCCACCTACTACATTCTATATAAAACCACCGATCATGAATCTATTGGGAAACTCAAAATATAATGTTAATTGTTCATCATTGTCATGTCAACATTCTTATCACATCATTAATTCATAGATCTTTGAAATACAATACCCATCCATTATAATAAATTGTCAGGTTTTAAATAAATTTATCCATTGGTTCATAATTGTCTTTACAAAATTCTATTATCTTATACATCAACTCCAATACATTGTGTTTCAAATAACCATAATCACTTATACTAAAATAATTTTCATTTATCATTCAAATATCTCATTGAAATTTACATCTCTTATATTCAAATTTCATGTTAAAACATGGTTTGATCATCTTTTGGCTGTCCCTTCTCCTAAATGATAAGTCACACAGAATAACACTATATCACTTCATTGGATCTTGATGCCTCAAATCACTGTGGAATCCCAGGATTATTCAAAATCCACAAAAAAGTCATGATCCAAATCTTTTTATAATTTTCTAGTTGCAACACTAACCACCCAAAGTACCATTCATGTTCTCATTACGTGAATCATTTTACCTCAATTATGTCTCGTGATCTTATTAAATAGAAACCATACTGATCCATATTTAATTTTATATATTCTACACAATACCAAATTTGTATATATTATGTAATACTCACCAATAAATAAAAATCAAAATCCATATACTCTTTAATATAAATTTTCAAATAAAAAATCCATTGAATAAACTATTGACATCACTGAAACAACTCACAGGATAATCATATGTCTATAGCCATTCCATTACACCCCATTATAAGAATACCATGGCCATTTTTCTACTGAAACAAGGACAAATCTCTATTGAAATTTGTATTTTTAGTAACTTATTTTATGACTCAATGTGGTTATACTGCTCAAAACTACACTACAAAACATTTCTCCAATCACTATAAATATCATCATGTCTATAAATTTTATTATCTAAAACCTATATAGGTTTTATATTTTCATTCTTTCCCCTAATATATTCCCACACTCATCAAATGAAGAAAAACTATTACTGTCTATCCATTGAATATATATACGTTTTTGTGTAATATTCATCATTCCGATAAACATCCTTCAAAAAAAATGAATGAATGTATTATATGAATCTATCAAACCAAACCAATAAATAAAACCATCCAGAGATATATAATCCAAAATTCACATCACATAAACATCATTCACTATATTTATTTCCTCTCAAAACCCACTGGGTTACACTTACATAAAACCTATTCAGATAGAAGAACACTTACTCCAATGATAAAAATATATCCAATACTACAATGGAATACATAAACCATTAATCATACTATATCACACACCATTTTCAAATAATAAAAATGAACATTGATGTTTTTTCTCATGATTATGGAATTAATCAAATATTAGGGCCAATCAAAAGTTTTCTAGATAAATAATGTATCACATCAAATGCTGTAAAAAACAACTCATTTCACATCCATGATTTTACTTTCGTAATTCATGATCCATAACATAATCTATAAAAACTATTTCATTTTTGTGATCTAACCCCTTGAATTCATTCCATCATAAAAAAGTATACCAAATTCAATTTATCATGATTTCTAAAGAATCACCAAGTTTATATCATATATTTGATTACAGTTATCATGAATTAATATCATATATTTATGCGTCGATCAATCATATAAATCTCAAATCCACTCACAACCCAAGTATTTCACCATACTTAGGTTAGCCACTTATATATATGATAGTTTACATGTATCTAGAGCTTCATCTCAATTCTCAAAGATCTCTCAACTAGTATATATGTAATGTATCACATAAGTTGCATCATAGTTGAAAAACATGTTCCCTCATCAAAAATAAAACTAGGGAAATCATCTTCCATAAAAACCACATAGTACTATCATATTTATAAATTATAATAAACACATAACATTTCATGCGACACTATAGGATATTGATCCTTATTGGGAATCAACAAAATATACATTCACTATAAGGAAGTGATATCTTCCATTAACATATATAAAAATATCTTTTAAATAATTTTTTGTATATTAACTTATTCAAATGATTTAGTTCAGAGTAATTATAATAAAAATTCTTATGGAAAATCATTATATATGTTATTATTGTAAAATAAAATTATCAAAGTAGTTTTATTATTCCTAAAAATATTAATGGAATATAATTTATGTGTTGACTTACTAATGATCATTATACATCCTTTATATATATGTGTTTTACAATTTTCATCAAAGATAATACCTATATAGAATAAAATGGCTAATTTTTAGAATAACTATAGTATGGATTAGCTGAGTAAAATTCTTCAAAAAAATTAGATAAAAAACACTATACAATTTTTTTTGACGTTTTTAAAAAAATTATCCATCACATATTGTGTAAGTAACTACATCCAAATTCATGTTTTTACATTAACTAAAGAACTAATATACATAAATAAATTTGAAATCATAAAATTATAATTTCCAAATCCTGTAATAAAATGTATATATTTGGGTAACCTAGAATTTTCATTAGAACAATATTTTATGATTTACAATATTTATTTTCATCTAATGATTGAAATAATTCCTAATAACCATTACTCTAATTACCCAAATAAGAGTATAACAAAAAAGTTAGTATTATTTCATCTTCTATAACTCCCCATTATGGATACTTGGTATCTACATGAACTAGAGGTCACTATACCACCTCATGAATGCCTCTCCACAAAATAGAGTCTTTCAACTTCATGTGAGGGAATATGGTGTAAATTGGATGAGAATATTAAAAAATAAAATATTAAGAAATAATGGATATAATCAATTAAAATATATCCAAAAAATTATAGTACATGGAATTGATCTAAAATTAATCAATAATAATGAAAATGGAAGTATATAATTAAAAATACTCATGGGAATATCTATATAAAAAATTATATACCACATAGTATAATAATATATAAATAAAAATTAAAAGGATAAAATATTTGATGATATACTACAATAACATTGAATCACTATATCTCAATATCAAATCAAATATATAATATCACACATTACTATTAACCACCCAACATCTGGCCAAACTAAATCAACACTCATTGATTTCTAATCATCTACACAAATACGTATATAGAAATCTAGTGTTATAGTATTACATATTATAAAATCAGAAATGGGGTCTAATATTTAACTATTAATGATGTTTCGGAACATCTCATCTTCTTTTCAAAATAAATTATTAATCATTATATTCATAAAAAATTGACTATTAACATTATGATATTGAGTTTCATCCAAAATCTACTATACATACTTCTATATGTGTCAAAGTGTCTCTAACGATATCTCATAACCAATATGAGGATACATACCTTGAACTGGAATAAAAAATTAGTATTCCAAATTGATTATTCCAATGATATAATTATAGTAATTTCAAATTATCATACCCTCTTCATCCATTTATATCTTGTTGGTATTCTATATATGGGGAATTTTTCATTGAATCATAAGAGGAATCATAAGTATCCCCTATATCAATAAAATATTATCTCTCTTTAGGTGTATCCTAGGATTATCAAAATTAGTCGGTGAATGAACTATATACCTGATAGTGACCTAGGAATTATGAATGTCTATTACTATATACTTATATTAATCTAAATAATCACAAGATTCATTCTTAATAGTTAGAACATTTATTATATAAAAAATACCCCATACAATCATAACAAATAAATCAATGGTATTATTAATTAAATTCATCAAATAAGTCATGATTCTTGTTTTTCCCTCACATAATATCTCATTAAATGACAAGAATCCACATCACTCTTACCCTATCGACCAATAGGTTGTATGGTGACACCAGAGTTCCTCCACACCAAATTTGGACACCACCACTCATCAGGGCCAGCTCACATCGTGGACATCCACTAAGGCCCACTGGGCTCCTCACAACATGAACAACGATCATGGGATTTAGGATATCAAACTCTTTAAAACTCATCACTCAAGGTTCATTGATTCCAAAAAATAATCATAGTTACACTTTCTCCTCATAGGAAAATCCCCACTACAATCATAGAAGGAAGATTTCATAATACTCATGTCAAATCCCAAATAATCCATCATCAGTCCACCTACACATCCTATCACTAATCCCCTAAGATAAACACAATTGTGTCCTCATGTCCCAGTAGTGTAGGAACAATTATCCATTCATATCTATTCTATCATTTAGTTATTATTAATTATCAATGTTAAATATGGGTCACATAGATGAAGCATCCTAATTTATCTCTCATTACTATTCCAGTGAAAAATTTCATCCTATCCAGGAAAACTACTCATCATTATTTTTATTTAATTCAATTTTTACACCTTTGTGTCTTAAAATATTATTTAATACAATTTAAATCCATCTCATGACCATATATTGATGTGGCATCAGGTTTATTCTAAAAGGTTTATCATGGACCATGACACATTCATTCATTCAGAAGAATATTACATAGATAAAAAATTAAATTAAATTATATGTTTATCCACCCATGGGGGAGATACCCCAATTCACATGGCACAATTTCTGATAATAAACCAATTGTTTCATTTTATGGAAAAATTAAATTAAATAAAGCTGATCCATTTTAGTTCATAGCCCAAACATTGTCACAAAATCCCATATTATCATAAACCACCATCTGAGCACTTTTCTAAATAATAACTAATAAATATTTTATTATAAATTTTAATATTAATTTTAAAATATAAATATATCAATTTATAATTTATTTAAAAAAATTCTAATTTAATAATTAATACCAAATAACACATCACACTATTTGTTATACCATAACAGAAAAAAACATATATAGAAGGTCTATATCATACTCATTCAATGTTTTCGAACAAATACATGAGCATCGACATTCATGTAACGGTATGTTTCAATATAATTTGGAAAAAAATGTAGAAAAATTCACATCGTGATGTACCTTAAATGAAACGACATCCGAGAATATCTATTTGTCATTTCATTTTTTCATGTTCCATTTTGGGATAAATTTCGATGATTTCCCCAAGATCCATTAAAAATAATCAACAAACCCCTAGGATAACCTCATAAAATTATATGAAAATTAACAGTGTTGAATAATCGAGTAAGAATAAGAGTATTTTACCTCAAAATATTTAATAATGATCATATGACACACCATTATAAGGGAAATATATTGAAAAGAAAGAGTTTACCCTCCAAAATCTATCATTCATCTGGTGTGGGGAGAGTGATAGGAAGGTTCATTGAAATCCAATGTCATAAAATGGTGAATTACCTAGTGTTAAATAAATTTTATAATTTAATGGTTTTTGATTAAATTTTTATTTTTTTAACTAGTTATCTAACACTACCACCATACATTATAACTCACTTATTTTGGCCACATTGTTTACCAAAACAAACAACCATGAAATTACCAATGTCATGGAATTGTTGATTGAAAAAAATTGATGATATGTTCCAACCATGTATAGCACAACTATGAAAACAATAGTTTGGAATGTATACTGTGATATCATCATGTTTTACCCATAATTAATCTCTAACCATGTGTGTTAAATATTCATGATTAAAAAAAATAAAATTTCCCCAAAAATTAAGACCATAGCAATTTTCTTTAAATTATACAATAAAAATTATGCATCAAGATATAATTCATTAACTGTCAAAAAAATTCTCTTGACGATCATAAAGCACTCTATGATACAATATAATATTATCATACCTCAGTCCCTAACCTAAAACTTTAGTTAATAATGCAATAACTCTTTGAATTATTATCTGATGGTTGGACCATGTTATCCATTATTCCATTCCACCCTTACAGTCTTGGGTTTTCTGGATTGTTTGGTTCTCAAATAAGATAAATTAGATTTTGTTTGAAAAGTCAAAAAATATATTTGGTGAAATATCAATTCATTAATAAAAACCATAATCTATAATTAAAAAAATTAAATTTCTCCTATAATTCATAACATAGGAAGACATTGAATATTACCTCTGGGTGGGAATTTTATATATTAAAATGGACGGGGTATCTTTAGTAAAAGTGTCTCAACATGAGTAAATTATTGAAAATTTAAATTCTCTATTTTTATTACTAAATCACAATAAAACGATCCATTTATCAATATTATGATATTAGTTTTTTCTAAATAAAATTATAATTTTGAACAAGGATGTGTGGATACACAATCAGGTAATGTTTATAGTATTTAAAATTCCAAAGGATATACCATAAAAAATGTTATAGTTATTTTTTCTATAAAAATCAATTCTAATATGTGATTCATATTTATGTGGTTTTTTATATGTTATAGTCTCTTATGAAATTTGTTGTTGAGTTTTTTTAGGTATGAAGATATGTGAAACATCAATAAAAATTATGATCCCATGAAAATATGTTTTGGATCCCATGTGGTTGATATGTTTTTTTATCAAATGACAGTACATAATGATGCATATATCAAAAAATAATAATATAGGTATTTATTCCATTTATATTTGTGTTTTTATATATGGTGTTTGTTATCATATTTTTCATTATGTGTTATAATATGATAACAAGTTTGGTAATTTATTTTCTTAAAATATTGTTCAGTTACCATAAAAATTAATTATAGGAAATAATATAATGAGTATAGTCTCTTTTCATGGAAGTTTTTATGATAATGTGGCCTATATAATTACTATATGTACTATGACATGATATTTTTAATAATGTTTCATAAATATTTGGTTTTTTGACATAAAGAGTTGTTTATATAACTTATAATATATGGGGATGATGCGATGAATTTTTTATATTGATTATGACCTCTATAATTTTATATATAATCATTCTTTATAATTTATTTTTGATTCATTGGAATCACTATTGTGAACCACCCACCTATGATTTTTTTAAAAGGAAACAAACATCAGTAAATGGATCATTCTTTTTTAAAAATTCAAATTGGGTCTACCTATGTGGTATTTTTTCCCATTGTTCATATCATTATCAAAATTGTGTGAGACATATAATGTATTAATTTTTTTTAGGTTCTCCAATAGTTAACTCAATCCTCAAAATTGCATGGTTCACCCACATGAGAAATGGTACATTTCTACTCCCTTAGTTAACATTATCATTAGAAAAACACATGTACCCATATGGGAATGGTTTCCATACACACCGGGTAATTTTCATCATTAATGGTTTTAATTCCCCCATATGAAATGTGGGTCTAGTTACTCCCCTAATCGATGTGGTGATGTTCCCTCGATGTGGGGTTAAGTAATACATTATTAGATACATTTACATTGGATCAAAAATGTACCTCTATATTTGGACCACTATAAATAGGTGTATACTATAATTAATGGTTGTTGATTATTCATTAGGATCCCAATATTCATTTGTTTTGGGGGATTATTTTTCTATGTTTTTTTCTTTCTGTATTTTAAATCTTGGGGGTTATATTTGTACTAATATTAGTAACATAAATCTATGATGAGAAAAAAAAAATTTGTCATTGACATAAAATATTTTAAAATTTTCAATATTTAATTACATTACATTTTAAAAATATTCAGATGAGATAGTTCCTTGAATAAAATTTTGATTACTTTACTTATCTATTTTATTATGTAATGATATCATGAACAGATACTATGATATCCTATGAATTCAAAATAATACATGCATGGTCATAATTGTTTTCTCAAAACATGGGGAGTCCAACCATGATATTATTCTCACTTGTATGAGGAATAATTAATAGTGATCCATTTTAAATTTTGATTATATTAGATTTTTAATTTTATTATATTATATTATTGTTCTACTAGTCACAATAAATTGAGGTGGAACTAATGGTGTTTTTTGTTTGTCTGATAGAGGAGGAGGATACTTTGATAAATTGAGGTATCCCTATGGGGTTTCATTTATTAAAAATTTATGATATATAAATAGTATTAAAATGTGTATATCATTATATGAAAAAACATATATATATTTTTACCTTTTATAATGGAATTTCATGAAAAATATCAAGAATTTATTTTTATTTGAAAATTTTCAATTTATATGTGGTATTTAATTTGAGATATTATAGTTTTAATAATAGTTTTAAATGTATAATACATCCCATAATGAGTTTTTACACTATTTGTTTAGTTATGAAATCAAATCCTATAATAACTGGGATTATAGAGGTGAATGTAGTGGTGACACAAATTTATGAATGGTAAATGTGTGGTCTGGTCATATCTATGAGGAAACAAATTATGATTCCTTTAAGGGAATATATAGAGTAACAAATATCTAGAGTCTGTAATTTTAAAGATATAGAAATAGTGTTAGAGTTATTTGATTTATTTTTGTGGGAAGGGAACCGAATAGTATGGAATTGAAACAATGAAATTTCTACATGAAGACATTATTAGTTTTATTAATCTCTTATGAACATAATAAACATATTTTCGTGGAATAGTTTTTGGTAATTTTATACATTACTGTCTAGGATATAATTTACAAACACACATTAATGTGATAGTGGGGGTTTTCAAGTATGTATTGCTTATTTAATAAAATAAAATATTCTAAAGATATCTCTATGTTGTGTTTTTAATTAATCAATTATTAAAATTTATATTAATATGTATTATGTCACCATATGTAACCAAATATATTATGTTTTGATTTGATAATTATTATTATTATACCTTTTATATTAACACTGATAGTTGAACAACATAACGATATCTTGATCATACAACCTAATTATTTGAGAAAATTAATAGTTATCAAAAATATGAAAAATATGTATGCAGATATTCACATGGATTGTTTTGTCGGGATGTTGTGTAAAATATAAGATATAACAAAACCCATTTTTCAAGTTTAACATGATTCCACATTATAGAACATAAGATGGATTGAATTTTAATTATTTCAAACATAATGAATAAATTTTCTTCCTGGTAAATAAGTTTTATAATGGAAATGTTTCATAATAATTATGTATATAGTGATTGAAAATCACAATCACAAATGAGATATGTAACATATCATAGAAATATTGATTTATAATTATTTTGTATGAATTCATCCATTTTTTTGGAAATCGAATTATTGTTAACGTTATGTAGTATTATTTTATTAATGTTGAGTAGGTTGACCTTAATACATAGATTTCATATAATTTCACAACATTTCATGTATAATTATCATGAAAAATCATTATGATATAAACAAATGAAATTATTTGTTGGTGATGATATATCCAACTGCTTTACATCATGGATTTATGACAATAGGTAATAATATTTTTATATTTATTTTAAATAGTTTAATATTTTTTTACTGTTTTCTATGAAGACAATATTTAAACACCACAACAATTTTTGGAAAATATTTTATTCTATAATTATTAGATGTTATATTAATGTATATATGATACATTTAATTAAATAGTTCTAATGATTTATAATGTCATGTGAAAGATTCTAGTAGAAGGGATTTGAATATTTGTTTTTTATTGTGTTGATTCTCATGTTTTATCCAAATGTTTGAGTGAGATAATTTTTTCAATAGAATATATAGAAGACCTTTTAGTTCATACATATAGGTATTAAACCCATATTGGTTTTCAACCATATGAATAGGATAGTTAGAGTATTGGGTGTGTGGTTTGACATGGGATATGATTCCATGTTAATTACATGAACTCCATGACCACATCATATATAGAACGAGAACATCCATTTATATCATTGTTTTTATATGGTAATTGATTGAATTGTTCTCAACTCAGCATAGTATATAAAAAATTCTAACAATGCTGGGGTTTTAAAATTATTAGATTTATGTCCTCAATTATCCAATATTTTTAGTGAGATGATCCATTTCAAATAACATTATTGGTGTTTCCCTCATTCTAGGAAATTAGTTTCTTTAAAATAATTTTTTTAATTTTTTATGTTAAATAGCTATTAAAATTACCATTTGTATATTATAATTATCTAATTTCATCGGAAATAAAAATGATATTCCTTCCTTTTACATGGTTATATGTTAATGAATATATTTAATTTATTATCTAGATCATTGTGAATTTTGAAATTATCCATTTGTATTTATACATTTATTATATTTTATTTATTTTGAGTTTCTTACAACCAAAATATTATATATTTTCCACCCGAAAGAATTTTTCAAAATGTGTGGAGAAAGATGATATCCTTAGACTCTAAATAAAATCATCAATCAATCATTGAATGAAAAGTATTACTATGGATAGATAATTTTTTACTAATTGAACCCCGATTGTTATTAATTATTCATTGTGTTTTTGATATTTTATTTATATATTGAGATTGTAAATTTTTTTACTTTTAATTGTTCAATACAAAACCAATTATTTCTTAATAATTTTCTATGTGATTTTAATTTATTTATCTTATATGAACTTTTTTCCCTTGGATTATTATGATAATGTTTCATACTGATTTCATGAAATATTTCTTTTGTTTTTGTGGAAGGTTATGGAATCATATATGTTTTCATTGACCTTTTCTACTTTTTATCACATGTCAATTTCAATACTGTTGTTATATATAGGATGTTTCATTCAATTTTGTGTTGCTAAATTTTTTTCAAGACTATGGAATGTTGTAAATAAATATTCCTACCACCTTATATATCTGGGAGGTAGATTGAAGGACTATTTTTTATTGTGGGAAATAACGCCATGATTCAAATGATGAATTCATTATAGAAAACATTATGCGGAATAAATTTTCAAATAAATATTCTTCATTGTTGATGACTGCTTAAACCATTCTAAAATAAATGGATATTGAGGTGATATATGAATAAATGACCATCATGACATTACATCATTAAAAACAAAAATATATTTTATAATATTCATTAAGTAGTCAATCTAATTAGTTTATTTTCATATAAATAATTAATTATATGTTTATTTAATTCCCAATATGGTCCATTTGAATGAATAATTCTATTATCTGCTTGTCTTAATTCATTGAAAATTACCAAAATGTCTGTTTATTATCCTCATGAGGTTTTACTCTTCTATGATAAAATGATTTAAATTTTTTAGAATGTGGTTACTTGGGATGTTATGTTAGTATAACATTTATTTTGAATATTATATCATTCATAGGTTTATTATAATTTATTTGGGGCCTTTTTTATGAAATGTATCTCCTTTAGGATTTTATTATGTTGTACATGTTGTATTAAATTTATGAACATCTATAAAGTGAAAATGGAATATGAAACTTGGTAAATGACTCTATTAATGTTTTTTAATGTTTTTGTAAATATTGAAGAATTATTTATACCATGTAGTGTAAATTTATCATGAATTGGAAGAGTATTGTTTTCGAAGAACTTATTAATTTATTATTTAATATAATAAATATAAATCATTACATTATCTTATTATTACTGAAAAATTCTGATACGATATAAATTCAATGATCGATTAAGAAACCATCTATATTGTATTTATTCTAATCGTATTTAAATATTTCCAAACCAATTTGGGAATTGGTTCAACATTCATTATTCATAGGGATTTCATTTAATGGACATGATAACAGAATAAACAATATAGTAAATGAAACCCTTCAATTATTTTTTATTGATCAAAAAACATAAAATTTTCACACTTCTTTATTAGCTAATTTTATATTTTATTATATGGTTTATTTAAGTCTTCCACATTGAGTGGTTGTAATGATAATAATGGTGGGATTATCACCTTAAATGATCCTCATACCCTAGTTGAATTGCATAAATTTTTTTGTTTATCCCACTATAATGTGTCATATATATAAGAAACATATTAAAATTACAAAACAAATCTTATTTTCTATTCATATTAATTCATCTATCTCATATATCAATTAATATTTATTCTTTACAAAACAAATAATCATCAATAATTGTAACACCCTGATATTCCACAGTACGTTTCCTTTTAAATAATGCAATACCTTACATTGTACGCAACGTCGAGATTCTAATACACTGCGACCAATAAAACTAAATGTTATGAATATTTATACCCACTTTTTTATATTTTATAAATTTTTATCTTTCAAAATGGACTTCATTTTTGGATTTAATGTATTGAAATTAGCTTAGGATTAATTTTTGGTATATTTCTGAAAACATTCAATTTAGATGAATAGTGAAAAACTATTTTATTAGAAAAAACAAACTTTTTATTTAAATAGTTATTTATTTATTTTAGGTCAAAATAGATACTTAATACCTATATAAGTTAAATTTATTTATTTGGATTCATTTTATAATATGTTTAGATAGATAATTTTTTTTTGATCTTTTTACCGTCTTTTACCCACCTCCTATGAACATTTTCAAATTTGAATAAAACATAATTTTACAGCATTTATTTATTGAATTTAAAAAATCCAAGAGGAAAAATTAATATCATTTAGTAAAATTTTGTTCAATAAGATTAAAATAATTTTTGGTGAATAGTAACTTTTGATTTTTATTTACCACGGTTAAAAGTGAATAAGGTAATTACGGGTAAAAATTATATAATAATTACCATAACACATTTTGAAATTCTCTTGGATGTGTATAATTAGACCAAAAAAACTTTAGGAATAATATATGATCCCATTTTCTCAAATTGGACATGATTAGGACATTGAAATATTTTTTATTTAGATAAGACTTAAAATCAATGTTTAATAACAAAACCATTTCTAATATAGGGTTATAGATTAGATAAATTCGACTATAAATATACATTTGATAGATAAAAAGATTTCATACATAATGGTATTTTATTTATATTTTTAGAAATTAAATAATTAAATTTATTTATGTCCCAATGATGATGGAGTAATTACATTATTAAATAATGATTAACATATTTCACATTGTAAATATCCAAATAAATGTAATTTGAGAATTTTGATGAATTAAACTAATTTTATAGGTTAATATGACAGGTTAGGGTTGGTAATTTTTTTTAAAAAAATTTATTCATGCAGTTATGATTTTCACTAAAATCAAATACTAAATAGTGTCAAAATTGACATAATTGAGTATTTAGAACAAATACTATATTATTAATTGATATAATATTTCTGGAAAAATATATCATTCAGGAAAATGAATTAGATATATTTATATATATTAATAATGAAACAATTTTGTTTATCTTGGTTGTTTATAGTGTATTTATTAACCGTATAATTTAAAAATACAAAGATATATGGTAAATGACAATCTTTTTAACTTAGAGTTAAATATAAAAGATAAAGTTAACATAGTGACAAAAAACAGTCTAAAACATATTTTTTGATATTTTTTCGACCTATTCAAAACTTATCCTTGAAATAAATTATTTTTTTGCAACTAAAAACAGAAAATTATTTTATTATAAAATAACATTTTAAGCATTTCCTAAAGTGACCCTCCTCTCTCTTATAAAAGGGAACTTCCCCTTCTCCCAAATTTACACCTTCAAATCCATTTATCTCGGCCAACCCATCCTCAAATATTATCCCAATATTCCTCAAATCATCATAGGGGCTGTCCATTAGTCATAAATCCCACCTATGGATCCCATTTGATCAAATCAAAAGGAAGAACCCGAAGAAGAGGTAAGTATTTCATCACATCTTTGAAATTCTATTCTTCTTCCACATCCTCATTATTTGTTGTTTCCATTCTAAAATAATAACTCCAGTATTCTCAAAATACTAGGATGTTATTATAAAAATGTTACAACTATATTCCTTATTCTATCCATCATATAAATGACAAAGTAACCATATGTGCGTACGTATGGATTACATTCTCCACGTCGTGGTGTAGTTTGTAGTAAAACACTTCATCATTTGGATGGTTATTATAATGAGTATAAATGATTTAAATAATAAATTTAAAGTGATAATGATTCATTATATATGATATAACATCTAATTTTAAAAGCTCTTAAATTCACAATAATGATATTTTCACTCGGGTGTATGTACGGATTACCGCCTCCACGATTGCGATGAGATTTATTCTCCATCATATCCCTTCCAAACTAATTATCATATTATGATTAAAAAAATTTAACGACATAATATCATTATGAATATAAATATGATACAACCTATCCATAACAATCATTACTTACATAACAAATTATAAATTGTAAAACAAATCAGTTAACACCCAAAACGATGATACTTCTGAAATATCATTAACAATGCAGTATTAGAGGATCATATATGATATAATATTAATGTTTATTGTTCTTGTATAATTTTATATCAATTATTTCATCATTATACTGTATTTTAACCTGTCATAGACCACAAAAAATTAAAAGGTAAGGGTTTTTCACGATCTCTTTATTATTCGAGGTCATTTTTACTTAAGTACGTGATGGGACCTCTTTATCATCCACATCTCTTTCTTCTTAAAAATGTAATTCAAAACATTTTTACTATTTATAATACTATGGGTTAATTTAATTTATATACTTATTTAATCATTTATTTTATGAATTAAATCTTTCTATCCTTTCCCAAACAAAGTACTTTATGACCTTTTCTAAAAAATTAAGGTAAGAATGTTTTTTAACATATACAGCAGGTGAGGCTATTTCTTGCCGTTATAACATCATCGAGGAATCCCTTACAAAACTATAACAAGATTTTCAATATAAATGTTTTATTTTATAATTACATGACTTCTAAATGATTTCAAAATATAATGATATATTTCACTAAAAAATTATTGATTTCATTTATGTCAATATCCATTGATGGATTTTAAGATTGTTTGAAGTTGATTTATTATGATACAAAACTAAAATATTTTATTGAAGGTTTTGTGATATGTTTGACTGTGTATGTGTTATTTTTACACCATTAATTTTTAATGGTAATGTATTGAAAATTGGTATTCTTGTTTTAACACAAATGTCTAGGTTATGTTTAAAACTTTTCAAATGAGGAATGCATTGGACATAGTAAGTGACAGGTGGAGCCTTCTATAGATCCTAGATGCATCAGTAGCTCTCATGAGACAATCAAGTGTCTTGGAACAAGGACCCAACAAAATCTTATTTTTAATCATGGCACTTATAATGCCTGGCGTTATGCATTCCTTCATTATGAAAGTGGATATAGATATTGCATGTGATTATTTGACTTGTAGAAAATCCATGTAAATAAGTAAATGGAATTATTTGATTTTGTGTTTTCCATATTATGATGACGTTTATGTTTAAAAGGATTTTGTTTTAGTCTCATACAATTCCTTAAGTGTTTCTGTTTATTTATGAATGTTTCTGGTATATTATTATCCTTACTAAGTGTCTGAGCTCATCACACTCTCTGTCTTATTTTCCCCAGGATGTGAAGAAATATTTAATTGTTTACCTGTAAGTATATGATAATGATACAAGTGTGTTAAAAAGGGTACAAAATGATTTTGATGTTTTTATTTAATGATGTAATAAAAAACTTTTTAATTAATCTAGACATTCCAAGGTTACTAAACTGATCAATATTTCGGGATTTGATGCCTTGTGATCATGCCAATTTTATGTAATAATGCAATGACTCTGGGTAACGAGGGTCAAGGAGTTATAGTTGTTATTAAGGGATTTTTAGAACAAACCATGGATGATTTATTTAGAAAAACTCTGATTAGAGGACATTACCCTAAGATATACATTGAGGATTAATATAGAAGTACTTTTGGAATTTTGGTACTGTAGTGGTTTTGTGATTTTCCCATGAAATACATCTCTCTCTAGATACGAGTAGGTAGAGGCGGCTCTGTAAAAAATGTACCTAGGGGTAAAACCCAAAAACACTACTTTGAACTATACTCGAACGAGAACGGGTACACAACAACAAGCCTTGCTGCACTTTTGGTTAAGAAACTCATGGGGGAATGCTTTGGATAATTCTCATATTCATTAAAACCAATTTTGAAGGGTTTATCATTATATTCATCATCAATGAAAACATTTATATGATTGTGGATTGTATCTATAAACTGTTCAATTTATGTTACTTGTTTTACAAGTTCAGATTTATGTATTGTGATTCATAAACTAATCAAGTGTATTCCATTGTATAGAAATGACACCTAGTTGAAGGAATTGAAAACATATCAATGCATGTAATCAATGTAAGGATTTCCCCCATACTCAAGATAATTATAGTGGAGCTGGTGATGCAACTGGTGACGTTCTGATTATCACCATACTGGGACAATTCACTCTGGTTATGAATAATAGCCTTACCTGTATAGAGTAACCTGATTCTCAACATGGATGATCAATGTTAGACTGCTTCATGAGGCAAGAACCACTAAAATTAAATGGGAGTACAAATCCATTAGTAGTTAAGAAATTGATAAATTTCCTAGTGAAATCATTTCAGGCTCTGGGGAGTAGTGAAAGTGAAAAAATTGTCATATATGTTTATCACCTCACTGGAGATTTAGATCAATGATGGGCACTGATTTAAAACACAATGGAAGATAATGAAGTATCAAATATGTAATGGAGGGCATTTAAATAGCTTTTATAAGAAATATACTTTCCTCCTGGCCATAGATCGGATATTGAAAGGGTATTTCTGAGTTCGAGGAAAATGGAGGTTGAGAATGTCACAAAATATGAGGTTAACATTACAAGGATAACAAGGTATGCAACAGACTATAAACCTTACCCAAGGAGTATGACTTATTGATTCATTGAAGGGTTAAATCAATTGATTTAGTGAGAATTAGTCTTGAAATATTTATTATTATACGAGGAGATAATCTCATGAGATATCAAGATAGAAAAAAAAACTATCTATGTCTTTTGACTTTAAATCAATGTAAGATAAGAAGAGATCCTCTGAACACTCTGGAAATGTAAATAAAGTGAAGATTATAAAATTTGAATATAAATCATGCGGTAAATGTTGGAAGAAACTCATGGGTACTTTCCTGAACGGAGTGGGAGTCAGTTACAAGTATGGTGATAAAGTCCAAAAAGCTCATGATTTCAAGGGGATGAAAGAGGTTTTAAATGTTGAATGTTGCAATTTTAGAGAAAAGAGGTATTATTCAAATTAATTTCCAAAGTGCCAAGGGATCTTAACTCAGAAAAATCCAAGGGAGCAAGGCCAAGATTATGAAATCACTACTACTGAGGTCAATGTACCGAAAGACATAGTGGAAGGTAATTTAATGGTTTCTTCAAGTTTACCCAATGATTTATTTGATTCTGGATCATCACATAATCTCATCTCATCATAGTTTACTATGAAAATTAGACAATTTCAATTTTACATAATAAGGGAGTTTTCATTAAAAACACATAAGGGAAGAATAATCACAATGAAGTTTTGTGAATTAGTTCCCATTATATAATATAAACGTTATTTATCTCCTGATCTTATCATCATACCCATGATTAAATCTGATATAATACACAGAATGGATTATAATTATGATTATGATGTGATACGTTATTGAAAGAAGAAGGAGGTTAAAATTTTTATGATGATAAGTAGTATCTTATCATTAGAGTAGAAACATCACCACCTAATTTTTATCTATATCCACCCCCAGTAGCACAACTAATGTCAATTATTGGGGAAGAATAGAATGAAATAAAAATTGGTGAGGAAAAAATGTTCTAATAGAGGACTTACCTATTGTGCAAGAATATGTTGATGCATTTTAAGATAATTTACCTAGACATCCTCAAAAATGAGAAATTGAGTTTTCCAATGACATAATTTATGGTTGAAAGAACATATTGAATACCACATATAGACTGGACACTGTGGAATTAGAGGACATAAATAAACAAATAGTGGTATTTAGTGATAAAATATTTATACTACCTAGTGTTTATCCCGGGGGAGACCCTATCCTTTATGTTAATAAGAATGTAGGATCTATGGGGTTATGCATTGAATGTAGGGAGATCAATGTTATAACAATAAATAAAAAGTATCCCCTACCATGAATTGATGATTTATTCAAACAAATTCATGGATATCAATATTTTTTAAAGATTTACCATCGATCTGGATTTCATCAGTTGTGTGTGAAGAAGGAATAGATTCAAAAAACAGCATTTCGAACCAGGTATGAGCATTACATGTTTACATTAATGCCATTTGGACTGACTAATGCACCCTCAGTTTTCCTGGATCTTATGAACAATGTTTACAATGAATATCTTGATGACATTGTAGTGGTATTTATTGATTTCATCTAGGTTTAGTCAAAAAGTTATGAAGATCACTAAAATCATTTTCACATTATCCGTAAGTCTCTTAGAAGAAATGAATTATATGAGTGGTTTAGAAAGTTTGAATTCTGGCTTCATGGGTTTTATTTTCTTGGCCATATTGTCTCAAAGGATGGAATCTATATTGATCCTTCTAAGGAAATGGAAATCAAAAAATGGCCAGAACCAATTAATATAACTCAGGTATGTAGTTTTATAGGTTTAGTATGTTATTACCAGTGTTTTGTCTATAATTTCTCCAGATTAGCTAACCCATTAACCAAGCTCACACGTAAAGGGGTTAAATGTTTTTGGAAAAAAGAGTTTGAAGAATTTTTTGAGTAACTCAAGTGAAGATTAGTCAATTACCCTATCATGACTCTACCATCAGGGAATGATGGTTTTTTTATTTATAGTGATGCATCAAAGAAAGGAAATTGTTGTTTCCCCATACAGAATGATAGAGTTATTTCCTATGAATCACAACATCTAAAAATTAATGAGAAAAAATATCCTCCTAATGATCTTGAGTTAGTAGCTATAATATTTTCTTTGAAGATATAGAGAAATTATCTATCTGGTGAAAAATGTGAGATATATACCGATAAAGAGTGTTTGAAGTATATTTTCTCATATAAAGAACTCAACCAGAGGCAAAGGATATGTCTTGAACTAATCAGGGATTTTGATTTCACTATACACTACCTCCCGGGGAAGGAAAATAAGGTGGATGATGCTTTGAGTAGAAAGGATCCCATCGTCTTGAAAAAGTTGAGAGTTTAATGGGATCCTATTTTAATGGATCAATTGAAAATCTATATGGGAATAATCATGGATGGTCAAGAATCAATAATTATCCAATGGTTTTTAAAACATCATTACATAAATGGATAAAAAGTTCTCAGGATGGTGATTGTGAGTTTTAGAGGAATATTAATACTGTGAATGGTGGTAGATTGATCAACATCATATATGAAGATGGGATTTTGATATTTGGGAAGAGACTTTTTTCACAATTTAAATGATCTTACATGGGAATTGTTGGATAATTCTTATAGCTCTAGTTTCTCTATACACTATGGTAGCACTATGATGTATATGTATTTGAAGGATCATTTTTAGTGGGATAAAATGAGGAGGGAGATTTATGATTTTGTGTTAAGATGTATGGTTTATCAATAACTGAAATCTAGAAGCCCACATCATGGAAGAGTCATGAAACCTCCTTCCATACCAAAGTCGAAATGGGATAATATTATGATGGACTTTGTCATGGGGCTACTAAAGAATCCTAGAAGGAATGATGAAATATGAGTCATTGTTGATCATCTTATCAAGTCAGCACATTTTCATTCTATATGAGAAGATTTACAACTTGAACATCTGACAAGACTATATATTATTGAAGTTGTACGAATCCATGGTGTTCCCCTTTAAATTGTTTCTGATTTTGATCACCGTTTTATAGAAAAATCCTAGAAAATAATTTAGATGGACTTGGATACTGATCTTCATTTGAGCTCTGCCTACCACCCACATACCGATGGCAATTAGAACGGACTATTAAAACATTTGAATGCATGTTGAGATCCTGTTTACATGACTTTCAAGGTATGTGGGATCAATATTTACCTCTGGTATAATTTTACTATAATAATTTCTTCAATTAAAATATTCATATGATACCATATAAATAATTATATGGAAAGAGATGTTGCAAACCAACTTGTTGGGATGATGTTGGTGAATTAAAACTCGTAGGCCCAAAACTTGTTAAGGAAGCAATGAAATATTTGATGGTTATACGAACCCATATCAAAACAGCCCAAAGTTGGAAAAAGGTCTATGTCGATAACTGAAGGAAGTATTTGGAATTTCCTGAAGGAGACCATGTTTTCATGAAGTTATCTACATATAATTCTATCATATGTTTCAGTAAAATGGGTAAATTGATTCCTAGGTACATCGGACCTTTCGAAATTACAGAATGAATTGGAGTTGTAGCTTATCGTTGGGCAATGCCTTCAAGTCTCTACAAAGTTCAAGATGTATTCCATGAATCATTGTTGTGAAAATACATGCATGAACCAATGAATGTACTCACATATGAGGAAATTGAACTGGAACATGATCTGTCTTATTGTGAAGAGCTTGTCAAAATTCATGATACCAGAGAACATGTGCGGAGAAACCGGACGACTCATCTGGTAAAAGTACTATGTAGAAATCATAAGATGGAAGAGACCACAAGGGAATCTGAGGATATTTTGATGAAGAACCACCCAAATATTTTTATTCATTAATATTTTAGAAATATCAAGGATGAAATTATTTTAAGGAGGGGAGAATGTAACACCTCAATCTTCCACGATATGTTTCCATTTGAAAAATTCAATAACTTGCGTTGTATGCAACTTCGAGATTATAACACACCACAACCAATCAAACTAAATATTATTAATATTAATACACACATTATAATTTTTTTCAATTTTATCTTTCAAAAAGGACATCATTTTTGGATTCAGAATATCAAAATTATCATAGGGCAATTTTTTGTTATTTTTGGGAAAAAGTCAAATTATGATGAAAAGTGAGAAACATTGTGTCCTTGGTTAAAACTAACTTTTTATTTAAATAATTATTTATTATATTTTAGGTTTAAATCGATACATAATAACTATATAAGTTCAATGTAATTCATTGGATTCATTTTATAATAATCGTAGATATATAAAAATTTTATTGAACTTGTTACCTTATTTTACCCACCTAATAGGAGCATTTGAAAATTTGAATAAAAAATAATATTAATGCTCCTATGAATTTAATTTATAAAATCATAGAGACACGGTTAATATCAATATGTCAAATGTGGTTTAATATGATGGATATTATTTTTTTAGAATAGTAACTTTTGACATTTATTTACCACGGTTAATAGTTAATAAGGTACTTAAGGTTAAAAATGATATCATAATTACCCAAACACATGTCCTAATTCTATGGGATAAGTAAAAATCCACCAGAAAAAATCTTAGGAATAAAATATGATCCCATTTGTCCACTTGGATTATATTACAACATTTATTATTAATATATTTAAAGAATATTAAAAAGAGTTAAAATCAATGTTAATAAATAAAACATTTTTAATATAGTGTTATACATAAGATGAATTTGACTATGAATATTAATTAGAAAGATAAAATTATTTCCTTCATAATAGTTTTTTATTTATAAATTTTTTACATTAAATAATTTAATTTATTTATGACAAAATGATTATGTAGTAATTACATTATTAAAGAAAAATTAAAATTATTGATATAATAAATATCCAAATACATATAATTTGTGGCTTTTGATGAATTAATCTAATTTTATAGTATAATATGACATGTTAGGGTTGAATGAAAAAATTTCGAAGTAATCATGCTATTACTATTTCCACACAAATCAAATACTAAATATTGTCAAAATTGACATAATTGGATTTTTAAAACAAATACTATCTTATTAATTGATTTAATATTCTTAAAAATATAAGGATCAGAAAAAAGGCTTATATGAGGTTATATATACTAATAATTAACTACTTGGTGTTCACTTGAATACATATAGTATGTTTATTAACCATATAATATAATAATACAAAGAGACATGGTACAAGACAAACTAATTAACAAAGAGTTAAATCTAAATTATAAGGTTAATATAGTGACCCAAACCTATCTAAAACCAATTGGATGAGTGTTTTTATACCTATATCCCCCTTATACTTGAAATAAATTATTTTGTATCCATTATATACTGAAAATTATTTTATTATAAAATAATATTTCATGCTTTTCCTAATGTGACCCCCACCTCTCTTATAAGAGGGCACTTCCCATCCTCTCAAATTCACACCTTCAGATCCGTTTTTCTCCACTGAAACCTAAAAATATGACCTCCCAAGATTCCTAAAATCATCATATAGTTCTTTTTAGCCATAAATCCATCATATGGTTCCGTTTTGATCAAATTAGAAGGAAGAACCCGAAGAAGAGGTAAAAATTTCATCACCCCTTTCATGTTTGTTTCTTCTTCCACTTCTTATTTATTTGTTGTTTGTATTCTAAAATAATAACTAAAATATATTAAACATACTATGATGCTATTATAAAAATGTAACAACCATATTAATTATTAAATTCATCAAAAAAATGATAAATTCACCATATGTGCATACATACAGATTACCGTCTCCACGCCGTGGTGTAGTTTTTATTCAAACACTTCATCATTTGGATTTGTATAATATTGAGTATAAATGATTAAAATAATAAATATTACATGATAATGATTATTTATATGTTATATACCATCCAATTATATATGGGTTAATATCCAATGAAATATATTGTCTCTAGTGCGTACGTACAGATTACTGTCTCCACAAACACGATTACATTCATTCCCCATTGTGTCCATTCATGACTAATTGTTTTTTTTGGATTAAAAACATTTTTTTATATACATAATTCATTTCTAAATATGAATAATATAAAACCTGTCCATAAAAAACATTACTTACAGAATAATTCATATAAAGGAAAAGGAATTAGATAACACCAGAAACGATAATACAACAAAAAAATCATTAACAAAGAAATATTAGAAGATCATATTTAATATCATATTAATTTATATGGTTCTTGAACAATTTAATAAAAATTATTTCACCATTATACAGGTGTTTAAACTACCCTCTACCTATTTAATGTACAAGGTAAGGGTTAATTTCAAAATATCTTTATTATCATAGGTTGTTTTTAAATATTTACATACTGGAACTACTTTATCATCCACATCCGTGGTTTATATAAAATGTTATTCAGTACATTTTTACTATATAATATACCATGGGTTAATTATTTTAGACTTTTATTTTACCATATATATTTTGAAATTAATCTTTCCATCATTTTCTGAACAAATTAATTTATGTCCTTTTCGACAAAATTTATGTAAGAATGCTTTTTTAACATACACGGCCGGTGCGGCAATTTTCCGACATTATGACATCATCAAATCTTCCCATACAAGATAATAAGAATATTTTCAAAAAATATTTTTTCTTTTATAAATACGTGAAATCAATATTATTTTAAAATAGAATGAAATATTTTTGACAAAATGTATTGATTTCATCATAATCGATATCATTTGATGGATATTAATCTTGTTCAAAGATGATTTGTTATGATACAAAACATACATATTGTATTGAAGGTTTTTTGATATGTTTGACTATAGATGTGTTATTTTTACCCCATTCATGGTTTATGAATAATGTATTGACATTTTTATTCTAGTTTTGAAATGAATGTTTATGTTATGTTTAAACCTTTTTATATGAGGAATTCATTGGACTTATTAAGTGATGGGTGGAGCCCGCTATAGCTCGTCGATGCATCAGTAGGTATCATGAGACAAACTAATGTCTTAGAAGAACACCTTGACAATATATTTTTTGTAGTATTGGCACAATGCCTTGACTATGTGGTTATGAAGTCTGGAATTATGCATTCCATCATTATAAAAGGGGTTATTGATATTTCATGTGATTATTAGACTAGTTGAATATCCATATGAATAAGTAAATAGAATTGTTTGATTTTATCTTTTCCATATTTTTCTTATGTTTTTTTTAAATGCTTTTGTTTTAGTCTTATAAATTTCCTTTACTATTTATGCATATTTATTAAAGTATCTTCTTTATTTTTATCCTTACTGAGCATCTGAGCTCACCCCTTTCTATGTTTTATTTTTCCTAGGATTGGGATATGTATTATATGGTTTACATGAAGGGATATGAAAGGATATAAATGTGTTCAAAATGGGAAAAATGTTGTTGAATTTTTTATTACATGATATAATATACAACATATGAATTTTTCTAGTACTTCTAATGCTACTAAACTGACAAGTCATTCGGGATTTGATCCCTTGTGATCAATCCAATGTTAGGTAATAATGCACCATCTCTGGGTAACTAGCACCATGGGTTACACTAATGATTTAAAAATCAATAATTTGTTTTAATTAAAATCCTCATTTTGAAAACTTACTAGGATGGTTCTATTTTTTTTACATTATGAATTTTTGTTTTTTTGATTGGATAGTTTTGAATAATTTATTTCATTTCTTCATAATGATCAAATATCCACCAACACGTGTGTTTATAATTTAATTATTTTACCACACAATAAAATCTATTTAAATTAATAGAAAAGTAATTTTATAATGTTTTAATAATAGTAAATTATATTATTTGATTATTTATGTAATACATCAAACCCTACAATAGAAGGTAGTCACTAAATATAGAAATTATTACACAATGTGCACTCAAAAGAAACATTATTCATATATTTATATAATATCTCAATTTTAGGGTTTTAATATGAATAATTAACTTCATTTTGGGAGTATATATATCACAATTATCCTATTATCAAATTTTAGAATATTTTTTGAGTCAACTTATTTATTTGTGTATATAGATAAATAATAATTTTTTTGAACCGTCACATTTATATAATAATCATTATGAAATAATAGAATAAATGTTTTTTGAAAAATTACCATTTAAATTTATATTTTTATAGTAAAAATCAGTAGTTAATATTACTATATTTTATTTATGCAATATATGTATATTGTTTCAAAAAAAAATTAATATATCACTCTAAAAAATAAAATTATACACTTTTATTATAAATAATTTTTTTACATCAATTGATATAATATAAAAGGATGTATTTCATATTTATGATCTATAATTATAAGGGAGGTAAAATGTTCAAATTAATTTTGTGACATAATAATAAGATATATATGATTAATTTTATTTATTGTGATAAATGTAAACCGCATTTGTTATGGAAATTATTATTAATATTTTATATATTTAATTATTCAAAAAATATAATCCAATATCATTAATTATTATAATATATTTATTTATAAGATATATAAATATGATATCCCTTTTTTGTTTATATATATATACATAACAGGATTTGAAACACTTAATTGCGATCACGACATTTTAATTGTAAAAAATATATTTTCTCTACATATTATAAATTTTAAATGAAAAGTTAATTTTATAATATTTACAGATTAATTTAGATTATATAATGGCATAATTTTTCTTTATAACACTCACAAATTTTCATATAGGTTACCTTGTATTTATAAAAATATGAAAATTACATCCTTAGAAACTTATCCTCGAGGTAAAAACCAAAATGTGGAAATAATAATTTTGAAAGATCCCAGATAATAATTTTAGGTATGTCTCTTTATTATGTTTAGAATTTTAGGGAAAAATAATATTTTGGAAATTTTATAAGTACATTCCATTTACCATTAAGTACACACCATGTACTGGTCACATAATGGCTGCCTACATGGCCGTGTGGGTGACCTAGAAGGTCGCCGAAAGAGGGGGTTAGATGAGGATACTACACAATGTGTATATTAAATGAACAGAATGTGTAATTTTCTTATTATTTGATTAATTATCTTGGTGTTGTGTCTAATCTCAGGAAACACCATCTTCATCCCATGTCACGAACATGAGAGTGATGTATGACTAAAAATCATCAAGCCCCTACTATTCTTTCATCTGAGCTCTGATTGAGTTTTTGCCAGGTGTGTTGGATTCCCACCAGTGAGTTCTTTATTTCCCAAAAGCCTCCGTTTTTAATTTATCCTCTCTCATGGGTTATCTAGGGTTTATTATTTTTATATTTTCTGTAACAACCCAATCTTCCATGGTACGCTTCTCTTTCAATAATCCAATAGCTTGCATTGTACGCAAGTTCGAGATTCTAACACACCGCGACCAATAAAATTAGCCGTTATGAATAGTAATACCCACTTTTTGAAATTATATAAATTTTATATTTCAAAAAGGACTTCATTTTTGGATTCTAAATATTAAAATTATCCTACGTTGAATTTTTGGTATTTTTCCGAGAACTTCCAATTTTTGATGAAGAGTAAAAAATACTTAAAAACAACATTTTGAATAAAAAAATTTATAGTGATAAATTATACTATTGAGTGGTTTTAAAGCATAATTAAAATATAATTTTACCATTTTTTCTAATGATGTTCATTAGAATTAATTTAACTTTGAAATTGGACAAAAACAATTGCCATTCTTTTGATTGATTTTCTTTCTTAAAAACATGCTATTTGTTTTAACAATGGGAAATAATTATAAAATGAATTAATAAAACTTATTGGTTATGAATTTGTTAAAATAGATATCATAATTTAATTTGGAATATCAAATATAGAATAGTGTTAATTGTTGTTATTTTTCAGAAAAACTTCAATTTTTGATGAATAGTGAAACCACTATGTGGTAGTTAAAAAACTGATTTTTCGTTTAAATGAAATTTTACCACTTCTGTGAATTTAATTTAAAAAATCTGACATAAATGGTAGTAATTATGAAGTAAAATTTGGTTCAATGGGATGAAAATAATTTTCGGTGAATAGTAACTTTTGAGTTTTATTAACCGCGATTAGAGGTAATTAGGGTAATATAAGCTAAAAATAATGTTATAATAATATGAAATTACCTTGACATATGTCATAATATTATTGGATGACTCATGGACGACCATGAAAATCCATGGGACAATTTTTGGGACACCATGAAGCCACTTGGTATGATAATGACATTAATACCATTTATTTAAAGTAAAAATAAAAATGTCACAAACTTGTATTGTTTTAATAAAACAATTTTTACAATGGGATATACAAGTTATAGTTTCAACTATAAATATCCATTGGAATGATAAAAATATTTCCTAAATCATGGTAATTATTTCATAATTTTTAGGAATTAAATAAATAAATTTATTTATCACACCATTATGATGTAGCGATTTCCTCATTAATGAATGATTTAAATAAAATGAAATGATAAGGTAAAATAGAAGAATTACACTTTTCAAAAGCCTATTGGATGTGTGGATTTAGAACTCTTATCACCTTATCCTCTAAATATATCATAGTGGGACATTTAAAATCTGGAAAAACTTTCATAATAATTTAACATTTCATAACATTCCAAAAGTGTCCCTCTTCTCCTCTTATAAAAGGCATGCACTTCTACCACCTTATTCACACCTTCAAAGCCAATTGGCTTGGCCAAAATCTGCCCAAATACTCTCTAAACATACCTATATTACTCCTAGAAGCCTCACTATGGGCATAATCCTTCCCAAGGAATCCTTTGGCTCAAATCAAAAAGAGTTACTCGATTTTAAGGTAATGTCCTCTCTTATGTTCATTTGTTTTATTTTTCTTCTCTAACCCCTTAAACTATTTTTATTCAGTTATTTTGTAACCAAACAAGTATCTTCAATATAGTATAATTTTTTTATGACAGGATTTTATTTACACTTACACACACCTTCGTCTAATGGTTAAAGAGTATACTGTTTCTGTGGGTAGTGAATTACTGCTTCACGAAACGATGATTATTCAATCTTCTTTTAACACCTCTCATGGTGGGAATTATGATGACACTATTACTGTATATGATATATACTATGTTTATGTTTTCTTTATGCTTCTTTATTTTTCATTTATTACATACCTTTATGATTTCCATTATGGGTAAACGCGATAATTTCATTTTAGGAAGTGCAGACTACTGCCCCCACAAAGTGATTTGAATCGTTAATGCCATATGTGGGATGTATAAAGGATGGAGTTAATGATATTATAGATGATATTATAGAGGAATTATATTATACCATTATATCATTATAATTTCATTACATTAAATAAGAAATAGAAATGAAAGTAGCGTTTATGCATACGTACGACTTACCGTCTCCATGAACGGTGCATTTCATTTTTTTACCTCTAAATGTTATGTAATATTATAAATGCATGTATATAATGGATATATATGATATATATGATATCTAAATCATGAATATAATTCTGGAGATAATGGATATTTTACCGCATAACAAACTTGTAATTATAAGAAGTTCATTTTTGACTCAAGTACCAAGGATCGACAAAACGACCGTTATTAAATTTATTGATTATATAATGTTCATAACATGGTAATAAGTGATGTAAAATGAAAAATGAACGTGAAAAGGGTTCTTAATAATGTAGATAGTAAATCTAGTTTATTATTCAGGAGATTAAAGAACGATTGAGTCAATTCAGACACGAGGTAAGGGACTTCGTCTCCGTCTTCATTCCTTGAGGCATATTTTGTTTTATACACAACTTTCTTTTATACGGTGTATTAGTCCCTTTGACTTTTACTCAAAAGGAATATTTTTATATGTAGAGAATTACTGAATGACAAAATGGAATGTTTTTTTCGTATGTATGTGGCGACAACGACTTCTCCGCCTCTGTGACCATTATTTGAGTTTTGACTTCCTATACAAGCCATAACTTTTTTTAAATGAAAAATAAATACCATGTTTTAGTTTTAATTTATTTTGGTATTGAGAATGGTTTTATTATATCAATGTCTTGTATTGATATATTGTGATTGAAATTTGGAAATGTTATTTTTCCTTAATGCATGTTTTATGTGATACGATTGTGTTATGGTCAATGATATGTTTAAACTTGTTCATATGAGGAATGAATTGGACTTAATAAGTGAAAGGTGGATCCCTCTATTACTCCTCGATGCATCGGTAGGTCTCGTGAGATAAACTAGTGTCTTGGCACAAATCCTTGACAAAATCTTATTTTTAGTAATGTCACAAGTCCTTGACTATGTGGTTTGATAGTCTGGCATTATGCATTCCATCATTAGGGAAGTGGTTATTGATATTGCATGTGATTATTTGAATAGTTGAATATCCATGTGAATAAGTAAATGGAATTATTTCATTTTATTTTTTCCATATTATTATGAAGTTAAATTTTAAAAGACATTTTTTAGTTATACATTTTCTTAAATGTTTATGTTTATTTATGAAAGTATCTTCTATATTGTAATCCTTAGAGAGCATCTGAGCTCACCCCTTTCAATGGATTAATTTTTCCAGGATGTGAAGTAGTATTTTATGAATGACCCATAGGGATAGTATGAGGGGATATTAAGACAATATGTTGTTGTAATTTTTTTGTACTTTATGATGTAATGTAAGGCTTATGAATATATCTACTGTTTACAAGGCTAGTAAACTAATCGGTCTTTCGAAACATGATCTTTTGTGATCATGCTAATGTTATGTAATAATGCACCATCTCTAGGTAACTAGGGTCAGGGCGTTATAGTTGTTATCAAAGGAATTTTAGTACTAATCATGGAAGCTAGATTTAGAAAAACTCTTATTAGAGAACATATCCCTAAGATATGATTTGAGGATTAGTATAGAATAACTTCCTAAAAATTTGGTATTAAAGATATTTTATGAGTTTTTTGAGCAACACGTCCCTGTCTAGATATGAGCAGATAGAGGCAGCTCTGGAACAGATGTTCCTAGGGGTAAAACCCGAAAGCACCGCTTTGAGCTAGACTTGAATGAGAACTGGGCACGACAATGGGCCTTGCTGCACTATTGGTTACGATACTCTGTGGAGATATGCTTAGGATAATTATCATTTTTGTTGCAAACCATTATGAATGGTTTAAGAGTATATAATTCCTAAAATAAAACATTTTTATGATTATATATTATATCCATAAACTGTTCAATTTCTGTTAAGTGTTTTACAAGTAAGGAATTATGTATTTTGATTCATAAACTGATCTACTTTATGACCTTGTTTTGAAATGGAGCCTAGTGGAATGAATGGAAACCATATCCATGCACACACACCGTGTAGGGATTTCTCTCATTCTCAAGATAATTATAGTGGAGCTGCTGATACAACTGGTGCTAATCAGCTTATCACCATACTGGGCAACTCACTCAGGTAATTAATAATAACTGTACTCATATGGAGCACCCTGATCCGCAAAATGGAGGATCAATGTTAGACAGCTTCATGAGGCAACAACCAAAAAAATTCATTGGGAGTACAAATCCATTAGTATCTGAGAAATGGATAAGTTACATAGAGAAAATATTTCAGGCTTTGGGGAGTAGTAAAAGGGAAAATGTTTTCATGGCAGTTTATCGCCTCATTGGAGATGCTAATCAATGGTGGTCATTGATACAAAACATAAAGGAAGATGATGAAGTATCAAATATGGAATGGAGGGAGTTCAAAGATCTATTCTTAGAAAAATAATTTCCTCATGACCATCGAGCATATATGGAAAGGTAATTTCTATGTCCGAGACAAAAGGAGGATGAGAATGTCGCAATGGATGAGGCTAACTTTACAAGGTTAACGAGGCATGAAGTCGATTATATACGTAACCCAAGATGTAATATTGATCGTTTATTTGATGGGTTAAAACCAAATTTATGTCGAGCTTTAGTATCACAATCTTTCTCAACGTATGAAGATATAGTCTCGTGTGCTATCAAGACAGAAAACGAATTCTCTAAATCTTATGATAATAATGTAAAGAAAGAGAAGAAGAGAACGGTGGAACAAGAGATAGATAAAAGGAAAACAGGAAAGAAGTATTTTCCATTATGTGATAATTGCGAGAAGAATCACCCCAGTACTTTCTTAAAAAAATGGATGTTTTGTATAAATGAGGAGAAAAAGGTCACCAGGCTCATGATTGCAAGGGAAAGAAAGAGGATGTCAATGTTTAAATCTATAATTTTAGCGAAATGGGGCATTATGCAAATTAATTTCCTAAGAGTTAGGGAAACATACCCCAGGAAAGGCCAAGGGATCAAGGCCAATCTTATGCTCTTACTACATTTGAAGTGGAATAATTAATGTATTGGTTCTTTTAGACTCAAGGATTATATTCTTGTTATAAGAATAATGTGATATATATAAGGACTGTACTGAAATACTTGTTGTTTTCATTATGGTTTTAATATGATGAAGGTAATCATATTTTTAGAATGTGAAAATTATATAAACTTTATTTTTACGGGGAATTTGATGTTACAATTGATTTTGGAATTTAAGGTCCTTTTAGAGAAAGTCTGGACAATGGTATTTTGGAAAACTATAAAGGATGGAGTGGATAAAGTTAAACATTGTATAGTATTGTTTAAGGTTAAAACATTTCTGAAGATTATTTTTGGAATATTATAATACTAAATTTTTAGGAAAAGGACAACCTATAGGTTGGGGGATAACCCGTCGTGTTGGACAAATCTGTAGGAATCAAACCCACAACTATAGTTCGACATGACTTTATTACCTACCACTAGCCTACATGAAGTCCCTGGTAATTACAAAATATTTTTCTTCATGGTATGTGTTAATATTTAGAACCTTATACGATTAGGATAAATATAATATTTATGAGTTATATTATCTTTCTGAGTAAAAGATGAGTTTGGGGTATAAATTAGTTGAAGGATGAAATTATACTTTCCATGTATATATAAATATAAATATATATATATATATATCTTATTCTATGAAGAAATTAATTCTTAAACATTAGGGAAGGGATAAATTTTTTTTTTATCCTAATACCTTATCTTTTGTTCAAGTGATGATATTTTAAATCATCATATATTGATGGATTTGAGGCACTAAATTTTACACTTGTTTGTAGTTGATGACATCAATCAGTCCCTATAAATATTTACTTTTTCCATCTAATTATGTTTCTATAATTTCCACCAATGTTCTCCTATTTGAAACCCTAATTTGGTGGTGAATTTCTCATTTCCATTTCCCAATTATTAAGACTAAATTTTATTGAAGGAGTGGAGAATGTAACACCCAAATCTTCCATGGTACTCTTCTCTTTCAATAATGTAATGGCTTGCATTGTACGTAGGTTCGAGATTCTAACACACTGCGACCAATCAAAGTAGCCGTTATGAATAGTAATACCCACTTTTTGAAATTATATAAATTTTATATTTCAAAATGGAATTCATTTTTGGATTCAAAATATCGAAATTATCCTATGTTTAATTTTCGGTATTTTTCCGAGAACTTCCAATTTTCGTTGAATAGTGAAAAATACTTAAAAAAAAATTTTCTAATTAAAATAATTTATTGTGATAAATTATACAATTGAGTGGTTTTGAAGTATAATTATAATATACTTTTTCCATTTTATCCAATTGTGGTCATTAGAATTAATTTCACTTTGAAATTGGAGATAAACAATTGCAAATCTTTTGATTGATTTTCTTTCATAAAAACACGCTATTTGTTTTAACAACGAGAATTAATTATAAAATTAATTAATGAAACATATATGTTTTGAATTTGGTAAAATTGAAATCATCTTTGAATTTGTAATATCAAATATAGATTAGGGTGAATTTTATATATTTTTCTGAAAAAAATCAATTTTTGATGAATAGTGAAACCACTAAGTGGTAGTTAAAAAACTGATTTTTCATTTAAATGAAATTTTACCACTTCTCTGAATATAATTTCAAAAATCCAACATACATGGTTGTAATTATGAAGTAAAATGTGGTTCAATGGGATGAAAATAATTTTTTGTGAATAGTAACTTTTGAGTTTTATTAACAGTGATAAGAGGTAATTAGAGTAATTTAAGGTAAAAATAATGTTATAATAATATGAAATTAACTTGAAACATGTCCTAATATTATTTTATGACTCATGGACGATCAAGAAAATCCATGGGTCAATTTGTGGGACCCCATGGAGCCACTTGTGTAAGATAATGACATTAATACATTTTATTTAAAGTAAAAAAAAAATGTCACAAACATATATTGTTTTACTAAATCAATTTTTACAAGGGGTTATACAAGATATATTTTAAACTATAAATATCCATTAGAAATATAAAATGATTTCATAAATCATGGTAATTTTTTTATAATTTTTATGCATTAAATAAATAAATTTATTTATCACACCATAATGATGCAACAATTACCTCATTAATGAACAATTTAAATTAAATGAAAAGATAATGTAAAATCTAAGACTTACAATTTTCAAAAGCCTATTTTATGGATGAATTTAGAACCCTTATCATCTTATCCTTGAAATATATCATTGTGGTACCTTTAATATCTAAAAAGCATTTCATAATAATGTAACATTTCATAACTTTCCAAGAGTGCCCCTCCTCTCCTCTTATAAAAGGCCCACACTTCTACCACCTTATTCACACCGTCAAAGCCATTTTTCTTTTCCAAACTCTGCCCAAATACTCTCTCAACTTCCCTATCTTACTCCTAGAAGACTCAATTTGGACAGAAGTCTTCCCAAGGAATCCTTTGGCTCAAATCAAAAAGAGTTACCCGATTTTAAGGTAGTGTATTCTCTTATGTTCTTTTGTTTTATTTTGCTTCTCCAACCCCTTAAACTCTTTTTATTTATTTCTTTTGTAAAAACACCAGTATATTAAATATACAAGGATGTTTTTATGAGAATTATTTTATTTACACTTACACACACCTTCGTCTAATAGTTAAAGAACATAATGGTTCTATGGGTGGTGAATTACAGCCACACGAAACGATGATTGTTCAATATTCTTTTAAAACCTCTCATGGTGGCCATTATGATAAAAATATTTCTATATAAGATATATATTATGTTTATGTTTTCTTTATGCTTCTGTATTTTTCATTTATGTAATACCTTTATGATATCCATTATGGGTAAACGCGATAATTTCATTTTAGGAAGTGCAGACTACCGTCCCCCTCAAAGTGATTTGATTCGTTAATGTCGTATGTGGGAAGTATAAATGATGGAGTTGATGATATTATATATGATATTATACTGGAATTATAATATACATTTATATCATAATTATTTCAATCCATTAAATAAGAAATAGAAATGAATGTAGCGTTCATGCGTACATACAGATTACTGTCTCCATGAACGGTGCATTTCATTTCTTAACTCTAAATGTTATGTCATATTATAAATGAATATATATAGTGGATATATATGATATATATTATATCTAAATCATGAATATAATTTTGGAGAAAATGGATATTTTCCCTCATTGACAACTTGTAATTATAAGAAGTTTATTTTTGACTCAAGTACTAAGGATCGACAAAATGACCGTTATTAAATTAAATGATTTCATCATGATCATAACATGATAATAAGTGATTTAAAAGGAATAATTAAATTGAACAAGGTTCTTAATCAAGTATATATTAACTCTAGTTTATTATTCAAGAGATTAAAGAATGATCGAGTCAATTCGGACATGAGGTAAGGGACTTCATCTCAATCTCCTTTCATTGAGGCATATTTTGTTTTATAAAAAACATCCTTTTATACGGTGTATAAACCCCTTTTAATTTTACTCAAAAGGAATATTTTTATACAAATAATTTTACTAAACAACAAAAGTGAATATTTTTTTTGTCGTACGTATGTGGTGACAACGACTTATCTGCCACCGTGACCATTATTTGAGTTTCCTCTTCCTCTACAAGCCATAACAATTTTTAAAAGAAAAGTAAATACCATGTTTTACTTTTCTTTTATTTTGGTATTGAAAATGGTTTTAAAATATCAGTGTTTTGTATTGATATCTTGTTATAGAAATTTGGAAATGTTATGTTTCCTTTATGCATGTTTTCTATGATATGATTATGTTATGGTTTATGATATGTTTAAACCTGTTCATATGAGGAATACATTGGACTTAATAAGTGATGGGTAGAACCCGCTATAGCTCCTCGATGCATCGGTAGGTCTCATGAGACAAACTAGTGTCTTGGTACAAGGCCTTGAAAAAATATTATTTGTAGTCTTTGCACAAGGCCTTGACTCTGTGGTTATGATATTATAGAATTATGCATTCCATCATTATGAAAGTGGTTATTGATATTTCATGTGATTATTTGACTAGTAGAATATCCATGTGCAGAAGTAAATGGAATTATTTCATTTTATTTATTCCATATTATTCTGAAGTTCAATTTTAAAAGTCTTTTGTTTTAGATATACATTGCCTTAAATGTTTATGTTTATTTATGAAATTTTCCACTATATTGTTATCCTTACTGAGAATCTGAGCTCACCCCTTTCAATGTTTTGATTTTTCCAGGATGTGAAGAAGTATTTTGTGAATGACCTATAAGGATAATATGAGGGGATATGAATAAAATATGTTTTAGTAGTTTTGTATTACTTTATTATTTAACGTAAGACTTATTAATATATCTAGTGTTTCCAAGGATACTAAACTAACCGGTCTTTTGAGACATGATCTTTTGTGGTCATGCCAATGTTACGTAATAATGCACCAACTCTAGGTAACTAGGGTCAGGGCATTACATATTTCATAGATCTACATCCTTCTAAACTGATTCAATGGCCAACATGCATGATTTTACATTATACAACATCGATGTAGGTGGTTAGCGCATTTTTATATATTTAATGTAAATTGACATGAATTGGTCACCCAATTCATGTCCGAATAACATTATTAAGTACAAAATTTAAACATCAGAATCCATGAGGTGTAATTCAAATACACTCGTAGAGAGTTAGAGAGAAACAAAATAAACAATGGTTCAAACAAGAGGCCTCACATATGAAACACCAACACAAAAGGAGATCACATACCTACCTATTCCAATGCAGTAATAGTAGAAGTGGAAGAATGAAACCAGTCGCATGACATAGTAGATAGAAAAATCTAGAGCAGTATGTCATGATAGTATGTGTCTTGTATCTTCAATCATACAAGCAAAAAAAAATAAGGGAAGGTTTCTCCTAAAGGAACCATCAATGAAGAAAAAAAGAAATAGAATAAAACCAAAGTAAAAAAACATGGAGAACGGTAGAGTAAAGAAGAAAATATCTAGAAGAGCTAGCAACATTGAACATTGAGAAAAATTACTTCCATGTGATGTCATTAAAATTAATTCTTGGGGCCTTTTTAAATTCCTCAACCACTTTGATGAACATCCTCTTTCGGAGATCAAGATAGGTATCCACTGACATCTCTCTATTCTTATAATGACCAAAATAAATGTCATATTTCTCTTCAATCTATGACTTAAGCACATTTGGGGGCTCATGAACTTCCAGTAATTGATATTCATTCCTATATTTAGGGTTATAACTCTCCCAAGATGACTTTTCTGAGTTAGATTCTGAAGAGAAAGATGCAACATCTGAGGAGGAAATTACATTTTCATTAGGTAGTGGTTGTGGGGGAAGTGTGTTTTGTACCATTATGATAACAATAGGAGAATGTGTGATGATTTTTGTTTTGACTTAGTGGATTCCCTACACATCCATGTGTTCATAACACTTAGAATGGTGAATCCATGAGAGTTAATTAAATATTTTTACCCTATCTAGCACTTGATTTAAGGTAGTCATTCTCTAATTGGAAAGATTATTCATGATCAGATTAAACATCATGATCCGCTTTCCTAGATTATTCCACATTTTTTATAGAAGTACATACCTCATGAATGGGTGCTTCGACATCAGAGTTGTCATTAATTTCTTCCCTAGAATTATGAAAGTTCGTAGTATCACAGGTACGTTTAACCATAGAGGTCTCTGTATAATTCAAAAAAAACTAATAAAAGGGATTTTGGAGGCTTATTTTTTTTTCTCAAATTGTATAGGAGCAAGAAGAAGGTGAAGGAGCATAAATAGTGTTCTCACATTCATTTATGGAGTAACCATTAAGTGATAATTTCTTCCATAATTATAGATCATTCCCATAGACAACATCTAGAACGAACCGATTTTCTCTATTTTGTATCTTGAATTGTAAAGGTAGTGGTTTAGAGATATCAATGTCAATAAAAATTCAAGAAACAGAGGGGCGAGTTTGATTAAGGGTAGCATAATATATCTTAATGGGTTGAAAGAAGAAGCATGCTATGGAAAATAATGTGTTCTCTTTATAGAGGTTAAGGGGACATTAGGGAAACCTAACCAGAGAGGAAGAATTGGTGGAACAAAATCCAAATGGAAGTCTGGAGACCATTTAAAATACTTCATTACACAACCCCCAAAATCCCAGAAACCAGGAGTCCAAAATAGATATAAATAATCCTTCTAGGATAATCGAAATAGTACATGCAATGAGTTAAGATGAACAATGCAAGAATGATGGATGATTTATATCAATTATGGATTACATATTCTAAAAGTGTGAAATAACCATGTATAGGGTATTGCATTTTATGGAGCATAACCCAATTTAAGACACATTATGGTGTGTTTTATTGAGAGAGGGGTTATTAGTTATGCATAATGTTTTATACCTTGATTATTGATATTTTTCCCATGTTTCATTATTTAGGACTATTGGGTCTGCGAAGCATGTTTGGTCCCATTGTATTCCATGACACATGTTGTTATGAGGTAGTTTCTATGTATATGAGAGTCATGTGTTTCATTATTTAATTGACATGTGTACAGGTCCCTCTGAAATTTAAGGAAAATATGACCATTGGGGTAGGGAGATGACCATTTCTACCTAGCCTATAAATAGGATATCATGTGAAAGATCTCAATAAGAATTTGATCACTATAGAGACCACATGCTGTTAAGGTGATTTCTTAAGAGAGAGGCCTTTCATGCCTTGTGCGTACTGAAATTCTCGTTCAAATTGATTCATGTAACTCTGAATGTTGGTGATTACATTTGAGGGCTTCTACGGATAAGAAGACAGAAGTGCCGACTACTTTGATGTTCGATGGCTTCCTTACTAAGGAAGACAGAGGTTCCAACTACCTTGAAGTTGAGGTCTTGCGGGGATACCAAGATAGATACTATGATCTTCGTATGAAGGGCTTACCCGGGTGTGGGTAATACAGACTTTCTTGAATGTATTAATCAAGGGACCATTATCCACGGTTGTTGGATACCCTTCTCTTTGGGTTAAAAAACTTATAACTTGTTACTTGTTTTTGTTACAAGTTTATCTTTTCTGCTGCATTTTGTATGTTTAAGAATGTATAACCATCTTATACTTCCTTACACTTGTATACTCTGATTCAGTCAGATTCTATATGCTTTAATGTAGAATCTCATATTGTATATTTTGTTAAGTTTCATTTTCCAGATCCATATTTCTGGAACCTATTTTTCGAAATCACTTTCTCGATTTAAGAAAGTGTATAGAACAAGAATTTTGTAACTTCTTACTTTGTCCCAATCTTTCAATTGGTGTTAGCGGTTTTGAGAATTTTCTTATTTTGAATTTGTTAAACTTAGATCTTTCCTTGTCTGATGAAATATTTTAAAGTGTACAATCCACCCCCCTCTTATATATTGAGAATCTACTTCATTATTTCCATCCTATAATTGGTATCAGAGGGGGTCTCTGAAATACATATACTCACATAAATTTTTCATGCTCATTTTTTTCATTTTTCTATATTTTTTCTTGATTAGGAATATTTTCCATGAATCCGAACTTTTGATATTAACATGTTTTTGTGTAAAAAAATTCTTAAGATGGAAGGAATCAATGTTGGTTCCATCGACAACCTAAATCCTCCAAGACCACCAATTTTTTATGGCAATGATTATGAGTATTGGAGAGATCGAATACAGACTTTTTCTATCAATACTAGAGTGGAAAAAAAATTTATGCTTAATGGAGGTTATCAAAATTCTGATAAGGATGTTAGAACTTTCACAAACCAAGAGTAGCATGAATATAAATTAAACTATAAGGTACGCAATACTTTACTATGTTCAATGACTAAGAATATATATAGAGAAATTTCTTTTTCTGATGCAGCTAACTGTATATGGAAGAAACTCGAAGTTACACATTTTGGTACATACAAAGTGATTGAGACCATAAGGGCTATGCTTAGAGCTGAGCATCATGGTTTTAACTTTCCTTATGGAAAACCCATTTGTAAGGTGCAACAAAGATTTATGACTATCATAAATAGATTACAATCTCTGAGAGATAATGGTCTAGATGATGAATTTCTTTTTGATAGGATCATTGATAATATGCCCAATGAGTGGGAATCAAAGAGAACAACTGTTGATGAGAACAGGAAAGTCACTAAAATTTCCTTAGATGAGCAGTTTGGAACTCTTCTACAACATGAAACAAGGATGAAGAGAGATTCTGACAACATCAAAATGAAGAATAGGAATGGACCTGTTTCATTTACTACAACATCAAATCACATGAAAGCTAAGACTCCTGAGAGAGTAACTAGATCTATGTCTAAGAATATTACTATCCAATCCTAATCTAGTGAGGGTGAAGTCTTAGAGAATGAGTTAGGTAATCTTGCTTGAAGAATGAACAAGATAACATGTCAATGAGATTTCCAATCCATGTATAAGAAGAAGGAAAGGAAAGATAATAATGATTCATAGGTCACATGCTATGAATGAAATAGAAGTGGACACATAAGACCTGATTTCCCTATGCTTAAAAAGAAAGAATGAAAAGAGAGACATTATGAATGAAACTGAAGAAGTTTTACAAAGCTAAAGCTATGAAAAGTACGAAATCTAATACTACTTGGAGTGCTAGCTATACAGATCCCACCAAAATTTAAGGAAAATATTACTGTTGGAGGAGGCAGCCGACCATTGCTACCGAGCCTATAAATAGGATCTCATTTGAAAGAGCTCAATAAGATATTGATCACTCTAGAGACAACATGCTGTTGAGGTGATTTATAGAGAGTGAGTCTTTTCATGACTTGTGTGCACATAACTACTCATTCATATTTCTTCGTGCGACTTCAAATATTGGTGATTAAATTTGAGGGCTTCCAGGGATAGGAAGATAGAGGTGATGACTACCTTGAAGTTTGAGGGCTTCCTTACTGAGGAAGACAGAGGTTCCAACTACATTGAAGTTGAGGGATTGCGGGGATAGCAAGATAGAGACTCCAATCTTCGTATCGAGAGATTACCTGGGTGTGGGTAAGATTGACTTTCTTTAAAGGACAAATCAAGGGACCTTTATCCAAGGTTGTTTGATACCCTTCTCTATGGGTTAAAATATGTATATCTTGTTCCCTATTTTTGTTACAAGATTATCTTTTCCGCTGAAATGTGTATGTTTAAGAAAGTATAACCATCTTATACTTCCTTACAATTGTGTACTCTGATTCAGTTATATTCTATACACTTTAAGGTAGAATCTCATATTGTAAACTTTGGTTAAGTTTCATTTTCTGGATCCATATTTCCGGAACCGGTTTTTCGAAATCACTTTCCAGATTTAAGAAAGTGAATAGAACAAGAAGTTTGTAACTTCTTACTCTGTACCAATATTTCAATTGGTGTTAGAGGTGTTTTGAAGTTTCTTAGTTTAACTTTGTTAAACTTAGATCTTTCCTTGTATGAGGAAATTTTTTAATGTTTACAATTCACCCCCTTATTGTATATTGAGAATCTACATCATTATTTCGATCCTATATATATATATATATATATAATACCATAAGTTTATCATGTTAATATCAGAAGTAATTATTTATGATGTCCATGAACATGGATGGAGAATTATTCAGTCCAAAAGGAATTACAATGAAGTCATATTTCCTCATCCTTGTATGAACATTAGTCTGGGGGATATCTTCCTTCCTCGCACATACTTAATGATATCCCAACCAAAAATAATCCTTATACATGTTTTTTTCTCCATCTAGATGATAGAACATTCAGGAATCTGTGGAATATGCTATTTTTCCCGTACCATGATCTTGTTAAGCTCATGATAATCAATTTAAGGGTCCATTGACCAATTACTTATTCATTACAATGTAGTTTTTTGCACCCCCTTGTGAATCACTTACGCATATGAATACTTTATCCATATTAATATCTTGTTGTTTCTTCTACTCCTAAAGATTTAGAACATCCATTATATATGGATTCTTGAAAAATGGATATTCTCGTGTAAAAATCAAGACTGAAAATTCAAATCCTGAATAAGTGGAAGCCCAAGTAATTCCTCCGGAAATACATCAGCATATTCCAGAAAATTGTGCATGACTTTAGGGTTTATTATTTTCTTATAAAAAATCATTTGATCTAGATACACATTCAATTAAGGCTATAACATATGTAATATATGTTGGAACTAAATAATATTCACCCTTCTACATGAACATGTATTGAATTGGGGTTCAATAATTATATATAACGTTATTTCCTTCTCGTAGATATTTATGGTGGCTCTATATAGGAAAATCCAATCTATAACCAATATTGAATAAAATTAAAAAAAATATTTTATAAAAATTTATGTTTGGAAGTCCATCCCACCAATTGTGATAGGGGACGATTTTTATAATTGGTATTTAAAAATTATCCCATTTTTTACATTCACTTACAGCTCTGCACCCATGCATTGTGGTTTTGTTTGAATAGTTATAAAAAATAAATGTGATGTGATGTAATAGGTATAACCGAAATAAAAAATTATATTCTCTAATATTTAATGAATAAGTATCTTACCTATCACCACATATTTTTTGTGATAAACCTCAGTGATTATGATGGAAATATATATCCCTTTCTTCCCTGGAGGATATCAGTTGCCTCTGAAAACCCTTGTCTTGGTGATTCTTTTGGAAAAGTTCCATGGTTCCTTGTAGTTGAACGAATTTACAATTCAATGGGGATGTTGGGAGAATTATTTTACTACAACACATTAGTGAAATATTCTATCCAGAAATTTTGAGATAGGTTACCTTCATTCATGACCAAATTATGTTTTTCCCACTTGGGCAATTTTTGGGGTTATACATACGTCACCTTTGATAAATGAGATTAATTTTTTTTAACAAAATTTTATTTCTACATAGGACTACTATAATTAAAATAAATTTTATTATTCTCTTCTAATAAATATTCTTGAGATTTTCAGATTATTATTTTTACTGGGAGGCAAAATCAAACAGTTTTCTCATGTAAGTCAATTTCATGGACCACTGGGGATTTTTTAGGGAATATTTTTTCCATGAAAATAATTTTTCATAATTAAAATCCGTGATAATTACCAATCCAAATACATCTTGAGAATTTATTTCATGTTTTACACATATGACTGATATATTATTCATCTTATTTATTGAGAAAATTAAAATAGCATTACATTTATTTCATAGAGAGGAAATGAAAATATTTATCTATAACCATTTTCTTGAATTACATTAACTCCATCACATTGATATACTCCTTGATATCATATTTTTAGTCAATTTCACGCACACATTAGATTCTCCGACCATATAAAAATCATACAACAAAACCGTCTTCATTGGATGAATCAATGATTTAGATGAACTCCTCAATGGAGTTGATCTATTGTTCCAGGATTAAGGGATCAAACAAAACACTAAAAAATGTGGAATGTTACTCATGATGCTATTGATTGTGGCTTCTAATCACATAGAATGCATTTTTAATTCCTCCTGATAAATTATTTTATTATGAATTTCGGTAAACAGAGAGAGTATCATCATAATGTCGATGATTCACTCTACCAAAACATTGTGAATTTCTTGAGGGAAGTCATCACATTTCCCACCTAATTTATTATCTACCCAATGCACCATATTTTAGTACATTGTATATAATAATTGATAAATTATAGATGGATATTTTTAAACTATGAACAAAATAAATAGAATCTTTTGAATATAAAGAGATAACATATATGTTAACATTATGTATTAACATGTGGATTTTTAGGAATCAATCTATGTTACCAATAATATATTTTTTAAAATGTACAATTATAGAAATTAATATTACCATAAAAATGATTCTTAATGATTTTATTAATTTTACTAAATTATATTATAATAGATTGTTAAACCATGTGAAATGAAAGTCATGTTTTCTTATACATGGTTACACTAAGTCAGGCCTAACACACCTAATCAGTGTTGTTTGCACTAGGTATATTGATGCCAGATCCACTTAAAATTGTAGTATCCGAGAAATGGGGGATTTTATAAATAAATATAATACTATATACATACAAAATTTATGAATGTTTTTATACATAGTCTCATCCATAACTCTTTCTCAAGAGTTTCAAATCTAAATCCCACAAATAACTACAGATTCTCTCTCATACAATCTATAATGACACTACTCTTTATTACCCAATAATTCTTGATTTATTAAAAAAATATAATCATAATATAAAAATATAAATAAGTATAGTTTATTTAGGAATAATGTTCATATAACAACATATTGAACATGTGATACTATATTATTACTAAAAACATCCCTAACATGCTTCTAAAATTCAATGAATATCAAAACTGCAAGGGATAACCAAGGTATCAATATATTAAAGGGGTGAGATATAAGGACATGTATAGGAATAATCCTAGAATAGGGAGGTCAATGATATATAATAGGTAGATCAATGGGGCATAAAATTGTATGAATAATAAACATTTGTAATGAGACATTATATAACATGATAATCATAACTTGTAAAAGGTGGAAAGAACAAAAAATACTACATCATAAACATATGTCAATGATAATCCACCATGAAATAATAGTGGAAATGCCCATAATAGAATTAGGTTCACTATGTATACAAACATAATTTATAATGATACAATACATTACACAATGAATTGTAGTATTATATTATTTTTTTCTCACCTATAACATTAATTTCATTCTCCTGACAAGGTATTCCATGTAGATCATACAAGATGTATTCATTCATCATCATATTTATTCCATAATTAAGGTTTTTGAAATAAATAAATGTATGTAACCAATAAAAATAACATTTTTATAAATTTTAAAACCCTTGATTGAAAATACATATGGAATTCAATACACAATTGTATTGTTATGGAAAATAGTTTCGAATTTTTTTTTGAATGATGAAGTAACTAAATGATACATAAAAATGGGGTGATGATATAGAAATAGATATATAATCACAAATAAAAAATGGTTAGTGATAGATAGATGAAAAATATATATCCCAACATTAGAAATTGCTAGCTAAAGGCCGAATGTGTTGAATAAGCATTAAAAAAAGAAAACAACTCTTATTACATTTCAGCATCATAATGGGTGTACATAAAAAATCATGTGAGGATTAATGAGGGTAAAACATAACACTCAGAACATATATTTTAAAAGTTAACTAATGGAAATATTGAACAATATATCTCTACATAATAAAATGGAATTTAAGATAAATAAAAATAGAAGTTCTCGAATGGAAAAGAGATTAAAGAAATCCCTTGCTAATTTCTAGCATGGTAATAGGCGTGAATAAATGATGATGTGTAGATTAATGAAAGTGAAAGAATGTCATTGTATTCATTAATAAAATTTACAATACGTATAATAGGGAAAAAATATCCCCACAAAATCAATTTGATATTAAGAGATATAAGAAAAATATGTTCTTGATAAAAAGATGAGAGTGGTAGATATTTTAATTAATTGTGTTAGTCAAAATTTTATTGAGGGGCTTCTTGGGATTTTATGGGTACTTTTAGGAAGAAACTAAAAAGGGGATATAATAGTATGGATGTTCCCAAAAGCATATAATTGAAGAGAAATGGGATATTAGGTAGGTTTTATATAAAATTGGAGGGGTTAATTTACTATTTAGGTTTTGGACCCAATATAATAAAATAACAAAAAACACAAACTATACCATGTATTTTAACCACAGTTTATTACAAATGGTAATTGTTGAAATAATTTTATATATAATAGATTCTAACCTAATAAACTAATTCTCTTTCTTATGTCGATGTGATTCACAATCATAATTAAAGGATCTTATATGTTTAAAATATATATTCTGTATTGGAGGATTCACAATGGAATTATGAGAGAAATATAATAAATTAAAAAAGAAAATATTTTACAGGGGTAGGATAGATTTTAACTTGTATCCCATTTATTATAATTACTACATCATTTATGGTTCATTATGATGTCATACAACAAGATGTAGATATATAAGATATTTAATTTTTACCCAAATATCGATCATCTCAAAAAATTATTAAAAATTCCACATTGAATAATTTAGATGTTTTGATTCCTAAAAAAATGTAGTTATTATATATAGATGATTCAAAATATGTGAATATTACTTTTATTAAAAAATTTACCTGTATTAACAAATTCTGGGTTTTTTACAGTAATTTTTTATGAAACCATATAAAAATTAAATTTGATATCATATTAATTCTATGATCATTTATATTGAATAAAAATTATTTAAATTTAATATTTTATGTAAAATTATTTATTTAATAAATATACATATTTGTCAAAATAAATTATTTAATGGATTTTGAATATTACCCAAAAATATTGTTTTTGTTTTACTATATCAAAATAAAAGTCATTTATAAGGTAATAATAAGAGGATGGAAATATATTTACCAATATATAAAAAATAATTTATATTATAAAATGAATACCATCTTGATATATATCTATTTAACAAAAAAAATATATTACTAAGGTGTGTGAGAGCGTCACTTTCATAAGGGGGTTTGGCATACATGGTTTTGGATTCATCTTAAGGGTCATGAACATATCCAATTTTAAATTTCAATCATTATTAACTAATTAGATCTCATCATGTGATTGGTCATTGGAAAATCCAAGTGATACTATATCTCTTTGAAACTCTAGTCTATGGGATTCATAAGGTATGATCCTATTTGGTGATCCAATCAGTTCATTTATCTTTGTAAATTCATCTGTTAAACCCTTATTTTTAGAAGAATCAAGTGTTTACTATTTTAAGACAATGTTATCAATGGTAAATATATGTAATGGTATTTTTTATCCATTAGCGTCTTAAAATATATAATATGTTCATGTGTTTTCTTTAACCATATTATATAATGAAACATTTAAATATATAACTATGGGTAATTTTATTTATAAATGTTTTCGTAATTACATGGATGATGCATTACATTAGAGGGGTAACAGAAATAACATGATTACAAAGGATTTATACATTGAGATTTATTAAAGATGTGTATGTTTAATGTTTTTTATTGGGAGCCGTTGTCAATTCTATATGACATTACTAAACCAACATCCATGAAAAGATAGAGATGACCTATCATAAGGATGATGATTTACAAAAGAATATTAATGTATAAGTGATTGGAAATTTATTGGATTCATCTATATATGTGGAGTGATAATTTTTTTTAAATAGGAAAACTGTTCTATACAATATATATTTGAAGAGTAGAGTTGTAGAAAAATAACAAAGCTAAAATGGTTTTATACTCCCCTTCCACACAACAATGCATATGGATTTTGAATAATATTTTTTTAGGATTGTATGATGTATCTGATTTTAGAATATGATTCTTGATGATAAATTTTAAATAAGTTAAGGGATTAATAACTACATTCCAATTATGATATAAAACCTCAAATACTTCCAATATTGGTGGGGGAGAGTATTATAAAGTATTTTTTCATTAAAATCATTTAAAATACATATTTGTATAACGTATATGGGTGATTATAAACCACAATACAATTTCTACTCAATAAATAGTAATATGAAAATATCACCCCCCTTAGAGACTTTCTATAATCCATATCAATAAAATTATAAGTCTTAATGGGGAAACCATATCAAATTTTTCTAATCATTAATATCATTCCACATTGAAATTATCGAAGATTACTCAAACAGAATTCACAAATGTGATAATTTTAAGCACCAGCTACCAATCCCCATGATATGTTTCCTCTGAAATGACATTATAAATAATTTTAAACCTTCTAAGATATTGTTATCTTTTCTTATAAGGTGTAATGGATTATATTCAACATTTGGTTGAATTTTATTTAAATAATAAAATTCATTCAAAAGATCCTAAAAGGCATATTAATAATTTTATTTAAATAGTATTCATAATCAATAATATGGAAATTAATTTATAGAGTGAAATATAATTGGATGAGAGACTGTATAATAGATGAAAATTAAATTATGGAAAAATCAGGATTATATAAAATAAAACCAAATGAAATAACTAGGTTTTGATATTTATTTATGGAATGAATTTTAATTTAATGTGGGTGATCATGTATTCTTCAAGGTATCCCCATGGAAGGATGTTATACAATTCGTAAAACAATAGAATTTGAGACATAGGCTCATTGAAACTTCTGAGACACTAGAGATAATTCGAGTGGTAGAATACCAAATGGCTATGTTGACCATCTTTTCTATGTTAGAAGATTCCATCCATGATTCATTATAGAAGAAATGAATAATGGATTTGAAATATATAAATTTAAATTATTAATTAGACTTGGAACCTGAGATGCAAAATAAAAAATACCCCCTCCAATATTTTGACACATGAGTGAATGTGTTTCATAATATAAAAAATTAATTTGTGAAATTCCATTGCAGAAATCAAAAGCTAAAATAGTAAAAATAAGTTCTAGAAAAGGTATTGGGTTCAGAATAGGAAAATGTTTTGTTAGTATTCTTCTATCAAATTTTGTTGATGAAAATTATTTAACTGGGGAGAATTTCATATTAGAGACCCTTTTATAATAATTAAACATTGAATTATAATATATTTCACAATGACCACCCCAAGAAGAATTTATCCAATATATTATTAAAAATTTTAATTTTTTGATTTTTATTTGACCAAATTAACTTCTTTTTATTATGCATATAATATTTATCATGTAATTATTATTCCATACTTGGATGAATATTTTTATTTTTATTTGGATAAAAAAAAATGATTTTTCTTATAACATGATTTTTTGAAATTTTTATAACAATATAATAATGTAAACGTTTTCAAAAAAATTTATATTGATTATTTATTTATAATTTAAGATTATTATTCTAAAAGTTTTGTCTTAGATTGGGATAATATTCAATGTTTTGCATCCCTAATGATGGAGTAGTTTATTAGTCTTGGAAAACTACTTATACACAAGATTCAAATATTATATTTGAGAACATAATTTAAAACATATCTTTTATAGAATATCAATATTAACCCTAGAATGAACTTATATATAATTCATAGTACCAGTCATGGATTCCTGGGCATGTAAATAAAATTAAAGTGCACGAAAATTCTTAGTAAGGCTAAAGTTCTTCAAATTCTATCCCAAATAAATACGCATAATCCACATGTAAAGGTAAATAACTAGACACACAAGGAATTTAAAGGATTTCACTATCATAAATAGGCAGTTATTATTTATATTTAAAAATAAATAACTAAAATATAATTCTATAGAATAAATATAATACTAATAATTTTCATCTGAAGATAATATAATTTTTATGATCTCAAGGATGATAATAACAAATAAATTAAGGAAATAAAATTCATAATTATTAGAATCGATGATCTCACGAATAATGATACATCTACAATCATCTCAATACACAATATAGTATAAATACATCGGTTACAATCATATTTAATTTTTTAAACTACTCTTTCTCATACGATATATATCAAATATTAAATTTTATTCAAGATTCTATATTACATATCATGAAATATCTATATTGAGTATATTATATGTATATATCAATGTTTCCCCACTTAATCAATCATCTATCAATGTAAATTTGTAGGATCCCAAATACATATAAAATAATAATTTTTTATTTATATTAATATTTATGAATAATATATTTATTTTACATAAAGAGGAAACTTTTTCTGATAGTGTACTCAACATGTATCAACAGGTTTCTTTGAAAAGTTATGTTGCACACATCATTGAGTTATACTAAAAAATAATATAATAATAATATTTTATTAAGTGGTAGTTAATGTATAACCATTGTATTGGCGGGAATAAACATAAATAACTACATTTTTAATTCAATTTTTTTTTAATTTATTCACATTTATCCAATCGATTATTGAGGTTTAAATTACCAATTAATCTGATTTTAAGCATTAAATACTCTATTATTTTTAAAAGATCGTTTTACAACATTTTGAAGGTAAACCATTATTAAATTACCTTTTTGTCACATTTATATTTTATGTGCAACAAAAAAACTTATAATATTGAATAGGGCCATCTAAATTTACTTTGAATAAATATTTGGTAATTTTATCATAAACATCGATTTTTATTGAATAGTGAAAAATGCTACATTTTAATTCAAAACCGCTTTTCATCTTATTTATTTTTATATATTGACAGCCATTTTAATTAGTTTTAAAGTATAATTTTATTAATTTTTGATAATTTAATATAATTTTGGTCATCGGATTTAATTTCACATTTTATTTGGATATTAAAACATTTCAATCATTTGGTAGTTTTTCCTTCTTAAAAAGACACTTTTTGATTTTCAAAAAGGGAATTAATTTAAAATTAATTTCTGTGAATAATATGTTCTGAATTTGGAAAAAATGGATTCTATATTTTGAATCATGATGATAATTTTATTTAAATATGTGCATTTTTTATTAGACATTATTAATATAAACTTCAGTAATTATTTTAATCCACCGTGGTTAAAGGGTAAATATGGTAAATAAAAATAAAATATAAAAATATAAAAATATTAAACTACCCAAAAAAATATCTTATCATATATAATGATATATATCTGACCTTTCTAATCCATTGGAAAATTTATGGACCCCATTGATTCATTTTGGAATGGATATGAAATTTTAAATTAATTAATTTAATGTAAAGGGGAATATAACATAAACATGTATCTTTTACTAAAACAACTTTTTAATGGGGTTATATAACTGATATCATTAAATATAACTTGTAATTATAAATATAATAATATTTATTACATCATGGTATTTTATTTATAATTTTTAGACATTAAACTAATAAATTTAATTATGACACAATGATCATGTAGTGACTGCTTAATCAGTAATGGTTTCTAAGAAATGATATTATAAATGTTAAAATAATTATAATATTGTTATTTTGATTACATAAAAAATTTTATGGAAGATACTGACATATTATATTTGAGATAATTCTTTTTTTAGAAAAAATGAAGTTTTTTAACTTTTAAAAAAAATAAATTACTTTCTAGTGTCAAAATTGAACAAAATGAGTTTCTAAAACAAATAAAATTTTATTAAATGATATAATAGTCCTAAAAATCATAGATTCATCAAAAGGACTAATATAATGTAATAAATATCATTTCATATCATATAATGTTTATCAGTTCTTTTTATAGTAAATATAGTTTCCATATATTATGAAAATGAAAGACTATATGGTAAGAGTTAATGTTTTTAACTAAAGTAAATGGCAAATGATAATGTTAATTTTGTAACAAAATGTCACGACCCGTCCTCGGGGCCCGTGCCGTGACTACCCCAAGCCCGCCTTCCATAGGCCAGGGGCTGGCGACTAGCACCAAGGCGTAAATTCCCGGTAAACAGGGAAGGCATTGCCTTTATAAGTAACAACCACCACAGAGTCAGCAAGCGGAAAGTAACTACAGAGTGCAGAAAAGTAAAGGGGGCCGGAAATACAAGCCCAACTGTAAAGTACAACTGAAAAGTAAAGTACAACAACTGAAGAAAAGACGGCGGCCTCGTGTCGTCCACTGGCAATCCCACCTGAAGGGTGGGTACAGATAGCCTCCAGGCTCCTCGGGTCCCACGTCCGCTCCGAGCACGTCCCGCCCAGTGGTCCACCTCCAGGTACCGTCCTGCTCCACGCCCCAACCGCGATCAACGCTGTCCGTCGTCTTCATCCAACACAACAAGGTGCGGGCATAGCCCATGCAGGGGTGAGTATAAGCTACTCAGTAAGGACCCCGAGACCCCCGAAGGTCTCCCGAAATCCACAAAGGATATAGCACAAAAGAAAGATGCAATCACGAAGTAACATCTGACTCGACTTAGGTATATGCCCATACATATACCTAAGTCCCCAATTCTAGCTCTGCTCACGAGCTCAAGAACAACTCAATCCACAAAGGAAAGCAAGACTCAAATCCACAAGGAGAGTAAACAGTAAATCCACAAAGGATAGTTCAACACAATCCACAAAGGGGAGTAACATAAGATTCAGCTCAACCAGGTATACTTTTTCAGATGACGTCAAAGATGATCACTGATCCATCTAAGTCGTCGGACCCACGAAGGATCGATAGGTACTAACCCCCGCAAAGACCCACATAGGATCGGGCTCACACAGAACCTGTAGGCAGTGGCTCACACAGAACCGGTAGTAAGGACCCACATAGGATCGGGCTCACACAGAACCTGTAGCACTGATCCACGTAGGATTGCTGAGTGCAGTAGTCGACGCAGTCCACTGAGGATCTCTGCACAGTCGTCGCCGCAGTCCACGGAGGATCTCTGCTCTGCCGTCGTCGCAGTCCAAGGAGGATCTCTCCTCTGCCGTCGTCGCAGTCCACGGAGGATCTCTCCTCTGCCGTCATCGCAGTCCACGGAGGATCTCTGCTCTGTCGTCGAAGTCACAGCCAGCGCTAGGGTTCCCGCACTTAGCGAGCTCGTTTAGGAGGGTCCGCTCCACGAGCCGAGAGGCTGATACATCAACTGACACGTAGTCCGAAGTTGATGTATCCAAAAGTTCCGTATTGACAACAGGATATCAACGCAACAGACGACGCGTCAATCGGACGCCCGGTCTGAGAGTTATTGGCATTTTCGTCCCAGGGGCCCGGTTGGTTTTTAGGGAAAAACCAACCCGACCGTAATCCGCCTGTTTCCGATCCTCGGGCGGAGTATGCCAAAAGTTCCGTCTCACTTAGAGGAAACTATCACAGCTGATGGTACGTCGATCGGACGTCCGTAGCTCAAGTTATGAGCGTTTCCGCTCCGAGGGCCCGGTTGGTTTCGTGTACGAACCAACCCGTCCGAACCCAAAGTCTTCCGAAACCTTGAGTGTAATATACCGAAACGACCGTCTCGATCCAGGGATCGTGTAGCCACTGATGGTTCGTCAATCGGAGGTCCCAGGCCCAAGATATGGGCGAAAGACCGAAGAGGGCCCGAAACGGGGGTTCTGGGCCCGGGGCGACCCGGCCCGAACCCCCCCTGGGTCGGCCGAACCGGGTCGGCCCGACCCGGCCCGACCCGGCTAGGCCGGGTTCGGTCCGGCCTGGGCGCGGCCCGGCCGCCGGACCGGCCGGCTCGGCTTCGGCCGAGCGGCCGAGTGAGCCGTCGCAGGTTTGACCTGCGGCTTTGGAGAAACGCGGCCCGTGCGGGCCGCGTGCTGGGTGGCCGGACCGCGGACGCGGTCCGGCGGTTCGCCGCCGCCGCGGCTCGGCCGCGGCGGACTCCTCCGGCGGCGCGCCGGGCGCCGCCGCCCCCTTCCGCGGGCCGCCGGAGTTGCTCCGGTGGCCCGTTTTGCCTCCCGTCTGCGCCGTTGCTCCTCCCGGGGGATGATCTTTACTGCGGGATCAACGGATCGCCCTTGCCGCACGGTTCGTCATCGTCCTCCATATCCGCAAAAAAAAGGGAAGATCGGCGGAGGGTTGCCGGGTCTTGTTTGTTAGATCCGCACCCTCCGCGTTAGTCATAAACATCATCGGGAGGAAAAGCACATAATCAACAACAATTTTAAATAAATTAAAATTGTTCGAAGATCAGGTTCTTTACTTTAAAAGAAATAAAATCACGGGAAAGGAAAATATTTCAATCAACCCTTACCTTGTCGTCGTCGTCGGACGAGAGGTCGTCGCGGAATCGCTCGTCGTGGATGAAGGAGATCGTCGCGTCGTCGCGGTATCCGGCGTCGCGTCGCCAATCTCCGGATCAAGATCAAACGGATTAATTTAAATCCGTTGATATTGAATTATAAAAAAGGGGAGAAATAAACAATTCGTTTCTCACCTTAATTGCCGAACGAGGATCGGCCGCGGAAGAAGAGGCGTCGCCGAAGAACGTCGCGGGTAGAGCTCGTCGACGTCGCAGATCACGGTGTGCGTCGTCGAATTCCGGTCGCCGGCGTTCTTCGCATTCTTCGCGTTCTTCGCGTTCTTCGCGTTCTTCGCGGGGAGGGTGGAGGTTCAGAGGAATTGCACAACGATAGCAATCCTCAAAAATAGACAAGTTTGTCTATTTTATTATTTTGTCAACAAACGCAAACGCGTAAGTAACGACCCATTAAATTCGTTGAATTAATTCAACGAATGAAACAGCCCATTTAATTCACGAAATAAACCACCCAATTAAATGGTCTATTAAGAAATTAAAGAAAACGCGTCGGTTGACTTTTCAGTTACTTTGACGGGTTTTCGCGGGTGCGTTACTTAGCGAAAGAAATGGCGGGGCTCGTGCGGGCCCCACCTCACAAATATCCTACCAAGGGGGTAGGATATTTCTGGATAGCATCCTATCCAGTTCAACACAGTTCGAGCCGTCTTTAAGTGGCTTCAAGTGGCTTCCAAGCAGCTTAAGTGAAATAAAATAATGTTGTCGCACAAACATTATTTTATTGCTGACTTAAAGCCCCAAAATTTAAAAACCACGTCTGAGCAAACGCAACTCCGGAAGAGGCGTTTCTAAGCAAATACCGACGCTGCGATTTCATCGGTGCCCTCAGAATTCGATTCCGGGCACCGGTTCAAAAGATAGAAAAAACCCGCTCGTCCGTTCACTGAACGTACCCGAGCCAAACTTCGGAAATTGATTTCGGGCACACCGGGCCTCGGAATCAGGTGCCGTCTGAAGCTGCGCTCTTGTAAAATTCCAAGGAAAATTAAGAAAAAAATTTCCTTGAAATTTTCGGGTCTTTACATTACTCCCACCTCAGGGCTTTACGTCCCCGTAAAGATACATCAAAAACTAGGGGAACAAATGGGGGTACTGAGCACGCATTTGAGCCTCCCGCTCCCAAGTGCTCTCCTGGAGGTTCCCGTGCTGCCATCTGACGCGCACAAGAGGAATCGACCGCCCACGTAGGACCCACTCCTGTCGATCCTTGATCTCCACTGGGACCTCCGCAAAAGTCGCCCCATCGTCCACGTCCAGCTCCCCAACGTCGACGATGTGCGTCGGGTCGTGCACGTATCTCCTCAGCTGAGACACGTGGAAGACGTCGTGCACCCGGTGCAACTGAGGTGGTAGATCCAGGCGATAAGCCACCTCTCCTATCCTGCTGAGGACCTGGAAAGGCCCGATGAAGCGTGGAGACAACTTGCCGCCTCGGCCAAATCTCCGTAAACCACGTCGAGGTGAGACACGCAAAAAGACGTGGTCGCCATCCTCGAACTTCAGTGGCCTCCGCCTCCTGTCAGCATATGACTTTTGCCGGCTCTGAGCTGTCCTCATCCTCTCCTGGATGATCTGGACCTTCTCTGTCGTGGCTCGGACCATCTCTGGTCCCACGAGTGCTGACTCCCCAGGGTCTGTCCAGCACAACGGTGATCTGCACGGTCTGACGTACAACGCCTCATATGGTGCCATCCCGATGGTGGAGTGGTAGCTGTTGTTGTACGCGAACTCCACCAAGGGTAGGTGGTCCTCCCAGCTGCGACCAAAGTCGAGAACACATGCACGGAGCATGTCCTCGAGTGTCTGTATGGTCCTCTCCGTCTGACCATCCGTCTGAGGGTGGAAGGCTGTGCTCAGATGGAGCCGCGTCCCGAACGCCTCCTGCAACCCCTTCCAAAGCCGGGAAGTGAAACGAGCATCTCGATCGGAGACGATAGACGATGGCACACCGTGAAGTCGTACGATCTCCTGGACGTAAAGACGTCCCAAGCTCTCTACTGAGCCCTGCTCTCTGATGGGTAAGAAGTGTGCCGACTTGGTGAGTCGGTCGACAATCACCCAAATGGAGTCGTGACCTCTGGAAGTGTGTGGAAGTCCAGTCACGAAGTCCATAGATATGCCATCCCACTTCCACTCCGGGACCTCCAAGGGCTGTACCAAGCCTGCTGGTACCTGATGCTCTGCCTTCACCTGCTGGCAGGTGAGGCATCGTGAAACGAACTCTGCCACAACTTTCTTCATGCCCAGCCACCAATGCTGTCGCCTGAGATCCTGGTACATCTTCGCCACTCCGGGATGCACCGCCAAGGGAGAAGTGTGAAACTCTCTCAACACCTCCTCTCGTAAAGCGACTGGTACGAAGGCACGTCCTCTGAAAAGGATGTTGTGCTCTGCTCCAAGGGAGAAACCATCAGGTGCCTGACCTGAGGATATCAGTGCACGCCAGGTCTCACAGTCAGCGTCCCCACGCTGAGCCTCTCTGACCCGCTGTAGAAGTGGAGGAGAGACTCTGAGAGACTGAAGAAAGGATGCTCTGTCTCTATCCACGAAGGATATCCGTAAGGAGGCTAGCTGCTCCGTCGCCTCCTCAAGGAGCTGAATGCCCGTCCTCCTGCTGAGGGCATCGACTACCACGTTCCCCTTCCCAGGAGTATAGACTATCTTAAAGTCATAGTCCTGGAGGAACTCAAGCCATCTCCGCTGTCTCAGGTTCAGGTCCTTCTAAGAGAAGATATACCTGAGACTCTGGTGGTCAGAAAAGACTGTGAAGCGCTCGCCCATCAGGTAGTGCCGCCAAGTCTTCAGAGAGAAGACCACTGCTGCCAACTCCAGGTCATGAGTGGCGTAGTTCTGCTCATGCGGCCTCAACTGACATGATCCGTAGGCGATCACGGCCCGCTCCTGCATCAGGACGCACCCGAGTCCAGTCCCTGATGCATCGTAGTAAACTACGTATCCAACTCCCTCCTCAGGCAATCTCAAGATAGGTGCGCTGGTCAATCTCTGTCTCAGCTGTTGGAAGCTCTACTGACATCTGTCTGACCACACGAAGGGTTTCCCCTTCTTCGTCAACACTGAGAGTGGTGCCGCAACTCTGGAGATGTCTGGCACGAATCTCCGATAGTATCCGGCTAGGCCCAAGAAGCTCCGCACCTCTGTCACGCTCTTGGGTGGCTCCCAAGCTAGCACTGCCTCGATCTTCGCGGGATCCACTGCAACTCCCGCCTCAGAGATGACGTGCCCCAAGAAATGGACCTCACGTAACCAGAACTGGCACTTTGAGAGCTTTCCATAAAGCTGGTGCTCTCGGAGCGTGTCTAGCACAACTCGCAGGTGGTAGGCATGCTCCTCCTCAGTCGTCGAGTATACCAAAATGTCGTCAATGAAGACCACGACAAATCGGTCGAGGTATGGCTGGAAGATCCTGTTCATGAGGCTCATGAACAATGCTGGAGCATTGGTTACGCCGAACGGCATAACCAAGAACTCATAATGGCCATACCGACACCTGAAGGTCGTCTTCTGCACGTCCTCGTCTCGAACTCTGAGCTGATGATAGCCTGACCGGATGTCTATCTTCGAGAACCACTGCGCTCCCTTGAGCTGATCGAAGAGGTCATCAATCCGTGGCAGCGGATACTTGTTCCTCACTGTCACCTGGTTCAGGCGACGATAGTCGACACACAGTCGCAAGCTCCCGTCCGCCTTCTTGGCGAACAAAATCGGGGAAGCCCAGGGTGAAACACTGGGTCGGATAAACCCCTTGCTCTGCAAGTCCTCCAACTGTACCCGCAGCTCCCGAAGCTCGGCGGGGGCCATCCGATATGCGGGAGTAGATATCGGGGCTGTCCCGGGGTACAAGTCGATGTAAAAGTCTACCTCTCTACGAGGAGGTAGCCCTGGAACGTCGTCGGGAAAGACGTCCACGTACTGGTCCACCACTGCAGGAAAAACTGGACTCTGCACGTCCACTGCTCCTAGGATGAGGCTAGCCAACTGATGAGAGATGGGCTGCACTCTCCTCCGCGGAAGTCCATCCTGTGCTGCAAAGGTTCCCTTCTCGCAGGTGAAGGTAAACCTGCTCCCGTCGGTGCGAACACATCGCACCTAGCGCCTAAAACAGTCGATCTGGGCATGAACCGTGGATAGCCAATCCATGCCCAAGATGACGTCGTAAGGCCTCGACGCCGCTACAAGGAGATCCCAGCCGAAGCTCTCGCCTCCTAGAGTAAGCTCACACTGCCGGCACTAGTGCGTAATCGTCGAGTCTGCTCCCGTAGGAGTCTCTAGCCGTAAGGATCGAGCCAACGGCTCAGTCGGAATCTACGAGTTCCGAACAAGGGCAGAGGCTATGAAAGAGTGACTCGCTCCTGTGTCTATAAGTACTGCAGCAAGGGTCGAATAGACACAGATCGTACCTCGAATCATCTCTGGCATGTCGGGGTCGTAGGCCTCCACTGCCTGAAGCTGGGCATGTCCCTGGCCGCCAGCTCCCTGTAGTCGAGGTGGCCCTCTTGGTGGTGGTGGGGGTAGAGCCTGGAAGCGTCGCCCACCACCCGCTGCTCGGCCAGCTCCTCTGCCTCGTCCGCCTCCTCCCTGCGGACCGCCACGGCCGACCCTCTGCCTCTGCCTGGGTGGCACCTCCACCGTCTGCTGCTCCTCTGATCGGCGAGTCAGGCAGTCACGAGCCATGTGACCCTGCCCGCCGCAGGAGTAGCACAGCCTGCCTCTCGGAAGGCTGGCACTCTGTTGTGTGCCTCGCACTGCTGAGCCGGTGTCCTGAGGCCGTCTGCGTGGGGGTCTGGTCTGCCTGGACCCGAGAGTCATCCGTCGGCTACCTGCTGCCGAAGACTCAGCTACCTGCCGCCCTGCGCAAGGTCTCGCCGCTGAAGAAGGCTCTGCCAGGAAGCTCTCGATCAGGAGGGCTCGCTCCAGCACTCCCGCCTGGGTCGGAATGCTGAGGGAGATCAGCGACGCCCGAATCTCCTGTCGCAAGCCCTGCTCGAAGGTCCGGGCCCGGAAGAAGGGGTCCCGTACCATGTCGGTCGAGTAGCGAGATAGGTCAGTGAACCTCGCCGCGTACTGAGCGACCGTCATGCTGCCCTGGCGCAGCTGGAGAAGCTCCTGGATGCGCACCGCTCGGAGGGTGGCCGGGACGAACTCAGAGCGGAAGAGGCTCTCGAAGTCCGCCCAGAGCAAGGATGCCTCATCGTGAACCTGGAGCATCAAGCTCCACCATCGTCCTACTGCCGCCTGCAGGAGGCTCGCCGCGAGAATCACCATGAGATCCGCTGGTGTCCTCACTAGCCTAAAGATCCGTACCACCGCCTCTAGCCAGTCCTCAGCGGCCTGGGGGTCCGCCTCACCGCGAAACCTGGGCGGTCGCTGGCTCTGAAACTCATGCAGTGCCCTGAGGCGACGTGCATCGTCAGCGTCTGGTACTGGAAGCATCGGTGGCTCTGCGGGTAAGGCTACCGACGGTGCCACTGCTGGCAAAGGGCCCTGCACCGAGGCCTCGTCGCTCGGTGGGCTGCCGTCGCGCCCTACACTCGGAACACTAGCTGGATGTCGTCGCGGGGCCATCATGAAAAGGAGAACAAGAGCACCACAGTCAGAACAGTATACCTGGTGAGATGGAACAAGTAATCACAAGGAAAACTTGAGACTTTCATGAAGCATATCAGTATACCTGGTGAGCTGACACAAGTAATCACAAAGAAGACTTGAAACACACACGCAATCAATGTTTTCATGCATTAAGTCGGAAATCAGGAGTCAGGGTCCTGGTGTACGGATACGTCGGCCGCCGCACCAACACTGGGCTCCCTGAACTGATAACCACACTCAATACACTAAACACTATTGCTTCATATAGAAAGAAAAGACGATCAGAGTTTGCGGTAGAACCGACTACCTCTGATACCAATTTGTCACGACCCGTCGTCGGGGCCCGTGCCGTGACTACCCCAAGCCCGCCTTCCATAGGCCAGGGGCTGGCGACTATCACCAAGGCGTAAATTCCCGGTAAACAGGGAAGGCATTGCCTTTATAAGTAACAACCACCACAGAGTCAGAAAGCGGAAAGTAACTACAGAGTGCAGAAAAGTAAAGGGGGCCGGAAATACAAGCCCAACTGTAAATTACAACTGAAAAGTAAAGTACATCAACTGAAGAAAAGACGGAGGCCTCGTGTCGTCCACTGGCAATCCCACCTGAAGGGTGGGTACAGATAGCCTCCATGCTCCTCGGGTCCCACGTCCGCTCCGAGCACGTCCCGCCCAGTGGTCCACCTCCAGGTATCGTCCTGCTCCATGCCCCAACCGAGATCAGCACTGTCCGTCGTCTGCATCCAACACAACAAGGTGCGGGCATAGCCCGTGCAGGGGTGAGTATAAGCTACTCAGTAAGGACCCCGAGACCCCCGAAGGTCTCCCGAAATCCACAAAGGATATAGCACAAAAGAAAGATGCAATCACGAAGTAACATCTGACTCGACTTAGGTATATGCCCATACATATACCTAAGTCCCCAATTCTAGCTCTGCTCACGAGCTCAAGAACAACTCAATCCACAAAGGAAAGCAAGACTCAAATCCACAAGGAGAGTAAACAGTAAATCCACAAAGGATAGTTCAACACAATCCACAAAGGGGAGTAACATAAGATTCAGCTCAACCAGGTATACTTTTTCAGATGACGTCAAAGATGATCACTGATCCATCTAAGTCATCGGACCCACGAAGGATCGATAGGTACTAACCCCCGAAAAGACCCACGTAGGATCGGGCTCACACAGAACCTGTAGGCAGTGGCTCACACAGAACCGGTAGTAAGGACCCACATAGGATCGGGCTCACACAGAACCTGTAGCACTGATCCACGTAGGATCGCTGAGTGCAGTAGTCGACGCAGTCCACCGAGGATCTCTGCACAGTCGTCGCCGCAGTCCACGGAGGATCTCTGCTCTGCCGTCGTCGCAGTCCACGGAGGATCTCTGCTCTGCCGTCGTCGCAGTCCACGGAGGATCTCTCCTCTGCCGTCCTCGCAGTCCACGAAGGATCTCTGCTCTGTCGTCGAAGTCACAGCCAGCGCTAGGGTTCCCGCACTTAGCGAGCTCGTTTAGGAGGGTCCGCTCCACGAGCCGAGAGGCTGATACATCAACTGACACGTAGTCCGAAGTTGATGTATCCAAAAGATCCGTATCGACAACAGGATCTCAACGCAACAGACGGCGCGTCAATCGGACGCCCGGTCTGAGAGTTATTGGCATTTTCGTCCCAGGGGCCCGGTTGGTTTTTAGGGAAAAACCAACCCGACCGTACTCCGCCTGTATCCGATCCTCGGGCGGAGTATGCCAAAAGTTCCGTCTCACTTAGAAGAAACTATCACAGCTGACAGTACGTCGATCGGACGTCCGTAGCTCAAGTTATGAGCGTTTCCGCTCCGAGGGCCTGGTTGGTTTCGTGTACGAACCAACCCGGCCGAACCCAAAGTCTTCCGAATCCTTGAGTGTAATATACCGAAACGACCGTCTCGATCCAAAGATCGCGTAGCCGCTGACGGTTCATCAATCGGAGGTCCCAGGCCCAAGATATGGGTGAAAGACCGAAGAGGGCCCGAAACGGGGGTTCTGGGCCCGGGGCGACCCGGCCCGAACCCCCCCTGGGTCGGCCGACCCGGCTCGGCCGGGTCCGGTCCGGCCTGGGCGCGGCCCGGCCGACCGGACCGGCCGGCTCGGCTTTGGCCGCGCGGCCGACTGAGCCGCCGCGGGTTTGACCCGCGGCTTTGGAGAAACGCGGCCCGCGCGGGCCGCGTGCTGGGTGGCCGGACCGCGGACGCGGTCCGGCGGTTCGCCGCCGCCACGGCTCGGCCGCGGCGGACTCCTCCGGCGGCGCGCCGGGCGCCGCCGCCTCCGGTCGCCGGCGCCGCCGCCTCCTTCCGCGGGCCGCCGGAGTTGCTCCGGTGGCCCGTTTTGCCTCCCGTCTGCGCCGTTGCTCCTCCCGGGGGCCGATCTTTACTGCGGGATCAACGGATCGCCCTTGCCGCACGGTTCGTCATCGTCCGCCAGATCCGCACAAAAATGGGAAGATCGGCGGCGGGTTGCCGGGTCTTGTTTGTTAGATCCGCACCCTCCGCGTTAGTCATAAACATCATCGGGAGGAAAAGCAAATAATCAACAACAATTTTAAATAAATTAAAATTGTTCGAAGATCAGGTTCTTTACTTTAAAAGAAATAAAATCAAGGGAAAGGAAAATATTTCAATCAACCCTTACCTTGTCGTCGTCGTCGGACGAGAGGTCGTCGCAGAATCGCTCGTCGCGGATGAAGGAGATCGTCGCGCCATCGCGGTATCCGGCGTCGCGTCGCCAATCTCCGGATCAAGATCAAACGGATTAATTTAAATCCGTTGATATTGAATTATAAAAAAGGGGAGAAATAAACAATTCGTTTCTCACCTTAATTGCCGAACTAGGATCGGCCGCGGAAGAAGAGGCGTCGCCGAAGAACGTCGCGGGTAGAGCTCGTCGACGTCGCAGATCACGGTGTGCGTCGTCGAATTCCGGTCACCGGCGTTCTTCGCGTTCTTCGCGTTCTTCGCGTTCTTCGCGGGGAGGGTGGAGGTTCAGAGGAATTGCACAACGATAGCAATCCTCAAAAATAGACAAGTTTGTCTATTTTATTATTTTGTCAACAAACGCAAACGCGTAAGTAACGACCCATTAAATTCGTTGAATTAATTCAACGAATGAAACAACCCATTTAATTCACGAAATAAACCGCCCAATTAAATGGTCTGTTAAGAAATTAAAGAAAACGCGTCGGTTGACTTTTCAGTTACTTTGACGGGTTTTCGCGGGTGCGTTACTTAGCGAAAGAAACGGCGGGGCTCGTGCCGGCCCCACCTCACAAATATCCTACCAAGGGGGTAAGAAATTTCTGGATAGCATCCTATCCAGTTCAACACAGTTCGAGCCGTCTTCAAGTGGCTTCAAGTGGCTTCCAAGCAGCTTAAGTGAAATAAAATAAAGTTGTCGCACAAACTTTATTTTATTTCTGACTTAAAGCCCCAAAATTTAAAAACCACGTCTGAGCAAACGCAACTCCGGAAGAGGCGTTTCTAAGCAAATACCGGCGCTGCGATTTCATCGGTTCCCTCAGAATTCGATTCCGGGCACCGGTTCAAAAGATAGAAAAAAACCCGCTCGTCCGTTCACTGAACGTACCCGAGCCAAACTTCGGAAATTGATTCCGGGCACACCGGGCCTCGGAATCAGGTGCCGTCTGAAGCTGCGCTCTTGTAAAATTCCAAGGAAAATTAAGAAAAAAATTTCCTTGAAATTTGCGGGTCTTTACACAAAATCTTATATAAAACCTATTGTTTGATTGTTTTAAGTCCCAAATCCATCTTACCATTAACATTAATGAGTTTTAGGACATTTAAAACCGAAAATAAATTTATTATAAAATAATATTTCAATACCTTCAAAATGTGCCCATCCTCCCTCTTTTAAAAGGATACTGCATCTACCAAAGTATTCACACCTCTCAGGCCATATTTCTCATCCAAATGCATCCTAAATGATCTATCTACATTCCTCCATTGATACTATAAGCCTTACCATGGTATTAATGAAATTAAAAAAATTCTCTTTGGCTCGATTAGAAAGAAGTTACCTGATTTAGAGGTAACTTCTTCTCTCATGATCATTTCCTTTATTCATTTTTCCACTCCCTATTCTCTTATTATACATTTATTACCTAAAAACACTATTATCATAAATATACTAAGATTTTTTATGATGAATATTTTAACTACACCTACACACACCTCTATTTTATGGATATTAACATACAGTTTCTTAGTACGATGAACTACGGCATAACTAAACAATTATTCATCAATTTTCAACTACCACCTCTCATGGTGGCCAAAATGATTGAATTTTATTGATAATAATATATATCATAAATATATTTTCTCAATTATCCCATAATTTTCATTTATAATGTTCTGTTATGCTTTCCATAAAATGTAAATACAACAATTTCATTTGTGGAAGGGCAGACTATCACCCCCCTCAATGTGATATGACTTGTTCATACCATAAAATGAATGTATAAATAATTGAATTAATGAAATTATATAAATTATATAAAACATGATTTTATAATGGAATTATAATATACCTAAATATGATTTTGTTTTCATTTCATTAAATATGGAAATGAATTGAATGTATAGTTACTCCATACGTACGACCTAATATCTCCATCAAATCTTCATTTCATTTATTATTTCCAAATTTTATGGAATATTATAAATAAAAATATATACTAGATATGATATGATATTTAAATCATGATAACTAATCTATAAATAATGTACCTTTGACCACATTGACAATTTAAATTATATCAATTTCATTTTCGACTCAAGTACCGAATATCAAAAAAATGACTAATATAAACATGAATTATTACATGATTGTTATAAAAAGTTTAAAAGTGATATACAAGAATTAATAAAATAGAAAATATTTTTGAACCAATTAGAAATAAAATTACATTTATTATTCAGTGAGATAAAAGATCTAACAAGACATATCTGACTCAAGGTATGAGACATTGCAATAATCTAATTTAATTGAGGCATATTTTGATGTCACACACCACCATATTTTATAAATTGTGTAATTATACCATTTTCTTTCAATTGAATACAATTTTTTCAAAATTATTCTTTTTTCAACGATGCATTTGACTAAATAAAAAAAATAAATGTTTATTTTTAAACTTGGTGATTACAATTACATATCATCCTCAACGAGTGTTATTTAATATTTTGATTCGATTACAAGATGTACTATTTTTAAAAGAAAAATAAATAATTTATACCCTTTTATATATTTTTTACTAAAAAATGTTATTGAAAATGGATTGATTATGTCAATATATTGATATGATATCTTGTGATTTCAATATGGAAATGTTAACTTGTCTTTATTCTTGTTTTGTGAGATTGTATTATGTTATGTTTAATTGGAATTGTTTATATATATGGGTGGATCCATGATAAACTGAGGTTGTTGAGACTGAGATATCCCTCAATTTTTGTGGGTAACATGATAGAGTTAAATGTAAATGTTTCTCTTAAGATATTTTTGTAATATACTATGATGGGTATTCCAAATTTAACTCCCTAAGTATCTATGAAAGATACAATATTTGTATGTTATAGATTCCACAAGATACTTCTTTGATATATTATTTCAATTTTTTTCACAAATAATATTATTTTCATGTGATATATTAATGATTATATGTTTTCTGTTTGAAAAGTATAATTTCGTTGATTTTTACCTATTTCTATACTAATGTTTTATTTACTTATATTAATTTTCTTATTTTGATTATTATGCTAATCTCATTTTTTGAATTTTTTTTTTCTGAGGGTATTAAATATGTGTTAGAGAAAAGTTGAATTTAAGAATATTTTTACCATGAAAAATAATTATAGTTATTATTCAATGAGTTTTATTGTTGTTTTAAAAAGTTAATATAGTATAAGTGTCAACATTGTAATATTTGAGATGTAATGTAATATTTATGGAGTAAGTCTCAAAATCTATAAACCTAAAAAGATTCTCATTGTGAATTAATTACATTACTCATAGTTAGGTAATGTTTATGTATTGGCCCTTACAAAATGACATATGTAAACATAATTTATGATTTTGGAAATACTTGTTTCTTTTATTCAAGAAAATGGATAATGTTGATTATCAATATAGAACATCATGAAAACGTATATATTCATGTAAATCATATCAACCAAGTAATGTAGACATCACGTTAGAGTGAATAAGTGCATATTTAATAAAATTTCTCCATTAAATGAAATTTGAGATGAAATATTGTATAATGACGAAGAAATTGAAGTGATAATTAATAAATGAATATATTATTCTGGTCAAATTTAAATACACAAATAAGGATTTTAAATAATTTATATGTTAATAAAACTTAGTTATTCACAAAATCATACCGTATATAATGCAAAAAAAAAGAAGTAATATAACATAAAGAATAGAAATTCAGTTATGAAATTATTTATCACTTCATAAAATAAATTTCAGAACCCTTAGAGAAAAATAAATAAAATTTAATTTGTAATACACAAATTTGTTATAGTATAATTGAATTTGAATTATATATGACTTTGAATACCCCATTTAAAAATAATTTTGCGACGTTACATTTTATTATTACACAATTAAGTGAAATTGAGATGGAGTCCCTTATAATGGTCGTAAAGTTTAATTGAGAATTAATAAATTAATAGATTATATTTATCTATTGTAAAATAAAATTAAAACAAAAAAATAAATAAAATTTATGATAATAAAAATTAATTATCCCATAATCGTTGAATATTAAATTCAATGAAAAATTATTATAGTCTGATGAAAAATATTTTTTTTTTGAAATTCATTAAAACCACGCAAATTTTATGTCATATATTCATTGATGAAATAATTAAAATTGAAATATTATATACAATATATTTTTTTAGTCATGATATATTATGTTAAAGGGAATCTATATACACAAAATAATATATATTTGGTGCATAACATAATAATATGCCTCAATGAAGAAAAACTATTATGTATTCTGTTACCTCAGGCATCCTTTTGGATAAAAATGATTTAGAAACTTGTATAGTTTTGTAATACATAATGATGAATTATATAAGACAAATTTTCACATTTATAATAGTATACATTATCCCTAAATGACATTAAATCACATGTTCGTTAATAGCATTTAATTATTTTCATTGTTTCGACTACAAATTGACACATGTTCTCTATCATTATTTGTCATAAAATTTGTGTTTCTTATATATATTATATAGTTAAATAATATTCCGCAAATTAAATAATATATATAAGAAACATAAATTTTATGAAAAATAATGATATAGAACAGGTGTCAATTTTAACGAACATGCGATTTAATGTCATTTAAGGATAATGTATTCTATTATAAATGTATACTATTATAAATGTGATTTTTTTATTATGTTACCTCAGGCATCATTTTTATAGAAATGAGTGATATAATATGTTTTTATTTAATAATTATTAAAATATCATATATAACATATTATTTTTTAAAATAAACCTATATATATCACCGATGTTATTTAGTGATAAGAAGAGAGTCAGATCACTTCGTGAAGGTATTAGTCCACATGCAGAAGAATGACATTAACATCTTCCAATGAGAGAAATAAAATGAAATAATGTGATATATTATCCTTTTATTATTATAAATATATAATTAATATAATAATAATGTCACTTATATAACATATATTCATTGGAATTATCCTTATTACATGACGTGTAAAGGAATAGCGAAAAAAACTCACATTGCTTCAGTTGTTTTTGTTTGTTATACACTTGATAGAGATTATTTATACCATATTTAATGGAATTAAAAATTAGAAATTATAATATAATCACTCACTATGTATAATTATATTAAAAATTTTATTTATACACTTTATAAGCATCATCACACACATCTATGAGATATTTTTATTGAAAACATGTCACATAGGTATATGAGGAGCTAGTGGGATGTATACACAAGTGATGTTTTTCATTAACCATTTCAGGGAAGAAGAGATGGAAATAGTTCATTCACATGAAATAATAACAAAAAAATGTACAGTATAAATAATTTTTATTATATAATAATAAATGAATAAAATTTCAAACATGTGGAAGAAAAAATAAAACAAAAACATGTCATTAGATATTATAAATCTTCTCTGATATCCACTATAGGAATATAAATAAGGTTTTCCGGAAATAAATTTCAGAAAAACAACGTATTTTAGATAGATTTTATGGATTCTTATATTTAATATATGTAGTTATTTTATAAGTTAAATGGTTTTTTATGTTTGTTTAATAGAAGAGAGGGGGTGTCCATTCATAAGTGAGGTCCATGGCACAATTGTAATTTTTAAACTAAAAAGTAATAAACACTGCTCCAAATTATGAATTGATAAAAAATCTATTATTATCAATAACTATACACTATATAGTCTAAATATTGTGATAAAATATCTTATATTAGTATTTTTAGGTAATTTTATCATTTATAATTTTTGTTTAACCACTCGGTAAACCCATTTTTACCTTAACCTTGTTTACTGATTTATACTGGTATCACTATTCATCAGAGTCAAAACAAAAGTTTATCAAAATATAAGTTATTTTTTATTCCATTTATGTTTTTATTATTAAAAAGTTAAATTCATATATGTTGGAAAATTAATTTTAATAAAATTTATATTCGATGGAAAATATGGTTTTCAAGAAGTGTATTTTTAGGGAAAATATGATCGTATTTGAAATATATGAAAAAAAATTTATTTTCAGGAAACAAAATTAATATTTATTTCCATATAATATCTATATTTAATTTTCTAAATTTTTAATTAGGGATTATATTAATCAATTTAAAATAAAAATCATTTAGTACTTTAATACAACTTCCAGAAAAGAAAACATCTTTTTACCCACCAAAAAACATTAACATTTATCCAATATCATATTGATTAAAATTTAATGAATTATATTTAATATGAATAAATAATATATAAAATACCTTAAATAAAATGAATATAATATTTTGAAATAGTTTATATATAATTTATTGTTATGAAATATCTTTTTTTTGTAAAAATCTATGTTCTTAAATATTGAGTGAAAATTGTAGCAATTCATAAAAAAAATTAACTATATGATAATTTTTATATAATCATTTCAAAAAAATTATTTTTTTAAAATTTTAATATTCAAAAATTACTAAATAATATTTTTAATATATATACTCAAATCATAACCAAACTTCATTTAAAAAAGTATTATTATTCTTTAAAATGATCTTTATTTTGATAATAATCAGTACATTAACATAATATTAATAATTTACATGTTAATATTAATAAAATAAAATTTAGGAGCTAGGTTATAATGGATCCTATATTATAGTTCATTAAGAATTAGTGTTTCATGTTTGGTAAGATAACGAATAGATTAAACTTAACAATTTTTTTAATTTTTTCTGATTTTTGTTGTGTTTTATATAATATGTCAAATAAAGTGTCAATAATTTATAATTTTGGGTTATCACACTATCCCCATACTAAATAAGTGGGTTCTTTATAGTTTGATAATGATCTTGGATATCAAGGGATTGACATTTTGAATTACCATTATTGGGAACCCACATCGTATATATGGTTAATATATCAATATAATGATATGAGATAAACTAAAGTAAAAAAGGTCATATGGAATATAAATATATAGGAATATAAGTTGAAAATTAGTTTAAATTCAAGATATTGTAATAGATAAAATGCTTAAAAAATTACAGATAATGATAGGTATTGTTAATCACATGAAATGCAATGATCAGTGGGAAGTTAATGATCCCAAAACCATAATTATGTGATTATGTAAAAGACCATTTAATACATCAAATATTTTGTTAACATGTTTTAATTTTTTTGGGATCAATATTATAATATGATTAATTGTTTTACTTCACATAAATATAATAAAATATATAGACCTGATACATAATATTTTAATAATAACAATTTTATCATTTGGTTTTCATTTGATAAATTTATAAACCATCGCTCACTCTAAGAAATAAACATCCAGAAATTATTTATCTATAACTAAAGAGATAAAATACACTTTAAACTGACTATAGAATCAAAAAAATAGTGACATTTTTCTTTATTACTCTAACTATTTTCCAAAAACAATATAATTTCCCAAGATATCATACATAATAAATTCATTTCTAAACATCAGCAGTAATCTCATTGGTTCATCATTAATACTCATCTATCAAATAATTCTCCTAGAAAAAATGTAAAATTAGCCTTGACACCACATAGGCCACTATTAGGCATGAAACCACAATTTTTATGGGACTATTTGTTCAGTACCACATGCCTTTAATCCTACAATATGTTTTCTGTTCTAAAAAATGTAATTCCCATATAATTTCCCAATGTTTAATATATTAAAATAAAATTAAAAAATTGATGATAATCCATATAGATTAATGATTCCATTAAACGTATTCCACCATATATTTATGAAATTATTCCAAAAATTGTAATTTCCCCAAAACATATACTAAAAAAATAGTTTTTACCTCCATAATTTTTTTCAAAAATATAATCTGTCATGCTAGTATCCAACCACATAAAATTTTAAATAGGGTTTCTATAACATCGAACTAATGATCAAAGTTAAAATTATAAACCAATAATGGTATCCATAAAACATATTTTAATGAATAAATGTATTCTTATGAAATTTATCGCGATCTTAAGAGTTTAATGATTCTTATAACCAAAATAACATTGGTAATATGGTTCTAAAATATAGCACTTGATTACCAATAAAAATAAATGTCATTTATGTTCATTCAAAGTATGTGTTTCCATGCTCCACTAATAATCCTTTATAAGGGGTCATTGAGTTATATAATTCTCAACATATCCAAATTTAAGAATATTATGAATAAATAAAACCCTACGACATGATTTACTTCCTAACATAATACTATTAACATATACTCAAACATAATTTTATGTAAGAACATTATTTCCAAACATAAATCATTTCACCATTCTAATGAGGTAGATTTATGTGTTTCTATTTCAATATTTCTATCATGTTGTAAATTGGCCATTCATTACTTCATGGTCTCTACCTCTCGAGATCATAGTAAACTCCAACCTTCTCTTAATTAGTGTTCATGATGGTTGGTTAAATCATATTTCATTGATTATAGGGATAACTAGTAAGGGATGATAAATATATCTTTAACTCTTTTTATCATTACATTTGGTTTGACATAATAACAGTCTTTTCATTAATATTCCATGTCAACGTGATTTCATCAATTTCCAAAAATTTCCAAAATAAAAAAATATTTATTATTAGAAAAAATAATTATAGTTGGAAAACAATGTAATTATTATTTTTGATGTCTAAATAATGAATAATTATTTTCAATAGAATACATGATTAATATAACAATGGGATTTTATTATATTTCTATAATCAAATACCTCTAAATGTAATTTGTTTTGTAATATTTGTATTATCCAAAGTAAAACATATATGATTTTGGAACCAGTTTCCCATTAAAGTCATTTTTTACACTTAGTGTTGATTAGATCAATAACATTGTTCCATTTTCTAAGTAATAACCACTAGGTAAAACATTTAGAGAAACATATCTAATTGATGTACATATATAGGGACATATTCATGAATTAGACTCATAATCCATTCCTTATTAATAATATTTGGTGTTCTTACATACTTATCATCATAATATATAATATGTTTATGATCCCTAATTTATTATGTCATATTTATAGTTCCCACTGATTAAACTAAACATCCAATGATACCAACTATAATAGAAGCACTCTTGGATTCAATAATGTAATGATTATTTAAACTGTATTAATTATTTTAGGTGTTTGGGTAATGTTAGTTCGGGTTTGTAAGCCTTTTGGAATATATTTTTTTGGATTTTTTAATGACTTATAGTTGGTTCATGGTTTTCAAAAACTATTGTAATCTAATATTGGACCATGTACACTAAGTCTAAGGCTAAAAGAATGGGGCATCTGTTGGCACAATATTTTTTGAAACTCGGTGACCTCCTTTGAGAAACTGTAAAATTTAGGAGATATAACTTTTTTTTACAACGGTAACATAGTTTTATAACAATGTGAAGCACCAGTGTGAGGCTCCTCATTGAGGTAATGGGTGGTGGATGGGTATTTCCCTATTTTCCAAACTCTGTGACTAACTACTCATAGTTTAAAAACATGATATTCAAAAATTGTATCTATGATATTATTATCATTTAACCCCTTTGTTTTCTTTTCAATACTTCCCAAACTCATGATTTCTCCTATCAAAAGGATAATTATGATTTCACCATCAATATAAATCTTATCTGATATAGTATAATTTTGAGTTATATCTTGTATTTCACGTTATGTATTAGTTTATGGTTCCTTATAATGGGTTTTACTAGATTTACTTATCTCTCTATCTATATTTATTTGTTATATATAGTCATCTATGGATGGACCCTGGTTGTTTTATACAAATTATATAGACATTTACAAATATTAATGATAGGGGACCCGATCTCAGGCTCGTTTTTAGGGATTCATCCAAGTTTTGTTGGTATATTTTTGTTATTACTTGTTTTTATCATAAATACTGAGGTATGTGGATTCATTATCAACTCCTCAAGATTTAAATTGAAGAAGTAGTTTTTAATTTATTTTTTTCATCAAAATTGTATGTGAAATATTTGTGAATTTCTTTTTAGAAACCCTCTTTGAAGGCGATTTGTAAAATTGTTTAAATTATGTGTTTTTTGGAAAGTGAATTTTGTAACATCATTTAAATTAATGATTTTAAAATTATTTTTTATTTTTGATTCATGGAAATGTGATTTAAATAATTTTTTTATTAAAATAATTTATTTTATGGTTTTAAATTAATGTATGGTTTTTTAAATGGATGAAACTGTTGTATTTTAAATGTTTTTTCATAATATTTTTGTGTGTTCATATGAATTTGGAAAGGATAATGTTATGATTTGTCCTTCATAATTGGATGGTATATTAGGGACATTTCATTCCCTTATAAAAAATGGTTCATTAAGTGACATATTATTTTAATGATAACAGACAACCAGGGAATATAGAGAGTTTGAGGTTGCATTCATTTTTGGATGTTAGGATATATTAATGGAATTAATAATGAAAAAATGGATCTTGTGGAATAGTTTTAATGTATTGTTTTGTTACATTCTAATGAAAATGGGTTATACTAGAAAGATAGTTTAATATTGAACTTTTTTTATATTATGTTAAAAGAAATTAAATGTGTTTTATATAAAATTATATTAAAATGTTAAGATTTTTTATATACTAGTGGAGTGAGTAAGGATGTCATTTATGGATGATTTAATGAGATTTATTACACATCCCCTATTCATATCACTTATTATTTTACATATATTTTTTATCCTCACATAAGAATTGGTAATGTATCACAGTACTTTAGTGGTGTGTCATGATACATTAGCAATTTTTCAGAGTTGAAACATAGAGAATGTTTGAATATTTGGATATTATATTAAGATTCAATTATTTTGTTGGTTTTTTTTCTAATATATACTTTGATTTTATATTTATTATTATATGGTAGAATTTATTGTTTGTTTTTGAAAGAACTATTTTTTCATTGAGTTTCCTTACACTATTATCATTCTCTATTTAGTATGTAATTTTTTTCAGGGCGTGTTTGGATGATTGGATTTATTTCATTAACAGTAAATTGGCCCATAATACTATTGAATCCCTTGATATTTATTTCCACCCTTTGGGAACTATAGGATGTAGCTTATGGACATGTTGAATTTCTACCTTCAATCATTCTAATAAGGGGGTGTGGGATGTTATAAGTGATATTATTTTTTCAGTCCAAAAATAAAATCTGTTAATTATATTTTTCAACGTTTTTTTAAATTCATTTTGGGTTATTACTTGTGTTTTTATAGTGGAATGAAGTATGATTTTTGGAACTACAAATGTAGGGAATAAAAAGAAATATCTATGCTTTTAATTATGAACATAAAACTATCATGGATTTGGGTACATATTATTTGAGACACATATACGATATAGAATATCATTTTCATGGCTATATCCATTGATATATTCAATAAATTAATTAATTAAATGACTTACCACTATAAGTGAGTATTTTATTTTGAGTAAGTATTTATGATTTTTTCTGTAATGATTTGGTTTTTTTGAAAAATTTTATATAATTTTAAAATGTAAAATTTTGAAAAGGGGATGGTTATATAATTTTCAAAAGGTTTTGATTTTCCAATGCATAGTGAAATTTTAAAAATGGATGAATGTAGAAATGTGTTAACATTTGGAAATCCTTTTAGTGATATATGATGTTTTAGAATCTAAAATTGATATGAAATTAGTTTCAATATAGTGATACTTTTGATGTTTATTTTGTTCCTATATAATGGATCCCAGTTGGGGTGGTAGAAACCAAAAAAAAGGACTTTGTGATTTTTTTTCACCTGCACCATAGGGGAACCAAAATCTGGTTTAGAGTATCGTCTATGTCTTTCATTATATGGATTTTGGGAATCTATGGGATGAACCGAGGTAATTGGATTACCCCATCGAGTTATAGAATAATAATACAAGAATATTATCAGGTGATTCTGATCCTAAGAAGGTAATGGGCTGGTTTAATATGATGAATCAAATCATTGATTTCATAGGAACACTAGCACATTTAAAATCCCAAAATGAAATGTATATTCTAAAGGATCTTGTATGACAATGGTATGATTTATCTGTTCAAGTTATATTTGACATGGTTATTTCTTGGGAGGATTTTAATAATTTTTTCAACAAAAAATTATTTCATCATATATTCAAAATATAAATAAAAATATATTTATTAGGAATGAAACATAAGACCATCATAGTGATAGTGTATATAGATACATTTATGATTTTATAAATCTTCTCACCTGGTGTAGTAGGTAGTCCATCCTAGAAGGCACACATCATTGAATTAGGGAAGTGACATGATATTCCCTAGATTATTTTTTTAACTCTATCTAATATATTATATAGAAATGGATAATATATAAATTGTATAATTGAGGAATATATAGGGAGCTATAGCTGGAGGAATGCAATTGATGCATATGGGAAATGGTGGGAACTCTATTGTTTGGAGAAAATAGAAGATAGACACCTAATTCCATTGTGGGAGTATTTCTCAGAATAAAATTATTGGATTGGTGAATCATCCTCCAAAAAAATTATCCAACCTATATTATTTAAATTTTCTTCATTAAACCACATGTAGTTATAGTATGTGGATCCAACAATATATTTCCCTAATTTTAATTAGACGGGGCATCATAAGTGTTGTTATCATAGTGCTCCGAGCTCTGGTGTTCATGAGACATCTCATGTGTCGTAGAAATCATATCCTTCCATGTAATGGGGAATGTAGAATTCCGATAATCTATAAAATATTCCTTCCATAGTGATTTTGGGTATAAACTGACTATTTAACAATGGAAATCTCAATATGGAAACAAGAAACAATGTACTTTAGGAAACCATTTATCTGTTGCTGAGTGGGTTATCATGTATTATCAGTGTGAACCATTGATGGTGACAATTATGATAAATTTGGAATTATAACCTTAATAAAAAATATTTTGATAGAGGTGAAGAACATTTTAATATTTTTTTCAAACTATTTATTATCTATGATTAATAATTGATATGATTCTTTATGTGTCAAAAATTCAATCACCTCCACGCAAATGAGAGTTTTCAGCCTTTATTTGTAGAGTATGATCTATAAATTTTGATATATATGAGATTATATGTGTTTTCTATATTATTTAAATATATTTTTATGATATAAAACTATTTATTGATTGGTTGAATATGTTCAATGCTCGCATCAATTTTTTTACCCAAAGGGTTAGTTAAGGATTTATAGTCAGTTATCTCTAAAGTTTATAAGATTGTAATGAATGGTTCTATGTAGTTTTTCCCACTATAATTAGGATCTATATCATAAAATTTAGTATCACTGACCTTTGAATATATTTTAGAGATATGGGAAAATATTATTCTAGTCATTGTTGAACAATTTCTCTATGTTTTCTCTATAATTCTTCAAGGATACCACAAATTATGGAATTATAGTTTATTGATTGTCTACTCTTATGGACTAGTCTCATTTCATTTAAATATTAATGGAAGGAACCAATTAAATTATAGTAATTGAAATTGATTTCAGAAGAGATAGAAATCAATGTGTTCATTTGGCCTAGTACATCCCCATTGGTAGACGAAATATTACTTGTAAAAAAAAATGATCGAATTAAAATGATGTTTATGGTTTATCTAAAGAATAATAATGTTATGATAAATAATTGGTACTCACTTCCATGAATTGATCATCTGTTCGATCAATTGAGGGGAGATTAATGGATCTCTATGACCGATGTGCAATCATGATATCACCAATTGTGAGTACGTAATGAGGATATTATGAAGACATGTTTCTAAAGTAGATATTGTCTTTATGAAAATGTGGTAATGCCTTTTGTTTTTAATAATTAATCAGTTGTATTTATGAAAATAATGATCTTTATATTTCAAAGATAACTATATTCTTTTTTGTTGTTTTTTTGATGATATATTGTTGTATTCCAAGACAATGGATGACATTTAACAATACATGGATACATTGATTGGAATATTTAGAGATTATCTATGTTATGAATAATTATCAATGTGTGGTTTTTGGATACAAGAGGTATGCTTTATTAGACATTTAATTTTTGAATGAATAATTTTTGTGGCTCTGGAAAAGATAGAGGTTATAATCTATTGGAATCAACCAAAGTACTTTTTTATATAGATTGTTTCTTTGGAATTTATTTCGAAGAATAATTATTTTTTTGGGATTTTCAAGATAGTCCTTTCATATGAAATATTTGAAAATTAAGACTATTTCATTCCAATAGAATGTTGAATGTCAAAATACTTCTAAAGAGCATAATGTTCTCCTTACATCGTCACCTATTTTGATACTTCCAGAATATGGAAAAGTGATCATGGTGTATTGTGATGCTTCAGTATTAGGGTACAGAAGGATTCTCATTCACAAAGATCATGTTGTTTCTTATCGCTAAAAAATTTTATGGTTTCATGAAAAAATATACCATAAGATGATTTAGGATTATTTGTTCTAGTCCGTTATTTGATGATTTTGAGTTATTACTTATTTAGTTATAAATTTACTATTTTTAAATATCATAAGTGCTTGAATCATATATTATCTCAAATGGATGTGATCATATGAAAATGAAAATGGATGGATTATCTACGAAAATTTTTGTTGGACTTGATGTTGACAGAAGGTAAATCCCATTTTCTGGTATATGAATTATGCATAAATTCAAATGCTCTATTGGATAAAGAATATTTAGATCAATTTCAGTTGGTGTCAATGATAGAAAACTTGAACATAGATTGTTAATGTGATGACCCAACCAGAGAATACCCAGACCCGGTGGCTCATATTGTTATGTGTATATTTATTTTTTTTACAAAAACATGCACTAATAAATTAAAAATCATGTCCCATACATAGGATCGAATTCAGATCATGTTCTGGTAAAACAAGCACTTCTGTCAATCTTCTTTAGTTTAAAAGATATACAAGAAATTTTTTATTAAAAAACGTAGGGAGTGAATATAAATCCCTAGTAAGGGGATTTAAAAATAACAAATTATACCAATATATATTTTTAAAACATTCTTTAAAATTTCCATAAAATGTTTCTAAAAAATGATGTAACAGTTGAAACATTTCATAAAAATTGTCTATATAGTAAATGATCACAAGTAAAAGCATACTAACAAAATTAAAAGGAAACATGATTCAATTATATGCAATCTCATATGAGGTATGAAGTAAAATACATTACATGTGAGATTGTAGATGAAAAATAAATAAATAAGTGTATAACATGTTGAATTTTTCACCTAAGAAAACATCAATTTAATCCTTTACTACTGGGAAGCATGCACTGGAAAAAGGCTCTGAGTACTGCATAAATAAAATTCCATATAATTTACTTCGTCTGGTTCTTATGTATATAATATATTTAACCATGAATATTATACGAGTCAAATATTCTTTTGATTGATTAAATTTCAAATCAATAATGAGGAAACTGTATATGTCGGGCAATATAACCATAATGTCCAGGCCTCGTGCCAGGACCATAATTAATCATTTTGTCAAGGCTATGTGCCAAGATCATATTTTGTCTCATGAGACCTACTGATGCATCATGGGGCTATAGCAGGCCCCACCCATCACATACTAAGTCGGATGCATTCCTCATCACTCTAAATCAATGTGCACATACCACTCTGATTTAGTAAATTACTTATTACTTATAATCTTAAGTGTAAAATATTTTTTGTTTCCACATTTCACATTATTCAAAGTGTCCCATACCACCTTGAATAATTTAATTTATCATTCCATATTATTCAACATTTCCCACACAACATTGAATAATGTTATTTAATCCATATTTGTTCATCATCGTTAAATTTCATCCTTTAAAAATATCATATATATAAATAAGGTGAGTCATGCAATAAAAGGATAATAACAAAACTACCAACTACATTACTTTATCATTGATTTGTTAATATTGTAATAAGACAATGACATATGTGATGAAAACCAAGGTACTAAAAGGAACACAAGTTGTTTAACATGCAACCGTAACCATAAAATTCCAAAACCTTATTAATCAAAATTTTTATAGGAGTATCATATAGATGAATAATTAATTTAAGTCAAACCAATCATTTCATGTGGCTCAAAAAACTTATAAATCAAAATTCATATTGAAGTTTCATCTAGATGCATAATTAATTAACGACAAACAAAACATTTCATGTGGGGTTAATTCTTTCAGATTCTAAAACCTTTATTGCCAAATATTCTTTTCTATAACACATAAAAATTTCTAAAATATAAAGCATGTAACCCAACCATAAACAATACCATTTAATATGTATGAAATTACGTTTTTCATTCATACGAATATAAATGTTTCAAACCCCAAATATAATACTCATGATGTACACACAAAACAATATTAAATTAGGAATATCTACACTTAGGGTTGAGTGTTGTCTATACATATTTATCCATAAAGCTATATATAAAGATTACTGTTTAAACAAAACTAAATGTATATTATTAAAAAATATGTTTCATATTTCTTTTGAAAACCTTGGAAAATTTTAAAATAATATTAAGGAACAAAGTTTTTCTTTACATCCATATTTTCACATATCCAAAAACAATACCTCATCCATTAAAGAATTAACACCAAAAATCCATGACACCCATATGAATTTGATATTATAGTCAAATTCAATAAAAAAAGCTCACAAATAATAAAATAAAATTTTTATTTTTTATTTATTAAACAAATTTATAAATGTGTAAACCTCGATTTCACATATATAAATTATGTGAAAAATCATGTATGAAAAATAATCTTACACGAAGATCAAATGACACATTCATGATTATCAAAATGTTAATAATATCCTTGAATTCCAATGTTTAGGGTCTTAAAACGAGTCTAGAAGGTGGGTTATACATATGATACAATTATATAAATCTAGGTATATGAAATATAAAGATATGTGAAAATATAATTCTATATGTTTAAAACAATGTTCATCCTCATAATTGAAACTCAAAGTGTAGAGGTGTTGAAACTGTAACAACATAGATGTTCCTTCAAGACTAAATGGTTGTATATATATAAGTACATATATAATTAGATGTATAATGTATTTAATATATATTGAATGAGGATTATAACCACATTTAAAAAAAACTACCTCATAACCAAAAACCAGTAAGACCTTGGGTTAGGTGTTTGAGGGTTTTCACCCAAATCCATATAACCATACATTTATTTTTATATATACAAAAATTACAACCAACAGGTTGTATATAAATCACATATTTATGTTTTTTATATATTTTTAAAACCCTCATGTTCATAATACTTCTTGTAATTAAATTTCTGGAAACATATGTTCGGTTTATGTGATGGTTTTAACTGAATTGTAAGCTTAAAAATATATTTTTATGAGTATACATATATATGTACATACCCTAAAACCACAAAATCATGGAATAATAGAACCCTTGCCTCTTTTAGAGGTCTGATGTGAGTTTTGGGATATCTAATAGGTAATTGAATAAGGTGATGGAGGAATAATAATATGAGATGAATGATTGTATTGAAGTGGATCATTTAATATATGTATAATGTAAATAGAAAATTTAATGAAACCTTTGGGAAACTAATGCCTATTAAGGACATTAAATGATCGGAAAAAATATTGTGAAAATAGGAGGGAAAGGAGGGTCCATCAGCTATCATGGGTGAAGAAACAAAGTGAAAATAGGCTGAGTAGGGGTTATTAGTTCAATGCAGGTGGAGAAGAAGAGGACAACATGGGAATAGAAAATCAGAGATTGAATGCATGACCAGAATTTTATCAGTCCTTGATCCAATGGTTGGGGTGAATCGGTGAGATTTAATAGGATGGGTGGAAATGATTCTATTTGTGGAATGATCAGATGTCCCTTGTTCGATGCTATTTTTAAAAAATCTTAGACGGTCAATATTAGATCCGTGTCAGATCAGATGGTTCGTGAAAATGTGTATGTATTCTGCAGAAATTGAGGGTCGAGAACTAGATTGAAATTGATGGCCAATATCATGCATGATGAAATCCAATGGCCTGGATTTAATCCTGTCTGATTTTTTCCATCCTGCATTAAAACTGTGGGAGATTTCTCAGTTCTTTATAAGCCTGAAACTCTGATGAACACTCAAAAAAACCCAACACACAAAAAAGGTGGCCTTATACACGGGCTATTTCCCCCCAACAGGCCTCGGCCTACCCCTGCCCCATTGTGGCCTCATTCCCACCGTGGTTCACTCTGATCCTTGATGAACCCCAATGTGCTCATTGGGGAAACTATGCCCACACTCGTGCATAACATAGTTGAGGCTGAGGGCTAGGCTCAACCATCTAGTGCGAGCTGCCTCATATTCCCTGACTAATGGGATGGCCCTAGTGGTATTATTTTATGTATAAAATCCAACATTGAAAATTATAAAGTTATAAGAAAATAAATATATTTATTTTAAAGACCTATAGTATATCGTAAATTTATGAAAAACATGAATTTTATTTAATCTTTAAATGATTAAATAATTAAATTATAGTTTGCCTTTAGTACATTTTTTTATAAAAACTATAGATTTAAAATACAAAGTTAATAAATGAAATGATAACTCTTATACTAGTTTTATAGATGTCAAAAACATATTTTGGTTTTAAACATAAAGAAGGAAAACATATACAAGATATTTAAAATATTTGTAAGATGTTTGAAATCCTCATCTCATTTTAAAAAAATCCCAGTGTCATTCAAAATATTAAATCATTTTCTTTTTAAAGATCAACATAAGTGGTTGTGTTACATTTTTGATAATTTAAATGTCCTAAAAAACTACATTAAATCTTATTGATAAAACCACTGAAGAGACCAACATCTATTATTATAGTCATTACAACTCAATGGTGATAAATATCTCCAACGGTTACCCAAGGGGTAAAAATTGGGTAGATCACTTATAAAAACAATCATTATGGTGTTCCAAATCTCAATACAATTGAAGTACATGGTTCTTTCTATACTACTGACATTCAGTAAGGTTTCATTATTGTTATGGTGATGTTATTTGTTATTACGGACCCCATGGATATTCTCTATTTACCGGGTCTCATTGTTGAATTAAGGGGAATTCAAGTTGCTCTGATTGGGCTATTAGTAGGTATCTTTGGTTAACATTATTTCATTTTGATCTTGTTGTAATGTAAAACTACGGTGGTTTATTTAGTAAAATGAATCATGTCTATTTTTTATGTTTTATTTAGAATGTATAAAATTAAATAAAACCATTTTATCTTTATTTCAAGGGAAATAAACTTTCGGGAATCATATTATCCCCCCTTAATAAGAATAGAGTCTTCACTATTGATTTTATACAACCACACTAAAGAATACTCTCGAATATTCCTTACCACATTCTTCATCATGGAGGATCATAATGAAATTATATACGAATAACCAAGATTGTTTTCAAATCTTATGCTTCTATGGCCCACACACACCTCAGATAGTATGGGTTGAACTCATACTATTTACACTCGGGCTTCTAGAGGGAGGCCTGAATGGTAAAATGCCCAAAAAAGTTCTGATGAAAAAAAAACCTTATGTACCCATCATACCTTATCTTGTCAGATAATTTCAATGACATCGATATGGTCATACAAACTAATACTCAGAATATAGTACATATAGGCTAAATGTAGGTCTCTATACAAGGCTACCTCTTGAATCCTAACACTGGCTGTGAGTTTTTGGGATTGTGTGATGAATAGGAAAAGTCTTTATTTTTACTTTCCCCTTCGGATAAATTCATCAACTTGAGAATTGGATATACGGTGATAGTTGTAAGAATTATATTAATTGGAACAGATAATGTTTAGACTATTCGATATCCCATAAATATATTGGCATGTCCTCTTCATGTCTATGAATGGAAGGTACTCTTCTGCACAAGTTTGACCATGATGGTCTCAAGTATCTCAAAGGGAAGAGATTAAATGTCGGTTTGTCTTTTTATATGAAAAATTTTATGAAAGTACAATCAGTCAATCAAAATCACCAAAAATATTGGAGGATGAAAAAATAAATTTTAATTTCATAAAAAACAGGTACATAACATCCAGGACTAGTGATTTTCCCAGTTCCCAGTTACACAAATCCCCAAAACAATTTCAAAACTATCAATCTCCAAAATCCATATTCAACTCGAGCAGTCTTGTTCAATCACGTTGCTTCACTTATGGGTTATCTATAGGGTGACATGAGGTGTGCATAGTTGAGAGACATAGATATGAACTTTAGGTCTATACACCGAAAGGGGGGCTTCAAATTCAAGAATTTCGAAGTCCATTACTTTGCCAAAATGTACATAGGGCAAGACTAGGAACATATATGATGCACGAAGGTCTCCTTCTATGGTAGCTTCTAGGAAGGACATGAAGGATAATATGGATTCCATAGTAGTGAAGAATCTACAATGTCCTTCTATGTATTTCCAATGATGTGCGTATGATAGAAATTTGGTTTGCATCATAATGAGAGAGTCCAAACAAACTCCTTAGTGTAGTTGAAGTAAATTAGGAGTGTTGGATATTTCGTTGAGTTTTTTTCATGTCATGCAAACATGGATAGGGTTCACAATGTTGTTGTTATAGGATAATGAAATTATGGTTTCATGGGACTCATTAAGAAGAGACAAAAGCCTAGTAACATCATCTTCTAACTGAATCATAAAAAAACCTCAAAATTAGTAATGTTTAAGAAGATTTGTTCTTTGTTTAGTTCCAGTATTCCAGAGTTATATAAAATGAAATCACTTATAAAAACAATGAGGACCGGACCCCAGAATACCTAGATCTGGTGCATTGAATCATTATGTGTAATTTGTTTTACAAAAAAATGCACGGATACATCACAGATCATTCCCTATATAGAGGATCAAATTCGGTTCAGGTTCTAGGAATCCAGACACATCTATCATGCTTCTTCAGCTGAAAACTGATACAAATTTTTTTTTATTAAAAACCATATCATGAGCATATGAATGCCCAGAAAAGAGTTTTAAAAATAACCTATTAAACATTCATATCTTTTGAAAACATTCTTTAAAATTTCTCATAAAATTTTCAAAAATGTGTTGTAACACATTAAAAAACCATAACAATTGTCTAAGAAATATAAGTGCACAAGTAAATGCATACTAACAGAATTAATGTGAAACAATATTCAATTATAGGCATGCTCCTACAAGGTAATAAGTAAAATACATTCCATGTGAGAAAGTAGGTACAAAATTAACAACTATTATTAATTAATGTTCGTAATTTCACATAAAAAACATCAATTTCATCATTTACTACTATGAAACATGCACCAGCAAATGGCTCTGAGTACTGCATAATTACTATACCATAACTTTTATTCTTATGGTTCTTATGTATATAGAACTTTAACCATGAATATTCTTGTAGTCGAATATTATTCTGGTTGATTAAATTTCGTAGCCAGACTGAGGAAAGTGCATATTCCGGACAACATAACCATACTATCCAGGCCTCTTTCTATGATAAAAAAAATCATTTTGTCAAAGCCTTCTTCCAAGATAGTATTTTGTCTCATGAGACCTACCGATGCATCAGGGGATATAACGGCCCATGCCCATCACATACTAAGTCGAATACTTTCCTCATCTCTCTAAATCAATGTGCACATACCACTCTGATTTAGAATATTACTTTTTACATAACATTTTAAGTGACACATATTTCATGTTACCTAATTTCACATGATTCAATGTGTCCCACACAAAATTTAATAACTTAATTCAACATTTCATATTATTCATTATGTCCCATAAAAACTTGAATAATTTAATTTAATCCGTATTTTGTCATAGTAGTTAAATTTAATCCTTTAACATTTACATATATATAAGACGAGTCATGCATTAAAAGGTTTATAATAAAACTATAATCCTATTTTTTTTTCATTTAATGGTTAATATAGTATGAAGGCTATGGAATATTTGATGACATGCAAGGTACTAAAAGGAACAAATGTTTTTTCACATGTAACAGTAAAAATGAAATTCAAAAACATTATTAATCATTATTGATATTGGAATTTAATCTAGATGAATAATTAATTAACGACAAAAGAAAACATATCATGGGGATCCAAAACCATATTAATCCAAATTCATATTGAATTTTCATTTGTATTCATAATAAATTAATGAAAAACTAAACATTTCATATGGGGTTTAATGATTTTATATGCTCAAACATTTATTGCTAAATATTTTTTTTAGAACACATTAAAATGTAAAAAATATAAAGCTTGTATCCCAACCATAATCAATAGTATTTAATATGTAATAAATTAAGTGATTCGTACATATGAAATAGAAGCTGCAAACCCCAAATATAATACACATGATCTAAACACAAAAAATTATAAAATTTAGAATATCTACACTTACGATTGAGTGTTGGGTAAATTTATTTATACATCAGTGTATATATAAAGAGTTGTGTTTAAACAAAACTGAATATATATTATTAAAACACATGTTTCGTATTTCCTTTGAAAAACATGTAAATTTCTAAATAAAATTAAGAAAAAAAGTTTATGTGTACACCCATATTTTCACATATGAAAATAATACATCATGTATAAAATGATTAAATCCAAACAAACATGAAACCCGTATGAATTTGATATTTTATCCACATTAAGAAACAAATGTTTAAAAATCATAAAATAAAAATATTAAGGTTTATCTATTAAACAAATTAATAATAGTGTTAACCTCTATCTCAAAAATATTACATATGTGAACAGTTGGGTATACATAGTTATCTTACACCAAGATACAACGTCACATACATGTTTATCAAGATGTCAATAAAATCACTGAAGTCCAATGTTGACGGACCTAAAAATTCCCGAGAAGGTGAGATATAAATACTATAAAATTATATAAATCCATTTATATGATATATAAACATATATAAAAATGTAATTCTATTTGTTTAAAAGGATTTTCAAATTTATTTTTAAAACTCAATGTGTTGAGGTCCTGAAACCGAAACAGAACAGAGGTTCTTTTAAAGTTTTATGGTTTCATATATATATATATATATAATTACATATATAATATGATGTATAATTCATATAATATATATTTCATAAAGATAATTACCTCATTCAAAAATAACTACATCATAATCCAAAACACATAAGACCTAGGGTCGGGTGTTGGAGGGTTTTCACCCAAATACATATGATATTACACGTATTTTTATATATACCGAAATTAAAACCAACAGTTTGTATATAATTCAATTATTTATGTTTTGTATATATTACATAAACCGTCATGTTCATAATACTTCTTGGACTCGAATTTTTGGAGATTAAGGATTAGTTTAAGAGAAGATTTTAACCAAACTGTAGGGTTAAATAAATTTTTTTTATGAGTATACATTTACATTTACATACCATAAAACCAAAAATCAAGGGAACATAGATCCGTTTACTTGGTTAGAGGATAGAGGAGAGGCTCGCCATGTTTCAGAGGTTTTTAAAGAAGGTTCTGGGGGACGAATAATAGTCGAAGGATGCCTAGGGTGTAGTGGATCATTTAGTATATACATAATGTGAAAAAAAATTATTTTTATAATAGGGAAACTGAGTCATATTCTGTACATTAAATGACCATTGAAAACATTGTGAGAAAATGATGGAAAATAGAGTCAACTGGATATTGTGGTCAAAGAAAAATTGTTCAAATAGGATGAGTAGGGTTTACTGGTTTAATGCAGGTGGAGAAGAAGAGGACAACATGGGAGAATAATATCAAAGATTGAATGGACAAACAGGATTTGATCTAACCTTGATCCAATGAATGGGGTATGTCCAATAGAATTAAAATGATAGGAGGATCATATTTGATATGTGGTTAGATCAGATGTCCCTGGTTTGAAGTGATGTTCTAAAATTCATCGATGGTCGATATTAGATATGTGTCTGAACAGACGAAGAATGAAAAGGTGGAGGTATTCTACGGCTACTGAGGTTGAGATAAGGATCAAAATTAATGGACTATATCATGTGTCATGTGATCCAATGGCATTGATTTGATCCTGTGCAATTTTAGCCATCCCACATCTAAGCGATGAATAATTTTCTCAAATATTTATAAGTCTGAGACCCTATAAAATGCTAATAAAAAATGAAACACACATAAGTGGGCTTATACACGCCCCCCCCCCCCCCCCCCGCCACCTCCCACCATGTAGGCCTCGACCTACCCCTACCCCGCCATGGCCTCGCTCCCATAGTGGCATCCTATGATCCCTCACGTGCTCTTGTTTTCCCTTTGGGAAAACTATTCCCACGCTTCGGCCGGCCTGAACTGAGGCTCAGCACTATGTTCAGCCACCTAGTGCAAGATACCTCCCTTGGCCAGACTAAAGGGTTGGCCCTAATGGGCATATATTTTTTAAATCCAACATTCAAATTTACAATGTCATAAAAAAATAAATACATTTATTTTAACTACCAATAGAATATCATAAATTTTAAAAAACATGACATTTATTTAAACTTCAAATGATTATTGAATTAAATTATACTTTTATTTACTAAAATGTTTTATAAACACTACTGTTTTAAAATAATAAGGTATAAATTGAAATGAAAACTCTTATATTATAATCATAGAAATAAAAAATATAGTTTTTTTAAATCTTTAAGAGGTAGAATATTTACATGTTTTTATAAATATTTGTAAAATGTTTGAAATACTCATCTCGTTTAAAAAAACCCATTGTAATTCCAAATATTAAATCATTGTTTCTCTAATTCTCACAATAATAGGTTGTGTTACATTTTTATAATTTAAATTTCTTCAAAAAATTAATTAAATATTTTTTATTAAACCACTGAAGAGACCAACATTTATAATTATAGTCAATAGAACTCAACTATCACAAATATCTCCAATGTCTACCTAAGGGGTAACGGTCAGGTAGATCACTTATAAAACCAAATATTAGCGTGTTCCAAATATCAATACAATTGTGGTATATGGTTCTTGCAATACCGTTGATGGTTAGTATATGTTTTAGTAATGTTGTGGTGATTTTTTTTGGTTATGAATAACTTTGGGAAGCTTCTCTATTTACCAGGTCTCATTGTTGATTTAGGGGGGATTCTAGTGGATCTGATATGGTTTTTAGTAGGTATTATTCTTTATCATAATTCCATTTTGATTTTGTTATAATGTAAAAAAATAGTGTTTTATTTAATAAAATACATTGTGACAATTTTTTATGTTTTATTAATATTTCATAAAATAAAATAAAATCATATTATCATTATAATGAGACAAATAATGTTCGGGGAATTACAGTGATGACCAGGGTGGTGTTGATGTTTTCTAAAAGTTTGTTTTGGTCAATATTAGATGAATATGGTTAAAGGGTTGTAGAAAAATGATTCAAAATGTGGGGTTCTGGGGTAAAATCTCACTATTAGGGAGAATGTTGAGGGTTAACTGTTGAATGTGGATTTAGTGTTGTGTACAAAAAATTGAATGGTCATAACAATTTAATACTTGAAAAAACTTCTTCATTTTTACAAAAATTCAAGATGGGTTTTTAATATGAAATAAATGAGATGTATAAGGCGTTGATGGCATAATTTTGAGGGGTCCGTATGAAATTTAAAGTAGATAATTTTTCCCAATATAATTATCTTTCAATAATGTTAAGGAAAATCATAAGTGACAAGTAAGTTCGTTGCATTCATTAAATATTACTATTTTGAAATGGGATTAAATAGATATTGATTTTATTATAGGACTTTCAAGAATGGTTTGGATACATGATTTAATATGGGTGATAGTGTATCAGCTCAAAAATATGGACCATTTTATTTATAATCATTAATATCATATAGTACAACAACTGTCAAAAAGTAGTTCTCTATATTGTGGTAATGAGTCATTGCTAACCATTTTTTAATGTTTCTAACATAGATCAGTGGATTAAATCCCATTTCTATAAATCCTTATGGAAATCCCATGGGACTCAACTAACTATGATTATAGAATATCATCCTCATAAGAATGGAAAATATTAAAAGATGATATAATTATTGGAAGGCATTTTTCATACTTCTATAATGAATTTTGGTGGCTCATGGGAGTAACACATATTGTTAGTGTAGTTCTCATATAACAAAAACCATAAGAAATAGATACATATGGTTCCTTTTGAATCATTTTATGGTTATAATTTTCTTTCTATTCATTCAATGGTGTAAATAGGTGAGATATTAGTGGTTGGGATGATCATAGTCCAAGAAACCACTGAGAAATTAAAATTGATCATAAAATGGAAGGATACAACATTGAATCATTAGAAATTGTATGCTTTTCATATTTTATGTACATTTTCATTAAAGGTGAGTGATGTATTATTATTACCACTAAAAGTCTTGTACATCATGTTTTTGGGAATAATCATAATTTATCTTCTCAGTACATTACCCATTTAAGATACTTTAATGAGTTGGAAGGGTGTTATATTGATTGGATTTGACACCATTCTTCAGTGAGTTTCACTATATTTTTCTTTTAGGTCCATAGAAAAATTATCATCATTATCCTGGGGATTTGATTAGATGGGATCACATTGATCTTGATCTATATGCTTCATTGGATCATATTCCTGTGCATATTTTGGGTAGGCAAGTGAATGTATTCTGTGTTAAAAGCACTGGACCAGTGTGGGTTTCGGGGAAATCTATTCAGATACAATATAATAATTCTGAAATAGGGAATGAAATAAAATAGTATTGTATAGAACTATTTTGGATTAATTAATTTTTTATATCTTCCACGGATTGAAAGACCAGTAGTGGCGAGAATTTTGCAGCTCTGGTATCCAATAGGTAAGAATTTTTTTAATTTTAAATAATGTTTGGATGAAAATTGGGATGGTTGTAAAACCCTTTATATATTTGTTTTTAATTTTCTAATGGTTTTTGGATTTGGATTTTTTTTGAAATTATGAAACTCCTACATGAACTTTTCACAGTGATACATGGGATTAGGGAAGGTTTCACAATCTGGCACATGTTTTTTTCAATCTGTGAGGCCGCCTCCGGGAAACAATTCCATTTGGACATATGAACTTTTAATGTTTGGTGCATAGTATTATAATAATGTGATACAATGATGCAAGGATCTTATTTATGGTAGTGGATTATGCAATATTATCATAAGGGTTTTTTAACCATGTGACTAACCATGCATGGTTTAATAAAAGATCCATAAAAGGATGATTAATGCTGGGATTAGCCTTAAGACCCCCCTTTTTTAATCCATTTCATCACAAACATCATATTTCTCACTCCTAACAGCTATGGAATCTTTCACCATCCATCCATACAATATCTGAATGAGCTTTTTAGGGCATTAAATAATGTTTTTCAAGTTAATATTTTGTTTAGGATATTTTTTTGAAGTTTTTTCATTTTTATACATCTCTCTCTCTCTCAATTCATTATATTTAGTCTATTGGTAAAAGATATAAGGTTTCTCATGCCAACCAGTTATATATATGGACTTTATGAGGATATGGGATGTGACATACGGTATATCATTTGAGATTAAACCTTGTTTTGTGAGAGTTTTCAAGTCCTTTTCCATCTTAAATCCAAAGGTAGGTGTCTTAACACTCGACATATCTTATTTGGACATGAAGGATTAGTTTAAAATTAATTTTCTAAAAAATATTTTTCTCATAAAACATTTTGAAATATTTCTAAACCCACTTTTGTGATAGTTTATAGAATAACAAGAATATGATGTTGGTTGAAATTGGAATTGGAATAATTATTTGAAAATTATTGTTTGATTTTGATTGCTGGTAATGAATTTTCAATAAAAAAATCTAGATTATTTTTTTGAAAGGATTTCAATAAATGTATTGTGTTATTGAAATGGTTGAATTTGTTGTTTTGGATTTCTTTTTTGAAATAATGGATGTGTGTGTTCATGTGATTTTGGGAGGGATAAGGGTATGTAGAATCCCCCATCTTTAGTGATATGGATATGGATAATGAAATTTATGAATAAAAAAAGATAAATTAAGTGGTGGCATAGTGAAAGCACGACTCACCACTCATGATTATATGGAGATTAGAGTTTCATATATGTTTCGATATGTTATTATGTGGAATGGAATTATTTATTCCAAAATATACCTAATTGATAATATTTAAAGAATTTTTTGGTTTCATTCCCATGAAAAGAAATATTTTTATGGAAACATGATTAATATAAAAAAAATTCTGTTGTTGAATATGATTTTAATAGTGTTTTAATATTTTTTAACATATATGTCTTAACATGTTTTTTCCAGGATTCTTTATAGTAATGAAATTTGGGAAAAAACAATCGAGTATCATTACTCACAGCTACTTTGGAACATAATTTTTTTTAGATATTTTTCATCAATAAACATGAATGGGTAATGTTTGAATCTTATTTACTATTGAGTCATGGTACTTTTAATTTTTTTTAGAGTTTGAGCATTGAGCAAGTTGGGATCATTGAACTTTTTCCTAGGATCCATGTAATGTCTCAAAAATAAAGTGTATTTTTTAATTTAATGCAATTATTTTAAGACCACATGATCGATGGCATGTGATTCAGATTCCCAGAGAGCCCAAAAATTAATTTTGAACATTTTTATGGTACGATTAGTAAACATGAGAATTAGTTTTTCTAACTTTTGAGCTATTTATCAGGTCAAAAAACTTATGGCACAGTTGAACACTGATTTCCAAAATTATCATATAAATGACATAAGATGTGCCAGAAAGGGCCGAGTGGAAATGTTATGTTTCAGACCATTCAATAAAATAAAACAATTAACATTAAAATTTTATTTTATTTATTTTTTACACTGTTAAGTGGTAAACGATGACGTTTTAGTGTGACAATGAGGCATCAACCAGTCACATTAATGAGGCGCATTAATGGAATGTATCAGAAATTGTAACAATACAATTGTGCAAGTGTAACAACGATGTTGTTTCCTAAGTTAAATAGATTAACAATGAAATAACACATTGTAATTGAAACCCTGTGACAAGAATATTATTATTTATTTAACTTATTAGTGGAATGAGGATTAAAAATAGGAGATTATATTATAAACATACAACGAAATTCCACTTCAATGAATAACGATGCACCTGTTGATCATGATGACTTCGACTCACCATGAAGAATAGATACATAAGAAAAAATCGACGTTGACATCTTTAATACTTGAGGAAAAAACATTGTGAATTCGAACATCTAAGGGTTAGGGGTTTAATTTCTGAATCTTATTCCACTTTATTTTCTAGAAACGACAACCAAATAACATCCCATGAACAGGTTGAACTATAAAACATGTGTTTATGAGGGAGGGTTACATTATGTGGGGGAAAATTTATCTGGGATTTTATTATATTTTACTATGATTGATTATATCTCACAAGCCTCTACGGTTTTAAAACATCATAACATGGAGGGTACTGGCCTACAAAAATAAAGTCCAGACCCCTAAACATGTTCTCACCATGTAAATGGAATGTCCAAAATGGCATTAAGGAATTCATGAGACCATATTAGTGATGAGGGCGACCTGAGAGGCTCGTAGGCACAAAATGATTGGAAAACGGACCACCAGATCAACACCAATGGCCCACAATAGGGGCTTCTAGAGCTAAGGCGTTGGCGACTGGCGTTGGCGGCCATGTGCAGGGTGCGATTCCAACTGGAGCCATGAAAAAGGAGGCAATCTTCTCTCACCATCCATGATGGAGGATGGTAGTGCGCATGGCGTCCCGCAGCAGCCACGATGTGCCATTCCACCAGGCAGGTGCCGTGGGGAGGAACAACCCTTGTCTGGGCGGTATTGGAACTTTTGTGAGCCATGGTTTCTTGACAATGACAAGAGGGTCCTCGTTCTTCCACTATTCCAGCGGTGGCAAGATGTGGCAGCTGGTCGCATCTCGGATAGGCGGTACACCCCCGCCTCTCACCGTGAAAGTCGGGCATCGGGCTGGTGGGTCGTTCCCTTGCTGATGGGTCGGACCCATGGACCTGCACTGGACTGGACCCTCAATGAGGTCCAATCCCACGGAGCTTCAAAAGTACCACACCCATCGGGCCAGGTCAGACCGGACTTCGTCACCAGGTGACTCGACGGACTAGACCCTCTACCAAATAGAGCATATTTCAGTGGACCCTTTTGGGCTTGGCCCCTTTCCAGGACAGACCAAACCCGGTAAGTTTATGTTGGTTGAATTTAAATCATTGTTTGTGGGACCCCTGATCCATGTTGGTCTGGCCGGTTTGACCAGGTCAGACCATGACCGAACACAATTATCTCATATTTACCAAAATTTGTGTATCATTCAAACTAAATGTCTGATTAACATGTCATTTGTGGTGATGGGAACCTAAGGTTGAGTAATATATATTTTTTAATTCCCTGAGTGGGAATTCATGAAATTTGAGATGGGACAAATGGCATGAGAGGTTCTCTTATGTGTGCTATGTAAGGAACATTATGGTTGACTGAGACCTAAGTACTACTGAATTTTGACTCTGGGAGAATAGAATGTGGCCCAGTGAAAATCAAATTTGTATGAATATGTAGGACCTCAATATGAAGCACTTATATGGTACATTATATTCCTATGGTACATGATGTGGAGGACTACCTCAGTTTGCCATGATTATTGGGAAGCACTTATGTGTGACCATCCAGGCCCCAGTACATGATGAGGAGGTGTGCCTAAGCTGTCCAAGGGTAGTGGTAAGTACTGATGTGTGAAATTTTAGGTCCATATTACTCTAAATAAGAAGATCTTTCCAACATATGTGGTGATTGATGATGTGACTGATGATTCATCTATCACTACCCTCAACATTTACCAGGAGTTAGATGTCTTGGGATTCATGCATTACTTTGATGATTGTTGTGTGATCATTCCTTTGGTTTTGGTGTCTCTACATAGTATTGTTTTACCCACCCCTCCACAATAATTACACAGATGTGTGTGTCTGGTGCATACGATTGTGGTTTTGACAATGAGTTTAGTGGACAGGGACCCTGAGGTTCTTAGGTAGATGGGGCCGATGGACACTACGATGGTGGAATTAGTATCCTAAGACATGGTGGGACCCAGTTGGATCCGGTGGAAAAGACGTTCTCCATCAGCTTACAACATCTAAAATACTCTCACTATAAGGTGGGGGTATTCTAAGGATGGACATCAATGTTTTCCGATGGTTAATTTGCTTTTTTAAATTCATTTGCTTGGATTGTATTCAAGAACACCTTTATTAGTTGTAATCAGTTTTTTCATTGATAATTGTTCCTTGTTCATTGTGTGGGATGTGGTTTGGAGTGTGTATTCAAAAAATTACATAGTAAAATTCCTCTCACTTGAAAGTTCAAGCCAAAAGAACTATTCATCAACCCTTGGTCATGAGGATGCTGGCTTGGGGTAGTCACTGCATGGGCCCTGGGGGACTGGTTGTGACAGAGTGGTATCAAATGGCGGTTGGTCCAACAATAATGGTCGTGAGTCTATTGTTTTGTTTTTGTGAAACAATGTTATGTATTGAAAGTTCAACATTTAGATTCATAGAGTCCGGTGTTGGTGCGAGGGCCAATATTTCCATACACAAAGAAGACGAATTCTTCATTTTGTCTCTATACATGAAAATACAGGTTTCATAAGTGTTGTATTATGTTATTTTGAAAAACAGTTCATCTCACCGTGTATAACCGTCTAATCATAGTACATACTGTTCTATCTCAAAATAACTTTACATGGATGACCATAATGATCCTGATATGAGGACGTGATTATATCCCACCTAGAAATGAGGAATCCATTCCACGACTAGTTTTAGAGATGGCTGTATAGGTGGTGCATTAGTGTTACCACCACCTGATGGTCAGCATCTACTGCCGGTGGTTCTGGAAGATGACGTGCAGATACTTAGTTCCCTAAACTAATTTCAGAGATATATACCTCCAATGTTTAGGGTTAGAAAAATATTATGGTGGTTGGGCAGTGTCTAGAGGCAATTATGTGGGTCTTCCGCTTAGTGAGGACACATCCATTCCAGATTTCAATCTTGGTTGTGAGCCTTCATTAGGTCTTGGTATAGAGATGGTGGAGCATTACCACATAGCCACATGATTAGGTGACCTTTACCTGGGTAGAATTCGAGTATCATTGTGGGATGTATTTTTTCCCCAAACCTTTCCCTCTATAAGAATTCAAGAGCTACTGCACCTTCAGTAGGGAGGCATGATGGTGGTGAGTAAACAATGAGGTTTACATAGATTTTTCAGTACTCTACAAACATGGTGTGATACCTATTCATCAGGTATAATTCCTTTTTAGGGACTCCTGTACAATATCAAGGCATTAATATTGTCTCTCAGCACCCTACCTAGGCGTGGATGAAATATTGAGCCCTTCTTGTCGAGAGATATTTGTCACATGAGACACCGATGGATAACACTCCTCGCAGAACAAAGAGGGTTAGTTTTTAGTTGGTAGCTGACATCAGTCGTGACAACCAAAGTTTTCCAGGTCATTTATAGGATGACCCCAGGACTAAAGTTTTGTAGTACGATGCTCTCAATCTAAATAGATTCATCTAGGAATAAGGAAGTTCTTCGAGTGTGGCAGGCATGAACATATGGATCATGACTACCCGACCGATCATAAAAATGAGTAGTAGAGGACCGAGTGTCCATCGAGATAGAAGAATTGGTTTAAAAAATGGAGGTACATAGTGCGGAAGCCATCGAAGGGGAGCAGGTTGAGCAGCATGGGGTGAGCGATGGATCGAGTTGTTACTACCACCACTTTGTCGGTGGTCCACCCCAACCTTAGAGAGCAGGTGGACATGGGAAATCTCTACTCCAGGTAGTAGAGGCTTACGACCATAACACTCAAGGGATGAAATGACATATGATATGGGTCTTCTACAATATATCTATAGAACTTATAGACACCGGTTCTAGTCCCTCTTATTCCACAGCTCTCATTCGAAGTTTAGAGATTCTGGTGGAGTCGCTGGTTTGATCCTTACAGCTAGAGGATCCTATAAGACGGGATTCAATGATTACAAACCATTTTCGGCAGTGAGAGCATAGTATAAAAGGAAGGAGTTTTGGATGGGATCTCCTAGTAGTACTTCCATGGACCTACAACATTATCTTGGGTATATAATGGTTATCTACAGTCCATGCTTAGATCGAATGTTTTAGGAATACATTGTGGTGTGTCCAGGGAGATGAGAGAATATTTTCATTAAATAGGGAGAATGATAACCTTGCAGTTTAGGAAGTTCTATCTTAGATTATGGTGTTTCCAATTACTCACAAGTTGGCTTGAATAACCCTAGGTGTGGTGGATGAGAGGAGTCCATGTTTCCTTTTTAGCGGTGGACGAGTATGAGGATGTTTTTTGGGGATGTTTAGGGACTGCCTCCTTGTAGGGAAGTAAAATTTTTCATCGAAATGTACCCTAAAACATCACAAATTTATACAACACCATATTTGATTACTCATGTGGAGCTTCACGTTCTGATAGTACAGCTGGAGGAAATGAAGGATAAGCGGTTCCTAATCCCACTATTTCACCATGGGTTGTCCCTATACTTTTCTTTCAAGAAAAAAAATGGGATTTTGAGGTTTTGTGTAATATTTTGGAACCTAAACCAGAATAACATGATGAACAAGTATCCACTGCCATGGATCGATGACATCTTCGACCAACTAAAGGGATAAAGGTGGTTATTGAAGATAGACCTATCATATGGATATCACAAGCTACAGGTATGGGATGAGGATTTACCAAAGAAATCCTTCAGGTGCCGCTACAACCACATTGCGTTCTTGGTGACGTCTTCCAGTGTGACCAATTCCTTAATGATTCTCATGGTACTCATGAACATTATCTTCAAGATTTACCTTGACTACTATGTTTTAGTATCCATGGATGACAACTTGGTGTTCTTTGCATAAGAGGGGGAGCATGCTACACATATGTAGATAGACCTGGACACACTCTGAGAGATCCAGGTTTATGGTATTCTTTCAAAGTGTCAGTTTTGGATTCTATAGTTCGACTTCCCATCACATGTCATCTTAGATGTTGGAGTTGCTGTTGATCTAGAAAAGATAGAGTCCATGCTTTAGTGGGATCCATCTTGGATCATGAATGAGTTGTAATTCATCATGGAGTTTACTAGTTACTATAGAATGTTTTTGACTGAATTTTCTATAGTATACATACACTTATCAACTTTGAAACAAAAGAGATAGACCTTCTTTTGGATGGTGTAATTTCAGAGGAGTTTCCAGGAGCTGCATTAGAGACTGACTATTTTCCCATCTTAAGACTACAAGAGGAGGGAGTTGGGAATGTAGTTCTCTGCGATGCATCAGGGACCATATGAGGTCGTGTATTGGGGTAGTAGTGAGGATTGATTTTCTATAGAAAACTTTAGTTTATGTATCATGAGAATAATTACACAACCCATGACCTAAAGTTAATAGTATTAGTCTTTTCCTTGATGATGTGGCAGCACTACTGGATGGTTGAAAGGTTTACGATTTACTGTTTAGTCTGACCACAAGAGTCCCAAGAATATATTCTCCCATAAGGACCTGAACCAGTGACAGTGGTGATGTATAGTGTTTCTTTATGATTATGAATTTCAGATTTTCAATAATATAGGATAAGTGAGTGTGGTGGGAGATACACTCAGCCAGAGGAACGATTTGCAGCTGCTGAGTGAGGCAAGATAACAGTTGGTCACGATGCTGATATATTTCATGGGTGATGGTAAATATTCTTACCTTTAGTCGATGACTATAAATACCCCACTCTTATAGTTAGTCAGAGAGGCACAACTGTTGGATGTTGAATGCAAGGCCCGATGTGTTCGGGTATCCTTCAGACATGCACCTGATGAATTTTTGATTGGTGGGGAGAACGTCATCATATTGATAGGGTGCACCATAGAAACAGTTAAGTTGTAAGAGTAGGTTTTGAGGGAGATACATACATCCCCTTCGATGGTACATCTTGGAGTGGTGAAGATGTACAAGGACCACCGATGTCGGTACTAGTGGCCAAGGATGTAGAAAGTGGTGGACGAGTTCGTTTCATAATGCCTCACTTATCAACATGTAAAGGCCAAGAATCATGCTCCAACAAGATTGGATCATACACATGAAGTAATAGAGGATAAATGGTATAATATCTCTACAAAAATTATGATAGGGTTAAAACACATATTCAGAGGCCAAGAGATATTGTGACTCCACGTGGTTCCTTCGATGATATTTTATAATTTTGAATCTTACAATACTTCCAGTCTATGGAGAGGGTTATAGGAGGTGTTCGGGTCATAGCTCTGCTTGATCATATATTTTCATCCATAGATGGATTTTCAAATATATTAGACTATAGGGACCTTGGAGGACATGTTTGTTCTTGCATCCTTGAATTTGGTCAAAGCTTGGAGGACAATATACTTATGGTTTAGTTTTCACACAATAACATCTATCACTCTGCCATCAACAAGGAACCATTTGAGGATTTATACATGCAGCCCTGTAGATCACCCCAAAGCTGGACAGACATAGGGGAGGAATCACTCATGGGTCCATAGACGGTATGTGATACCACTAAATAGTTGCAGATCATCCGGGAGCAGATGATTTCTGCACAGTGTAGGAAGAAGTCTTATGATGACATGAGATGGAGAACCTTGTAGTATGAGGACGGTGATCATATTTTCCTTCAGCTACCACCCATATATGGATTTCATAGATTTTTCTGGGGCACCAATATATTTTCAAGGTTCATCAAAACTTTTCATATCCCAATTAGTGTTTCCATGGTGGCGTACCTACTAGATCTTCCCCCACATATTCACTGAGTGAATGGTGTTTTCAATTTGTCTCAGGTTAGGAGATTTGTGCATGCTCCATTTCCCACTATTGACTAGGGAGATCTGGAAAATGGGGACAGGGAGAAATTTGCAGAAGAACTGGTGGAGATAGATAATCGACAAGAGCATGTACAATATGTGTAGTCAATTCATCTGGAGCGAGTTCAGTGGCATCATTGGAATCTTTAGGATAGCATATGGGAGAATGATGTTCAGGTTTGTTCTCAGTACTGCCATTTGTTTGTTTAGTTTTTGATTTGGATTTCAGGAATGTAAAGCTCTAATGTAGGAGAATATATTGTCTTGGAAATTTAGTTTAATTATTTTTTAATTTTATTTAATTATTCTCTTACCACACGCTCCGAAGACATGTCATTCTGAGGCCCAGAGATCCCAAAATAGTGATATGAATTATTTTTCAGGTTTGCTCAGGAAACATGCGAGCTGGATTTTTCAAACATTTGAAAAAATTCTTGGACTAAAAATCCATGGCCACAATTGAACATATAATTCTAGGATTCACCTAGAAATGACATAAATTTATCCAGAAATGGCTGAGTGTAAATGATATTTTCTATAGAATTCAAAAAAAATAATATAAAATTTACAATGTCATATTATTTATTTTTTAAAACTATTTAGAAGAGGATGGAAAATATGCGGTGTGGTGATGGGGAAGAGATGATGTACAATAATAGGCTCATAAATTGCCTGTATCATGCGTCATTACGTTGAAATAAATAAATCATAATAGAGACATTACTAAATAAATGAAACATCTTTGCGATGCAACATCTCATGGTAACCGAAACACTACGACATGGTTCCTTTTAAGTTTTTGACTCATAGGTGGAATGGGGATTATACCATTGTAATTCTATGAGGAACCTCCAATGGTATTCCACTGTAATGAAGAACGACGTAGTAGAAAGTCATCACTGACTTTGACACACCTCGGAGAATAGTGCTGGAAGGGACGGGCAACGAAAACATCTTGATACCTCAAGGGAGATTTGTCGTGGCATAAAATATAAACGATTTATTTATTTAATCTACAAATGTTTTTCCTAGTTATTTTCTAGAAATGAAGAAATGTTATAAACCCACAAACTAGTTGATCCAAATATCATGCGTTTTTTTAGGAGGGTAACTTTATTTCAGGGATTCTTTATCCCTGATTAGTTTATCTTTTTCTATGATTAGACATCTCCCCCCCAGCCTCACCGGTTTTTAAATATTTAATGTGGAAAGAATGATCCTAAACAAAAAGAGGCCTTGATCCCTCCACATGTGATCTTTTTAAAATGTATTGTCCCAAATGGTTTTAAGTCGTGTTCTAGAACATTGTTGTGATGGTCATGAATTGAGATGTCCAAAGGCATATTCATAAAGAAAAACAAACCATCAGAGGAGCTATGGTGGTTCGTGAAAGATACCGCTAGAGGGGAGAACCACCCCACACCAGCCGTGTAAAGGGGGAAACACCAATAGACGTCTTCGAAGAGGAGGTGGTCGGCCCCTACTAGCTATAGTGGAGGATAGAGGTAGAAGGCCACAACCCACATCTATGTCATCCATGTGATTTAGTGAGCCATGGTCACTCGAACCTAGGAGGAGGGGCTCCGCGGGTCTGAGGCAGTAGTGTACCTGCACATTTGCAGGTCCAATGGGGGTTTATTGCATCCTGACCAGGCAGCCAACCATAAGCCCGCACCACGTGGGTCAAGAATTGGTCTGGCGGGCGGTGCACCTAGGGTGCGGTCCTGACCTAGCGGGTGGGTCAGACCAGCGTCAGTGGGTGGGTCCCGGACCGTACCCACACCTAGTGGGATGGACTAGACCAAGTCATCGAGAGACCCTACGAGCATAAACTTTAAAAAAATTGGTCATGTACAAAGAGGTCAATTAGGCATGGCCCACTATCTAGGTCATACCGGCCCGACTAGACACAAACCATATCAGGTCGAGTCAGTTGAGCATAAAATGCGTTATGTGGGACCCCGAGCCATGTGGGACGGGCCGGTCTAACCAGGCCTGTAAGCAACTGATCCCTTTTAAATAAAACACATGTATCATGAAAACACCCTATGTAATTGACGATTCATTTGAAGAGTTGAGACCCTCTTGGAGTATCTGTTTTCATGGCTTGAGAAGGATTTAATAGATATTGAGATGTGATATATGTATTGTAGAACACTTCTCCCAGACAGACTATGTACAAAACACAACAATTGAATGAGACCTGATGATTGCTAATGTTTGACTCTATGAGACTCTATTATGGCCTTGTGGGAAGCACATATCCGGGAGTTTTTTTTTGCAACCCCCTCCCACCAAAGATGCCCGTCCTGAGCTGGGAATAGAGAAAGGGAGATAATGACCCCCGAGTCCCACCTCCAGTAGGCCCTGGAGTGGCGACTAGAACTAAGTGTTTGAGTTTTCACAAATATGGGAGGCGATACCCTTTTTATTATTTAGGATCGGAAAATAGGATGTGTCAAACACCAAAATAAAAAAGGAACAAGTAAATGGTAAAAAACCAAAACCAATCCCACATGCATGTTTAATCAATTTTGAAAACAATGTAGAAGTACATGAAATATCAAAAGTACAATACCAAAAGAAAAAAGAGTACATCAAACTACAAAAACTCCAACTGTCACGACTAGTAGGGTCTAAAATGGCCCTGCTAGTCCTCATAGAAACCTGAAAGTAAACATAGGGTGAGCATACAAGTATACTCAGTAAGGAAACCTAAGGCTCTCGTGCACAATGGGGAGACATCCTAATGTCCTGTGAGAACAATAGAAGAAACCAAAACCAAGTAAGTAATTCAATCCACCCAACCTCACCAGCCACACTCACCAAAAACATAAAACAACAGGTAGTAGTATATAAGAACAATAGTATTGGGTACCCTGCACCATTTCCCACTAGTTACCAGCTCTTCCTAAGAGCGAACATCCTGATGCTACCACACTCTTCCCGCTCGCACATAGGTGGGCCTCAGGAACCCCATATCCCGCCCACACACACCTAGGCCACACAACCACAGATCCCACCGCACACACCTGGGCCTCACAACCACACATCCCTCCCACACACACCTGGGCCTCATAACCATGTATCCCGCCTGCACACACATAGTCCTCATCCCGATGACTCTTGGGAAATAGTAAACCTACACATAGAGTCTTGGGCTAAAACCACCCCAATAAAAACCTACCTGAAGGGTATTAGGTGTATGGTCTCCACAAGCCATCACAACGTATGGAAGAAGAAGTAGAAAGGAGCTTGTAACTAAGGGGAAAACACCCTCTCCCATGAAATTGGAGTTTTCGGCACTAGGTGCTCAACATGGGTGTGGTGTGACAAAAAACAAAGATAGAGATATATATATGTATATCAAACACACAGCCCCACCTATGGCTTTTAAACAGAGAAACTGAGAACGTTCCTTGGCACTGCTACTACGAAGAATTCATAAAACAAACAACCCAACCCCCATTTAGGTTTTCATGTTTCAACATAATTAGTTTGTTGGATACATAACTACTAGGCAATTAACTATAACCAACCATATCAATTGTTAGTAAAACATATCCCTGACATCCGCAAATCAAGTTAAGAAAACAAAAACAACACAATCAAGTCCCTTATTATTAACTAACAATCCACATTGATTATTATCCCCATTCCATTACCATGCCCCACCATTCATTAACTCTTCCACTTTTATTTATTATTCACAACCCATAGTTAATTCACATTTAAACTCATCCCTGCAGCCTTGCTGCCAACCACCATAACCACAATCACAGCAACACTCGTACATCATCATTCCTTGATACCTTTATCACAGCTGCACTGCCCATCACCAACATAGCATTCACACCAACCCACAACAAACCCAACCGCAACACCGATGCTCACCCAATCCACAACAACCCACAATACACCCCCTTTACATAAAAAATAAACCCTAATCAGCACCCACATGTTTATTATTTCAATTTTGTTCAACCGGGGTGATCACAAAAGTGTTCCAGATTTTCCTTTAATCATCCACCTTTATGTGATTAACCAATTCCCACATTCCTCATAATTCCCATCCATAAAAGGTCTAGAAAGATATGGAATCATTTAATTGCATAGGAAAAGGCCCCCAACGACCGTGATTTTTAGCAGGCATAAGGCTATTCAATTCACAACATAATATCACAGGATATAGAATAATATAACTACATTCAAAACATACAATCCCCATTATATAGGACAATTATTATCTTTATTAAAATAGTTCTAATGTGTTTCACTTAATCAAGGAAACACCCACCCCAGATGATGCAAAATTTCGAGAAATGAAGGTAAGATCCCTACTTCAATAGGTTCTAATCAAAACACTCCCCTGGATCAGCTTTAGAAGATGTCTGTCGGCGTCCGTCGCTTCTGTCAAATCCTGGAAAAACCTCCTCGGGTAAAGCAGGGAAGGAAAGACCGAAGGAAATAAAAAAGATCCAAGTTCAAAAGTTCTTCCTCCTCATTAAAATCATGTGGCCGCTAACGGATCACAAATCGAAGCTCAGACAAAGAAGTTATGGAATAAAGTATCATTGGAGTCTCTCTAGGGAGAGATTTGCTCTAGGGAATGGGGAGGAGAGGAGTGATTTGAAAAGGAGGAGAGGAAACCTCCTTTTATAGGTAAGAAAAACTAAATTACAAGGCGTGTAGTCAGCCATTTCACACGGTCTCCATGCGGCTTCCAACACAGCCTTCAACACGGAACATGGTCTTTGACTGGTTAACACACTGTTTGAGGGTAATGTGTATGCGGGGAAGCACTACAAGGCATGTAGTATGGGCTACATGTCTTGTACTCATTTATTTCACACGTCAAGGACATGACCTCAACACGACACATAACCGTTGACTGGTCAACACACAGTTTGAGGGTAATGAGTATGCGGGGAGGCACTACACGGCGTGAAGTATGGGATACACGTCGTGTACTCATTTATTTCACACTGCAAGGACACGGACTCAACTCAGCACACAGTCGTTGACTGGTCAACACACGGTTTGAGGGTAACAACGTATGCGGGGAGGGACTACATGACATTTATAATGGGATACACAGCGTGTACCCATTTATTTGACACGGAAAGGACACATCTTCAACATGTGGTCTACCCGGTGAGGGGGTACATGGTGTGTACTCACACTACACGACGCGTACTTACAAAAATCTGGAAAGTGTGGGAAAAGTCCATTTTATCATCAGAACACTTCATGACCTTCTTTTTGACAAAAGAATGGGCCGGAGACGTCCAAGCCATTACATCAGATACCTCTTAAAAAATTCTCATCCCTGATAATTCAAACCAACCTAGAGGAACCCTACAAGATACCTTTTAGGTAACTCGTTATAACAGGAACCCAACCAACGACCCTAATTAAAGGTGTTAGGAATTCCATCTCCTATGTCGGGACATTATCCACTTTATGCAGCATTGAATCCCCTGCATGGGTTTAATCTCTTGTGAATTAAAGAGTCTCGATTAAGGATTAGTTTTTCCCTTTACCCACACATCCCGACATGTTACACACTTCCAGAGAACAAGGAACACAACTTCTCACAACCGTCATGCCAAATGATCCATTTATCAAAGGTACAAAGTATAACATCAAAACAAAGCTTAGAAGAACAAATCAAAACACAAGTCAAAACAACTCTGGGTACTGAGCATGCATCTGAGCCTCCCACTCCCATGTTCTCTCCTCAAGGCCTCCATGCCTCCACAACACATGAACCAAGGGAATGGTTCGCCCATAGAGAACCTTCTCTTTACGATCCTCGATTCTTAATGGTCGTTCCTCAAAGGTCCCATCATCTACCATATCAAACAATCCCCAGTAGATAATGTGAGAGTCGTCGTGTAAGTACCGAAGAAGATGGGAGACGTGGAAGACATCATGAACCTTCTCCAACTGAGGTGGCATGGCTAGCCTATATTCCACCTCGCCGACTCACCTTAGCACCTCGAAAGGTCCAATGAACCTAGGGGTGAGCTTAATCCCCTTCCCAATCCTCCTCTGCCCCCATCAATGGGAAACCTTCAAGAACACATGATCTACCACCTCAAACACCAAGGGCCTCCTCCGACAATCGACAAAATAGTTTTGTAGGTCCCGAGCCGATTTCATCCTCTCATGCACAAGCTGAACTTTCTCTGTGGTGCTATGTACTACCTCTGGCACAAGAGCACTTGTCTCACCAACATATGTCTAGAAAATGGGTGAATGACATGGCCTTACATATAGAGCCTCAAACAGTCCCATGATAATAGTATAGTGGATGCTGTTGTTGTAGGAAAACTATACTAAAGGAACGTTTCGCACCCATGATATTACAAAATGCAGAACTCTTTCTAGAATTATGTCCTCCAACTTCTGGATAGTCCTCTCTATGTGCCCATCAGTATGGGGGTGGAAAGCATTGCTAAGGCATAGCTGGGTGCCAAAAACATGATGTATCCACCTCTAAAATCGTGATGTAAACTGAGTATCCCGATCAGAGATGATAGTCTTTGGATCTCCATGCAAACACACCACCTCGTCTATGTACCTATGTGCTAAGGTACTCATGGGGCCAAACTCCATAATTGCTAAGAAGTGAGCTAATTTTTTCAGCCGATCCACCACTACCTAGATAGCATCAAAACCACCTTGAGCTTGGGGTAGTCCCATGATGAAGTTCATAAAGATGTCATCCTACTTCCCCTCAGGTAAATCTAAAGGATTTAACAAACCGCTGGGAAAACAGTGTTCATCCATTACTTTCTCACACACTAGGCACTTAGCCACAAACTCTTCCACTGCTCGTTTCACCCCGGGCCACCAAAACTATTCCCTCATGCCTCGGTAAATTTTTGAAACTCCTGGATGTACCACCAAGGTTGAGCTATAGAACTCACAGAGAACTCCCTCACGCATCGCCTCCAGAACAAACAACATTCTATGGAAAATCATCTGATGTCAGCTGTCCTCTGACCAACCTTCTGGAGCGTTTCCCTGATCGATACGATCCTGCATTACTTATGCCTCGAAGCCTCCCCACTAAGACTCTTCCACCTGTTGCAACAAGGAGGACTGCACCATCATCTGAAACAAACAACCTCAAACAACCTCAACGCTTGCATCTAAGTGCAGGGAAGCCAACTCTCCCATTGCTCTCCAAGAATCAGCGGATTCCAGAACCACTTCCTTATGTGACTTCCTACTCAGGGAATCATCCACAACGTTTCCCTTACCTTCAGTGTAAGAGATCTCAAAGTCATAGTCTTGAAGAAACTCGACCCATCTTCGCTACCGTAAGATCATGTCATGTTGAGAGAAGATATAATGTAAGCTCTTGTGATCTGAGAAGACCACAAAGCGCTCCCCAAATAGGTAATGTCGCCACAACATCAGTGTGAACACTACTACTGCAAGCTCTAGGTCATGGGGGGCATAGTTACAATCATGTGGGTGCAACTGCCTAGACCCATAACAGATCATGCCCTTCTTCTACATAATTTCACACCCCAAACCAAGGCCATAAGCATCAAAAAACACCTCTTACAACAACCCTTCCTCTGGCAACCTGAGTATGGGAGCACTGACCAACTTCTTCATCAGGTAGTCAAAAGCTTTCTGGCACTGCTCGCTCCATAGGAAGACCTGGTTCTTCCTAGTCAAAGCCGTCAATGGTGCAGAAACTCGAGAGAAGTCTGAAATTAACCTCTGATAATAACCTTCCAACCCCAGGAAACTACGAACTTCTGCCACGCTCTTGGGTGCTGCCCAAGAAACAACTGGCTCTACCTTCGACAGGTCCACTTACACTCCATGCTGAGACACTATGTGGCCAAGGAACTTTACTTCTTGTGTTAAGAACTTACACTTTGACAATTTCCCATAAATATGGTTGTGTTGAAGGACTTCCAAATCTGGCCTGAGATGCTCAACGTGCTCCTCCTCTAATCTTTAGTAGATCATGATGTCATCGATAAACACAACGACGAACCAGTCAAGAAACTTTCGGAAGACAATGTTCGTAAGTCCCATGAACACAACTGGTGTATTCGTAACTCCAAATGGAATTACTACAAACTTGAAGTTCCCATACCTGCATGTAAAAGCCATCTTCGAGATGTCACTGTCCTTTACGCTCAGCTGATTATATGCAGATTGTCGATCAATCTTAGAAAACCATCATGCTCCCTTAAGCTGGTCAAAGAGAATATCTATCCTTGGAAGAGGCTAATGATTCTTGACCCTTACCTAATTCAACCTTCAGTAGTCTATGCATAGCATGATACCCCATCTGCCTTCATCACGAACAAAACTGGAGCACCCCATGGTGACACGCTGGGTCAAAAAAACCCTTCTCCATCAGATCATCAATCTGAATTCACAACTTCCGCAACTCGAAAGGTTCCATCTAATAAGGGGTCATCGAAATTGGATGAGCACCAGGCTGTACGTCTATCCCGAACTCAACATCACGTCGGGGTGGTATAGTCACAACCTCCTCAGGAAAAACATCAAGGAACTCCCCAACAACCTCTGGGACATCCATCATCTATGTATCAGCGGAAACTACTGATAACCCGCCTAACAAGGAAAGGAGAGGCATCACATGTCGGCATCCTAACTAATATCTCCTCTCACCCACAAAATATACACGCTTCCCATCCACATTGGTGAAAAAGACTCTTCTTCAGACGCAGTCGATAATGGAACTAATAGAAAACAACCAGTCGATGCCTAGGATGACATCGTATGGCTGCATCTGTAAAAAAAAGGTCCCCACTACATCGATGCAGTCACAATGTCAGCCCATATCCTGGGGAAACACAAGATACACTGGTCTGGCCTCCAACTGGTGTACTCATCACCAGTGGTATGAAGAGTCTCTCTATGTCTAGTCCCAATGCATGGGATAGACCAGGTGCAACACAAGAGTGAGAAGCTCCCAAATCGAACAAGGCAGAAATGAGAGTGTGAAACAAACAAATCGTACCTCGCACCACCTCTGGTCCTACTAGAGCATTCAACTCTGCTGTGTGCAACTGTCCACACCCAGCTCCTCTTCTTCTCTGATGTCGTCCACCTCCCTGACCACACCATGGTCAGGGTCTATGAGGAGATCCCTGAGGTCGACCTCTTCCCGCAATGTATGCCCTCAGAGGAGTAGGGTCTTGCTGCTGCTAGAAGGGCCTCACCAGAAACTGGTGCTGCTGAGGTGGGCACTAAACCTTCCCACCTCCACAGTACTGATCTCGGGTCGGGCACCGACTCTGAATGTGCCTGATACCTCCACAAGAGAGACACATAGGTCCTGGGCTCGTGAATATGGGATGAGGACCTGAAGATATGAATTTGAACTGCTGGGGCCTACTCCATATAGTCCTGAAACTAGAAGGTCCTGTGGCAGGAGACCTGCTACTGACTGCCTTCCCCTTCGATGAACCCGACTGGATCCCCTCACGTGGTGTACCTCCCTGTGAGTACATCCTCTCTACAACCTCTTCCTTCGTCTATACTGCCATGTACGTTGGAAGAGTGAAGGGGGAGACAACATACTAGAGAGAAGAACGAAGATCCCCCTCCAAATGTCTCTCCCGAGACTCCCCATGTGGAAAGTGAACCAGAGCATAGTGTAGGAGATTCTTGAACTTGATCCACATCTCTCGTACTGACATACTCCCGGGCTGAAGGGAGAGTATCTCCCACTGCTTATCCACCTTGATCATGGAAGAAAGAAATTCTTCTATGAATACCTTCTCAATGTCAGCCCATCAAACCTCTACCTCTGACCTCTCCCCGAGGTAGAGCGTCCACCACGGACGCGCTGCACCTCTCTACTGACTGACTGCTAGGGGAACCCAGTACTCCCTAAGAGAACGGATCAATGTAAAAGCGATCCCTAGCTCCTCATTCCACCCATCCGTCTCCATATCTGAAGTACTACCCTCGTACTTTTTGAGGGTTTGCCGTTGGAAAGAAAAGAGAGTCTTCTTCCACTGGCTATCTTCTTCGTCTCAGTCAATCCTCTATAGATCGACTCCCTGAATCAACTCGGCCTCAGCCGTCTGAGCCACCTGGGGTCATCATACATGTGCCATAACTATACGGTAAACAAAGATCAACTAATCCCATGTATTAAGGAAATTTCTCATGGTTTTATTTTGTCACATTATTTTAATTTCATTCCCAGAACACCCAAATCAAGTAAAACACAATAATGATGGTGCATGTATCTTACCTAGGGTATCTACCATGCAATCAATGTAGTCTCACTAGGTTTCTCGGTAGGCTCAGAGTCCTTGAATCGGATCATAAGGGGCCCTAAAATAACGTGTCCTAGCCGATCTTCTCTGGCCTATTCCACGCACCAAGATCAGCCAACACTATTTCCCTACCATCCCATTCAATCCTAACTATGCCTAACTCAAAACTCCATCCTATATCTCAACCATCACCAGTGATACCATTCTGTCATTACCCCCTCCCACCAAAGATGCCCCTCCTGAGCTGGCAATGGTGAAAGGGAGATAATGACCCCCCGAGTCCCATCTCCAGTAGGCCCCGGAGTGGTGACTAGCCCCAAGGGAATGATTTTTCACAAATATGTGAGGCATTAACCATTTTATTATTTAGTATCGAGAAATAGGATGAGTCAAAAAAAATAGAAAAAAAGGAACAAGTAAATGGAAATAAATCCAAACCAAACCCGCATGCATGTTTAAAAAATTTTGAAAACAAAAGACAATTACAAGAATGCTCAAAAGTAGAATTCCAAAAGAAACAAGAGTACAGTAAAATCCAACAACACCAACTATCCAAACTAGTAGGGTCCCGCATGGACCTGGTAGTCCTCATAGAAACCTAAAAGTAAACGTAGGGTGAGTATACAAGTATACTAAGTATGGAAACCTAAAGCTCTCGTGCACAAGTGGGTAGACATCCTAATGTCCTATGAGAAAAAAAAAAGAAAAAAAAACCAAGAATGGAATTCTATCCAACCAACCTCACTAGCCACTCTCACAAAAAACACAAAACAACATGTAGTAGTATATAAGAAAAAGAGTATTGGGTACCCCACACCATTTCCCACTAGTTAGCTGCTCTTCCTAGCGGCGAACGTCCTGAAGCTACCACACTCTTCCCGCCCGCACACACCTGGGCCTCAAGAACCACAGATCCCACCCACACACACCTGGTCCTCACAACCACACATCACGCCCACACACACCTTGTCCTCACAACCACACATCCCTCCCGCACACACCTCGTCCTCACAACCATGTATCCCGCCCGTACACACTTGGGTCTCATCCCAAAGATTCTTGGGAAATAGTAAACCTGCCTGAAGAGTCTTGGGGTAAAACCACCCAAATCGAAACCTACCTGTAGGGTCTTAGGTGTAAGGTTACCTTAAGACATCATAGACTATGAAAGAAGGAGTAGGAAGGAGCTAGTAACTAAGGGGAGAACACCCTCTCCCATGAAATGGGAGTTTTCGGCACTAAGTGCTCAACATGGGTGGGGTGCGACAAACAAAATATAGATATATATATGTATACGAAACACACAGCCCAAACTATGGCTTTTAAACAGAGAAACTAAGCACGTGCCTCGGCACTGCTACTACGAATCATGCATACAACAAACAACCCCAAACCCATTTATGTTTTCATGTTTCAATATAATTAGTTTATTAGTTCATTAACTACTGGGAAATTATCCCCAACCAAACATATCAATCGTTCGTAAAACATAGTCCTTCCATCCACAAATCAAGTTAGGAAAACACAAGAAACACAAAAAATTACCTTCTTATTAACCAACCATCCCCATTGATTATTATTCTCGTTCCATTACCATGACCCACCATTCTTTAACTCTTCCACTTTTATTTATTATTCACAACCCATAGTTCGTTCATATTCAAACTCATCCCTACAGCCCTGCTTCCAACCAGCATAACCAAAATATCCCCGAAACTTGTACATCATCATCTCTTGATACAATTATTGCATCCCCGCTGCCCGTCACCAACATAGAATTCTGACCAACCCAAACCCATGCCAACCGCATCCCTTCTACTCACCCGATCCCCAAAAACTGACAAAACACCCCCTTCACATAAAAAATGAACCATAATCATCACCCACATGTTCATTATTTCTTTTTTTTTCAACCGAGGTGATCACACAATGGTTTCAGATTTTCATTTAATCAGCCAAATTTATGTGATTAACCAATTCCCATATTCCACAATGTTTCCATCCATAAATGGTATAGAAAGATAGGGAAGCATTTTATTGTGCAAGAAAAGGCCCCCAACGACCGTGATTTTCAGTAGGCATAAGCCTATAAAATTCACAAAATAATATCACAGGATATAGAATAATATACCTTCATTCCCAACTTCCCATCCCCATTATATAAGCCAGTTATTATCTTTATTAAATTGTTTAAAAAGTGTTTCATGTAAAAAAAGGGACAACAACCCTGCATGATACACAATTTTGACATACAAAGGTAAGATCCCTACCTCAATAGGTTCTGATCACAACGATCTCCCGGATCAGCTTTAGAAGACGTTCGTCGATGTCCGTCGCTTCTGTCAAATCCAGGAAAAACCTCCTTGATTGGAAGCTAGGAAGTAATGGACAAAGTAAAGACAACAGATCCCAGCTCAGAAGTTCGGACTCGTCGTTATGATCCCGTGGCCACTAATGGATCGTAAATCAGAGCTTGGATGAAGAAGTTATGGAACAAAGGTGCTTTGGAGTCTCTCTGGGGAGAGCTTTTATCGAGGGAATGGGGCTGAGAGGAGTAATTTGAAATGGGGGAGAGGACCCCTCCTTTTATAGGAGAGAAAAACTAAAGTACATGCCGTGTACTTTCTAGTACATGGCGTGTACTCGACCATTTAACATGGTCGCCATGTGGATTCCAACACGACCTTCAACAAGGATCACAATCTTTGACTGGTCAATGCAAGGTTTGAGGGTAACGCGTACGCGGGAAGGCACTACACGACATGTAGTATGGGCTACACAGAGTGTACTCATTTATTTCACACGGCAAGGACACGACCTCAACATGGCACATAGCTGTTGACTTGTCAACACACGGCTTGAGGGTAACACGTACACGGGGAGGAACTACACGACATGTACTCATTTATTTCACACAGTAAGGACACGACCTGAACACAGAACATGGCTATTGACTGGTCAACACACAGTTTGAGGGTAATGTGTAAGCGAGGAGAGACTAGATGATGTGTAGTATGGGATACATGGTGTGTACCCATTTATTTCACACGATAAGGAAATGACTTCAACATGAGGTCTACCCGATGAAGGGGTACACGACGTGTACTCACACTACACAGCGTGTACTTACAAAAATCTGGAAAGTGTCGAAAAAAATTCATTTTACCCTCCAGAACACTTCATGACCTTCTTTTCGACAAAGGAATGGGCCAGAGAAGTCTGGACCATTACAGTTTTCATAACCATATTGGGAAGCACATCTGTGTGAAATTTTTGGCCCATAGTACGTGATGAGGATGAGTACCATAGTTGTTGAAGATTAGTGGGAAGCACTTCGGTGTGACATTTCAATCCCATGGTACATGATGATTCAGTTTACCTTAATAGTCCATGGTTATTGGGAGACACCTATGTGTGACTTGGAAAGCCCACATTAAAAAATACAGGTAATGTTCTCTATCATTAAAGGTGTTCTATGATGTGATTGATGATTCTTATATCACTACCCTAAATGTATACCTTGTTTGAGAGGACTTGTATTTCAAGATTTACTTGGAGGATTGTCGTGCAGTTATTCTATCTATTATTGGGTTCCCTCTAGAGTATTTTCTTATATACCCCTTCATGAGAATCTCGATATCTTCTTGTGTCTGGTGTAGATGATAGACGTTTCAACCAACACTCTGGTGAACTGGGACCCACAGTTGGCTAGGGAGATGAGACCGACAGATGCAATTATAGTGGACTTGGGGGATATGACCAGGCAAAACCCATTAGGAATATTTGCATGATAAATTCTTCTTCAACATCTAGTATTTACACTACTCTCACAATCATGTGTGGTTTTTCTGCTTATGGCCATCATATTTTTCCTTTGTGTACTTTCATGGTTTTATTTATTTCATTGGGATTGTATTCTGGCCCACTTTTATTAGTTGTACTCAAATTTGTTTCTATGATACATTTTCCTAGGACAGTGTGTGAGACATGATTATGAATGTGTCTGTGTAAAGGTACTTGGGAAGATTCCCCCCATATGTAGGATGATGCGTTCCGTGATAGTCTACATCCCCTGGACTTCAAGAGGCAACACTTGGGTAGTCACTACATGGGCCCCAGGGATGGGTTGTGACAATACAATTTATTTTGTTAATTTTTTCTTTAGTCTACATTGTTCTTTAGTTTTCATCCACTATAGTACACTTTTTAATTTTGTTCTGAAATAAATGGTATTTCATTGAATTTTCATAAACACTTATCATGCATTATTTAGGGGTTTATTTTTTATGATATGTTTGGTAGGTTTTTTATTTTACATAGTTATAATCCCCCCTCCATTGTATGGAATCCCTTATCATTATTTCTAGCTGTTGGTTCCTTAGTGATGTCACATATGGGGAAATACTCTTTCGGACTCAACTCAAGCCAATGATTGGGGTAGTGAAGATACAATGATAGTTTTATATTATAAACAGTGTTTGATAATTTAAGCCAATCATTTAGCATGATTGGAGTCTACGCCCCCCATGGTAGGATACACGACCATCTCTAGTGGAAGATATTCCCTCATGAATCCCATAGACGAACAATCTTGCATCACCCAATGGTCATCCACAAGAGTTACCATGGATAGGATTACATACCATTCCTATTATGCCCACTTTAGTGACCCCAAATCATGTTTCGTGGGGACATTTTATTTCTTCATTACATATAAAAAAGACATAAAAAATCATATCCTAATGAATTAAAGAGTTTAGTAATCTGGGAATACAATCTATATACTTTATTAGAACATTAAATTAGAGTACAAAAATTAATAAATAATTTTTTTCAAGAGTATCATTATACAATAAATAAAATTATTTATTATAAATAATAGTACACTACATGGATTCATTGGAATCTAATCAAAATAAGGGTGAGCTCAACTTCTCTGTATATGTTAATTAAAACATAATCCATTGGGAATCAATAAATATAATCCCCATATAAATGTAAATAATTGAATAAATGTGCCATTATAATTACATTAATATATTTATATAATAAAGAATAATCAACATGGAAATATAAATGAAAAAATAGATATAATCAATAAACTGAGAATGATATTTATTTAGAGAAAATGTCATTGTGAAAATATAAATGATAATAATGTATGGATTGTTAATGAAGGAAAAGTTTAATTATTGTACTCCATTACATCATGAATCATAATACATCTACATAAATGATATTTTATAGTGAATTTAAAATATTATGCATAATAATAATTTAATTAGGAAAAATATTTTTTCTCCTCATACCTACCTATGTATCATGCACCTATATAATTTTAGAGGAGACCCTTCACTATAGGTATAATAAATTTCTCATATATAATATAATTGATTCAAATAATGAACCAATATTTATTATAAAATGTTATTAATATTATATAATGTATTATTATTTATAAATATTTCCCTTTGTAAAAAATTAACATTCCAAGTATACATTGTATATAAAAATTATATATGTTTTAGTAAATTATAATATACATCATGAAAAATATATATAAACCATGAATTCAAATATTAATCATAATGAATCAATACATATCCTCAATAAATAAATAAAAATGGAATTATATACACCATGTAAGAGTGATTGGGTTCATAAAAACGAAAATGTCTCAATGAAATGGTAATTGGGACGAAATCACTTACAATGGTCATAACATAGATGTGATAAATAATAAATTAATAGATTGTGTGAGAAAAATGTAAATACATTTAGAAAAATTTAATAAAACTTATAAGATAATAAAAATTCAATAGTAAAATAATTTTATAATATCAATGGAAAATAATAATGTAATATAACCCCAGAAACTGAAATTGATTTATGGAAATTTTTACCAATTGGAAACATTGATGTGAAAACTCCTTGGTTGGAATAAATAAATTTTTAACATAATATAATATGATTTATCAATTAATCATAATATTATACAATCTTTCTGTAAACCATTTAATGTAAATTAGTATCATAACATTAGATTATGACCTAAAGAATAAAAATTGAGATGCAATCCTTTACAATGACCATAATAATGAAGTTAGAATTAATTAATGAATTTATTTTGTGTATTAAATGTAGATACACTTAAATTTTATAAAAATAAATATAATATAAAGAATTTAATTATAAATATTATATTATAATATCAAATTGAAATGAAGATGTAATGTTACCCAATGAATAGATATTATGTTGTGAAGTTTTTTATAGCATTATAACAGAATGTCCAATAAACATGGATAAAATAATTCAAAATGAAATATAATATACAATGAATTATTAATTAATCATTATATAATATTTTTAAAGGGTAATATATAAAATATTTAAGACAATTTATGTTTATAACATTATAGTATTCCATAAAGAGTGGTTATAGAGATAGATTACATTACCTCTTGGTTCTAACGGGTTTGACATGATTTAACCTCCTTTAGAGTGGATATAGATGTGTTATTAAGTTATTATAATAACATATTAATATTTGTGTTATCAAATGTTATGGTTTTATAATATGTTAACAAATATTCACTGACAATGATTGATTATTTTCAGTCATTCATGTGTTAATTTCCTTGTTTTCCCATTCATTCGCTATCTTGAATGTTATGGTTGACTTCCATATTAAATAGTTCATTAATATCCAAAATAAGAATATAAATTAAATAATTTTCATAATAAAGAATTTAATAATTTTAATACCAATCTTGAATGTTGGTATCTGGGAAATGTTGTATGTCACGATCATGTTGACGATAAGTCATAAATATACACGAGTATCTTTTCACGTTTAAAATAATCATTTAAAAATGTAGGTAAGTAATATTTTATCATAAGAAATTATAATAATATCAAAAATAGAATATTATTTCAATAAATACACTATTATATATCATCCATTTTTTATTTTGATGAGACGAGAGTATCATCGCTTCGTGGAAGTTGTAGTCGACATGTAAATAATTGCGAATATCATACTCCAGTATGTGAAAATATAAAAATAAAATGAATTATTTAAATTTAAGGTTGATAAATATTTCATTTATATAAAAATTATTTCATTTATATCATAATAATTCCTTAAATTTATCATTATTACTATCCATGTAAATAGTTAGGGAAAAATGGTTCCTATCACTTCATGATGTGGTATTCATTCGTACACATGAGAGATGTAATATTATCACATATAAAATTACTTTTTTAAAAATGTATAAAATGTATAATGATTAAATAGTTCAAATTAATTATAAAATATAAAATATATAAATAAGATTCATCATCATACAGAACCATGGTAGGTAATGAAGGAAAACGTGGAACATTAGTTTGTGAGATGGTAGCCCACTAAACACATGAGTGAAATTTTTTGATTCCCATTTTAGGAAAGAGTGATGATATAGGTCATTACCTTGACGTATAACATATCAGATATAATTATTGTATTATTTATAATTTAATTAACTATATCTGAATGTGGTTTAAAAATAAATAAAACAAATATTCATTGTTATGAAATTTCCCTCATTCAAGACCAAAAATTTAACAATTGGACCGATGTAATCTTAGATTGTTTTTTGGAACATAAAATGAATTATAAGATGAATAAATGGAATATGGTATGTGATATTATCAAAAAATTTATGAAACAAAATATTTTTTCATTGAGGAAAAGAGATGATAGGGCATTCCATTTTTAAGTGAAGTGTGTGCCACCCTTATACATTTTGAGTAGAAAAAGTGGTACACATTATTTTTAACATGTGAAAATGGTGAAAAATGATTTCATCTATAGAAATACACTATATAAGGAATAAATATGTATATAAAATATATTTTTGTCAATTATATGTAATTTTAACCATTACGTCTTCCATTTACCCCCTGTAAACAAATATTCACATAAATCGTGGTTATTAAAAATTAATGATTTCACGATTAATTATATGAAAAATTAATTCTACCTTATTATATAATATTTTGATATGATTATCAAGAATATTAAATAGATTTTTAAAAAATTCATTCATTTATCTTTTGGAATTATACATAAAATATAACTCATAGACATGATGAAAAAATGGGCTTTCAAGAAGTGTATTTTTCACAAAAAATTTGACTTTATATTAACAACATGATTGATAATAATAATTTTTCTATCATCCCTAACCGATTCATTGAATCCAACTTATAATGATATTTATACACATCCAGATTCATAATCATGATTTAACTTCTATAAAAAAGATATAACATCATGTGTGTCTCTATATGTGAATTTAATCAATAGTAAAGAGAAAAAAATCATCCTATTTTGTGGAAACTTAGAGGTCCGCTATATAGTGCTGGAATGACACTAACATTGTTTTTCCCACTCAAGTTCCAACTCTCTTGGATTCTGTCTAACATACCCTAACCCAATGATAAGATACAAGTTGGTAAAAACATTCATTTGATAACATTTTGTAACATACTAACTAGAATCACTATGTGGAATCCAGAATGCCACGTAGCATCATGTGTACCAACTCAGTCACAAGAGGTTACCAACTAATAGTGACGGTCTATGTTGGGTCATTGGGGAGACAATACCTGATCTATCATGTCATAGTATTAGATAATCAAACAACTATTTAATAAATCAAAGTAAAAATAAGGAACTTAAGATGACATATAAGAAACATAATGACTCCCATAGTGGAATAAAAAATAAATTAAACAATAATTTATACCAATAGTATATAAACATAATCTATTGAGTGCCTTGGATATTTTCATAGTCTACTTCTTTTCCATACTTCATCGTTCAAACATTAGCTATAGGGAATTATCCCTTCAGTAGATCTTTATCCACGAAATATATAATCTCATTAAAATTATCATGAAGGGTTTTAGTAAAAGAATAAGTAGGACTCCACCAATGCCTCCTAAAAATGTTGTTATCAAAATAAATTTTTATTCGATAATGAAAAATCTGTATTAAATACACGAAACCAAACACTATAGGTTGTGCACTAACCAAGCTACCATAACCCTCAGTTGTACCTCCTTCATCTCTATACTAGTAGGGATAACCATAGTGTTTGATGAATCAATGGTTATCCATTAGGCTAATAAATCAAGTTTCTAGGATTTTTCATGTTAAAAAATCATTTCTTCTTAATCAAATTAATTTCTCTTTATGTGTAATGGAAATAAGGTCTAATGAACATCCCTTAACCATATAGTTGACATACTAACGGCCGACAACTATTCATGTCCCTTAGTCATTGAATCACTCCATAGAGAATACATACTAGGGAATAAGAGCTAGTAAGTTCCATATTAATTGAGTTCATACCGTGGAATCGTAATATTCCCTTATCATATATTGAACCCTCATTTTAAGTCATGTGAATCCCTCCACCGAAGGATAACGCAACACATGATGGTTCACTACACGAAACTCCGAAGGCTTTATCTTATCCCTAATTTTTAGACATGTTTATTTCAAAGGAATGATCATGTCCCATTCCTCGGGTATTAAATCATTTTCATTAGTTATGTAAATTCCTCCTACTATGAATTACACAAGTCACAGTGGTCCACTACATTTCATCAGTGAGGAATCTTCATGTGCCTACCCTATGCATTAGATCTTCATCGTTAGTCCTTGTATCTAACCTCCAAAAGATAACTCATGTTGAAGGACCACATGTCTTGACCCCAAGAACGAAATATCATGGTATACATATCATGGTAAGATATATATGCATTCATAACATAGCATAATATGAAATGTTTCACAAAATGTATATGTGATCACATAATAATCTGAAAAAAAACTACAAGTACTCATAGAATCAAGTTTAGTATAGAGTTTATTGGGATACACACTTACCATCATGAGTTGTATATCTAGAATGAGAATTAATATTTTATTTTCATTATAATATTAATCAAAATCTTATAAAAACATGCCAAAAGGTTAGGTGACTTCAAACCTCAATAGTTGGGAAATCCCTCTCATAGTATTTCCTGATGTTATAGCATCGCGTCAAAGTCCCCGGATCTCAAAGTATCATTGTTTAAAGATTATGAGAGTATTTAAAAGAATTATAAAATTTATATTATTTAAAAATAGGTAAAACATCACCTGTGATAAATATTTCTCTAATTCCATTTTGTCACATCATGTCATAAATCACTAGGTCCGAGACAAAATTCTATGTAGCATAATCATGATTAATGAACGTGATTATATCTTATAAATTTGATATACCATCATTTTATTCATGGTAGGTTAATGTTTTAGATATTAATGAGAAAACAATTTCCAATTTTGAGGTAACTCGGAGGTACAATATGTAGTGATTTCCAGACACTAACATAGTTCTCCACGGCCAAGTCCCAACTATCCTAGCTCCTATCTAACCTACATAAACATAAAGAGAAGTTACAAGTTAGTAGAACATAGCCTCTGATACCATTTTTTACTTCATAAAAAAATACTCAGTTAAAGCCAGTATGATATGTAGAATCTTGTGCACCTTCCCATACACATGATTTTTTTCAACTAGAAGCGAGGACCTCAAGTGGAACTTTTTGGATGTTATACCCCCTATTCCAGGTCATGGAATCCGAAAATATAAAAAGAATATAATAAATTAAAGTGATAATGTGGAATTTAATGATGAAATTAATGAAATTTAACACCACCAAAAGTGGTTGGAAAATTCATGTATGTAGTAATGAAAACCATATGTAAATAAATAGTCTTCTATGGAGTGTCATGGTTCATGTCATTGTCAACTTCTGGTCTATGATCCATTTCAAATCCATCATCTATATAGACAATGAATCAATGTTAATATTTAACATTAAATTATTAATAAATTTAATTTAAAAAAACCTTATTATGTAATAATTTAATTAATTATAACTAATAGTCATTATGCACAATAAAACAGTTTAAAAAAAACCATCTTTTAAACGCAAAAATAATCATAAACTAAAATCAATTATAATGTTGATTCAAAAATAGCTAGTTGGATTAAATTTAAAAAAATTAATACTAATGTTTATTAAAATCATATTCAAATATTATTTAGAAATTTAAAATACATAATTTATTAAAAAGAAGGATTTTGTTCAAAAAACATTTTCTTTCAACTAATGAATTAAAATTGAATCATTTCATGAAAATCCATATATTTAAAAGTAAGATAAATTTTTTATAATAATTATAAAATTAAAAAAATTAAAAAAATCCCAAATAGTTTTAAAACATTAATTTATATTACGATCAAAAAGCGCAAGAAAAACTATCCTTCAGAAAAAATATTGTTTTTCAGAAAACAATATTTTTTGAAATGATTATTAATTTTTTCTAATCAATAGATAACCATAATGTGAATGTTTTAGTTTATACAATTCATACCCACCAATTTATAGTCTAGTTAAAAAATGGTATCTAATGTTCTAGTTCATTTAGACTATGGTTTTTATGTTCCTGCAACTATCAATGATATTTGATTTAAAATAAATCAGGGTTTTGTATGCCCATTTCTTCATGTAACATATGTTTTCAAAAACGATTTTATTCATATATTTTTATGTTGTTAAAAAATAAATTATTATTATTATTTATAATATGAATTATAAAACAAATATATAAATATACTAACGTTAATTTTATTACTAATCAATACTAATTTTGATGAGGAACAGTTAATTGAAAAAAATTGATTTTCTTACAATAAGAATATATATTAAACAATTTATTGAAAAAAGAAAATTTGATAGTATTTATAAATATAAATATATTTTATAGTGGTTATTTTTGGGGTCATCCCAATCAAATTTCATATAATGGGATATGATATATTGTCTCAAAAATGTAAATTTATTATATAGATCACTGATGCAAAGAAAAAACCTATATGGGGAAATATTAAAAAAAATAAGGGTGAATAAACCATATTTCCTCTCTCATTTTCAAAATTAAATATTCAACCAATGTTAGCTCAAGGAATTTATTTTAGTGGATAATTTCAATATAATGTTTAATGTACCAAAAGGGGAAACAGTTACTCATTGAAATTTTATCACAGATTTTCACATTCCAAAATATAATAATAACATTTATATGATGTCCATTGTATAAATAATAAACAATAGTTATATTCTGTAAATTGAAACACCAAATTTTATTCTATTCTATCGACATAAAAATGAAGAAAATTCTAACCACACTTTATGAAGGTTATTTAATCAATAATGTAATATATTTTTCATCTTGGTTTAATTTTTTTATCCATAAAATATTCCATAAAAATATAAAACCTAAAAATATAAAAAAATGAACATTATTGTTATATTATAATCATCTTATAGACTTTAATAACCATACTCACCCATAAAATTATAGATGGTTGATGTTTTGATTTATTTCACCACCCAATTGAACAATGATATTAAACTAAATCATGGGTGATTAGTAGAAAATAAATTATATCATAATATGATATAAACATAAAAATAATGTTTTTTAATTAAAATTTGGAATTTATATCAATAATAAATTACCTAATTAAGAAAACAAACATTGATAATCAAGAATTTCCATAACATAAATGTTATCATTTTCATACACATGGATAATGAATAAAACAATAATTAAATTAATTCAAAAAAATAATTTATTATTATAAAACGTTCCTGAAATCTCAAGGTATAAAATCATATTGAAGGTATTTTTTTCAATAATTAACATTGACAATACTATTACAAAAATTAGTAAAAATGATCCATACTATAAACATATGAGACAAAACTATATTTAATTAATATAAGAATGAATATTTATGATGGGTATATACATGAATAAATATGATTATGGTTCTTCATTATTTTTATACTATATATATGTTTGTAAAATATGAAAATAAACTATGATCATGGATGATGGGATAAGTGGTACGAGTTGGAAACTCATATATGTAATCCTGAAAATGTCTTTATGAAACTCTAAAAATAATTGATGTGGTCTATATACATTTTATTCGCAATGTTACATAAATAAATTACATTAATTATTTATATTAAAAAATAAAATTGATTCCCTAACTTCCAAGAGGTTTTTGATGAATTTCCACCTATTCTAAAAGTGTTTTTTTATATATATTTTTTAATTATAAATGACTCATATTGTATTTAACAATTATTTAAAATTTTATTGTGTATAAAATTCCATTGAATATTTTTTAACCAAATTTATTCTTAAATTTCAGGGGTTTTATGAGTCTATATTTCACTCACTCACTCATAGTCTTTTGATTCATTATTAATTGTAACCATCATAAAAATAAATCTTTTTATTGTGGGGGAAAATCCTATTTTATAATAAAAATATATCTCTTGTTTCTGAAAAAATGTACCATGGATAGTGTAATATGGTTGTTTTTTTATAACAACTAAAACTTTGGGTAGTCACCATGAAATGTTTTTGTTGAATATTAACTCGATCATAAATATAATGCACAATGATAGAGACTTAGATGTCACTCTTCAATTGAAACTATCAGGGGATAAGATTTGGAATATTTCTATTACCTTTATGATCCTTAATGATGGATTTTTCAAACCATTGAGTTGGTCACCTTAATATGTAAACTATTGAGGCATGTTACTCTCTTTAATGGATAATCCACCACATTTAAATTAACCTCAACTCTATACTTTTTTGAGAAGGTTATTTAAAATAACTATATTTATAACCATCATAATCCTTTTTAGTTAAGGGATTTCATCTATCAAATCCTAATTATTCTCATTAATGTGGATGTATTTTTTCAGTATTTTTCATTATATGGATGTTAAGGTTTTTATTTGAACATTGGTTGTAACATCATAGCATTTTAAAATAATAAAATAATGTTTAATAGTGTGTAGGGCACACAATACCAGTATTATAAAAAATATAAAACTAAAATACATTATGATAAATTTGTTTTAAAAAATTAATATCTTTCATAGCATTTAATGCACACAATATCAAATTTAAATGAATCTTGACACTCTAATATGATATTATTCATTATGAATGACCAATTTATTAAACCAATTATATATTTTTGGAAATAATAGGAATAGATAAATTATAGAAAATATATGGACTACATATATATAAACTAAATTAAATGGTTATCATTTTATAATAAATAAAATATGAACCAACTTATAAGAGAATGAATGGTTTTCTCAAAACTGTATTTTTTTATATTGATAATTAGTCAATCATTACACATATCATTAAAAATTAATTTTTAACACTTATAGATATTTTTTAAAAAAATTAATATAAATTTTAAATCGAAATATAAAAATAATATTTTGGTGAATTTTTTTAATAATCCAAAAGTATTAATTTTTTCATAAATAGTGAAAAATACAACATTACAATTTAAAACTTCCTATTCACTAAAATTTTTAGTAAAGATTAAAAATATATTAAAAATATATAAAAGTAATTTTTTTGTCCTTTAGAATAAATTTAAATAATCTTGGTCATTGAAATAAATTTTATACTGACTTTTAATACTAAAACACTCTATACTTATGTGAATTTTCTTTTTGAGGCCCCTCTTTTTCATCATGGATATGGGTATTATTTTGAACTTGATTTCAACATTTAATATAATTTAATTATGAAAGAAATGAGTTTATATTAAATATTTATATAATTTATATTATCTTATAAGGTCAAAATTATTTTTTTCCACTATGAATTGTCAAAACTATGAATACTAATTTCCATGGTTATGTAAAAATTTTGATTACCAGAGGGATAAAATTAAAATATAATAATAAAAATAACTAAAAAACTATTCCAAACCCCATTTTATGGCCTAATAAAAACCCTATAATATATATGGTTTTTTATTTACCCACATTGGAGGCCCTCAAGATGAAAAAATGAGTTTTAAATGATTCTTGTTAAAAATTGCAAGAGTTTTATCCCCCACCCAAAATAAAAATGCTCACCCTGCTCCTCTAGTATTCACAGTCACATATCTTTTTATTATGTTGGCCAATTACTATAAAAATATTTTACATATCTCTCACCCCACAACATATAATCTAGTTTCAGTTAATAAATCTAATCTCAGAATGCCATAGGTTAAACATAATGTTGTTTCTTTATGAAAAAGTAAATTTTAATCTATGTGTATTTATTTAACACATACTTCTAACTCAATATATAATTGATGAAAAAATACCAAATAATATGAATGTTATCATATATATACTGATATTTTATGATGTTAATATCATATTCTATATTATTCTTCATCTCCATCAATTGAGAAAAGAAATTGTTGATCATTGTACAGTGGACTACTGCCTCACGAAATATTGTAGTTTGTTTTCTAAAACCAACATTAATGTATGGATGTAATGATTGATTTAACATATTCATATGATATTTATTATATAATGATGATTATTTAGTCACATTATCACATAAATAGTCTTACTTTCCATTCTATGAGGGATACAATTACATCACTTGTTTGTACAATGGGTTACCATTACCTGAAGCGAGGTGATTTAATTGTTTATGGTTTACAAGGAATCTAAAATGATAAAATGAAATAAATATATTTCATATTTACGTTCTAATAATACATTTTGAAATATAAACTCTCGTGTAACTACTTACAATCTCATGCATTAGAAAAAAAATATCATTTCTCATGTGAATATGCATATTACTATATCAACATAGTGATGTCAATTGTTTTTCATTTGAATTTTACATTGATTATAATAAGGATTATTTTTTAAATATTAATTATATATATAATATTAATGATTCATTAAGGGATAATTAATTTCTATTTTTATTTGGATCAGTCTATTATGAAAATAGGTAACAACGTTCATGCGTACGTATGACATACTGTCTTCATGATCTTCATAATCAATTTTATATCCCTAACATTTACAAATTACGATAAATAAAGAAAAAAAAATTGTATATAACATGTATATAATTGTTAAATTTTTTGATATGATTATACATAGATCAAAATAAATTCACCAAAACTATCTAACCAAAATAAAGAACATAATAATTATCTCATGAAATAGTCATTTTAACAACCAATTTCTAATTAAATAGTTATTAATGACTATGTGTAAATCATATATAGTATGTTATATATTATTATGCTTTAATAATATATTTATAATAAATTTATATTTTTATTCATGATTTTTGGAAAAATATAGACGATGACTAATATGTATTTAGGGAATCTATTCTTACTTTTGACTTTTGTGAGAAATGTAACATACTCACCAATTATTCCTCACTATGGTGTATATATCACCTATTTTTATGTATTATGTCATGGAAATATTTAACATTATGTAACTAATTATTTCATTTTTTGATATTCCTTCAATAGTTTTAATGAATCACGTGCCTCCAATTTGAAAAGGGATTATTTCACAATATATTCATTTTTTCAGGATTGTTTTGATTTATGTGTCAATTAGTTACAGTAAAAGATATTTATATATTAAAAAACTATTTTTTTCTCCCAAGGTAATTAATGTAATTTCTAATTACCACAACTTATTTTAAACAAATTTGTAGATATAATTCTTGAGATTTTTTTTTAAAATTTTAACATTATTTCTATATTTGGTCCAAAATGATTTATCATTAAATTCACGGATTCCAATAATAAATTAGACATTTTTTTATATCTAAATGATATATTGAAGAAATTTTTACATATTTGTAATCTTTTTAAATGAAATTATAGTAATATTATTATCATTTTAAAAACCAGTCATGTATGGATCTAAATAAAATTTGAATTGAATAATTGTTTTAATATGTAAAACATTAAAAAAATTTACATATTTTTTAAATTTAATAATTTTAATGAACATTTTAAATATTATGAAACATTATTTTTATATTAATTTATTTTCATATTTATTTCTTTACGGTAATTTTGAAAAATATTTTCAATGTGAAAACGTATATTTCAACATAAATATTATTATTGTATAGTAATGGTATTTCAGTTAATCAATGACAAAATACATTTTTATACATATGATCCTTGGGGGTTATTATTTCATCATAAAATTTTTAATATGTTTATATATGGTGTATGGTGATCATGAGTAGGGTTGTAATATTTTATTTCCATTCACTATATTACATAGGATAATTTATGATTCTTTGTATTGATTGGGGGTATGTATTATAATTTAGCATGTCATGTTTTAAATATGAATAATTATGTTTCTTTTTTTAACTCTATTTATATAACAAATGAATTATACTTATTATGTTATGGGTGGGGCCTTCAATTACATATCTCCTTGATCAATAAGTATATTTCATGATATTATCTAGTGTATTTAGGTAAGGATATGCCCATTTATGTTGGATGTATTATCATTAGGCATTGACGGTAAACAATTATTATCATAAAAACATGAATTTTTTTTTAGAAAATAGAAATTGTGCATTAACTCATAATCAATTAACACATTTCAATTATATTTGAGTAATTGATTACTAAGAATATTTGTGGTCATGTTTCAATATAACATGATTATTTATATTCCATTATTTAATTACCATTTATTCATCCAATATTATGTCCAATTTATAGAATAAATGGTATGTTTTTTAGCTTTTTATCATAACATATTTATTATTTTGTATTTATTTATTTCTTTTAGTTTAATAATATCCTTATTAAGTTTCTTACCTAACCTGTTTCTTTTTTTCCAAGATACAATTAAGTGTTTTGTGATTAATATTCAAGGATACACAAAGGGGAATAATGGGGATCTCAAATAAATTTTTTATGTATTTTATGTTTTAAAAAGTATTCTATTTCCATATGTGTATCTAGTTATCAAATACTACTAAACTATTTATTCATTTGTGATGTAATTCCTTGTATAATTTGAAAATGTAATAATGTAACAGGTACATCAAATCTAGTATGGTCCAGGTAGATATATTTTGTATCCATAAATGTTTCAATGAAACTATGGGAACTAGATTTTTGAAAACATATATTAGGTAGGATGACCTTGTAATTGAAAGTGATGATACAGAGGAAGTGATTATGTTGTTTCCCTTAGAATACATATATTTAATGATACTAAATGTTTACTTAGTTCTACAACATATTTTCATTGGGGTAATAACAATAATGATTTTACATTAGGCTTTAATCGATCATTACATGTTACATGAAATTAGTTCTTAATGTGCTCCTGATTTGAAAATCATAGTGGATATTAATAAGATAATTCAATTTTATGATAGAATAAATTATAAATGATTTGAAAATAATTATATCTTTAAAAAATCCATGTTTATGATTATGATATTAGATATGAAAAAATATTCCATTTATGTTATGTGTTTCAATAGGTTTTGTATCATACATTATTTTTCTTATTGCTATTATCTAATTCATTATTTGAAATTGATTAAAAATAGTTCCATCCTGAAGGAATGGGAATCGCAGGAATGCATATACTCCATTTAAATATTTAACTCATAAAAAATTAATGATTATGGATCTAAAAATGTTGCTAAAACTAATAAAATTATAACAATATTGGGGTAGTTGAATATGGTTATGAGTAATAATATTTTTTGTGAGGAGTTTCTTACTAATCCAACACATGATATAATAATATTAGACTACATAATATTTCAGCTACCTCTATTATTCAATTGGTCTATGATTCAATTTTTATTTTTGAAATTAATATTTTCTATAAAGAATATTTTTCATAATGTGTGATGTAGTGGAAAAGTGAAAGATGTTGTTGATGATTATCGTCTATTTGGATTTGCAGATCAATGGTGTTCATTGAATTAAAATAGTAAGGATAATCAAGAAATAAGAAAATATATAATTAATGGATTTAAATTCACTCATATGAGATAAAAATATCATCCTTGAAAAAGTGGAGTTTTGGAAAGAAAATTCCATAATTTAAGATATATAGATGAGGAAAATGATTTTAATCATAAATCCATCATTAAAATTTCAGAAATGTATGATGAAAACTATTTACATAATCAAAAGTGTATGATTTTATATTTATTTAATGTTTTTAAGACATTCATTTTATGGTAAATGTTCTTCAAAACATTTTCAGTACACTAGTAAATAATAACATATGAAATCAATAAAGATAAAAAATTATATATGTATTAAGTAATTGAATGGAATGGAAAAAGGTAGAGAATAGTTGATGAAAAAATTGACAATGTGAAGAATGGAAAGATAGATTTACACACCTGTGATACATGTGGAAGGAATCCTATTTTTACAAGACTAAATGTAATATAATTTTCATCATGTATACTAAAATAATCCCTAGAGCACATGAATTAATGTATAATATAGATGCCCTCCATGTACTATTATTTAACTGTACAGGGAAATGAAACTATTCAAACCAATTCACCACGTGTCATATGAATATACCTCAGTATAAGATAATATATCATTACCATGATAATGTTATTGAAATTGAAAAATTATAATTTTTTAATGTTCATTTTTGTTTTCCTCATATAAATATATTATAAAAGTAATTTTTCACAAATATTATCATTATAAGAGTCCAAAATTTTTTAAGGATTCTACTCTTGTGTTATTTATTTATGGATTTGAAATCGTTTTCTTAATATTACCCTGAAAAGTTCTTTTATTAAAAGTTTATATTTATATAAAACATAAAACCATAGTAACAAAACACATTATGTGTTTTTTTTTGATATGATAATTAAAATGATATTATAATATGATATTATTGTTTACTATAAAATTGGTTAGTGAATTAAAAATTTCAGTTATCAATTCTAGAGGTTACATCATTCAATGATATATGGAATATGTTTAACTACCTGAGGTTTTATTTTTGTATGAATTTATATTTTCATAACTGTTTTGTGGTGATCAGACTATTCAAATATTTGGAATCAAATATATATAGAATATTTATTCTATAGATAATATATTGTTGATTAGTGACCTTTCTCTAGAATTTTAGCTAATGAATTTCGAGAGACATATATTGGATGAGTCATTAGGTTATCTATATACAGAATCAATTCTATTGATATTTAAATTATATTTAATTACATTTTCTAATTATTTTGATTTCATAAAAAATATAGAGTCATGAGGAATGACTTAGAATTTTACTAATATATTATGTGTACTTCAAAGATGAAAAATTATTTTTTATTTTACTCCAATTTATTAAAAAAATGAAGATTATAAAAAAATAAAGAAAGTTTAAAATTTATCTTATGAAATAAAAATATATAATGTATGTAAATATCATTATGTTCTTATTTTATATAATAATGGAATTCCTCAACTATAGAAAAAATATATAGAAAAAATGGTATCCTATTACTATTTTATCTTATGAATAAAATGGTCCTTTAATTCATCATAGATTTATTTTTTTATCATTACTAAAATTATTTTGATCATTCCACTTCTCATTTGTAACATCCTCTATCAACCTACATCATTATTTGAGAATTTAACTTTTCTTCTACACCCTTATATTCATATCCCACCATTATATTCCTAAATTGAAACCTATATATGTGATTAATTCCAATGACCAGTGCACAACCAATTATCTATTATTAAGGGTGCATTTATAAACATTTATAATTATGTGTTATTTAAAGAAGGTAATTTTTAAATTTTAAATCATTTATTATTGAGATCCAGATTAAATTGTGATGTTGTTTTTTTTAAAGGGGTATAATGAACAACCATGAGATTTAAAAAAATGAACATCACGTTCAATAAATTGTGGGAAATGAAACACCATTCATAAAAAAAATCTAACACCTCAATAAATTTTTTTATATTTAATTATATATATATTTAATCTCATTGAAAGCATTTGATGTAGGAAACATCATGTTAAAATGAACAATGTCCCTCTATAATAATGTAATACTTTAAACATGACCACTATAACTTATCCATTGTGTTTTAGTTATTAATAGGAAAATATAAATTTTTGAAATTATATGGCTAATACTTTTATAAATCAAATTTAATGGTTATATCTTTGTTAAAAATAATGCACGAATCATTTGATATATAAAAAATATTTTTTTAAACAACATTATTTTTTAAATTCGGAATTTCTTATTATTGTCACATAGACAAAAAATATTTTTTTCACACTTAGAATGTAATGATCCCATCTTTTATTAATGAAAATTCCTCCTTATCTATTTAAATGACTAATTATTTATGATGGTTATATAACATATGAAATTCCTTTATTATATGGTTTTTGATTTTAAAATATCGTTAATATTCGTAATGGTATCTAATATAGTTGATAAACAGTGATCACATCATTAATTTAAATATAGGGATTTAGAAAATCCAATATACATAGAAAAAGGAATAGATGAACTCATCCAGTATAATTTCTCTATACAAAGACCATTTTTTATAGCTCTAAATGAAGGTGGATTCACTAGGATTCTCTCTTGAAGAAGTCCTAGCAGAGATTCATCACATTAAGCTCAAAAGGAACCGCCTACGGGAGAAGTGGAAGATAATAGAGATTACCACCCAAGCAATGTTATTCATGACATCTCAATACTCTATCACCATTTCACACCTTAACCTTCAGTCTTAGGTGGGTGTTATAAGATGTTTTGTAATGATACCCTAGTATAATTATTATATACATTATTTTAGTATATATATTTTTCATTCATTTTATTATTGTTACTTTGTAAATAGTTTTTTCAATAAAAAATCTACCTTTTAGTCTATTTTGATGAAATAATGGATTTTCTAAAAAAACAATATTTTAATAAAATATTGTAACAAAATTATTTTTTATTAAATATAAATGAATTTATAATAATTATAAATAAAATTGGGATTATAATTAAATTTTGAATGATAATTTTGTCAAAAATAATGAATTATTTATAAATGTTAGTTTTTATATTAAATGTAAAAATTAACATATTTTAAAAATTATTTAGATTAAATGCATATTATTTTAGGAATCAGGATGTCGAAATTATCAAAAGTTTAATTTTACATATTTTTTTTAGAGAGTTGATATTTTTGGAAAAAAATTAAATACTATTTAAATTTATAATGTTTTGTATGACATCATAATGACACAATTGTGATGTAATAAAATAATATAAACTTTATTTTGGCCAATATATGTTTTATAATTAAAATAATGTGATTTTTGGTTTATTTATTTATTTTACAAAGCTTTAGTGGACCCTTCAATATATATAAAAAATTTTACTTTTTAGATTTATTTCTTAGAGAGTGTGACTGACATCTACATAAGCACAACAATGATTTTAAAATTATCAAATTTGGCCTTATAAAATAATTTTTTCCACTACGCGTTGGAAAAACTATGGGAAAAATACATGGGTTGGTTAGTGGTTTTTTTTGTTTATGTGTGGTGGACAATACCTAAATAATAAATAATTCCCTCACTTTTATTAAATAAACCCAGCCAAGCTCCCAAGTCCTCTTCATTAAAATCCTATAGAGGTTGACCGAACTATTACCTCCCCTCACTACAATACTATAAAGGAAGTCCATGCTCTCAAGAAGCCTATCGAAACCACCTTTGAATCCATTGTGGCCACACTTCAAAGTAATGGATTTCTTCCTTTCTCACTTTTTCCCACATTTAAATGTGTTTTTATAACAATTTGATCAATTAAAAATAACGGGGTACAGTTTATCACCTCCCCCATACATCCATACATATGTATGAATGATTAAATAACACTTTGTCTCTCATAAATTCCTTCCATGTAGACCCGATACAATTCGAAAATTCTTTTAGAAATTTCTCTCTTCTTATTAGCAATCAAGAAATTCTTTTGTATTATCAATATAAATTCAATTAAATATATTGGTACATGTATCCATATTACCCCAATTAGTATAAAATTTAGTTAAATATGATGAGATACCCTTTTCACTCTTATCAACCATTTTTATGAATTCTTATGTCACATCGTTATGCTGAAAAATTTCACCTCCATTTTCGACACCAATGTCATTTTCTAGTGAATACCATGCCCATATCTCTATCAAGGGTATTAAACTTTATAGTCATTTACTAATTTATTATAGAGTATCATTTATTAATTATGAATTACATTATCATGGAATAATTATGATAATTAATTAATCCATGATGTATACTTATTCATAAAAAGAAATGATTACGAAGGGTGCTCCCAAGTAGTGATCCAATTCATTATATAAATATTATTATCATGATATGTCATGTTCAGTGAGGGTTTTCTCATGATAATATAAGTACAATGACAGTTTACTCTCTCTCCTTGTGCAATGAGCCTAGGCTCAAGCTAATATCATATTAAATGTTGATTCAACATTTCCATGTTTTGCTACACATGTTATGATCATGCCTTAATGTTCATGTTTCTCTTATGCTTCATTGACATGTCTATTTTCTAACATGTATTTTATTTTTCATGTTATTATTTATTTATTCATATATTGGGCTTTATTTCTCACCCTTTTCTTATGCATGTCATCAGGTTATCCCATGCAATGCTATGTACGAGGGAATGTAGTGGTTATATAAAGGAAGTATTCAATAAAGAGGTTGTGTTTCTTGTTTTATTTTTCTATGTAATTTTACTAAGACCCAAAGATACTAGACCTCTTGGTTATCTATGTTGTATCAAGAGAAGATTTTATGTAATAAATAATGATTAATTTTATCATAAAAATAAGGAATATTTTATAAAAACCATAATTGATAAAATGAAATTAATTTTAGTAATATATATATCAAAATTATCTTATGTAGAATTATTGTGAATTCATGGGAATGATTAATTATTTATAAATAGTAAAAAAATAATGATTTTAAATTCAAAAATGTAATGTTATTTACATTATTTATAATATAATATGTTATTTTAAATTTATTAAAAATAAAATTTGTTAATTACGTTTACTATTTAACAAATTTAGGTTATCTGAATCAATTTCATATTTATTTTTTATATTAAAACATTTAATAATTATCAAAATTGTATCATTTGGAAGTTGGATTATCATCACCTTTATGGGTATATTTTTTTAATTGTATTTATCTATATATAGGTAATAAAGATGAAAAAATGGATTAAACAATTAAAATAAGAATAATTTATATTAAAAAATCTAATTATAAATATTTACCATTATTTATTATAAAAACAGTAACAAATAACTTCTATTATTAGGTTCAAAATGGGTTTATTGAGAGATTATAGAAAATATATAAGCATAATAATGACCTAACATATTGTATAACCTATTTAAATTCTATATTTAAAACCTATAAAATCTATGGTTTGATAATTTATATTTTTTACATCATTTTGGATGATTAATATATATTTGAAATTAATTCTTCCAAAAAATTCCATGTGTGTCATACACGACACATATAAAAGGGAACCAACTCTCTTCCCTTATTAATTGTAAAAACCAAATGATCATAAATTAAATTTATAAATATCATCCAAAGAATATCCCCAAACATCATAATATCATTTTTTATATCAGAAATTTAAAATAAGAAGGTTTTAAGTTAATCAAATAGATAATTACCAAAGAAACTGTAATGTTTTTAATGATGGATTTTTACTGTAATTCATCTTCGAAATCCATATGAACATTCAAAACTTTTCCAAAAATATTAAAATTATTATATCTACAATATTTACTTGATATTATTTTAATTTAATGACATGTATCTATATCAAATTTTGTTTAATAGAAAACTATATAGTCGATCACGTGTATGGTGAACTACCGCATACGCAATAGATGTAGTTTCTTATCAAACACTACATATAAAGTATGGTTTTATTGACATATTGGAATTATTTAATTTATATTTATAATTTTATAATACTTATTTATTTAATATATCTATTATAGAAAATGACATTCTATTCTATGAGGGATATGATATCATCGCTCATGTGTACGACATACTACCGCCTCACGAAGCACTATGATTAATTTTTCTCTTTTAATTACATGGAATATATTAAAGATAAAATTTTATATATATGTTATATTAATTATCTATCCATTATTTTGGAGATATATTATTTCATATATATTTATACCATTAAATCCATTGGAAATCAGTTACGTTGTTTGCGCGAATGTCTGGACTACCTCCTCTAGGTAACAATTTGAAATGTTTTTATTTTTTGCACATGGATTACAATTGTGATGTATTTTATTAGTAAACATTATATATTTAATGTAATAATTCATTAATGGTAAAATAATTTTTATTTTTTTGATCCATGCATTGAGAAAAATTGAAAAAATGTCCATCTATAGGTACTTCATTTTATCTCCATGAATGATGTAATCCTTTTTACATCTCTAATATATATATATATATATAATTATAAATATAATTAATATATATATTATTTACATCTTGGTTAAAATTTTGTATATGACTTATCTATAATCAAATGAAAAAAATAAGGATCCAAAACATACTTGAAAACAATGCAATTTTCATATGAAATAATGGGTTTATCAAATAATTTCTAATAAATGAGTGAAAAGATACAACAACTAAATATTATTTGTTTTTGAGATATATGAGTATATTTTTTTAATGTATGTTTAGAAAACAAATAATTATTTTATTGGATGGTTAGAAACATAGGAATGAATTTTTTCAAGTGTTTTGGGGATTTTTTGAATTTTATATTTGTGAGTCATATGATGGATTCCCCAATTATTCCCTTATCTCAACTATATACTACCAATTTATATTTAATATATCATGATAACATATCAATTAATTTAAGTTTATTTTTTTTCTTTGATTTGACTTTGGATTCAAAAGTTTCCAAATTTGTAAGGGTTTATTTCATAGTCTATTCATTATATGAAATTGTTTTTTCATAAGTCACCCGTGGTGGAATTATTATATATTTCAATATCAAAATAAAATATTTTTATTATATGTTGTTTTCAATTATCATTTTCAAGTATAATACCATTTTTCAAAACTTTTTACATAAAAATATTCAAAAATTGTTTTAAAAGAATTTTCCATTAATTTACTCTTCATTAGAAAATTATTTTTCATCAATATTCATATTTACTAAAATAAATTTCCTATTCATGATTATTTTTTAAATACATTTTAACACATTCTACTATTAATAAAAAATTAAATAGTATATTCATGTAATTAGGGAAACATGTCACAGTTAGATTTTAACAATATTTAAATGTCATTATTACTTTATCATGTATTTAATGAACATAATATTCCATCATCAAGACCAAAAAATGTTATATATTTTCATTAAATATTATGATATGATATTTTCAAATAATTTTTTTTAAAATATTTTTTAACTTTAATTTTTGTAGATACTCTCTACATGAAAAAATTATTTTCTTAAAAAATGTTAGAAAAAATTTCTATGGAATTTACATTCATCAAAAACATAAAAACATTATTATTATTATGATACAATAAAGAATGGTATAATTATTACCATATGAACTATTAATCTAGATGGTTTGTGATTAGTTTGACTGAGATGAATTATTTTATTTCCATTAACTATATTATTGAAAATGGTTTATGATTATTTTTATTTATTTGGGTATGTATTAATATTTCATATGGTAATTTTTATAATTAATTATTATATATATTACAGTTAATCCCTTTCATAAGAATAATTCATTATTATAGTTATGTGAAGGGTGTTTCTTAAAACTAAATCTCTCATCAATTCATATTATCTCTCATGAAAAAAAATTTCTTGGGTATTTGAATGTGGCTTTACCAATTTTTGTATGATGTATTGGAAAATTTACGTGATTGTAAAAAGTAATGGAATGATTCCAGAATGTTGTGTTTAAGATGTCTGACATTATGCATTAAGTATATTTAAATTTAGTAACTAATATTTCATTTCATTATTCAATCTAATTTAATATTTTTTTATGTTTCATGATAAAATTATTATTTATGTGGAATTATTTTATCATTATTTATTCCTTCAATATTAAACTGAAGATATTTCTTAGATGACATGTCTTTCTATTGTATAATTTTAAATATGTATTGTAACTAATTTATTTATAACATTTATTATATAAAAACCCTTACATAGAATCTGTTCTCACCCCTTTTTTATTTATTATTTTCCCAAATATGCCAAAAAATGTTTTGTGGTTGATTTCCAGGAAAACACAAAAGGTAAAAATGGATCTCTAAATGACAATTCATTGAGTATTTTTTGTTTTAAAATATAATATTCTTTTTATTTATGTATCTAATTCACATGTACTACTAAAAATGATATTTCATTTGGATGTGACTTATTCAATATAATGTCAATGTAATAAAATAATGACTTTCACTTTGATACAATGTTTGGGGACATTAGAGAGGTTTTAAAGGGATTTTTATGAAATTTCTACTTCACTCTTATAATGAATACATTGTAATTAATAATGTGATTGGTGGAACCTAGATATATATATCCCCTCGATGAATATAATTTTATTGTGTGAAAAAATGGGTTTATTGTATAACTCTCCGAAAATAAGTGTAATTTCCTGGCATATGTCATTTAAAATAAGTTAGTATTTTTTGGTATTATTAATTCCTTTATTTATAGATTAATGATAGTTATTATAATTTTTTCATTTAATTTCATGTATAATGAATTTACATAGTTTCAGTTGAATTGGAATTCATATTTTTAAAGTATTCCAACCACATCACGTATTCCATGATTTTGTTAGGCTTGATCTATAATATTATAACATTCTAGAACGTACACCCTATGATCTTGTTCTAAAATCCATAAAATTTTACTTTAGGATTTGATTATGATAATTGTAGCCAAAATATTTCCACCAAAATCCTAAAACATAAAATGTATTACATGGACCACTTATATAAAGAAGATACATTTATGTTTACTATTTTATGAAATTTGGAAAAATACATAGAAATTAAACCCATTCATTAATAGTGGAAACTTTTCATTAATATCCATTTTTATAATATAAAAAACTTTAAAATAAAAGATGATTTCTACTTTTAAAAAATATTCACAGTTATCTCTATTGATCACATCCATTTATTTGATAACACATAAACCTTTTGAATGACATTTTAAAAAACTTGGGATGAGAACATAATATTAATAATAGAAAAAGAAAGAATCAAAACTATTAGTTCATTAAAAACATGGAAACTCTTATAGTGTTTACCTTTATATTGATTGTTCATTAACAATAAGAAAAGAAGTTAGACAAGAAATCCCCAATATTATTCTCAATAAAATTTTATAAAACCCATTTCATACCATTAAAAATCATTTACGCGGCTTAGAGCTTCATATATAGAAACCCATTTCAAAAACATTTCAATTGGAATAAACATATTGTCGACATCCAATTATGCTTTAAAGGGAATAATCAAAACTATATTGGACCCCACACTTTATTCTATTACGGGATTTAAATGCATTATATAGGACACTACATGCTAAAAATTTATAGGTGATCCCATTACATTCAAAGACACACCATGTTATGCTATAATAGGTTTTCCCGATGCAATCTAGGCCAACCAATGTATAATTATTATATGTATCAAAGGTTTCCTATAATTTTCATGTACCATTTCATTAAAAGATACATTTATCATAAATTCATATAAAAAAATCATATAATTCCTTATGAATTTTATTTTGAAAAAAATATCTATTTATTTCACAAAACCATTTTCAATACCAAAAATATAATTTTCCAGGGAAATCCATTTTAAATAACAATATAACAAAAAAATATATTTTTTCATATAAGGATACATGTATTATTTAAAAGGAATATTATTATAAAATAATTTTAATGGAGGTGTTAACATTATTATCGCCATGAGTGTTAAAAATAGAACACCACTTTTTTCCATTTGTCAAAAATTTCTGTATAAAAACATATAAAAATATTATATTTTATTGAATCCCGTTGAATGTAATTAAAAATAGGCATAATATTTTATTTATTATAAATTTATTCCCTTATATTTAAATATTTACTTTAATATCATGAATATTTACATGGAGAAAGTTATTTGATGATTAAATCATTAAATATTCAGGGTATCCAATACCAATTTGAACATTTAAATTATAATCACCATGAAAGAATTGTATTACCAAAATATTATGTAACATGATAATATATAATATATATGTAAAAAAGATTAATTTTAGTGCTATATAAACCTAATAAAATAACGAAGCTTCATATCATAAATAAATTCCTTAATGAAAAGTGAATGAGATAAAATCACTTACTCCATACTTATTTTTTAGTTATATATGATTTATCATAATATATAATGGTTTAAATAATGTAATTAATTTATTTAGAACATTATTTGTTTTTATCATATTATATGTGATCTTATTATACTCTATATTTGGCCACTTTTTAATAATATTACATCATTTTCACTATATTGGGTGTTAATTTCCAAGTTTCTCAACTGCGTTTTGAATTGTTATTTATTGAACATATTACATTGATAAAGATTTAATCATATCCATAATTTAATAAATTATATATATATATATTATATTCAGTTAATATAAATATATCCCTACAATTTTGATATATTAAAGGTAATTCATTGTTTATGGTGATGGTAGGTCATACGTACGCATGAATGCTGTGTTAATTTTTTTCATATTAAAAGAATGAACAACAAATGATAAATATTTATATTATCATTACATTATAAGATGTACTTAATATATATATATATAAATATATTAATTTTTAAATAAAACCTTTACACCTTCAATGTATAGTGTGAACAAATCTAATTACTTTGAAGAGGAGATAGTTTGTAGTTCAACAAATGATTTTAACATATTTACAAAAAACAACAACCATGAAGTAATGTGTTATATAAATATTAAATTTGTATCAATAAAACATAAATATCATAAATATAATATAAAAATAGTGTGTCCATCATTATGAGAAACCAATTTAGGTGGTAAATCAAAAATGAACGAAATCGTTTCGCAAAGTGGGAATTGTCCGTACAAGAATTGTAAATTAGTTACCCATTTTAAGTAAGTGTTTATTGGTTCAAGAAAAACACATAACAAAACAAAATCATAGTATATCTTGGATAATAGTTTTAGTATATAAAAATGTAATAATAAGAACTAAATAACATATAGAAATAAAACTGAACCGATTTTTGAATAATGTTAACTCATTTTTAGGTAATTCATTTGGGTTTATAACAAAAGACTTTATTGGTTGAATTTCAAACTAAAACTAGGCTTCTAGGACGAGGGTAGGAAGTTGGGAGCCTATGTTTTATGGGATGGATGAGATATAAGGATTAATATGTTGTGATGAAGTGGGGGTGGATGTGACCTTTTGTAATTGATGGGAAGGGAACAATCCAAAATCTCCAAAATATTAAATATTAATAGAGATATCCTAGATCCAATGACCTAAAATTAGGATATAAATTAGTAGGGAAATATATTATTAACCATACATTATCCCATTTATTATTATTAATCATCTGTTTGTAAATTTTGTTAATTTTAAATAAATATTCATTAAATAAAATTCCATTATTGTCTAATTTTATTATATTACATTAATTTTGAGTAAAAAATATAGTGAAAATTAGAATTCGAATCTACATCTTTAAAACATATTAATTATATCATACAACACTAAAAAATTAATTACGCACAGTAACTCATCCCAAATATATCAAAATTAACACTTTTAAATCAGTTATTTTTTTAATTAATTTATTTAATACCTTATTATCAATACACAAGAATTTAAGGAAGTTATTTTGTTTGTAAAAATTCATTATGCTAAAAATGGATATTTAGTTTCATTTATATCCTAAATATGACACTATATTGAATCATAAATAATATTAAATACAAATAATGTGACATTTATTAACTATCATTGATTTAAATAATATACATGTTTATTTCATGTAAACGTCTCTATAAAAAAGAAACAATTCAATATTAAGGTGTTAAGTGTATAATAATCATTATCTAATGAAAATTAGAATTTTTTTTACTATTTTTCTAATCCTAATATTTTTAAATTTTATCCTACCCTTTTTACTCTTACAATGTTATCAAGGGATTTACACATTGTGGTTTTATATAATTACAAAAAAAAGAAATTAAATCATTAATTCATGAAATTTAATGATTTATAATTTTTTTTATATATCATTGATTTTTAAAAAAATTCATACCATATAAAAAATATTATTTATATGTAAATATCAATAATTTTCATTTTGACAATATTTATTACGTGAATTTTTTCAAATATCATAAAAAATTGATATATTTTGAAAACAAATATTAACTGATTGCTATCATGAGAAATTTATCAAAAATATTTATGAATTACATTACTTATATCCCAGTATTTTAATTTTAATGTTTTAATATTAGTTATTTTATTTTTCTATTAATTACAAAATTATTGCATCATTATTGTGTCATCATTTAAGGTAATTATTTTATAATGAAAAATTACAAATAAACTTCCAACATATAGAAAAATATTTTATATTTGAAATTAATATTTCTAGTCATACATATCACCAATATAAACCCATATTAAAAAATTTCATTTTTTAGAAAAAAAATTCAAAAAAAATTAATTTTCATTGAATGTAACATTATAAATTTATTTATTCAATAATGTGGCCCCATGATCTCAAAAAAACTCCCTGAGGATGATTTGAGTTAGTAACAACCTATACAATAAAATTTCTAAAACTATTAGGGAAATTTTATAATATTTATAGTAATAATTGGACTTTTATTATACATATTTACCAATAACTATGGAAATAAAAAATAAGTTCTAATGTTATTTTTCATAGTGTAAAATAATTAATCTATCCCGTTATTACATAAATATAATACATACAATAAATTTTTCAGTTTTTTTAAAAATTAAATTTGTAGATTTGGGTAAATTAATTTTATTTCTTATCTCACATATATGGAGAGGAAGCAGATTAATGAAAAAAATGTCCAACCATTTAATTAGTTTTTAAATAATATTTCATTGTGAAAATTATTCCAATTAATTAAATTGGAGAAAATTAAATATCATTTAATTATACTTTAATATCATTCTAATATATAATTTATCTTTATGACAAAATTTGAAAAAAAAACCTCTATTCAATTAAAATATAGTATTTTTTCATTAATCATCAAAATATTAATCTTATTAGAAAAAAGTAAAAAATAAAATAATTTTTTTGTTTCTATGATTTTTAAAATTATTTTTATTTCAACATATAATATATATATATATATATATATAAATTTTTAAAATTATATTTATTTTAGGTTCTCCATTAAAAGGTGGTAAAACTACTATAATAAAAAATATTAATTTTATGTTATTATTTATTATAACTCAGTCTTGGTGGATGTGCAAGAAAAACATGGTATTTTGTCTAGAACAAAATATTATTGAATATAAATTTATTTTAAAAAATTCCATAAAATCCATTGAATTTACATATGGGAAACTCTCTATTGTGAATCTGAAATCACACTTATTTTTACATTTTCCATGAAATCTTATAGTGGAACAATGATTAATTTTTAGGAATATGATTAACATGATAATAATTTACGAGTAATATTTATGTATATCATATGTTTCCAAAATCAATCTAAATATATATATTTCCTTCAATGAATAGTAATTTTTCACATCTTTCATGAATTATTATTTTTGTTCCATTAACATAATATAACTACTTACATCTACTTTTTTATTAACGGGATGTTACATTTTGTATTATAATCCCACATGGAATGTTTATTAAAAAATTAATGTAGGATTTTAAAAATATTATAGGTTAGTGATAATATTAATTTTTTGTTTTTAATATCATTTATACACTCCAAATAATGTTTTTTATAAAAATATCATAATATTATAAGGATATATAGGTATAAATAATATGAATTAAATATCATAAATTATTTTCCACATCTACCTACTCAATTTGTTTATGAGAATATTAAAATCATTGTATATTATTAATCTACTTAACCAAAAAAATATTTTCATATCTATAATAATTTTAAATATTTAGAAACTCATATTCTACACTAATGATATTACCATATTTAATTACATTCTATGGAAAATGGTGGAAAGGCCTCATAAAACAATGTATCTCATGGAAAAATCTAAATGACATAATTTATAACCCATAAAAAATAAAACTATATGTAGATCTGTGAATAAAATATCTACAATTGATTGAATTGTTAATACCTTATAAAAACGGAGTTATGATATCTATTTATGAGTTTAATGGAGGGATGTATTCATTAAATGGAGTATTTTTTTTCTTATAACACATATTAAATTGAATTATATGAAAAATCAAGACAATAAAATTTTCATTTATTGTATAAATATTATTCATAGAATTGTATCACTGTTAATTCATTGTGGTATTGAAGTTATACATCATGGTAAGATTGATAAATTTTAAACAACATTCCATAAATCATTCGTATCCTTCGAATATAAAAATTTTATTCAAGTTTATTCAAAATATATTGATCATTAGTTATTAATTATATTTATAGATAAGTAATATAAAAATTTTATTTATATCCACCAGTCACATTTTACTGTATTTGAATTATAATTTCTTAAAATATATGTAACATTTATTGATAAAACATAATAAATATGAATAACAAATCGATGTTGTAACATCCTAACCCAGCTTAGAATCGAACTAGTAGCCATACTAGTGGGTCAAATGGCCTCAAGAATATCTCCTTGTATTTCAGAGGTTTCCGACTAGCAGTGAGGGTCTCAGGTGGTGGTATTGGGGATACTATAGCCTCATATACGTGTTTAAATAGCAGGAAATATCAACAATAATAGATTCCTTAGATGAATAATAGACTGCAACAGAAGGAAAATTAAAAATATATTTCAAATGTAGCCTATGAAAATATATATAATAGATAAATGAATGAAATGATCATGATAGATATATGAAATCAGTAAACAACCAAAATGCCTTCAAAAACCTAACAAAATAGGTCTCAAAAAAATATTGTATCTAAAAAGTCCTATGGAAAATCTCCACGAGCATCCTGAGCTCTTGCTCAGTCGTTTTTCCCTAACACTAGTTACAAGAATACAACAATATCTGTGGTCTATGTTTTGTGGTACTATGAACAACATAGGTCTATTTGAGTACCCAGATGCAATGGAGGCCTGAGTAGGGTGTGAGATATAAATCATAGAATTCCAGAACAACCAGTTCTTATCCCATTATAGATTGTGTAATATAAATTTAACAATGTTCAATTTTGATGTCGTAATGGAAAAAATTATTAAATAATTAACCCCATCCTGGTTCCAACATGACACCTGATGATGATACTTGCGTTATACCTTGGCTAGTATGTTTGATCAAGTAAATATATATTTATTCCATAAATTTAGTTGGGGTAAGGAAGCCTCCCACACATAATAGAAGTAAACTGGTCATTATGTGGCCTCATCATGTGCACTCTTTTAATATTGTTCATTATGTTGCATCATCATTTTCAAACATTAATATAGATCATTTAGTGGAATTATAATTTTCACACTTTTTATAAATTTCATTAAGGGGCATCAATGATTTCACACTTTAATATAGTTCATTATGTGGAACCAGCAAGTGCGCACTTTAATATAGGCCATTATGAGGGATCATCATGTGCACAATTTAATATAGTTTAATATGTAGATTCATCATGTGCACACTTTTAATACAAGCATGAGGTAACCTTCCCACTTCCATATCCATATAATCATGGTGTCTTTGTTATAATATATCGCTATTGAATTACCATTTAAGCATTTCCAAAGAGCCATATCAAACACACATAAGTAAATAAATTCACCATTACATATAAGAGAACACCTCTTATGTATCCCAATAATAACATTAACATATAGATCACATTTATTATGCCTAAGTTTACTTATGAAAAAAAATCTTAAGTATTGATAAATTCATGGTTACATCGTCATCACCAAAAATAAATAAATTCCTCTCACACATGTCAAAGCCATTTAAAACATCCTTTATAATTTTCAATTAACTTATGGTTTTTTAATCATAAATATGGAGTTTGGAATAAAACCAAAAGATTTGTATAGTTCTCTAAAATCATTTTAATATCATAATTCATTATTAAATCAACAATACGAGGTGTGGAATGACCATCGTAACCCATTTCATTTCATGTTTAACAATTTAATACATTACAATGGTAAACATGCCCATTTTTATAAGTCATTATACTGATGGTCTTAAAGCTCAATTTTCCCAAACATATAAATTTGAATTTAGCCACAGCTATTCCAATTAAAGAATATCACAATTTCACTTAATCCATCCTAACATGTAAAATTCATTTAAATTACTACTTGGAAAAGAATACAATTACATGTGGGTCTCCATATACAAGTCAACTCAGTCAACAAACCTAAACATGAGAGATTCAAACACATAGGATAAAAATACACCAATATTTCTTAAGAAAGAATTCGTAATGTCTAATGATACATCATTAATTTAAAACAAATTAAATGGTGTTAATAAAAAAAATTAATGTATAATGAATTAAAATATAATTTTAGAGGGAAACCACCTCAACGTGGAAGAAAGCCATAAACTTCGGTTCTTGGCATATTCTAACTAAATAAATCATTCTACTCAAATGTATATACATATAGGTATATTTTTGTATACCCTTAATGAATTTCTCGTATTCCTCGTGCCATGAGGGAATAGACACATGGAGGACACACACAGAGAGAAATATATATATATATATACCATTTTATTTTCTCAAAATACTATGAAAAGCACATAAACTCACTATAATAATTACTGACACCCATAAACACAATTAATTACTCAATAGGATGTGGAAAACTGAAAATAGTTTTACGTGTTATCCCAAAATAACATCTATCAAGCCATCCATGCTAAACCACCTTTACTTCAGTAGTCATTGTTGGAGAACACCAAAACACCACCAATGGAAGCCATCTTTTATCCTAGGACTATACATGAAATAAAAAATATGACTTAGACAAACACCTTGGTTTTGATGAACCTCACTAGGTTATGAGTAGGGAAAAAATCCAGAATCTAGGATGAGAAGGTGAATAAGGCCTTAAAATTAAGGATTTTGGAAGAAATAGAATATGATCCTACTGAAAATGATGATCGAAAGGGATCTGAGGGAAGGATTTCATGTTATATTAGAGGGGTATCTAGTTTGGGTGCATCGTGTATGAGTGTTTGGTGAGAGAAATATTTGATGAAGTATTTTTTTTATTATTTAACATAAATTTAAAATAATATAATTTCTAAAAAACCAGGCATCCTACACTATTAGAACCCATGTATTGAAAAACACTACGCAATCTATTCATCCTCCATTGGAAATCTAGAGCACCATGAAAAGGATAGGCTACCGATTTATAAAATCGTGTGTTGCCCTAATGAAAAGTATTTTCACCATTATATTAGGGATGTAAGGTTAGCTGTAGTGGGCCACATTTTTTAAGAAAAACAGGGGGCCCTCTGCTATTTTCTAAAATCCTTATTTTCTATATCTTTTACTCCTAAGGCCCATTAATTCGCGAGGGAAACTAAATGGGCCTAAAACCAAGTCCAAACTCAACAAATTAATGTGACCCAACTCTCGGAATTCTGTTCTAAGGATTTTTTTTAAATTACCAATTTAGTAATTGAAAATTTCAAACACCTTCATAATTTAGCCAGGTTCAAAATGTGGATCATTAAAAACATCAGACTATAGATTTTTTCATCCCTGAGATCCCTTAAGGAACAAAATACACCTAATATGACATACAAGGGTCCAGATGCATCATTAAAATGGTCACATTATGTTTCCAATGGTCCAACACCCAATTGAGAACACCATTAATCAATCGGCACATAAACCACCAAGACTAAATCCAACAATCATTTATGAAGAAAACATTGATTCAACAGATAACTGAGCTTGTCCCACAAATGATATGATCACATTATCTTCTCGTCATGAAACCAGTTGAACATACTTCCCATTTTTGGAATTACTATAATGTGGGAAATTATAAACTAAAACTAAAATCCATCATTAAATACTTAATATCACACCAACCAAGCATTTTAATGATGCTCATAGAATGATTTAAAATGAAACAAACTATCAATTCTCTATTGATCCAAAAGCCTATAAAAATATTATTTTTATGAAAAGCACTAGAAAACACCAACTAGACTTGTCTTCACATAAAAATCTTCCTTTATGTCATTCTTCACAAACAGTATACATTAATTTAGAGTTGAAATTGTAAATCCACTATGACTGGATAATTAATGAGACCCCAAGATTAGACCTCTAGTGTTTTATATGTTGAATCATGATGACTTCCCCCTGGAAATATCATAGTAACCACGAGGATGTCCATTAAATTTCATACCTATGCCCAGGATATTTTCCTGATCATCACACCTATCTAACCATTCACCTCACATGCAACAATATAAGGGAACTACCCAAAATGATCAAAAACATTTAATGCATTCCATGTTGCGTAAGACTAATTCTCTCATAGTGCATCTATGATAAGACAAGAAATGGGACATAGTCATCACTTAATAGAATAAAATAAGATGATTTTTAGGGATTCTTGTCAAACATACCCAAACAATTGGAAGGGGAAAGTTTTCACCACAAATGGTCGACTAATATGAAGTGGCTCAGCTTCAATTTTCTAAGAAAATCCCTTAAAAATAATCACAATTCCTTATCCCACTAATGGAAATTTCATGATCATTCAATAATTTCCACTAACACTATCCCCTAGATGACTTATTTTATTAGGGGTTACATAAACAAACAAATTCAACAATGTCATGCCTTCTTGTATGAACTACCATGTTTCAAAATCAGATACCCTCAAAGGAATTATGTAATGCCCCGCCCCTACCTCATTGGATTGAGGAGGTGGTGAGGGTTACTTGGCCTTAAGCGACGTTCCCAAGGCACTAAAGGCTGGAAATAAATGTCGAGGGCTCCGAGAACAATTGGGGAACGATTTGACCATGAGATAAAACCAACCAACAACCACAACTAAATGATGCATGTAAACAAAACCAACCTCATAAATTACCAAAGACAACAAGATAATCCATAATCTGACATGCCAACCAAAGATAATACAGCATCAGAGTACAATGCGGAAGACTCAACAAGAACACCACGAGCCATGACACCAACACATCTCTACACCAAGCTCCAAGCTCAAGTTCCACTAAGACATCACAACGCACCACTAAAGGAGGATGATGTCTTACCATTTTCCAAGTAATGGTACACAACATCTACAATACACCAATGTTCCAAAGCAGGGGGTGAGTACTAAAACACAGTAGTATTACCCCAAATTACTCCCCCACACATGCTATTAGGATAAAACCATTAGCACATTTATGTAAAATAGTTAATATAAAATAAAACCCCAGTACAACCATTTTCATATGCCAAATGTGCCCCTACCAGGCCATCACATCCAAACCAAGAAACCATAGGAAATCCAACCGATAATCCATAAACATTCTAACATTTACCCAATAGTACAACAATTCCATCTTGCAAATAAGTTTCCAACAAAACAATCATAACAATGGAGCTTCTGTCTAACCAGTTTCATCCATTTACAACTACTGCCTCTTCCCGTCCACTTAACATTGATGGTGGCCCTTTCGTCTAATATTCACCCCCTTAATTATAGTGGTACTTCCCGCCCACTTACACACAACAATTCAACCAATCACAACCAAGCATATAATCCTTCATGGTCACAACAACATCATGTAAGCAACCAATTCCATTACATGTCAATTCACTTCAATAAATCACCAATTTTTTGAAAACCATTTTCCATGAAAAACCATTTTTCAATAAAACAACCTTTTTATTGAAAACTATTTCTATCAATCATTTTCAGGAATCAGCCATAGAATTCCATTTTAAAATCCCCATTTTAAAATTCACAACAATAGAATTTCACCACAAAACCCCCTTTTTTCCAAAAACCCCCAAATGGATTTACAACCAAATTCGCACCTCAACATACTATTAATTTCAATTACAACAAATTAATTGTAATGTGTAACCACTAGTTCTATCCAAGTGTAGTCGAGAGAGAATCCACCTACCTTTAGGGTTCCCATGAAATCGACCCACGAACAACTGCGCCTCAAATCCGGCAAATGCACCACCGGCACCTCTCTAGATCACTTTCCCTAACATCCAAAAGCCTTAATATTAACATCGAAGGCAAAACCAGCCCTAGATATACGCACAAAAATTGTAGATCTAGAAAAAAATGAAAGATAAGGAATTAGATCTAGAGGAAAACACAAGAGATGAAAGAGGAGAGACTTACCCGGGAGAAACCACCTTGAAACCACTTCTAATCGCTTCCAAAAGGAGTCGAAGAGCACCCCTAACCCCTGAGAACCCAAAAAACTGAGTGGAGCTCGAGTGGGAGGAAGAGAGGAGTGAAATGAAGCAATATCACCAATGAGACAATCCCAAGTGAGCCCGAAATTTATACCCCCGAACTTTATGTGGTCGCACTGTTAGCCCGCACGGTTTCGAAAACCATGCGCTAATCATGTGCACGCCACTGCCTCGAGAGCCAGAGTTTGCACGGTTTCCTCACATGGTTTTTCAAACCGTGCATAGGCTGTGCAGAGCCTACTATCTCCCCTTCATGGTTTCCGGGAGAATACACATGGTTTACACTAACCTTGATCAAACCGTGCAACCCTTTAAAAGCCTCCAAACTCATCCAAAACCATTAAAAAATATCCCAACCTCTTCCCAACTCATTCCATGCACTTTAAATACATAAAAATGAATAAAAAGGACACATAACTCAAACTGGGGTTTCTACATTCTCCCCACCATTGTAATTTCCATCTTCAGAAAGTAGTGAACCCACCCTTTGTCGAAAGTGCTCGGGCCACTGTTTGAGCATTTATTTATCCCACTCCCAAGTCTCCTCTAATCCTTAAAAAGTTGCCACAAAAAACGAATTAAACCGATGATTTTACCATGAAAGATATTCTATTTCCTATCCACAACCCGAACTTACACGTGAACCAACGAAGCATCTGGTTCTAGCTCAACATGATCCCATCAAATCACATGGTCACGATCCGGCTGATACTTTTTCAACTGTGAGACGTGAAACATGTTGTGAACCTCATTTAACCATGGTGGAAAATCCAAATGATAATCCACCTCACCAAACCACTCAAGAACCTCAAAAAATACAATATACCTCAGAGATAGCATTCCCTGCTTCAGAAACGGACGATGTCCCAACCTAGGAGAGATCCTCAAGAAAACATGATCACTCACCTCGAATGACAAGAGTCGTCGACGATATTCCGCATATGATTTCTGACAACTCTGATCTATCTCCATTCTCTTCCTGACCAACTTGATATTCTCCATAGTCTCCTGGACAATATTTGGTCAAACCAACTAAGACTCACCCACTTCCACCCAACATAGTGTAGAACGACAGGGCCGACCATAAAATTCTTCAAACGGATCCATCTGTATGGATGCCTAATAACTGTTATTGTATGAGAACTCGAACATAGAAAAGTGATCCTTCCATGAACCACCAAAATCCATGACAGAAGACCTCAACATATCCTCCAGAGTTTGTATCGTCCTCTCAGATTGACCATTCGTCCGAGGGTGATATACTGTACTCATCGTCAACTGCATTCTAAGGGCTTTCTGTAAGGATTTCTAGAAACGAGATGTAAACCTCAGATCTCTATCTGATACAATAAAAACTAGAACACCAGGCCTCTTTACCACCTCCCGGATATAGATTTTGGATAGATCCTCCACCGTATTAGATTCACAAATCGGGATGAAATAGGCCGACTTCATTAGACGATCCACTATCACCCAATTGGTATCATTCTTCTTGACCGTTCTTGGGAGACCTGTGATAAAATCCATCGCTATATTCTCCCACTTCCAAATAAGGATTGGTAAAGGCTGCAACATTCCCGCTGGCCTTTGATGCTCTACCTTGATCCACTGAAAAGTCAAGAATCTCGAAACACACTCATCCACGCTTCTTTTCATACTATCCCCCATGAAATGTGCACCTTAAGCGCTTTATACATTTTATGAATTCCATGATGAACAACCCACATGGAATGATGATATGCCCTGAGAAGATCCTCCTGACAAGAAACTGGTACTACCATCTGATTCTGAAAACACAAAATGGAATCTCCATTCAGTTTCCAACCCTCAATTATCTCCCCACCATTGAGACTTGACCATACGGTCACGCACTCAGAATTAGATGTATGTGCCTCACTAACTAGTCCATCCAAGATAGGAGTCAACAAAACCGGAAAGAAGACCACTTTATCACCCTAGTACTCACATTCCAACAACATATAAGCTATATCTGACATAAACTGCAACTAGTATGATGCCTGTTTCACCACCTGAGCATATGATTTTCTACTTAATGCATCTTCCACTGAATTTCCCTCACTCGGTGTGTAAATAAAGTCAAAATCAAACATCTGGAGATATTCCATCCATATCCATTGACTCAATTTCAAGTCCCTCTGTGAGAAAATGTGTTTCATGCTCTTATGATCTGTATATAGCGTAAATTTCTCACCGAAGAGATAATGACGCCCCACTTTCAAAGCATGGACCACTACTGCCAACTCCAAATCATGATTTGATTAGTTCTTCTCATGAACTCTCAACTGCCATGAGCCATTTGCAACCACATGATTCCCTTTCATGAGAACGCACCCCAACCCTGATCTCGATGCATCGAGATACACCACGTACCATTTTCCTGATTCTAGAAAAACCATGATTGGTGCGGATGTAATATGACCCTTTAGCTCTTGGAAACACTATTTAAACTGTTCATTCCACTGGAATGGAACATTATTTCTTGTCAAAGCTATCATTGGTGAAGATAAAAGTTAAAAATAACGAACAAAATTCTGATAATACCCAGATTGACTAAGAAAGCAACGCATCTCAACCACATTATTTGGCGGTTTCCACGAGACAATAGCCTCTATCTTTTCAAGATCCACTGAAACACCTCTTTCAGAAACCACATGGCTAATAAAACGAACGTACTTTATCCAAAAGTCACACTTTGACAACTTTTCATACAACCTATGATCCCTCATGATCCCCAACACTGTCGCCAAGTGATGATCATGCTCCACCAATGTCTTTGAATACACCGGAATATCGTCGACAAACACCACTGCAAATGAATACAAATATCTCTGAAATACCTGATTCATCAATGCCATAAACACCATTGTCACATTCGTTAGACCAAAGGGCATAACCACATATTCATAATGGCCAAATCTACTTATGAAATTTGTTTTATAAATATCCTCCTTCTTCACCTTCAATTGATGATATCTCGACCTCAAGTCGATCTTGGAGAACCACTGGGCTCCCCTCAACTGGTCGAACAAATAATCGATTCATGGAAGTGGATATCTATTCTGTATCGTAACTTGGTTAAGTTTACGATAATAAATACATAGCCTCAAGGTTCCATACACCTTTTTCATAAGAACAACGGCGCTGCCCATGGATACATTCTAGGAAAGATAAACCCTTTGTTTTCTAACTCTTCAAACTAGATTTTCAATTCCCGCAATTCAGCTGCTGCCATCCGATAAGACATAAGTGAGACAGGACTGGTCCCCGGAAGGAGATAAATCGTAAAATCCACTTCTCTTATGAAAGGTAACCCATAGAATTCATCAGGAAAACATCCATGAATTGATCCACCACTGCTGGAGGAACACTCTTCTCAACACCCTCTACTGATTCCAATGACAAAACAGCCAACTAATATGATAATGTACCCACCGTTGGTGCCAAAAAACCCATTGAACCATGCCTTTCATACCTATCTCCTCTAAAGAAATTTATAATGCCATCATGTGTTGTAAAATCCATTGTTCTCACATCACAGATGATGTGGGACTGAAAATCCACCAACCAATCCATTCCCAGGATTACATCATAACCATCCATCTCAAGCATTGAGAAATTCCACACTCTCTCAATCATTCCCACAACTAAATAACATTATCTACATAATCAGGCTCGACACTCTCTTCGACCCAGATGAGTTTGAAGTTTTAAAACCAAGGGCATCATTTCTACCCTTAAACCTCACAAATCAACCACACATGCAACAATAAAAGAGCGAGAATCACCCATATAAAACAACACTTGCATCAAGGTAGAATTTAAAATAATAGTACCTCGTAGTGTGGATGGGCCCGAAGGATCATCCAACACAACCTGCTCAGCTCCAAACACATGTTTTCTGGCCACACTCTGTTCTTTATTGACCTTCTGAGGCATCGTGGTATTCTGAGAATCACAATGACCCACTTTACTCTACTGTTGAGGGGTATGCTTTGTCCCTGGCCCATCGAAGCATACAACGTATGTGATCCCAGAGGAGTGTCATGTGCACCCAAAATTTGAGCATTCCAACAATAACGCTTCATATGGCCCATATTCTTTCAATTATAACAAGATCGAGGTTGTATCATACAATCCCACTTGATGTGGACTGTAGAACCACACTGAAAACATCCCATCTTTCTCTGGGGCTTCAGATGAAGATTCACCGATCCTGCCATCAGATTATATGTTATATCCCCACCCTGCAAATAAGTGTCTCTCTTCCTCTTGAACCTAGTGTTAGAGTTCCCACTATTTTTCATGGGTACCACCATGCTTCCCCTGCCTGGAGCACCCAACAAATCCCTCTCGGCCACCGATGCTCTATTCACCATCTATGTGTAATCATCTATACAAAGAACCGCTATCTTTGAACATATTTCTTGCCTCAGCCCCGCTTCAATGATCCTTGCCTTTAACAATGTGATAACCACCACCTCGGGTTCAAACCGGACTATGTTCATAATCTTAGCGGCATACTCTGTCACCAATATCTACTCTTGCTTCAAACTGAAGAAATCAATCGTACGCTGAATTCTAAACGTATGTGGGTAGAATTTTTTGTTAAACAATTTTTCAAATCCTTCCCACGTCATACCTTGGTCTGTCGTAGCTTGGAATATCAACTCCCACCACTGAAGGGAAAGATCTTCAAACATATACGTCGACAATTTCACTTTTAACTCTACCGGTGTTCCCAAGAACTCGAAGATATTATTCATTCCATTCAACCACTCTTATGCCCTCTCTGGCTCTGAATCACCCATGAAGATGGGTGGATTATGATTTTGAAACTAAACTGCATGATCAACAAGACTTGGTTCATTCACTTTATTCCCACTTTCCACGGCTTGGAAATCTTGCACAATACTTTGCACAAACTGTTGGTTCACCTGGGGCTCAAGTGCAACCACGTTCTCATTGGCCGCCTTTGGTTGGTCTCTACGACGCCTACCCAGTTCCATTTATATAAATATATAACAAACAACCATGATTCTCACTTCCATAGACATCATGAAATCCCATTTCAAATTACACTACACAACACTATCACCCCAAGTATTTCCAGAAGTACACATTTCCCATTTTTCACCATTTTTGAAAAACCAAACCATTTTCAAAATACCACCAGTTTCCAAGTTTCAAATCCTTCAGTTTCGAAACCCAGTTAAAATTTTTCAAAATCCACACATTCATTTCATACCATAAATCATTATATCCTAATGAAATATGCATTCTAGAGGGAAGTCATTTCTACCATGCATGTCATGCTCATATCATTGGCTACACCCAGGACAATGAGATATCCAATGCCTATAAGTGTCTTCAAAACACTTATGTACCCAACTCCCTGGTAAATTTAATTTCAACATAAAAGGGATAGCTACATCCTTTTATACTATACATTTCATGTTCCGACATTCCTAAGACTTTCTACCATCTCATCTCAAGGAATGTACCACAACGAATTTCAACACCAAATATTAGGATCAACTCTAGAGGATCGAACAAACTGATACCAGTTGTAAATCCCCCCCTTCCTCATTGGATTGAGGAGGCGGTGAGGGTTACATGGCCTTAAGCGACATTCCCAAGGAACTGAAGGCTAGAAATAAATGTCGAGGGCTCCAAGAACAATTGGGGAACGATTTTCCCTAGATATAAAACAAACCAACAACCACAACTAAATGATGCATGTTAACAAAACCAACCTCATACATTACCAAAGGCAACCAAATAATCCATAATCTCAAATGCCAACACAACCCAATACAACATCAGAGTACAACGCAGAAGAATCAACAAGAACACCATGAGGCATGACACCACCACAGCTCCACACCACACTCCATGCTCCATGTTCTACCAAGACATCACAATGCACCACTAAAGGAGGTTGATACCTTACCTTTGCCACGTCATGGTACACAACATCTGCAAAGACACCAACGTGCTAAAGAAGGGGGTGTGTACTAAAACTCAGTATGATTTCCCCAAATGACTTCCCTATAAAAGCTACTAGGATATAACTGTTAGCACATTTATATAAAATAGTTTATATAAATTAAAACACAGGTGCAACTATATTCATAAGCCAAATGTGCCCTTAACAGGCTATCACATCCAAACCTAGAAACCAAGGGAAATCCAATCGACAAGCCACAACCATTCCAACATATACCCATTAGAAAAACCATTCCATATTGAAAAGAAATACCCAACAAAAAATCATAACGGTGGAGCTTCTGTCGAACCTGTTTCATCCATTTACAACTAGTGGATCTTCCCGTCCACTTATCATTGATGGTGGACATTATGTCCACTATCCATCCCCCTTCTTTATAGTGGAACTTCCCACCCACTTCTACACAACAATTCAACCAATCACAACCAAGCATATAATCCATCACGTTCGCAACAACATCGTGTAATCAACCAATTCCATTACATGTCAATTCACTTCAATAAATCAACCATTTATTGAAAACAATTTTCCTTTCACAAACCTATTTCAATAAAACAATTTTTTTATTGAAAATCATTTGTATCAATCATTTTCATAAATCAACTATAGAATTCCATTTTAAATTCCCCATTTTAAAATTCAGAACAATAACATTTCATCACAAAACCCCCCTTTTCCCAAAAACCACCAAATGGATTTCCAACCATATTTTCACCTCAACATACAATTAATTTCAATCATAAAAAATTAACTGTAACATGTAACCACTAGTTATAACCATGTGGAGTCAAGAGAGAAGCCACCTACCATTAGGGTTCCTGAGAAATCGACCCATGAACAACCACGCCTCAAATCCAACAAACGCACCACCACAACCTCTCTAGATCACATTATCTAACACCCACAAGCCTTAATATTAAAATCCAAGGAAACCCCAACCCTAGATCTACATGAAACAAGTGTAGTTATAGAAAACCATGAAATAGAGGGAATTAGATCTAGAGGAAAACATAATAGAAGCAAGAGGAGAGACTTGCCTGGGAGAAACCACCATGAAACCCCTTCGAATCACTTCCAAAATGAGTTGGAGCACACCCCTAACCCCTGAGAACCCAAAAACCTGATTGAGTCTTGAGTGGGAGGAAGAGATGAGTGAAATGAGGCAATCCCGAGTGAGCCCGGAACTTATAACCCTAACATTAATTGGCAGAATGGTTAGTGCGCATGATTTGGAAAACTGTGTGCTAACCACACGCATTCCATTTCCTTGAGAGCCAGAGCCCGCACGGTTTCCTCTCATGGTTTGGAAATCCATGCACATGCCATGTGAAGACTACTGTCTCCCCCTGCACGGTTTCCTGGAGCATACGCACGGTTTATACTAACCATGCTAAAACTGTGCACCCCATTAAAATCCTCCAAACTCATCCAAAACCATTTCACGCTCTCCCAACCTCTTCCAGACTCATTCCTTGCACTTTAAATACATAAAAATGCATAAACAAAGGACACATACCTCACATCGTGGGTGTTACATGTTAAAACCTGATAAAAATTTTCAAACGGCATTTTAGGTTGTATCTAAACTTCTTGGAATTCCATATATAAAATATTTGGCATGACAATTCCTTCCATAAGAGTGTTCTAGTCAGAAGTAATATAAGACAAACTATCCACTCACAAGTGCAATAATACAAAAAAATCATAAAGGAATGTGTGAAGATCCTCCGAGTCACACTCAAAACATCAAAACATTTTATGAAAAGCATACTAAGGAGACCAACATGTCAAAACAAAAAACTATTTCGAATTCCATCCTGAGCATTCGGAAGAAACTGGTTCTTTAACGTGTTGGTAAATATACTTGGATATGACCTGAGATAGTACTATTAAGCACAAAACACAATGATTTAACTGATCTCATCAGATCATTATTTTAATTAACACTCAACGATATCGCATATATCAACACAAACTAACTGATTAAATGATATGGGATCAAATGACCATGGGAGAAGGGGACCATGCCCAAGAAATTTCTAACATTCTTGGAATAATCATTACCAAATGATAACTTTGATAAAAAAAATCGAAAAATAAAATTAACACCCACCCAAACAAGGGTTTCAATTGAAACAGGAAGACTGACTAGGGACAACAACACTCAACTTGCACCAAAAATCTGAAAAACAAATGAAACTAGATAGGAAAACAAGTTATAAGGCCTATAATACCCATAAAATGAAATGGTATTGATGCATTCATTGTCCATGTCATAAAAATTACACTGGATTAGGATTGTAATCATTAATCCATTACTAATGGGAAAACAACCAACAAAAAATACATCCGACTCTATTCCAAGAAAATAAAATAGAAAATATAAAGCTACCAATCCAAGTGTGTTTAAACATATTACCACACTATAGGTTCCATCTTACAATCCCATTTCATTTATAAAAAATTAATGACTTGTTCAAATTATAATATTTAAACAAACAACAAATACTCATTTTAAAGAAAATAAAACATGTTGTATCAAACTTCCTTTTTATACATTTAAGAGTTCAATGGATACCCATAATAAACATGAAATTTATTGTAATAATTTAAATTTTAATAGATAAAGAACCCAAAGAGGGTTCCACTATGAAAACCTTTGTTTTCTAAAAATGACCTAATAATAGTTTCTAAATACTTTCCATATCAAAATTATACATCTTTTTTTTGTAGAAACATCTCACAAGAATTCATGTCTGTTAATTTAATCTGGCCTACCATTTTCCAATTCATGAATCACCCATTCACATCATGGATTGAATATTTTATCCCATTAATCAATACCAATCTTAGTTTACAACACAAAAAATTCATATATACATATAGAACTATGTGGCCATATCTGTGGCCAACTACCAACCAATAATGCACCCATACATATTATAGATTGGAATTTGGATACCATTTAATCAATATAAATTCAAGATGGTGTTTAAATATAAAAAATACCTGCAATTTTATTAATAGATATACAAGGCATTCATATTATTCTGAAACTGGTGTGAATCTATGGGTTACCCTTTCCCAGTTATTATTCCCCCATGAGCCTTATAATCAAAAACCTATTCCCACTCATTCACATCCCATATACAACAAGGAACAACAAGTCTCTATGAGTAGTAAACATATATGTATCTCTATACAAGGTAAAATAATTACGTAACAGGAAACTATCATAGGATCATGATAGAATGCATAGCATAGAATATTTGAAAGCATTCCTAACAAGAAGAATGGTAAACTATAATTAAACTAAATGCCAAGGAAAATTGCATGGAATGTGATTTTATATTTGGATATTATGATGAAATGAATGAATCATTTTTTTATCATAACAATCCATGTGAAGAATTATCAGAGATTCCATTAATCTTATTAAGATGAAACTTCCCCATCACTTAAGGTGAAATCATATCAACTATAATATCAAACTACAAAAACAACAATCCCATCCCTAGTCACATGATCATTTCTGATACATTAGGTGATCAATTCCAATCACAAAAATTAACCTAGAACTAAAACATTCCAAGTATCTTTTCTACCTACCCAAACTAGAAATTCAAAGGAACATTTTTACCACATATACCACATGGAAACATCCCAACCGTACTTACCATCAAACTTGTACCTCAACCAGTGGGTCACATGACATCTTGTTTGTCTCCCCATATGCTAGAGGATACATTCTATCAGTGAGGGTCTTAGGTGGTGATATTGGTGTAACCATACCATCATATTAGAGTTAAAACTATAAGAAATAACTATAATAGCGGATTTAGTGGAGGAATAAAAGGATGAACCATAATACAAATAAAAAAAATAAAAGTGGACATCACCATAATATATATCAAATTAATAATTGACATGGTAATGATACATATATAAAATTAGTAAAAAACCAAAATTCATTACAAAAGATGACAAAATAGGGCAAAAAAAATAGGAATATATCATAAAATTATTAAGGAAAATCACAATGAGAATCGTAATCTCTAACTCAATATTTTTCACCTAACTCTAGGTATTAGTATACAGAAGAATGAAAGGTCATTGGTATGCAGTTCCATAAATAAAAATGGTCTTCTAGAGTACCCCATTCCCATGGTGGCCTAAGTAGTTTTTGAGATACAAATTTTAGTAAGAAAGCACCATCAACGTCATCTCCAATTCTGATAGTGTAATATAACATTAAATATGTCCAAGTATGATGTTTTAGTGGTAAAATGGAATAATAATTTAACAACACCCAGGCTGCTACGGTACACCTGATGATGATACCTACATCAAATGATGTCTTTTATGTATTATAATGAAATTATTTATATAACATTAATTGTGCGGGGATATGAATACTTCCAACCCATAATAGAGGATAATTGCTCATTTAGGGGCCTTAGCATGTGCACACTTTTAATTTAGTTTTTTAACTGGCCTCAACATGTGAAAACATTAATATAGTTCATTAAGTGGAATTTTCAAGTGAACACATTTAAAATAGTTTGTTATATGGAATATTCACGTTCACATTTTAATATAGTTCATTAAATGGACTCATCATGCGCACAATTTAATATAGTTAATTTAGTGGAATTATCATGTTCACACATTAATATAGTTCATTAAGTGACATCATCAAGTAAAATATTTTAATATAGGTATGGGGAAACCCATCTCTCATCCATTAATACATAATAATAGTTCCATATATATAATATAATCACATAGAATTACCTTATATGCATTTCCCAAGATTTATATCAAACACTGATAATCAAACACATTCACATTTACACCTATGACAACTCATCTTAAGTATCCCAATCATAACATTAACAGATAGATCACATTCTGTCATCCCATGAGTACATATGGAAAAAAATCTTCTATATTATAAAATACATGGTTGCATACTCATCACTAATCATGAGAAAAATCCTCTCACAAATGACATAATCCATTTAAAATTCCCTTTAAATAGTTCTATTGATATATGTTTTTTACGATTATAAAGAATGGGAATAAACTAACCCCCCTATGATATGTCATGTTCTCTAAAATAATTTAAATTTCGTAGTCCATGTTTACTAAATTTGATCGATGTGTGGTTTTTCCACCCTAATCTGTTTCATTTCATGATTTACCATTAAATACATTTATAAGGGAAACATACAATTTGGTATAACTCATCCTACTAATGGTCTTTACAATAAATGATCATTTGCATGGAAACATTATTTTAGGCCTATCTGTTACAATTAATATAATTAATCAGCTCATATAAGCCATCCAAACATGGTAAGTGAATTTTTATTACCACAATGGAATATATCCTATCACATGTGGGTCTACAGAAATAGGCCAACTCATTCACTCTAACCTATCATGGGAGATTCATACACAAAGAATAAAGAGTTAGCAAGACTTATTAAATAGAAAGTCATAAAAGTAAAATGATAATAAATTAATATGAAACAAAATGCAGGGTGTTAATCAACTAAAAATGAATTATGAATTAAAAGGAATAGAATATTTTCCCAACCTCAATGAGGAAAAAATTCGTACACATATACTATTATATCGTTCTAACTAAATTTAGCCTTCCATTCACAAGCATATATACACAAATATATTTTCTAATACCATTAGCCCATTGCATGTACTCCCCGCACTATGAGGGAATACACACAAGGGGGATATAATCTTATATATATAAATACATTAATATATACCTGCAAGCCTTCCAAAAGCATAAAATCTCACTAAAAAATGCACGACCCCCCTAAAGACCACAATATACTCAAAAGGAGTTGTGTCATTAAAATACATTTAGGATCTGAACCAAAAATTATGATGGCAAGGAGAACCAATATTAATAACCTCTCCATCAGTAAAAGTTTCCAGAACATGTCAAAAAATCTGAGGAATCCTCCTCATATATTAGTATCATAAAATAAATAAACAATCTATGTTAGACCCAATAAATAGTTCGACATAACCTCATCAGCCGATGGGAATGTAACGAAAAAAAATTTTATCATTGAAAATTCATCTTGATCTAATTAAATGTATTATATAATAATGTGGATATATAAAACATATGCACATCTATGGTTTTAAAATTTTGTATTTTAAAATACAGTTATGATTTGATACTGTTTCTAATATAGTCATTGAATTGTGATCACATGATTAGTATATATATAAGGATTTAGAAACTCCAATTTACTCAGACAAATGATGTGATGGCCTCATCCAATATAATTGCACCATACGACCTCATTTTTCAGATCTTGGAAAAGGAGGTAGTGTCACTTGGATTCACTCTGGATCGTTCCCAATATGTGTTTCAACATGTTACGCTTGAATGGAATCACCTATGGGAGATGTGTAATTTAATATACATTACCACCTGAGTTATATTATCCAAGATTCCCCAAGAGTTTGTCACCATCGCACACCATACCCTTATGTCTTATGAAGGATTTATAAGGGGTTATGTAAAAAGATCCTAGAACTATAATTACATGCATTATTTTAGTATATAACAAAGTATTGTGCACTCATGTCATTATTTTTACTTTATAAATGGTTTTTAAAGCAGAAATAGTATTTTTAGTTAATATTCAATTATGAAATATATTTTAATGAATTAATGGATTTTCTAATTAAATAATATTTTAAAAAATTATTATTACTAAATCATTTATTATTAAATATAAAGGATCTTATAATATTTTATTTATAAAATTGAAATTTTTATAAAGGTTTGAAAACTGTTTTTTGACAAAACCCATAAATTTTCAATAATTACAAGTTTTTATTTTAAATTTGATAATTAAAATATTTAAAAAATCATTTAGATAAAATTAATATCTTTTTTTGGATTCAGGTAGTAGAATATATATAATGGTTAATTTTTGATAATTTTCATAGACATTTTAATTTTTCAGAATTTTCTGAGACATTTGAATTTTTCTAAGACATTTAAATATATAATCTGTTTTATGTAATCATAATGACATAATAATTTTGTAATAAATTACTATAAAAATTATATTCAACCAAAAGACGTTTTACCTCTAAAATAATGTGATTTGATATTTGTTTTATTAATTTTATGATGTCTTAGTGGACCCTGTAAGACACATAACGTATTTTAACATTTTAAAATGTTTTTATTAAGAGTGAGACCCACCTACATATAATCAAGAAAAATATTTTAATTATTTAGGCTACTATAATTATGAAAACTAAATTCAATCCCATTTGGCCAATACCCTGGTCATCAACCATGGGATGGTTTGTGGTTATAAATATTTAATTATATAGATTACAAAACCTATTTTTGAGAAATATTAAAGAATTCCCCACTCATTTTCTATATAAACCCACTAAATGTCCCATTAATCATCACTCAAAACCCTTGGAGCATGACCCGGCTCTTAAATACCCTATCCATAATCCTTTAATGCTTTCCCAATATCCCTTTAAGCCTCTCTCAGGATTCTCCCAAGCCTTTGGGTTCACACTTCCAGGTAAGGGATTCTCACATACATTCCATTCTTATTTATGCCCACATTTCATTACATTTTTATGCCATTTTTATTTTAATTAAAATTTATTCGTATTATTTCTCACCTCCCCTATAATTACATCCTTATTTTTGAATGATTTGAGACCTCTTTCTCTATCATTAATGCCTCTTGTGTACACCTCCTACCCTGCCAAAATCCCATAAGGGGTTTCTTCCATTATCATTTTTGTTCCAATTACATTATTTTTTATACAATTTTATGTTCAATTAAAAGTGTTGGGTAATTATTTCACTCCTCCCCCATACTTTTTTATTTATATTTTAATGATGATAGACCATTTTCTCTCTCATTAGTGACTCCCATTACACCTATTACCATGCCAGTGTTCCATAAGGAATTTCTCTCTTCTGATTTTCATTCGAGATATTTTTTTTATTTTATGAATCTAAATTATAATAAATATGTTGGTATATTATGTTCTATGCCCCCCTTAATGTCCATTTGTTATAAATGTGGTGAGATAACCCTTTCTCTCTCATCAACCATTTTTAAAAATTATTGTGTCATGCCATTAGAATACCAAAATTTCACAGTGTTTCTCCAATCCTATTCATCATTTAGTTAATACCATAACCATTTATCAATCAAGGGTATTATACTTTATGCACATATTGATAATGATTATTGAATTTAGTTTTTGTATTCCACATTATTTTATCATGGAATATGTGTTTATGTTTAATGATTCCATGTTATATGATCCATGTGGTACATTTGTGCATGAAATTAAATGTTTATAAAAGGATTGACCTGATAACACACCAATGCATTGGGTAAAGATTATTATCATGTTATGTTAGGTAAAACAAGTGATTATACATGCTAATACATGATAAATGAGTGTTTATTCATGCTAATTCAAGTAAAATGAGGTTTTACTGATGCTCTATGTGCAATTAGCTTTGGCTCATGCTAATACCAGGTTAAATGTTGTGGCCACATTTCCATGTTATGATATCACGCTATATCATGCCTTTATATTATTGTTTATATTGTTCTCCTTTGATATTTATTTTCTAACATGTATAATATTCATCATTTTAATACTTTTTTACTCATGTACTGGTCTTTATAGCTCACCTTTTTCCCTTAAATGTCCTTAGGATATCTCATTCAATGATAATATAAAGGAATTTTTTGGTAATGTAAAAGATGTTCTCAATAATGTTTTTGTGTTTTGTGTTCAATGATGTTATGTACTATTCCTAATTTTCCATGATACGAAACCAATAGATTCTCATAGTTGTCTTATGTTCAGGTTTATGTAATAATTCATGCTTATATATGTAATAAAGAGTAGGGTTTTCATAGTTGGTATCACATGATAGGTTTAATTATTTTTGGGATTAGGATTAAACAAACCTATTGAAATCCGTAGGTATAAGACTAAGTAGACAGAAAATATCCCTAAATATTGTTGAGTATAGTGTATGTGGATTACCAAGAAAGTACATCCCTATATTTATAAGAACAAGTAGAGGTGGCTCTGAAATAGATGTATCTAGGGGTAAAACCCAAAACACGGCTATGAGCTAGACTTATATGAGAACTGGTGCACAACAATAGGCCTTGCTAAACACTTAGTTACAACACTCCAATGGGATATTATTTATAAAATTAAGAATATTAGAATGAACCATTATTAGGGGAATAGAAAAATTCTAAGTGAATATATGTTGGGAAGTATAGCATGTATATCATAGATTAATGCCTATAAGTACATATGTTAATTAAATAAACATAATTTTTATGTAATTATTATTTTCATTAGAAACCCGTTTACGTGTTACCCATAACATTTCATTTATTCCATCCAATATCTAGTAATATGATTTCTTTGCTAAAAACCGATGCAAAGATCACTGTGATTATAGTTCAAATGAGATGCCCAATATGATGGGAGATAGAATTGAAAACATTGTAATTATAATCTCTTATTTAACACATGTTTTGAATAGAAACATGGTTCAAGAGGAATGATCAACCCATTAATAATGACCAATCCTTAATCGAGAGCATTATGAGACAATGACATCCTAATTTTAATGGGCCATCTAATCCCTCAATCATCGAACAATGGATCAACTCCATTGAAATATATATTTTCCATCAATTAATGTTCATTACAAGACAAGGTTATTCTAGTAACTAATTGTATGTTGGGAAATTATGATCAATGGTGGAAATTGATAAAAAATTCAAATCCTATGGAAGAGATCGAGGCCTTGGAATAGAAGCATTTCCGGAACATGTTTTCGGAAAAATTTTCTCCCCACACCCTCGGAATTAAGATGGAAAGGGACATAATTACACTCAAGAAAAAAGGCGATGAATCCATCAGACCGTATGTGGATAAAAATCAAAATGATTTAATGAAATGCCTATGACTTTTTTGTTACCCAAAATACCAGGTTACCCACTCTATTAGTTGAAAAAAACCTACCAAACAGAAATCCCTAGAGATTCTTGACTTCGATAGCTCTGAGGAAACTATCTGATATTCTCTCAAAGTAGAAATGGAGATCAACGAATCTTAGGGGTATCATATTTATAGTAAGTGGAAAGTGGAAATTATTTAATGTGGTCTACTGGATGAATCCAACTGTGCTATGAAATTATAACACCCCACTTGATAAAGGTGTGGATAGGAGATCCTAATAAATTTAATAAAGGGGAAGATGAAATGCTTTAGTTGTGGAATAGAGGGGCACCTGGCCATTATCTGCCAATAAAAAATGCCCACTTCTGTGATTGAGGAGAGGAACTCTCCATTATATCCTCAATGAACTTTTAATTTCTTCAACTAAAATCAACCAATGTACTTTTCAGATAGGTCTATAATCCAAGGGTATTCGGAGGAAACCAACAACCTTTAAGGAGGAAATGGTGGGGGTTTTCCATCACTACCTTTTAATTGATCACTGACAATAAATTGGTGACATTTATTCTAGTAATTCAATAAAAAATAGAGAACATAATTTTTGATTTTAGTTATATGAATTATTTTATATCCCACATGTTTAGAATAACAATCCGAACAACACTACCAATCATGGAAGTAATGATGTCAGTGAGAAGAGATTGTTCAGAAATCCTTGCATCTTAAGAATATAAATCTTCCCATGTCATAATTTGTGGGTTTAAACATCCATAAGTTCCTCTAATACCGTCCATGGTGAAATTTTATTCCATTATTCGGATATCATTTCATTCCATACATGTAAAAAATATAAATTTTCATGAGAGGGAAATCACTCTCCATATGGGGAATTGACCCTCGATTCTATAAAAGTGCAAGAAGGGGGATGGACATTCTTTAGAACCATCATCTGAAGAATGAATATTACAGCCTAATGAGCATGAAAATCTTTCTCTAGTGATAGAGTCTAATGGAGAAACAATCCTTAAAGACAATCATATTATGAGGTAATTAACGGAAGGGTTTCCCTATGAATTTCCAAGTCTTCCACTTATAAGAAATGTTGAATTATAGATTGACATATACCTAGGGCATTTCCAATATCTATTACTCTGAATAGAATGGATTTTGTTGAGCATGAGGATAAAAAGAAAAAACTACATTAGAATATAGATAAATGTTTATAAACCCAAGTAGTTCACCATGGGGCACACCAGTCCTCTTCATCAATAATAAGGTTGTTCAATGCACCATATCATTGATTATTTTGAGCAAAATAAAATCATGATAATGAGAAAGTATCTTATACCATGAACTGATGACTTGTTCGATTAGCTATATGGATAACAATACGTATCCAAGGTGGATCTGTTTTTCGGATATTACCCAGTAAGGTTGAAGAAGGAGGATATCCCCAAGGCTGATTTTCATACAAGGTATGAGCACTATGAATTCATAATAATTCCATTCAAATTCCCTAATACGCCAGCAATCTTCTTTGAAAATATTTATATAGTCTTTAGATATTACCTTAAAACATTTTTGGTAGTCATTATTGACGATATTCTAGTAACCTACAAAACCAATAAAGGGAATGAGGAGTATATAAGCACTGTACTAGAGATCCTTTGAAAGGATAAGATCCTTGAAAAGTAAAGAAAGTGTGAGTTCTGGTTGAAGGATGTATCATTATTGGGTCGTATCATCACAAATAATCAGATCACTGTGGATCCCTCCAAGATGGATGTAATTGACAGATTGATGAGGCCAATATTTTGGACAAATATTCATATATTTCATATACATGAAGGATATTATTTATGATTTGTGAGAAATTTCTCACAATTATGTAACCATCATACCGGGTTAACTAAGAACGAAGTCATTTTTTCTTATTGTGATGAATACGAAGAAAGATTCACGGTGTGAAAATGAAACTTATATCAGGCCTCGTTCTCACACTAAACAATAGTTGGGAAATTATTGTGGTATTTAGTGAAGCTTTGAATAAGGTCATGGGCTGTGTGTTGATGGAAAATGAAAATTTCATTTCATATAATTAACGGAAATTGAAGTTTCATGCGAAAAATGATCCACCACAGGATCTGTAGATGTCTGGATTGTTTGTCCATTAGAAAATTTAGCAACATTACCTCTTTTGGGACATGTGTAAAATATATATGTATAACAAAAGCTTCAAGTATATATTCATGAAAATAGAGTTGATCATGAACTAATGAATAAGGTTAGATCTTCTCAAAGAGTATGAGAGGTCAATCCATTACCACCCTAGTAAAGAGAACAAGGTGGTGAATTCTCTAAGTAGAAAGGATCCAGTAACTCATTCATTGATAACAATTAAAAAGGATCCAATCTTCTTTTATTTGATGAAGATTGACATGGGAATGAAAGATAAGGTAAATCATTAATCCTTTCACAAATTATTGATCACCTGTCTCATTTGGAAGGGCTAAAGGAGGAATTAAAAGATGATGTGGGAATTCAGAAGAAAGTGGAAACCCTGATAAAAGGAAAATCCTCAGAGATCATTGTTAATGAAGAAGGAATTGTGATATTTGGTTCAAGAAAATGTGTCCCATCAAATCTAGATCTAAGGAATGAACTTTTGGATGATGCACATAGTTCAAAATTACCTATTCAACCAGGAAACACAAATATTTATCGAGATCTACAAGAGCATTATTGATGAAAAACATGACTAAGGAGACCATTGAGTATACATCGATGTTCCAGGTATGTCATCAAGTGAAGGATGATAGAATTAAGTCTAAGGGGGTGATGCACCCATTACCCATAATAACATGGAAATGGGAGAACATCATCATGTTGTTTTCACCTAACATCCAAAGACATCAAAAGGAAACAATGATCTTTAGTTTGTTGTCAATGGCCATACAATGAATTCACACATCATTGTAACTCAAGAGGATTTCTCATTGGATTAACTAGAAAAGATATACATCATAAATGTTGTAAGGATACATGGAGTACCACTATCGATTGTATTTGATCGTAATCCATGATTCCCCTCTATGTTCAGGAAGAGTCTCCACCATGCATTAATACCGAGGTAAACATTAGTATGGCTTATGATCAGAAAACTGATGTCCAATCTAAGTAGACTATTCAAAAACATGAGGACATGTTTAAATCATGCTCAATGGACTTCAAAGGATGATGGGATCGACATCTTTATTTGGTTGAGTTTCCATTCAATAGCAGTTTCCACTCATGTATCCAATGTATCTTTATAAATCCTTTTATGGAAAGAGGTGGAGAACATTGACATGTTGGGATGATGTTGGAAAAAACTACTAGGTCCATAAATAGGAATGGAAATTGTGGAGAAGGTTAATACCATCCAACATATCATTAAATATGATCAGAGTCGACAAAAGAGTTATGTTGAAAATTGTTGACAATAACTAGAATTTAATGTTTGAGACATGGTATTCCTCTACATATCGCCGTGGAAGAGAGTTATGAGATTTGGGAAGAAGGTAATTCTTATTATAAGGTTTATAGGGACTTTTGAGATCCTTGATCGTGTTGGAGAAGTGGTATATCAACTTGCACTCCCACCAAACGTATATCAAGTACATAATGTATTCCCGGTACCTCTCTTGAAGAAGTACATATATGAACCATCACATGTACTCAATCCATAGGTGGTACAATTATAGAATTACCTCTATAATGAAAAGGAGCTGGTGAATATCGTAGATCATTGAGAAAAATGAATACAAAATAATAAAATGCCCCTATTAATGGTGTTACGGTGAAACCAAAACTTAAAGAATCTACGTGATAATTAGAGGATGTGTTATAGTGGATTTACCATCTTCTCTTTTAGTTTGGGAAAATTAAATTTCGAGGGGGAGATTTGATGGGGTGATTTAAATGACAAATTATTTTATTAATGAAAATTATTTTTGATCTAATTAAATGTTTTATTATGTAATGTGTCTAAATAAAACATATGCTCTCCCACTATTTTATGTTTTTGTATTATAAAATACCATTAATAATTCTTACCATTTCTAATATAGATGTTTAACACTGATCACATGACTAGTATAAATATAGGGCTTTGAAAAATCCAATTTACTCAGACAATGTATGAGATGGCATCATCAACAAGAATTTCTTTATATGAATCCCATTTTTCGATTTTCAGAAAGGAAGTAGTGTCACTCATCATTGCTCTTGAACAAAACCAAGCCAATCTTCAACATGTTATATTTGAGCGAAATCAACTATGGGTGAAGTGGACGTTAATAGAGATTACCTCCTGAGTGATGTTATTCGAGCTGCCCCAAGAGTCTATCACTATCGCGCACCATATCCTTAGGTCTTATTCTACTATTATAATGGGTTGTGTAACAAGACCATAAATTAATAATTATGTGAAATATTTTTTCATAGAAGAACAAATACACATTCATATTTTTATAGATACTTTTTAAATGGTTATTAATAAAAAAATAGTAATTTTAATTAATATAAAATAATGAATTCTATTTTCATGAATTCATTTATTTTTTAATCAAATAATATTTTAATAATAAATTGTTAATAAATATATTTTTATTAAATTTAAATGATCTTTTCATATTTTATGAGTACAATTTAAATTTCTATTATGGTTTGAAAACCGGTTTTGTTAGAACCCATGATTTTTTAATAAATGTAGGTTTTTAGATTAAAATTACACAATCAAATATTTAAAAATTTATTTATATCAAATGAATATATTTTTTTCATTTTGGGGATTAAAATTATCTTATGGAAAATTTTCATAATTCTCTTTGACAGTCAAATTTTTGGGAAAAACATAAATATCGTTTAATTATATTATGTGATTTATGGCATCATAATGTCATAATATTGATGTAATAAAATAATATAAAAATGATATTCAACGAGCATATGTTTTAGTTATAAAATAATTAGATTTTATAATTTTTATGACTAATTTTATGATGCCATAGTGGACACTTCAATACATATAATATATTTTATCATTTCAATATGATTTATATAAGAGTATGACTCACCTTCACATAAGAATGTTTATTTATTTAATATGTTTGGACATTTTCAGTATACAATAATTTTTTTCCACTCCTATATTGAAAAAAACATATGAAAAAACCATCATTTTGTTTGTGTTTTAAAATATTTAAATAAATAAATATATATATCAAATCTGATCTTTTTGAATTATTAAATAATTCCCCACTCATTTCCTATACAAACCCACTCATACTCCCTTTCCTCATTACTCAAAACACTTGGAGAATTCCCCTACTCATACCTCCTCTATCTACAATCCTCCCAAGACTACACAAGCTGCCTAAAAGCCTCTCTTATACCTCCCCCAAACTATAGGGATTACACTTCCAAGGAGGGGATCCTTATTTTCCTTCCTTATTTATGTCCATGTTTCCATAGGTTGTATTTCCATTGTTTAAAATAGAAATGCAGGGGTATGATTTCTAACCTCCCATATACTATTATACATTTTGTTAATGATGTGAGACCATTTTTTTTCTGCCATTAATTCCTCCTATGTACACTTGTTACCATTCCAAAATTCTATAACGGATTTATTCCTTTCTTATTTTTGTAGAAATTTTATTCTGTTGTTATACCCTTTTATGTTCAATTACATATGTTTTAGTATTATGTTTCACCTCCATAATACATAAATCTTTATTTTTTGAATGTTTATAGACCTATTTCTCTCTCATTTATGCCTCTCATGTACTCCCATTACCTTGCTAAAATTCCATAAGGAATTGTTCTCTTATAATTTACATTCATGTAGTTACATTATTGTATGATTTTAAATTACATTACATGTATTGGGATATTATTTTACATGAACCACATTATATACATATCATTCTCATGTGACGAGATATCCCTTTATCTCCCATCAACAATTTTTATGATTTAGTATGCCACGCTGTTATTCATCATAAATTGCACTGCATTTCTTCAAGCCAAATCATTATGCAGAGAACACCATACCCATTTATTTAGAATGTGTATAAACAGTTATACACATATACATATATATTATAGAATTTAATGTATGTATTCTACATTCTAATGTCATTGAATAAATGATGGTGTGGAACGATACCATATTATATGATATCTATGTGTCACACTTATACATGAAATGAAATGTTTAAAAAGGGTGCACCCTGATAGCACTCCAATGCATTATGTAATGATTAATATCCTGATTAATTTGGTGCAATGAGGTTTTATTCAAGATAATTAAATTGAAATTAGGGATTAATCATGTTAGTTCAAGTGCAATGATGGTTTACTCAGGCTCCATGTGAAATGAGCCTTGGCTCATTCAAATATCAGGTTAAATGTTGTTTCCATGTTTCAATTTTATGATAATCGTGTTATATCATTCCTTTATGTTCACATTTCCCTTGTGCTCCATTGATATTACAACGACATCTCATTTATTTTATTCTTCATTTTATGCTTTGTTTACTACCTAACTAGGCGTAATTTCTCACAATATTCTTATGAATGTCATCAGGTTATCTCATGCAATGAAAAGTATGATGAAATTATGTGGTAATGTAAAATAGTATTCCGATAATGATGTTGTGATTTATGTTGGATGTTGTTATATAATGTTTCTATTTTCCCAAGATAGTAGATTGCTCAATCCTGATAGTTTTTCTAAATTCATATTTTTGTAATAAATCAAGTTTATTTTTTTAATAAAGAGTAGTGATTTTATAAGGAATGATAAAATACATCTGAAATTTGGGAGGAGAAGGTGAAAAATACATTACCATGAATGATAATGCATGAAATCGAGCAAGATCTTCCTCAAAACAAAGATTATAAGTTATCTAAGGGAGGGAGTCGTGCATATCGAGATGGGGAACCCTTTGGGTGCATCATGTATGATGGATGTCCGAGGGAGACATTAGATAATATTTTTAATTATTTATTGTAATTATAATTTATATAATTAAATTTTTTAAAAAAGGTGTTGCACACTGTTAGGACACACAGTTTAGAAAACCTTGTGTAGACACTAAGCCCCCCACAAGAAATTAGGACCTCCACACATGGGCTAGATACATGATTTGGAAAACCATGTGTAGCCCATATGAAACATATCTACCCCCTTATATTATGGCCGAACGGTTACCTATATTAGGAAACATGTTCTCAACATACTATGAGAACTATATAGTTTTCGAAAAACATTTTTTCCTTGTTTGGATCTTCCAAAGCCGTTAGATCCACTCGAAAATTATAACAGGCCATCCCCTAAGACCAAAAACATGACTTTGAAGTGGCCCAACTCTAGAAATTCCATTCTGAGGATTGTTCTTAAAAAAAACATGATTATTACTTTAAAAAGTTTAAATACCTATGTATTTTATCCTAGTTCAAAACGCTTATCATTATAGAAGTAATTATTATGGTGCACATAGTCTGGTTGGTATTTTGGACTTGGTTTGTGTTGAAACCCTGGGAAAAGAAAAAAATAATCTCATGACTAGAGAAATGTTATCTAATGAAATTTGTGGAATCATTATGATTCATTCTACATAGGTTGTTCTATAGGGAATTAATCAAGAGACTTCCAAACCAATGATAAAAAATATATTCTTTAAAAAAAATTATAAAAAGAAAAATTAATAAAACATAATTCGAATATCCAATAAATTTAATGAAAATGATGCAGATTTTAATGAGAATCATGAACTATCAAGTTTTGATTCTACATTATTCAAGGAATTTTATTTTATTTTTGATATTGATGAGATGATAGTTTGAAAAAATAAAAAAATATATCAAGTACTCATAATATATAATTGGAGGTTTTATATATACAATTTAAAATGTATTTAAATAATTGAATACATAGATGAATAAATATTAGTTGAATGGTGTACAAAATTCATTAATATAAAAAATCTAATAATAATATGACAAGATCAATATCAGATAATATATCCTAACCTATATATCTAATAAAAGGGACCAGTGAATAACTTTTTTTTACACAAAACAAAATGGGTCTTATAGAATCTTCATATCCACTAAATGTGAAAAGAATTATTTTTAAAATATATTTACTGAAATGGTTATCATACCTTGAATATGTATAATATAAATGTAATGAGAATGATAATTATAATTAATAGATCTTGATAAGATTCATATAATAAAAAAACTAAAAAAATAAGATCTAGATTACATTATACATATATATGTTCATGCATAAAACATATTGTAGTAAAAAATTGAAAGAAATTATTATTTTATATAAAGGATTAATAGGTCATCATGGTTCAATAATAATGTGAAAAATAATTAAAAATGATCAGGTAAATTTAATTAAGGCCCTTATTATCTATACATATTTCTATTCTTGTGTATAGTATCATGCTTTGAATTTAGTTTAAAATACCATCAATAACTAAAATTCATATTGAAATTCTTAGTTTTCATAAATTAATTCAAGGGGTTATTTATTAAATAATTAATTAATTCTATGTGACCCTAATATTTGTTATAGTATAGATTTATTATTCTAAAATATGGTCACCATTATTTTTTTCAATGCATAATAATGTATTTTCATGATTTTTCACAATAAATTGATGTCCCAATTCATGAATTGTGTCATTAATAATGTAATGCATAAGATTTATGTATAATGAAACTTTCATTCCATAAATTATAAATATATGTAAATAGGGAATAATTTATTTGTTATTATCCCCCATTTACATGTAGATAATGTTTTTCCTGAATAAATTATAAAATGCCTTTATATAATTGATAAAAAATTAATAATGAGAACAATGATTGCATGATCTATATGGGGTGATTAATTTTTGAAGGATTTAGAAATAATTCAGATAAAAAAATTGAGTATCATAAAAACACTCTATTCACTTTCTAATTTAGAAAAGTGTTTGATGTCTACCATTTTAGAATTTTTTCCATTAAAATAGGTGTTGATTTCTCTACAAGAACATAATAAAAATTGGACATCAATTATGGTTCGGAATATATGAATTATATGAATCATCATACATAATCATGCATTTAAAATATCAAATAGATGTTTCATATTAAATATTATATAGTAATTTACATTTTTATAAAGAAGTTATTCCTACATTAAAACAATATTATAAAAAAGTGATTCGATTTATGTGAATGTTCGATCATACACATTTCATGATAATCCCACCAAGTATCACGAGATATAAATTAAATTAATACTAAATTATCATGAACTACCATATCAATTTTCTTATTAATTAATAGATACAATGTACGTGACTAAATCAAAACATAATAGTTGTGAATGAACCATATAGAATTTATGTCCAAAAGAAACCATTAAATAATGATGCTGTCAGAATTTAGAAAGTAATATGGAATCGTAGAAGACAATTAGTCACTAGAGATAGAAATCCATGAAAAATAAAATGGGTGATTATAGTTGAAAACCCCCATTAGAGATTTTTCTTTAAAAACATTTAATTTATGTTTTGTTGAAGAAAAATTTATTTTAAACTATAAAAATTCTTCATTATATAGGGATAGTAAATTGTTATAAAATTTATTAATTTACTATTATTATGAAACAATGGGTGATATATAGAGTCAATGTAAAATGGAATATAAAGTGGAAATAATTTTGATATTATATGGAATTGGATATCAAGAATGAAGATATTAAACCATAGTATTTTATAAAATGTCATAAAATAAACTAATTGGAATAATTTTATGTATGTAATGAATGTGGAATTATATTTGAATAATAGAACAAGGGTATTTTGATATATACATCATAATAAATAATTTATAAATACTATTAGATATTAGTATTTTCTAGTGAGTAAATATAATGAGAAAAATGAGTATGCAGGATAATAAGATCATCTTATTACACAAGGTTGTACTTAATGATTTGATATTGGCAATAAATACACAATATAACTTATTATATATTATCTTACATTTAATAATTTAATCAGTCTTGTAGAAGAAGAAAATTACAACATAAATCATATATATTTTTAATTTATATTCATATGGGAAACATTATAATATTATAAATAACAAAATCCATATGATATTTAAAATTAATCAATAATTGAAAAAAATATTCAATTAAATTATACTAATCAATTCGTGGATTAAATAAAATTATGTATTTTTTTGAATAATACCCTTTGAAAATTTTTATCAATTTTAGGAAATATAAATGTTCAAGTATACCAATATTTTTTAATTATGGTAACAAAATATAAATATTTAACCATTATGGTTTCTTAAATGATTTAAATATCATTTAGACTCTCATAGTGATCCCAAAATAATTGATAAACATAAATATTGTATTTGAAATGATGTAAATAGAATAAATCATGTATTATATGTGTTTATAAATTTATCACAAGTAAGGTGGTATATTTTTTATCATCATAATCAAACAGAAAATGTTCAAATATTTTTTAATATAGATAATGTAATTTTGTTTGTACACTAATGATTATTCTATCATTAAATATTTAGAATGATCAGATATGATGTTGTGAATAAAATGAATTGTTTATTATTTGAGAACTAAAAAACAAAAATTTTGTTAGATCACATCTATAACATTCAAACTATACTCATACTGATATATTATATTCTTTTATGGTATTGGGAAGGATCAGTTCATCCCTTACAAGAAGACCGTGTAAAAAATTATATTTTTTTTGTTTTTAGAGTAATTTATTTGGGTTTATTTTTTTTCAATCAAATTATGGTAGTAGATTATAAATATGGTAGATGTTGGTTAATTATCTCATTATCATAATTATCCAACATAGATTGACAACTCACTCACTCTTTCACATAGTTCTTTACGGAAGATATCAAATAGGGTGATAAAAATTTTAACATATTTCTATCATCCCAATAATGTGATGAGTTATGTTTAATAACGTAACTTATTTATGAAATATTTATATTTACTATATAATATTTTATAACAATGAAATTAAAATATAATAAAATTTTCATCAGAAAATTAATGGATGGAGTTTTGAAAAATAGTAAAATGAAACACATACCATTTCAAATGAGACATAAATAATTATTAAAAGAAATATATTGTTTAATGGTGAAGACATGGGAGGTTATTTACAGTGACTCTATACCATAAAAAATAATTTTTTGGTGATGGATATATTTATTGAGGTTAATTATGGGATATATTTTTACATCACATTTATTTTTGATAAGAAAATAAAAAAATATTACATATAATTTGATCAATTTACAAACATCATGGAATTGATTTAGGATATTGGGGGTGTGAATATATATATTCCAGGAATGATAAAATATTTAATTTTATATATTTATATTTAATAATATATTAACATTATATATAATAAAAAGTTAGATCTATAAATTCTATTGAAACTGTTTTTTAATGTAGTGGGTATCTCATTAAGGGTATGTTTCATAAGAATAAAAAATTTCAAATAAAAAATGAACGTGTAATAAATATTATTATAAGTTATATGGAATTTAAATCTAGAAAAAAATGTTTAATGAAATAATTGGATACAAATATAGACGTACTATATTTATGAAATTGTAATTACATTTCTATCATACATACGTAATGTTTTCATTGTATCATGATGGATTCATGATCCATCTATGAAATTGGTTCATGTTTTCATAATACACCATTATGTGATGTTAAATTTTGATATGTATCATTTGAAGTCGACCATTCATAAGGAGATTTTTATCAGGTAAATATTAAATCTGTATTTCTCACTCCATATCCATTTTAGATGCTTTAATAATCAATTTTAATACTATTTTATTGTAGATCCTGATTGTGATACATGTGACTGTCTCAATGAACCATGGAAGTATTTTTTCAATTTTAAGTATGTTGGTTGAAATTAATGTCAATATCACTGCTATAGTATTTTCAATGATAACTACTAGAAAATAAACATCATAATAATATTTTAGTGTTCTCTTTTAATTTATTTAGTGCTATGAATATTACCAAATTAAAAATTAAAAATGTATACATGTATAACAGTTTTGAGGATATGGAGATGATATAAATAAATATGAATCAATATATTATCCCATTATATCCTTTGAATATGTGAAATTAAACCAAAATCCGTTTACATTAGTAGGTCATATATATAGAATTTCTTTATAGAGTTACATTGTGAAGATAGATTTCTCAAATTCATTTATATAGTCATCACCAAAAGATCATTTAGAAATATTTTTGAGATGAGAAAAAATAATTTCCAAATAATGATATTTGAAACTTATTTGATATAATTATTATATGTAATGATACTCATAAGCCCCATATTTATGGATATAAATATTTATTGTGACATAATGTATGGTTAACAATTGTACAGAGTTAACCAAAATTTCTATTTTTATTATTATGGGATAACATATAAATAATTTAGAGAGTATATATTTGTTATTAATATTACATAAACAAATTATTGTTGTAGACGATCCAATTAGATTGATCTGCTATCATTATACATGATAATATTCGTTAGGTTACTCAATAACTACATGACCTATGATGTTACACTTTATTAACTATTAATATTTTTGTAGTTTTATGATTTCATGACTTGATCTCTTGTATTGTACATGATAGGGGTGATGCAATTAATTTTTATATATTTGATTAATTCATTATGAATTAATTAATTAATTATACCCAATTTCATCTAGATATTTTAGTTGTAACAATATTATAGACCATTACCCAATGATTCATTATCTATAAGAACATAAAATTAATATGGGGATATCATAGTTATTGATTTTTGATTTTATTTTACTAATGGGGTTAGGTACTCCCCATATCGACATAATTCATAATTGGTTAAGGGTATCTTATATCAATAATTCATTTTTTTCTCCAAAAATGAATTAATAGTTTATAGTTTAAAGATTATTAATTAAGGCATATTATTTGGTTACTTCAATACATGAAATTAGCATTAATTGTGAGAAGGTGGAAAATATGATATAGAGTTCATTCCTCCCATGATCAACACTATCATCAAATATATGTGGGACACATGATGTGTGTGATTAGCTACTCACTAAATAAATCATTCAAAGGTACCTCATTAATGGAGTCATATAATCCCCTGAAGAATAAATTTCTCTAAATGGGGAATGGGTCCTCCGCAATGGAACTATTATCAACATGATTATACATGTTATTTCTAGTTATTTATTTTTAATAAATTTAAAGTATATGGTAATCATTATGGTATATTTATATGTTTTCCTCTTAAAATTATTTGAAATTTTGTGATTTATTTATTTGTTTTATTTGGGAATGGAATTCTCAAATGATATGTAATTATGATCATTGACATGGAAAAAAATCAAATATCTAGATTCATATATAGTTTTTTGTATTAATATAAGGAAAAGGTTTCCCCTTGGTTTTTGATTCATTTATATTTTCTATTAGTGATATCGATTAAAGAGTTCATGATTCAAAATTACGATTTCCTATGAATATATTATTAATAACAAAATATCTCATTACTGGTGTTTCTAAATAAATGTGGTATCCTGAATAGATGTCTTACTCCCCACTAAAATTATACTCTTATAGTTTTTTAATTACAGTAATATATCTAATTCAAAATATTTTTTAATATTTTTTGGGTGGGTTTATATATTTCAATCATTTGATATGATTCATGTGGTGCATATTTGTGGTGCCTAGGTTAATGATTCTCCTATAGTATAACAAGGTTCGCCTTTAGGGATTCATGTATATATAGGCTTATGTGATGTTATGGTAATTTCATTTTCCACATTATTGTATGATATTTTAATATATTGTTGTATTTATAGGTAATGGAATATCACATATACAGTTTTCAATTCAGTTTAATTCGTTATGTTTGTTGTGTATTTTGTTTTATATTTAATGTCTACTAATATACATTGTATATAGATACTTATATAATTATTTATTTTGATTTTATTATTTTTTATGAGTTTTATTGATCATATTGTAAATAATTTTTTCTTTCCGGGTGTAGTTATTGACATTCCAATGGAATTGGGATGTGTAATTTACAATTAGGTGGTTGTTTGGATATTTTAAGAGTTTATGGGATTCAATCATGTCTATTTTGATTGAATAGTTTTTCCAAAATTATTTTCTTATTTATGTTGTTTTCATTTAGGGGTTTTATTTTACAATTGAATAATTTTGAAGGTGATATATATTCATTTCGTTGAGATGGAATGAAATTTTTTGATGATTGTAGTGTTACATATTTATTTAGTTGTATGTAAAGATAATTGATTTTTTTTTGAAATGATTTATTTGAATTTATAACATATTACTAATAAATAAAATTAATTCATAAAATTAATGAGGTGGTTATTTTTATTAAATAAAAAATATATACATTTCATTATGTGAAAAAACAATATGAAATGATTCATTTTCCATATTCTATAAAGTGTATATTACTATAGGTCATGATTTTTTGTGGTGAGTTAGAAGGAAAAGTTCAATGACATTATATAAGGATGACTTATTTCCATTATTATAGAATTATATGACGTCATTATTTATGATATTGGGTAAGGTGGATTGAATTCTCATATCTTCCACAATCATTAGGAGAATTTTTTTCAAAAATTCATTTAGTATGGGTAATTAAATATCTATAATAAATATATATTTACTATATAGTAAACCAAAATATTACATATTGATAAATATATAATTGGTTGAATAATTATAATTTTTTATTAATTTGACAGAGATAGTCATTGGAATTTATAATCCATTCATTAAATTAAAAATTCATATAAATGGGTAATAGAAATAAAATTTTATTGATATAGAATATTAATTTCTAGAGCCCAAAAAAAGTCATTGTGGGGTTTTTTAGAGTTATTGAAATTTTTATTAAATATTTACATAAATTCATATGAATTGATTTAGAATCTGTTTATGGTGGTGCATTGATGTTTATAACCAAACATCATCATTTTATTAAATATTTTAAATTCTATTTGATGAAATTAATGAATATAATAGTTAAAATAAATTTCCAATATCATGAATGAAGGAGTGTTAAGTATATTTTATTAGAATTTAGTATTCCAATTTTACATATGAAATTCGAATTAAAAAGTTGTTCTATATAGTTCAATCAAAAATTGTGTGGACTTTTTTTAGGTTTAGAGGATTATGTGATAGTGAGTTATAATTCCCATTTAATATAAAATTCATAAGTCCCTTATGAATTATACAGCATGAATACTTTTCCATCAATTGATGTAAAATTGGGGTTTTAATTTTCTATATTCATTCTATATTTTTTTTAACATTGCATGAAATATTAAAGAATCATATTGAATATATTTTCAATAAATATTTGTTTCAAGGGTATATGTTTTGAAATAATTTTTTAGTAAAGAAATTTTTGATGAATGTGTGGGTGATTCATGGAGGGTTTTAAAAATTGATGCTTGTATTTTAATTTTTGAAAATTAAATAATTTTATTATGTTTATTGAAATGGTGAAATATTAAAGTTATCATACCAGGACAATTGACAATAGCGACTAAAGCTCATATTGTAATATATCACAGATGTTTTTAGAAATTTTTTAAATTATATTGGAATTTTTTATATAAATAATGTTTATATACACCATAGAAAAATAATCATAATTTTGTTTATTTCTATCGTCTGGTAGATATAGCCATGTATGAGTCTATGGAATACCACTAGTATCTCATTGTAAGGTTTTGTGACCAAAATTATCATTATTAAATGTAATCATAATGTTATCATGAGACATTATAATGTTTGTACAGGGACATTCTAAGGTTGATGTATTCCATCATAAGGATTTTTTTAATTCTTCTTAATATTAATAAAATACTCGTAAGTTAAATGTAATGAAACATAACGTTTCATAAATGTCTATTTAAAAATTTTCCATGAATTTTATTATGTGTTTAAATTTTATATTTCTCAGGATACATCATTGAGCATTCATTAATATAATATTATATTTCAGGAATTTGAAAATGATTTAAAAAATTAATGATCATGAAACTAAATGCATGATTCATGCTAAAGGAAGATGAAGTTGTTGATGTGATGTTTTGGAGAACCATCATTCAATTTTTATGGTACATCATTTATTCTTTATCAGAGAATCTTATTAAATCAAGTTATATTTTCCCAAAATTTTCTTCATTACTCATGGATGACATAAATTATTTTGTATTTAATAATATAGTCACATGCAGTTTTAATTCCAAATGATTTATGGAAATCATATATATTTTTCATCCTATGTGAACATACAATATAATAGGAAATTATAGTGGTAATGATGTTGAGTATGGAGAAACATGAAACACTATGAATGTAATGTATTTTTAAATGAAAAATACAATTGAAAATGTAATTATAATAGGACTTAAATGTATTTTTTAAATATGATTTAAATTCCATAAGTAAAGATAAAAATATAAAAAAATAGATCATTTTATAATATAATGAAAAATTACAGACACAAGGTTCCCATTTTCAAATATGATAATATTTATCCTTAAATTGTATAAGTCATATCTAAAAAAGATAAAATAAATGATGTAGTGGTATCTACCGAAATAAAATTTATTATATATCTATGTACCACGAAGTAAAATATGGATTTTTTGTCATTAAAAAACATAAAATTTTAATGATAATAATGTTTGTTTGCTGCTGTATAGGGAAATTTAAAGAAACAACATCATTATAAACATTTTTATCCAAATACAATAAAATATTCTACATTTTAGTAATTGGATTAGGATAGAAGAAATATCTATTGTGCATAATGGAATAAGATTCTATAATTTTCAGTTGATGAATAATTGTTAAGTGTTAAACAAGGATATTATTATTTTATAAGACAGATCGATTGAAGAAATAAATAAATCATATCATCAAATAAAAGTATTCACACACACTTACAAACACACACACACACATATATATAGGTTCCATCTGACTAATATATCTACATATCAGTAAACTAAGGAAAAAATTAGTTAGTAAAATGGGATAATAAGTCATTTTCCTAGGTTGTGGAGTGAATGATAACTCAATATAAAAAATTTAGTGATCATATACACACGTTGACCATGCTACCTGTTACTACTAAACTATTCAAGAAAATAATTTTGTAGTGACCAACACACCATCTGCGTATGGACAATGCATTAGCCCTAGCAAATTTCAAATATGTAATATTCACATTTTCCATTTTTATATATGAATCATTATTTAAAGGTAATAATTTAGTGAGGTTATGAAAAATTAACCTTTATTGATGGTCTAAAATAATAATATATAATGTCGGATCACGATCCAAAATTGGAAAATATGATTAAATACCTAATATTTCTTCAAATGGTTACCCTTAGATACACCCCATCTCCCATCATAATGATACTTATCATCCTAAACTAAATTTTATATTTAATTTTATCTACGATTCATTGATTTTTTATGGGATTATTTGGATGTGAGATGATAAATGATTTTTACGAAATCCATTACCCAATATAGGATTATTGTTAATAATGTATGATGTAAATACTTAAGATTATCTATATTAAAATATAACATTTTGTTAGTTTTTTATATCTATATTGTATTATTATATAACTTAGGATCATTGTATTGAAAATTTAATTAGAGGGTTAATAAAAAATTTGTGGGTATAAACACATTTGTGATGTGTGATACTGGTTTTTTTGTTAATACTTATACAGTAGTTGTTGTGGTATGTGAGGATGATGATAAAGATGATTTGATTGTGGTTTATATGATATTTACATCCATATATGATATTATTATTTATGGTTATTAAAAATACTAGGAAGTAAGATTCCGAAATGGTTTACTCTCGGTAAAAAAGTGGGAATCTATAAGGGTTGATATATTCCAAACCAAAATATTTCAGTGAAATTTCATGTGTAGTTTTCATATTTCTAGTTATGGAAGGTATATTTCAAGACGGTGAAAAATACTATATTAAATAAAAAGCCCCATGTGTTTACAACTACCCAATGGCTACATGTTTTAATATGGTGTATCTTTTTCTGTGGAAATAAATAAAAACAAGTGATAGTCAATGTGGGTATAAAATGACCTAACCAACATTTCGTTGTTCACTTAGTTACCCATGTGTGAATAGTTGCATTGAAAATGTGACACTTAAGTGAGTACCCAACAAGTAAAATACATATTATATGTTTATAAATAATGGTATGTTTTATATCAATGTTATTGGATTTCCTGTGACCATGAATCAATGGTGGTCAAAAAGTGTGATGATGTCACTTAAAATAGATGAAAAACCATGGTTGAACTTTAAGATATTATAAAATTTTCTAGATTCTTAAAAAATTCTACACAAAGATTCAATAATTTTTATTATTCCCATAGAAATATTTTTGTTCAAATGAGGAACCTATAAATTATTATGATATTCTCCCACATTAAAACTTAAAATTATATTTCATATTATTCATATATAGTTAGAGGTGATTTTGTGTGACCTAATATTTGGACACAAGAGAATATTTAAAAGATATAGTTTGATTAAACATAACGTAATTAATAGTGTAGATGATTTTATTTTGGGTTTTAAACATTGTGTCTTGATATTAATTACATTTTTGTAAAATTAATTCATTATAAATGTATTTTTAACTTATAGTGAATTATTAATAAAATGGGGACAATGATTTTTCTTTTATTAAGGTTAATATCTTCCATATGTGGGTGAAATTATACCCCTAGGTATTTCTCTAACCTATTTTCTATTGATGGTTGTATTTAGGGATCAACCTATTACACTTTATTAACATAAGTGAAGTCCCACTATGTTCAGGTTATGACATTGTAAGGGTTGAGGGATAATTCCACATTTAATGAATGAGAGAAAAATTCATTTTAGTTAAGAACCCCTTTCATATAGGATGTTGGCATGGAAAAGAACAAACTACCTACATTCAAAAATGATAAATTTCCTAATAGGCAAAGGTCATATAAATTTATTTTTATTTCATTGTAATAATATGATTTAGTAAAATATATCTAAAAAGTACTCCGATTTCTACACCTTACCATATCCCATTAATTTAGGTTTTTTTCCAAAAAAATCAAATATTGAGTGAATTACAGGTAAAAATTATTATTTGTTTCCCATAAAATTACAATAATTTCATGTATTGTCCAATTCAAAAATATTAGGACATGTTCCATATTCAGTGGCTCTTACACTTGTATGATTATATATATATATTTCTAACATGTTCTTTAGATCAGTGTTAATTTTTAAAAACACAAAAGATAAAATTAAATCTATATTTATGTCGAAAGAATCACATTCATACCATTTATCTCATTCATTTTCTAAATTGAATTCAATAATAATCCATCGAAATTTATTTTGAAGACTATAAATATTTTTTCATAAATTTAAAACAATTTTAAAATCTACTAATTAATTAAAAAATAATTTTTAAAACCATATACATGTATATCATGTAGTACAAAACAAATTATTCTTTATAATGATACCAATCCTTCTTAATATAGTATAATGTTATCATATAAGTTATATAAAGATTTCTATTATGAAATTTTATTATATTCAAGTATAAAAAATCAATACCCAATGATGATATATATTTGAATTTGTTAAATTAGTTGAGTAATGTTATTATTCTATTGAAATAAACTCAAAAAAATATTATTGAAATTTATGCTTCTTAATGAACAATATAGGATGCACCAAATTTATTGTACAGTGCACCAGCTATTTAATGACATTATATATCTCCCTTTTTAGGAAAAGACAATAAAACTATCTATTAGTAAAAGAATTTTCATACTCAGCCTGAAATGGTCAACAATAAAAATAGTGGATAGGCTTTTACTAACATATAACAAAACTATAAAAATATGAATAATTTTTTTCTTAATTCAAACAATTTAAGTAGTAATTCCAAAAAATTGTTATTGAACTCAAAGAAAATATATTTTTCATAACTATGATATTATCTAAATATATTTTTTATAATATTACACTTTTCAATCATTTGAAATAATTGTGTTCCCATAAATCCATTCTAGATATCTCACATGAAATAATGATCTTCATACTCATCGGATAGATAACATATAAAAGAGTAGTGCGTAACCACTCACGAAGGGAGTATCCTAATAATGAAATAGATTATATTCCTGGAGTTCAACATGTGGAAGATATAAATTTCATAATAAAATATCATAATACAATATATCATAAATATAAATTATGTTAGAGTAACATACTATTAGTAAAATATTTAAGCAAATAGGAAATAAATTACATCATTCATTCCGATATAAATTACAAGACAATATATGAGTATGAAATTAATGTGTATATATCACTAATATGAAGTTATAATCCTGAAATAATGGAATTTATGGTAAATTATATTCTTAATGAAAACATAACATAATTTGATAAAAAATGGAAACTTTTCACAACCAGAAGTATAGAAATATTATTTTAAAAGTACATGTACCATATTTAAACTAGCATAATCATCCATTATACCCCGTACTCAAAAGTGTAAATCCCCATATCTGCCTTTTTCATTGGATAAATATAAGAATTTCACCATTTTCTTGTTAATATTCCTCTGTATACTACATATTATTTGGATAAATGTTATCATGTACTTACTTTCCATGGGATAAATATCCCACACACATCTTTTTCATGGAATAAATACTCCCATATAACATTCATCATATAATATGTCATCTTATGTGTATATTTGAGATCAATTTACATAAACATAAACTATGATATTACATCTACATGTACAAACTCTCATGTCATCATCAACATATATGAATTCCATAAAAATCAATCATAAACATATCATCATAAAACCATGGAAATACTTAGTTTCATAAAAAACATAATTAAAATCATTCACTATTTGAAATGAAACCATCAAAAAATGGGTTTCATGAGACAAACAAATTAAATAAATTAACATCAAAAATTAAATCATTGGAAATAAAAAACATGATCACCCAAAATAATCCGAAAACAAGAACTAATGAAATCCTACGATATTAAAAGAATAATTTTTTGAATGAAGTACTATAATAATAACCTATATTGGATAGTCATATCATATCTTAAAAAAATATCAAAAAAATATCATAAATTTAATAATGAAAAAAAATTCATAACCACTTTTAAGACCTTGATGAAATAAAATAATTCGAGAAAACATTTGTGTCTTGAAGGAAATGATATTTGATATTATATTTATAAAAAAAATTAATTACAAAATATTTATAATATCCAATGGATTACAAAAAATAAATAAAAAATATTCCTAAAACCTTTCACATTAAAAGGATTATTTAATAATGTATAATTGAAAAAGAAAAACTATTTTTTTGAAAATGAAGAAAACATACTTTTGAAAACATTTACAATTAAAAATAATACTGAATGATGGAAAAATTAAAATGAATAAGTGATAATATCTAGAAAATAATACTTTATAAAAATAATATATATGAATATGAAAATATATTCCAATTTCATAAAAATAATATATAAACTGCATGACTAAACTTTTTTATTTTGAATTGATAGATATACATTATCATATTTTCGAAATAAGGATTTTGAATACCCATGTCTTAAAAATTATGACTAAACCTATATTCTAATATGATTTATGGGATGAAAAATGATCATTAGTAATAAAATAAAATATTTGCACACAAGTTAAATGACAACAATGGTGGCTTGAAATAATGTGGATTTGGTTGCAAATATCAAAAAAATAAATATGAATTATTCTAAAAAATTATCAAAATATATATTCACAAAATATTATTAATATCATTGAAATAATATTTCCACAAAAATTATGAAAATTTAGAAATAAATCATTATAGTATATAGTAGATATATTTTGAAGGAGAATTGTGAACGATGGTTTATTATAACATAATGAAGTGGTTTAAATGATAAAAAACTATTACAATTTGAGGAGAATTTAAAACTAATACCCATAAAATAGAGGGATTAAAATTAAACATATTTCTTCTCAAATAATCATTAATACATGATATTATATCTATAATAATAATTATATTGATGATATAAATAAAGATAGGTTTAAACAAAAAATAATTCCAAAAAAATGAAATTTTGAGATGAAGACCTTAAGTCATAGGTGAATATTCATTCAAAAACCCTATTATAGGGTGTGAATCAAAACTAGAAATATTATGAATTGAAAAAAATATTCAACTAAACTAAATATAAATTAAGCATTATAAGCATCTTGTAACTTGGAATTCAAAAAAAATATATGTATTATATCTTAATGAAGGGAAATCGGGATGAAATCTATAACCTTAACGCATATTTCTTATGTACATGTGATTGACATCCTGAAAAATAAGTTTAAGGTAATAAAATTAATTTATGTTAAATATATATTTTTATTTTTAATTTAATATATTATATTTATTTTAATATTATATTTATTTATTATGAAGTCATTCCTAGTCTTTATGTGAAAATTTAATCATTGTGAGCTTATTTTGGAATTCATAGTAAACAATAAGTATATTTAATTAATAAGGTATATACCTGAAATAATATTTCCATATAAACATAATAATTTTGGTTTTAAAAATATATTAACATAAAAAATATGTTTATGGTTCTATTGTCATCTATAAACATATTTTAAATCATTGTTCACATATGTGGTCAAAAGATCACAAAAAATAACACACATTAACATGAATAAAGTGTATGGTTAATTAGGTGTTCATATATAAATAATATTATTAAAAAGGTTTATAGTAGATTAATTTTTATGAATTTATCATAGTGATAAGTATTTTACTATTTTTAGATAACTTCTAAAAATATAGTCTAAACTGAAAAATATTCCATCAATGTGGTGGGAGTCCTCATGTATACAAGTTTATCATTATTATTTCTCAAAACTTTTATGGGGGTGAATGTAGAAATTAAATGGAAATTCATGAATCCAAATTCAATGATATATATCATATTTATTCATCACTACCTACATTATAACCATTCATGAATTCTGGTACCTAAAATATAATTTTTCATCATTGGGGCTATAGTCCTCAAAATGTACTAGCAATGTTATTTTTTCTCTACGTGGACGGTAATGAATAAAAATTGTTTTACCATTAATATAAAATTTACTCATTATAAAAATGATACAAAATTCATTGTATTATTATGTTTATAAGCAATTTGATTGTGTATGGAAATAATGACAGATATAAGAATGAAATAATACTTACCCCAAAGACTTTATCTTTTCGTGAATATTTCCTTTATGATTAAGGTATTATATATAAAATGTGTGACTAATGGGGATATCATTGATATATTTATTTTTTGATAGAATAAAATTTTAGAGTTTTAATTTATAAATATAATTTGAATTTCATTTTTAGGGGGAACTCGTATCCATTTATAAGACGATAAAAGGGGAACTATTGGAAATATTCATCATTTTCATATAATGTCAGGACAAAACTTAGGGATCAAAAACTCAAAAGCTTAAATTGATGATTTTTTATGTATATGAGGTCAAAAATCATCTCATCAATTCATTTTGAGACATGTTATATATAATTTATTAATTCTCTCTTCCAAATGTAATGTTTTCTTACATCCAAGTTATCCAATACACTTTTTATTCCTATTAAAGTGATTTTGAAAAATTTATTCCTCTCAATACCTTTGTAATATTATGATATTTATAATATAAAACATATAAAAATCAGAACTTATTATACAACCCATCCAATATGGGAGAGTGTAAAAGAAAATTCCCTCAATTGACTTTGGATATACCTCATCAGTTCTTGTTTAACTAAAATAATAAATAGTTTCTTATACCACGACCACATGTATTGATAATTATAAATTAATTCCTCAATAAACCATAGTCTATGAAATTATATATATACAATAACATGGTGGATGAATATAATGTTCATCAATAATTTTAATATTAATTACAAATTTTATAACAAAATATGACTATACTTGATGATAAAAATAACATTGTGTATATTAAATTCATCATTATAGAATTAATAAAATGATTTTATGCCATAAATTGATATAACTACTGAATTACACAATTCAAACATCCCCTTAATAAATTTCGTTGAATTTTACCTCTCTACGGGATGGATATCCAAGAATAAGGGGGAAATGAATACATCACAAAATAATGTAAACACAAGAGGAAGAAATGAAAATTTATTCGTTGGATTATATCCATTTTAAGTCTTCATATTGTAATTCCATGAGACTCTCTAATATCATAATTTACTATTCCTATGATGTTTTAAAAAAATTCATGTTTGTCAACACAAAATATATTTAAATCTACTAGACTTACTAAAAATGAGTTTTTTAATTACTACACCTATCTTTTTCTGGCTGGAGAGACTCATCATCTTCCCATAATTAACAAAAGAATCAATCGACTTAATGGTAAATTTTTTAATATTCATTCCTTTTCTAGGTACACCCCTATTTAATCATTTGTATACATTTATGGAATTAATTTTTGATTAATTATAATTATGGTAATTATGTTTTGAAAAGATTGGGCTAGTACAATGTATATGTTACAGAGGTTAAAGAGCTAATAGTAGAGGGAGAGTTTTGGTATTTGTCGAATGAATTAATACAATAAAAACCAAATTTATGAAAATATTATTTTAGAGAAGATTCTATTAAATAATTTTATATTGTGAATGTTTAGGTTTTGATCCATTAAATCTATGCTTGAGTTGGGTTCATGATGAAAAATTAGTTTATTATTTGTTTGTAGACATAGGATGAAATATTTGTGGAATATATGAGAAATGATGTATTAACAAAAAGAATCCCTTCTAGACAACATGATGTTTTTTCTCCCAAATTTTCAACTCTATTTTCTATCATTATAATAATTCATAAAATCTACTCTCTCGATTTTCACAATTCTCTTTAGAGATCATGGGTTATATCTCCAATCTATAATCGAATCCCCTTAGGTCATTTGATTTACCCCCGATGGATATAATTTTAATACTTTCAAATCGAATCCTATTTTATAATATATTTTTTTTCTATTGTTGAATCTTTTTTTAATATCTCATTTATATCATGAATGGAATGAATGATGAAACTCATATTGTCATGAAATAGTGTGGAATTTTCTCTGTATTTTATTTTTTTGATGGTGGTAGTATATATCTACTCCATTAAGTATATTTCATTTATATGTTGTGTTTTTATAATTCTGGATGTTATTAACGAAATGTTTGAGGGATTGACCCTGTCTCTTATGAGACATGGTACCGGTGAATCACCTAGGAATAAGAGAATCCAGAACTCGATCTGAGATGGTTTTATACCCATTTTAGAAGTAAATTTTATAATTAAATAAGAGATTTCCACATTGTTATATATCTATGGATCCTAGTGTAATAGTTACATACCATTTGATTTCTAGTTTTGTGGGATGATTTAAGAGGAACCATTATGCTTATGTACACCTTGAGATCAATGATTAATTGCATTCATGGTTTCATGAGATATAAAATAGGCGATGTATCCCAATATTGGTGGATCTTCCATATGATTTCATATTTGGAATAGATATGAAATACGATTTGTTTACCTAGGGTGTCAACACAGAGTTTGTTGGTGGTCAGATTTATGTATTTATTTGTGTTAATTTATTATATAATACCACAGATAATTGTAATATTTAATGAAATGTATACCCAGAAAGTATGATTTATACATTCTTTTGGTAGTCCGACTATGTTGTACGCATACCACGTTTGTTCCATCATTTGGTACCCTATATTTTCTCAAATATATTTATATATTACAAAGGAAAATGGGACTTACCACAAATTATTCATGTATGGATGGTTTTTTTATAATTGATATATGAAAAATAAGGTGGTTGGGATGGGGTTTTTTGAGTATTATATTAGGTCTTGTAGTACTTTTACTTTATTTATTTAATAAGTAATTTTGTTACATTCATTATAATATATAAATATTTCTAATTTAATTGATCAATTTGGTTTGTTACATTATTGAACTAGGAATCATGTTTGATTGTTTATCTAATTCTTTTTTTGTTTAAACTATATATTATATTTTATAGTCAAGAAACTATATTTGATACAACCTCACTATTAGTGGGATCCATCTAGAGTATGTTCATGTTTTCTAGAGGTCAAATAACCTTAATGAATTGGTCATTTGAGGAATCACAAGGTCAGGGATTTTACAATGTGACAATAGTTTCCATTCTTGTTTTTTATTTCATTACTGTACTTTAATGGTATAAAATATTCTAGTATGTATTAGGACAAATAATTGAGTTAATTGAATTTTTTTTCATACCAATGTATGTGGGAAAATAAGAGTTTCTTTGGATGTGACATTTTTTCTTGTTTTTATCATGTTGTATTACTTATTTTATTTCCCCTTGGGTGACCCACTTGTTGTGTGATGTTTTATTTCAATGGGTTTACTTATGAAAATGTAGTACATGAAATGGGGATTAATGAATAATTTTTAGATTGTATGGATATATAATGACCTGTACTTTTCATGATATTTACATATTTATTTCATAATACATATATTCCTTTATAAACAATAAAATATTATAGCTTGTTATAATGGACGTGAAGGATAATATGTGAAATAGTTATCCTATACCAATTTTATCATTAGTCACAAAATATATAGATATTAAGTTAAATGTTATCTTTTTCATTCACCTCTAGATTTTGTTATTGTTTCATTCATGGGTTCAAGGTTTTGTGTTGATTATTGTAATTAAAATACCTCATTATGTCCATGATGAGATTTATGATAGTTAAAAAGTGTACACACCCAATTTTTTTAATAAAAAACCTCTTATGACTCAATAGATTAAGATAGAGGACACATATTGTAAAATTTTACAAAGGTTCATGTAATATAAAGATAGAGAGACCATTTTTACCATCCATTCATTGTTGGGTCTGACTGGAGAGTTTAACCTACAACATCAACCTATTTGCAACAGTGAGGAACACCCACATGCATGTGAATTCGTAATCAAATTAGTCTAAAAAGATTTATTTACTTGAAGAAACATTTATATAGGATGTTTATTCTAGTTACATAAAAGTTATAATGATTATATATGAATTAATTGTACATTTTATATAATTTTGTATACATAGATGGGATTAAAAGGATGGGAATTATTGAATAGTTCATGAGAAAATTATACCATGGTACATGGATTGAGGATATGTTTCATGAGTTAATGAACATAAAACATGATTTAAATTTAAATATTTAATTTTATAGACATGAAGATGAAAAAAAAATTCTTCCAAATTTTCTATCCCTAGAAATCACTAGGGTTACGTATTCCCATGATGGGAATTGTAATTAGGAATTCTCATTTGTGAATGTATTTAATATTGAAAACAATATGGAAATATTGTATAATGATATCACCATAGAATAGAACCTCTGAGGAGATGTATCTGTATATTATTCTATTTTGGTAGTGTGATCCTGTTGATTTTATTAATAAAGGAGGAAGAACCATTATGGTAGTAACCACTAAGGTTTTGGAAGGCATATCAACTTGGTCAGTGACAAAAATCTCTAAATTGTGAAACATTTGGGTGATTTATTTCTATAATTTTTATGTATGACCGTTCTGTGTCATTATTTCTCTATATAGTGTAATATGTGTTACATTATAGGTAATATAAAGATGTTTTTTAGAGATACTCAATACAAAACTATAGTAAGGGATTTGGATAGGCTCCACAGTTTGGGAAGGACTCAACTACACCTCAGTAGGCATGAAATAGAGTTCAACATTATATAAAGAAAAAAACACCAAATGTTTTTAAAATATATTTTTCATATGTAAATTTAATCTATTATATATAATTGTGATGACGAATTCCATATATTTTAAAATAAAAACACTTGATTTGATATCGTATAAAACATAGAAATTTCAGTTTAAACAACTTGTGAAAATATATGGTTTAAATATGAATATTATAAGATTACGACTGAATTTATAGTTTTCAATATTATAACATGAATTATTATATATATATATATATATCAAAATGAGAGGTATTTTATAAAAAATAATCTCTCAATTTTTACTCATGTCAATTTATTCCTTAAAAAATATTTCTTCAAAAATGACTTTTGAAACATTTAAAAAATTAATATAATATACTTCTTTCATCCTTATGCAATTTATATGAATAAATTTATTTATAATTTTAAATAAAAATATTAAAATAATATTAGACTGTTTTTTTGTTTCTTCAAGATATTTTTATTCTTCTTTGAATACTTACAAATATGAGTACTTTTGTAAAAAATTGATTAATTTTCTTTATAATAAATATTTTTAAATCCCTTTTATGAAATAAATTTGAAAAATATAATTTACATATAATTAAATTAATTATTTCCTTTTTAGTCATCTTAATAAAAAAATTGGGAATATTATTACTTCTCTCATTTTAAAGATATATTTTCAAAAACTATTTTTATGTTTATAAATTTTCCCCATTCTAATAAATTAAACTAAAAACTAATAAGAAAATATTTATGTTACTGATATTAATTATATATCTATATAAATTTGTTTAAATCCTTAAAAATATGATTCATAGTTATGTATTTACTATAATATAATATTATTTAATGAGAAACTAATTTCATGAAAAAAACTTTTCAAAATAATATTTTGGGTCATTTTTTAATTTTTCACTCACATATATCATTTACTAAATAAATTCGATTCTTATGATAAAATAGTTGGTTATTAATTAAAAAATATAACTAAATTTAATTTAGCATTATTTATATTTTATATATGATAAAAAACTAATTATTATGGTGAAAAATAAAATTATAAATGTGAAAAATATAACAGACAATGATTAACATTTTTAAATTTGGTAAATTTTTATATAGTAGAGATGTGACTAGAACATAACCTTTATAATTTATATTATTAGTTCACTCTAGTTTAACTTCTTGTTAGTGTGACCTCCTATTATTTAAAAATATTTTTACCAAAATTCCACTCCCCCTCTATTATAAAATGGCACACCCACACTTATACATCGTTACACCTATCATGAAATTTTTCTCAAACAAACCCTTCCCATATATCTCCCCAAATTATTTATTAATGATATTTAAGTTTGTATCATCCCAAATTAACAACATCGCTATCCTTAAAAAGAGTTCTAAAGATTTTTATTTATATAATGTGTGCTTTTTTTAAATGATACTTTTTTAAATTATTCTATTTCCACATTAAAATATTTTCAAACAAAAAAAATATAATAACACTACTATCACCATTAAAATGATATTTTATTATATTTATGAAATAAAATGTATCCTAGTACCCTTCTATTATATTTGACTTATATCCATCAACTGTGTTTATGTTTCAATAACCAACCAAGGTACCCTGGTAACTCGATAATTGGGATGGACCTAAGAAAGACTTAATAGAGAGCATGATAACCAAAAGTCGATGACTAGTACCTGTAATAGTAAAACATGAAAGTGGGTAAACTTTATCTACAAAACATTGAGGAAAAAAGACATGAAATCCTATTTTCATACAAAAAAAACTCCAATAAGTGTAATGTACTTGAATTTAATAAGGAACTAAATCCCAAAATACTATAACCCAAGTGCTAAAATAGGGATAACCCATGTCCCTATGAAAACAACTCACTACGTCCAAGGATTGACAATAGGATCCACCACCAATAAACTCATTACCTAATATAAAACCTAGACAAATATAATATACAACACCTAGTGGAACATGATGGGTATGACTTAAAAATCCTAGTATAGCTTACCAACTATTCCATATTAGATGCCTAAAATAGATTCAACAAATAAATTATTTAACATTACAAATAAATAGTTTGGAATTTAAAATAATATTTTAACAAATCATTCCATACAATTGAAATGATGAAATAAAAATAAATAAATGAAAGTAAATGTGATGGAAAATTGATAAAAATGTATTAGATAAAAAATTTATATTATATAGATTATATAAACCAAGAAGTCATGTGAATCAGTTTAGCAATATTAGTGTATATTTATATCTAAAATATTATCAAGCATGCAATATGGTTATCAGCCAAATAGGACAGAAGGTTATAGTCCATATGACTCTACAATCACTAAGTGGTCACATTAAAATTTGTATAAACAGGTCCATAGGACACTATCCAATTTTTTATCATCACCATCTTATTGGGGATGTGACTGGTTGCGTTTATATATTATAACATTGTATAAGCGTAGAGTGTTTCAAAATAATTCACAAAATTCCTAAGGATTACATGTGATCTTACACAAAATTTATGGAAAATTTATATTAATACTAATTAAAAAAATATTAAATCCCCTTACTCTAATTTAATTACATTATTTAGTTTAAAATACATGTATTTAATGAATAACATGCCCCTTGAACATTGTAAAATCACCGGGGTTCAATAATAAAAATAAAAACCATTATGAAAATTTTAAAATCTATTAAAACTAATTAAATCAACTTCAAAATACCTTTAAATAATCCCAATTCAAAAGAAATTGGTTACTTCAAAATTTTCATGACATAAAATTTCAAATCTCCCTTTTTAATAAAACTGACAATTATAAAATAAATTGAAATAATATTACATAAATTTAATTTATATCTACAACTGAAATAAATCAAGAAATTTAAGGTAAATCAATTTGGCCAAACAAGATAAAAACACTTACATTTATCTCGAAAACAAACACTCGCAGTAGAACCCACCAATCTGAATTAACATGAAGATGTCCTAGAAAATCATCCAATAAATGTGATCCAATATTATAGACCATACATCCATAAATTTCATGATGATCCATAGAAATACCAAAGGAGATGAAAGATAGAAATATGAACAATGAATAGAGTTTTTTACTTAGGATTCCACATCGAAAGTGCAATAAAAATCGAACAGTAAACAAATGGACCTAAAATGTTTTGAAGCATCCTAGATCACCTTGGGATATATTTTGGATGAGATAAATGAAACTATAGAGGAGGTTAAAATAATATCTTTTTCATTCACCCTTTTAAAACCCATAGTCAGGGTATTATACAATATTTATTCCCACAACATGTCGTGAAGTAATTATATTTCATAACCACCAAAAAATGTGTCGCATTAAATTGAAACATGTTAATTACATAAATCATGGTGTTTAAAGACTAGTCATGATATGTAACATTTAAAAATTTTAGTCTCCTAATGAAATGAACCATCTCATGTTATGCATCATGTAACCATTAAACATCTTGTAACATAGTTACACCGCACATAAGACTCTAGTAGCCTACTAGAAATGACAATTAAAATGGAGAGTTCATTAAAGACAAAAATTTAGAATTATTTGTATCCATACAGATAATTATCAAAACAACACTAAAAAATAAAATTTATAACAATGAAATTTTAAAAATGAATACATGTCAGATCATTAACGGGATGTTATAGTTTAGAGTATTGCCACTTCAATTTCCATTACCAACTCACATCGATATACATAATGATGAAATTAAATAATATATATAATACACATGAATATTTTATAATTTTTATAAAATTAATATACTATACAATTCCTTAAACATTAATTCATTAAGTGAATTATGTCATCGTTCATGCACACATATGGATTACCATCTCCACCAATCCATGTGACACAGTTTCTCATATTAGCCGTTCAAGAATGCTATCAAAAATAAACGAGTAAGTAAACATGGTATTAATTAAATAAATATAATTTGATATAAAATATTACATTATAATATACACAAGAACGGAACCATCATGATAAAAAATGCATGAGAAAAAAAGGAATTAATATTATAAATAATTATAATAATAAACTATTTTAAATAAAGCAATAATTTCATGTTATAAGAGCATCATATATGATATTATAAACATTAATATGGTTATATTAAAATTAATAACATTATGAAGACAATTATAAATAATTTCAATGAGTTTTGGACCAAGAAGAAGTGTGATGTGAGGGATTTCATCCCAATTTCCATTCTACTGAGACATATTTTTTAATATGCACATATTCTCTTTTTTGTGTTATACATACCATCACTTTTATTTATATTACATGAATACCTATTTATTAATTATTTTTTCAATATTTAAATAAATTTAATTTTTTTCAATTGTTATAATCTGACTGTTTCCAATGAGGTAAGAATCTATTTCAAAATCTCACATTCTTATTGGATTACATTTAATCTCTTCGATGGAATATTATCATTTTACCATCAAAATCTCGAACCATTTTATTTTTCTTTTGATATTTAAATTTTTATATTTTATTCAAACATTTACTCTCTTTTTTATGTGAATTAAGAAAATAAATTTCTAAAATAAAACTGAATTTAATTCACTTTAAAAAGAATAAATTCTTCCTCCACGTAATTGTTATTCTAAATTTTTATAATTTTTTTTATTGAAATTTTTTTTCAAGGGACATATATATTATAAATGATTTTAAAATAGGGATTTATAAGAATTTTAGCAGTATATTTTAAAAGGATCATTTCAATAATAAATAAAATGGAATTTATTTAACATATAAAATTACAGTTTAATTTTGAGTAACCATAACTGTTTTACAAAATGTATAATTTTCAACATGCTTTATAAGGTTTCATAAAAACAAAATATTTACTAAATAATATTTAAATATTTTTATTAGTATAAATTTATTATTATAAAATGAATGATATAATTTAAAAAAACTGTAATCATGATAAACATGTAGTCACCTCTCATCTCTTGATTTATTTTTGGATTGTACACATTCTTTTGATACAATCATCATTTGAGGATAAATATATCTAAAATGTAAATGTATATATAAATTTTTTTAAGGATCAATTTATTTCAAATATTATATACCCTTTTTTTCATTTAGATAATACTTTAAATGTTATTTAATGAACTATAAAAATACAAGAAAAAATTTATCATGTAGATAAAATGGAAATTTTCAAATAAGGCATATTTATTAATTAAATAAATAAATTATTTGATATAATGGTAATTAAATAAATAAGAAATGGCATGTTGGGTGTAGATTTTTAGGTCACCTTGATTCATTATTCAGTCACTTAATAGAAATCAGTTGGGAAAATTAAATAGGTTTTGACCTATGGTTTGAAACCAACCATCATCTCAATGTTCGTTGTTGTATAGATACCACGATGTCTATTATAATGGAGTCTAATAATATAAATTTCCATTATTAATAATATTGTCACTATTATCCATTATTTCATTTATATTATCCAGGGATTCATTTTTCTCAATTTATTTATTAAATGGATTGTGTGTTTCTTTATTTACACTCCTGTATTGATTATTCATTATTTAATAATGATAAATGTGTTATATAAATATAATGTGTGTCCAGTTATATATCATTATTTATTTAATATTCTTGTTGTTTCATGACATATTTCATGGTATGTAACCAACACTAAGAATATGATCACACCTTTATTTTTATTCTCACCTTATGTACATAAAGAAGGAATCGTTGAAAGGGTTTTAGGATGTGGAATTTTTATTTCACTATGTTGTATTTTATTTTTACCACTATAAGTTTAGATTCACGAATTTACTTTTTTTACTATAACAAGTAAAATGTTGTATCAATGAGGATGAGATTTATTTTCTCTTATCCTAATGTCTTAATAAATCCACTAGATCTGGGATACTAGGTTTTGGGCCATTATAGATTGTATTAAAGGATTTTTATTAAAAACATTGGAAAATAATATGGAAAATATATATTAGGTAACATAACCCCATGATATAATTTCATGATATGTCCAATTGTGGAATAATATACATTTTTTATAAAATTTCGAGATTATTTTTTTCATAATAATAAAACCGTTTATGGATACATTATGTGGACAAGGATCTAGAATAATTTTATATAGAGTTAATAATAGTAAGAATGTATATTTTTGAATTGACTCAATCATCACAATTTCCTTTAATGTGGTCCTTATATCACATTTATTGTGAAATTTTAAGTTGATATTCTTAAGATAATTGAATATTTTATTACAAATTGTTATGACATAATTGAAAATACATATATCCCCAAGGATACAATGTTGATGATTTAGATGATGATAGTTTAACATTTTTAGGAACCATAATAGGTTAAAATGAAAATGGATTATTATAATTAAAATAGAACATATACCCCTTCTGAGGATTTATTTAATGGAAGTAACATGGATAAATTTGTTGAGTTTTTATTGATGTTTTTGGAATATGTAACACATATATATAACATTTTTTAGTAAGAATTTATAAATGAAATAATAATTTAATTATTTTCTGATATAATATTATTGTTATTGATTTAATTCAAGATTAATATAAACATTGATGTTATGGTAATAATAATTAAATATTTCTTTTAAATTTTTAAAAAGATATTTTTTATTGAAAACATTAATAGTTAATAATAGACAGAAAATTTAATTTCAGTTTTATGATTATCATCACATTTTTATAAAATTTATATAAATCATGTTAATATAGATTTAGAAAATTGAGAAAGATTATTTGAAATGATGCAAATCACATCTAGAATGTTTATTGGGATTGTATAAAGATCTTATAGGAATAAGGATGTTGCTCCTACTACTGTCCTAGCTAATATACTGGTTATGTTGACATTTAGATTACTTCAATTTTACGATTTCAAAATATTACTATGATTTTTTGACACACATTATAAAACAAAATCTTATTTATTATAGTCTAATTAATGAAATTTTTTGAGATTTTTAATAGGGTTGAAGAATATATAACCACTAGTTTTAACAAAATAAATTATTCAAGAATAATTAAATTATGTTTTTTAATAATGTGTGTTAAAAATAATTAAATCCCAATTATTGGGGAAAATTCTCTAATATTAAGAAAGATAAGGTTTATTTGGGTTCATGGTTATTTATTTTTGAATAATAGATTATCAACCATTGGTATATATTTTAAATTAAACAATATAATTCACCATAGGATAGTTTATTCAATATTATTTTTATCTTACATTGTGGTGAAAATTTTATATTCGATTAAATTTTGAGGTAATAATAATTGAACATTGTTATTTTATGTATTATATCATCTATAAAAAGTTCTTTTTAGTGTATCAAGAAGAAAAATATTATTTGATTTTCATTTCATGGATTATGGAATGAATATCTAACTAATTGAACTGTAAAAGAGATGAAAATTAACATTAAATATATCAATTAAGTATATTTCCTAGAATTCCCTATCTTTTTCTTAAGAAAATACTAAACATTAGGTAAACGATAAAAAAATATGATATGATTTTACCATAATATCTGATAATTCATTTTTTTTATAACATCACCCCTTTAACTATTATTTATCCCATACATTCTTTTGACCAGTGACTTTATTATTACCAATAATCTCTATAACACTCCATTATTATTTATTCATTTCCTCCATGTCCAAATTTACTATTCCAAATATTGTTATCCAAATTTTAAAAAATTATATTTTTTCTTGGGGACAATATTATTTACCTTTATATATTTTAAGAGGATGTGTTAATAAAACTTATTATGATTTCTTTTTTAAATAATAAAATTTTATAATTTAAAAGCATTGATTTTGATGTGAAAGTTCAAACAGAAACGACATAATTTAAAAAACTTTATGATAATATATTACCTTGTTATTTAAAAAATATTTCTTCTAAATAAACATATTTTATTTCATAACCTGACATACATTAAATTTCTATATTTTAAATGAATTACATTAGGGTCGATGGCCATTAGGACATATAAAACTGAGCCTAAAAAAAATGGAAAAAATATTATATAAATATGATTATTATATCATAACTATTGAATTGGAAGAAATTTATATTATTAACTGAAATGTTGTATATGTATATATATATTTACTAGTCAACACAAATTTATTTATAATAACAACATAATTTTTAATAATGTTTTTTTACTCTGCCATAAATCTATTCTCATAAAAAAAATTTCTATAGTTTTTGGGACAAAAAATATAAATTTTTTTTCCCAAGAATATAAAATCAATTCATTAAAATGGATTACATTTTTTTAAAAAAATATTTTTAAATTTATATTATTCCCAAATTTCTGTACATTCCTAAATATAAGAATTTTTTATGGAATAGTTAAAATAACGTCTTTTTTAACTATTATTTATTTTAAATAAAATAAATAATATAAAACATCCATTTTTCATTTTAATTGATTTCAATTATAAAATTATAATATTTTATAATATTTGAAATATGTAATATAATATTAATTAATTTTAAGATATTTTTTGTGATTAAATAATTTTTTCTAAAAATTCTTTTTCTACAATAATGTCACCCCACATATATTTAATTGAATAACTAATAATAAATATATATTTAATTAATATTGATATTTGGTTTCTACAAATATTTGAGTTTATATACCACTAATCATGATTAGTTATATTATAGTTAATATATGATAATATTATGCTTGAAAATAGTAATTCATGAAAACCCATTTTTCATCATTGTTTGCGGTTTTATTTTTAATTAAAAAATTATCAACTCAATGAGACAGATTTATTAAAAAATATTCTATATTTTGAATAATAATACTTAATATTATATAAATTTTCAATCTTAATTTGTGATTATAATTACTATAATGGTTTGTAAAATTTATTTACTAATATTTATGTTAAAAATAGGTTTTTTACATGACCTGAGGTTTAGATAAAATTAATTTTCATCACACATAAAATATACAATTGTAATAATAAGATTCATATTTATGATCACTGGTTCAAATTTTATAATATTTCAGAATATAATTTCAGCTTAATGGATAAATTATCAGGGGGAAAAAATTAGTTATTGTGGTGAAAAATTAAATTCTTAAAGTAATATAACATAGAGGATAATTTAGAACATGTTTAAACTAGATTAATTATATTTATTGGATATATAGATATAACATAATATCACTATATTCCACTTTTTATATGTTTTTTTGTTAATGGTGTCACACCGGCTTCCCATTGTACTACTTCTTGTTTTAATTACAAAAATTCCCCTTCTTCATTTATAAATGTGAACTCCCTCCTTCCCACACTCAGTTATTCCCACCTCTCAATCATTTGACCTCATGAAAAACCATTAAAATCCTTTCCTTATATGCTTATGAAAATTATTGATGTTTTCTCCTCCCAACTAACAAACCATACACTCTATATTATTATATTGAAAAAAATATCTTCTAAGAAAATTTTATTCTCTTCATTAAGATAATTTTTCTAAATTATTATTTTTCTATATTGAAATATATATTAAAAATTACAATTTAATAAAATAAATATGTACTATATACTACTATTTTATTATATATATATATAATAATAATATTTAAACAACTTCTAATCAAACAAATGGGAAACAATTCTATAACTTGTGTGTAAAGTGGGTTACCACCTCACAAATCAATGATATTTTTCGTCCATTGCCAACTCACATAGAAATTCATAATTATGGAAATAATGAACATGTATAAACCATATATCATGATTTAATTTTTTGAATATTTATATAAATTAAATTACTTACAATTTTACTAATAATGGGAAATATATAGTCACTCGACCGTACTTATGACAAACCATCTACATGAAGCTATGTGCCTCATTTTAAAATGTGTTATGTTCAATGATGGTTTTTAAAAAGACATAAAATATTTTAATAATATAATTAATACATGTTCATAATATTATATATTATTCACATTTATCAAATAAAACATAATTTGGTCATTCATAATAAAACATGCATGAGAAAACAACAAAATTAACACCCAAAAAAACAACAATAATAATGTATTAATGAATAATTGGTAGTAATATGTTATAATAAGATCATACATTATATTATCATAATTAAATAACTTAAAAAATTATTTTGATGCATGTAAATATTATGCAATTGGATAAATCACATTCAACCTAAACATATTGTGAGGTAAGTGGTATCGTCTTAATTTCCATTTCATTGAGTCATATATATAATTATGTACTTATTAATTTTGATGTACATTATATGTTATCCCACTGATGTATTTAAAATATATAAATATTTATTCATAAACAATACTATATCAATCCATTTTTATTTATTCAAGGGTTACAATTTGAATGTTCCAATGTCGTATGGAACTATTTTATATTATTACATTATTTTAGGGATTCTTTTCAAATAATTTAAATAATTATCCCATTTTTCATTTAGGTGACAAAATAATCTTATAAACATATACATATTTAATTTTTTCTTTTATTTTTTTTGATATATTTATCCCATTGGTACTTCAATAGAGAAAATAATAGTATAAAAGAAAACACAATATATAATATATTTTAAAAAGATTTATTTCAATTACAATTTCATGTTTATCCCAAAAAAATTAGAAAAATTTCACAATTATTTACTAAATATATTTATCAAGAAAATTTAATTATTTTATGATGTATTAAAATGTAATATAATTTTACCGTTAAACTATTTTCAGAAGGATTTTTTCGAATAAATATCAAAAGTATGGTTCTTTAATGTTAATTATGAAAAAGAGACCCTATAACCCTAACAATTTTCAAAAACAAATACATATTATACCAATTTTTCAGGGTTCTAAACAGATAAACCACCATATAATATTATTTATATAATCTATTTCATTCACTTTTTTCTTCCAAATGACATTATTTCATTAAAAAAACTAATATTACTGATGAACATGAGGTCACCTATCATCTATTGATAATATTTTTATTGTTAACATTATTTTATGGCAATGAATTAATTGAGACCATATTTCATTTGAAATTAAATTTTTATTGTATATCTATATTACAATATTACAGATATAATTATTTCTAAAACTATAATCATTATTTACAGATGGTGTTTATATTTAATGATATATTTATTAGCTGGGTATATTTTTAATATTATAGATCCTATAATAAATTTGTATAATTATTTATAAGATATATCAATTCATAAATTAACTTCATAATTTAATATTTAAAGTATATTTGGGATATGAAATGATGGTTCTAGCATATAATTATATATCCCATCAATCCATGGGTAGGTATCATTAGGAAAATATTTTTCTAAATTAATTGTTTTAGTACATATAGTTTTACAAATTATATTGAATGATACTTACAATATATAATCCATAATTTTTTACATTATGGAATCCAATATTAATCATATATTCTTTTGGGAATGTATTTATTTATATAAATTTTTTTTATTTCATTTATATTATACATGTATTCATTTTATTGTCAATATATTGATTTAATAGAATACGTGTTCAGTTATTCACCTTTAAATATTGATTATGTCTTATCTAATAATTTTATTCATTTAATTTAAATGCCTTGTGTGTTCAATAATATAATATTCTATATTTATTATGATTTTTTATTCATGATATCTTTCACACTATATAACCATTATTTCACATAAGAGGTCACCCATATATTCTATCCCTCCCCCCAAGATATTATGAAGGAATAATTTAAGGTGTTAAAGGTTATGTAATGTTAAATTTCACTATGATTTATTTCATGTTTTCAAATTTAATTTTACATTAAAGCATTTATATAGATTACCAAGACTAGTAAAATATTATATCTATTGAGATGAATTTTATTTTATCTTTTTTCTAATTAGTAAGAATAACCTTTCTATTTTATACCATGTTTAGAGAATTTACCAAGGCTGTGGAAGGGGATGTTATACCCAAGTGTGTGGGAGGAAAAACAAACCATAAGGTGTTTTATAGAGAGGTCAGACTATAACCAAAGAAAGATGGGCATTTAAGTTATATATAAGGTAGTTCACTCCATGGGGCTTGGATACATGACCTTATATTACAAAAGGTACTATTGTTTCTCTTTCAAAAATATCATATCTTTTTGTTTATATAAGAGCATCACATTCATTTTCAACTTCTTAGTTCTGAAAATTATTTTTTATAGTTGTGGAGTTCATTGATGAAACTATTACCATCATCAAGTCTTTAGGACTGTGGTCAGATGATGTCAACCACGACCTTCAATATTCTCTAGATGTTGGTGTCGGTTGATACCTCTATGTGATTTCTATGTTGTTAATGAAATTATTTTGTTTTTTTACAGTTAGGGATTCTAAATTTCAATACTAAGATGATATTTAATTTTTATATGTGGGTAGATACATTTCAATATGTGTATGGGAGAATCTATACTCCTTAGGGTGAATTGGATATTTTAGTTGGTTCTGGAGAAAAAATAAGGTTCTACATTTATTTCTTCATAGACCAAATAGAAAGGATAATTCTTGATTATGGATAGAATTATGAGGTCAGATTTCCTCCATGGGTATTTAATTTTTAACACATCATTTATTAATAGTTCTATAGTGTTACACCAATTCTAATGATTAAGTTCATAGTAGAGTTGGGGTAAAAAGCTTATTATGTTTTCTCCCAACATTAATGCATGAAACCAAAAAAGATTCATGATATTAATTTTCTTTTATATGATATATATTATAATTATTTCATATTTCCTTGAATATACACATAGGATTATCTAGTGTTTTTCACCTAATGGATGAAGAGACGTTTCCCATATGTGTGAATTAGTGAAGAATGAACCAGCTGAATATTTGGAAATGATGCCTACTTCCATGCATTGACAATAGATTCAATGTTCTTAGAGGATAATGTATATTGTATAATATTTACATATTTCATGGTACCATAAGATTAGGGTTATCCCATTGTACATACCTTATAGTAATTTTTGGAGCACATATGGCTTGTATGAATTCATTTTGATGTTGTTCAGTCGACTGAACTCACCACTCATATTCGTTTCCCTGATAAATCAGTTATGTAATAATTTATTGAATAATTTTATGTAGATAACTCTCAAAAACATATTTTTTACTCTATACAAGTAGATAATCATTCCCATTAAAATTAAATTGTCGGGAGTACATAAATATAACATCATATTTATAGAAATCTGTATAAATAATTTTTTTTATTTATGGAGTTTAATTATTAGATCATGTTTATCTCTAAATATATTGTGTAATTAAATCCAAAAATGATTACACCCTTGGAATCATGGGAGTGGTATAAAAATTGCATTTATATTGTCATATTTTATGGTTTTTTAGCAACGATATATTATGTAAAATAACATCATGACTGCTATAGAGACATTAAAATTCAACGATATGGATATTCGTTATATACGAGAAATTGTTTGAATTTATGGTGTTACAAGGAGTAATTCCTTATATATATATCTTAAATTGAGATATCAATTTTGGAAATAAATTTAGAAGGGATTTGGGATTGTTGGATCGTCTGATTACATCCATTCAACCTCATTATGATAACAAAAATAAGAAGATTATTCATATTTTATATGATATAATATGAGGTTGTTGTTTTATTATAATGGTTCATTATGTAAACCTCCAACATTGAGAGATTTATCTTATAATTAAATATTTTATGATATGAAAAAAATGCCACATTCAAATATTTTTATAGATGGTCATTTTTCTTTACACTTCACAATTTTTTAAGTAGGTGAATCAATGTGATTTAGACCTAGTCTCATGTATGAGACATATGAATAGGTCTAATTCAACATAAAGTTTATATTAACCAATAAGTGAATTTATAAATCATATGATGAATATCATATATGTCTTATAGAGTTAATGTATGTTCATAATGAATCATTCAAGTGACACATGGGCTAGGGATATAACACTTTTATATGTATGGGAAGCTAGAAACAATTTTCATCTGCCATTCAAGATAGTGGAATGGTTTAGTTTAGATAAATATCATTTTTTCCTTCCCTAGTGATACAGTTCCTGGAAAAATGTGTTTTACATGTCACAAATTTAGTGACATCATCTAGACCCTTCACATGTGAATGAAATTGATGATGTTGCTCTAGAAAGAAATTCATCATTTAGAATCATCTAAATTTTATTGGGTACGGAAGTGGGATGAATATAATAGGGGGAAAGAAATAATATTTTATATTATGTGTCTGTAATTGTGTTTTCATGAGATCACCTTGGAGTTGAAATCTGATATGTTAAAATAGTGGAAATAAATTTTCACTATTAAAATATGATAATCTTCATAGAACAACTCATGGATGATCTGTTATATGGTGGGGAGGTTTTAAAATATGATCATTTTTGTGAATGTCTCACTTTATGTTTTGGTAAACCTCATTTAATTTAATTTTTTTTTCTTTTGAAACATGGTAGTCAAGTCTTGAGATAATTGGATGGATCTGTGTATGTTCAGTAGAGGCTCCCAAAGCATCCATATAGGAATATTGGTGATGTTTATAAGAATAACTCAAGCTATAAAATTCAAATTCATTGCGTGATTTTTTTGGATGGATTTTATTAAATAAATTCACGTCATAAATTTGATGTTTGTGATCCAATAACTCGTGATTTTAGTTTTGTTCAATAAATAAGACCTATCTATTCTATATTTTTTAGCAATTGATGATGATTTCTCAACATATATTATAATTTATATGTTAATAACATGAATAACACATACATGTTATAATGTTGATTCATCCAATATTGTAAACTCTAGAATCACATGTTCTGATAATTCAAAAATCCTTCACTATCAACATGCAGGCCTTCTATTCATGATCTCAATATCCATCACCATTCCAAAAGTATGTATCCTTATTCCATGTTTTTTAAAACCAATAATGTGTAGGTAATCTGATAAACTATCTTAATTAATAATTTTCATTTGGTTTTTAATGATTTTGAATCCTTCTAGAGAGATTACCTTTCCTGAAAAATCGAGGGAAAGAATAATCATATCAATGAATCAGTCGTTGGGTGATTTTAATTAAAATTTGTAATGTTTTGTCGATGGTTTGGAATAACTGTCTATTTTCAGGATTCAAATCTTCAATTTTTGTAGTTAATTATATCACATGGGGGTGTAATTCATGCCACCAACAGAATATTTTATTTACCTATTTTGAAAATAAAAACATTAATCTTTTACCTTTAATGGACCAAATTGGGTAAAGTGGTCATATGAATGGATATAGGACCCCATGAGGGGTGATATAATAATTAAATTATAATAAAATAATATATATGATATCTTTTTTAATAACATATAATTAATAGTAGATAGTAACATGTCATGTTTTGATTGTGGTGATTCATCCCAGTGTCTGAGAATCGACCAAGAGAGAATTAATTCATTGATTATTGTATAACGCCCTGACCCAAGAAGCCCAGAGTCAGTGAATTATTATGTTTCATTGAAATTATCATAAAAGATCATGTCTCGAAAGACCAATTAGTATAGTATCCTTAGAAGTACTAGATACTTTTATAAGGTTCACATTACATCAAAAAATAGAAAACTACAACAACATTCTTTCCATAGACAACGCTGAGACCCCATAGACTATCCCTATAGGTCATTCCTAATATACTTCTTCACATATATGGAAAAATAAAACATAGAATGGGGAAAGCTCAGATGCTCCGTAAGGATAACAATATAGCAGAAACATATATATATAAGGAAAAACATTTAAGGAAAAGTATAGAACTAAAAAAATCCTTTTAAACATAATCATCATCATAATACGGAAAATATAAATAAAAATATTTTCATTTACATACTCACAAGTATATTATACTAGTTGAATAATCACATGCATATCAACAGCCACTTTCATAATGATGGAATGCATAATTCCAAACATCAGAAACACATAGTTAAGGCCTTGTGCCAAGACTACAAATATGATTTTTTCATGGCCTCATGTCAAGACACTTGTTTGTCTCATGAAACCTACTGATGCATCGAGGAACTATAGTGGGCTCCACCAACCATTTACTAATTCCAATTTATTCCTCAAATGAAAAGTTTTAAACATAACATAAAATTTCATGTTACAACTACAATACAAAACTTCAATTAATTATCCATAAACCATGAATGGTAGAAAAATAACACATTCATAGTTAAACATATCACAAAACCTTCAGTACAAAATGGAAGATTTGTATCATAATAAATCAACATCAAACAAGATTAAAAATCATTAAATGATTTTGACATAGATAAAATAAAAACAGTTTGAGATAAATATCTCATTATTTTTTTTAAATCATTTTATGTTACATTATTATAAATGTAAACATTTATTTTAAAAATATTCTTATAAGCTTGTAAGGGAAGATTCAATGATGTTATAATGACTGAATATAGTCGCACCAACTGTATATGTTAAACAAACATTCTTAGCATAATTTTGTTGAAAAGGTCATAAAGTAACTTGTTTGGAAAACAATGGAACGATTCCATTCAAAATGTATAAGGAAAAATATGGGTATAAATGAATTTAATCCATAGTCTAGTAAGTTGTATAAAAAATCTGAATACATTTTTATAAAAACATGGATGTGGATGATAAAGAGGTCCCAGTAGATAATTACATATAAACAACCTTGAAAAATGAAGAGGATGTAGAATTAACCATTACATTGTAATTTTTCTTGGTCGAGGGTAAGTCAACCTCCTATACAACGGTGAAACAATTTTTATTAATTTTTAAAGAGCCATTTACATTAATATGATATCATATATGATCATCAAATATTGATTTGTTGATGATATTTAAGTAGTATCATCATTTCGTTAGTTAACTCATTTTTCCATTATATGCTTAGTTACGTAATCCATGATTATTATGGATATATTATATTTGAATCATATCCATAATTATATTACTTTCTTTAAATATTATTTTTTTTCATCACATGAAAATTATTCTTGAATGATTTTGATGGGGAATTAATCTCATCGTGTTCATAGAGATGGTAATCCGTACGTATTCACATGTAACAATATCATTATATTGTATTATAAATCATTGGATAATGGATGGTATATAATATATAAATAATCATTAACATTATATATATATATATATATATATATATATTATTTACAACAATTATGAATCATTATTATATCCTTCCAAATATTAATATATTGAATAAAAACTACACCACGACTTCGAGATAGTAAGCCATACATACGCACATATAGTGAGATGTTATTCATAGGATAGATAACATAATGAATATGGTTGTAATAGTTTTATAAAAAAATCATAGTATATAGAAGATACATGTGTTATTACTTTAAAATGGAAACAACAAATAAAGATGAAGTGGAAAAATAATATAACTTGGAAGAGGTGGTGAGATATTTACCACTTCATTGGGTTCTTCCTTTTCATTCGATCAAAAGGGATCTTTATAATGGCTTTGTAATCAAAATAAGGCCTATAGGATGAATATAGGATAGTGGAGAGGATATTGTGTATGGGTTTTTCTGATCTATATTGATTTTATGGTGTAAATAAGAGAGAAGGGGGTGTGCCCTTTTATAAGAGGGCTGAGGGGCAACTTAGGAAAAGATTGAAATATTATTTTATAATAAAATAATGATCCGTTTTTAATTAGTCTAAAATAAATTAATTAAATTATAATGTGGGGATGGGTCAAAAACCACTCAACCAATAGGTTTTAAATAGGTTTGGGTCACTATATTAACCTTATCATTTAGATTTAACTCTTAGTTAAATAGTTGGACATTTACAATGTCACTTTGTATTTTTATATTGTATGGTTAATAAACATACTATACACATCCTAGATAACCAAAAGTGGTTTATTAAGGGAATATATAATGATATTTAATCCCTTTGGCTTATCCTAATATTTTTAATAATATAATACCAATTAATAATATAATATTTTTTGAAAAGCCATTATATCAATTTTGATACTATTTGGTATTTTGTTTTTTCTAAATTCAATAAATCAGTATTACATCGAAATAAATTCATTTAATAAACCCTATAATGTCTTATTAACTTATAAAATTAGTGTAATTCATAAAAAGTTTCATATTACATTTATTTGGGTATTTATAATATCAATTATTTTAATATTTCATTAATAAGGTAATTACTTCTTCTTCATAATGTCATAAATAAATTAAATTATTTAACATCTAAAAATTAAAAATAAAATACCATTATGTAGGGAATATTTTTATCTTTCTAATGAATATTTATAGTCGAATTTATCTTATGTATAACCCTATATTAAAAATGGTTTAGTTATTAGACGTTGAATTTAACACTTTTAACTCATCATTGAATTAAATAATAATAAATGTACTAATCTAATACTAGTGGACCGAAAGGAACATATATTATTCCTATGGTTGTTTTTGGTCGATTTTCACTTAGCTAATATAATTAGGACATTTGTTAGAGTAATAATAAAATCATTTTTACATTTCATTACCATATTTATTTTTAATCGTGGTAAATAAAAGTAAACTAGTACTATTCACAAAAAATTTATTTTCATGATATTGAACCAAATTTTACTTACTGATACCAACCATGTCTCTCAAATTTTGAAAATTAATCTCATAGATGCAGTATAATTATGTATTATGTAAATTTGCATATGCTCCATGGAGGTGGGTAAAAGATGGTGAAATGTTCAATGAACTTTTTATATATCTAAAAGTATCATAAACTGACTCTAATGGATTACATGGTAAATATAATGGTATTATGTATATATTTTTACCTAAAATATATTTTAATAAAATAAATAATTATTTAAAGAAATAGTCGGTTTGGAATAATAACTCAGTGTTTTTCACTATTCATAAAAAATTGAAATATTTTAGAAAATACCAAATTTTCACCCTAAGATAATTTTGATATTCCGAATCCAAAAATGAAGTCTATTTTGAAAGATAAAATTTATAAAATATCAAAAATTATGTATTATTATTCATAATAGCTAGTTTGATAGGTCGTGGTCTGTTAGAATCTCGAAGATGCGTACAACACAACCATTGTATTATTTAAAGGGAAACATATCGTGGAAGCTTGGGTTGTTACATTCTCCCATAATTAAAATAATTTCCCCCCCAAAATTTCTAGTATATTACTGCATAAAATGACTCAGGTTTTTCATCATCATAAGTTCCTCAGGATCCCATGTTGCCTCTTCCATCTTATGATTTCTCCATAGAGTCCTTACCAGACGAGTCATCCAGTTTTTCAGCACATGTTGTCTTTTATCACAAACCATGGCAGGATCATTGTAATAAGACTGATCAGGTTCAAGTTCTAATTCCACATAGGTTAGTACATGTGTTGGGTTAGGCATGTATTTTCTCGACAGTGATACATGGAACACATCGTGACGTTTGAAGAGACATGGCGGCATTTCAAAATGGTATGTTATAGCCCCAATTTGTTCTAGAATTTCAAAAGGTTCAACGTACTTGGGACTTAATTTTCCCTTCTTACTGAAGCATATAACACCCTTCCATGGAGATACCTTCAATAAAAAAGGATCTTTTACCTAAAATCTTAATCCTTCATTTGGTTATCATCATAGCTCTTCTTCCAACTTTGAGCTGCTTTGATGTGGTTTTTGATTACCTTCACCTTTTCCATCATTTCCTCCACATGATCTAGGCCTACGAGTTTTCTTTCACCTACATCATCTCAATAGGATGGTGTGAGACATCTCTTGCTATATAAAACTTTTATGGTTCCATATGAATAATTGAATGGAAGCAATTGTTATAGGAAAAATCAACTAGTGGTAAATATTGATCCCACATACCTTAAAAGTCATGTGACAATGATCTCAAATTGTATTCTATGGTTTGTATAGTCTGTTATGATTTTCCATCAGTTTGGGTGTGGTATGTAGTGCTCAATTGATGTTCAGTATTCAGGACTTTTTAGAGACTTTTCTAGAATCATGATGTCAAATGTTGATCATGATCAAAAAAATTGATAGGGGTACTCCATAGTGGCATACAACTTCTTTAATATATAGTCTTACTAAAATGTTCATATGGTGAATCTTCTCTTATAGAATGAAAATATGCTGACATGGTAAGACGATCAATAATGACCTATATTACATCATTCCTTCTAGGTGTTTTTTGTAACCCCCTGAAAAATTCCATCGTAATATTATCCCATTTCCACACAGGTATTGGAAAAGGATGCATGACTCCTCCAGGCTGTTTCCATCCAGCTTTAACTTGTTGAAAACCCGTACATCGTGACACAAAATCAGAAATCTCCCTCTTCATTTTGTCCCACCAAAAATGTTTTTCCAAATCACAATACATATTAGTGATACCATGGTTTACAGATAAATTGGAACTATGAGCATCATCCAACAATACCCTTTTTAGATCAGGTATATCAGGAACACAAAGTCTTTTCCCAAATTTCAGAATTCCATCTTTATAAAAAAATTCACTCAATATTCCATCATTCACAACTTTAATATTCATTTGAAACTCTTCATCATCGGTCTGAGAAGTATTTATCCTCTCTATTAAATATTTTTTGAAATCCATTTGAAAAAGATTTGATGTTTCACCTTCCATGGTTATCGCCATGTCCAACTGTACTAGATCCTTGTATATAGGATCCTTTTCAACGATCATCTTGTTCATAAATCAGTGATCCTTTCTTCTCAAAACACCTTCTACCATATTTTCCTTCCCTATGTGGTTGTGTATAGTGATATCTCAATCCTTGAGTTGTTCAAGAAATCTCTTTTTCCTCATATCGAGTTCATTCTGTGATAAAATATACCTCAAGATCTTGTGATCAGTACATAACGCACATTTTTTCACCAAGAGGCAATTTATCCATATCTTCAAAGAAAATATTAAAACTGCTAACTCAATATCATGAGTATGATAGTTTTTCCCATGAATTTAAAGCTGTCGTGATTCATAGGAAATCGCTATGTCATTTTTCATAATGACACCACCATGTACTTTCTTTGATGCATCACTATAAATACTGAACCTGTCATTCCCTAACGGTAGAGTCAAGATAAGACCACTTACTAATATTCTCTTCAATTATTCAAATAATTCATCACAATCTTTTTTCCAAGAAAGTTTAACACCTTTACGTGTGAGCTTCGTTAATGGTTTAGCCATGTCAGCCAAATTCTAGATGTAATGATGATAATAACCTTCTGAACCAATAAAACTACATACATCAGTTATACTAGTTGGTGCTAACCATTCCTGGATTTACTTGGTCTTGAAGTATCAACAGAGATTCCATCATTATAAAAAATATGGACAAGAAATGAAATAACATAAAGGTAGAATTCACACTTTCTAAACATCTCATATAATTCATGTCTTCTAAGTGTCGTTAAAATAATGCCAAAGTGGTTTTCATGAGCTTTGAAGATTTTTTGTATACCAAAATATCATCAATAAATAGCACTACAAAGTCAACAATATATTCCTGGAAAACTATATTTATTAGATACATCAAGATAGATGGTGTATTAGACAATCCAAAAGGCATTACTATAAACTCGTAATGCCGGTACCTGGTTTGAAATATTGTTTTTGGAATGTCTTCCTTCATCACACATAACTGATTATATCCAGACCGAAGGTCAATCTTTCAGACGTATTGAGCTCCATGAAGTTGGTTGAATAAATCAACAATTCGAGGATGGGGTACTAGTTATTAATTGTTATAGCATTGATCTCCCTGTATTAAATGCACAATCTCATAGATCCATCTTTCTTCTTAACAAAAATGCCAGGGTCTCCCCCATGGATAAAAACTAGTGTGAATAAATCCCTTATTACTCAATTCCTCTTGTTGTTTCTTTAGTTCCACTAATTACACAGTGGCCATTCTGTAATGGGTCGTCATTATGGTCGTTGAACCTAGGATTTAATCAATGGAAAACTCAATTTCTTATTCTTGAGGATGTATAGGTAAATCTTCAGGAAACACATCAACATATTCTTTCACAATATGTACATCATCATTTTTAACATTCTTTTCCTCGCCCATATTTATTTCACTCTCTTCCTCCCCAATAAATGAACTTAGTTGAGCTACTGGGGGTGGATCTAAATAATAATTAGGTGGTAACATTTCTGATCTAAAGATAAGGTACCAATTATCATAATAATGAATTGTAACCTCCTTCTTCTTACAATAAATTTCTTCATCATGGCCCGAAATCCAATCCATACAATGGATTATATAAAATTCAATCATGGGTATGACGATGAAATCCACAGATAAATAATATTTATATTCCGTAATGCGAATTGATTCACAAAATATTGTTTCAATTATACATACCTTATGTGTTTTTACTGAAAACTCCCTTATTATGTAAAATTGAAAATATCTAATTTTCATAGATAACTTGGAAGATAAGAAACAATGTGATGATACCGAATAAAATATTTCATTGGCTAAACATGTGGAAACCATCAAATTACCTACCACCATGTTTTTCAGATATTCAACCTCAGCATTATTTATCGCATAATATTGGTGTTAACCCCTTGGAATATTATAAGGTATGTTTCCCTGACACATAGATCATTCATCTGCATAATGTCCCTTTTCTCTACAATTTTAGCATTCAACTTTGATAGCCACTTTAATCCCTTTGAAATCATGAGCTTCGTGGCCTTTTTCACCACAATTGTAATAGACTCCCATTCCCTTCAGAGAAGTACTAGGGTGTCTCTTCCCACATTTAATATAGGATGGATATTCAGCATTCCCCTTCTTCCACTTATTTACTTTTCTATAGTGTTTAGTAGATCTATTCTTCCCTTTCTTTGCATTAAATTTGTATGACATAGGGAATTATTTTTCATTCTTGATTGCACATGACAAAATATATTTGTACAACAAGAAGTATTGTATGACTAATGCTCTAAGGAGAAATTGTTTTAACCCATAAAAGAAACTATCAATCATACTTAATTGGTTATGTATATAATTTTCAGCATGCCTCACTATCATAATAACGTTAGCTTCATACTTTGCAACATTCTCTTCTTCCTTTTTCCTCAGATTCAAAATTTGTCTTTCCATATCAACTCGATGGTCATAGGGAAATTATTTTTCTAAGAAATTTTTTAAACAACCTTGATTCCATATTTTATTCTTCATCATCTTCATTTGTGTTTTGAATCAATGACCACCATTGATCAGCAACTCCAGTGAGGTGGTAAACTGCCATGACAAATTTTTCCCTTTCGATACTCCCCAATGCATGGAATATTTTCCCTAAGGAATTTATCAATTTCACAACTACTAATGGATTTGTACCCCCATTTAATATTGGTGGTTTTTGCATCATGAAGCTGTCTAACATTGATCCTCCATTTTGTGGATTATGGTGCTCCGAATGGGTAAGGTTTTTATTCAAGACCAGAGTGAGTTGTCCAAGTATTGTAATAAGTTGATCAGCACCAATTTCTTCACCAGCTCCACATTAATTATCTTATGTATGAGGGAAATCCTAACATGAATTACATTCATTGATATGGTTTCCATTCCTTCAACTAGGGTCAATTTCTAAACAATGGAATACACTAGATTAGTTTATGAATCACCATACTTAATTCGAAAATTATAACACACTTAACATAAATTGAACATTTTATGGATATTATCAATAATCCTAAAAAATGTTTTATTAAGATGTATATACTCATAAATCCTTCATAATGGCTTGTAATTTTTTTTTGCATTATCCTATTAATATCCCCCAGGATTTGCATAACTAGGAGTGCAACAGGTCCCATTGTCGTGCCCCAGTTCCCTTTCAAGTCTAGCTCAATGTGGTGTTTTCAGGTTTTTTCCCAAGTTACATCTATGGTAGAGCCACCTCTACTTGCTCATATCAAGACAGGGATGTTTTTCATGGAAATATCACAAAATATTTACAGTACCAAAATTCCTGGATGTTTTTCTGTACTAATCCTAAATTTCTATCAAAGTATAATGTGTTGTAATCAGAGTTTTTCTAAATATAACTTCCAACATTTTTACTGAACATTCATTACTACCAACTATAATGCCTCAGCCCAAGAAGCCTAGAGTCGGTTCATTTTTAAATATCATTGGAATGATCACAAAATATCATTTCATGAATGAATGATTAGTTTATTAGCCTTGTAATTACAAGATACATTCATATGTTTCACCTTACATCATACAATGGAAAACTAGAAAAACGTTGTTTCTAAAGAAAACACTGAGATCCCATAGACTATCCCTGCATGTTAGTCATAATATAATTCTTCACATCTTGGGAAATATAAAACATAGAAAGGGGTGGGATTAGATGATTAGTAAGGATAAAAATATAGTGAAAACATTCATAAATAAGAAAAAACATTTAGGGAAATGTATAAAACTAAAACAAAAGCCTTTTCAACATAACATTCATCATAATATGGAAAATAAAAATAAAAAGAATTCAATTTAATTACTGACATGTATATTCTACTAGGTGAATAATCACATGAAATATCCCTAGAGACATTCATATGGATGGAATTTATAATGCGAGACATCATAACCACAATGTCAAGGCCTTGTTCCAATACTACAAATAATATATTTCATGGCCTTGTTCCAGGTCCCAAGTTTGTATCATGAGATATACCAATGCATCATGGAGATGTAACAGGCTCCACCAATCAATTACTAAGTCCAATTCATTCCCCATATGAAAAGTTTTAAACATAACATAAATATTCGTATTAAAACTAGCATATGAAATGTCAATAATTAATCCATAAACCATGAATGGAAGAAAAATAACACATTCATAGTTAAAAATATCACAAATCCTTCAAGAAAAAATTGATGATTTGAATCATAATTAATCAACTTCAAACATGATTAAAATCAATTAAATGATGTTGACATAGATGAAATCAAAACTGTTTGTGAGAAATATCTCCCTATTTTTTTAATTAATTTAAAGGTACATAAATATGGAAGTGAACATTTATTTTGAATATATTCTTATAATTTTTTAATAGATGATTCAACGATGTTATAAGGGTGGAATATAGCCGCACACTTCATATAAGTTAGAAAAATATTCTTACATTAATTCTGTCAAAATAGTCATAAAGTAACATTTTTGGAAAATGATGGAATGATTCCTTTCAAAATGTATAAGGTCAAAAAAGGGTATAAACGAATTTAAACTATAGTCTATTAAGTAGTAAAAATGTTTTGGAATAAATTTTGTGGAAAACATAGATGTGTATGATAAAGAGGTCATAGTAGATTATTACATATAAACAACCATGATTAATGAAGTGGTTGAATAATTAACCATTACATTATATTTTTCTTTGGTCAGGGGTATGCTATCCTTATATATAATGGTGAAAATATTATTATTATATTATAAAATAAAATTATACAATAATATGTTATCATATATGATCTTCCAATAATGATTTGTTGATGATATTTTAGTAGTATCATCGTTTTAGTTGTTAAATGATCCATTTTCCTTTATATGATTAGTTATGTAAGCCATGATTATTTTTTTAGAGAGTGTATTATATTAATAAGCAGAATGATATTAATTTAATTAAATATTATTTTTAATAATCACATGAGATTTATTTTTGAATGATTACGATGGGGAATTAATCTCATCGCGTTCGTGGAGACGGTAATCCATACATACACACAAGCGACAATATCATTCCTATGTAATTAAAATTATAAGTAAATGGATGGTAAATAATATATCCAGAATCACTAACATGGTATATCAATTATTTACGTCAATTATACATAATTATTATACCCATCCAAATAATAATTAATTGAATAACATCTACACCATGATGTGGAGACCGTAAATGGTACATACGCACATATGGTGAATTGGTATTAATAGGATGGATAACTTAGCGAATATGGTTGTACCATTTTTATAATGAAATCAAATTATATAAAAGATATATTAGTTAAATTTTTATTATGGAAACAACATATAAAGAGGAAGTGTAAGAAGAAAATAACTAGAAAAGGTAGTGAGATATTTACCTCTTCTTCGAGTTCTTCCTTTTGATTTGATCAAAAGGGATACTTAGGTTGGATTTATAAAAAAACTATGGCCTCTATTATGGAGAGAGGACAATTTGGAGGATATGTGGGTAGGGTATGGATGATCCAAATGGATTTTAAGGTGTGAATTTGAGAGAAGTGGAAGTGCGCTTCTATAAGAGGGGTGAGGGGAACCTTAGGAAAAGATTGAAATGTTATTTTATAATAAAATCATGTTCAGATTATAATGTCTCAAAAATGAATTATTTAAAGGATAAGGTGGTTGTGAGTAGAAAACCAGTCAACCAATTGTTTTAAGATAGGATTGGGTCATTATATTATCTTTTTCTTTTAAATTTAAATGTTAGTTAAATTGTTTGACCTTTACAATGTCTCTTTGTATTTTCTTATTATATTGTTAATAAATATACCATAAGCTTCCAGGAGAACCCCAATTGGTTCATTAATGACATATATAATGGTATTTAATACATTTTGGCGGAACCTTATATTTTTAGCAACAGAATACCAATTAATAATATAATTGTTTTTATAAAAACTCTTTTATTTCAATTTTGACACTATTTGGTATTTTGTTTTTAAAAATTAGAAAAAACATTATTACAACAAAAATAATTAGTTTAATCAACCATAATATGTCATATTAACCTATAAAATTAGTGCAATTTATAAAAAGTCTGAAATTACATTTATTTAGGTATTTATAATATCATTTCTTTTAATATTTCGTTAATAAGGTAGTCAATGTATCATCATTGTGTCATAAATAAATTAATCTATTTTATTTCTAAAAATTATAAATAAAATAAAATTATGTAAGAAATCATTTTATCTTTATAATAAATATTTATAGTATAATTTATCTTATGTATAACCCTATATGAAAAATGGTTTAGTTATTAATAATTCATTTTAACACTTTTAACTCTTCTTTGAATTAAATAATAATAAATGTCCTAATCTAATCCAAGTGGACCTAAAGGATCATATTTCATTCGTAAGTTTGTTTTTGGTCGAATTACAATTATCCAATAGAATTAGTACATGTGTTATGGTAATAATAATATCATTGTTAGCCATATTTACCGTATTTAATTTTAACCGTGGTAAATAAAATAAAAAGTTACAATTCGCCAAAAATTATTTTCATCTTATTGAACCAAATTTAAATTACTGATATCAAACATGTCTCTTGGAATATTTAAATTCATGTCACTGAAGTTGTAAAATTATTTTTTATTTAAATTTGAAAATGCTCTATGGAGGTGGGTAAAAGAAGGTAAAAAAGTTCATTGAAATTTTTATATATCTAAAATTATTATAAACTGACACCAATTAATTACATGGAACTTATATTGGAATTATATATCTATTTTTACCTTAACTAAATTTAATTAAAATAAATAATTATTTAATTAGAAATTCATTTTTGAACAATAACTCGGTGTTTTTCATTATTCATCGAAAATTGAATGTTTTTTTAAAAACCAAAAATCCACACTAAGATAATTTCGATATTCCAAATAAAAAATTATGTCCATTTTGAAAGATAAAATTTATTATATTTTAAAAAGTGGGTATTACAATTCATAATAGCTAGTTCAATTGATCGCAGTGTGTTAGAATCTTGAGGTGGCATATAACACAAGGCATTGTATTATTCATAGGGAAACATATCGTGGAAGATTGGGATGTTACATTCTCTCCTACAAATAATTTGGTCCTCAAAATTTCATGAATATTACTGCATAAAAAGACTCAGGTTGTTCTTCATCATATGTTCCTTAGGATCCCACATTGCCTCTTATGTCTTATGGTTTCTTGATAGAAATTTTAAAAGACGAGTGGTCCAGTTTCTCAACACTTGTTATCTTGTATCAAGAACCTTTCTAAGCTCATCGCAATATGAAAGATCGGGTTCCATTTCTAATTCCTCATAGGTGAGTACATTTGTTGGGTTAGTAATGTATTGTCTCAACAGTGATACGCGGAACAAATCCTGAACGTTGGAGATATGTGGCGGAATTCCCAAATGGTAAGCTACAACCCTTATTCATTCTAGAATTTCAAAAGGTCCAATGTACCTAGGACTAAATTTTACCTTCTTACCGAAATGTATAACACCCTTCCAGGGTGATACCATCAAAAAACATGAACTCCTACCAAAAATTCCAAATCATTATTTAAGTTATCGGCAAAGATCTTCTGCCTACTTTGATCTTCTTTAATGTGGTTTTGGATTACCTTCACCTTTTCCATTGTTTCCTCAACATGTTTTGGTAATATGTGTTTTCATTCAACAACATGATAACAAATGTTTGGTGTGACACATCTCTTTCCATATAACGCATCATATGGTTCCATCTAAATACTTTAATGGAATCTATTGTTATAGGAAAAATCTACCAGATGTAAATATTGATCCCACATACCTTTAAAGACAATTGAGAATGATCTTAACATGTCTTTTTAAGGTTTGAATAGTCTGTTCTGACTGTCCATCAGCTTGGGGATGGTAGGCAGTGCTTAAACGATGATCAGTATCCCAGGATTTATGAATACTTTTCCAAAATCATAATGTAAAACGTGGATCACAATCAGAAACAATCGATCGGGGTAATCCATGGAGTATTAGAACTTTATTAATATATATTCTCACTAAATGTTCAAGTGTTAAATATTATCCTATATTAATAAAATGTGTTGACTTAGTATGGAAATCAACAATGATCCATATTGAATCAATCCTTGTAGGTGTCTTTGGTAGCTCCATGACAAGGTCCATTATAATATAATCCCATTTCCACTTACGTATTGGAAGAGGTTTCATGACTCATCCAAGCTATTTCCTTCCATCATTCACATGATGAATAACATACATCTTGACACAAAATCATCAATCTCCCTCTTCATGTTGTACCACAAAAAATTTCCTCCCAATTTCAATACATTTTAGTGATAACATGGTGTACATGGAAATTGGATCTATGTGCATCATCCAATAATTCCCTTTTTAGATCAGGTATATTGTGAACACAAAGACTCTTCCCAAATATCAATATTACATCTTCATACACAAATTCACTCAATCTCATATCATTCACTGCTTTAATCTTTATTTGAAACTCTTCATCTTATGTCTGGGAACTCTTTATCCTTTCTAGTAAAGATGTTTTGGAAACCATTTGAAAAACAAATTATGTTTCACCTTCCATGGTTATCCCCATGTAAACATTACTAGATCCTATAATATATGATCCTTTTCAACTCTCATATTGTTCTAAACACCATGATCATTTCTTCTAAAAGCATCAACTACCTTATTTTCCTTCCCCAAGTTGTAGGGTATCGGGAAATCATAATACTTGAGTAGTTCATGCCATCTCCTTTGCCACATGATGAGTTTTTTTGGGAGAAAATATAATTCAAACTATTGTGATCGGTATATATCTCACACTTTTAACTATAGAAATAATTTAACCATATCTTCAAATCAAATATTATAGTTTTTAAATCGAGATCATGAGTATGATAGTTTTTCTCATTAATTTTTAGTTATCGGGATGCTAAGGCAATAAATTTATCATTCTCCATAAGTACACAATCACATCCTTTCTTTGATGCATCCTATAAATAAACAACCCATCATTCCTAGATGGTAGAGTCATGATAAGATCATTGACTAATATTCACTTAAAATATTACAAATATTCTTATCACTCTTTTTTCCAAAACAATTTAACACCTTTACGTGTGGGATTTGTTAATGGGTTATCCAATCAAGAAAAATTCTAGGTATAAAATTGATAATAACATGATAAAACAATTATACTGCATTCCTCAGTTATACTCATCGGTTTGGGCCATTCATGAATTTCCTTGGTCTTAGAATGATCAATGGAGATAACATCCTTAGAGACAATATAGCCAAGAAAAAAATATCCTGAATCTAGAATTCACACATTCTTAAACATCCCAAATAATTCATGATTGGTAAGAGTTTTTAGAATAATGACCAAGTGATTTTCATGATATTTGTAGATTTTGGACTATAGAAAAATATCATCTATAAATACCTCTATATAGTCATCAAGATATTCCTTGAAAATTTGATTCAATAGATCCATGAATACCGATGGTGCATAAGTCGATCAAAAAGACATTACTGTAAACTCATAATGCTCATACCAGGTTTGAAATGCTGTTTTTGGAATTTATTCCTTTTCACACATAATTGATGATATCCAGATCAAAGGTCAATCTTGGAAACGTATTGAGATCCATTAAGTTGTCGGAATAAATCATCAATGTGAGGTAGGGGATACTAGTTCATTATTGTTATAGCATTGATCTCTTTTTTTTCAATGCACAACCTCATAGATCCTTCTTTCTTCTTAAAAAAAAGCCAGGGGCTCCCGTATGGAGAAAAACTAGGTAGAATAAATCCCTTATTACTCATTTCCTCTAGTTGTTTCTTTAGTTCCACTAATTCTACTATGTATATTCTATAAGGGGTCTTTGATATGGGCCTTGAACTAGGGATTAAATCCATGGAAAACACACTCACTCATTCTGGAGAATGTTTAGGTAAATCATTTGCAAACACATCAACATATTCTTGCAATATAGACACATCCTCTATTTGAACATTCATTTCTTAACCCAGAGTTATTTCATTATCTTCCTCCCCAATAATTGAATTTAGTTGAGCTACTGGGGGTGGATCTAGAAAATAATTAGGTGGTGACGTTTCTTATCTAAATACAAGGATCTCATTATCATCATCGAGAATTGTGTCCACCTTTTTAATATAATAAATTTTCACATCATGGTACGAAATCCAATTGATTCCAATGATTATATCAAATTAAATCATGGGAATGATGATGAGATCAGCAGATAAAGAACATTTATTTTCCCTAATGGGAACTGATTCACAAAACATTATTGCAATGATACATCCCTTAGGTGTTTTGACTGACAACTCCCTTGTTAAGTCAAATTTAATATATATAATTTTCATAGAAAACTGAGAGGATATGAAAAAATAGGATGATCTAGAATCAAATAATGCATTGGATAAACTTGTGGAAACCATTAAATGACATACCACCACATCTTTCAATGCTTCAACCTTAGAAGTAGTTATCACATAAGCTTTTCCTTGATCCCTTGGACTTTTCTGTGGTAAGTTTCCATGACACTTCGAAAATTCATTTTCACAATTCCTCCTTTTTCTACAATTGCAGCATTCAACATTGACAGTTTCTTTCTTCCCTTCGAAATCACAAGCTTGGTAGCCATATTAACCACAATTATAATAGACTCACATTCCCTTCAGACTAGTACCAGGGTGTCTCTTCCCAAATTTATTGTAGGATGGATATTAAACATTCCACTTCTTCATCTTATTTCTATTTCCATAGTGTTTATCAGATCTCTTCTTCTCTTTCTTTTCTTTAAATTTGTCTGACATAGAGAATTATTTTTCATTCTTGATACCACATGAGAAAATATATTCGTACAATGATAAGGATTGTAAGAATAATAATTGATGGAGAAATGGTTTTAACTCATCATAGAAATGATTATTCTTACTTCTTGGGTTGATTATAAAATCTACAGCATTCCTCGTTAACCTTGTAATGTTAGCTTCATACATTCTGACATTCTCTCCTCCATTTTCCTTAGACTCAAAAATTGACTTTCCATATCTTCTCGATGGTCAGGAGGAAATTACTTTTCTATAAAAATATCTTTAAGCCCCCTAAATTCCATATTTGATATTTCATCATCTTCCTTTGTGTTTTGAAACAATGACCACCATTGATCAGCATCTCCAATGAGGTGGTAAACTTCCATGAAAACATTATAACTTTCACTACTCCCCAAGGCATGGAATATTTTCTCTATGTAATTTATCCATTGCCACCTAATAATGAATTTCTACTACCATTTAATATTTTTGGTTGTTTTTTCATGAAGGTATCCATCATTGATCCTCCATGTTGTGGATCAGGGTGCTCTAAACAGGTAAGGTTATTATTCAAAACTTGAGTGAGTTGTCCTGGTATTCTAATAAGCTAGTCATCATTAGTTTCTTCACCATCTCCACTGTAATTATCTTGAGTAAGAGGGAATACCCTTCATGGATTATGTTTATTGATACAGTTTTCATTCCTTCCACTAGGTTCCATTTCTAAACAATGTCATACACAAGATTATTTTATGAATCACAACACATAATTCCAAACATATAACATTCATAACATAAATTGAACATTTTATGGATATAATACATAATCCTAAAAATTGATTTCCTTGAGGTGGTACATACTCATAAATCCATTTCAATGGTTTGTAAAGAAAATGTGGATTATCCTAAGCATATCCCCCGGGAGTGTCGTAACCAAGAGTGCAACAAGGCCCATTGTTGTGCACCAGTTCCCATTTATGTCTAGATCAAAGCGGTGTTTTCAGGTTTTACCCCCAGATACATCTGTTCCAGAGCAGCCTCTGCCTTCTTGAATCCAGACATGGTTATATTTCTTGGAAAACTCGCAAAATTTCTACAGTAACAAAATTCCAGGATGTTCTTCTATACTAAGCCTCAAAGTCTATCTTAGGATAATTTTCTCTAATTAGAGTTTTTCAAAAACATTCTTCAAATGTTTGTACTAAACATCTTCTAATACCAACTATAATTCCCTAACCACAGAATCGTTGTGTCGGTTCATTATTATGTATCATTTTAATGATAAAAAAAGATGTAGTCTCGAATGACTGATTTTTTTAGTAGCCTTAGAAGATCAAGATACATTCATAAGGTATAAATTACATCATAAAATGAAAAAATACAACAACATTGTTTCCATTGACAACACTGAGATCCTATAGACTATCCCTACATGTCAATCATAATATACTTCATTGTATCCTAGGAAAAATAAAACATAGATAGGGGTGATCTCAGATGCTCAATAAGGATAAAAATATAGCAGAAACTTTCGTAAATAAGCATAATCATTTAAGGAAATGTATAAAAACCCCCCTTTCAACATAAACTTCATCATAATATTGAAAATTTAAATCAAAATAACGCCATATACTTAGTCACAAGTATATTCTACTAGTCAAACAATCACATTAAACATTAATATCCACTTTTGTTATGATGGAATGCATAAATCTAGACATCATAACTACGTAGTCATGGCCTTGTGATAAAAATAAAAATAATTTTTGGTCAAGGACTTGTGAAAAGACACTATTTTGTCTCATGAGACCTACTAATTAATCTAGGAGATATAGTGTGAACCAACTGTTGCTTACTATGTCCAATGCATTACTAATATGAAACGATTTAAACACAACATAAACATTCGTATTAAAACTAGCATATGAAATGTAAATACATTTTCCATAAAACCTGATTGGTATAAAAATAACACATTAATAGTCAAACATATCAAAAAACCTTCAATAAAAAATTGATGATTGGTATGATAATAAATCAACTTCAAAAAACATTAAAATCCATTAAAGGGTGGTGACATAGATGAAATCAAAACTGCTTGAGAGAAATATATCATTATTTTTTTGAAATCATTTAATGTTACATAATTATAAAAGTAACCATTTATTTTTTAAAAAATTCTTATAAGCTTTTAAGGGAATCTTTGACAATGTTATAATGGTGGAATATAGCAGCTCCCGCTGTATAACTTTAGTTAAAAAAATTCTTACCTTACTTTTTTTAAAAAGTTAATAAAGTAACTTTTTTGGAAAACGACAGAAATATTCCTTTAAAAACGTCTAAATTAAAATAATGGTATAAAGTACTTAAACCCATAGTCATGTAAGTAGTAATAATGTTTTTTAATTTTTTTTTGGAAAAAATGGATGTGGATGATAAAGAGTTCCAAGCAGATAATTACATATAAACAACATTGAATAATGAAGAGGTTGTAGAATTAACCTTTACCTTAAACTTTTCTGTGGTCGAGGGTAGGTGAACCTCTTTTATAATGATGTACTAATTATTATTAAATTATACAATTACCATATACATTAATATTATTTCATATATGATCTTCTAATATAGTTTTGATAAAGATATTTTAGTAGTATCATCATTTTGGTTGTTAACTGATTCGTTTTCCTTTATATGCTTAGTTACGTAAGCCAAGATTTTTATGGATAGATTGTATTTGATTCATATCCAGAATTATATTATGTTATTTAAATATTATTATTAATAACTACATGAAAATTATTCTTTATTATTATGAAAGGGAATTAATCTCATCGTGTTCATGGAGATGGTAATCCGTACGTACGCACGATCAAAAATATCATTATTTTGTAATTAAAATCATCAGTAAATAGATAGTATATCATATATACATAATCCTTAATTTGTTATATAAATTATTTAGTTCAAATATACATCATTATTATATCCATCAAAATAATAATGTATTGAATAACAACTACACCGCGACATGGAGATGGTAAGCCCTTGGTACACACATATGGTGACATGTTATTCATAAGAAGGAAAACATAATGAATATGGTTGTACAATTTGTATGATAGAAACACAGTATATATAAGGTACATGAGTTATTATTTAATAATGGAAAGAATAATTAAAGAGGATTTGGAAGAAGAAAATAACTGGAAAGAGGTGCTGAGATATTTAGCTCCTCTTCGGGTTCTTCCTTTAGATTTGATCAAAAGGGGTCCCTAGGTCTTCTTTCGGATCAAACTAAGGCCTCTAGGATGAAGCGAAGATAGTTTAGATGATATTTGGGCAGTATTTTCCAAGACAAATGGATTTTATGGTGTTAATTTAAGAGAAGGTGATGTGAGCATTTATAAGAGGGGTGAGGGTCATTTTAGGAAAAGATTGAATTATTATTTTATAACAAAATCAAAATCGATTTATAAGGGCCCAAAAATTAGTTATTTAAAGTATAAGGTGGGTATGGGTCAAAGGTCACTAAAAAAATATGTTTTAGATGGTTTTGGTTCACTATATTTACCTTATCATTTATATTTAACTCTTAGATAAATAGTTTGACATTTAGAATGTCAGTTAGTATTTTTATGTTATATGGATAATGAAATTTCCATAAACTTACAAGATATCACCAAGTGGTTCATTAATGACATATATTATATTATTTAATACTTTTTGATGAACATTAAATTATTATCAATATAATACACATCAATAATATAATATTGGTTTTAAAAACTCTTTTATGTAAATTTTCACACTATTTGGTATTTCATTTTTTGGTAAATGCATAACAACATTAATACATCAAAAAGAATTAATATAATCAACCCTAACATGTCATATTAACTAAGAAAATTAGTTTAATTCATAAAATGTTTCATATTACATTTATTTGGGTATTGATAATATCAATTATTTTAATATTTCATTTATAATGTATTTATTGCATCTTCATTGTGTCATAAATAAATTAAATTATTTAATGTAAAAAATTAATAAATGAAATACTATAATGTTTGATATTTTTTTAACTTTTTAATTAATATTTATAATCGAATTTATCTTATGTATAACCTTATGCTAAAAATATTATAGTTATTAATCATTGATTTTTACACTTTTAACTCTTCTTTGAATTAAATAATAATAAATGTCCTAATCTAATCCATGTGGACCTAAAGGATCATATTTTATTCCTAAGGTTTTTTTGGTCTAATTACACGTATCCTATAGAATTATGACATGTTTATGGGTAATAATATTATCATTTGTACCCTTAATTACCCTATTTACTTTTATCTATGTTAAATAAAAGAAAAAATGATACTATTCACCTAAAATTATTTCAAAATTATTGAAACAAATTTTTCCTATTTATATCAACCGTGTCTCTTGGATTTTTGAAATTCAACTCAGAGAAGCGGTAAAATTATGTTTTATGTAAATTTGCAAATTTTCCTAAGAGGTGGGTAAAAGACTATAAAGATTTAAATGAAAATTGTATATATCTATAATTATTATAATCTTACTCCAATAATTACATTTATCATATATAAGTTTTAGGTATCTATTTTGAACTAAAATAAATTTAAATAAAATAAATAATTATTTAAATAAATAGTCGGTTTTGAACAATAACTAAGTGTTTTTCACTATTCATCAAAAATTGAAGGTTTTATGAAAAATAAAATAACTTCACCCAAAGCTAATTTTAATGTTCTGAATCCTAAAATGAAGTCTATTTTGAATGATAAAATTTAACATATTTCAAAACAAGGGTATTACTATTCATAACAACTAGTTTGATTGGTCGCAGTGTGTTAGAATCTTGAAGTTGCGTGCAACACAAGCCATTGTATTATTCAAAGGGAAACATATCGTGGATGCTTGGGGTGTCACATATTGACCACTAGATAATTTAGAAACATATCAAAATGTGTGAAATTTGATAGATCATATATAGGTTCTTTCATGTAAATGATGTTACTAACAGGATTCTTAAGGCTTAATCCATTATCTTGGGATATGTTGCAATGGTTATTCATTTTGATTCAAGATAACCCACTGTTGAATGTGACCTGGTTACATAAACATTGGAAGCATGTAATGTGGGGAAATATTACACTCTATCATTGTTACATATGAATGGATCCTTGTGATATTGTTACATACCCCATGGTAAATTATTCCATGAGAATACATAAGATTTTCAATCATCGTAATGTATTCATTGTTCCTAGATGTCCTTTAGGTAATTTTTTTGTAAAATATAAAATTGGTGAACTATTATAAAGTATGAGGAACCCTCAATTGATTCACATATCCATCATTGAACCAAACCTAACTTCGCTATCCTTGGGAGTCAACCGAACAAATAAGTGTTATCAGGATGTTATGATGTATTGTATTGATTCATTAATTAATAAACTGTCTTATCATAATAGTTCATGATCTTTATATTCAATATATATTTATTATACATATTATGTTTTATATTAGTGATTTATTCCAACACACTATTTGTCTTTTCATTTGGTAGCTAAGAAAATTTCATTGATAAAGGAATGTACAATGGAAGGGGTCCCTACCTCATATGATCACTTAGGGATCTGTTAGATCATTGACATGGAACATAATTCTGGTGCATGAAAAAGTATTTTTGTGTCTCTTATTGATCTTACATAGTATTTTAATGGTATGGATTTTTCATACCACTTAGATACATTCATCGTGACATAACAATACTTCCAATATTTTTAGATTGTTCGGTTTGTTATTTTATTCTCTTGGGATTCATAATTATTTTTGTTATTTTATCTACTGTTATAACTATGTTTCATATTGTATATAATCCCTAATGTATTCTTCAGAAAATCTCTACTAGTCACTTTACGCTTGTTTATGAGGGGGCATTCTTGACTGCACATAACCCACCCAACTAATTCGTGTAACAGAACATCATTATAGTGATATTAAATAATTTAATAATGAATTTATTTTCAACATGTGACACTAATTCCCTTTTTTTGTCAATATTGGACCTCTTTATTTGAATGAAATTACCCTTATATATGACTCATTTAATCCATATTAGTCTATTATTTTTTCCAAAATGATTTCCCAAGTTGACTAATTTATTTGGGCCCCATGGATCTGAGACGAGTATGTTGTCTACTATAAGAAGTTCAAGACCCCTAATAATTAAATAAATTTCATCGGTTCATATCAATATTGGTAATTTTGTTCACAAAATATTTAATTTATATATAACATTAAAAAATTTTAAACTAAGAGATCTTAAAATTTGAGGACCAAATATTCATAAAATACAAAAATGATTTAATTGAACTAAAATTAATATAATGGAGGTGATTAAATATACTAAATTCACGTGAAAAATAATTTAAATATCGTAAATATCAATTCCACCACACATAGTACATAGACACAAGGACTTGTGATCATCAAATTCAAATAAAAAATAATTTAAAATAACTTTCCCATTAGATCTACCAAATTAAATCTTTGAAACAAATGATATCAGTCATACAAAAAAACTATCATTTCATGTCATCCATTAACACATTTTAACCCATTTCCACTTAAATCGTTCTCCCTTACATAGAAAACCCATACCGTGATATAATTATACATAATCATAAAAGTATTTATTTAATAAAATTCAAATTTTTATATAATCTATTGAAAGAGTCACCATATTCTAGTAAAACATATACATATAAACAAAACATGTATAATTTATATAATTTTATACTAAGGTATTTTGGATGTTCTTCAGTATATTTTGGTTTCTAGATCTTATTTCATGTATCATAAGGTAGAATAAGAACGGTGTCATCCCTTTTGAACATAGTGTTCATTCTTCATATTTTCACTCTTGTAATGCCTCATCCCCACTCTTTATATCAAATAATCATATCTAATCATCATGAAAAAATTATTTAATATTCACTTCATTATAAATTTCAATTAAAAATTATATCAAATCACTTACCTTCAACAAAACACAATTATTTGATGTTATTTTATAAATATGTGGAGTTTCATTATGAATGAAGTGAAAGTTTGTTAAATTTCAAGAAATGTGTTTGAATTCTATCCCATTATCTTCAATTACTATAAATCTATAAATATTTTAAAAATTATTCTTCATTTATTTTTAAAATATATTAAAATCAATATGTTTTAGTATTATGCATTTTAAAGGATTTAAAAAATGAATAAGATAAAGATGATCAACTTTTTTAGTCTAAAAACATCTCATAGGCATATATCATTCAACACAATGTAGCCTCAAATTATGTATAATAATACAATATATCATCCCAAAATCATTTGTTCAACATGATGAGAATATTTCACCTATAGAGTATGTCGGATAAGGAAAATTTGTTTGTAATGTCGTTAATCTAAAAATTTGTCATTACTAATTATGGATTCAAGGGTTAAATATACATCGTAAGACATAATTAAAATAATTCATTCAATAATGTAAAATTTAATCTAATTAAATTATACAATAATTTAAAATTAAATTAAATTGGACACTCGATTTTTATAAAAATAATAAAATTACTGGAATAATGTAAAATTCTGCTCATCAAATGATGTGAATGTAATGAATATGTATAATTGGGTCAAGAATATAATGTCCCAAAAAGTAAATATATTGATAATATTCAAATGTTTAATAATATTCAATAAAAAATATAAAAAATGCATGAATGGTCTTATTGGTTTTCTTTCATTTGAAACTAGGATACATAATCAATTTGTTCATAAGACATATTCAACATCACCCACTTATTTAATCATAACTAGATACCTTTTTGACATATCTTATATAATACCCTTCATTTTTACCTAGGGAAAATATTTATATGAAATGGTTATATTAGATACTTAGTAAGGGTTATAAATGGAGATATAAATCATATTATATTCATAAGACATAAGAACATAACATTTTAGAATATTATCCTTCATATGAAAGATTGACATGTCATGCTATCATATAAATTCTAAAATCTCAAAAAATTAACGATCATAACCACAAAAGTCATATAATATGACATGAAATTTTGTTTCATGCACATAAACATAAAATAACTTTTCATATTTGTCAATTATCATTTCAATGTCCATCATAGAAGACAATGTCTTTTAGATATCTGAGTACACTGATCATTCTAACCATGTACTACTAAACTGAGATTATTTTTCGTTAAATACTTGTACATATCATGAGATATAAATATTAACACCACACATTGGAGGTATATATAGGTCCCACAAATCTTAAAATAATATTTTTATTATGTGTTCCACAATAACAGAAATCCCTCATCCTAACCTAAAGAATAAAATGGTTTTCTTTAAGCAACATAAAATAATCAATGTAAAAAAATTGATTTCATAACTATAAATACATAAAATAACAATAAAACTATGGTAATAATATGTATATTATAATAAAAACTTATACATTTTAAATAATTCCATCATAGATGAAAAGTTATTTGATACAACACCTGAAATTAACTCTTGATGAAAATATCCAATCTTTATAAAAAACATTTTATTTTCTCAAAATTCCATGAAGATAATTATAAAAATAATTTATATTTAAATTAAAATTATTTCATATAATATAATATTTATTTAAATAAGGTTTTATAAAAATGGAAGAGTCCATTAATTTCACAGAATTATTAAAAAACATTTTTATCCTATTTTTTTCGAAAAAGTGCAAAAGTACCTCATATTGAATATGAAAAAAAAAACTTTTCAATCCTCTTTATAACATTTCACCAATTATTAAAATTGAATCTAAATTTTTTTTGAATAATTTATCGAAACTTTTAAAAAATAATTAAGAATCATATACATGGGTGATAAATATACACTGTAAAGAATTATGCACATATAATTACTTATAATAATGAGATTGGGAAATTATCCCTAACCAAAGGTCTAATTTCTATTATATTTATCCAAACATCATGTAAAATAATTTAAATAATATAATTGACTAATATTATAATCATAAACATTTTTTTGGTATCATGTATTATCATATTTGAATCCTTTTGTTGGTAACATTATTACCCATCCATCATGTATTAAATTCTTTATATTTTTATGCATGTTTTGTCATATAAGATATATTTCCTCATCTTAATATTTAGTTTTATCATTTATAAAACTTATATTATTATAATATAAATGTACTATATATTCATTACTATAATTTATATAACCATTATTTGATAAATACAATTTATAACTAATCCCTTCTTATTGTGGAGATCTTATGTTGTACGTAAGCACGAGTGATGATATCATTATTATAATTATTAAATGGTATTGAAGTAAATGGTATTAAATATAGTATAATTAATATATAGTTAAAAATCATATATATTTATTATTTAAAAAATTATACCCAACCATGTAAGGGGTTGGTGAAATAAATATTACACCACAGCGTGGAGACGATAAGTCGTATGAAAATACATGTAGTGATTTAATTTTTTCTTTGGTGGATAGAATATGGAACATGGTTGTTTCATAATCAAAATAACATAACATTATAATGGAGATACTAGAGTTATTGATTTATAACTAACGAAATCATCAATATGAAGTAGAAGATGAAATATTTTGGAATGAATCCGTAGAGTTGATTACCTCTTCTTCGACGTGCTCCCTCTAAATCACATGTTAAAGCACCGAAGTTTGTCATTGAAGAGGACCATAAAATCTAGAATATAATTAAGGATGTTGATAATGGAAATTTATAGGTAATTTCTGAATATAAAGGCTCTATGTAAATTTAATTGGTGATTGAGGAGGTTTCCTTTTATAATTGATGTGACGGGTAATTTTTGGCTCTCTAATAATATTAATTTATAAAAAACAAAACACCATCCAAGAACCCCCAATAATATACTAGTTGTGAATATCATATATGATAGGTCTGTAATATCATCTATAAGTAAATTTTATTCACTTATTCTTATCAATTTAAATATTATCAACTTAATTATCAATTATTTATTCTATTTAGTTTTTATCTTGATTAGTACATATTTCATTATTAAAAGGGTGAAAATTTTACATATTTCATATCAATTAGGATACTAATAAATGATTCTTAACATTTCAGGCCTTATAATTATTATTTAATTTTTTAAATTGTCTTATTATTTATAAAGAATATAATAAAACATTATTTCTTTAAACAATCAATAGTGTACATTTTTACACTATTCAATTCATTGAATTTTAAAAAATTTAAGATAATATGTTAATGTCAAAAAATATATTTTGTTATATTAATATTAGGAATAGTTAATCTATTAAATTAATTGGATATATATAATTTGAAAAACATATATTTATCGTTATATTTTTAATAAATTTTATTTGATATTTCCCTTAATCAAATATTTACTACAACTGTTCAGTGCATATGTAATGATATTATTTTTGGAAAAAAAATATAATACTATGAAAAAGATAAATCGTATAAATTTCTGAAGAATACATATAATTGAATATATCATATGGATAATAAATTAATAAAAATTTTATAATTTTTCAATAATGAATGTGACATGTTTATCATCACTTTACATATATTACTATTAACGTCATTATATCATCTATAAGGCTCCAAACTGTCAATAAATCTACCATTTGATAGTAATGGATGAGATATACTAATGAAAAAGTATTTGGTTTAGTGTTTGGGTAATTTATGGATTATTATAAATTTAATAATTATTATTTTATTGATTTCTCAACAATTAAATAATTTTTACATCATTAAAGTACATGTCTTTAAAATAATTATTTATTTCGTTAAAATAAATAAAAATATCATGATAAATAAAACATTTTTATTTAAATTTACTTTTTATAATAAAATTTATCAACTAAGAGCCTTATATTGAATAAGAAAAATTTATTAATATTTGTTGAAGATATATTTAACTATTCTTTAAATAAAATAAATTAAATGTCCCAAACTCATCCTAGTTGCTTCAAAAGGAATCCATTTCGACCCAAGGATAGTTATGGTAAACAAAATTTCATCCAATGATATTAGAAAAAGTATTAGTGTAATTTCATTATATTACATTTACCATTAATTACATAATTTACCCTTTTACCATATTTATAAAAATTAATGAAGTCGCTATTCATGATTCTAGAAAATAAAATTATAATATTTACATATTTTGGACATAATTATTCCAATATAGAATCCATTTTTCAAAATTCAAATAATCAAAATTTTAGTAATTAGTGTCAAAAATAATCCCTTTATCGGAATGAAAAAACAAGTTTTAAAGGATAAAGTAGTTCAAAAATTTGAAATGTTTTTTCATGTGAAATCAATGTAAAATTAATTCTAATGACATACATTATATTGAATAGTAAAAATATATTATATTTATAATTTTAATGAATTACATAATATAATTTAATCATATAAATTATTTTGACCAATAAAATTTGTTTTCACTTAAAATTCAGTGGATTTTTACTATTCATCAAAACATTAAATATAACAAAAAAATATCAAAATATTAACTAAGTAAATTTTTATATCCACATTAAAAATAGAATGTTTATGTTTTCATATAAATATTATAATTTTTGTAAAATATTAATTTAAAATGGATTCCCCATTAAATGGAATAAAATTACCCTTTTGAAAAATATAGGATTTTATATATCAATTATAGATTATTCATACACTATGACAAAAATATCTATTGGATGAATAAAAAAATATATTCTAAAATATATAAACCATATATTACATTAATTTCATTTACTAATTTTATAAAAGGAGTCAAAAATATAAATATATAATAGATTTTTATTCTTTCTTCACAATACATTTTCATATGTATGTTTTATTTATTCTTGTTAACCTAACTGCTAGGTTATAATGATCATTTTGTAATAAAGTAATATTTTTGTTCTTTTTAACTAATGATTTAGTTCAATGAAATATATTTAATAATTGAAATTATTTCATGAAAATATTTCATAAAAATATTCTGGGTGTTATATTCTATACTCCATGAACTGAATTTCACCCTTGAAATTTATCATGTGGATACTAATAGATGAGGATACATATGCCTCAACTTATCCTAATGTTCCCATGTATCATCCATAAATTTTTGGTTTCATCATAAATCCTTAAAAAATTGATTGATATTGTTTCGTAGAATTTTTTCTATATGATCAAGAATCTCTATTGGTGGTTCATCATAAGAAAGGACATTCTTTGGTTCATATGAAATGGTGATATTAGATTATATATAAGTGTTATAAATGGAGATGTCCATCTTATTATATTCATAATACATAGGAACAAAACATTTGAAAATTTTATCCTTCATATGAAAGATTGACATATCATGCCATAGGAAAAATAATAAAAGCTCAAAAAAATCAATGATCATAACCACAAAAGTCATATCATATGACATGAAATTTGGTTTCATGCACATAAAAATAATAAATATTTTCCTATTAGTCAATTATCATTTCCATGTCCATCATAGAAGACATTGCCTTCTAGATAATTGAGTAAACTCTTCGTTGTAGCCATGTACTACTAAACTGAGATCATTTTTCATTAAATAATTGTACATATCATGAGATATAAGTATTAACACAACACATTGAATGTATATATAGTTCCCAAAAATCTTAAAATAAAATTTTTATTATGTGTTCCACAATAACCTAAATCACTCATCCTAACCAACGGAATAAAATGGGATTCTTTAGACATCATAACATAATCCATTTTAAAAAAAGGATTTCATAAATATAAGTCCATCCCAAAAATAATAAAACTATGGTAATAATATGAATATTATAATCAAAACATGTACATTTTAAATAAATACATCTTAGATGAAAAATAATTTGATACAACACTTGAAATTAATTATTGAATAAAATATCCATTCTTTGTAAAAAAATGTTTTATTTTCTCAAAATTCCATGCAGATATTTAAAAAAACAATTTATATTTAAATTAAAATTATTTCATATAATATAATATTTATGTAAATAAGGTTTTATAAAAATATAATAATAATTAATTTCACAAAATTTTTAAAAAACATTTTCTTATTAATTTTATCGAAATATCCCAAAAGTTCTTCATATTGAGAATGAAAAATATTCTTTTCATACCACTTTATAACATTTCACAAATTAGTAAAATTGAATCGATTTTTTTTTGAATAATGTAAATAAAATTTTTTAATAAATAATTAACAATAATATACATGGATGATAAATATACCCTGTAAAAAATTATGCACATATAATCACTTATAATAATGAGATTGGGAAATTATCCCTAACCATTGGTCTGATTTCCATTATATGTATCCGAACATCATGTAAAATGACTTAAATAATATCACTGACTTATATTATAATCATAATTATTTTTTTGGTATCATGTATTATTATATTGTTATCCTTTTGTTAGTAACATTATTACCCGTCCATCAGGTATTAACTTCTTTATATTTTTATGCATGTTTTTTCATATAAGATATATTTCCACATTTTAATATATAGTTATATCATTTAAAAAAATATTATTATAATATATATATTTATAATATATTCCTTACTATCATTTATATAACCATTATTTGATATATACAATGTATAATAAATCCCTTCTTATTATGGTGATGGTAGGTTGTACTTGAGCTCGAGCGATGATATCATTCCTATAATTATTGAATGGTATTGAAGTAAATGGTATTAAATATATCAATATTAATATATAGTTAAAAAATCATATATATTTATTATTTACAAAAGTATACCCATCTCTGTTAGGTGGTGGTGAAAAAAATATTACACCACAGCGTGGAGACGGTAAGTCGTACGAACATACGTGTTGTGATTTAAATTTTCCTTTGGTTGATAGAATATGGAACTTGGTCGTTTTATAATAAAAATATCATAACATTATATTTGTGATTCTATAGTTATTGATTTATAATTAAATAAATCATCAATATGAATAAGAATACAAAATATGTTTGAAGAATCGGTAGAGTTGATTACCTCTTCTTCTGCGTGCTCTCACAAAATCACCTCTTAAATCACCGAAGTTTTTCATTGAAGAGGACTATAAACTCTAGAATATAATTAAGTATGTTGAGAATAAAAATGGATAGGTAATTTTGGAATATAAAGGCTCTATGTGAATTTAATAGGTGATTGAGGAGGTTCCCTTTATTAATTTATTTGATGGGTACTTTTTGGTTCTCTAAAATTATTAATTTATAAAAAACAAAAAACCATCCAAGAACCCCAATAATATACAAGTTGTGAATATAATATCTGATATGTATGTAATATAATCTAAAAATAAATTTTATGTTGTTATTCTTATCAATTTAAATGTTATCATTTTTATTATCACTTATTTATTCTATTTAATTTTTAACTTGAGTAGTAAATATTTTATTATTAATAGGGTGAAAATTTTACATATTTCATTTCAATTAGGCCACTAATAAATAATTCTTAACATTTCGGGCCATATAATTATTATTCAATTTTTTAAATTGTCTTGTGATTTTTAAGGAATATAAGAAAACATTCTTTTGTTAAACAATCAATAGTTTCAATTTTTACACTATTCAATTCATTGAATTTTCAAAATATTAAGATAATATGATAACATCAAAAAATATATTTTATTATATTAATATAAGGAAAAGGTAATATATAAAATTAATTGGACATATATAATTTGAAAAAATTCTATTTATCTTAATATTTTTATTAATTTTTATTTTATATTTCCCTAAATAAAATATTTACTTCAACTGTTCAGTGCGTGTATAATGTTCTTTTTTTGGAAAAAAAATAAAAATATAATAGTATTGAAAAGATAAATCCTATAAATTTCAGAAGAATACATATAAATATATATATCTTATGGATAATAAATTATTAAAAATGTTATAATTATTTAAACATGAATGTTACATGTTTACAATTACTTTACATAAAATAATATTAACGTCATTATATCATCTATATTGCTCTAACGAGTCAATAAATCTTCTATTTGATGGTTATGGATGAGATATACTAAACCAAAATTATTTGGTTTAGTGGTTGGGTCTTTTAAGGATTATTAGAAATTTAATAATTATTATTTTATTGATTTCTCAACAATTAAATAATTTCTACACCATTAAAGTACATGTCTTTAATATAATTAATTATTTCGTAAAAATAAACAAAATATCATAATAAATAACAATATTTATTAAAATATACTATTTATAATAAAATTTATCAACTATATATCCTTATATTGAAAATGATACATTTATTAATATTTGATGACGATATATTTAACTATTCTTGAAATAAAATAAATTAAATGTCCCAAACTCATCCTAGTTGCTTCAAAAAGAAGAAATTAAAACCCAAGGATAATTAAGGTAAAAATAAATTAATCCAATGATATTATAAATATTTTTATTGTAATTTCATTATATTACATTTACCATTAATTAATTAATTTACAATTTTACCATATTAATAATAATTACCAAAGTCACTATTCATAATTAATGAAAATAAAAGAATAATATTTACATTTTTTGAAAATAATTATCCCAATATATAATCCTTTTTTCAATATTCAAATAATCAAAATTTTAGTAATTAGTTACAAAAATAATCTCTTTATCAGAATGAAATAACATGTTTTAATGGATAAAGTAGTGCAAAAATATGAAATGTTTTTTCATATTAATTAAATGTAAAATTAATGCTCATAACATACATTATATTGAATGGGTAATTATATTATAATTATAATTATAATAAATTACATAATATAATTTAATCCAATAAAATATTTTGACATATAAAAAAAAATTTCAATTAAAATTCATTGGATTTTTACTATTCATCAAAACAATAAATATAACAGAAAAATATCAAAATTTTAATTAGGTACATTTTTATATCCGACTTAAAAATAGAATGTTTATGTTTTCATATAAAAATTATTATTGTTTAAAAATAATAATTTAAAACGGATTCCCAATTAAATGGAGGAAAATTACCATTTTGAAAAATATAGGATTTTATATATCAATTTTAGATTATTCATACACTGTGACAAAAATATCTATTGGATGAATATAAAAAATATATTCCAAAATATGGAAACCATATATTACATTAATTTCATTTACTAATTTAATATAACGAGTAAAAAATATTAAAATATAAATGATTTTTATTCTTTAATCTCAATACATTTTCATATGTTAGTTTTATTTATTCTTGTTAACCTAACTTCTTGGTAATAATGATCATTTTGTAATAAAGTAATATTTTTGTAATTTTTAACTCATGATTTAATTCAATCAAATATATTGAATAATTAAAATTATTTGATGAAAATATTTCATACAAATATCTCGGTGTTATATTCTAGACTCCAGGAACTGAATTTCACCCAGGAAATTTATCACGTGGATACTAATAGATGAGGATACATCTTCCTCAAAGCATCCTATTGTTCCCATGTATAATCCATAAATTGGTGGTTTCACCATAAATCCTTAAAAAATTGATTGAAACTGTTTCATAGAATATTTTCTCTATGGTCAAGAATCTCTATTGGTGGTTCATCATAAGAAAGGACATTCTTTGGTTCATATGAAATGGTGATATTAGATTCTCAGTAGGGGTTATAAATGGAGATATCAATCATATTATATTCAAAATACATAAGAACATACAATTTGAAAATCTTACCCTTCATATGAAATATTTATATATCATTCCATAAGATAAATAAAAAAAGCTCAAAAAATCAATGATCATAACCACAAAAGTCATATCATATGACATGAAATTTTGTTTCATGCACATAAACATAAATAATATTTTCATATTATTCAATTATCATTTCCATGTCCATCATATAAGACATTGTCTTTTAGGTAACTGAGTATACTCTTCATTCTAGCCATGTACTACTAAACTGAGATCATTTTTCTTTAAATACTTGTACATCTCATGAGATATAAATATTAACACAAATAATTGAAGGTAGATATAGGTCCCAAAAATCATAAAATAAATTTTTTATTATTTGTTCCACAATAACCTAAATCCCTCATTCTAACCAAATGAATAAAATGGGTTTCTTTAAGCAACATAACATAATAGATGTAAAAAAAGAATTTCATAAATATAAGTCCATCACAAAAACAAAAAAAAATGGAAATAATCTTTATATTATAATAGAAACATATACATTTTAAATAATTCCATATTAGAAGATAAATACTTTGATACAACACTTGAAATGAATTCATGAAGAAAATATCCATTCTTTGTAAAAAACCATTTTATTTTATCAAAATTCAATGCAGATATTTATAAAAATAATTTATATTTAAATTAACATTATTTCATCCAATATAATATTTATGTAAATAAGGTTTTATAAAAATGGAACAGTCTATTAATTTAACATTATTTTTAAAAAACATTTTCCTCATAATTTTTTCGAAAAAGTCCAAAAGTACCTCATATTTAAAATTAAAAAATAGTCTTTTCATACCGATTTATAACATTTCACCAATTAGTAAAATTGAATCTAAAAACTTTTACTATAATGTAATGGAAATTTTTAAGAAGTAATTATGAATAAAATACACGGATGATAAATATACACTGTAAAAAATTATGCACATATATTCACTTATAATAAAGAGATTGGGAAATTATCCCTAACTGTTGGTCTGATTCCTATTACATGTATCCAAACATCATGTAAAATTATTTTAATAATATCATTGAATTATATTATAATCATAATTATTATTTTGGTATAATGTATTATAATATTTTTATCCTTTTGTTAGTAACATTATTACCCATCCATCTGGTATTAACTTCTTTATATTTTTATGCATGTTTTTTCATATAAGATATATTTCCTCATCTTAATATATAGTTATATCATTTAAAAAACATATATTATTATAATATATATATATATAAATAATATATATTCATTACTATCATGTATATAACCATTATTTGATAAATACAATGTATAATACATCCCTTCTTATTATATAGATGGTAGGTTGTACATAAGCGCGAGCGATGATATCATTCCAATAATTATTGAATGGTATTGAACTAAATGGTATTAAATATATCATAATTAATATATAGTTAAAAAATCATATATATTTATTATTTAAAAAATTATACCTATCCATGTAAGGTGGTGGTGAAAAAAAATTTACACAATAGCGTGGAGACAGTATGTCGTACGAACATATGTGTAGTGATTTAATTTTTCCATTGGTGGATAGAATATTGATCATGGTTGTTTCATAATCAAAATAACATAAAATTATATTATTGATACTATAGTTATTGATTTATAATTAATGAACTCATCAATATGATGTAGAAGATGAAGGATGTTTGAATGAATCTGTAGATTTGATTACCTCTTTTTCAACGTGCTCCCTCTAAATCACATATTAAAGCACCAATGTGTGTCTTTGAATCGGACTATAAACTCTATAATATAATTAAGGATGTTGAGAATGGAAATGGATAAGTAATTTCTAAATATAAAGGATCTATGTAAATTTAAAAGGTGATTGAGGAGGATCCCTTTTATAATTTATGTGATGATTACTTTTTGGTTCTCTAATAATATTAATTTATAAAAAAACCACCCATGAATCCCAATAATATACTAGTTGTAAATATAATATCTGATAGGTCTGTAATATCATATAAAAATAAATTTTATGCCGTTATTCTTATCAATTTATAAATTATTGTTTTTATTATCACGTATTTATTCTATTTAATTTTTAACTTGAGTAGTAAACATTTAACTATTAAAAGGCTGAAAGTTTTACACATTTCATTTCAATTAGGCCACTAATAAATACATATTAACATTTCATGCCATGTAATTATTATTCAATTTTTTAAATTGTCTTATGATTTTTAAGGAATATAATAAAACATTATTTTGTTAAAAATCAATAGTGTCAATTTTGACACTATTCAATTCATTGAATTTTCATAATATTAAGATAATATGTTAACGTAAAAAAAATATTTTATTATATTAATATTAGGAAACAGTAATCTATAAAATTAAATGGACATATATAGTTTTCAATACTTATATTTATCTTAATATTTTTATTAATTTTTATTTGATATTTCCCTTAATCAAATATTTACTACAATTGTTCAGTGTGTATTTAATGTGGTTATTTTTTGAAAAAAATTAAAAATATAATAGTATGAAAAAAATAAATTATATAAATTTCAGAAGAATACATATAATTGAATATATATTATGGATAATAAATTATTAAAAATGTTATAATTATTCAATCATGAATGTTACATGTTTATCATCACTTTAAATAAAATAATATTAACGTCGTTATATCATCTGTAAGGCTCCAAAGAGTCAATAAATCAACCATTTCATGGTTATGGATGAGATATACTAAACCAAAGTATTTGATTTAGTGGTTGGGTCTTTTATGGATTATTATAACATTAATAATTATTATTTTATTAATCTCTCCATAATTAAATAATTTCTATATCATTAAAGTACATGCCTTTAATATAATTATTTATTTCATAAAAATAAATTAAAATATCATGATAAATAAAAAATTTTGATTTAAATATACTATTTATAATCAAATTTATCAACTATATAGCCTTATATATAAAATGATACATTTATTAATATTTGATGAAGATATATTTAACTATTCTTTAAATAAAATAAATTAAATGTCCCATACTCATCCTAATTGCTTCAAAAGGAAGCCATTTCGACCTAAGGATAATTAAGGTCAAAAACATTCATCCAATGATATTAGAAAAAGTAATATTGTAATTTCATTATATTACATTTACCACGAATTACCTAATTTACCCTTTTACCATATTAATAAAAATTACCGAAGTCAGTATTCTTAATTCCTGAAAATAAAAGTATAATATTTACATATTTTGGACATAAATATTCCAATATACAATACATTTTTCAATATTCAAATCATTTAAAATTTAGTAATTAATTACAAAAGTAATCTATTCATCGAAAGAAATAACATGTTTTAAAGGATAAAGTAGTGCAAATTTTTGAAAAGTTTTTTCATATGAATTCAATGTAAAATTAATTATAATGAAATACAATATATTGAATAGAAAAAATATATTATATTTATAATTTTAGTGAATTAAATAATATAATTAAATAATATAATTTATTTTGAAAAATAAAATTTGTCTTCAATTAAAGTTCAGTGGATTTTTACTATTCATCAAACCATTAAATATAACAGAAAAATATAAAAAATTTAAATAAGTAAATTTTTATATCCAACATAAAAATAGAATTTTTATGCTTTCATATGAAAATTATTATTGTTTTAAAATATTGATTTAAAATGGATTCCCCATTAAATGGAGTAAAATTACCCTTTTTATAAGTATATGATTATATACATCAATTATAGATTATTCATACACTATGACAAAAATATCTATTGGATGAATATCACAAATATATTCTAAAATATATAAACCATATATTACATTAATTTCATTTACTAATTTTATATAACAAGTCAAAAATATAAATATATAAATGATTTTATTTCATTATTCATAATACATTTTCATATGTTAGATTAATTTATTTTTGTTAACCTAACTTCTAGGTTATAATGATCAATTTGTAACAAAGTAATATTTTAGTTCTTTTAAACTTACTATTTAGTTCAATGAAATATATTGAATAATTAAAATTATTTCATGAAAAAATTTCATTCAAATATCTCGGTGTTATATTATACACTCTGTGAACTGAATTTTACACATGAAATTTATCACATGGATACTAACAGATGAGGATACATCTTCGTCAACATATCCCAATGTTCCAATGTATCGTCCATAAATTGGTGGTTTCACCATAAATCCTTAAAAAAGTGATTGATATTGTTTCCTAGAATGTATTCTCTATGATGAAGAATCGGTATTGGTATTTCATCATAAGAAAGGTTATTATTTGGTGGTATGACTTCTTTGTTTAGTACATGTGAAGTATGATGTATATAATATCTTATGATAGATACATAAAACACATTATAAACAAGAGAGATATTCAATTGAGGCACCAATCAGTATGATATATTCCAAATAGGATCCATAATTTCAAATGGATTGAAATACCTAGGGAGTATCTTTCCCTTCATTCCAAATATCAGTAAACTCTTTCAGGGAAATACTTATAAAAACACATTGTAACCCACTTCAAAATATATGTCTTTTCATAATTTTTAGCATTTTTTTTTAATTGGAGCTACTCATATGTGTTCTTGAATTGATCTGAGATTTTCAGCCATTTCATTAAAATGATCAGACCTATTCATTTAATTCCCCAACTTCATCTCAGTGCGTTGGATTGTTTCACTTATTTCCATATAGGGATTTTAAAGGAGCCATCTAAATACTACAGTGAAAGATATTGTTGTATGAAAATTACAGCAATGGTATATGTTGATCCAAAAAAACCTAAAAAACTATAGAGAAATTTGTCTACATGTCTTTTTGAGTTTGAATTATTATGTTAGACAGGTCTTCTATCTACAGATGACAAGTAGTGTTGAAACTAAACTCTGTATCAAGAGCTACTGAAGAATTCATTAGATCATTAGGATATACCATAGATATCTATCAAATATAATGGGAAGTGGTAATCGATTCAATCACACCACATCATTAACATATATACTGGAAATATTTTAATGAGATAAATCATCTCTTATAGAAATGAAGTGTGCTGACTATTTAAGGAGACAAACTATAGAAAATATCACATTTTAGAAATTAGATGTTTTGAGAAGTCCTATGAAAAAGACTATACTAAGTTATCCAATTTCTATTCTAGTACGGGTAATGGAAGTGGCATCCCATAAGACTTTTGTCTCTTAGAATTAACATACTAACAAACCATGTACCGAGAGACATTGTTGTCAACGTCGATTTTCCTTCTATCCCACTAGAATTACACTTTCAGGTCAATGGACATATTTTTACATCCAGGCTGAATAGATAATGATAATATATGTGCCTCATCCAATAGATTCTTCTTTAATTATGTTTGGGAAGGAATACAAATCCAATTTTTAATCTTTATTATTCCATCACAATCAAGGTTGAATTCAGGAATATTTCTCATTTTCTTTTGTATCTCTTCATCTTCAATTTGAGCCTCCTTATTTTTCACATGAATATATGGATGAACATTCATTAGAAAAATATAATATTTGTCCTATAACATTAAAATTTCATGATCCATCCATTTAAAATTCATAAATATTGGTTCTTTTGTTATTCTAATCATGGATTGGATTGCATGGTCCTTTTGACAAAATGTATTTCCACCTTGTTCGCTTTCCCTGTGTGGTAATTTATTGTGAAGTTGTAATCTTTAATAAATACCTACCATATTAATTGATTCATATTCACCACCCTTTGTGTGAAAATATACTTTATACTTTTATTATTAGTATAAATACCACACAATTCACCATAATTTTAATTCCTTTATATTTTTAGTGCAATAATTACTATAACAAACTCTAGATCAAGAGTTGGGAAATTATTCCAATGGATTTTCAATTTTCATGTTGAATAAGATATCACCACATAATTATTCATGAGAACACAACCCACACTATTCTCGAATACATCACATTATATTACAAAACATTCCCCACTATAAGGTTGTGTTAGCATATGCTCACTGGACAACCTCCTTTTTAGATCATTGAAATTATCTTCATATTCATCCACCCACAAAACATAACTGTTTTTGGAGTCTTCATTTTTAATGGATTAGATAATAATGAAAATAATTCACAATGCATTGATAATATCAATAAAATCTATGGAAATACTGCACCTTAGTTACATTTGTTAGTTGGTCCCATCTTTTAATGTCTTCTATTTTTTCTGGATCCACATATGTCCCCACTCTTGAGATTATGTGACACAAAAATGAAACTTTCTTGAGCCAAAAATTACACATGGATGATTTTTATTAAAGATTATCAATTATGAATTTGATATTTACAATTATTATGTGATATTCAAGCTCTACCATTCTCTTTGAATAGAACATAATATCACTAACAAATACCACCACAAACTGGTCAAGATAGTCTACACAGACCATATTCATTAAATACAAGAAGATAATGATGGAATTCATAAGACCAAAAGGCATCACTAAAAATTCATAGTGTCCATACATTTTATGAAATTCTACCATTTAAATATTTTCACTTATAACCCTTAGTTGATGATATAAAAAACAAAGATCATTATTAAAAAAATTGAGCTCCACATAGTTGTTCAAATAAGTCATCACTGTGGGGAATATGATATTTGTTCTTGATTGTGATATTGTTATGTTCTCAATATTTAGTGTAGAGTCTCGTTGATCCATATTTCCTCTTAAAAAACAATATAAGAGAACCCCAAGGTTTTGTACTATGACATATGAATACATTATCATAATTATATTTTAGTTACTTCTTCAATTCATTCATCTCAATTGGATCCATTCTATAAGGTGTCTTTGAAATAGGCATATCACATAAAATTAGTTCTATTGAAAATTGAACCTCATTATTCGTTGGTAGGTATAGAAATTCATCTTGAATGAAATCGTCAAAATCTTATAAAATGGGTGTATTATTAATTGAGTGTATATAAAAAATTGATATAGAGAAACTTCATTAATTAGAATCAAGACCCATAATATGGACGAAATTTATAATGGAAGGTTATGTTCATCCTTGTTACAATAAATAACCATAGATTGACGTGTAATGTGAAATGAGACTTACCTTCATTGTAAATTGATATTTGTTATATATATAGAAGGAAAATACATTCCATAAATCACATAAAATCCCACTATTGGAATAATAACATGATTTAACAGAATCTTTTCCCAGAAATTTCAACTGGAGAAAATTATAATCTTTTTATTTGACCATTGTTCCATTCAGAGTTTTCATAGATAACTCAACATCTAATTTCTAATATAACATGGATATACCCTAATAAAAATATCCAACAATAAAAGACTGAGTGGTACTAGAATATAATAAAACATTTACTACATTACATTGGATGGTATGTGTACATTTCACCACTTCAATATTTTACTCAACATCAATGATAGTGATATCATGTGACTTGTCTCTGTATTTTGACTTCAGAGTTTGCTGATGTGGATTATCATCAATAACCACTATATTAGGAATTTTTTTTCATAAATCCATGTTTCCTTTCCCTTGTTACCTTAAACTGTGTGAGGTTTATTACGTGTATACATTTTATTATTTTAATTATTAGAACTATTTTCCCATGAAATTGGTATTAAATTGTATAACGACATTCTTTTCTAGACATAAAAAATTTTCTAGTCCCTTAAAAACAATTTACACCATGTTTCATTCTACACATTCAGAATTAGGGAAAATTGATCATCCTTTTAATGTGGTCTTTAGATTTTCTATTAAATTCTATTTTTCTCTTATTATCATACAGATATACCTAATAGGTTACACAAATCTCTATCTCAACCTTAATAGAACATAAAATAATTTCCTCTTTGTTGTTGAAGTTATTTATTGGGAATTCCTTATAGAGACCATATTTAAATTCCGAGAATAATCTATCTATTTTACTCATATTTTAGAGAATAATTCTAGATGTGTACCTTGATATTCTTGTAATATTTTCTTTCTATAAACTAAAAAATTCCTCACTCTTTCTCATAAGATGGGTGAACTCATTCTCCAATATTTTTCAAATAATACAAGGAAATTTCATATGGAAAAATATTTCTTCGAACATAACATTTTCTATTGTTTCAATTTCATCTCATTCACTCGTATTATTTACATGGTTTCTGTAAAGAACCGGAATTTCTGGTAATTTTTTTAATAAATGGTATTTTTTTGAGTCTGAAAAATCTGACGGCGCGCGATTTCATGGCCCAGAGTTCCCAGAATGATCAACCAAATTTTTCTTAAGCTTAAGTTAACGTGCATAAGCAATTTTCCATAAAATGTGGAATAACTCATAAATGGTAACTCAGATAAGAAATATGAGGGCACCTTTGTGCTTAGGATGTCGGTTTTACCATAGGCGTGACTTATGTTTTGTTAGCGCCGGCCTCCTGTGAGAAAAATCAAAAATGGAATAATCATAAATAAATTTATTAAATAAATTAATTTATTATTCAAATCCTTATATCTCACAAACAGTTACTCAGAATTAAAAATCTGAGACCACTGATGAACTTTTGAGGGAATAATTTCTTTTAGAAGATAGTAGCATTATTCGGTGTGGGCCACTAGAAAAAGTTAGTTTTTGGCCACAAATAAAATAATTAAGTGACAATTATTTTATTGTAAAATTTGTAACTTCTAAAAGGTAACTCCAATTTAAAATCTAAGAGTATCGTTGGGTGCTTGGGGAATGTTTCAACTAGGCAGAGCCGAACCTCGACCGACACAGGTTGAGGGTGACTGATAATAATTTTCCTACCTTTTTTTCGGGTACGTTCAGTAAACACGCTTGTGCCATTTTATAAATTTTGGACCTGGGCTCGAAATTTAAATCTGAGGGCACAGTCGAACTCACAACACTGATATTTTCTTAAGGAGACATTCACATTGATGGTAGATGGAATAGGGCGACAGTTAGTTTTTGTGTTTTTTTGTGGAAATAAAAAAATAAAATAAAAATCATTTTATTTTATTTTGAGCTTCTATGTGGATATTTCAGGTGGTGTCCATAGGATCAAAACCTCCCTGTGAAAGTTGGAATTGGGGACTACCAGACCTTAACCTCCCATGAGTGTTTATGGTGGTGGGGACCACCCAAACCATAACCTCCCAATAGAGTTTATGGTTGTGGGGTCCACCCGGGATTAAACCCCCCCTGAAACTACCCTGTTAATGGGAGAAACTCTCAGCCCCCACTACTAATAAGTGATATCTTCTTAACCTCCTCCACCTTAATTGTTCTAACTCACATACAATTAATCTTTCCAATGCCCCACATTATTTTTCCAGCATAAAATAATTTTCTTGATCCTTTTTATATGAAGAAACCACATCGTTTGATTTTAGGTAGGTTCCTAATAAATGAACAGTAATAGATTCCAATGATCGTTACCTACCTCCCCCTATCCTATATATATAGAGCATGGAGGGAGGATTTGGGATAGCTTCACCAAGTGACAAAGCGCTGGTAAAGTGACACAACGCCCGAAACATGGAGGATTACGCGCTTCAATTAAGAATATGTTCTTCCACAAAGAACATCAGAGAAGAGAGAATTCAACTTCTTCCTTAGAAACACCTTGTGGAGGCAACCGACGTGGGACCTATTCAACAGCCGAACTTCTCTCCTCATAATTGTCAATGAACTGACGTACGAGCTTAGGATTGGAGATGTGTGGCGGACACGATGAATGAAGACAAATATCTATTCTACCCCACGACTCCATCGATGAACAACGAACTAGGTAGGGCTTTTATTTTGAATATGATATTATTCCCTAGATTATTTCCTTCTAAAACAAAGAATCATTGCAGGCGTTTTCCATTAAGAATGGGATTAATTAGTTGCGGAATGGTATTTATGTTTATTTTTATTACATTCTGTTGAGCCACTTTCTACCACTGTAAATGCAAAAGGTGAAAGACTAACTAACATGGCCCGACCCTTCCACTGATCTCCATTGGTGTTCTTCGTGATGGAGAAAGACGGAAACCTACATGGAGGAGAACATGAATGCTGGTTGGACCCACCACAAGCAGCGATAATGGAACTGGTGCAAAACAGTGCTCCACAGCCTCGTCGCACCACTGCACCCATGCAGCAGCCCTGGTGGAGCCACACTGACCCTCGTGGCTTCCCCCAGCCACGCCCCCTGTGGCCTCTGCATGCCCTGCACGCCCTTCTGCTCTGTGGTCCGCACTCCTGGCGGCTCCTCTGGCCAAACTGGATTATAATCCTCCCAATCCCCCATGGCCATACCGGCCCGCTAAACCCTTGAGGCACCCCGACCTAATAGGCAACGACATCCGGGTCGTGCCCCCCTAAGTTGTGCCCCCTCACGGCGCCATCCGAGTCGAACCACCCTTGCGGCGCCCTCAAGGCCCTATGGGCCGGGCCAAGCCTAACAAGTTGGACTGCCCAATGGGCGGGGTCAGACTGAAAGGGTTAGGCTGGGTCAACCCAAACTGGGTCTACCAGACCGGGTCTTGCCAGGTCGGTCCGACCGGGTCAGGCCGGACCTGGGCCCATTAAGACCTGTTCACATTGTTTTGGCCATATCATTTTCACTAGACATCTATTTGATGAGACTTCGGTGGTGATGGAAATAATTGAGCATGTAAGTACCTTTATGTATATCCCACTAGAGTTTGGAGTATTTTTGAGATACGTCCAGGTTGGATTGTGCACGAATCCAACCGGGCACCCCAGTACCAAAAGGCTAATAACTCACAGACTGGGTGTCTGATTGACGCGTCGTTAGTTTCACTGATCCCCCTATGACATGGTGTACCATCGAGATATATCTTCGTGGGACTTCGTGGAAGTAGGATAATAGAACACTTGCTAGTGGAGCGGATCTTCTAGATATCATAGAGCATTTCTGCAGGAACCTAGTAGGTTACTTAGACTTGACGACTGCTGACCGATCGAATCTAAGTGACTCATATGGCCCAGTGGGGACCGCCTGGTTGTGTCGGGAGAAACATGGTGGAAAAGCATCTAGATGTGGCGGTAGACCCACTATACACGACAAGAGGAGTACCTCTGCAGGCTATGAGGGGGAGCGCCTGGTTGTTGCGGCAGACCAATGGTGGGGAGCACCTTGTGTGATGCAGCACACCCATAATACTAGACATGAGGAGTACCTCAGCAGTCCATGGTTAGTAGGAGGAACTTGGTTGTGGCGGAAGGCCCACTGTACTCGATAGAGGAGGATTTCTCTAGAAGCTGCTGGTTTGAAATTTTTTACCCCTAAAATATATCCTGGATTGAGCTGAGTCAGTAACTTTTGTGTTTTCCCCGTGATTGTGATGGATTACGTGATAACTTAGGTATATGTATGGGCATATATTTAAGTGGGGTTAATTGTTGATTTCATACTTTTTGGTTTATCCTAGTTGTATTTTTTGAGACCCTGAGGGTCTAAGGGTCCATACTGAGTATCGTTATACTCACCATAGCACGGGTTATGCCCCCACCTCATTATGTTGGATGCAGAGGACATGACATTCTTACTGAGGCTAAGAGTACCAGGATTAGATGGTACCCGGAGGTTGACCATACGGCGTGACGATATATAGAGGAGTTCGATGGACCTATAGATCTGAGGAGGCGATCTGTACCTACCCTTCAGGTAGGAACATCGAAGTATGTCCCAACAACAGTTTTTCTTTTCTTCAGTTGTACTTTTAGATTTATTTACATTAAAGTTGGTCTTGTATTTTTGGGCCCGTTTACTTTCAACACAATTTTGTTCTACATTTTTTCATAGTGTTATGTTTTGATCTTGTGCTCTGTTGTGTGTGTTTACAAGTTATAAAGCCATTTTCTTCCCATTTTAAGGGAATTATGCCTTTAGTGCTAGTTTCAAGCCACTGGCCTATGAAAGGGGGGCTTGGGGTAGTCACGACATGTGCCTCAGGGGACAGGTCATGAAAAAATCATATCAAAGGATTCAGTTATACCATCAAATATAGGAATATAATAATTTCTAATAAGAAATAGTGTTAAGTGTAATGAGCGTAGTTTTCATTTCAGGGAGTCCAACAATGGTGCAGAAGCTGACGTAACCATCCAACAGGACCCTGACTTTGTATTTCCAACTCAGTACACGAAAACACTGATTGTGTGTGTGTTTTAAAAAGTTTTTCATTAATATATCTAACTAGGTTAGAACACTGTGTATTACTTTTAACCATAGCACACCTTTTTCTTTTCCTAATGCCTCCACGTAGACAGCCGGCTGGAGTTATGAGAGTTGTACGCTCTGATTTCCCACCGAGCAACAAGGCTCTGGTGTAGGGACATCTTAATATTAATGAAGGAGAACCTCAACACCCACTATTAATTAGGGAGATCATCTTGACCTCCACCACCTTAATTGTTCCAGATCACATATAATTTATCTTTCAAACGCATCGTATCGTTGCGACAGTGAAAATTAATTCTCTTTCCTGTTTTTAAATTATGTAACATCGTCATTGTAATTTAGAAAGGTTCCTAATAAATGAACCATCATAAATTGAAACCATCGTTACCTACCACCCCCTTATCCTATATATGTGGATCATTGGAGGAGGATTTAGAATGACATTACTAAGTGACGAAGCACAGGTAAAGTGATGCAACACCCTACACTTGGAAGATTTTGTTCTCCAGCGAAGAATGTGTTCTTCTACAACTAACATCGGCGAGGAGCTTCTTCGACTTCTTCCTCGGATGTACCTTGCGGAGGCAACCAATGTGGGATGTCCTCGAAGACCGACCATCCCTCCTCATCGTCTTCAATAAACCGATCAACGAGCTCAGGATTGGAGATTTGTGGTGGACACAACGAACGATGACAACTGTGTATTCAACCTCGTGACTCGGTTGATGAACAACACACTACGTAGGGATTTTATTTTGAATATGATATTATTCACTAGATTATCCCCTTCTAAAACAATGAATAATTGAAGATGGTCTCCTTTTCTGATGGGAATAATTTGTTGTGGGAAGGGCTTGATGTTCTTCATTATTACCTTTTGTTGAGACACTTGCTACCACTCTAAACGTGCAGGGTGCAGGCAAAGCTAACGTGGACCGAACCCTCCTCCGATCTCCTTTGGTGTTCTTCATGATGAAGAAGGATGACAACATACGTAGAGGAGCACAATAATGTCGGTTGTCCCCACCGCTGGCCAGGATGAAGGCCTCGGCTCACAACACTACTCTGTGGAACCACCGCCTCGCTGCACACTCGTGGTAGCCCTGTTCGAGCTGCCTGCACCCTCACTGTAGCCCCCGACCATGCCCCCCACCACCTCTGCATGCCCTTCGTGCCTCGTGGCTCCATAATCTGAGCACCCAGCGTCGTCGATGGCCACTCTCACCCATCAGCCTCTTGAGCCTCCCTGGCTGTGCTGGCCTGCTGGCCCGCTGGCCCCTCGGGTTGCCCCGGCCGAACTGGCCCGAGGCCTCGTGGCTCCCTGGCTGAACCAACCCCGACCTCCGGGCCGAACCACCCCATGCCGTGCCCCCTCATGGTGTCGTCCAGGCCGAACCACCATCGCGAAGCCCTCTGGGCCAAGCCTCACCCTTGCAGTTCCCTTCATGCCGAACCGCCCTTGCCTCAACCCACATCTAGTCTGCGCACTCACGACTGGTCTGCGCCCTCGTGGCCCTCCTCACCCTCTTGCGGCTACCTGGGAATTCCCCTATGGGCCTGGACAAAACTAACAGGTTGGCCTGGCCAACGGGCCTAGCCAGACCGAACGGGTGAGGACGGGTCGACTCGAAATGGGTCTGACCAGACTGGGTCGGGCCGGGTCGGTCCGACTGGGTCGGCCCAAACAGGGGCCATTACGACCAGTTCACTTTATTTTGGCCATAACTTTGGCACCAGAGGATCGTTTGAAAAACTGTTAGTAGGGATGTAAATCGTGGAGTTTGGAAGTAGCATTGAGTATATCGTACTAGATTTTGGAGTATTGTTGAGATACATCCTGGCTGGATCGTGCACGAATCCAACTAGGCCGCTAATACTATAAGATTAGTAATTCACAGAACGAGCATCTGATTGACACGTCGTCAGTTGCGTTGAGACCCATATTGCATGTCGGACCTTCGGGATACATCTTCGTGGGACTTCATGGAATTATGATCATTGACCATTAGATTGTGCAGCAGATCATCTGGAGACGAGAGAGCATTTGTGTGGGAACCTAGTAGCTGGCTGTGATATGACAACTACTGACTGATCGACTCGGAGTGACTCATATGGCCCAGTGTGGAGCGCCATGTTGTGTCAGTAGACCCATAGCAGATGTGCGCCTGGTTGTCGAGGTAGACCCACGGTTCTCGACAGGAGGAGTACCTCTGCAAGCTATGATGGGGAGCGCCTGATTGTGGTGGCAGACCGATGGTGGAGATCACCTTGTGTGATGCAGCAGACCAACAATACCCAACATGAGGAGTACCTCAGCAGTCCAAGTATAGTGGGAAGGGCCTGGTTGAGGCGGCATGCCCACTGTACTGGATATAGGAGGAGTTCTCTAGCAGCTGAGGGTTCTAAATTTTTTACCCCTAGAATAAATCCTTGTTTGATCTAAGGCAGTAACTTTTGTGTTTTACTAATGATAGAAATATATTATTTGATAAAATAGGTATATGTATGGGCATATACCTAAATGGGGTTATCTATTGATTTCATACTTTTTGGTTAATCCTTGATGGATTTTTTTAGAACATAAGGATCTCAGGGTCCCTGCTGAGTATCTTTTTACTCACCCCATCATGGGTTATGCCCTCACCTCATTATGTTGGATGTAGACGATGGGAAACACTAATTGAGGCTGAGAGTAACAGGACCAGACGGTACCTGGTGGTGGACCATACGGCGTGACGGTACACGAAAATGACGAACGAACCTAGAGTAATGTGGAGGAAATATGCACCTACCCTTCAAGTAAGAACATCGGGGGATGACCTAGCGTTAGTTTTTATTTTCTTTAGTTATACTTTTTTTTAACTTTACAGTTGAGCTAGTATTTCCAGCCCCTTTTACTTTCATCATACATTTTCTATAATATTTTACATAGTGTTTCATTTCTATCTTGTGCTCAATTGTGTATATTTATAGGTTATGAAGTCATTGCCTTCCTAGTTTTATAGAATTATGCCTTTGGTTCTAGTCTCCAGCCATTGGCCTATGGAGTGTGGGCTTGGGGTAGTCACGACACGGGCCTCGAGGGTTGAGTCATGACAAATTCGTATCAGAGGATTCGGTTCTATAGTTGAACTTAGGAAACTATTAATTTCTATGAAGCAACAGTGTTATGTGTAGTGAGTGTGGTTTTCAGTTTAAGGATTCTAGTATTGGTATGGTGGCTGAAAAATCCATACACTAGGACCCTGACTTCAGATTTCCAACTCAGTACATGAAAAAACTAATTGCGTCTATGTTTTCAAAAGTTTTTCTTTCTGTAATCTCACCGGGTCAGCTCACTAGGTATAACTTTTAACCGTAGTGCACCTTTTCTTCCTAATGCCTCCACAAAGACAGCTGGTTAGAGTTCTGAGAGTTGTACACACTGATATCCCACTAAGCGACGAGGCTTCGGTGCAGGGCCTTCTTAATATGTTGGAACCCTCAGGTGGTGTACAAGGTGAACCACCACCCGTGGGGTAGCTGATACAACCAGCCACACTAGCGGAAAATGTGTGGAAACTGAGTACGTTGCATGATTTTAGTAGCAGATACCTCTGAGGTTTTAAGGCGAGACAGTTTCCCACACAGCTAAGGGATGGCTGGAGGCGGTTTCTATAGTTTTCCATCTTGTTGAGACACCAGTATATATGAATACGATCTTAGTTACTAGACCTTTTCTATGAGATACCATGAGGATGGTTTGCATAGTGACGAGGCATCAGTACGTGGAAAATTACCCGAGATATTACCTTCGGGTAGTGAGTCATCTATATCCTTACTCAATGGACAACAGTTTCAATCGGCTGTACCGATAGAAGAAACATGTAGGCTTAGTTCCTTACATGCTTTTCAGCATCAGACCCCTTAGGTTCCGAGGCATTCCCATCTCAAAGGTGGCTAAGGACTAGCTTGAGGAGGGTGATGAGTGTTCACTAGAACTTCTACAGCTTCTACAGGATGACATGTCGGTAGCTGAGTAATCATCGAACATCCTAGTGAGTTGTGTTTAAATGACATCTGAGTAATCACTATTCCTCTATGCATTGCTACTTATGCTAGGGTTCACGATATTACCATTGTGTCTTAATGTTTCGTGGTTGAATGGATATAGTCAGTGAATGTTAGTAGTGGAAATGTAGGGGAATTGCACCAGTCTTAGAGACATGGGTGTGTAAAATGATTCAGGAAGAGGATTTTTTTGGGAAAGATGAATCTTCAAGGAAGACGACGTGGATGCAGTGAAAGGAGATCAGCATGTGGTGGTGTACTTTTTGACATGATAAACCATCTTTTTTTTGTGGACCCCACTAGGCTTAGGTAACTGGAGGACTGGGGAATATAGATATTTCATGTGGTCAAGTAATTTGACCCAAGGGATCAAGGAATGATTCGAGGCACGATCTTTGTATACTACTAGTAGTCGAATCAATAGACATAAGTACCAATCATTCATTCCTTCCACAAATCTTATCAAGGACCTAGACTTTCTGGTTAGACCGTTGGCTTGACCCTAACGTCTGGAGATACCTTTGGGAGGGGACTCGATACTCACACTTATTTCAGTAGTGTGATATGACCATTGACGCAAGAGTATCGGTTGGAACCTTTTGCTGGCACCATCAAGTCCTTACGACGTTAGTTTGGGTTTGGACATGGAATCCACAGTTCACACTCAGATTAACTATATTAGGAAAATATGTTGTGGTTTATCTACAATATTGGTATGGGGTTTTCCTTGGTTGGAGAAACAGGTAACCCAGGAAGAAAATAATAAACTCATGAATAAAAGGGTGCAGTGAATCACTCATGAGTCGTCCAACCTCAACCTAGTGGTAGCAGAAGTTGACTTTGAGATAGTCTATACACTTGGGAAGGGGAACATAGTAGTAGACACATTCACTAGATGGTCTAGCCATCATATTCTAAGTGGGGAGGCAGAGCAGCTAGCCGCTATGTAGATATCCTTTGTGGATCAAGAAGGAGAATATTTTCTTCAGTCTCTTACAGTCACTCCCCTACTCCTTTAGAGTTTTGGGGAGGTGTAGCACAGAGTTGCTGACTGCAAGATATGATGTGCTCAGATATCCAATGGAAAATCACCTGATAGATTTTCTGAAGGTGGGGAACATGCCATTCTCATCAGTGGATGTACCATGGTACCAGTGTCACATCAGGAGAAAGAGTTTAGGGAGTTCCACACATCCCCTCTAGTGGTACATCTCGGAGTGGCAAAGATGAACCAGGACATCCAACGATAGCACTGGTGGCTGAGAATGAATAAAGCATATATAGATTCTGTATCTTAGTGCCTCATTTATCATCAAGTGAAAGAAGATCATTAGGTACCAGTAGGCTTGGTTTAGCCTTTAGATATCCAAGAGTGGAAATAGGATAAGATATCCATGGACATTGTGACCGAACATCCACATACATCATGGTGTCACGACTCGTTTTGGGTGATTTTTGACCAATTAACCAGGTCGGCCCAATTCCTACAGTTTAGATAGCAGGGTTGCAGGAAGCTTTCGGGACGCAACTCTATTTGAGCACTGCCTTCCATCCTCAGATTAATGATCAGACTGAGCGTACAATTCAGAAACTCAAGGACATGATACTTTCTTGTGTCTTCGATTTTTGTTTTTGGTTTGGAGGGACAATTATCTTTTGTGGAGTTTTCATACAACAATATATATCACTCCACCATAGGGATGGAACCTTTTGAGGTGTTGTACGGGAGACCTTACAGATCACCTTTGTGCTAGATTGAACCAAGTGATTTAGCACTGGTGGGACCGGAGACAGTTAATGCTACCACAGAGAAGGTTCAGATCATCTAGGAGTGGATGAAGACTAATCCGAGCAGGCATAAGTCATATCCCAACCATTGATGGAGGCATCTAGAGTTTTTTGGATGGAGACCACGTCTTGATATGGGTCTCACCCTGATGAGTTCTACGAAGATTTGGCTGTGACAGAAACTTATATGTGAGATTAATCGAACAATTTCATTTCCACATCAAAGTTTGAGAGGTTCCATACTTCTTAGCTCTTCCACCATAGTTGCACCGGGTGCATGACGTCTTCCATGTCTCTTAGATAAGGAGATAGGTGCACAACCCTTCTTGCATCATCGACTATGGATAGCTGGACATCGACGATGGAGAGACATTTATGGAGGTTCTAGTAGATATTGAGGATTGATAATAGCGAGTCCTTTTTGGATGGTTGATACCTCTGGTGTACATTCTTTGGTAGCATGAGATCCTCCTAGAGAGAACATGGGAGTGGGAGACTCAGATGTGTGCTTAGTAACCCAACCTATTAACTTAGATGAGTTTTGGATTATGGGGACATAGAGCCGTGATGTGGGGATAATTTAATGTCCCAGAATTTCAATAATTGTTTTTAATAAATGGGAATATTAAGAGTCAGTGGAATCTGATGGCATGCGATTCTGTGGCCCGTCGTGCCGAAAATGACATGTCGATGTTTTGTTATGTTTAAGTTAACACACATAAGTCATTTCCTGAAAAAGTGGAATAAATCTTAAAATGTTACACAGATCTGAAATTTGAGGGCACCATTGCGCTCATGATGGTGGGTTTACAATAGTGGCGACATAAGATTAGTCGGCGCTGGCCTCCTATGAGTGAACCAAAAAATGGAATAATCGTAAATAAAATAACTAAATAAATTATTTTATTTTTCAAATGCTTATAACTCACAAATGGTAACATGGATTAAAAAATATGAATCCACCACTGAACTCATGAGGGTATGCTTTCTTTAATGAAAATAATATCTTTGTCTGTCACGGGCCACAGGAAAATTTAGGTTTTTTCCGCAAATTAAATAATTATGTGGCAATTATTTTATTGTAAAATTAGTAACATCTAAATAGTAAATCTGATTGAAAATATGAGAGTACCGTTGGGTTATTTGGGGAATGTTTCTCCTAGGCAGAGACAAACCATGAATACCACGGGCTAAGGGTGACTGATGATAATTTTCCAAACTTTTTTTTGGGTACGTTCAGTAAACTTGTGAGCAGTGTTTTATAAATTTTGAATTGGTGCTCAGAATTAAAATTCGAAGGAACCATTGAACTCACAACACTGTTATTCACTTATAGAAAATTTTCCTAAATAACATATTGATGAGGGTGAAAGTTAGTTTTTGGGTTTTTTATGGAAATATAAAAATTAATTAAAATTCATTTTATTTTACTTTAGGCTTTCATGTAGATATTTCTGGTGGGGTACACTGGATCTAAAACTCCATGTGGAATTTGTATGTGGGGACCACAAGACCTTAACCACCCCTGATAGGTTAAGGTGGTGGGGACCACCCAATCCATAACCTCCCATGAGAGGATATGGTGGTTGGTACCACCCAGGATTAAACCCCCTTGAAACCCCCCTTTAATTGGGAGAAACCCTCAATTCCCACAATTAATGAGGGATAGCCACTTGACCTCCTCAACCTTAATTGAGCCAATTCACATACCATTAATCTTTCCAATGCACCACATCATTATGCCAGGGTAAATTAATTAGCTTGAACCTTTTTAAATTAAGTAACAACATCGTTGGAATTTAGGAGGGTTCTTAATAAATGAACCGTCATAAATTCCAATGATTGTTTCCTACCAACCCCCTCTTCTATATATATATAGATCTAGGGAGGAGGATTTGGGAACACTTCACTAAGCGACTAAGCGCTGGTATTGCGATGCGACTCCCAACACTTGGAGGATTACGCTCTCCAACGAAGATCATGTTATTCCACAAAGAATACCAGGGTGGAGTGTCTTCGAATTATTCCATAGAAGCACCTTGCGGAGGCAACCAACATGGGATGTCTTTGATGAGCGACCTTCGCTCGACATCGTTGTAAATGAACGGACGCATGAGCTTGATATTGGAGGTGTGTGGTGGACTTGATGAACAATGACAACGCTGTATTCTACCTCGTGACACCGTCGATGAACAATGAACAAGGTAAACATTTTATAGTGATTGTGATATTATTCCCTTGATTCTTCCCTTAAAATACATAGAATCATTGAATATGTTTTCCGTGCAGGATGGGAATAATTTTTTATGGAAAGGGTTGAGGTTCTTCATTCTTACCTTCTCTTGTCCCACTTTCTACCACACTAAATGTGGAAGGTGTGGGCCAAACTAACATGTCCCAAACCCTCCACTGATATCCTTTGGTGTTCTTCGTGGTGGAGAAGAATGGGAACCTACGTGGAGGAGCACAGGAGCCATGGCTGGCACCACCGCTGCCACTCAGTGCCCTCGTGATAGCCTCGACTGAGCCGCCAACACCCTTGCGACTGCCCCCAATCATGCTGCATGTGGCCTCCTCACGCCGCCGATGGATGAACAGGCCCATCGGCCTCCCGAGCCGCCCCGGACGAATCAGTTCGTTCTCTCGTGGTGCCCTGGCAGAACTGCCCCCGGCCTCTGGGCCGGGCCTTTCCAAGCCGTGGCCCCTCACATGGCCCTCTTGGACGAACTTACCTTGCAGTGCCCTCCTTGCTGAGCCATGCCATGGTGACACCCTCTGGACTGAACCACCCTTGTGCCGACCCACTACCAGTCCGCACCCTCTCAACCATTCAACACCCTCACGGCCCTCTGAAACCACTTGTGGCCCAATGGACGAGGCACAGTGGTCCGGGCTAGACCCAACAGGTCAGGCCGGATCGACCCAAACTAGATCGACCCAGACTGGGTCAGGTCGGGTCTGTCCAATCGGTCCGGACCGGGCACGAGCCCATTACGACCCGTTCACTTTCTTTTGGCCATATCACTGGTTCTAGAAATTAACTTCATAATACATCAATGATGCTGGTAATCATGGAGTGTGGAAGTCCCTTTGAGTGTATCCAACTGGTGTTTGTAGTATTGTTGAGATACAGTCAGGAAGGATCGTGATCAAATACAACTGGCCCCGGGGACTAAAAGGATAATAACTCATAGAACGGGCGTCTGATTTATGTTCCTTCAGTTGTGATGTGACCCATATTGCATGAAGGACCTTCAAGAGACTTCTTTGTGGGTCTTCGTGGAAGTTGGTTCATCGACCAATAGCTTTTGGAGCAGTTATGATGGAGAAGAGAGAGCATTTGTGCGGGAACCTAGTAGCTGGCTCAGACATGACGACTACTGACTGATCAACTCGGAGTGACTTGGATGGCCTAGTGGGGAGCACCTAGTTGTGGCGACAGACACATGGTTGAGGAGTGTTGGGTTGTGGAGGCAGACCCGTAGTACTCTATAGGAGGAGTACCTCTGCAGGCGATGAAGGGGAGAACTTGGTTGTGGTAGTAGACTAATGGTGGGGAGCGCCTCTATGTGATACAACAGACCCAAAATACTCTACATGATTAGTACCTCTACCGTCCAAGGTTAGTGGGAAGCGCTTGGTTGTGGTGGAAGAGACACTGTACTCGATAGAGGTTGAGTTCTTTAGTAGCCGAGGGTGTGAAATGTTTTACCCATAGAATAAATCATGGTTCAAGCTGATTCAATAACTTTTGTGTTTTCCTCATGATTGAGATATATTACTTGATAACCTATTTATATGTATGGTTATATATATAAGTGGGTTTATCTGTTGATTTCATAATTTTTTGTTTATCCTTGTTAGATTTGTGAGAACATGAGGGTCATGGGGTTCCTACTGAGTATCATTATAATCACACCTGCAATGGATATGCCTGAACCTCGTTGTGTTGGATGCATACGATGGGCAGTGCTGATTGTGGCTAAGAGTACCAGGACCAGACAGTATTTGGAGATGGAACATACGACATGACAATACATGGAGGAGACAGATAGAGATAGAGTGTTTAGGAGTTGATCTGTACCTACGCTTTTGGTTGGAACATCTGAGGATGACCCAATTATAGTTTTTCTTTTCATTAGTAGAACTTTCAGTTTCTTGTACATTAATGTTGGGATAATATTTACGACCCATTTTACATTCATCACACCTTTTTTATACTATTTTACTTAGTTTTTTGTTTCAATATTCTCCACTGTTTTGTGTGTTTACAGGTTATAAAGGCAATTCCTTAACAGTTATAGGGAATAACGCCATTGGTGCTAATCGCAAGTCGCTGGCCTATGGAAGTCGGGCTTGGGGTAGTCCCAACAAATGCCCCAAGGGATGAGTTGTGGAAAATTAGCAACAGAGGATTCGTTTCAAACACCGAACATAGAACTCTGATCTTTTCTGTAAAGAAATAGTTTTAACTATTGTATGTTTGGTTTTCTATTTAGGGAGTCCAGTGTTGGCGCGGCGGCCGATGTATGCATACACCAGGACCCTGACTTCTGATTTCGGAACCAGTATACAAAAACATTGATTACGTGTGTGTTTTAAATTATCTTCTTTAAGTTAGCTCACTAGTTCAACTCACCAGGATAACTTTTATCCATAGAACCCCTTTTTTTCATAATGCCTCCCTAAAGACAGCCGACTAGAGTTCCAAGAGTTGTACACACTGATAGTCCACCGAGCGACGAGGCTCCAGTGCAATGCCCCTCTTACTATGTTGGAACCTTCAGGTGGTGTACCAGCAGAACCACCACCCATTGGGTAGATAATACCACCAACCACACAATAGGATGGTGCACACTGACTAAGCTTGTTGCACGAGTTCCAACAGCAAGGGACTCTGAGGTTTCTAGGTGAGAAATTTTTCCAGGAAGCTGGGGGATGGATGGAGGTGGTTGTATGGGGATTCCGTGTAGTTGAGACACCAGTATAGAAAACGGTTTAATTAGCTACTCATCTTTTTCAGTGAGAGACCATGAGGATGGTCCGCAGAGTGATGATGATTCAATACGTGGACCATTACCTTATATATTACCTTCGAGTAGTGTGCTTGGTATATCAATAACTATTGTTCAGTAGTTACTAACGGCGGTACCGGTATAGGATACATGTAAGCTTAGTGCCTTACACATGTTTCTGCATCAGATACCCCTCAGGTTCCGTGGCGAGCCCGACTCATAGGTGGCTGAGGAGTGGCTCAAGGAGGAGGCTTAGAATTATCAAAAACTTCTACAGCTTTGGATAGACGACATGTCAGTAGTTGAGCATTAGTAGAGGCATACCAATCATTCCGTGTACTATATGAATATGGTACAATCAGTGCTTCAGGGATCAAACGTTTGAGTGAGGTGTTTATAATGTACATATGAGTAATATTTATGCCTCTATGAATTCTTAATTATTCTAGGGTGTGAGAGATAACCTTTTTGGTTGAATGTTATTTGGTTGAAAGGATACAAACAGTGAATGTTAGAAGTTGGAAAGAAGGTAAATTGCGCATGTCTTAGAGACTTGGGTGTGTAAAATGTTTCAGGAAGGCGATGTGTTAGGGAAAGAAGAATCTGCAGGGAAGCATATGTGGAAGCAGAGCTTGGAGAGAAGCACGTGGGGGTGAACTTTTCGACATGTTACAACCACCCACATTTTGTAGACCCCGCCAGGCTCAATGAGATGGAGGATAGGGGAAGAGAAATGTTGCATGAAGTCAAGGAATGTGACCCAAGGGATCAAGTAATGATTCATGGTATGGTCTATATCTACTAATAGCTTCCGTATCAATAGACATATGTACCAATAATTCCTCCCTTTAACTAATCATCTCTAGGACCCAGTGTTTTCGTTAAACCATTTACTTAACCCTCACGTTTGTAGATACCATTGTGAGGTGACTCGATATTCACACATAAACTGATGGTGTGGTATGAACCTTGAGGAAAGATTTTTTGTTGGAACCACATGGTGGAAGTGTTGAGGCCTTACGCCGTATGTCTTGGTTTGGACCTGACATCCATTTTTCACACACAGATTAACTATATTAGGCAAAGAGGATATGGTTTATCTAAAATGTTGGGATGGGGTTTTCCATGGTCGGTGAAAAATGAATCCAAGGAAGAACATGATAAACTGATGCATAGGTGGGTGAATCCAATAACTCGTTGTAAGGACACGGCCTTAAAAAATTACAGAATCATGAATTAAATGAATAATTCGCATAGAGTATCTTTTTAGGTTTAGAGTTTTATAGAATTAGGACATAACTATTACATCTCAAAGATTACAAAGTAGACACTTCTATTATGATTCCATAAAATAAAAACTCTTAAAAAGAAACTTGTCTTGTTCCATGTTTTAGATAGCAAGTATTTCCTTTATCCCATCATTGACCTTATTTATCTTTAAGACATGTTGATAACATTTAAAAACCATGGGATGAGCATAAAACCCCCCAGTAAAGGATACAAAAAGAAGGAAAACTGTTAGTTTTTCAAAAAAAACAAGTAAACCATGAATACTTTATCAGTGTAATAATTTTCACATATATGATGTTATAAATACTCTTAACTGAATAAAATATCACTACTTATCCTTTATAACCAAAATATTACCATAAACCCATAAAAATAACACATAACAGATAAAGGTAACTTGGGACATAAACATACTTAAATGGAATAATCATACGGTCGACTTCCACACATATCACTATATGGAATAGCCATACGATAGACTTCCATACCCAATGAATTGGTGGTTATAACGTAACCACCCGTCTTGTTATTCATGGAACCACCCATCATTTTTTTTAACACGTATCCACCCGTCAAATTCCCATGTACCATTATAAAATCATAACACATAAAATAATTATAAAGGAAAGAAAACATTTACACATTTCAAGCAAAATATATCATTTAAATATATTGACCTAACAAATCCATTAACAATACCATTTTCAATACCAAAATACATAAAATAGTATATGGTATTTATTTACTTTAAAAAACTTTTACAGCTTGTTGAGGAAGCCAAAGAATAAATAATACTCGCGGCAGTGGAAAGGTCGTTATCAATGCGTACATTAAAAAGAAACATACTTTTTGTCGTTTACTAAAATTATTTGTATAGAAAAGATTCCTTTTGAATAAAAGTAAAATAATAAGGTGTTTATACACAGTATAAAAGAAAGTCTTGTATTAGAACAAAATATGCCTCAATGAAAGGAGACTGAGATGAAGTCCCGTTCAAAGACGGTATCTTTAGATTAAGGATAAATCAATTACTTAATTATGTGTCAAAAATATAAATAGAGCCAATATAAGTGGATATTAAGTGTAAAACAATCAGATTAAATCTCACATACTCATAGAATGAAATATTCATGGAGTGAAATTTTAACCCAATGAATTGAAATTGAGTTAAGAAGTTCAGTTCCAAAAATTCGACAGCCTAACGGCGTCACTTTAAAATTCATAAAATGAGTTAATGAGAGAGAAAAGGTTATCTCACCACTTGTATATGAAATTTACAACAATAATGACATAGAAGAACATATCCCAACAAAACAATATGTAAATTAAAAGACCCAACAAAAATAAGTCTTTTAAAAAGAGGAGGGTGAAAGGTTCCCTTACCGATTTGGGTAACTTTCAAAACGTAGACCACATGAAAGAAGGGTCATAAAATGAAGACGTAAATACCCATAAATTAATGTATATTACAAAAATAATACAATCATGGGCAGTAAATACACCACACAAATGGGAATAGTGGAAAATGTAGCATGAATCTCATGGGAACAAAAGTGAGATAGAAATCCCTTACCTCATTGTGATCAATCGAGTTGTATGACCAAAAGATAATAAACACCAAATGAATCACATAATAACATGAATATAAATAGAATCATGATAATATATATTAAATGGTAGTAAAAAATACACAACATGAAATAAATAAGTGGCGAATAATGGAAATCTCATATAATTAATAGTGAGATAAGAAATCCCATATGAAAACTTGGGAGCCTAACGACACCACATAAAACTTCCAAAAATGGATTTATGAAATCAAACAGGGTCTCCTATAATATGAAAATAAAAAGTACAGAATTAGTAATATAAAATTACATCCCAAAACATAAAAATGATGATCTTAAAAGAAATGACATAAAAGAGAGTACATGAAAAGAAAGATAGAGGTAGGATCCCTTATGAAAATTTGGCAGCCTAACGACGCAACTCAAAACATCCAAAAATGGATTGATGAAATAAAATAGGATCTCCCATCATATGAACATAAAAAAGTACTGTAAGAGGAATATAAAATACCATCCCAATCATAAGAAATATTATCTTAAAAGGAATGACCTAAAAGAGAGTACTTAAAAAGAAATAGAGGGGTATGATCCCTTACGAAAATTCGGCAGCCCAACAGCGCCACTCAAAACATCCAAAAATGGATTTATGAGATAAAATATCATCTCTCATAATATTAACATAAATATTACTGTAAGAGGAATATAAAATAACATCCCAATCATAAGAAATATGAGATCAAAAGGAATGACATAAAAGAGAGTACATAAAAATAAAGTGAGGGGTAGGATCCCTTACCTCAAGTCCGACTTGTCTTATTCATTTATTTATATTCCTAAATAAAAAAAATTGGTCAATTTATAATTGATTAAGGACATCATTTAAATATTATTATTCAGTTCATATCACATATTATAATTTTATAATAATTGGTTAATAATGTGAGTTCATATCAGATGTTTTTTATCGATGTTCGGTACATGAGTCAAAATTGAACTGCTTGGAAAAGATTTTTCCATGTAGTTATAAGTACATAATCTGAAGAATATTATTACTGATTTAAATATCATATATATCAAGTGTATATTAATTTTATACTATTACATAACATTTAGAGATAAAAAAAATGAAATGCACCGTTCATGGAGACGGTAGGTCATACATACGCATGAACGCTACTTCCATTTCTTTGTCATATTAATGAAATTAAAAATAAATGAGATATATATATATATATATTATAATTCCAGAATGATATCCATAATTTAGATGTAATATATGACATATATATCTATTAAATAATGTACTTATAATAGTACAAAACATTTGGAGATAAGAAATGAAATGTACCGTTCATAGAGATGGTAAGTCGTACATATGCATGAATGCTACTTTCATTTCTATTTCATAATTTAATGGAATGAAACAAAATAATTATATATAGTTATATTATAATTACAGTACAATATAATATAAAACATCATTAAATCGTCCTTTATACATCCCACATATGGTATTAACGATTCAAATAATTGTGAGGGGGTGGTAGTCTGCACTTCATAAAATGAAATTATCACATTTACCCATTATGGAAAATATAATGGTATGGAATAAATGAAAAATACATAAGCATAAGGAATAAATAAAAATAATGTATATATCAAATATAATTACAGTGACATCTTAATGTCCACCATGAGGGGTGTTAAAATAAGATTGAACAATCATCGTTTCGTGAGGCAAGAATTTTCCACCCACAGAAACAGTATGTTCTATAACCCTTAGATGGAATTTTGAATGATTGTAGCTAGAATAATTCTCATAAATACATCCTTGTTTATACAAGATACTAGTTTTCTTACAAAATAAATGAATAAAAGGAATTTAGGGGGTTGGAGAATCAAAATAAAATAAAAGAACATAAGAGAAGACATTACCTTTAAATCAGATAACTCTTTTTGATTTGAGCTCAATTCCTTCCTTAGAAAGACTTCTTACCAATGTGAGGCTTCTAGGAGTAAGTGAGTAATTTGGAGAGACAATATGAGAAGAGTTTGTATGAACCAACAGCTTGAGATGTGTGGGTAAGGAGGTATAGATGGGGGCCTTTTATAAGAGGGAGGATGGGCACTCATGGAATGTCTTGAAACATTACATTAATTAAAAAAATAATTTTCGGATATCAAAGGTACCAAAATTATATATTTCTAGGATAATGTGATAAGGGTTTTAAATCAACCCATCCAATAGGTTTTTGACAAGTGTATGTCTTATATTTTACATTATGTTTTCATTTTATTTAAATCGTTCATTAATGAGGTAATCGCTACATCATCATAGTATCATAAATTAATTAATTTATATAATGTATAAAAATTATTAAAAAATAATATGATGTAGGAAATATTTTTATATTTCCAATGAATATTTATAGTAAAAAATATGACTTGTATAACCCTATGTAAATGTTGTTTTAGTAAAACAATACATGTTTGTGACATTTTTATTTTAAATTTAAATAAAAAGTTATTAATGTCATTTTCATACCCAAGTGGCTCCTTGAGGTCCCCATGTTGACTCATGGATTTTCTTGATCGGACATGGCTCATATAATAAGGGTAGTACATGTTTCATGGTCATTTCATATTGTTATAACATTATCTTTACCTTAAATTAAACTAATTACCTTAAATCACGAGTAATAAAACATAAAATTTACTATTCACCTAAAATTCGTTTCATCCAATTGAACCACATTTTACATCCTAATGACAACCATGTATATCGGATTTTTGAAATTCAAATCACAGAGGTGGTAAAATTTTATTTAAATGAAAAATGAGTTTTTAACTACCACTTAGTGGTTTCAATATTCATCAAAAATTGACGATTTTCAGAAAAATACCAAAGATTACTCCTAAGCTATATTTGATATTCTGAATTCAAAATTGATGTCTATTTTACGAAATTAAAAACATTTATGTTTAATTAATAAATTTAATAATTAATTCCCATTGTCAAAACAAATACCGTGTTTTTAGGAAACATAATATATCAAAATATTGACACTAGTTTAAGTCCAATTTCAAAGTAAAATTAATTCCAAAGACCACCATTGGATTAAATAGTAAAAATATATTCTAAATACAATTTAAATCCAATTAAAAAGATAATCTATCCATAAAAATAAATCAGATTAAAATGAGGTTTTGAATTAAAATAAAACATTTTCAATAAAAATGATCTTTATCGGAAAAATAACAAAAATTTACACAAAGTAAATTTTGATGTACAAATTCTAAAGAAGGATTTTATTTGGCCCAATATAACATATAAAATTTTCAAAAAGTGGATTTAAATAGGGTTCTCCATAAAAAGGCAGTTAATCGACCTTTTAAAGAATATTCGAATATTTACACTTAAAATTGGATTCATTCGCATTGTAAGCCTCTATGATTTATTGGATAAAAGTAAAAATATTGGATAAACTTGTATAATCATTTTGTAGTTAGTTTTTTTCATTCCCACCATACCAACGACTTGACATTAACTACAATTTAAAATAATATTATTTAATTATTAGAGTGCAACGTAAGATTTCAAAGAAACTCGTTGTTGCATATAGGTTATGCCATCGAGCATACAGTTCCCTTTAATTTAATATTAATAATTTATTCACAAAAATTAATAAATAGGAAAAATTAATATTATTTATTTACGTGGGATGTTACATCCTTCCCCCCTTTTGGGAATTTCTTCCTCTCAATTTTAAAATTAGTCTTGGAAACATCAGTGAAAGCCCCACATCAGAAAAGGAGTAAATTAAACTATCACTTTAAATGAAAGAAAGAAAACTAACAAGGTCACACGAGACAACAGGTACTAGGATTCCATGAAAACATGGATATGGAAGAAAAAACAAATGGTTATGTTCTGATGGACAACGATAGATACATGTTTAGGAAAATGTTATCCACCAGAAAATCACAAACTTGTGATGGGTTAACCGGTATTTGATTCCCCGATAGTAAAAGTTAACAGAAAACATTTTAGTTTTAAGTTAATTTTCATTGAGGAATATATTTTTGAGCTTAACTAAATCACAAGGAAACATAATTTTTTATTGTTTAGACTTTCATCTCTTATTATATTTCTTACAGAAACTCATTTTTCCTCCAAAAGATGAGTATTTAGGATGACTTGTTCACATTAAGAGTGTTATAATCAACTTCTAGAGAATCACCAAATCCACAAAAAAGAACTATATATTTCCCTTGTCTTTAGACCATAACCACAACAAAAATTGTTAGAACATGATTAGATAATCCACAAAAGGATAATCCTTTATAAAAAATAAAATCTATTCTTAATCTCCAATATTTGTCCAACAAAACCCATTGTTCAACGAACACCATTTGATAAACAATTTGTCCATAAACATCTTCAATGTAAACCAAACTATGATTGAACCCAACATATTTTAAGGATTTAATCATATAGTCTTCCAATGTAAAAATTAACATTTATCTCCAAATAACATCAGTTTCTCTTAACGTCTCATATTGAAAAGTAATTAAACTAATCATATATCCTCTATGATAGGTCAATATTTTCCTAAATATCCCAAAATCAACTTATTCTTGATTAATAAAATTATATAACTAAAAAAAATTTCCATACTAACAAGGGACTTCACGTAGTCCGGTGGTAGATGATAAATACGAATCGTAATTTGGTTGTGGGTTCGATTCCAACAATTTTGTCTGACGCAACGGGTTGTCACATGGTCTGCGTGTTGTCCTATTTCAAAAACTATATAATTCTAAAATCATTCCCCAAAGAGAGATAAAATCATAACAAATAACCATAATATAATTTAACCTCAATTTTATCTCATGCCTTTCATTTTCCATCATAACATATAGTATCCCATAATTACCTTAAAAGTAACGATCATATAAACCCAAATAGTTCTGTATAACTATGTCCACAAATGAATAGATAACTATTACTTGAATAAAATTTTCATATATCAATATTCAGGGTTACACATTCTATAAAAAGTCTTCTAATGTAACCCCATCATCAAAAGAGACTTAATAATTTTATGAATTTCACCTTCTAATATCTACCATAACTCTTGATCCCTTATATGTTGACTTCTTACTCATTCAAAAGTATTCATGTTCCATTAACCATTCCTTTCCAACTTATTCTGAAATATTTCTTTCCTACAAACAAACTCATGAATCATAACCTAAGATTCCAAAATAATAAAACATATGTTAAGAAATAATCCATACCATTGACTGGTCATTTTTAGTTTCTTCATCCTCAATTGGAATGGAATTAGATATTGGTAAATGAATATTTGTACGATCTTGGTGATCCCATTCCCGAAACTTCTTCGTAGGACATTTGTTTGCATAATGACCATGCACACCACAATTAAAACATTCAATTGATCCCTTAGAAAGAACTTCTTTCCCTTTCCTCGAGTCAACTGGATGCTTCCTTTTTCCATGGAAGGTTCTTGCTTTATGACCCTCATTTCCACATCTATAGAATCTTTCTGTCCCTTTGAATCATTTTCCTAAGTGTTTATTTCCACATCTTTGACACATAGGTTTCTGAACACAGTTACCATTATGATTATTACCTAAACTTTAGTAGGGATATGTTTCTATCATAAATGATTCCTTATAAAAATTCACCAAGGATTAGGTGGTCAATAACGACTCTAGATAGTTGGTTTAGGATAAACACAAGAGTTATCATTACAGCTCCCATATCATTTAGTTGCTCGCTCAGAAAACTATCACAATTTCCTTCACATCCACTATTATATTGGTTCCTGCTAGTTCCAACCATTTACAAAAACCAAAAATGTCAGTGTGAGCATATTAGTAAAATCATCATATAATAATGAGGAAGATAAACACTAAGATATATATTTCCAAGTTATATCAAACTAATTAAAACATTCAAAAAAATAATGACTCCAGCTAATATACTACCCATTGGTTTATACACAACTTGTCAGTTATGCTTAAAAAATACTCTATCCTCTAAAGTTAACAAAACCGACCACTGATACCCACTGTAAGGACCCATCCTTAAAACATTACATAATCATGAATTAAATGAATAATTCACATAGATGATCTTTTTAGGTTTAGAGTTTTAGAGAATTAGGACATAACTATTACATCTCAAAATATTATAATGTAGACACTTCTACTAAGTTTCCATAAAATAGAAACTCTTAAAATGAAACATGTCTAGTTCCATGTTTTAGATAGCATGTATTTCCTTGATCCCATCCTTGACCCTATTCATCTTTATGTCTTGTGGAGAACATTTCAAAAACATGGGATGAGCATAAAAAGACCAGTAAAGGATACACAAAGAAGGAAAACTCTTAGTTTTTCAAAACAACAAGTAAACCATGAATAATTTATCAAAGTAATACTTTTCACCGTTATGAAGTAGTAAATACTCGTCACTGAATAAAAGATCACAACTTATACTTTATAACCAAAATATTACCATAATCCCATATAATGAACACATAACATATAAAGGTATCATCGGACATAAACATACTTAAATGGAATAACCATAGGATCGACTTCCACACATATCACTACATAGAATAGCCATACATCCGACTTCCATACCCAATGCATTCGAGGTTATAACGTAACCACCCATATTGGTATTCACGACACCACCCGTCATTTGGTTTATCACGTAATCACCTATCAAATTCCCAAGTACCATTATAAAATCATAACACATAATACAATTATAAAGGAAAGAAAACATTTACACGTTTTAAGCACAATATATCTCGTAAATATATTGACATAAAAAATCCATTATCAAAACCATTTTCAATACCAAATTACATAAAAGTGTACATGGTATTTATTTACATTAAAAAATATTATGGATTTTTGAGGAAGCCAAAGATCAAATAATACTCGCGGTGACGGAAAGGTCATTATCACAGCGTACATTAAAAAGAAACATACTTTTTGTCGTTTAGTAAAATGCTTCGTATATAAAAGATTCCTTTTGAATAAAAGTAAAAGTAAAAGGCTTTTATAAACCATATAAATGATAATATTATATTAGATCAAAATATTCCTCAATGAATGGAGACTGAGATGAAGTCCCGTTCAATAACGGTATCCTTAGATTAAGGGTAAATCAATTACATAAATATGAATGTCAAATATAAATACACCCAATAAAAGTGGATATTAAGTGTAAAATAATCAGATTAATTAACACATATTCATATAATGACATATTCAAGGATTGATGAGATAAAATTGGGTCTCTCATCGTATGAACATTAAAAATAAAGTAAGAGGAATATAAAATAACTTCCCAATCATAATAAAGATGATTTTAAAAGGAATGACATAAAAGAGAGTACATAAAAAGAAAGAGAGGGTAGGATCCCTTACGAAAATTTGGCAGCCAAACTGCACCACTCAAAACATCCAAAATTGGATTGATGAGATTAAATAGGGTCTCTCATCATATTAATATAAACATGATAGTAATGTTAATATAAAATAACATCCTAATCATATGAAATATGAGCTTAAACGGAATGACATAAAATATAGTACTTAAAAAGAAAGAGAGGGGTAGGATCCCTTACCTCATGTCTGACTTGTCTTGTTCGTTTCTTTATATTCAAGAATAATAATCATTGTAAAATTATAATTTCTTAAGGACCTAATTTAAATATTATTATTCAGTTAATATCACATATTATAATGTTACAATAATTGGTTAATAATGTGAGTTCATATCAGACGTTTTTTCGATGTTTGTTACATGAGTCAAAATTGAACTAGTTTGAAAAAGAATTTTCCATGTAGTTATAGGTACATAATCTCCAGAATAATATTAATGATTTAAATATCATATATATCCATTATATATTCATTTGATACTATTCCATAACATTGGGAGATAATAAAATTAAATGCACTATTCATGGAGACGGTAGGTCGTACATACGCATGAAAGCTACATTCATTTCTTTGTCATATTAAAGGAATTAAAAATAAATGAGAGATATATATATATTATAATTCCATAATGATATAAATAATTTTGATGTAATATATGACATATATATCCATTTTATATATTTACTTATAATAGTACATTACATTTGGAGATAAGAAATGAAATGTACCGATCATGGAGACGGTAAGCTGTACTTACGCATGAACGCTACTTTAACATCTATTTCATACTTTAATGGAATGAAAAAAATAATGATACATATTTATATTATAATTAAAGTATAATATAATATATAAAATAATTATATCGATCCTTTATACATCACACATATGTTTTTAATGATTCAAATCACTTTGTTGGGGCAGTAGTCCGAACTTCCTAAAATTAAATTACTGCATCTATCCATTATGGAAACCATAAAGGTATGGAATAAATGAAAAATATATAATAATAATGAATACATTAACATAATTTATATATAATATATAAATACCGTGACATATTAATGGCCACCATGAGAGGTATTAAAAGAAGATTGAACAATCATCGTTTCATGAGGTTGTAAATCACAACCCACAGAAACAGTATGTTCTTTAACCATTAGATGGATGTGTGTATGAGTGTAGCTAGAATAATTCTCATAAAATAATCCTAGTATATTTATGATATTGTTTTTGTTAAAAAATAATGTAATAAAAAGCATTTAGGGGGTTGGAGAAGCAAAATAAAACAAAAGAACATAAGAGATGACATTATCATCAAATCGGATAACTCTTTTTGATTTGAGCTCAAAGGCATCCTTGGAAAGACATCTACCCAATGTGAGGCTTCTAGGAGTAATATATGGATGTGGAGAGGAAATATGAGTATATTTTGGAAGAGCCATGGTCTTGAGATGTGTGGGTAAGGAGGTAAAATTGGGGGCCTTTTATAAGAGGGAGGAGGGGCACTCTTGGAAAGTCTTGAAAAGTTAAATTATTATAAAATTATTTTAGGATATAAAAAGTCAAAAAATTATATATTTCTAGGATATGGTGATAAGGGTTCTAAATACACCCATCCAATAGGGGTTTGACAAGTTCATGTCTTACATTTTACATTACCTTTTGATTTTTTTAAATCGTTCATTAATGAGGTAATCGCTGCATCACCATGGTGTCATAAATAAATTAATATATATAATGTCAACAAATTATAAAAAATACTATGATGTAGGAAAGAATTTTTTTCATTCCAATGAATATTTATAGTAAAAAATATGACTTGTATAACCCTATGTAAAAATTGTTTTAGAAAAACATTACATGTTTGTGAAATTTTTATTTTAACTTTAAATAAAAAGTTATTAATGACATTTTTACCCAAATGGCTCCATGGGGTCCCCAAGATGACCCATGGATTTTAGTGGTCAGACATGACTCATAAAATAAGGGTAGGACAAGTTTCAAGGTCATTTCATATTATTATGACATTATCTTTACCTTAAATTACACTAATTACCTTTAATCGCCATTAAGTAAAATTTAGAAGTTATTATTCCCAAAAAATTATTTTCATCCCATTAAATCAAATTTTACATCCTAATGACAGGAATTTATGTACGATTTTTGAAATTAAAACCACAGAGGTGGTAAATTTTCATTTAAACGAAAAATTAGTTTTTTAACTACCACTTAGTGGTTTCATTATTCATCAAAAATTGAAGTTTTTTAAAAAAAATACCAAAAATCCCCCGTAATCTATATATGATATTCTGAATTTTAAATTTTTTTCAATTTTTAAAAATTAAAAACATATAAGCTTCATTAATTATTTTAATAATTAATTTCTATTGTCAAAACAAATAGCGTGTTTTTAAGAAACAAAATATATCAAAAGATTGACACTAGTTTAATTTCAATTTCAAAGTGAAATTAATTCCAATGACAACCATTTGATTAAATGGTAAACATATATTCTAACTAAACATTAAAACCAATTAAAAAGATAATATATCCATATAAATAAATCATATTAAAAGGAGGTTTTGAATTAAAATACAACATTTTCACTAAAAATGATATTTATCGGAAAAATTACCAAAATTTACACAAAGTAAATTTTGATGTCCAGATTCTAAAGAAGGATTTTATTTGGTCTTATATAACATATAAAATTATCAAAAAGGGGATTTAAAAAGGGTTCTACATCAAAAGGAGGTTAATCAACCTTTTAAAGAATATTCGAATATTTATGCTTAAAATTTGATTCAATCGCATTTTAAGCCTCTAACATTTATTGGATAGATGTAAAAATATTTTACCAACATATAAAATCTTTTTTTAGATATATTAGTTCATTCCCAGGATTACAACAGTAAGGCGTTAAAAACCATTTAATATAATATTATTTTATTATTATAGTGCAACGTATGATTTCAACGAAACTCATTGATGCGTATTGGGTACGCCATAGAGCATAGTGTTCCTTTAAAGTAATATTAATAATTTATTCACAAATATTCATAAATATGAAAAAGTAATATTCTTTATTTACCTGGGATGTTACATCCCTCCCCCCTTTTGGGAATTTCGTCCTCGCAATTTTAAAATTGGGCTTGAAAACTTCATTGAAATCCCCACATCAGAAAAAGGAGTAAATTAAACTATCACTTTAAAAGAATGAATGAAAAGTAACAAGGTCACCCAAGACAACAGGTACTAGGATTACATGAAAACAAGGATATGGAAGAAAAAATGGGTTTGTTCTTGATGGATAATGATAGAAACATGTTTAAGAGAATGATAACAAAGAGAAAATCACAAACTTGTAATGGGTTAAACGGTATTTGATTTAGTCGTAGGAAAAGTTAATAGACACCATTTTAGTTTTAAGTTACTTTTAATTGAGGGATTTATTTATGACCTTAACTAAATCACAAGGAAACATACTTTCTTGTCATTTATAATTTCATCTCTTACTAGATTTCTTACACAAAATCATGTTTTCCTCCAAAAGATGAGTATTTAGGATGACTAGTTCACAAGAGTGCTATAATCAATTTCTAGAGAATCACCTATTCCACAAAAGAGAACTATATATTTCCCATGTCTTTAGACCTTATCCAAAACCAAAATTGTTAGAACAAGATCACATAATCCAAAAAAGGATAATCTTTTATAAAACAAATCTATTCTTAATCTCCAGAATTTGCCCTATAAAACCCAAAGTTCAACGAAGACCATTCGATAAACGATTTGTCCATAAAATTAATCAAATTAAACCATATTAAGATTTAATCCCAAATATTTGAATGATTTAATCATATAGTCTTCCAAGGTAAAAAATAACATTTATCTCTAAATAACATCACTTGATCTTAAAGTCTCATATTGGAACGTAATTAACCTAATCATATGTCATTCATGATAGGTAAATATTTTCCTAAATAACCAAAAATAAACTTATTCTTGATTCATAAAATTATATAACTAAAAATAATTTGTCATACTAATATGGGACATCACGTAGTCCAGTGGTAGTTGATAAATAATAGTTTCACTTTGGTTGTGGGTTCGATTCCCACAACTTTGTCTGACGTGACAGGTTGTCACATGGTCTGTGTGTTGTCCTTTTTCTAAAATAATATAATTCTCAAAACATTCCCCAAGAAGACATAAAATTATCAAAAATTACCATAACATAATTTAACCTCAATTTTATCTCGTGCCTTTTATTTTCCATCATAACATATAGTAACCCATAATTACCTCAAAAGTAAGGATCATAGAAACCCAAATTGTTCTTTATAACTATATCCACAAAAGAACAGATAACTATTCCTTGAATAAAATTTGCATATATCAAACATTAGTGTTAAGCATACTATAAAATGTCTTCTAATGTAACCCCATCATCAAAAGATAATTAATAATTTTAAGAATTTCACCATCCTAAAATATACAATAACTCTTGAATCCCGTATATGTTTACTTCTTACTCATTCAACATTTTTCATGATTCATTAACCATTCCTTTCCAACTTATTCTGAAATACTTCATTCCTATGAAAAAATCAAGAATCATATCCTATGATTCCAAAATAAGAAAACATATTTTAAGAAAAAATCCAAACCATAGATTGGTCATTGTCAGTTTCTTCAACCTCAATCGGAATAGAATTAGGTATTGGTAAATGAATATTTGTACGATCATGGTGATCCCGTTATCAAAACATCTTCGTAGGACATGTGTTTGCATAATGACCACGCACACCACATTTAAAACATTCAATTGATCCCTCAGAAAGAACTTATCTCCCATTCCTTGAGTCAACCGGATGCTTCCGTTCTATATGACACGTTCTTGATTTATGACCTTCATTTCCACATCTATATCATCTTTCTTCCCCTTCGAAACAATTTCCTTGGTGTTTCTTTCCACATCTTTGACACATAGGTTTTGGAACACACTTAACTTTATGATTATTACATGAACTTCCATAAGTATTTTTTTCACATATATGATTCCTTATTAGAATAACCAAGGTTTAGGTGGTCAATCATTACTCCAGATATTTTGTTGAGGATAAACAGAAGAGTTCTCATTGCAACTCCCATATCTTTTAGTTGCTCTCTCAGAAAACTGTCACAGTTTCTTTCACATCCACTGTTACTTTGGTCCATTCTATTTCCATCCATTTACTAAAACCAAAAAGCTCAGTGTGAGAATATCAATAATATCATCATATAATAATTAGGAAGATAAACACTAAGATATAGTTATCCACGTTATCTCAAACTAATTCATGCCTTCAAAAAAATAATGACTTCGTCTAATAAACTACCCATGGTAGTTATACACAACTTGTCACTTATGATTAAACAACACTCTAACCTCTAAAGTTATCTAAACCGACCTCTGATACCAATTGTAAGGACCCGACTTTAAAATATTAAATAATCAAGAATTAAATGAATAATTCATATAGAGGATCTTTTCAGGTTTAGAGTTTTAGAGAATTAGGACATAACTATTACATCTCAAAAGATTATAAAGTAGGCACTTGTACTGAGTTTCCATAAAATTAAAACTCCTAAAAAGAATAATTTCAAGTTCCATGTTTTAGATATCATGTCTTTATATGATCCCATCCTTGACCCTATTCATCTTTAAGTCCTGTGGAGAACATTTGAAAAACTAGGGATGAGCATAAAAATCCCAATAAAAGATACAAAAAGAAGAAAAACTGTTAGTTTTTCAAAACAACAAGTAAATGATGAATACATTATCAAAGTAATACTTTTCACTTTATGAAGTAGTAAATACTCTTCAATGAATAAAATATCACTAATTTTCATTTATAACCAAAATATTACAATAAACCCATATAAAGAACACATAACATATATGAGTTACTTGGAACATAAACATATTTAAATTGAATAACCATACGAGCAACTTCCACACATATCACTACATGGAATAGCCATACGGCTAACTTCCATACCCAATGCATTGGAGGTTATAACGTAACCACCCATCCTGGTATTCACGGAACCACCCGTCATTTGGATTATCACGTAACAACCCATCCAATTCCAAAGTACCATTATAAAATCATAACACATAAAACAATTATAAAGGAAAGAAAACATTTACACATTTCAAGAAAAATATATCACATAAATATATTAATATAAAAAATCCATTATCAAATCCATTTTCAGTACCGAAAAACATAAAATAGTATATGGTATTTATTTACATTAAAAAATATTACGGCTTGTTAAGGATACCAAAGATCAAATAATACTCGCAGCGGCAGAAAGGTCGTTATCACCAAATATGTTAAAAAGAAATATACTTTTTATCATTTATAAAAATGCTTCATATAAAAATTATTACTTTTGAATAAAAGTAAAATCAAAGGTTTTTATTCACCCTATAAACAAAAGTCTTTTATTAGAACAAAAAATGCCTCCATGAAAGGAGATTGAGACAAAGTCTCGTTCAAAGACGGTATCCTTAGATTAAGGATAAATAAATTACTTAATTATGTGTGAAAAATATATATACACCCAATATAAGTTGATATTATGTGTAAAAAAATCAGATTAATTCACACATATTCATAGAATGACATATTCAAGATGTACAATTTTAACCCAAAGAATTGAAATTGAGTTAAGAAGTTCCCTCGCAAAAATTCGACAGCCTAACGATGTCACATTAAAATTCATAAAATGAGTTGTTGAGTGAGAAAATGGTATCTCATCACTTGGACATAAAATTTACATCAATAAGGATATATAAGAACATATCACAACATAACAATATGTAAATTAAAAGACACAACAAAAATAAGTCTTTTAAAAAGAGGAGGGTGAAAGGTTCCCTTACTGATTTGGGTAACTTTCGAAACATACACCACATGAAAGAAGGGTCATACAATGAAGATTAAAATAACAATAAATTATATTATATTACACAAAGAATAAAATCATGGGCAGTACATACACCACACAAATTGAAATAGTGGAAAATGTAGCATGAATCTCACGGGAACAAAAGTGAGATAAAAACCCCTTACCTCATTGTCATCAATCGAGTCGTATGACCAAAAGATAATAAACACCAAATGAATCACATAATAACATGAATATAAATAGAATCATGATAATATATTTTAATGGTTAGTACACAATACACCACATGCAATAAATAAGTGGTGAACAATCGAAATCTCACAGAATTAAAACTAAGGTAAGAAATCCCTTAAGAAAACTCGGGTGCCCAACGGCACCACTTAAAACATCCAAAAATGGAATTATGAGATCAAATAGGGTATCTCATAATATGAACATAAAAATTAAATAATGAGTAATATAAAATAACATCCCATAACATAATAATGATGATCTTAAAAGAAATGACATAAAAGAGTGTACATAAAAAAATATAGTGGTAGGATCCCTTACGAAAATTCAACAGCCTGACGGCGCCACTCAAAACATACAAATGTGGATTGATGAGATAAAATAGGGTCTCTAATCATATGAAAAGAAAAATTACAGTAATAGGAATATAAAATAACCTCTCAATAATAAGAAATATGAGATTAAAAGGATTGACATAATGGAGAGTACTTAAAAATAAAGAGAGGGGTAGGATCCCTAACGAAAATTCGGCAGCATAACGACGCCACTCAAAACATCCAAAAATGGATTGATGAGATAAAATAGGTTATATCATCATATGAACATAAAAATTACAGTAAGAGTAATATAAAATGACATCCCAATAATAAAAAATATGATCTTAAAAGGAATTACATAAAAGTGAGTACTTAAAAAGAAAGAAATGGGTAGGATCCCTTACCTCAAGTGCGACTTGTATTGTTCCTTTATTTATATTCACAAATAATAAACATTGGTAAATTTATAATTTCTTAAGGACCTCCTTTAAATATCTTTATTCAGTTCATATCACATTTTATAATGTTATAATAATTGGGTAATAATATTAGTTCATATTAGACGTTTTTTCAATGTTCGGTACATGAGTAAAAATGAACTTGTTGGAAAAGAATTTTCCATGTAGTTATAGGTACATAATCTCCAGAATAGTATTAATGATTTAAATATCATATATATCCTGTATATATTCATTTTATACTATTCCATAACATTTGGAGATAAAAAAAATGAAATGCACCATTCATGGAGACGGTAGGTCGTACGTATGCATGAACACTACTTTCATTTCATTGTCATATTAATGGAATTAAAACTAAATGATAGATATATATATTATAATTGAAGAATTATATCCATCATTTAGATTTAATATATGAAATATATATCCATTATATATATGTCTTTATAATAGTACATAACATTTGGAGATATGAAATGTAATGTACCGTTCATAGAGACGATAAACCGTACGTACTCATGAACGCTACTTTCATTTCTATTTCATAAATTAATGGAATGAAAAATATTAATGATACATAGATATATTATAATTACAGTATAATATAATATAAAACATCTTTAAATACATCCTTTTTACATCCCAGATATGGTATTAGTGATTCAAATCACTTTGAGCGGGCGGTAGTCGGCACATCCTAAAATGAAATTATCACATTTACCCATTATGGAAACCATAAAGTTATGGAATTATTCAAAAATTGCGAAGCCTAAAGAATACATAAACATAATTTATATATCATATGTAAATAAAGTGACATATTAATGACCACCATGAGAGGTGTTAAAAGAGGATTGAACAATCATCGTTTCGTGATGTAGTAATTTTCCACCTACAAGAATAGTATGTTCATTAACCATTATATAGAGGTGTGTATGACTGTAGCTTGAATAATTATCATAAAATCATCATAGTATATTTAAGATATTGGTGTTGTTACAAAAATAGGAATAAAAAGTGTTTATGGAGTTGAAGAAGTAAAATAATACAGAATAACATAAGAGAAGACATTACCTTCAAATCTGGTAACTCTTTTTTATTTGAGATCAAAGGATTCCTTGGAAAGACTTATGCCCAAAGACTGGCTTCTAGGAGTAATATAGAAATTTTTAGAGACAATATGAGAATAGGTTGGATGATCCAAGGGCTTGAGAGGTGTGGGTATAGAGGTTGAGGTGGGGGCCTTTTATAAGAGGGAGGATGTGCACTCTTGGAAAGTCTTGAAAAGTTACTTTATTATAAAATGATTTTCGGATTTCAAATTTCCCATAATTATATATATTTTTAGAATAAGGTTATAAGTGTTCGAAATCGATCCATCCAATAGGTTTTTGAAAAGTGTATGTCTTAGAGTTTATATTATCTTTTCATTTTATTTAAATCGTTAATTAATGAGGTAATCGTTGCATCATAATGGTGTCATAAATAAATTAATTTATATAATGTCTAAAAATTATAAAAAAAATAAAATGATGTAGTAAATATTTGTATCTTTTCAATGAATATATATAGTAAAAAATATTACTTGTATAACCCTATGTAAAATTGTTTTAGTAAAACAATACATTTTTGTGACATTTTTATTTTAACTTTAAATAAAAATTTATTAGTGTCATTTTCTTACCCATGTGGCTCCATGGGGTCCCCAAGTTGACCCATGGATTTTATTGGTCGGAAATGACTCATACAATAAGGGTAGGACATGATTCAAGGTAATTTAATATTATTATAACATTATCTTTACCTTAAATTACACTAATTACCTTTAATCGCGATAAACAAAACAAACATGTTACTATTCACCAAAAATTATTTTCATCCCATTGAACCACATTTTACATCCTAAAGACAACCATGTATGTTTTATTTTTGAAATTCAAATCAAAGAGGTGGTAAAATTTCATTTCAGTGAAAAATCAGTTTTTTAGCTACCACTTAGTGGTTTCACTATTCATCAAAAATTGATGTTTTTCAGAAAAATACCAAAAACTCAACCTAAGCTATATTTGATATTCCGAGTTCGAAAATGATGACTATTTTACAAAATTAAAAACATATAAGTTTCATTATTCATTTTAATAATTAATTCCTGTTGTCTAAAAAATAGCGTGTTTTTAAAAAACAAAATATATCAAATGATTGACACTAGTTTATGTCCAAATTCAAAGTGAAATTAATTTTAATGACCACATTTGGATTAAATGGTAAAAATATATTATAACTAAACTTCATAACCAATTAAAAAGATAATCTATCCATATAAATTAATCAGATTAAAAGGAGGTTTTGAATTAACATACAACATTTTCACTAAAAATGATCTTTCTCAGAAAAATAACAAAACTTTACACTAAGTAAATTTTGATGTACAGATTCTAAAGAAGGATTTTATTTGGTCCAATATACCATATAAAATTGTCAAAAGGTGGATTTAAAAATGGTTCGCCATCAAAAGTCATTTAATCGACCTTTTAAAGAATATTCGAATATTTACGCTTAAAATTGGATTCATTCGCATTTTAAGCCTCTAAAATTTATTGGATAAAAGATAAAATATTTGAAAATCATATATAATTTTTTCTAGTTAGTTATGTTCATTATTTCCATTACAACTACTAGGAATTAAATACCATTTAAAATAATATTATTTTATTATTAGAGTGCAACGTAAGATTTCGAAGAAACTCGTTGTAGCGTATTTGATAAGCCACCGAGCATAGCCTTCCCATTAAAGTAATATTAATATTTTATTCAAAAATATTAATAAATATGAAAAAGTAATATTTTTTATTTACCTGGGATGTTACACTCGTGAGTTGGGAAACCTTACCATTTAGGTAGAAGATGTTGACATTGGGATAGTCTAGTCTTTTTGGAAGGGGAACAAGGAAGCTGAAGCCCTCAGTAGGAGGTCTGGCCAACATATTCTTAGTGAGGTGACATATCAGCTAGGCACTTTGCAGATATACTTTGTGGATCGAGAAGGAGAATTATTTCATCAGTCTCTTACAGTCACATCCCCACTCATTTAGCGAGTCAGGTAGGCGCAACACGGAGATTCGGACTAAGAGACACGACGTGCTCAGATATCCACCGGTCATGCACTTGATTGAATTTATGAAGGTGGGGAGCACATAATTATTTTTAGGGGATGTACGATGGTACTAGTGTCATTTCAAGAGGGAGTGTTGAGGGATTTACACACATCCCATCAAGCAGTACATTCAACAGTGGAAAAAATGTACCAGGACCTCCAACGACAACACTGGTGGCCGAGAATGAAGAAAGTAGTTGCATAGTTTTTCTCTTGGTTACCCACATGTCAGAAAGTGAATGGTAAGAATTAGGTACTAGCAGGCTTGTTTCAGACTTTAGAGGATCCAGAGTAGAAGTGGGATGAAATATCCATGGACTTCGTGATAGGACATTCAGGTACATACAGGGGTCACAACTTGATTTTTGTGAACTTTGACTGACTGATCAAGTCAAACCAATTCTTACCGATTAGAGAGTAGGGTTGTAGGAAGCATTCGGGATGTAGATTCATTCAAGAATTGTCTTCCATCCTCAGAAAGATGGTCAGACTGATAGTACCATTTAGACCATCGAGGACATGCTACGTGCTTGTGTTCATGACTTTGGTCACAGCTGTAAGGACCATTAACTTTGGTGGAGTTTTCATAAAACAACAACTATAACCCCACAATAGTAATGGAACCTTTTGAGGCATTGTACGGGAGAACATGCAGACCACATTTGTGCTGGACTGACCCAGGGGAGTCTGCACTGGTGAGACCAGAGATTATACGGGCTACCACATTGAAGGTGCAGATCATCTAGGAGCAGATGAAGATGGCACATAGTAGGTAGAATTTGTAAGGTTACATGAGACAGAGACCTCTAGTGTCAAGTATAGATACCACGTCTTTTTATGGGTAACACACTGACGAGTTCTACATATACTTGGCCAAGGCGGGAGGTTATCTCTGAGATTCATCGGACCTTTTCAGGTTCTCAGCAGAGTTGGAAAGGTGGCATACTGCTTAGTTCTTCCACCTCAGTTGCACAGGTAGAATGAATTCTTCCATGTATCCCAGATGAGGAGATATGTTCATGTCCCTTCTCACATCATCGACCATGGTGAGATAGACATCGATGATGGGGATACTTTTATGGTGGTTCAAGTAGAGATTGAGGATAAATTGGAGCAGGTCCTTTATGGAAGGTCAATAACTATAGTGCGTCTTTTTTGGCAGCATGGGAACCTCCGGGAGAGCACATGGGAGCAGGAGACTCAGGTTCATACTTTGTACCCCCACATGTTTACCTAGATGAGTTGTGGCTTACAGGGACATAGATCCCTGATTTGGGATGAATGTAATGACCTATAATTTCAATGAATATTTTATAAATAAAATGGAATTTTTTGAGTCCAAGAAATATGATGGCACGTGATTGCGAGTCCCAGATTTCCTAGAATGATCTGTCGATGTTTTGTTAATATTTAGTTAACGTGAATAAATAGTTTTACTGAAAAAGTGGAAAAACTCTTTAATGTTTAATCGAGTCAGAAATCTAAGGGAACCATTTTTCATAGGATGGTAGGTTTACCCTAGGCTCGATATAAGATTAGTTGGTGTGGGCCTCCTATGAGAGAAACCAAAAATGAAATTATTGTAAATAAAATAATTAAATAAATTATTTTATTTTTCAAAATATTATAACCCACAACTAGTAACTCGGATTAAAAATCTGAGACCGCCGTTTAACATGTGAGGGTATGGTTTCATTAACAAAATACAAACATTGTCCATTGCGGGCCACAAGAAAAAGTTAGTTTTTTTCGGCAAATAAAATAATTAAGTCACAATTATTTTATTGTAAGATTCATAACTACTAAATGGTATCTTGGAGTGATAATCAAAGAGTATTGTTGGGTTCGTTGGGGGCATGTTTCACCCTGAAAGAGCCTGAACTCAACTGGTGTGGGATGAGGGTGACAGATAATAGATTTCCAAACATATTTTCAGGTACGTTTAGTAAATGCACAAGTGGCATTTTATTACTTTTGAACTAATGCTCAGAATTGAAATCTGAGGGCACTGTTGAACTCGTAGTGTTGGTATTCGCTAAAGGAAAATTTTACCTTGACTGTAGATGGATGAGAGTGAAATTTAGTTTTGGGGTTTTCATGGAAATTATAAATTAAAATAAAATTCATTTCGTTTTATTTTGAGATTCTGTGTGGATATTTAAGGTGGGGTCCACCAGAACTAAACCACCATGTGGAAGTTGGATGTGGGGACTACCAGACATTAACCTCCCATGAGTGGTTAAGGTGGTGGGGACCACCCGAACCATAACCTCCAATGAGATGATATGGTGGTAGGTACCACCAAGGATTAAACCCACTTGAGACCCCCTATTAATTGGAAGAAACAATCAACTCCCATAATTAATGGGGGAGATCCCCTGGACCTCCTCCACCTTAATTGTGCAAACACACATACCATTAATCTCTCCAATGCACCACTTTCTTGTGATTGCGTAAACTAATAGGCTTTCCCCTTTTTAAATTATGTAACAACATTGTTGGAATTTAGGAAGGTTATTAATAAATGAAAAGTCATTAATTCCAACGATCATTATCTTCCTCCCCCATCTCCAATATATATATTGATTTGGAGGAGGATTTGGGATGACTTAACTAAGTGATGAAGCACTGGTTATGTGACATGACGCCCAACACTTGGAGGATTATGATCTCCATTGAAGAGTGTGTTCTTCCACAAATAATGTTGGCAAGAAGCATATTAGACTTCTTCCTTGGAAGCACCCTGTGGAGGCAACCAACATGGGACGTCTTCGATGACTGACCTTCTCTCCTCATCGTCCACAACTAACTGACACATGAGCTCAGGATTGGAGGTGTGTGGCTGACACAATGAATGATGACAACTCTATATTCTACCTCGTGACTCCGTCGACGAAAAACGAACAAGGTAGGGATTTTTTTTGAATAGGATAGTATTCCCATGATTCTTACCTTCCAAAAAAATAGTCATTGTGGATGTTTTCCATGAGAGATGGGAATAACTTGTTGCAGAAAGGGCTTGATGTTCATAATTATTACATTCTGTAGAGCCACATGCTACCACTCTAAATGCGGAGGGTGCGGGAAAAACTAACATGGTCGGATCCCTTCGCTGATCTCTGTTGGTGTTATTTGGGATAGAGAAGAAAAAAAACCTACATGGAAGATCATAGTATGAGAGTATGTCCCCACCGCTATCTGCGACAAAGGCATCGTCGCAAGGCCCCACTCCGTAGCACTACCACCCCATCATGCCCCCGGGGCGGCCCCGACCAAGCTGCCCGCACCCTCTCGGTAGCCCCCGGCCCGAACACATGCGGCCTCCACATGAACCATGTGCGCTACAGCTCCACCGTCCGTTCTCCCCATCCGCCACATGCCACCGCTGGCGGAATCGGCCCGCTTGCCTACCGCGTCGCCCCTGCCGTGACATCCAGCCGACCCCTCACGACGCCCTGACGAAGCTGACCCCCGCCCTCATGGCGCCCCAGCTGTACCAGACCCATCCTCCGGGCCGAGCCACCGCGAGCTGCACCCCCTCACAGCACCCTCCGGGCTGAACCACCCATGTGGCTCCCACCTGGCCGAGCCACTCCCTCACCATGCTCTCCCAGTCGAACCGCCCTTGTGCCGACATGTGGCCGGTCAGCGCCATTTTGGAAGGTTTGCACCTTTTTGGCCCTCTGCGACCCCTTCCAGCCACCTGGGCTGGGCCTAGTGGGTCGGGGAACACCTAATAGGCTGGCATACCCAAAATGATGGTCCAGACCCAACGGGTTAGGCCGGGTCATCCTAGACTGGGTCTGGATGGGTCGGTCCGACCTGGTCAGACCAGACCTGGGCCCATTACGACCCGTTCACTTTCTTTTCGACATATCTTTGGCACCAGACGTCCATTTTTCTAACCATTATCAGCGCTAGTAATCATGATGTGTGATAGTACCTTTGAGTATATCACATTGGAGTTTCAAGTATTGTTGAGATATGGTCAGTTTGGATCATGCATGAATCCAACCGGACCGCCAAGACTAAAAGGCTATTAACTCATAGACCGTGCGTCCAATTGTAGTGCCATATATTGCGTTGAGACCCCAATGGCATGGAGGACCTTCATGATACCTCTTCATGGGACTTCTTGGAAGTTAGAGCATCACTCAATATATTTTTGTGAAGATCTTCCGGAGATGAGTGGGAATTTGTGTGGGAACCTAGTAGCTGGCTGAGACTTGACGACTGATGACTGATCAACTCAGAATGACTCATACAGCCCAGTGGGGAGCGCCTGGTTGTAGCGATAGACCCACGGGGGAGGAGCATTTGGTTCTAGTGGCAGACCAATGGTACTCAATAAAAGAGTACCTCTGTAGGCTATGCGGGGGATTGCCTGGTTGTGGCGACCGACCTACGATGTGGAGCACCTCTGTGTGATGTAGCAGACCCATAGTACTCGATAAGAGAAGTCCCTCAGCAGTCCAATGTTAGTGGGAAGCGCATGTTTGTGGTGGCAGGGCCACTATACATGATGGAGGAGGAGTTATCCAATAGCGGAGGGTTTGAAATGTTTTACCTATAAAATAAATCTTGGTTTGAGCTAATTCAGTAACTTTTGTGTTTTCCTCATGATTTAGATGGATTACATGATAACTTTGGTATATGTATGAGCATATACCTAAGTGGGTTTATCATTTGATTTCATATTTTTTGGTTTATCCTTGAAGGATTTTGTGATATCATGAGGGTCTAAGGGTCCCTACTGAGTATCGTTATACTCACCCCTATACAGGCTATGCCCGTACCGCATTTTGTTGGATGCAGACGATGGGAAACTCTGACTGAGGCTTAGAGTACTAGGACCGAACGGTACAAGGAGTTGGACCATATAACATGACTGTACATGGAGGAGACAGACAGACCTCGAGTACTGAGGAGTTGATCTATAAATACCCTTCAAGCATGATACTTGGAGGACGACCAAGTTACAATTTTTCTTTTATTCAATTGTACTTTCAATTTCATATACTTTACAGTTAGGCATATATTTATAGCCCCTTTTACATTCATCACAATTTTGTTATGCCATTTTACTTACTATTTTGTTTCCATCTGGTGCTCTGTTGCATCTATTTATATGATATAAAGGCAATGCCTTCCCAGTTTTAGATAATTACGCCTTTCATGAAAATTTTCAGCCCTTGGCCTATGGAAGGAGGGCTTGGGGTAGTCACGACACGGGCCCCGGGGGAAGGGTCGTGAGAGTTCCACCATTGATCAACTTCAACATCCTAACAATATAATACTAAGATGATTTTTTTAGGTTCTGAACATTTGAGTACAAAAATTATCTTTTAAGTGGTTTAGATCTATTTTCTATCCACTAATGAATCATAATACCTACATAATGAATTTAGACTCTGCCTCAGGAAGGATTGAACATAATTTTGTTCCCATCAATTATTTTTTTGATGTATTATATGATTCATAACTTGAGATTGTTGAGTGAGATTAGCTAAAAGATTTATAATTCCATCTACCATAACATTTTCTTTCTCAATAAGACAATAATTTCATTTCCCAGTGTATTCATATTTGACATAGTTCCATCAGGTTCCCGCTATTGACTAAAACTAAGAATCATAGTGTATGAAACACTAATCATAATGGGAAAACCTTATAATCAGAAATAAAATTTCAATTTATGGAACATTAGGAATTAGCTTAGGATTTTCATGATCATTTCTAAAACAATATGATTGTATCCTATACTTAGACATATATTTTGGGTTCTTACTAAGGATTTATTTTCAAATTTTTCCTAGGATAACTATACATTTCCTCTCATACAAAATATAATGACCCTTACATTACATAAATTCAAATGAAATAAAAAATGATGATTATTCCTTATAAAATATAAAATATCCATCACATGACTGTTTTGGTATAGTTTCATTAGAAACTTTGAAAGAAAAACTACTAGATCATAAGTTATCTTTATTATCACCACTTATTTCTTAATAAATAAAATCCTTTTTATATATTTTAATTAATACCAATATACATGACCTACAGAAAAGATACATTTGAATAGGTGAGCTCAGATTCTCATTTTGTGAAAACAATTGAAATATCAACAATTATAAAATCATAAGACATAAGAATGAAACATTATAAAACTATTTACTTCATTAGGAAATAGCATTATATCATGCCATGCAATAAATCATAAAACTTCATAAGAATAAATAACCATAATCCCAAATTTAATTACATAAAGAATGAAATTTGTTTCATACACATAAACATAGACAATAATTTATTATTATTTAATTCTCACTTCCAATACCATTATGGTGGAATAATTCCATTACAAAATCGGGTTCACTAATAATTCCATAAATTTACTATAGAACTGAGATAATTTCACAATCCAGTCATGCCTATCACATTACATATAAATATTTAACAAATAATTTGTAGAAAGATATCTATCAAACACATCTAATAATGAAGTAATTCATACATGTTATACATTAAAACAATTCATTCTTCATAACAAATAGAATAAAATGGTTTTCATTAAACACAAAAACATAAACCATGTAAAACAAATAGATTTCATAAATCATAATCTATCCAATTAAAAATGAAACCTTATAATCAATAAAGATATTATTCATGAACATAACCTTATTAAATAATTTTTTCTTAGTATGAAAATAATATTGATAAAACACATTAACATAATTCTTGAAGAAAATATATTTTCTTCATCAAAAACATTTTCTTTTCTAAAAATTCCTGATGATTTTAAAAGAAAATAATTTATTTGAAAATAATAAAAAATAATTTAAAATAATCATCACTAAATAAGGAATTTTTTTACCAAAAAAACCAATTCGTGTCATATTATTTAAAAAACATACTCATTATACTTTTTGAAGGAAAAGTAAAAAAGTATCTCGTATTGAAAACGACAAAAGAATCCATTCATTGACTTATTTGTATATATCCCAACATCCAGAATAATGATTTAAATAATTTCATTGATTTATTTTATAATCATTGTAACTTTTATGTTTTAATATATGATCATATTATCATACTTTTTTTTATTAACATCATTACTCATCCATCGGATGTTAACTTCTTTCAATTCTTACACGGTATTTGTGGGATAAGTTCTTGTACATATTAATAGGTTATAGTAAATCAATATTATAATAATATTTATACAATATTTATCAAATTTATTCATTCCATTCATTTATATATTCATTCATTAATAAAGATAATGTAGTGTGAATCACATCACATTATGGAGATGGTATGCCATAAATACGCGTGAGCGATTATATAATTCCCATAATTGTTAAATGTTATTAGAGTGGATGGTGTATAATATTTCATAATAAATATAATTTTATAATAATCATATATTTATATTATTTTGATCATTATACTCATCCATTTAAGTTTGTGGGGAAAAATATTGTATTACGGCATAGAGGCGGTATGTCGTATGTATATACACATGATGATTTATTTTTTCAAAGGATGTATAACAGATGCAACATGGTTGTAAAATAATAATAATACTCTATAAATAATATGTTTTTACTCAATATATTACATTGTAATGAAACAACACATTGTGCTTAAGTATAATAAGAAATATGTTCAGAAGAATCGGTATTTGGGATTTCCTCTTCTTCGATGTGCTCCATCCAAATATCCTATTGATGCACTACAGTTTATCCATGAAGAAGATAAAAACCACTGGAATATAAATGGGGATGTTTAATATGGAAATGGGAATGGGATGGACCGTCTATAAGGATTAATGTAATATAAATAGGTGAGGGATTTTCTAATTGAGGTGAGGGGCACTTTTTTGATCTCAAAAATACATATTTATTAAAAAATCAAACCCCATATAAAAACCTCTAAAAAGTTCCAATTTCAAATATGAGTACTGATAGGGATTTAATATTATATATTAATAAATTTTATAATGGTATTTATTTCAAATTAAACATTATCATTTTAATTAACACTTATTCTTTCTAATTAATTGTATAATAGGGTATCAAATATTTATATATTAAAACGGTGAAATATTTACATTTCTAATGAAAATTAGACCATAAATAAATACCCTATAACATTTTAGACCATTTAATAATAATTAAATATTTTATATTTTATATATTTATAGAATTTATTACAGCATTATTTTGATAAACAATCAATTGTAGCAATTTTGAGAGTATTCAATATATTGATTTTTAAAAATATTAATATAACAACATAACTTCGGAAAATTTATATTTTAATATTAATACGATTCAATGGTAGTTAATAAAATATATCAGACATAATAATTATCCAAAATAATGTTTATTTTAATATTTTTCATATTATTAGTTTGATATTTCCATTAATATAATAATATCAACAAGAGGTTTGTGTAATTATTATGTAAGCTTACTTGTTTAATAAAAATAAAAAAAAATAAGGAAAATTTTATTCCCCCATGTTTCATAAGAATCTTTATTATCGCATATTTTTTTTTTTGATTCCATTATAAAAAAAATTATACATATAAATACATGAATCTGACAAGTTTATCATCATTTTACATTAAATAATATATGTTTTTAATCTCTCCTATAAATATCTAAACGTATGTAAAAAGAAATTTAGATTTTTATGGTTGATATATACTCTATAAATATGATTTGGTCATGTTTTTAGCCTTTTAATGGTTATTTTATCTTTATTAATATTTATAATATGGATTTCTCGTGAATTAAATAATTTGTATATCATAAAAAATAAGTCTTAAATGTAACTACTTATTTTCTAAAAATTAAAAATAAATTATCATGATAATGAAAAGCATTAAAGAAATAAAATTAGTATTTATAATTGAATTTATCTTCTGTATAACCATATTTTAAAAATGAAATAGTTATTATAATTTGACTAAGACATATTTAACTTTTCAATAAATAAAGTAAATTAAATGTCCTCATTTCATCTTAATGGCTTCTAATGGGAACCATTTCAACCAATGTTTGATTTAGTTAGAAACAAACCCATCAAAGGATATTTGGAAAATTGTTAGGGTAATTTAGTAATTTTATTTTTACCCTTAATTAATTGATTTACCCTTTTACCACATTAATCAAAATTACAAAATTAACATTCCATAATAAAACAAATTATATTTATATAATTTGTACTCACTGACTACAAATATAAAATCGTTTATTCAAAATTCATACCATAGAAGTTTCAGTAAATAATTAAAAATTAATCTTGTGGTCAAAAAGGGAGAATGGGTTTTTAATGTTAAAACAATGAAAATTATTGAAATATATCCACATGTGAATTAAATGAAAATTTAATTCAAATGAGATACAATAAATTGAATGATAAAAATATAATCTATTTGTACATTAAATCAATCCAATATTATAATTTAACTATATAATATATAATGAATAATTTTATTTCAATTATAATTTAGTTTATTTTTCCAATCCATCAACACTTGAATGTTATTAGAAAAATATCGTAAATTCATCAAAAGTAAATTTTCATTTCCCAAATTCAATGAACATGTTTATATTTCAATTTAAAATTTATTATTGTGTCAAAATATTAATTTAAATGGTTTTATCCATTAAAACTGCAACATCCCATGTAAATGAAGAATAAGACATATTTCATATTTATTAATATTTGTTAATTAAATATTAATTTTACTTTAAAGGGGATTCTATGTTCGATAGCGTACCTGATACGCAATAACATGTTTCTTTGAATTCATACTTTGAAAACTAATAATATAATATTATTATTTTAAATTGTAGTTAACTCTTAGCCATTGTATTGGGAGGAATGAATGAAACTAACTACAATATGATAATACATGATTGTTAAATGGTTTTCCATTTATCCAATAATATGTTAGAGGCTTAAAATATGAATGAATGTAATTTTAAGTAAAATTTACTTTAAAATGAAGATTTACCTCCTTTTAATGGAGAACCTTACTTAAATATAGTTTTGGTCATTATAATAAATTCTACTTGACCAAATATAATCCTTCTTTAGAATGGGGCAATTAAATTTTACATTCGGTAATTTTTTGGTACTTTTCTGATAAAGTTTATTTTTTTAATTAATAGTGAACAATACTATATTTTAATTCAAAAGTTCCTTTTAATATAATTAATTTATATGGTTAGATTTTATTTTTAATTGGTTTTATTTGTAAATTGAAATATATTTTTACCATTTAATCCAATTTTGGTTTTTGGAATTAATTTCACCTTGAAATTGGACATAAAAAGGTATCAATGTTTTGATAGTAATTGTTTCTTAAAAACAGACTATTTGTTTTAACAATGGGAATTAATTTTAAGATTAATTATTTACACTTCTATGTTTTGAATTTGGAAAAATATAAAACAATTTTTAAATTATAATATCAAATAATTCTTCAGCTGAATTTTTGATATTTTTCTGAAAAACAACAGTTTTTTGATGAATAGTGACACCACTTAGTGATAGTTAAAAAACAGAATTTTTCATTTAAATGAAAATTTACCACTTATGTGAATTGAATTTAAAAAAACCGACATACATGGTTGTTATAAATAAGTAAAATGTGGTTCATTAAGATATTTTTTTTTGCTGAATTGTATCTTTTGACTTCTATGTACCGCAGTTAAAGATAAATAATGTAATTCAAGGTAAAAAGAATATTATAATAATTCAAAATTACCTTAACACTTGTCCTAACATTGTTGGATGAGTATTGGCCGACCATGGACATCATTGGGTCGTTTTTGGGACCCCATGGAGCCACTTATAAAATATAATTACACTTTAAAATAATTAATTTAATGTGAAGACAAAATTGACAATAACAAAAATCGTATAGTAAATTAATTTTTAATGGTGATATATAAGTAATATTTTAACCTATAAAAATTAATTGGATAAATAAATAGATTTCCTACATGATAGTATTTATTTTATAATTTTTAGACCTCGAATAAATTAAATTATTTATGACACAATTATGATACAGTATTTACCTAATTAATAAATGATTTAAATAAAAAAGATTATAATGATGGAAATATATTCCAAAACGTGTCCAATTATGAATGGATGATTTTATTTCTTCCACTAGTAATTTTATATTCAATTATAATGATTTTTGGACCATTGGATACCGAATATCATTATATTATAAAATAATATTTTCACACATTCCTAAAGAGCCCATCCTCTCCCTTATAAAAGGAGACCACTTATAACCAATTACACACACCTCTAAAGCCATTTTACATGTCCAAAATCTGCCCAATTATGCTCTCAACATCTCTATACTCATCTTAGAAGCCTTATCTTAGGCAGAAGTCACTTCAAGAAGTCCTTTGGTTCAAACCAAAAGGAGTTACCCAAATTAATGGTAACAGTTTTTCATAAATTGTTTTCTTTTATTTTACTTCTCCAACACCTAAACTCTTTTTATTACTTTCATTTGTAACAAAATCATTATCCTAAATATAATAATATGTTTTATGAGAATAAATCTAACTACACATACACACACCTCCATCTAATGGATGAAGAACATAATGTTTCTGTGGATGGAAAACTAAGGCCTCCCGAAACGATGATTGTTCAGTTAAATCTTACCACCTCTCATGGTGGCCATTATGATGGAACTATATTTATATATGATATATATTATGTTTATTATTTCCTTATGCTTCAATACTTCCAATTTATATCATTCCATTATAGTTTCCATAGTGGGTAAATACGATAATCTCATTTGAGGAAGTTCAGACTACCGCCCTTTAAAGTGATTTGATTCGTTAATGCCTTATGTGGGATGTATAAATAATAGATTTAATGATATTATATATTATATTATACTAGAATTATAATATACCTATATATAAATATGTTTTATTTCCATTAAATTAAGAAATATAAATGAAAGTAGCATTCATGCGTACGTACGGCTTACCGTCTCCATGAACGGTGCATTTCATTTCTTTCCTCTAATGTTATGTACTATTTTAAAAACATTTATATACTAGATATGTATGATATATATGATATAAAAATCATGAATATAATTTTGGATAAAATGAACCTTGGACCACATGGACACCTTGTAAATATAAGTTGTTCATTTTTACTCAAGTACCAAATATCGAAAAAATGAAAATTATTAATTTAAATGATTTCATAATGTTTACAACATGGTAATAAGTGATATAAAAGGAATAATAAATATGAAAAAGGTTCTTAATAAAGTATAAATTAAATTTATTTTATTATTTAGGAGATTAAAGATTGATCGATTCATGTCGGACGCGAGGTAAGGGACTTCGTCTCAATCTCCTTTTATTGAGGAATTTTTTGTTTTATACATGACGTTATTATATACGGTGTATAAACCCTGTTGAAATTTCATTTTATTCAAAGGGAATCTATTTATATTAAGTGTTTTACTAAATGAAAAAAGGAATGTTTTTATCGTAAGTGGTGACAAGGACCTTTCCGCCGCCATGAGTATTATTTGATCTTTGACATCCTTAACAAGCCGTAATGCTTTTAAAAGGAAAAATAAAAACCATATACTCTTTTTATGTATTTTGGTATTTAAAATTATTTTGAGAACAGATTTATTTTTTCAATATCTTGAAATGATATTTTTTTATTGCAATGTGTAAATGTTATCTTTCTTTTATGCTTGTGTTATGTGTTATGATCATGTTATGGATCTTAAGCATTATTTATGTATACGGGTGGTTCTGTAATAAACCTAAGACGGGTGAGCCCGAGATAGCTCTCTAATGCATTTGGTAATGTGATAGAGGTATACATGAATGTTTCTCCTAAGTGATTTAGGGAATATACTGTGATGGGTATTCCAATGTAACTTTCTAGGTAGCTGTGATAGCTACAATGTAAGTATGATGTGGATGCCACAAGTTACCTTTATGATTAATGATTTTTATGTGTCTTTCATAAATATTATGATTCTATGATGTAAGTAAAAGAGTTCGTGTTTTGTATGTATTTTTGAACAAATTTTCTCATTCTTTGTTTTATTACCCTTACTGATCTTTTTATGATCATCCCAAGTATTGAAATGTTTTCACAGGCCTTAAAGATGAATAAGGTCAAGGATGGGATCAAGGAAAAGTCATACTGTCTAAAACATGGAACTAGACATGACTCTTTTTTTCAAGAGTTTTTATTTTATGAAAAAAATGGAAACTGTGTAGATGTGTCTACCTTGTAATATTTTGATATATAATAGTTATGTCCTAATTCTCTAAAAATCTAATCCTAAAAAGTTCCTATATGTGAATTATTTAATTAATTCAATATTATGTAATGTTTATGTCTGGGTCGTTATAGTTTGTATCAGAGGTCGGTTTAGATAACATTAGGTGTTTGGGTATTGTTAAAGTAATATCCACAAAGTAATTTATGTTAATATTGAAACTATATAGAATTTCTATATTACCAAGTAGCATCGCCTAAGACATTTCTATGTTCATAATGGTTTTCCGCAGAGGAAACTGGGAAGCTATGTTGGGACGACATCAGGAGGAAGATAATCTTCCAAATTAGCAACCTGGGATGGTCGGAATTGGAATTGAACAGTTTGTTGTAGTGATGGAACAGTTGACTCGGGCTATAAATGGTGGTGGTATCCATGTACAGGATCAGCTAGATCAAACACAGAGGAACATGTTAGTAGTGGATAATTTCATGAGGGAATATCCCCCATCATTCAGAGGATCATCTAACCATGTGCGAGCTGAAGGGTGGATTAAATCATTGGAAAAGATTTTCAACGTCATGGGTTGTTCAGAACATCAAAAGGTTGGACTTTTTGTTTACTGTTCTGAAGGCGAAGCTGATCAGTGGTGGTCGATGGAGAAAAATATTAGGGATAGTGATGAGATTGATGATCTTGATTAGGATGTGTTAAAAGGTATGTTTCTTGAGAAATATTTTCCTAAGGTGGTTCGTCTTAGGATTGGAAAAAAATTCTTGGAATTGAGGCAGGAGGATGACTCAGTGGCTAGTTATAAAGAAAAATTCACTCGACTGGAATGGTATGCTCCAAATTTCATAAAATACTTGATAGTAAAATCAACCATTTTTACTCAGGAATAAAGCCAATGTATCGAAAGTCTTTAGCTTATTTTGAGATCAAAAGTTATAAAAAACTTTTTCATTGTGCGGAGAAGGTGGAAATGGATTTTGCTGATGATTAGGTATTCTTTAAAAAACAACAGAATAAAAGGACGAGGTGACAGGAGAATGGGAAAAACTCTTCAAAAAAATCTTATGGTATGAAACTTAAGTGTATAGATTGTAAAAATTGTGGTAAAAAGCATGCTGGGGAATGTCTTTTGAATTCTAGTAAGTTCTATAGATGTTGTAAAATGGGACATAAGGATCGTAATTTCACTAAAAAAGTTCAGGGTAATGGTAAGACAAAATTTGATTTGTAGTCAGTAAAATGTTTTAAGTGCAATGAAATGGGTCATTATGCAAATGAGAGTCCAACAAAGAACTCAACCGATGGAAAGCGGCCAAAGTACAAGCAGAAAGGGGTGGAGAAATCCTTTGGAACTACTTCAGCAGATGTTGGGACATCAAATGATGTTGTATCAGGTAAACTGTTTGTTTGTTTAGATTATTCCAATGTGTTGTTTGATTTGGGGTCTACACACTCTGTCATTTCTGAGAAGTTTTCTATTAAATTGGGAATTGCTTCTCAAAATATGAATATAAAACTTACGGTAAAAACACCTGGAGAAAATGTTGAGACAAAAAGAAAACATAAGAACATTCATGTCATTGTGTGTGGAATGAATATACGTGAAAACCATATTTTTTCCTCTAATAGTGTTTGATGTTATTTTGGGCATGTATTGGTTTTATATTTATCATGCTAAGATTGATTGTAGAGCTAAAGAGGTTTTATTTCAGAATGATTTTCAGTTTTTATACAAAAATGAACCCTTTCTATTGATAACATATCAGGAAGCTGAGAAACTAGTAAAATATGGAAATGAATGTTACTTTGCACATATTGTTGAAAAGAAAGGAACTGTTCAGATTAATGATGTGCCAATGGTAAACAAGTACATTTTGGTTTTTCCTGATGAGTTTCCTGGTAATATACCTGATCGGGAAGTTGAATTTACTGTTGAATTAGCTCCTGAGTCTAATCCAATTTCAAAACCCCCTGAGTGAATGACTCAAATATAACTTTTAGATTTAAAGAAGCAATTTTAAGAGTTATTAGATAAAGATTTTATTCCACCTAGCAAATCACCATGGGGTGCTCCTGTCTTGTTTGTTAAAAAGAAAGATGGTTCAATGAGGCTTTGCATTGATTATATAGAATTGAATTACATCACTGCTAAGAATACATATCCTTTCCCTCACATCGATGATTTTTTTGATCAGCTCCAAGGAGCTCAGTATTTATTGAAGATAGATATGAGGTCGGGGTACCATCAGTTGATAGTAAAGGAAGTAGACATTCCAAAGACTGCGTTTCGTAATAGACACTAGTGGAAATACGGGCTTTAACGTCGTCGTAATAACGTCGATTTTTTAAAAACCGACGCGAATAGTATGTGCGGGGAATTTTTGGCGTCGGTTTTACAAAAAACCGACGCCAAATATAATTATGTGTTGATATTTCGCGTCGGTTTTGAAGAAAACCGACGCGGAAAATATTAGGATACATATTATCCGCGTCGGTTTTCCTAAGAACCGACGCGAATAATATTATGCGTTGATTTTTCATGTCGGTTTTTAGGAAAACCGACGCGGAATATTAGTATACATATTATCTGCGTCGGTTTTCCTAAAAACCGACGCGAATAATATTATGCGTTGATTTTTCGCGTCGGTTTTTAAGAAAACCGACGTGGAAAATATTACTATACATATTTTCCGCGTCGGTTTTCCTGAGAACCGACGCGGAAAATATGTTTCGGCGTCGGTTTTCATGAAAACCGACGCCGAAACTCAAAAAAAAAAAATATATTCCGCATCGGTTTTCCTGAGAACCGACACGGAAAATAAATTAAACAACATTTTGGCGTCGGTTTTTCTTAAAACCGACGCGAAAAGTCGTTTAAAAATATTCACGGTCAGAAACCCTCATTTTGTCCGTTCGTCGAAATCGAGTTCCGCTGTGGCACTTCGGACTCCCGACGACCTTCGAACTTGATTTGCGATCTTTGACGGCCATTGTTGAAGGTTTTTTGTCGTCGGCAAGATTTTGGGTATGTGTTCTTCCTATTTATCTCTTGTTTCATATCCCATTGTTTATTTCTTTATCAATAACCCTATTTTGCGTGATTTTGATTATTGGTTAGATTTTAGTTGTAATTTATCATTATTTTTTGTTTGTATTATCATTGTTGGTGTAGATTTGATATTGTTTGTTTTTGGAAGTAATTATACCGGTCGCAGTTTCGATTTAACATCTCCATTCAGGTTGAACTTCAAATTTTTTGTTTGTATTATCATTATTCCTGTTTAAAATGATATTTCATTACATTATTAAGTACTATATTTTTAATTCCATTTCCATTTTAATAAATTCTTCTTCAAAAAAAATAAATTTATTGTGTTAAATGAATTCACTCACATTTTTGCATGTAGTTTGTTGTTATTTCATTCCTTCTCGAGATTTACCATGCCAAAATTCCTCAATTCTTTTTGGGTCTCATCATTTAACTAAGATATGAATAATTACCACTATCTATTATGTTAAAAAAATTTGAATAATTATTTTCATGCCATTATATAATAAATAATTTTTCTTTCAATGTCCATAATACGACTAGAATCATAATGTATTGTAATTATTTCTTCGTAGATAATAATATAATCATTATCCCTCTATTAATGTTCAAAAATACCTTTCCACTTTCATATGTGGGTTTAGATTCATGCATTTTTAATAAATGTCCTCTTAAACTAATCTCATTCCATTGATTATATGTATTCATCTTTCTCTCCCTCTAAATAATAGTCATGAAATGATTTACATCCCCCTCTAAGTCATAGGCTGCAAATAAAACATTCTCATGATCTAATCTTTCATGGATGGATAATATATTTCTCTTCATGTTGATCCATTCCTTGACATGTTTTGCTGCAATAGACCCATGGATGGGGGTGTAAGTTGTCACCTACAATATGCAATGGAATTTTTATCCCTCCATAATGAATTTATATGTTCATAGTTCCCTATTATAAAACTCATGGATTTTGGGAGTTGAGTTATCATAGTCACCAAAAATTGTATCATGTCTCTTAATACACATTGTCTTAAATAAGGATAGTTATTGCACTATTTTTCACATTAATTTTTCAATGATTCATTCATGTTACATCAAATGAATAAAAAAATAAATATAGTGTGATCAATAGTAGTCATAGTGAGAAATCATATTATCTTGTATGTCATTCATATAATATTTATATCATGAAACTTTATTTTCAAAAAATGAAACCTTTGATTTAACCATTTTGTCCTTGTATTTCAATATAACACACATGTATATAATATTAAAATTAACTCTTTACTGTATTTGTAAACGTGTTTCATATCTGATGTCTTTTATCTGATTATCAATAGTTTTTATGGAATATGTTTTTGTTTACAATTTATCTGATAGATATTTAAATGTTTTTATGTTTTAATATATTCATCAATTATATTGTGATATCAGGTATTAATGGATCATAATTGGATTTATCTACGAAGAACTACTAGTGAATATGAAAGAGGAGTTGACAATTTTTTGGAATTTGCTAAACGGCATAATCAAAATATTGATTTGATTTTCTGTCCATGGGTGAAGTGTGTAAATATGAGAAAGTTAAACTTCAGAGAAATCAAAGATCATCTCATTTGTTATGGTTTTAGCCTTAATTATACACGTTGGATCTTCCATGGTGAAGGAACTGAAAATTCAACATCCAATGTTGATGACGATTTTCATAATGAGGCAGAGGATCGTATTGAAGAATTAATTCATGATTTAGGTGTTAAAACCATCGAAAAAACACCAACTGTTGAACGATTGTATGGAGATTCTGAGAAACCATTATTCCCAGGTTGCAGTAAATATACAGTGTTATCAGCAGTTTTGAGATTAGTTAACATAAAAGCAAAAAATGGGTGGAGTGATAAAAGATTCTCCTGTTTACTTGAGCTTTTAAAAGAGCTTCTTCCAGAAGGCAATGGGCTTCCAGATTCCAATTATGAGGTGAAGAAAATATTATGCCCAATGGTATTGGGGTATAAAAAGATACATGCTTGCCCCAATGATTGTGTACTGTATAGGAATGAAAATGAACATTTATCAAGTTGTCCTATATATGGAACATCGCGCTATAAGATGGATGAGAAAGTCAACTCAGATTCATTTTCAGGTGATGTCATGTAACATTATGAAAAAACAATTTTTTTACTTTCCAATGATATCATCCAATATTTTTTTCAAACAATTCTGATAATTCAATTCTGATTTATTTTTAGGTACCAAAATCAAAACTCCATCTAAAGAATTTTGGTACCTTCCAATTATTCCTCGTTTGAAGCGTCTATTTGAAAATTCAAATGATGCAAAAAGGTTAAGATGGCATTCAGATGAGCGCATTTCTGATGGTAACTTACGTCACCCTGCCGATTCACCACAGTGGAAGAGTTTTGATAAAAAATTTCATGATTTTGGAAGTGAAGTTAGAAATCTCAGAATGGGATTGTGTACTGATGTAATGAATCCATATCGGAGCCTCATTAGCCAACATAGTTCATGGCCTGTTTTGCTGGTACTTTACAACTTGTCCCCACATCTATGTATGAAGAAAAAATATGTTATGATGAGCTTGATGATTTCTGGACCAAAACAACCGAGAAATGATATTGATGTGTATCTTACACCATTGATTGAGGATTTAAAACTGCTATGGGAGAAAGGTGTTACAGTTTTCGATGCATACAAGAAAGAGTATTTTCTTTTGCGTTCTATGATAATGTTCACTATAAACGACTTTCCTGCGTATGGAAACTTATCTGGATATAGTGTTAAGGGACATAAAGCATGTCCAATTTGTGAAGAACAAACTTCATATTATCAATTTCAGAATGGAAGAAAGACAGTGTACATGGGACATCGAAGATTTTTGCGAATTGATCATCCTTATCGTAGATTGAGAAAAGCATTTAACGGTTTACAAGAATACAACCTCCCCCCTCAACCATTGTCATCTGAAGAATATTATGACAGAGTGAAAGATATTGATTCAACATTTGGAAAGAGAAAAAGTTCTGGTTTACAAAAACATATCTGGAAGAAGCAGTCTATTTTTTTTGAACTACCTTATTGGAGATTTTTAGAGATAAAACATAACATTGATGTTATGCATGTTGAGAAAAACATATGTGATAGTTTGATTGGAACTTTGTTAGACATAAAAGGAAAGACAAAAGATGGATTACATGCTAAATTGGACTTGATATTAATGCGAATTCGTTTGGAGTTAGCTCCCGCTGTGAAAGGAAAAAGAACATATTTACCACCGGCTTGTCACACATTAAGCAAGATTGAAAAGATGAATTTTTGTCAGTGTCTTCATGGTATTAAAGTACCCAGTGATTTTTCTTCAAATGTGAATAATTTTATGTCATTGAAGGATTGTAAATTAATAGGTATGAAATCACATGATTTTCATGTGTTAATGCAACAAATTCTACCAGTAGCAGTGCGTGGTATATTACCGAAAGCTGTCAGGAAGACAATCATCCGGTTATGTAATTTCTTTAAATCCATTTGTAGCAAAGTCGTTGATCCAAATTTGTTAGATTTGTTGGAGAATGAAGCAACTCTTATTCTTTGTCAACTAGAAATGTATTTCCCACCCTCATTTTTGGATATAATGGTTCATCTATTGGTTCATTTGGTGCGTGAGATAAGAATGTGTGGGCCTGTTTATTTAAGATGGATGTATCCTTTTGAAAGATATATGAAAATTTTGAAAGGATATGTTAAAAATCCTTATCGACCAGAGGCCTCTATTGTTCAAAAATATGTATCAGAAGAGGTGATTGAGTTCTGTACTGATTATTTGAATGAGGTGGAGCATATTGGTCTCCCTCTATCTCGACATATGACAATTGACAGAGAAGGTAGAGGGGTTCGAGGCTTAAAGGTAAAGTTCATTCCACGTGATTAAGTGATGCAAGCACATTTATACATTTTGAACAACACAGATGAGGTTCAACCATATATATCCTCACATATTGCTGAATTAAAGTTACGATATCAGAAAAGAAATGAAAAGTGGTTGATGATTGAGCATAAGAAGACATTTGTTTCATGGTTTAAAGAGAGAGTCACCTCAGATATATCTGTATCAGAAACATTGAAGTGGTTATCAGGGGGACCATCTTTTAATGTGATCACTTGGTCTGGTTTTGATATCAATGGCTACACATTTTACACAAAAAACCTGGATGACAAGAGTACCGTTCAGAATAGTGGTGTGATGGTATTCGCTGAAGCAGTGCATTTTTCGAGTGCCAAAGATAAAAACCCAATTTCTGCATCAACATCATATTTTGGCGTTATTGAAGACATATGGGAAATTGATTATATTAAATTTCGAGTCACTATTTTTAAGTGCAATTGGGTTGATAGTAATAGTGGCGTGAAACATGATGAATATGGGTTTAAACTGGTTGATTTGAAAAGATTTAATCACAATGAGGAACCATTTATATTGGCGACACATGCAAAACAAGTATTTTATGTCATTGATCCGTCGAATGATCAGTGGTCAGTTGTTTTGTAAGGGAAAAGATATCATTTGGGTGATGATGATGATTCTGATGATGCTAGTGATTTACATGAGCGTTATTCATCTATTATGCAATTTTCAGATGATTACAATGAATATAAGACAGACATAGTGCATGCAGTACGTACCGATCATGATGAAGGGACGTGAGAAAACACTAAATTAGTCTCCTAATTTTTCTGGTAAATATTTATATTTTGTGTCTATTTTTAAAACTTACAAATGCATGCCTCTATTTTTACATATTTATTTTTCATTTCCTTGTTTCTAATTATTCAGTTTTCTAATGATATGCAGGTACCCAAAATTTCATTACACTTTCTAGTAGCAATGTCAAATACAGATAGAGATGAGCAGTTACCGAGGTATATCTATTTTGACATATTATTAAATATTCAGTAGTATACATATTTAATGAAATAAAACTGTTAATTTATTAAAAAAAATTGCAGGACTACTGATGCGTCCTCGGCGGAGGAGACTTCTCCAGTTACTACTGAAAAATCAAGTTCTCTAGTTGGTAAACGTGGTATTACACGTTTACCAGAACTATCACTCGCTCGTGATGATAACAAATTACACATCCGTTTTGATGATAATAATAATGCATTTGGCCCAAATGCAGTTCAGTTTGTCAGTTATATAGCGATGCAGAGCCGTTGCAGGATTAGTATTTTATATCCTGATTGGAAGTCAGTGGACAGGACGGCAATGCAACAGCTTTGGGAGGCCGTGACGGTAAAATATCTTTATTTATTTATTTTATCTCATTTTTTTAATATTATATAGTTTAAATGACATATTTAATTTTTTCAATTACAGATGACATTCAATTTTGAGGAAACCAAAGAAATTAGGAAAAGACATCTCTCTTTAGCGGCGGTTCGATGGAGAGATTTTAAAAACAAACTGACGAAAGATTATGTTTTTGGAAAGAGAAGGTTTGAAAGCCCATGTCTTAAGTATCCATATATAGATGAAGAAACATGGAAGCGATTTGTTGACAGTCGTCAGGAAGAGAAATTTCAGGTATTGTAATTGTTTTATATTTTAAAATTTATGCTATATTTTCCTTATTACTTATGTGTTTATTTTTATGTAACAGGCCTCCAGAAGATCTCATCAGGAGATCCAGTTGAAAAACGTATACCCTCATACATTATCACGTGGAGGATACTCATATTTGGAGCAGAAAATTATTGAAGAAAAATTTGAAGCATTAAGAGCTCGATCAAGTAGTGGTTCAGAAGAGGTCCAGTATGGTCCTCCATCTCCTCCCACTCGCCATGAGAAATGGAAACGAGCAAGAAGAAGAAAAAATGAACAATATCTTACAGACGAAGCTCATCAAGTGGCTGATAGAATTGTAAGTAAATATTAATTCTTTGTTAACAATTTTCCTTTTTTATAATTTATAAACACTAATATAAATTTTTTATTTTTCATTTCAGCATGAACTTCAGGAAAAAGAGACACATGGCTCTTTTATCCCCGAGGGTAGGATGGATATCCTAGCCACTGCTTTGGGAAATAATGAACACCCCAGCCGTGTTAGAGGATATCAGGCGGGTGTTAGTATTCGGAAGGTTTTTGGTAAGAGTAAGCAACCAAGAGACCCGGAAATCGAATCCTTAAAAGAAGAGCTGCAGGATATGAAACGGTCTATGGGTGATCAAATTCAACCAGCAGTACAGAAGGCTTTATTAGAACACTTGGCAAGACAGTCACAGTCTGCTCATCCTTCCGAGGTATATTATTTACTGTTAACAATTTTTCTTTTCTATAAATTATAAACACTAATATAACTTTTTCATTTTTCAACATTCTCAGCCTACTCACTCAGACTATCATGCCTCATATGCTTACCCAACACCGTCTGGGCAGCCTTCCGAGGTATATTATTTAATGTCATCAATTTGTCTATTTTATAAATTATAAACACTGATATAACTTTTTCATTTTTCAACATTCTCAGCCAACTCACCCGGACTACCCTGCCTCATCTGCTTACCCTGCCCCGTCTGCGCAACCATTTGAGGTATATTATTTTATTTAATTTTTAATCAATTTTTCTATGTTATAAATTTTAAACACTAATATACCCTTTTCATTTTTCTGACTTCTCAGCCTGCTCACCCTGACTACCCTGCCCCACCTGCTAACTTTGAGCCTCCACCTCCTCCATCGGATCGAACCTTATATTGTGAGTTGTTTGCGGGAGATCCTCATGTACATATTGTTGCGTTAGGACAAGTGTATTTTTTGGGGGACTCGGTACATCATCAGCCTATGCAGATGGGTCAGGTTAGAGTATCAGTACTTGTTATTATAGATCCTACTGCTCTACTACCATTTCCTACTGCGGAGATCACCAGTGTTGGGGAATGCATGGGCCATTTTTTACTTTGGCCAACTGCACTTCTTCGTTATATTTCACATGAGGTATAAGTTTTTTTAACTTGTAATTAGAAATGATTCCAAATTACTTATAATGTTTTCTGACATTTAACATATATAGGAATATCTGAAAGCAAAAGAAACTGTACAAATGAAGAAAAATGTTCAGAAACAGTCGGCTGTAGATACTTCTGATATTTCTTCTGGGTTGAAAAGATTATCTCAGTGCTCTTCTTCCTTGAATTTTATCTATGAGTTTCGGATGACGTCCGATATATGTGGAAGAAGTTATAAATTGAGAATATTGAAAGAAGATATCATGAATTTAGTTAATTTTGAAGAGATCGGGCTGAATGTGGTGCAGTTGTTTTTCATGTAAGTAAATTGACGTTTGAATTGCTATTTCTTTAATAAAATATTGTTATGTCATTGACTAACTATATTTTCTTTTTAAATTAGGTATCTATACATGATTCTTTTACAAAATGAAACTACAAGCATTTATAGCTTTATAGATCCAGAGTACATTTCCTTGGAAGTCAAACATGTGAAAAATGATGAAAGAGTTCAATATATATCCGAGAGATTATCACAAACAGAGATTCAGTGCTGGTTTTTGCCATTTCTTGATAAGTAAGAATATCAACATAATTTTGAACTCATGATCATTATAATGTCATTAATTATGAACTTTTTGTATTATAGGGGGCATTGGATGTTAGGTGTATTTTGCCCAAATGAATGCACCTTATATTGGTTTTTCTCTTTATTAGGAAAAGTGCGTAAACCGTTTTCCAACTTATTAAACAGGTAAGTTGTTTTTTTATTTTTAGAAGTTCGTTATGTTTAATTTTAATTGTTTACAAAAGTTTTATTAGTTCTTATATAAAAAAATGCAGTTCATGGAAACATTTTACAAATGAAAAGAAACCAACGAAAATCAAATATGTGGAAGTACAGGTAATTAGTTTTTATATTTTTGTTATATATTGGGTTTCATTATTAGTTAAATGTTTTATAACTGCAGTGTCATCGTTAAAATGGAAGCGTTGAATGTGGTTATTATATTCTACGATTTATGTACGAGATAATCACAACTGGGGGAACTACTAATTTTCATAAGGTTAGTTGTATTAACTTTTTTATATATTTTCATCCACTTTCTTCTATTTATTAATTTCATATCATTCAATATTATTGTAGGTATTCAATGATTCACAGTCATATTCTCAATATGATATGATTCATATTCAATCTACTTTTGCGGACTATTTGTTAAGTCTGATTAAGATTTGAGGTATGTATACTAATATTTATAAATAATAATATATATGGGTTTAAAAAACTAACTCTTATGATATATTAGGTGTTTGAACCTACTAATAATCAAATGAATGCTTCAACAATAACAAACAATGAGCATGTCATATATTTCAGGTACGTGTATTTTAATTCTACTTTACTGAGTTTTCTCAGGTGCCTCTGCAAAAACTATTTTATTGAATCTACTAATAATCAAATGAATCCTTCAACAATAACCAAGAATAAGCATGTCGTATATTTCAGGTACGTGTATTTTAATTCAGAATTAGTTATTATATTTATTTTCATTGTTATTTCTTAAAATAATTTGTCTGTACAGTGACAGATCTGTAGGGTGGTACTTGGATCATGAACATAGAGATTCGTATAGCGAAATAACATTCAAAAACACTAAAAATTGTCTCCCTTGAATGCACATCAATATCTTCTAGGCCTTTTTATTTTTTATGCAAATAAATATCGAAAAATGATTGCCGAGAAGCATATCACATAATACCTGAAATAACGCTTAATGGGTTCGCACAAAGATAAAATAGAAGGCGTCAATTTTTAAGGTATGTTTCTTTATGTCTCTTCAATATGCATTTGATTTCAATTTTCTAACCTATTTTTTGCACTCAAACTTATTTCTCTGTTATTCCATAACTTAAACAAATAACAATAGTGAATGGGTAATGCATGTCTATACAGAGCAAATATAAAAACCTGAGGTTGGGGGTGGTGGGGATCCTATGGTGAAAAGACACCCCCAACATCTTCAGTGGGGGAGGTGAGGAAGAGGTTGCATCGGCTGAGTGTTCCTGGAATTTTGATCAGGAGTCGTAACATTTCATTTTGGTAATTTACTTTGTGAAAAAATGAATGATTCAAATAAATTACACATTTTCATTTAATGTTTATTCATTGCACTAATATCTTGGATTGATTTTTCACGCACATCTCCTTAGTTTCATTAATGTTTTGACAGGATTGGTGCTATCTATGGGAGGAAACTTACAATGATTGATACTGAGTATGGTTAGATTAAGAAAATGCACCATGTAGGTACGTGTATTTTAATTCTGCTTTACTTTGAGTTTTCTCAAGTACTTCTGTTAAAGATGTTTAATTGTTTTTGTATACTTCGTTATTTTTGTTCAGGGTTCCGATTTGTTTGGAGGAGAAAATATATGTATTTTATTTAAAAAAAAACTTTACGGCGTCGGTTTTATATAAAACCGACGCCGAAAACCTAGTCGACAATATTTTCCGCGTCGGGTTTTTAATGAACCGACGCGGAAAATAATGTCTAAATGTAGCTTCGCCGTCGGTTTTATAACAAACCGACGCCGAAGCTCATAAGAGAATTAGTTTTCGCGTCGGTTTCTAAGAAGCGACGCGAAAACTGTATTTTTAACGTCTCCTATATAGACGTCGGTTTATAACCGACGTTAAATATTAAAAAAACCCGACGCGAAAAAGTGTTTTTGCACTAGTGAGATATGCCCATTATGAATTCTTAGTTATAACTTTTGGGTTAACTAATGAACCTACTGTATTCATGGATCTTATGAGTAGAATTTTCTGTGAGTTCTTGGAAAAGCTTGAGGTTTGGTTCATTGATGATATTTTGGTTTATTCCAAAAGTAAAGAGAAACATTAAAGTCATTTAAGGGTTGTCATGAAAACCATAAAATAAAAGAAACATTATGGGAAATTCAGCAATTTTGAGTTTTGGTTACAAAAAATTTCTTTCCATGTTCACATTGTTTCAAAAAATGGCATAAAAGTTGATCCTTCTAAAACAAAAGTTGTTGAAGAATGGCCAAAACCCCCAAATATAAACATGATCAGTAGTTTTTTTGTTTTGACATGTTATTACTGGAGGTTTGTTGAATAGTTTTCACTGTTATCTAGTCCAATGACTATTTTATCTCAAAAAGATGTTATGTTCATCTGGAAAAAATGAATGTGATTATTGTTTTCACGAATTGAAAAGAATATTGGTGAATGCATAAGTTTTGGCACTTCCTTGCAAAAATTGTTAGTTTGTTATCACCATTGATGCTTCGTTGAAAGGACTGGGTTGTGTCCTATAAAAAATGACTAGTTAATCTCTTATGATTCATGTCAGTTGATAGCACATGAGTAAAATTAGCCTACACATGATTTGAAATTAGCTTCTGTTGTTTTTTTCTTTAAAAATTTGAAGGCATCATTTGTATGGAGTAAAGTGTGAAATATATACTGATCAAAAAAGTTTAAAGTATGTATTCAATCAGAAATAATTGAACATGAGACAGAGGATATGGTTGGAAATAATCAAGGATTATTATTACACAATCCTTTACCATCTAGGAAAATAAAATAAAGTGTCTAATTCTTTGAGTAAAAAAAGTAATACATAATAAACCTTGTTACCATTGGAACGAGATCCTTTGGATTTTGATTTGATGAACTTTGGAATAGAATTTGTTGTTGCAAGAAATTATTCAGTTTGGTTTCAGGTATCAGAGAAATCATCTCTATCATACAGAATTAAGAAAGAGAAAAAGGAAGATAGTGAGTTGTATAAAAAGGTTTTGTTAGTTCAGAAAGGTATGTTTCTTAATTTTGACATTGATAATGATTGTGTTTTGAGATTAGGAAAGAGATTATTTGTTCCATGTTATTCAGAGTTGAAGAATGAGTTTCTATGTAAAGCTCATTTTTCTCCGTTTTCAGTTCATCCTGGTAGTACTAAGATGTACAAAGATATTCAGGATTATTACTGGTGGGTTTGAATGAAAATAGATATTGCTGATTTTACTATGAAGTGTTTGACTTGTCAGCAGGTTAAAGTAGAGCAACAGTTAACAAAAGGAATGCTTCAGCCATTACTGGTGCCAAAGTGTAAATGGGAAAATATATCCATGGACCTTTTTGTGGGATTACCAACGACATCTCGAGGTAATAATGAAATCTCGGTTATAGTTGATCAATTGACTAAATCTGATCATTTCCTTCCTATTAGAGATACTTTGTCTCTAGATCAACATTCTTGGTTATATGTAAAAGAGATAGTTATGTTTCATGATGTTCCCCTCTCCATTGAATTTGATCGTGATCCCAGGTTCACTTCTATATTGTGGAAAGGCCCTCAGAAGTCATTGGGTACTGGATTAAATTTTTGTACATCATTTCATCCTCAATCAGATGGGCAGTCAGAATGAACAATTCAGACTTTGGAGGATAAATTACGTGATTGCACAATGAATTACCAGGGTAGTTAGAACCAACATCTTTCATTGGATGAATTTTCTTATAATAACATATTTCATTCCATTATACAGATGGATCCATTTGAGGCATTATATGGAAATCATTTTCGAACTCCAGCATTCTGGGATGAAGTAGGTGAAAGGAAGCTGATGGGACCAGAATTGGTAGAAGAGATGGAAGAGAAAGTTTAGTTGATTCGGAAGAACATGATAACAACTCAGAGTAGATAGAAATGTTATGCAGATAACAGGAGGAAGGATCTTTCTTTTGAGGTAGGTGATCATGTCTTTCTCAAAGTTTTCCATGGAAATGTGAGATGCGTTTTGGTTAGAAGGGAAAGTTGAGTCTGAGGTTCATTGGACCTTATGAAATCCTGGAAAAAGTTGGATCAGTTGCCTACAGATCGGATTTACCCCCATGTTTATCCCAAGTACAAAATGTTTTTCATATTTCTATGTTGAGAATGTATATGAAGATTCATCTCATGTTTTGATCCCTCAGGTAGTTCAGTTGGAAGAGAATCTCTCTTATGAAGAACAACCAGTCCAGATTCATGACCATAGAGAGAAAGTGCTACAGAATAAGGTAATTCACTAGGTAAATGTTTTGTGGAAAAACCATATGGTTGAATAGGAAATGCAGGAATCTGAAAATACTATGGGTGATAAATACCCCTACTTATTTTGATAAGTGAATAAAAATTTCAAGGACGCAATTCCCAAATGGGGGGGAAGGATGTAACATCCCAGGTAAATGAAGAATGAGAAATATTTCATATTTATTAATATTTGTGGATTAAATATTAATTTTACTTTAAAGGGGTTGCTATGTTCGATAGCGTACCCGTTACGCAAAAACTGGGTTCTTTGGAATCTTACGTTGCAAACTAATAATATAATATTATTAATTTAAAATGTAGTCCACTCCTAGCCACTATATTGGCAGTAATGAATGAAACTTACTACAATATGAATATACATGATTGTTAAATGTATTTACATTTATCTAATAAAATGGTAAAGGCTTAACATATGAATTAATCGAATTTTAAGAATAATTTATATTAAACGGTCGATTTACTACATTTTAATGGTGAAACCTCGTTAATTATAGTTTTGGTCACTTTAATACATTCTAATTAACCAAATATAATCCTTCTTTATAATGGGGACATCAAATTTTACTTTGGGTAATTTTTTGGTATTTTTCTGATAATGTTCATTTTTTTAATGAATAGTGAAAAAACTATAATTTAATTGAAAAGTGAATTTTAATCTAATATATTTAAATGGTTATATTATCTTATTAGTTTGTTTTAAAGTGAAATTGAAATATATTTTTACCAATTAATCCAATGTTGGTCATTGTAATTAATTTCACTTTGAAATTGGACATAAAAAAGTAGCAATATTTTGATAGTTATTTTTTCTTAAAAACATGCTATTTGTTTTAACAACAGAAATTAATTTTTAAATTAACTAATTCCACCTCTATGTTTGAAATTTGGAAAAATAGACATCAATTTTTTATTTAGAATATCAAATAATGCTTAGGCTGAATTTATTATATTTTTTTTTGGAAAAACTTCAGTTTTTGATAAATAGTGACACCACTTAGTGGTAGTTTAAAACCTGAACTTTTCATTTAAAGGATATTTTACCACTTATGTGAATAGAATTTCAAAAATCCGACATACATGGTTGTTATCAAGAAGTAATATGTTGTTCATTAAGATGAAAATAATATTTGGTGAATAGTATCTTTTGAATTTTATTTACCGTAGTTAAAGTTAAATAATGTAATTAAAGGTAAAAAGAATATTATAATAATTCAAAATTACCATAATACTTGACCTAACATTATTGTATCAGTAGTGGCAGGCCATGGGCATCCTTGGGTCGATTTTGGGACCCCATGAATCCACTTATGAAAGATAATGACACATTACATTAATTAATTTAATGTAAATACAAAATTGACAATAACAAAACTCTTTTAGTAAATTAATTTTCATATGGTGATATATAAGTCATATTTTCGACTATAAATTTTCAATTTAAAGCTAAAAATATTTCCTACATGATAGTATTTTTTATTTACCACATTAATAAATGATTTAAATAAATAAGATTATAATGATTAAAATATTATCCAAAACATGTCCAATTATGATTGGATGATTTTATTTCGACCATGAGTCATCTTATCCTCAACTATAATGATTTTTGGACAATATGAAACTAAATATCATTATATTATAAAATAATATTTTCACACTTTCCTAAAGGGCCCCTCCTCTCCCTTATAAAAGTATATCACTACTAACCAATTCCACACACCTCTCAAGCCATTTGGCTTGTCCAAACTCTACCCAATTAAGCTCTAATAATCCCTCTCCTCCTCTTAGAATCCTTACCTTAGGCATAAGGCACTTCAAGAATCCTTTTTGTTCAAACCAAATGGAGTTACCCAAATTAAAGGTAACAGTTTCTCTTAAATTGTTTGGTTTTATTTTACATCTCAAACCACTAAACTATTTTTATTCCTTTATTTTTTAACAACATAAGTATCCTCAATATACTAGGATGTTGTTATGAGAATAATTAGAACTACACTTACACACACCTCTGTATAATGGATGAAAAACTTTCTGTTTCTGTTCATTGCAAACTAAGGCCTCCTGAAATGATGATTGTTCAATTACATCTTACCTCCTATCATGGTGGACATTATGATGGAACTGTATTTATATATGATATATATATTATGTTTTTGATTTCCTTATTCTTCTCTACTTCCCATTTATATCATGGCTTTATGGTTTCCAATGTTGGTAAATACGATAATCTCATTTGAGGAAGTACGGACTACCGCCCCCTCATAGTGATTTGATTCGTTAATTCCTTATGTGGGATGTATAAAGGATGGAGTAAACGATATTATATATGATATTATATTGGATTCATAATATACCTATGTATCATTATGTATTATTTCCATTAAAAAAAGAAATAGAAATTAATGTAGCGTTCATTCGTATGTACGGCTTACCATCTCCATGAACAGTGCATTTCATTACTTACCTCAAAATGTGATGTACTATTATAAATACATGTATATAATGGATATATGTTATATATATGATATCAAAATCATGAATATAATTATGTATATAATGATCCTTTGACCACATGGACCACTTGTAAATATAAGTTGTTCATTTTTACTCAAGTACCAAATATCAAAAAAATTGATGTTATTAACTTATATGATTTCGTAATATTTATAACAAGGTAATAAGTGATATAAAAGGAATAATAAACTTGAAAAAGGTTCTTATGAATTTAGAAATTAACTTTAGTTTATTATTCATTAGATAAAATAATGATCGAGTCAAGTTGGACGCGAGTTAAGGGACTTCGTCTCAATCAACTTTCATTGAGGCATTTTTAGTCTTATACCTGACATTATTTTATATGGTGTATAAACCCCTTTGACTTTTAATTTTATTCAAAGGGAATATTTTTATACGAATTGTTTTAATTAACATCAAAAAAAATGTTTTTTAACGTAAGCGGTGACAATGACATTTCCGTCGCTGCGAGTATTATTTGATCTTTGGCTTCCTTAACAAGACGTAATGTTTTTAAAAGGAAAAATAAAAACCATATAATCTTTTTATGTATTTTTTTTATTGAAAATGATTTCGAGAATGGATTTATTATTTCAATACCTTGAAATAATATTGTGTTATTGCAATGTGGAAGTTTTATCTTTCATTTATTCTTGTGTTATATGTTAAGATCATGTTATGGATCATGGGAATTATATAGGTATATGGGTGGTTCCATGATAAACCTAGCGAGGGTGAGCCCAAGATAGCTCTCTAATGAATTGGGTAACGTGATGGAGGTAAACGTGAATGTTTCTCCTATGAAATTTAGGGAATATACTATGATGGGTATTCCAAAGTAACTCCCTATGTAGCTGTGATAACTACTAAGTAAGTATTATATGGATTCCACAAGTTAAATTTATGATTAATGATTTCTATGTGTCTTTCCTAAATCCTATGATTTTATGGGGTAAGTAAAAGAGTTAATGTTTTGTATGTATTTATGAAAAAATGTTTTCATTATTTGTTTTATAAACATTTCTGAGATTTTTATGCTCATCCCAATTTTTGAAATGTTTTCACATGACTTAAATATGAATAAGGGCATTGATGGGATCAAGGAAAATTCATGCTCTCTAAAACATGGAACTAGTCATGAATCTTTTTATTTCAAATGATTCTATTTAATGAAAAAATTGAAACTATGTAGATATGTCTACCTTGTAATCTTTTGAGATGTAATAGTTATGTCCTAAATCTCTAAAAGTCTAAACCTGGAAAGATCCTCAATGTGAATTATTCATTTAATTCAATATTATGTAATTTTTAAGTGTGGGTCCTTATAAAAACATTGAAACTTATACTTTTAATAAAATATATGTTTTTATATATCAAATAGGGCTTATTCATACCATTTGAAAAAAATATATATATTTTTGAATATAAAAAATATTTTCTATAATATATGTAAAAATTAAGAAATTTAATTTAGTATGTAACACCCCAAGCTTCTACGGTACGTTTCCCTTTGAATAATGCGATAGCGTGTGTTGTACGCAACCTCGAGTTCTAACACACACCACAACTAATTAAACTAGCCGTTGTGAATAGTAATACCTAATTTTTGAAATCATATATATTCTATATTTCAAAATGGACTTCATTTTTGGATTCGGAATATCAAAATTAGCCTAGGGTGAAATTTTGGTACATTTCGGATAACTTTCATATTTTGATGAATAGTGAAAATTTCTAAATTTTAATTAAAAACAACTTTTTTAATCAAAATAATTAATAGTGATAAATTATGAATTTGAGTGGTTTTAAAGTATATTTAGAATATATTTTTACCATTCAATTTAATGTTTATCATTGGACATAATTTTACAATTAAACCGAACATAAACAAGTGTCAATCTTTTGATAGTTATTATATCTTAAAAACACGCTTTTTGTTTTGACAGCGGGAATTAATTTTAAATTAATTTCTGCCACTTCTGTGTTTTGAATTTAGGAAAATGGATTCCATATTTGGAATCAGGATGTTCAAATTGTGTAAATAGGTAACTTTTATTTTTACACATTTTGAATAATTACTGCGGTAAATATTTTATTTACCATGGTTAAAGGGTAAATCCGGTAAATAAGGGTTAAAAAAAATAATATTATAATAATACAAAATTACCCTAAAACGTGTCTTAACCCTATTGGTTGATACATGGTCGACCATGGGCATCTTTGTGTCAATTTTGGGACCCCATGGATCCACTTGTAAGTGATAATGACACTTTATTTTAATTAAGTTAAAATGAATACAAAAATGACACAAGCATATAACTTTTAGAAGAACAATTTTTACATAGGGTTATACATGTTGGATTTTCGATTGTAAATATTCATTAGAAAGCTAAAAAGATTTACTACATAATGATATTTTATTTATAATTTTTAGACATTAAATAATTTATTTTATTTATGACACAATGATGATGCAGTAATTACTAAAATAGTAAAAAATTAACATAATTAATATTATAAATACCCAAATAAATATAATATGAAACTTTTAATAAATTACACTAATTTTATATGATAATATGATATATTAGGATTGATTTAATTGACTTTGTTCGAAGTAATCAATCTGTTAGGAGTTTCAAAAAAATCAACTATTGAATAGTGTCAAAATTGACATAAAAGAGTTCTTAAAACAAATATTATATTATTAATTGATATTAAATTCCTTAAAATCTAAGGATCGGCCAAGAGACTTATATTATTATAGGTTCCTCATTAATGGACCACTTGGGGGTCGCTTGGATGTATATAGTAAGTTTATTAATCATATTATATAAAAATACAAAGAGACATTGTAAAAGTGAAACTAATTAACTTAGAGTTAATACTTAAAGATAAGGTTAATATAAGTACCCAAACCTGTCTAAATTCTATTGGATGAGTTGTTTTCGACCTATCCACACCTCATCCTTTGAATAGTCAACTTTGGAGCCTTTGTAAACCGAATATGAATTTATTATAAATTAATATTTCTATCTTTTCCAAAGGTGCCCCTCACCCCTCTTATAAAAGGGAACTCCTCCTTCTCATTTCTTCACACCTTCAAAGCCTTTTGGTTCGGCCAAACTCTGCCCAAATACTCTCCCAACATCCCTCAATACAACCTATAGGCCTTAGTTTGATCAGAAAGCCAACCTAAGGAGCCCTTTTGATCAAATCAAAAGGAAGAACCCGAAGAAGAGGTAATGATTTCACCACCCTTTTCTAAGTTCATTTCTTCTTCCACTTCTTCTTCCTTTGTTCTTACCATTCTGAAATAATAACTCCAGTATCTCACATATACTGTGATGTTATTATAAGTATGGTACAACCATATTCAGTATTCTATCCACCCTTTGAATAACATGTCACCATACGTGCGTACGTACGGCTTACCGTCTCCACGTCGTGGTGTAATTGTTATTAAATATAATATTATTTGGATGGGTATAATAATGATGTGTAACTCATGTAAATAATAAATATAACATGTTAATGATTCTGTATATATGATATACCATCCATTTATATATTATTTTAATATCAAAAGAATGATATTGTCGCTCGTGCGTACGTACGGACTACCGTCTCCACGAACGCGATGAGATTCATTCTCCATCGTAACCATTAAAGCGTAATTATCATTATATGATTTAAAAATGATGTTTAAGGACTTGATATCATTCTGGATATGAATAATATACAACCTATCCTTTACAAACATGTCTTACGTAACAAAACATATGAAAGAAAACAAGTAAGTTAACACCCGAAACAACGATAATACTAAGATATTATTATCAAATCAATATTAAAAGATCATATATGATATCATATAAATGTATATGATTATTGTATAATTTAATAACAATTATTTCACCATTATACAGGAGGTTAACCTACCACAACCAAGGAAAAGTACAAGGTAAGGGTTATTTCACAATCTCTTCATTATCCGAGGTTGTATTATACGTAATAATCTACTGGGATCTCTTTATCATCCACATCCATGTTTCTTAAAAATGTATTTCAAAACATTTTTACTATTTACAAGAATATGGGTTAAAGTCATTTATACCTTTTTTTGACTTTTTATAAGAGGTTTATAAAGGAATCTTTCCGTCGTTTTCAAAACAAGGTCCTTTTTAACCTTTTCGACAGAATTGAGGTAAGAATGTTTTTTTTAACTTATACGGCGGCTGCGGTTATTTTACGCCGTTATAAAATCTTCAAAGCTTTCCTTACAAGCCTATAAGAATATTTTCAAAGAAAATGTTTTATTTTATATGGATCTTAAATGATTTCAAAATAAAAGGAGATATTTCTTTAAAAAGAATTTTGATTTCATCTATGTCAACATCCTTTGATGGATTTTAAGATTATTTGAAGTTGATTTATTATGATACAAAACTTCTATATTGTATTGAAGGTTTTGTGATATGTTTGACTGCGGATGTGCTATTTTTATACCATTCATAGTTTATTGTGAAAGTATTGACATTTCGTATGCTAGTTTTAATACGAATGTTTATGTTATGTTTAAACCTTTTCATATGGGAATGCATTGGACTTAATAAGTGACGGGTGGAGCCCGCTATAGCTCCTCGATGCATCGGTAGGTCTCATGAGACAAACTAGTGTCTTGGCACAAGGCCTTGACAAAATCTTATTTGTAGTCTTGGCACGAGGCCTTGGCTATGTGGTTATGATAGTCTGGCATTATGCATTCCAACATTATGAAAGTGGTTATTGATTTTTGCATGTGATTATTCGATTAGTAGAATATCCATGTGAATAAGTAAATGGCATTATTTCATTTTACTTTTGCCATACCATGTTGAAGTTCAATTTTAAAAGGCTTTTGTTTTTAGTAATGCATTGCCTTAAATGTTTATTCTTATTTATGAAAGTTTCCGCTATATTGTTATCCTTACTGGGCATTTGAGCTCACCCCTTTTCTATGTTTTATTTTTTCCCCAGGATATGAAGAAGTAAATTATGAATGACCTGCAGGGATATTATGAGGGGATAGTAGTGTGGATTATGGAGACATTATGTTGTTGTAGTAGTTTTTCATTTTATGATGTAATGTAAAACTTATGAATATATCTAGTGTTTCCAAGGCTACTAAACCAATCGGTCTTTCGAGATTTGATCTTTCTTGTGATCATGCCAATGTTATGTAATAATGCACCGACTCTGGGTAACTGGGGTCGGGGCGTTACAGTTGGTATCAGAGGAAGTTTAGTACAAACCTTGGAAGCTAGATTTAGATAAACTCTGATTAGAGCACGTAGACCTAAGATGAACTTTGAGGATTAGTATAGAAGAACTTCCTAGAATTTTGGTATTGTAGAGATTTTGTGAGTTTTCCGAGCAATACATCCCTGTCTGGATACGAGCAGGTAGAGGCGGCTCTGGCACAGATGTACCTAGGGGTAAAACCCGAAAACACCGCTTTGAGCTAGACTCGAACGGGAACTGGTGCACGACAACGGGCCTTGCTGCACTCTTGGTTACGACACTCCTGGGGGATATGCTTAGGATAACTCTCATTATCTTTACAAATCATTATGAAGGGTTTATGAGTATATACTTCCTCTAAGAAAAACATTTTTATGATTATGGATTATATCCATAAATAGTTCAATTTATGTTAAGTGTTTTATAAGTATGGGATTATGTATTTTGATTCATAAACTGATCTAGTTTATGCCATTGTTTAGAAATGGCGCCTAGTGGAAGAAATGGAAACCGTATCAATGAGCGCACTCCATGTAGGGATTGCCCTCCTGCTCAAGATAATTATAGTGGGGCTGGTGATGCAACTGGTGCTGATCAGCTAATCACCATACTGGGACAACTTACTCAGGTTATGAATAATAACCTTACCCGTATGGAGCACCCTGATCCGCAGCGTGGAGGATCAATGTTAGATCGATTCATGAGACAACAACCACCAACGTTCAATGGGAGTACAAATCCCTTAGTAGCTGAGCAATGGATATTTTCCCTAGAGAAAATATTTCAGGCTTTGGGGAGTAGTGAAAGGGAAAAAGTTACCATGGCAGTTTACCGCCTCCCTGGAGATGCTGATCAATGGTGGTCATTGATTCAAAACATGAAGGAAGATGATGAAGTATCAAACATGGAATGGAGGGAGTTCAAATATCTGTTTTTAGAAAAATACTTTCCTCGCGACCATCGAGCAGATATGGAAAGGCAATTTCTAAGTCTGAGACAAAAGGAGGATGATAATGTCACAAAGTATGAGGCTAACTTTACAAGGTTAGCGAGGTACGCTGGTGATTATATTCGCAACCCAAGAAGTAAGATTGATCGTTTCTTTGATGGGTTAAAACCATTTCTCCGTCGAGCATTAGTCTCACAATCCTTTTCATCGTACGAAGACATTGTCTCATGTGCTATCAAGACCGAAAAGGAATTCTCTAAGTCTTATGACTTTAAAGCAAAGCAAGAGAAGAAGAGACCTGCTGATCAATCTGGGAATGGAAATAAGGGGAAGAAGGGAAAGGTTGAATATCCATCTTGTGGTAAGTGCGGGAAGAAACACCCCGGTGCTTGCCTGAAGGGAATGGGAGTCTGTTACAAGTGTGGTGAAAAAGGCCACCAAGCTCATGATTGCAAGGGGAAGAAGGAAGCTACCAATGATCAGTGCTACAATTGCAGGGAGATGGGGCATTATGCAAATGCATGTCCTAAGCGTCAGGAGAACTTACCTCAGAAAAGGCCAAGGGATCAAGGCCAGGCTTATGCTATCACTACTGCTGAGGTAGAAACTCCGAAAGACGTGGTGGCAGGTAATTTAATGGTTTCCTCAAGTTTAGCAAATGCATTATTTGATTCTGGATCATCGCATTGTTTCATATCTTCCCAGTTTGCTAAGAAAATTAGATATTTCCAATTTGATTTAATAAGGGAGTTGTCAGTTAAAACTCCTAAGGGAAGTATCGTTGCAACAAAGTTTTGTGAATCAGTCCCCATTAGAGCACATAAATTTTCTTTATCTGCTGATTTCATCGTCATACCTATGATTGAGTTTGATATAATCCTCGGTATGGACTGGCTTTCGGACTATGATGCGAAGATTTATTGTAAGAAGAAAGAGGTTACGATTCATGATGATAATGATAAGGAGCACCTTATTTTTAGAGCAGAATCGTCACCACCTAATTCTTATTTAGACCCACCCCCAGTAGCTCAACTTAATTCAATTATTGGGGAGGAAGAGAATGAAGTAACTATCGGTGAGGAAAGGAATGTTCAAATAGAGGATGTACCTGTTGTGAAAGAATTTGTAGATGTATTTCCAGAAGATTTACCTGGACATCCTCCAGAACGAGAAGTTGAGTTTTCTATTGATTTGATTCCTGGATCAAGGCCTATATCGAAGACCCCTTATAGAATGGCCACTGTAGAGCTAGTCGAACTAAAGAAACAACTAGAGGAATTGAGTAATAAGGGATTTATTCGCCCTAGTGTTTCTCCATGGGGATCCCCTGTTCTTTTTGTTAAAAAGAAAGATGGATCTATGAGGTTATGTATCGATTACAGAGAGATCAATGCTATAACGATAAAGAACAAGTATCCCCTACCTCGTATTGATGATTTATTTGACCAACTGCATGGAGCTCAATACTTTTCAAAGATTGACCTTCGATCTGGATACCATCAGTTGTGTGTAAAGAAGGAAGACATTCCGAAGACAGCATTTCGAACCAGGTACGGGCATTACGAGTTTACTGTAATGCCGTTTGGATTGACTAATGCACCCTATGTATTCATGGATCTGATGAATAGAGTCTTCAAGGAGTATCTCGATGAATTTGTGGTGGTATTTATTGATGATATCTTGGTATACTCCAAAACCTACGAAGATCATGAAAATCACTTGCGCATTATCTTGAAGACTCTGAGGAGGCATGAATTATATGGGAAGTTTAGCAAGTGTGAATTCTGGATTCAGGAGATTTCTTTTCTTGGCCATATTGTCTCTAAATATGGAATCTCTGTGGATCCTTCTAAGACCAAGGCAATCCAATAATGGCCAGCACCTACGAATATAACTGAGGTACGTAGTTTTATTGGTTTGGCAGGTTATTATCGACGTTTCGTCCAGAATTTTGCCCGATTGGCTAACCCATTAACGAAGCTCACACGTAAAGGGGTTAAATTTGTTTGGACAAAAGAGTGTGAAGAATGTTTCGAAGAACTGAAGAGAAGATTAGTCAATGCTCCTATATTGACTCTACCATCGGGGAATGATGGGTTCGTTATTTATAGTGATGCATCGAAGAAAGGACTTGGCTGTGTCCTTATGCAGAATGATAGAGTTATTGCCTATGCATCACGACAGTTGAAAATTCATGAACAAAACTATCCTACTCATGATCTTGAGTTAGCAGCTGTGATCTTTGATTTGAAGATATGGAGGCACTACCTCTATGGTGAAAAATGTGAGATTTATACTGATCACAAGAGTTTGAAGTATATTTTCTCACAAAAAGAACTCAACATGAGGCAAAGGAGATGTCTTGAATTACTCAAGGATTATGATTGCACGATACACTACCACCCAGGGAAGGCAAACAAGGTGGCAGATGCTTTGAGTAGAAAAGACCATGGAGTTTTGAACAATATGAGAATTGAAAGGGATCCAATTTTCATGGAGCTAGTGAAGATGGACATGGGAATAACCAGGGAAGGTGAAACATCAATGCTTTTTCAAATGGTTGCCAAACCATCTTTACTAGAAAGGATTAAGAGTTCTCAGACTGATGATGAAGAATTCCAAAAGAAGATTAAAGCTGTGAATGATGGGAGATTGAGAGACTTTGCGTATGAAGATGGAATTTTGAAATTCGGGAAGAGACTTTGTGTTCCCAATATACCTGATCTAAAAAGAGAATTGCTGGATGATGCTCATAGTTCCAATTTCTCTATACACCCTGGGAGCACCAAAATGTATAGAGATTTGAAGGAACATTTTTGGTGGGACAACATGAAGAGGGAGATTGCTGATTTTGTGTCAAGATGTATGGTTTGTCAACAAGTGAAAGCTAGAAGGCAACAGCCTGGAGGAGTCATGCAACCTCTTCCCATACCGGAGTGGAAATGGGACAATATTACAATGGACTTTGTCATGGGGCTACCAAAGACTCCTAGAAGGAACGATGCAATATGGGTTATTGTTGATCGTCTTACCAAGACAGCACATTTTCTTGCTATAAGAGAAGATCTACCCCTGGAACGTCTAGCAAGACTATACATTAATGAAGTTGTGAGACTTCATGGAGTTCCCCTATCGATTGTTTCTGATCGTGATCCCCGTTTTACTTCAAGATTTTGGAAAAGTCTTCAGAAATCCCTAGATACTGAACTTCATTTGAGCACTGCTTACCACCCTCAGACAGACGGACAATCAGAACGGACTATTGAGACCTTAGAAGACATGTTGAGATCTTGCTCACTTGATTTTCAGGGTATGTGGGATCAATATTTACCTCTGGTAGAATTTTCCTATAACAATAGCTTCCATTCGAGTATACAAATGGCACCATATGAAGCGTTATACGGAAAGAGATGTCGTACACCAACCTGTTGGGATGACGTTGGTGAAAGAAAACTTGTAGGCCCAGAACTGGTGGAGGAAACGGTGGAAAAGGTGAAGGTAATCCAAAATCACATCAAAGCAGCTCAAAGTAGGCAGAAGAGCTATGCCGATAATCGAAGGAAGGATTTGGAATTTCAAGTCGGTGATCATGTTTTTCTGAAGGTATCTCCGTGGAAGGGAGTCATACGTTTTGGTAAGAAAGGTAAATTGAGTCCCAGGTACATCGGACCTTTCGAAATTCTAGAACGAATTGGGGCTGTAGCTTACCGATTGGCAATGCCGCCAAGTCTCTCCAAAGTTCACGATGTGTTCCACGTATCTCTGTTGAGGAAATACATGCCTGACCCAACGCATGTACTCACCTATGAGGAATTAGAACTGGAACCCGATCTTTCCTATTGCGAAGAGCCCATCAAGATTCTTGATACGAGAGAACAAGTGCTGAGAAACCGGACGACGCGTCTGGTAAAAGTTTTGTGGAGGAATCATAAGATGGAAGAGGCAACGTGGGAACCCGAGGAACTTATGATGAAGAACCACCCGAGTCTTTTTATGCAGTAATACCCTAGAAATTGCGAGGACGCAATTATTTGAAGGAGGGGAGAATGTAACACCCCAAGCTTCTACGGTACGTTTCCCTTTGAATAATGCGATAGCGTGTGTTGTACGCAACCTCGAGTTCTAACACACACCACAACTAATTAAACTAGCCGTTGTGAATAGTAATACCTAATTTTTGAAATCATATATATTCTATATTTCAAAATGGACTTCATTTTTGGATTTGGAATATCAAAATTAGCCTAGGGTGAAATTTTGGTACATTTCGGATAACTTTCATATTTTGATGAATAGTGAAAATTTCTAAATTTTAATTAAAAACAACTTTTTTAATCAAAATAATTAATAGTGATAAATTATGAATTTGAGTGGTTTTAAAGTATATTTAGAATATATTTTTACCATTCAATTTAATGTTTATCATTGGACATAATTTTACAATTAAACCGAACATAAACAAGTGTCAATCTTTTGATAGTTATTATATCTTAAAAACACGCTTTTTGTTTTGACAGCGGGAATTAATTTTAAATTAATTTCTGACACTTCTGTGTTTTGAATTTAGGAAAATGGATTCCATATTTGGAATCAGGATGTTCAAATTGTGTAAATAGGTAACTTTTATTTTTACACATTTTGAATAATTACTGCGGTAAATATTTTATTTACCATGGTTAAAGGGTAAATCAGGTAAATAAGGGTTAAAAAAAATAATATTGTAATAATACAAAATTACCCTAAAACGTGTCTTAACCCTATTGGTTGATACATGGTCGACCATGGGCATCTTTGTGTCAATTTTGGGACCCCATGGATCCACTTGTAAGTGATAATGACACTTTATTTTAATTAAGTTAAAATGAATACAAAAATGACACAAGCATATATCTTTTAGAAGAACAATTTTTACATAGGGTTATACATGTTGGATTTTCGATTGTAAATATTCATTAGAACGCTAAAAAGATTTCCTACATAATGATATTTTATTTATAATTTTTAGACATTAAATATTTTATTTTATTTATGACACAATGATGATGCAGTAATTACTAAAATAGTAAAAAATTAACATAATTAATATTATAAATACCCAAATAAATATAATATGAAACTTTTAATAAATTACACTAATTTTCTATGATAATATGATATATTAGGATTGATTTAATTGACTTTGTTCGAAGTAATCAATCTGTTAGGAGTTTCAAAAAAATCAACTATTGAATAGTGTCAAAATTGACATAAAAGAGTTCTTAAAACAAATATTATATTATTAATTGATATTAAATTCCTAAAAATCTAAGGATCGGCCAAGAGACTTATATTATTATAGGTTCCTCATTAATGGACCACTTGGGGGTCTCTGGGATGTATATAGTAAGTTTATTAATCATATTATATAAAAATACAAAGAGACATTGTAAAAGTGAAACTAATTAACTTAGAGTTAATACTTAAAGATAAGGTTAATATAAGTACCCAAACCTGTCTAAATTCTATTGGATGAGTTGTTTTCGACCTATCCACACCTCATCCTTTGCATAGACAACTTTGGAGCCTTTGTAAACCGAATATGAATTTATTATAAATTAATATTTCTAACTTTTCCAAAGGTGCCCCTCACCCCTCTTATAAAAGGGCACTCCTCCTTCTCATTTCTTCACACCTTCAAAGCCTTTTGGTTCGGCCAAACTCTGCCCAAATACTCTCCCAACATCCCTCAATACAACCTAGAGGCCTTAGTTTGATCAGAAATCCAACCTAAGGAGCCCTTTTGATCAAATGAAAAGGAAGAACCCGAAGAAGAGGTAATGATTTCACCACCCTTTTCTAAGTTCATTTCTTCTTCCACTTCTTCTTCCTTTGTTCTTACCATTCTGAAATAATAACTCCAGTATCTCACATATACTGTGATGTTATTATAAGTATGGTACAACCATATTCAGTATTCTATCCACCCTTTGAATAACATGTCACCATACGTGCGTACGTACGGCTTACCGTCTCCACGTCGTGGTGTAATTGTTATTCAATATAATATTATTTGGATGGGTATAATAATGATGTGTAACTCATGTAAATAATAAATATAACATGTTAATGATTCTGTATATATGATATACCATCCATTTATATATTATTTTAATATCAAAAGAATGATATTGTCGCTCGTGCGTACGTACGGACTACCGTCTCCACGAACGCGATGAGATTCATTCTCCATCGTAACCATTAAAGCGTAATTATCATTTTATGATTTAAAAATGACGTTTAAGGACTTGATATCATTCTGGATATGAATAATATACAACCTATCCTTTACAAACATGTCTTACGTAACAAAACATATGAAAGAAAACAAGTAAGTTAACACCCGAAACAACGATAATACTAAGATATTATTATCAAATCAATATTAAAAGATCATATATGATATCATATAAATGTATATGATTCTTGTATAATTTAATAACAATTATTTCACCATTATACAGGAGGTTAACCTACCACAACCAAGGAAAAGTACAAGGTAAGGGTTATTTCACAATCTCTTCATTATCCGAGGTTGTATTATACGTAATAATCTACTGGGATCTCTTTATCATCCACATCCATGTTTCTTAAAAATGTATTTCAAAACATTTTTACTATTTACAAGAATATGGGTTAAAGTCATTTATACCTTTTTTGACTTTTTATAAGAGGTTTATAAAGGAATCTTTCCGTCGTTTTCAAAACAAGGTCCTTTTTAACCTTTTCGACAGAATTGAGGTAAGAATGTTTTTTTTAACTTATACGGCAGGTGCGGTTATTTTACGCCGTTATAAAATCTTCAAAGCTTTCCTTACAAGCCTATAAGAATATTTTCAAAGAAAATGTTTTATTTTATATGGATCTTAAATGATTTCAAAATAAAAGGAGATATTTCTTTAAAAAGAATTTTGATTTCATCTATGTCAACATCCTTTGATGGATTTTAAGATTATTTGAAGTTGATTTATTATGATACAAAACTTCTATATTGTATTGAAGGTTTTGTGATATGTTTGACTGCGGATGTGCTATTTTTATACCATTCATAGTTTATTGTGAAAGTATTGACATTTCGTATGCTAGTTTTAATACGAATGTTTATGTTATGTTTAAACCTTTTCATATGGGAATGCATTGGACTTAATAAGTGACGGGTGGAGCCCGCTATAGCTCCTCGATGCATCGGTAGGTCTCATGAGACAAACTAGTGTCTTGGCACAAGGCCTTGACAAAATCTTATTTGTAGTCTTGGCACGAGGCCTTGGCTATGTGGTTATGATAGTCTGGCATTATGCATTCCAACATTATGAAAGTGGTTATTGATTTTTGCATGTGATTATTCGATTAGTAGAATATCCATGTGAATAAGTAAATGGCATTATTTCATTTTACTTTTGCCATACCATGTTGAAGTTCAATTTTAAAAGGCTTTTGTTTTTAGTAATGCATTTCCTTAAATGTTTATTCTTATTTATGAAAGTTTCCGCTATATTGTTATCCTTACTGGGCATTTGAGCTCACCCCTTTTCTATGTTTTATTTTTTCCCCAGGATATGAAGAAGTAAATTATGAATGACCTGCAGGGATATTATGAGGGGATAGTAGTGTGGATTATGGAGACATTATGTTGTTGTAGTAGTTTTTCATTTTATGATGTAATGTAAAACATATGAATATATCTAGTGTTTCCAAGGCTACTAAACCAATCGGTCTTTCGAGATTTGATCTTTCTTGTGATCATGCCAATGTTATGTAATAATGCACCGACTCTGGGTAACTGGGGTCGGGGCGTTACATAGTATTTATTAATCACAAATCAAAAATAAAATTATATAATTATTTTATAATTTTCATTCCCAATAATGTTTCATAAGTTAGTTTTATTGTTCCCACTAAACTAACGACTAGGTTATAGTTGTTATTTTATACTAAGGGTGTATCATGGTTTTTTTATATTCACAATTACATGAAATTCAAGTTAGTGAATAATTAAAAATAAATAAAGAAAATATTTCATAAAAACATACTAGAGTTACACAGATGCCACATGGGATGGTGATTTTATTGATAAACATAGTGATATGTGGAATTTGATTAACAATAATTGTTATTTTTATAAAATTATCAATCTTTTAAGATTTAAACGTTTAATGTTTTAGTATATATTTATGTTTTTTGTGGGATAAAATAGTACCCTTTTTATAAAAGGGCTTCAAAAAAGATATATATAACCATTTGAGATAATTTGGTTTGAAAAAACCAATAAAATTGAAAAACAAATAGACATGAATTTTAAAAATAACAAAAAAATATGAAATACATGAATTTAAATTTCATAAACAACAATGGTTACCTCCCCCAATATTAAATGATTCTCTATAATAAATTCATTAATCTGCATTTTACAAAAATTATGATTATTAACAGAATCACATCGATAATTTAACAATTAATGAGAGGTATAACATGACTAATTAGAAGTGTGATGTTCTGTTAATCTCTTTTGTTCCTCTCACCGAAAACCTATAAGAATTATTTGAAATAAAAATATATGAAATTTACATAAATTAAATTAAATATAATATAATATAATATAAATGGATAAAAATAAGTATTAATATTTTTATAACCACACATGTGGGACCTAGGTTATCATTACCTCAATAAGGGTTGTTCCAGCATTCATCCAGTGTAACATAATTGGTGACAATTCATTTACTTGAACAACCAATACATATTTCTTCCATCTTGCACATTTTCCTTTTTTTCATGGAATCCTTGGATATACTACATGAAATAAATCCCCATTTAATTAAGATACGAATTTTATATTAGAGATGGGATGAAATATAATACCTCATACTCTTTGGTTGTTACTCAAACAGAAAATTCATCATTCTATTGTTCTCTTGTTATGTTTTTTGTATCAGGGGAATAGTTAATGTAAAAGGCAAGTTGAAATTATATGTAAAAGAAACTAAATCCTGAGTATTGAATTGAAAAATAGTCCCCATTATTTGAGTCATTTTGAATAATTTTTTATTTTGGTGGAGCCACATGGATAACCTCATGTACTCCCTCTAAAAATGTCTAAATGTTTTAGTGAGATCTATATTTTCCATGTCATGTAAAACATCTTTTCCATCATCATTATTTAATGAAAAGATATGTTTTATTAATATAAAATGTCTAAAATTTATAGGGGACAACCTATTATATATAAATAAATTCAGATAAAAATAAGATAAAAAATCCTCTCCCTATGTTTTTTGGATTTAATTGATTACATAATGGAAATTGTATCATAAATTTTAATGGTTTTATATATATAAATTTACGGTAAATCCTCCCTTTGAATAATTATTGTGGAAATATCTTCCTCCAATGATTCTCATTATGTTTCTAAATAGAGTACCTAAACTTATGGTAATTTATCCATTCCGTTAAGTATCTTTTATTATGGTTTTAATTGATTACTCATGTCCATGAGTTATTGAAACATGATAGCTAAAATATTATATTAAAAATCGTCATATAAAATACTAATTACATCAATTATTTCAAATTTTATTTAATAATTATTATCAAACACATCACCTTTCAAATATGAGAAGTTATTCCATGCATAATAATTTAGATTTAAATACATCATTAAACAATGATTTATTTTGAACAAGAGAATGAAACTATTTAAAATATCCATGATTTAGAATTTTATATGTTCCTCTCCATAAAATAATTTTCCCAAGTCCCTATCATGGGGTCAAAAAAATAATAATTTCATATTTTAAAACATATTAAAGTGGTAATTTAGGTTTTCAGCAATGATAAGGGACCAATACATAATTTTTTCACATAGAATGTGAATATGACGAGATTTATTAATTTTTATTATTTAATAAATTAAAATAAGATAATTAAAAAATTATGGAAAGTATTATATGAGATTTTTCATCAGGACAATGTCAGTAATCTAAATATAATGTTTTCCTAGTTCTATGTGACCCATTCATATTCTGCAAAGCAGATTACAGTTTGATTCCTCAATATCTCCCTCCCACTCCCTCGACACATGGTGATGGTGAGAATTAATATTCTATATTCTAAACTTCTTCTAACCATATCAAATGAGTTATACAGCTGTATTTAATACACTCATTTAACTATGGAAATAACAAATCAGTTTTTTAATCCTAAAAAATCAAGAGATTTCACTACACCTCCCACATTATCAGATTATCAACATGTACTTAATAGATATGTCATGACCTATCCCATTATATATTAACTAGGTCTTATTTGTGGGAGATATTATTCATCATGAAAGGAAAAAAAATAACAGAAGCTAAATTAGTATAAGTTTATACATGGTAACCAAAATTCAATTATCACATTGAAACTAAAATAAAAGGAGAAGAAAGAGATTTTTATCCCACAATGTTGAAGATCTCAATAATGAAAAAAACGTAACCTTACATAATAACTAAATTTATTAACCCATTAGGTAATGTTTTTCCAACTATAAATAGAAAGGGAAAGAAATTGCAGAAAAATGAAAACAAAAAATGATAATAAAAATTGTATTATTAAAATTCTATTCGTTTAAATTTTATATAGTTTCTACCCATAAATAATAAAGGTTGAAAAAAATTCAAATCCATTTGTCAGTTTAAAGAGTAGTTATATATTAATTACTAAATATCTTATCTATTGGATTTATATACTCTTCATCCCTATCAAATATGGCATGTGAATTAGCTAACATAATTATACAATTTATATAGTAAATTTATAGTGATCATTCCCATTGATTCCTCTTTCACATCCATCTAGAATAATCTCATTTCGTGTCTTTTAGTCTATTTTATTCAACATTTAATGAGTATTAGATCATTCTATCATTGAAATTTATTTTACAAATTGAATTATGTATTTTTACCATGTTTAATTCGATTGAAAAATAGGTCTAGTGTTAGAATATTGTGCCTATGAACATTTAATGTATACAAAATAATTCCTCCATTTGGATTTTTATTAAAAATGATATTCTATAATATAACATTAATATTAATTTTTTTAATTTACATAAATAAAATATTTTCATAATTACCCAAAAATAATTCTTATAATCCTAAAATGAAACAATTAATGTCACATTAAAATGTTGATTGGGATTGGATAATTGAAATGCACATGAAAAATAAATGAAATATTACATCTATAATAAACAAATTTAATATTTTTTATAGATTAATTAATAGATTTATCTACTTTTTTTGTCAAAATTCTATGTGTGGTGAAGTGTATGAAATAAGATATAAAACATTGTATTTAATTTAAAGTATCATGAATATTGGGTCATTTAATTCTCCACAACCTCTTATATATACTGAATCAAATTTATTTTTTTCACTTATATAAAAATATAGGCAATCGTCAAATTACTATTCTTGTGTCCCAAGATATAATTTTCAGTGTGGAATTAAACATAGTGATTTTTGTGATATTATGAAACACATGTACTCCTTCTAAAGAGGAATATATGAATATTTTATTTTATTATATCAACATTAGTTAAAAACCCATTTTGATTAGATATGATAACCCATATAATTGAAACTTTTTTTAAAAAGAGGCCATATTCATCCTTGAAATTATAGATAATCAGAAGGTGAAATGACAAATGAATTATGTGTTCCTTATTCTAGAAATTGATTTTAAATCCATATATAGAGTGTTATTCAATGATGAAAATAAGAATTAATTTCAAAATAATAAAAATTAACAAGATATCGATGAGTGATATTTTTATATACCTTACATAGAGATAAAATAAAAATATTATATTATATTATATCATTAGGGTAATTATTTGATTCTCTTTTAAAAAGTCATATAAATGGGTTGATGTATATATTCTAATTGGATATACATAAATGTAGAGTGGTGGGGGTGGGTTACCTTATATAATAATTTTTTGACCTATTTGTGGTAGTATGTATATAATATGAATTTTCTTATTTACATGGTTTAAGAGGCTGTTACTGTTTTTTATCTGTGTTAGTTATATTTCTATGGAGATGATTTATATAATTCCCAAACTCAACACATTTCATGAATTGGAAACTATGAAATTATATTTCATTTATCAAAATATTCATCCCAACACAAAAAAATTGATATAGACAGAAAATCCTTCCACACATGAAATAAATTAATTTTAATAGTCAATGTCTTCACAAAATATTACATTTCTATTTTGGAAGTCAGATGTACTCTAAGGAGGCTCCAAACAAGTTTTATTATTTTATATCTACAATTTCTTCTCCAATTAGTTGTTCATGATGTGAATTTCAATTCACATACTTTAATGGTGATTCATAACATTGTGGCTAGAGATTTATGACATAAATTCAAAATGAGGATGTGAATTCTAAATAAACTCAAGATGTTAAAATGATTATTAATTTTTTGAATTAATTCGAAGCCATGACACCATGTATATTATGTGATTTTATTCACATGTTACGTTTAATGAATTCAGGACCTAAATTAGTTTAAAAACTATAATTTTTGTGTGAAATGAATATTCGTGATGTGAATATGTGTTCTTCTCAATGAATGTGATAATGGAAAACATTTTATATATTCCATGGGGCATAGTTAAAGAACAATAAACTATTAGTTCTATCGGTTTGGGAGAAAACATTTGTCTTTTTTAGAGATCTTATTTCTCCATTAATAATTTTGTATCATAGGATTTTACTGGTTAATTATTTGTTATCTAAGACTAGGCCCCCATTTTCAAATATTTCTAATCTTTTTTTCTTTCAGGGATTCAATTTCAACATATTTTCTATGGTTTCGTAAGAATTTGGAATACATTTCTCTTATTACTTGATGATATATAGGTTGATCATGGGTATCCTTATGTGGTTTAGGTTTTCCAGAAATTTTTCCTTCGATATGTTCTCTATAGAGATTCGAAAATATTATTCACGAATAGTGATCCATAATCTTTTAATAATTATGTTACTTTTGGTAGATATCATTTTTTCTTCAAATTTTTTGTAAATTAGTTGATGAAATAATATATATAGTTAATTTTATTAACAATATATTTATGGGGTGGGGTGGAAATAAAACATTCAATATCTATAATGTTATTACTAATGAGATTATGCATACTAGTTTACATTGCTGAAAATTATTACAATATATAGCCAAACTTTTATTAGATAATATGTATTTATGTCCCTTTTGTTGTTATAATTTACTCATAATCTACAAAAATGATAAGAATACATATATGTATAATGAATGGGTTAGTAGTGTGAATCTCTATTTTTTGTAGAATACCCACGAAAAAAACTTATATAATTCAACGTAATATCTTGAATCTAAATTATGGATACCTATGTGTGATTCTATATTTCATTATTCTTGTTCTTATTCCTTATGTTATGTGTGGTATTTTATAGTGATGGTGATGAATGTATGGGTTGGTAAATTTATTGTTTAATTATGTGATGTTTGGATATTGTGGGACATGATGTGGTGGTTGGGTTTGGAGGTGGTTTTATTATGTGGTGGTAGAGATGTGCTGTTTTTATGGAGAGATGAATTAGATTATTTTTTATTTTAGTGGTGGTTTAAGTTAGATGAATGAGATTTTTTGTAATGTGGTATTTTTAGTTTTATAGTCATCCATATAATAATTTAATGATCATCTTTAATGTCATGGGTTAGTAAAAATATATTGGTCTTGAATTTATGTGCAGTAATTTAAATAAAATAACTTATCAATAAATTAATTTTCTATAAAAGTGAATGAAATAGATTAGTAAATTGTATTTACTATTAAATAGTTAGTGGTATAAAATGGTGGGACCTATTAGATAAAGTGTAATTGTATGGATATGTGCAGTTATTATTTGGAGGGATTTATTTACTGGTGTTGGTTTATGTGGTTATTGTTATATGGTGATTTCGTGGTGTTTTGGAGTATGGTAGTTTTGTTGATTTTAACTAATAGTTTTGTTATTTTTGGATATTTATCTATAACATATTTTACATAATTTATATTTTTCTCACTTTAGTAATATAAACATACTACGGTTAGATCTTTATATTTTTTCCAAAATTTAAGATGGTGCTAATATGAATGACTACAAACCCACTATTATAGTCTCATACTTCAATAGAGATGATATCGGTTGGAATTTGAGAAAACCCATTGATGATATAAGGTGGTAATTGACATTTTCTTATCATAATGAGCATTTTATTTGTTGTGGGGGTCCTGTGTTTTTGGGGTATGACTTGTGATTGATGTCTATTATGTTCATGATAACCTAATACCAAAGTTATATAATGAGTATATGATTTTATAAGGTTATTATGTGGTCATTAGTGATTATATAACCTAATTACGTTACTTATAATGGTGGGGTGGGTAAGGATACAATCCAATAAAAAAGAGAGATGGTTGGATATGTTATGTGATACATATGGAAGGGATTGGTGAATATTACATTTGGAATGGGGATTAGATCATAGAATGCTTGTGGGGAATCAACTGTAGGTTACTATTATATATAATCTTGATGTTCTGTTTCCATTTATTATGTGTGATTTGGTTGGAGAGACATGTTGTGACTTGGATTGGTTTTTTGATGTTTTTAGATGCTTTTGCGTTTTCATATTTATTAAATGGTGAACTACCATTCCCTTATATCATGAGAAAAAGAGACAATGCATACCATTCTATGGGAAAAAAATTAAATTTTCAATTTATGTATAATAAACTATATTTTATGAATTTAATAATTATATAAGAATGAATTGGAAAATAAAATATTGATTTTGGGAGATGTTTTTAATTTTATAAATTATGAAATGTCTTTTAAAATATACTTAGAGTGTTTAACATTAAATTTTTTACATTATTAATGAATTGTAGGATGGATTTCAGTTTATTGTTAAATTATATTCTATATTTCTTCTCTGTTTTATACTCACTTATCGAATAATTATTTAGGATGTAATATTCATCATAAATGAAATATTTTTCATACACTACATACATGCTAGCATCTTATGGCCTACTAGTTGTGGGATTCGAGAGTCATTATATCCCTTCCAATATTTTTGTCCCTGTACAGGCATGTCTGGGAGTGGGTTCATGACATTATTTTCCCTATGATAAATTTCATTGGGTTCCTCTAGACATATATTTTTTATGTAGGAATTTGATTCTTTTTTTCCTTATTTTTGATTCCTAAAATTTTATTAAATTACATTCTTATCTTCTTTAGGGAGTGTAAATATTTCTAAATACTCTTGTTATTATCCACAAATCAAGATATTTTTGTCATCATATCCACAATTTATCAATTCAATATTCTATGTCACATGGTTTTTATTACAATATTGTTGATCAAATTATTTACTATCATTCACCATCCTTTATCAACCCATTTCTAAATCCAAATTTATTAATCATGGCTGTTAAATGTTTATAGAATAATAGATTAATAGAATATTCTTACTGAATATGTCTTACTCTATGAAAACATCACATTTTCTTTTAGTTCATACAAAATAATACATGGTTTAGTCATAGTATCATTACGTCATGTTCTATCATAGTTAAATTAAAATATTATTAATATAATAAGTAAATGTGAATATATTTTATAGATAATGTGATTTCCTTGAGCATATAACCATTATTTTTTAAACAAAGTGTTCCATTATTCCTCTTTTTTATGCTTGGTGTGGTGATAAATTTAATACAAAACACACCGACTATTGGGTTATTACAATAAGGTTAATTTTTACTAGTTCATTCATAAAAATGTTGTATCTATATTTTTATTTATTTAATGGGAAAATTTTTACTCAAGGCTTTACCAATATTACATGATATCATCCAATACAAAAATTAATCTGTAAGACATTTTCCTAGTGTTTTAGTTAAATTTCAATAAATTAATCTCTAAAAATAAAGAATCTAAACTGAAAATATAATCAAATCATTCCATTGATACCAAATATAGATATTGATGAAAAAAATTTATAAATAAAACATTGAACACCATGATATTATTATTACATTTATGAAATATTAAGTCAACAAAAATGTCAATGGTTCAGTTTATTAGAGATTGGTATCATTAATGTCTTATCATAGTGATCATGTGATAAATTCTATATTATTTGATCCTATATACACTTATTATTATATATCAATCAAAATGATCATATTCAAAACTTTATGATTTTAAACACGATAAGGGGTGATTTAAGACCCACAGTTAGTGAAACAATTATCATATGTTAGTTAATAAACATGGAGGAGAACATGAGGAAGGCATTAATATCCAATTAAAATATCAAAATACATTATATAATTATCAAAAAACATGTTGGGGTTACATAATATAACAAAAACCCAATTAATGAATTTTAATAGATTTTACCAGTCTCCAAAACATCTCAATAATCATATAAAATTTGATCACTACATAAATGTTTTGAATACATTAGGAAAGGTATAATAATTATAACCTAAAATTTTATAGAAATTCAGTACATCCTTAAGGGTTTAAAAAAATTTACAACATCATTTAATTAGGGATCATCTATATGAAAATAAAAATTATTACAAAAACATCAACTATATTCCCAGACATGGGTTATTCCTCATCAGTACACATTGTCCTGTGAAAAATCATATCTTATGCTGCATTGGTTTTGTTATAAAGGCTCCAATTTACCCTCTGGATAAGGATAAATCTTATTTAATAACCTTATATTGGTATAAATCAAACAACATACCTCATTATCCTGGGATATATCATTTTGTGCACCACATTTTTCAGGATAAATCCTCTTGTGTACCATTTCACTTAGAATAAAATGAAAAAATATTACCTTTTGATCCCATGTGATAAAAAAATACAGAATGTTTTTAGGGTGATATATGACCCCAAATATCATCATCCTTATATATAAATTACCATAAAAATTTCATTCGGTAAAATATCTTAGTATACCCATGGAAAAATATTTTCATTCCTAAACATCCATATGGAAATCATTAACATAACATGAATAAACCATCAAAATAAAATGGGTTTCCAAAACATCTCAACTATATAATATATCCTCATGAATTAAATAGTTTGAAACTGAAATATTGATCAAATAAATTATTTATATAACCTACGTAAGAAAGTATTATATATATAAACACTAATTTTTCTAAATGAAATCAAACCATAATAACTTGTATATCATGATCAAACCATTACATTAGAAAATATTATCCTTGGAGTGAAAATAGAAGTGAATTTGTATAAAATATACAAAATTAAACACTTAAAACATTGATATGAATAATAATCTTAAATAATATGATGGTAAAGAAAAGAAATATAAAAATTAAAATTTAGTGAGTTCCAAATATTTCACCGTTGAAAATAATAACCAGATTCAAATTTTATAATTGAAAAAATATTTACAAATGATTGATTTTAAAATAATATTTTTTAATGGATATATGAAAATTGCATAATTTATCCTATAAAATGAATTTAAAATACAATGAAATCAATTACATTAAAATGAACCATTAAAAATGGAAACAATTAAAAAAAATTATAATATATGAAGTGTAACTAATTTGAAATATTTTATTGGTAAAAGGAAATAATATTAATCTAAAATAGATAAAATTATAAATTTTTAAGAATATATTGTCTTGTTGGTATCTATTTTAATTATAAAAGTATAGAATATTCTATTAGAATATTTGGAAATAACCTTATTCAAAAAACAAATAATTATAAAGGATGATTAATCATAAACTATAAATTAATATGTGCATGAAAAATTTCCATTATATATAATAATTGGCTATCTTTCAATTTAATTTAGAACATTGGATGGATGTTAACCCATTTTTATGTAACAAAATCCCATTAAAAGGAGTCAATAAAATTTCATAAAGATATAGTTTATAAAAAATCAATGATTAATCAGGGATTTATTCTTTTCCATTAAACCTGTTTTTCCAATAAAAAAAGTAGACATTGGATCATCACCCCATCATAGGATATAATATATAATTATCTTAAGGTAATTTTCTATGAATAGTTTTTAATACCCAAAGAGGTGAATTGAGTCCTGAAACCATAATACAACTTGAGTATCATTTAAATCAAATCCTTTTGAAAGATAGGTATTAAAATTGAACATAAAATATCATAAAAAAATATATTTCATGACATAATATCTCAAATATCTAATATATACACAACACAAATATAATTATGCACATGAATGTAAAAGTTTTTTAAATACAAAATTATTACGAAAAAACCATTATGATCTGGAAAAAATTTGAATCCAAACACCCGAAAAGTTGAGAATGTAATTAGACATTAAAAACTATGAAAAATAAAAATTCATAAAATTTAATATCAAATATTCATTATACAAAAAAATGAAATAATCATTGGTTTAATGATACATAATATGTCTAAATTAACTGAAATTGAGGGAAATTATCAGAAGGTTTTACAAATTTGTTTATCAAACTCACATTACAACATGAATAATAAATTCATTTTAGTAGATAGTTTATTAGAAACCATATAATTATTTATTTAATTTAATTTGGACAATTAATTATATAATTTGAATTATTTCTTATATATTACATCCTAGTGTTTATGTGAAAACTAAATTAGTGTCTTCTAATTTTGGTATACTTATAAATAAATGATATTTTCATGATAAGCTTAATACATGATATATTATTTATAGATCCATATATTACTATTTATTTTCATAAAATATAATAATAAAATTCATTATCTTATATTCGTATTCATTTTTAATCAAATATTATGTCATTGTTATTATAGGTGATTAAATCAGTCCAAACATCAATATGCCTTAACTCGAGTGGTGTGTATGATTAAAGTGGTTTTTATTTTGAAAAAAATATATTTATAATATAATTTTAATGATTATTTTTTAATTTATTTTACATTTTTACAAATATTTTATGATATTTAGATAATTTTTGAATATCTAGATGAAGAACGAATGATATTTAATTACAATGGTATGAATCCCCATATATAGATATTTACTATTCCAATTACTCAAATATTTAGATGGGGAACATGGATATTAATTTCTTATTAGATAATAATAATTAAATAAAATATATATTATGTATTCGTCACTAATATAAATAATACCATTTATGATGGATGGAAATGAAAAAAAAAACATCACTTTGTGGAGGTGATAATGTGCAAATTGGACTAAATATATATAATACTTTTTCAATGTTTTTTTAAATGATGAAATAAAATTTCTACCATTAATATCAATAAATAGAAATATTTAAATAATATTTAATCATCATATTATTATAATTATTATATATTTGTATAAATAAGATTAAGAAACAAACATAATTTGGAATTAAATCTTGTGTTAGATACATGATATTTCATTAGATGATTACTCGATATTTAAGTGATCTTGCAAACTATCAATATCTAGTAAAATATGATTGTTCGATATTAAATTTTAGAGATTAAAAATGGATCAGTTTATAAATGGAAATAGATGTAAAATTTCATCTTTTTGTGGTAGTTATGGTATACTTTTTTTTGAATATACAAGGGGAACATTTGGAAATACTCTTAATTTTTTAATATTTTCAAGATACAATTCTATTATTATTGACTCAAAAGTGAAAAAAGTGGGTTTGAGAGAAAATAAAAAGCCTAAAATCTTAATATAATTTCATTTTGAGAATATTTAACATTTATTTAATTATTTTTATTTTTTACTTTAATACTTTTACCAAAATTATGTTTTAGAATAATAATTATTTTTTAACCTTACTAGATAACATTAATCCCAATACTTAATATTTAACACACATACCTATATATATTATTCTTATTTAAATTATAAAAACTTTATCATTAATAAAATTTTACATATATTTTGTTAATTTCAAAATAAACAAAATTATTTGGGTCAATAATGTTTTTACGAAAAAATATTTTAAATAGTTAAGTCATTATATAACTTATAATACACATAGAAATTGATTTTAGTGGAAAAAATATTTATTATAAATATTTTCTGGGGCCTTATAAGATTAGATAATTTGAATTTCACCATCTAATATTTTAATCATAGAAAAATACTGAAAATATTTTCTTATATTAGAATATAATATTAATTTAGTTTTGAAAATTATTAAACAATGAATTATATTTTCTATGAATATATTAAATTTCATAATTTCTTCCATAGTTATTAATTTTTAACAAAAAATTTCCTTAATTTTTTTGATAATATTTTTTAAATATAAAATTATAGGTAATTATAACCACCACCTTAAAATAAACGTTTTTTACAATACATCAATATTTTTTTATAAAATGAAATATTTATCCTATTTAAAATTATTTTCGATTAATTAAAAATGAATTATATTTTATAAATGATAAATGATCAATTATTAAATTTTACATTAAAATTTTAAAACACATGATGTAAATGTAATTTATTTTTTAAAAAATAATCTTTTATAAAAGTATCTCTAGTTAATTAATATATATTTGAATATTTACTTGAATAAAATTTTAGACATTAATAAATAATTATTTATAAATTATTTTTATTATTATGATTTTTTTTATATTGGTTATAGTTTGTGTTCTAAAAATAGAATATGATATGTATTTTAAAGATTCCAAAATCATGGGTCATTGAATAAATACTATTATCATAGTGATTCATAGGACTTCATGAAACACCACTGGCTATCATGTAGAGGATAATAGGTAACCATTGGAGTCACAATAGCTACTAAATTCTTATAATTTATTATGTTTAAAATTCATTTAATCATTTCATCAATGTGTGTGTGATACAAATAAAATTCCTAAACATTCCTAATGGATTTAGAGGTTATATATTAACCCTAGGGTGGCCATGGAAACATAAATTCTGATTCATTCTACAAAAAACAACATATTATGATCACAAAATCTCTCTAAATTTGTTCTCATTTATATTTCTTATCTATTATAATATATGGTGTTTTAAAATTGTATTATATTTTCACACTAAATATTTTCTGATTCTCTCTTTGTGTTTCTTAATATTATTCGAGACAATTGACACTAAGCTAAAAATGTGATATTTTTTGGGAAATTCTATCAATTCCACTTTCTTCTATATTAAATTATCACTATCATTAATGTGTTTTAATTGAATTTAAAATCCATAATTTTAAAATGTTATTTTATGACTCTCATTGATGTTTCAGGACATTCCAATTAGAATTAATGTATCTATTTTAATTATGATTTCTTATCATAAGCTAAAAAATTTAAAGGATGTAATGGTATATTGTATCCTATAATAGACATGGATTGATACATTAAATAATAAAGTGGTAGGGTTTTAGATGTAAGTTACCTTTTTTATATATTTTAAAACATCCTGAAAAAATATTGTATCTAATTTACTATCCAATTTTTTGATTTCATTATAAATTTTATGATGAACTTAATAAATTATTAAAATCTATCAATAAATATGATAGTTTAGTTACCAAATAATTCCTTGGTTTATTCATACAGTATTTATACATTATATTTTGTTATATCATTATTATATTAAAATAGTTGTTTGGTTTATTTTTACAATATGTATTAATCCTTTAAAAAGTGGTTTTAGGTCTTAGGAATTTTGTTTTCCACTTTCATATTTTTAATGTATATTCAAAATCCCTATTTCTATTCTATCATAATCTAGAATAAATTTATAATTAAAAATAGTATGAATTTATTTATTTCAAAAATAATTCAATGTTTTTTATTTTAAAATTATTAATACATTTTCAAGAATATTATTTTTATGTAAATGATGTTTTCAAACACACCCATAGCATCTTAAGGACATCTATGTTTTTTAAAAAAATTTATTATGATAATAATTATTCATTTATGAAAAAAATATGTATAATTTTATGAAATATATAATTTATCACATATTAAAAATAAATTAGGACTTTTTTACATTCCATTTACTGAAAATTCATGTAAATGTACCCTGAATGATATTTATTCTATTTAATTAAATAAGAATTCTATGAATATATTACATTTGGGTTTGAATAATAATGAATTTTATAACATTCTAATATGAAAATGGATCATTTAATTTTAAAAATCATATATTTAATACTTGAAGGAACTATCAAATTCTATTATACCTATCTAGATGTTTCAAGACAATAAATTAACTGTTTCATTAGGCATTCTATAAATCCATCAATAAATTTTTTTTCAATATTTTATAATAATTATATATGGGTAGAGTTTATTATTGTTTCACATTATTAATAATTTTTACTCTATAATCCCCACTTGTTATTACTAATAAACATTCCACATAATTTCACCACAATTTGTGGGGATAAAGACATCAAAAATATGGCGGTAGAGTAATACATTGGTTATCTCATGAAATATATGATTAAAATAAAAAAGAATGATAGAAAAATTTAAATGAAACAAAATTAAACTACATATAAATTTATTTGAATTAAATGAATAATAATTCATTTTAAATATACTGTTATATTGCTAATATTTTATAAATTGGGAACCTGTACATGCATTAGAAAAGATCAACCCAGTGCCTAAAAAATTATAGAAAATGATGTTTCACCCATTGGGTTTAAAATGAAATTCTACATAAAACATGACTATCCGATGAATTATAATAAAAAAATCAACAAAATCATGATTTCAGCTATTTGAGATAGAGATACATGTAGGTCTAAATGCGAAAATACAAATGAGGGGACGAATGTACTATGTGCCTCTTAGATAATTTTAGCGTATTTGACTGAGTATATTATGTAGGTTATATGTCATATTCATCTATATCATCATCAACATCATTATTCTATGAAGTTATTCATTATTATATAAATAATATTCAACCTATTTTTTTGTGAATTTTTTTATAAATTAAAAGATAATAAAATTAAGTAAAATAAAGTATTTTTTGAAAATTTCATCTTTTAAATGAAAAAGGATAATATGGTTTTAAAAAAGACAATTGAAATATGTTCAGAATTTAAAATTTAAAATGGAATATCATAAAAATAATCATTCTCATATTACTAAATGATATTAATTATTTTATATAATTTTTGGATTTGATTATATTATTCAAAGGTATTTTAAATTTTATTTAAAATAATAATTCATTTCCAAATTTTCTCAAATCACTAATATTGTGAAATTAATATTTATAAATAAATTTTCGTTATTTTAATAATCTTTATAATCACATTTATGAATTCAGTTATAAAAATTCTATATATGGTAGACCAAATAAGATTTTTCTTCATTTTTTTTCTAATAAAATATATTTTAACAAAAAATTTCTAATTATGAGTTCTATATTATATAACATATATGGACCTATGATATTGGTAGAAAAAGTATTACATTCCAAATATTTACAATGTCTTCTATCTAATCAGAAAAAATTATATAGCTACTTATTCTATATTTATTTTTGGTTTATTTCTTATGTGTGGTTGTCCTTCTGAATTCAATCCCCTAAATGAATTTAACGAAGGACGTGCCACATTAGTATTGAATAAAAAGTTAAAACAACCATTATAGATATGATTGTTTCCCTAAATATTCCTTAATTAATGATATTTTATTTATAAGTATTCTGTGGAATAATTTATTTAGAAAATTTCATTATATGATATCTCTTTCAGAAAATATTTTAAAAAATATTTTTTATATGTTTTAAATTCTAAAGTAAATCATTTAAAATATGCATCTCATTTTAAAAATGTTTTTATTTAATGTTTTATATATATTTGATGAAAAAAAATTAGTGTTTAATTTTAAAATGTAATGAATATTGATATTGGAATAATCTTTGATGTCATTATAACAATCAATATCTTTTCATTCTCAATTAGAAGTAAAAAAGTGTGAGATTTAATAAAATTAACTTTGATAGATAACATAGATTGTGAACCATTAATACCTGAAAATAAACAGAAACCCTGTTTAAAATTTAATTTTTTTTTCCATTATCTAAATACACTAATCTAGTCTACCCTGAAATTTTGGGACCAACTAAATTTTCTAATATTAGAGTTGAAAATTACACCTTCATAATTATCGATGAATATAATAGTATTATAGGGTTCATCATCAAACTTAGTAAAAAGGAGTATTGTAATATGTTTAAAAATAGTACATTAAAGTGATAATATAAAAATTAAAGAAAAATAATTCCTTTATAGGTATTCATGGTGGAATATTTTATAAAAGTTAATTCATTGATGTTTTAACTTCCCAAGGTTATTGTTACACATTCTCTACACCAATAAATCTTAAAAAAATGGGGTTATAGAACATTGATATATAGTCCTCCATGAATTGTTTATGGGTCACGTGGATGAGTTAAACCCTACTTGATTAGTTTGTTCTTAAGTGGCTATATCTAATTATTTTATCATTAATTTTCCTTCCATAAGACCCATATTTGGAGAAACCATTTATTTTCATTAGAATGGAAAAACATAAAACTTTATCATCATAATTATTTTTGATTTTAATGATGTATCATTAGTACCATTAATAATAGTTGAACATTTTTCCATAGATATAAAAAAGGAATCTTTCATAGGTACACATGCTCATGGATATTCTAAAAAAACACAAGGAATACAAAATTAATTATTTTTCATGATAGATTGAATTATGTAACTAAATGAATGGCCACCCATAAAAATGATATTTCTATCATTAGGAATTATATTGATACTATTAAAATGGATGATGTATGAGAAGAAAAGTGTGATAAAAAAGTATCAATGGATGATTGTACACATGTTTTCAAATATTCGTAAGCAAGATGCAAAGTGAATAAGACTTATTTTTTTGGTATATGTTATCATAATATATTTTTAGGACTCTACCCTAGTTCATGTGTGGGGTTTTAGTTATATCATATAACCATTATAGAAGAAGGGACAAAAGTTTACTCTCTCAGATAAATGCATTATCTAAGGAATTTTCATTCCAAGAAAGTCCTAATGAACATAAAAATCATATATGAACCATTTACCATATGAAACAAGATGGAAAGGTTTGAATAAATATGAATAAGGTTTCATATATGTTTGTGAAACGATCAGGGTGTTGGATCCTATCATCAGGATGATGCTACCAATATTACATGAGTTTTATCCAATAAATTACTTATCTAGGATAAACTAAAAGTATAATATTTAATTTTAGATTACATTAAAATATTAGATTTTTGGACATTGATTGATTGATTATATTTGTGGTTCAAATTATAATTGGATCAAATCGATATGTTATGTTCTTTGAATAGGATTACTGAAAAAATGAAAAAATTAACAGATCACTTTTAAGATTGGATTAACAAAAAACAAACAGTGTCATTTTTCTACAATAACTAAAGAAAAAATCATTATATTAGAAGAGAAATTATAAGGAATGTGATATGAAATGTTTTTTTAAAAGAATTTTAGGTTTAATTAAGCACCATGGTTGTGAATTTTTTTATCCTAAGTGTTTTATTGGACAATCAGTGGGCTATACAAATAAAAGAGGTGTATAATTATAGTCTTTTTCCATGAATGTATGAAGGTAATCTAAGAATATAGTTTTAAAAATTATTATCGATGATTGGTCCCTCACCATGGAACTGGGGATGGTTGGTCGAAATTCAGAGAAGATTTTTTAGAACCTACTTGGTCGAGTAATCTCTCGAGTGATGATAGAGAATTGATGGGGATGAATGGATGATGAAATATTAATGATCATATAATGATAGGTAAAAAATGATGATAATAATTATGTGAAATTGATTCTATATGAAAAAGGTAATCAAGGGGGTGGTATTGTTCATAAACAATTAAAGAGAAACAGAACCATATAGATTTCTGGAAGCATTTACTTTTTTTGATGGGATATTACAAATTTGAAATTCACTAATGACATGAAGGATTTCATTCGAGGATGACCTTTAACATCTGTAATTTTCACCTATAAATTTGTTCGTATTAGAAAATTGAAGGATCTAATTAATTTATACATGTTTAGGAAGATACATCCCTATAATATCTTGTAAATAATTATCACATCAATAAAAAATAAAACAATAAACCATTTTAGTCGTTGAATTATTTTAGTATAATAGAAAGACTTCATGAATTATAAGGCCATTAATGAGTAATTGGGATTTAGATTGATGTTGTGAATAACATTAATAAAAAACATTACATATAGAATAATTTATTAAGTTGTATATGGGAATGGAATATGACAACATAGTTTGGAGTTTTATTATAATGAAAATAAAGATAATTGGAATTAATTTATGGACTCATTATATAATATTCCAGTTATTTTTTCACCTAGGATCTCATTATTTTTATTTGGGAGATGATACAGTTTTAATAAATTATTCTGAGATATGAGGTATGGAGACCCTAATTCACCTCACCTCTCTGTTCTACAATAGAATGTTCTCTCATGAAATATTAAATTTGAATTGGAAAATGGATCCATACATGCCTACAAGATAGAAATAGGGACATTTACTATGTATCATTGTATGTATAGGGATGAAAATCTATTCTCTTTTAATATAAAGTATATATAAATTTATGGGTTTAAAACAATTTTGGAGATAAATATATACTGGAGTAGAAAATGGAGTAACATAGAAAAGGGTAGGGTCTATCTCCCAAATACATATTCGAACAGTCATGTATGTATAATTCAAGAAAACTAGGTATTATGAAGATGGTTCTTCTGATTGAATACATAGGAGATCCAAAATCTGGTTGATGAATTAAAAAAAATTCAAATTGATAATTATATCAGCGAGATCAGAGATCATATCATTGTATGAATTTATAAATATCTCCCATTCGAATATAAGATCATGTTTGAATACTATATACTTATAGAGATGACCACTCATGTATTATAAGTGATAAATCTATTGAAGGTTTTCCTTGAATTAATAAATAATTAATAATAAATTCCTTCTTCTAGCAGTGAAATCTCTTGTGGAAAATCCATTAGTATTCATGGAAATGGATTGTGAGGCCTCTTATAGAGTTAAGTATCAACCTGATAATCATTGATAATTCCATGATAAATATTCAAGTGTGTCTATACAGGGAAATATTTTAAGGTTTATACTTATAGTAATGATTAATGAGAAGTATATATATGGATTTCTTGAGTCTGAATGATGTGAATCCAGAAAAACACACTTGCTTCGGAGGGTGTATGATAGAGAATATTGCATGGACTAATGATAATGTGCAGTGGGTGATGTAGTGAGGTGATATATATTATTTTAAAGGCAATTGGATATTAATTAAAATCTTATAGCGAGTATGCCTAGTTTTAGAGATTTAATTTTTGTAGGTGACCTTTAATCTGAGATTCATTGAAATAATTCCAGATGAGGATAATAAATCCTACAAGGAAGAATTATTGTCATTGATGAACCATATATATTATTCCTCACCAAATCAATTAAATGAGCTTTTAGTTCATGGTTATTTTTGGAGATCATTCATCTGAAACATCATTTGGTGAAGTGGGAGGAAATTATATAATTAAAATACATCACAGTCGATATAAATTTTTACATCTAACTTTTAAATAATAATTCAATCCCTACAGACAAAAATGCTTAAATAAAGGGTATCAACATGGTTTTTAGATTCCTGTGTTTTGAGAATCCAAGTATATAATCACTGTGTAAATTATAATTTTCATATATGTTCTCACATATTTCATAGGATATGGTCTTTAAGATGGTGGGTATATAGGATCAAGTGGTGTATTATATTGATATTGTCTACATATAATACCAAGGATTGGAGGCTTGAGCACTAGAAATCATGAATCGCGAGATAGTGTATAGCTCGGTTAGTTAGGTCATAATGGGAAATAAGGAATAAAGGTGGATAAGATATTTTATGTCATCATAAACTTTTTATAAAATGATTTATTTCACTTGTTTAAGGTGTGTTTCCTCTTGTTCATGGATCTAATTACAAGTTTACTGACAGAGGGATATTATCCAGGCATTCAAGACGTAGGGGAAATACTTAAATTAGCATATGGATCAAGTCAAACCCATTAATTTATAGGAATAAAATCAATTTTGATTGGAAATTAATTTAGGGAAATATTATTGTAGTTTTCCTTGTACATTATGAAATTGGTTCAGTATTCATAGTGTTAATGTCATTTAGGGATCATGTAACATAGTTGGTGTAGAGACTCGAGACCCCATCTGTGGATTCTCCTTATGCATGTTTGAAAAATCAATTTAGTGTCAAATGAATCTAATGATAAACATATATTTAGTTTCATTTGGGACACTAATAGAAAATTTTTGTACCTTATTTCTCTTATCAATATGTGCAAGTCCATAATTGGAAATTTTAAGGAGTTCACTCAAACCATATTAGAGGGAATGAACAAAATTGGAAACCTTTCTAGAAAATTTAACCATAATGATACACTTATTAATTATTATATCACTAGATCCAATCTCTGTTATTGTAATTTAATTTATATAGGTGATAGATTGTGTTTTCATCAAATCAAATCACCATAATGGGTGTTATCATTTCAATTGAAATTTGTTGACCAAGACTATAGATGATTAAATTTGCATCAAAATCATTGAGAGTATTCCTAAATCACATCATAAATATTATATATTAAATGTAGATGATTGATAAGCCCCATAAATTCTTTCTCCAAAGGAAAATTTTTAGTATTAAAAAAATATATTTTAGAATGTTATCAATTAATTTTAATCTAGAACATGAGTAATAGGGTTTGTTTAAAAATAAGGTAGAAATAAATATTTTCAGTCTTACTATGAAACTCAATCCATTAATTATGTTTATATTAATAAGAATTGGAAACATTCAATACTAAAAAAGTTTAATAAATTTCATAGAAAAAACATTTTTACACACATGGAATTCCGTAATAATTATCCTGCTATTATAACAATGATTATTTTCTTAATAAGATATAAGATTAATGAATGTTTATCTACCATAATAATGTAATTTTCTCAAAAATATATAATCATAAATATAGTACTGGTAATAATTAATCCATAACACATGATTAATTACTACATTCCACAAGAATATTTATGGAATTCACTGGTCATTTCAATTTAAATAATTTTCACCTAGATGCTAAAAGGTAATTTTGGAATGGTTTTATTTTTTCAATTTCTTTTGGATAATCCAACTAGTTTTGAAAATCGTAAATATATAGAATATACATTAATTCTAACTAATTAACTTGTGCTATTTAAAACATTATCATAATGATATGTATCGTATTTTAATCAAAATAATTTTATCAAAGAAATTGAAAATGACGAACAACCAATTCCACTATTCTTCTCAAAAAAATTAAAATGATTTATTAGTAACTACTATTTATTATTTTTGTATTATTTAAATAACATATAATAAATATTGTTATAATGAAATTTCATTTTTAGTAAATAAATATATTGAAATTTGTTTTATCAAATAACTAAAATTTGTCATAGGCTTTTATGTTTATCAAAAATTTATAAGGATATTTTTATACGAATAAAAATTCACTAATAAAAAGTAATTTATGTAATACTATTTATAGTGGTAAGGATATTAAGAAAACCATTGATAAAACTTATAATATAAATTATTATGATTATTGAAACACAATCAAAAAAATATTTATAGAAGTAATACATGATGTCTAATTGACCTTAGTGTAACCGAAAAAGATATTAAAATTACTATATGCATTTTTAAGAAAATTAAATTAAATAAAATAGAATCTCATTCAAAATTACACAAAAAGTGTCTTAATATTTGACATGTTTCTAAAATCATTTGAATATTTTATCCTATTTAGAATACTTTGGTAAATAATTTTATTTAGATACAGATATTTTAGTATCATAACATTATATGAAAGGTTCTTGTTCTAAATTCTATCTACTAAATATTCATTTTCTCAAAGACTAGTATGGATACCAAATGAGTTTATATTATATTAGACAATGTTGAATACATAGTCAGTGAGTGCTATTGTTCAAAATTTATATGGATGTAATGTAATATCCTTGAATTTATATATATATAATCTAATTTCCCAGTCATGGTTCAAAAAACTTGTGTGAGTAGTATGCCTAAAAATCATATACACCAATCTATAACAATGAAAATTTCATTGAGGTAATATTTTATCTGAGATCACATTCTTAAATATGATATAATTCTTGAAATTAGATTCGCAAACAATAAACTTGTTGATATATTAACTATGTCCCTTATTCACGATCTGATTGACATTATTAAATGAGATATAATTATGATAAAATATTGATACTTATCTGTTATACCCACCATGATTTTGAAATTTTCAATTTTTTATTCAAAATATTATTCAATTTAAAACCCCACATTATTTATTACAATATCTTTTTTGAAGTATTTAAATAATTTTAGAATCCTAATGTGAGTATGACACAACATGAAAAACATTATTATCTATATAACAAAATTTACCACCATTTTTTCATAGATTCTCTATTGAATTTTCTCTTGAAAATTTGTTACATGATTTTTAAACATATCATCATCATAGGAATGATGTCTCGACCAATTTAGTCATACTAGTTTTGAAATTCCCATGAAATTGTATTTGGTTTATTTCCATAACAATTAATACACAAAATTTAAGGAATGATATTTTAAAAATAATTTATTTTTATTTAGATTGTTTTATCAAATATTTATGATCCATTTACCTCACTTATTGAACTATTTTTGGGTAATAATGCCCTAATAATAATTAAGTAATCCCAAAATAAAAATATTATTTTTGGTTTATCAAAATATAAAATTATATATTACATCAATAAACCATTTCATAGATTTATTTCCATATTTTTCTAGAGGATGAAAATTGATTTTCGTTGATTTGATGTTTTTTTTGGAAATTACAATTTAATTTTTTTTTTTGATATTTTTGAAATTATAAATACATTGTTTTTTATCTCTCAAAATGTCATCAGTGATGATAAAAATAGTTATAAATATAATATTTATTATTTTACTACAAATACATATATGGATAATTTTTTATCTCAATGGGGGAGAAATATAATGAATATTTGTGTGTTTTTGTTATTAAGGAAGGATTATAATGGGTAGATTTATATTATGGGTAGATGATTATGATTTCTTTTCAAATGGGATGAAATATAAGATATTTTAATTATATTATTTACTATGTTTTAATAAATTTAGTTTGAGTGTTTTTAGTAATTAAAAGAATGAAATTTTTTCCATTCTCACTATCTTTTATTATAATGATTGTAGTAACTATTTAATGATTTTAGTGTTTTCAATAATGTGTTTTGAATCTAGACTTGATGAAATCATGTTAGATTCTCATAATTAGCTGGAAGAACCAAATTTTAAAATTATAATAAATTTTATTACAATGTATTTTTTCTAATTCCATATAAAGATTATATAGAAAGAAAAGATGGATTTAGATTTGATAGGAAAATAATATTCAGTACCATCAATCTAGTTACATGAGGCAATAAATCAAGTATTATAGATTATCCATACACTAGTTAACGGTTAAGGTGGTATCAGCCTTGAGTGGTTGTTTTCATCCATCAAATTTATTAGGCAAAACTATAATGTCAATAATTTTTTAAATAATAACTAAAAGTTTTATAAAATATACAATTTCTATAACTAAAATTAAACATACCATATAATAGTATTATTTAAATATATCATTATAACCTAGATATTTAATAAAAGGTTATAAATAAAAAAATTTAATGACACTAATGTAATGTTCCTACTCAATCAAAATTTATTGATTAATTATTATTAAATAAGAACATAGTTTTTAGTAAACAATATTTTCATCATAATGTTTGGTCATATATGAGTTTTATTTAATTTTATGAGAAATTATTATAATTTTTTATCAAAAACTATTAAATGTAATTTATTAAAATGATATAATATTATAAATAATAATATCATAAATGAATTAGGATGTGTTTTTGAATGGTTTCATAAAATTTTGAATTCTAAATAGATATAGAGGAATAATAATTAATATTGAAAATTTTATTTTTTAAAGTATTTTCATAGTATGAATATATTTTCAATTTATATTAATATGTAATTTATTTAATTTGATTAAAAATAATTTAATAATTTTATCCTAATTAACATTTTACTTAAAATTACTATAAAAAATTTTGTTAAAATTTATATTTTCACACACACTATTTGTCATCACATTATGTAGGATTTTTTTAAATAAAAAAATGGAAATTTTGTTTGTAAATTTATAATAAAATTATTCCATTTTTTAATTATAATAATGATTATTAGTTAATATGGTCATCTAAATTATATATCATAATATATATTAAAATAGTAAAAATATGTTACCACATTTTTGTTTAAAATAATTTTACAGTAGGTTAAACTAAAAAAATTTGGGCTACAATTACCTTAGAAAATTAATTTCACCTTATTGAATAATCTTTATAATGAAATATATATTTAAATATTTAAATAATTTATTTAATTAAATTATTATGAATTTGGGAACTGAAAAATTACTTTTGTAAATATAATTTATATTTTATTCAAATTAAAAAAATATATTTTTCAGCATATAATTTATTGAATTGTTGGAATATTTCAAACATTTTTGGATATCTATAAAGGTATAAAAATAAAAAATTCTTGATTATTGAACCATAATAATTAAAGATAAAAATTTGTTTAATATATTCAAGGTAAAATTATTTTTATATATAAATCATTTAGATTTCTAAAAAACATGTCTCCTGCATTTTGTGTTTTTTGGTTAATTTTAATTTTTTCCACCTTTAGAAATTTTCCCTGGTAAAATGAATATATTTTTTTAATTATTCTATATAAGTGTGTTTAAATGTTTCCTCTTATTTATCTCTTATTTTTTAAATATTTTTGGGGAACATGTATCTTATTTTGGTTATGGTTAAAATGTGTTTAATGTGTTCAAACCAGGAGATAATGATTTAAATTTAAATAACAATTTACAAAATTCTATTTTTTGTGTTCATTTAGTCCCTATAACATATTATATTCAAGTAAACAGTGTATTTTTCTACATGACCATATTATGATACATATATATATATATATTATATTTTCAACTATCTAACTCCTAACCTATATGATGATGCCTAAACTTCTTTATTCATTACATCATTTTCCAACTATATATCAAAATTTAACTACCCCAAAACCATACCAAAATACATTAAATATCCAAGAGGTATTATTTATTTTATAATACCGACAATTTAGTTATTATGTTGTATCCCATGGTGGTTTTCTAAGAATGTGGTATAATTGTTTAGTATTTTTTGTCATATTGTTTCTTCTACATTACTAAAATAATGATTAAAAAGTGGGAATTATAACAACTTTATAATAAATATAATTATGCAATTTTCTGTTAATGTAATGACCTATATCTATCTCCTCTTCCATTAATTTAGAATTGAAATCATCTTTCATTTGTGTGATCATATACTGCCTTGTAAACCGCTGTAATTTGTTTTCCATTGCAACATTCAAATATGTTTATAATATTGTATTTTTTTCATATTATATTAATATATAATTATGATTGTATAAATATATGTCATATTCATAAAATAAATACCAAATAATACTTCCTTTATTTCAGATATTTTTATTTAATAATCAAACATTACCCATGGGAATATACAACCAATGATCTCTATGATTGGAGCATATTTTATTTTCTCAATGTCAATATTCAATTATGGATTGAAAAATATAGTTTAATTATAAAACATAAAATAATTTCCTAAATTTTTAAGATGAAATAATAACCACTTTGATAAGATTCATCTTACTAAATTTATATTGGACATATGCTTCAATTATATTAATAACATATAAGAATATATTAAGTTATTATATCAATATGTATACCAGGATAACTAAAAAATAGAATAATAAATAGGAAAAATGATGTAGTGCAGGTAAAAAATTAACATAAATTTATAAATTCAGATGAAAAACAATGCAGATGATGATTTAGACTCCAGTTAAGGTCCAATTTAACTTAAAACATTGTTTTAATAATTTTAAATGTTTTTTTATTAATTATTTTCTTCGACATCCATATTCATTAAATTATTTAATGTAAAAATTTATATAGACATAAATTAATTATTAAACATTTTATGAAACGATTTTACATCCATTCAAATAATTTAATAGAGATTTTTCCTATTCTATATATAATTATTTTACGATGACCAAATGAAATGTTCGATTTTAACATATATGAAATCAATAGTTATTCGCACCATTATAACTATTATTTTACTTCCATATTCCATTATAATAATCCAATTATTCCTTAATGGATAACACAATTTCCATTTGTTATGGAATTTTAGTAAACAGGATTAATATATATTAAATATTTTAATTTCTCGAAATGTTTTCCAAATACGTGAATGGAACATTTTAATATTGGAAATAAAATATATTTTGTTTTATGTATATTTTATTTTTCATGGGACTTTCTTATTATTATAGGTTATCTTAAAATATCTCACGATTATTGTTGTGCATGGTATAGATCATGATGATTGGTGAGTCTGATATAGCTCACTAATGCATTTGTTAAATTGGAAGAGGTAACCGTTTATAGGATTCTATTAAGTAATTACATGAATTTAAAATGTATTTTTGTTTTTGTTTTATAGAGCTCTAAGGTTAGTGGTATTTTAATGTTTACCATGTTTCTTATATGACTCACTTATTCTTAAATATCAGTTGTATAGAAATCTTATAATTTCACTGGTTTTGGTAAAAAAATTATTTTAAAGGAATAACTAAGACTAATTTGGTAAAAAATATATATTCTTGAGAAATAAAATTTCAAGGATTCAATTAGATTCTAAAAGAAAATTAATTATATTCATTTCCCATTATATTTAATTGTTACGTTTTTTTATGAAACAATAGAGAGTAAATAATATTATAAGTGTAAGTATTCGATTAAAAAAATTATTATCTTAAGATAAAAAATTCATTTTTGGTAATTTGGTTATAAAATTCACGTATAGGTTTATGTATACAGTTATATATATAAAATAATATACTTATTACCCAACAAGTGTTTTAAATATTTTTTATAGGGTATAAGGGTTATTAATAACAGTTATGAATAAAAGTTTAAATTGATGAATATTTTTCATGGTACGAAAACATATATAATTTTAAATTATTTATATTATATAAAACATGGATATTTATTTGATGTTTCCACCTTATAATATATGGGTTTTCATGAAATATTAATCACCAAATTCTTTAAAACTTTCTAATGAAAATAACCACATAAGGTGAATAAGTGAAAAACCATGTTATAAAAAATGTTAGTATTGTAAATTTAATTTATATATATTGAATTAGGCCGTTCATACAATGATATTATAAAATTAATTTTTTAATATATATTACCTTAAAAAAACACACACCTATGTAACATAATATTTTTGTGCCTTTGAAAACATTGAAACACAATAAATTCAAACTTATTATGACTGTTCTAATAATTCATGTTCCTACTTTTCAGTTGGTCTAACCGTCCATGTACAATATTTTCCATTCTGGGCCTATCAAACCATTAACCATATGATATCATAGAACAATTATAGTCTCCAAATGCATTTTAAGGACATATGTGTCCCACTTTTCACAAAATAAATATCATATATATATATATAGAATACATCTATAAAACATTCATCATATGATCACCAATGAAATAAAATGGGTTTAATTAAAATATTATTATGTCGTTACATATGGAAAATGGATATGTTTCATAATCATTTCATTATTTCCCCATATTATAACTCACATTGGAAGAACCTATTTTTATATGAATATTATCATGGCATAACACATGGAATAGAAATGCGTTTCATATATAAAGTATCATGATAAACAATTTAGAGAATGAATACTAATGGTATCCTTGTAATATATCCAAACTACATCATAAGTAACATCATCAAATATCATTTTATATTGAAAATTATTTCAATAGACCATATAAAAATTTTCTTGAAGAAACATTTATTTCAGCATTGTGAAAATATTTTTACATCTAAAAAAGTATATTATTTTTCATTTATATCAACATTAAAAACATATAAAATATTCTTCCAAAAATAACTGTGATGTTTAACAGTAGATGTAACCATGTATTACACATTAAATTAAATATTTATTTTAATTTTTTGTAAAATTAAATTGCACATTTCTTAGAAAAAAATATTAATATTATATTAAAAAATAGGTCACAATTAAAACATTGGTAAAAATGATATTTAATAATATTAGAAGACAAATAAATCATTTTGGGAATATTTTTAAGATAAAGTATTTTTGGATGAAAATGTATTTATGACTTAAGGGAAATAAAATTTCTTATTTAAATTTAAAATATTTCACAATTATTTTAGTTACCAAAGAGCGGTAAAATGGTAATATTACATTAAAATATTTCGAATAATAATATGAGTTGAAAATTCATTAGTTTTTTTAGAGGTGGATCATAATATTTTATCATAGAAAAATAATCATATGAAATACTTATAAAAAATAAGAATGTAACATAAAATCATTACCACGTTAGTATCATTGAATTATATGACCCATGAAGGTATAAAATAAAATGAAATACAATATAATAGTAGGTTAAATAAATTTATGATATTATATGTAATTGTGATTATATGTATACCTAGACAAATAATAGAGATATGTATCATTACAAACAACTCAAAGAAGGAAAATTTAAAGAATAGTTCCTTACATTAATTATTTAATTCTATCATAAAAAATTGGATGAACTTTTTTACATATTTATTAAAAATTACTAGTGAATGCACGTTTTGGGTAATAACACCCTTGTTTTTTATATATGTTTTGTTTTTAAATAACTTTTTTCAGGGTTGAATTATCTCTAGAATGTCAACTATGATATAATCATTTCATATATGTACAATATATATATATATATATAAATATATTAAATATAGTTACATAAAATTAAACACACGATTCATGGGGATCATAGGCTATACGGAAGCATGAAGGTTGTTTCCATTTTATTAAAATATTAAATGAAATAAATGTTAATGATATATTACCATTACATAATAATTTTTATTTCATATATATTACATATTTTCACTAAACTAATACTTATGAAATTTAAAGGTAATCATGAATAAATCATATTACTTCGTTAGGTTGTATTCCGCCATACACGAGAGTGACATTATCTTATTCCAAAAAAATGAAAGGCATATATTTATGTGTGATATTAATATTATAGAATTATAATAATATCATAAAAATAACATATAAAAAATAATCAACCATTATTTAAAAATGAGATTGGTTGTAATGAAAAAATGAACAACATCGGTTCATGAGTCGGAAGTGTACCATACACATCCCCGATTATTTCATAACACATTTGATCATATCGGTGATGGTTTTAGTTAAAGACCTATAAATAAAAACAAATACGTACTTTTTAAATATTGAGGTTATTATATAATCATGAAATAATAATTATTTATGGTTATATATGAAGAAAAAAATGCTCGATAAGTAATGTTAACTCTTTTTTGAGTATCCACTTTAGGTTTTCACTAAGATACATCCTTGGTATGATAAATTATAAACTAATTAATATATGTTTAGAGTTGGAATATTGGGATGTGATTTTGGAGGGTATTTCCTATTACAAAATCCTATTAATGTGTGATTTGGATGTGATATGGGGTGTCCTTTTATAAGTTATGTGAGTTTCCCATATTTTTGAAATAAAGATTTCTACCCATATTTATCACTTCAAATGGATTTAATAATAATATATTATTGGGAACGTAAAATATAAGTTTTATAATGGTGATGTAATGGGGTTTAGATTTTTTTTTTATTTTTACCTATTGTATAGTTGGTCTACCCCCCCCCCCACCCTAAAGCATTTTTTTCCTTAACTATGTTAAAGAATATTTACTATTTTTCCAAAAAAAAATTGGAAAACAAAATTATGTTAAACATATTAGATTATATATATAATTTTAATTCCCTGTATGGAATCCTATATTAAACATTATATCCACATAATTGGAAAATTATAATGTAATTTAAATCTCACTGATGCGACGAGAACATGGGATATTAAAGGAAATATTTTAAAAATTATAGAGAAGAATTATATAAATATTTATTATGAAATTATTTAAAATTAAATTTTTTTAGTTTAGGTATTATTATACAGATTTAACATTAAAATAAATTCAAAAATATAATTTATTTATATAAATAAATTTAAGAAAATACAACATTAAATTAAAATTAGATATTTATAAATATTCATCAACAAATAAAACATTGTTATATTTTTTTTAAATTTACCATAAGATATGTTTTACATTATAATTTTAAAAATATTTTCCATTTTATCACCTTTTTTATAAAACATTAATAAATAATTTTATTAATTTTCACAAAAATTAAATTAAAAAATTTCATGAAAATATTATCATTACAAATCATTTAATGTCATTATAAAATATTATGATGCTTTTTATAAAATATATTTCCTTTATATAAATCCTTTAATATTAATATTTAAAAATTAGTTATTACTATTCATTTCAATTAGTTAAACAGATATGTTATAATGGTCGGGTTTAAATGAGAATATTAATAATAAATCATGTTTTTTTAAAAACTAAAATTTTTATATGTAATGAAATATAACATGGCGTTTTATGTAGTAAAATAATATCATAGTGTTTCTCATAAATCAATATATCGAAAAAAAATTAATATTATTAAATAACGAATTAAAAAATTGGGGTGCCATAGATTATCATAATAAATGAACTACATCCTTAAAACCCATAACTATAACAGTAAAAAATGGGGATAATTCTATTTAATCTTATCCTTATATATCCAAATATCTTCCTCAAACTACTTGGCTCGACAAAAATATTTTTCCATGTGAGTGGTCTATTTTTGTGTAAAATTTGTTGTGCAATCCAAACTCCCCGAATGATTTCTTTATAAGAACTATCTTATTTTAGTGGTATGAAATATGAGTTTAGAACAGGTGATGGGTCATATATATACATTCTTATGAGAGATACATAGAAAAAATCAAGGACATGATAGAGGTTAGGTTGAATCCTTAATTAATAAGCTACCACACTATTGTGATTATGAATTTAAAGGCACTGATATACCTTTTCCCATTTCCCTTCATTTTTTAATCTTATACCTTCTTCCATGGAGGCATTTTTAGAAACACAATGTCACCATAATAAAATTATAGACCACATCAATGATAATTAATATGAATCTTTTTGAAAATATTTAGCTATATTTTTGTTTTTCTAAAAATATTTACCATTATTTTCTATTTTTTCATCTATCTTGTCTTTGAATATCATGATTCTTCTCACTTAATTTAGTAACGTTGGTTGAAAAATCATATTTCCATAAAATGGATTTACAATGTTCCATTTAAATTATTGACAGAAATCTATTATTGCATAAAAGCACAACTATATAATGGATTTAATTCCATCAACCTTTTAAATGAAAATAACACCTCAATATATCCTCAAGGTATTTAATTATTATCTCAGGATGACCATCAAAATTAGTATGATATGTAGTCCAGAAACTCAGCTATCTATCATAATATTGAAGAATACTTCAATATAACATTGAGACAATGATCCAGTCTAGATTAGAAACAATGGAATATGTCACTAAAAGAAACTGTACAAATTATTAAATTTCTTCCATAGAGATCTGTTCTCGAGAGAAGTATAATATGAGATAAATGAAGCATGTTGAGTTAGTAATGAGAATATATAAATCATATATATCATTTTTTCTTTTTTTTACGGATATCAATGAATAAATTATTTTATATGTTTCCAAATTTCAATTCTAGAATGGGTAATCGATTTAAAATTACTCGTAATATTTTTTCCTTTAGACTTAACATACTTGCATACCAATCAGTGGGATAAATATGACATGAAATACATCTTAATTATATTCCACTAGAAAAAATATTTAGAATCTATAGAATGAATTTTAATATCAATATGATTAAAGAATGGAGAATGTAGAGCTTCCTCTAAAACACCATAAAATAAGGTATTAAAAAACTCATATATGGCACCTAAAAAATTTCAAACCATCATTATAAATTTTCATTTCATGAACAATTATAAATTTATTGCTTTTATACATATAATTATGATTAAAATCATTAATCTACACATGGATATATGGTTAAACATTCATCTGAGAAAGATAAGAGTTTCCCCTTCCATATGTATTTCTGAATACATCAGTTTCAAATCCCAAAATATTTGATCATTTGTAATCTATACAATTAATAAGGTAGAATGATAATTTCAACTATATGCATCGATAAAATTTTCTAGTTTTCCATATTATTAGTGTATTGATTGTTACATTTATTTAATTAGCCTTAACCATCATCTTTTTTTCATATTTAACTCCTTCCACGTAAATTTATAAATAAATCATATAAAATTGTAATATATATAACACATTTCTCAGAAAATATAATTCATCTCTATTTGTAAGGAAAAAATTTCAAAAACTAAAGAAAAATATTTAGTTGGGTAATTTTTCTAATGTATCATCAATTTTAATGAGGCATAAGATATGAAAATATCATTCTATAAAACAAACATAATAAACTCACTTTATGTATGTGTCAATATATTTATTAACAACTTCTATACTATAGGGTAATGTGTGAGAAGATTCATGAACTAATATTCTCTTTAGTTCCTTGAATGTTTCCTCACATAAATATGACTTGAGGAACATGGAACATTTTGGTTTTAATTTGGCCAATAAATTATATAGTCCTAATAACATCATCCTAAATTATTGACAATATCAATATATAACAAGAAGAATATGGATCTCAGTTTCCATGTTTTATCTTATCAATCATTCAAAATCCTCTAAATTTTGTGGATCTACCCATGTACCAATTATTTAGATTATATGACTTGAAAAAAACTATTTAAGATATTCACATAGTATAAATTCATCATGTATTTTATCATTAATTTAGATCATTAGAACAATTTTCTAGCTGTATTATCCATCATACCAAACATTTGAACAGAAAATAATATCATCTACCATGTATATAATAAATTGATAAAAAATATTCTAATAACAATATTCATTAATTCAATCATAAAAGTGGTGGAATTATCAAAATAGAAAAGAATTACTATATATTCACATATTTCATATCTTATATGTAATTTTTCTTGGATATATACTCCTTCTTGAACCTCAATTTATGATATATCGAATAATGTTCAATCATATTAAATTATTGATCTCAATGTAGTTGATCAAAAAAATAACCACATCTAGGAAGAGAGAAATTTTTCATAATTTTAATCTTCTTCATCCCTAGATAATAATAATAGTCCCATTTAATTATTATTGTTTTTTAAAAAATAATAGGTGCACCCATGGTGACACCTATGGCCAAATGAATCTATTTTTCAAGGTTTTCCCAGATCCACTTCATTAATTCATGTCACTAAATCAATGAAATGACATAGGGAGTCATTATAATTAGTATATCCCTTGTAATCATTTATATTGGGAACAAAACATCACGGTCTAGTGTAAGGATTATAAAAACATATAGAAAGACATCAAAAAAATTTCAACAAAATAGGTATATCATATGTTTTGAGTTTCTCATTATTCTTCTCAAAGAAAAATGATATGTCTCTAGAAATTAAGTCCCAACAGTGGTAATGATCTCCATCATAAGTGTGTACTTATCATCAAATTGATAGGATAGAATTGGTTGGTTTTCGATATAATCATAACAAGTTATCCTAGGGAAATTATGTGGGGTTTATGTTTTACAAAATATTCCATTCGAAACATAATAATAAAATCATATAGTAGAAAAAATAAAAAATTATTGTAATGAAAATTCCCACAAATTTAAACAATAGATCAATCATAGACATAGGTTTTAATCATCGTACCAAAAAGGGTTTTTACAACTAATAATTAAACTAATAATTTTGGTAAAATATAGAAATGCTATTAAAATTCTTCTTTGATGGTTTAAGGGGAATTTCAATAATAAATTATGTTATTAGACGTTCTAGAGTTAATGGTATCTGTACCTATCACTGTGTAGTTTCTTTTCACCCCTCCTATGAAATAGTAATAAAAAGAGATTTAACTTTGTTTCTACGACTAATTGGCTACTTTAATTGGTCACTACCATTAACCATTATATTTTTTAACTTTTATGAATAATTATAAATCTCTATTAATTTGAAACAATGGAGTTTGTTTTGCGCATTTTATGGATCTTTATAATTAATCATATCATTACCTATGTTCTTATCATCACATTGGCATTAATCCTATCAATGACTTATCAATATATTTTTAGAACATTTTATATTCCCATTATGATTTTTTACACAATAAATTATCCCACATGTGGAGAATAAATTAAAGATAATGTTTTTCACTCCATGGTTTAAAAAATTTCAATTGATTTACATTTAAACCTCATATCAAATACACATAATTTATATGTAAATCTGACGTCAATTTACAACTTATTGGAGAATTGAATAACCTTTACAATATTTATTGACATTTATTATGGTTAATTTTTTTAGAGACATAATTTTAATCCACTAAATAATATATCATCAATATAAACACATTGGATGATAAAACCAAAATCATACCTCACAATAGTCGTAAATTTTTCCTTCAATAAACCAAAAAATTCATCATCATATTGATTTATCTCAAGAAAATCTTTATCTAACATCATTATATGAATATGAAGACAGTACTTATTTAAAAACATGTTCTTCAACATATCCCAATATATGGAATAAATTTAATCTTGTATCTAGAGATTCTAGATAATAAGACACTATTTATCTTCTTATTCTTCCAAATGGTATAAAAAGAAAAATACTTTTTAATATTCTAGAAAATATTGAATATAAGATATCGTCTTATGGGATCAAATAACCTATTATTGACTCAATTTAATATTGAATTTTTATTATTAAAAAAGAGGAAAAGTTCCCATCCACTAAAATAATGTTTATTTTTCATCGTTAATGTAACACCCGAAGATTTCATTGTACGTTATTTCATCAAAGTAATTCAATAACTTTCACTACACGCAACACTGAGTTCAAGTGCACCACGGCTTGCCAAACCAGCTGTTCAAAAGAGATTATGAATAGTATTAACTGAATTTTGAACATTATATAATACATATAATTTTAGAATCCATATTATGAGTTTCATAGACATAATGTAATAACAAATTCATTTTCTTCAGATAAAACATGTACTTTTCAAAAAATATATTTTTACCACCATTTAATGGTGAACCATTTTTTAATACAATATTTGAATATTTTATATATCAAATTTTAAAAAATAATCTTCATCTTTAGATATATATATAATAATATAGTTTCAAAAAATGATTCATATTTTTTTGATAACTTTCATATTTGGGTGAATAGTGAAAAATACTATATTTTAACTAAAAACAACTTTTTTAATCAAAATAATTTATTTTGTTAATTTATAAATTTTAATGGTTTGGAAGTATAAATATATTATATTCTTTCAATTTAATCCAATTATAGTCATTGTATGTAATTTCACTTTGGAATTGGTCATAAAAAATTGTTAAACTTTTGGTAGTTATTATTTCTTAAAAAAATACACCTTTAGGTTTTGACTGCAGGAATTAATTTTAAATTAATAAATAAAATTTATATGTTTTTAATTTGGTAAAATAGACTTATTTATAGAATTCAGAATATCAAAATCAACTTAGGGTAAATTTTTTGTATTTTTTTTGAAAACATTCAATTTTTGATGAATAGTGAAAAAACACCGAGTTATAGTTTAAAAATGAATTTAAATTTAAATAATTATTTATTTTATTTTAGGCCAAAATAGATACATAATACCTATATATGTTCAATGTAATTCATTGGAGTCTATTTATAATAATTTTAGATATTTATAAAATATTTATTGATTTTTCCCCATCTTTTACCAATCTCCTAGGAGAATTTTCAAATTCACATAAAACGTAATTTTACCACCTCTATGAGTTTAATTTCAAAAATCCGAGAGACAATATTAATATAAAGAAGTAAAATTTCATTCAATAAGATAAAAATAATTTTTTTGTGAATAGTAACATTTTACTTTTATTTACCACAGTTAAAAAAAAATAAGGTAATTAAGGGTAAAAATGATATTATTATCACCCTAACACATGTCCAAATTATATTGGAGAAGCTTAATTATACCAAAAACATCCTTATGAATAAAATATGACCCTTTAGGTCATCTTGGATTAGATTATGACATTTATTATTATTTAATATAAAGAAGAGTTAAAGAGTTAAAATCAATGTTTAATAACTAAACCATTTTTTATATAGGTTTATACACAAGATAAATAAGACAATAAGTATTCATTAGAAATATAAAAAGAGATTCTAAATAATTGTATTTTATTTATAATTTTTTTAGATTATATAACTAAATTTTTTTATGACACAATTATTATGCAATATTATCCTTATTAATAAAAGAATCGAATAATTGGTATTATAAATGTTAAAATAAATAAAATTTGAATTTTTTTTAAAAATACCCAAATTTTATTAGTTAATATGACATGTTAGGATTACTTAAATGTATTCAGTTAGAATTATGAAAGTTTTTATGACTTTAAATAAAATCAATTATTAAATAGGGTCAAAATTGACATAAAGGAGTTTTTAAAACATATATTTTATTATTAATTGTATTCTATTCCTAAAAATCTAAGGTTCAGACAAAGGACTTATATAAAGTCAGTTTTATAATTAATGTACCACATTGGGATCTATTGGAAGTATATAGTAATTTTATTAACTTTATAATATAAAAATACAAAGAGACATGGTAAATGTCAAACAATTTATCTAAGAGTTAAATAAAAAAGGTAAAGTTAATATAGTGAACCAAACCTATATAAAACCTATTAGTTGATTGTTTTCTGACCTATCCCCACCTTAAACATTAAATAATCCTCTTTGGGCCATTATAAACCGAATATGATTTTTTTATAAGATAATATTTCAAGCTTTTCCAAAGATGTCCATCACCCCTCTTATAAAAGGGAACTTCCCCTTCTCTCTAATTCACACCTTCAAATCCTTTTGGCTCGGCCAACCCCTTCCCAAATATTATCTCAACTTCCCTCAAATCAATATAGAGTCCTTATTTTTATCATAAATCTAACCAATAGTGCCCTTTTGATCAAATCAAAAGGAATAACCTGAAGAATAGGTAATGTTTTCACCTCCCTCTTTTAAATTTTTTTCTTCTTCCACTTCTTCTTTCTTTATTATTTCCATTATAAAATAATAACTACAGTATATTCTATATGTTGTGATTTTATTATAAATATGGTACAACCATATTCGGTATTCAATCCATCCTTTGAATGACATGTCACCATACGTGTGTACGTAAGACTTACTGTCTCCACGTCGTGGTGTAATTGTTATTCAAAGCATTATTATTTGGATGGTTATTAAAATGTTCTTTAATTTAATTAAATAATAAATATAAAATTATAATAATTATTTATATATGATATACCATCCAATTATATTTTATTTCAATAGAAAAATAATTATATTGTCGCTCGTGTGTACATACGGACTACTGTCTCCACGAACGCGATGAGATTCATCCCCCATTATATCCATTCAAGCCTAATTCTCATTTGATGATTAAAAATAATGTTTAAGTACTTGATATCATTCTTTATATGAATAATATAAAAACTATCCATAACAAACATGGATTATGTAATAAAACATATAAAAGAAAACGAGTAAGTTAACACCCGAAACGACGATAATACTAAGATATTATTAACAAAGCAAAGTTAAAAGATAATATATGATATAATATTAATGTATATGATTCATGAATAATTTAATAAAAATTATTTCACCATTATATAAGATGTAAAACTATCCTCTACTAAGGAAAAATACAAGGTAAGGGTTAATTCCACAATCTCTTTATTACCTGAGGTTGTTTTTTCGTAAGTATCTATAGGGACCTCTTTATCATACACAACCATGTTTCTTAAAAATTTATTTCAAAAAATTCTTACTATTTTATAAACTATGGGTTAAATTCATTTATACCATTTTTTTTATATTTTATAATATTTTTATAAAGGAATATTTCCGTCATTTTCCAAACAAGGTTCTTTTTATCATTTTCGTCAAAATTAAGGTATGAATTACTTTTTAAATTATACAGTGGGTGAGACTATTTTACACCATTATAAAATCAAATAATCTTCCCTTACAAGATTAGAAGATTATTTTTAATGTAAATATTTTCTTTTATAATTACGTGACTTATAAATGGTTTCAAAAAAATAGTTATTTCTCTCAAATAGTTTTTATTTCATCTATGTCAACACCCTTTAATGGATTTTAAGCTTCTTTGAAGTTGATTTATTATGATAAAAAACTTCCATATTGTATTGAAGGTTTTGTGATATGTTTGACTGTGGATGTTTTATTTTTATACCATTCATGGTTTATGAAGAAATTACTGAAATATTGTATTCTAGGATTAATATGAATATTTATGTCATGTTTTAACATGTTCATATGAGGAATGCATTGGACATAGTAAATGATGGGTGGAACCCGCTATAGCTCCTCGATGCATTGGTATGTCTCATGAGAAAAACTAGTGTCTGGGCATGAGCCCTTGACAAAATACTATTTGTAGTCTTGGCAGAAGTCCTTGACTATGTGGTTATGATAGTCTGTAATTAATGCATTCCATCATTACGAAAGTGGTTATTGATATTTCATATGATTATTCTACTAGTAGAATATACATGTGAATAAAAAATGGAATTATTTCATTTAATTTTTTCCATATTATGATGATGTTGAAGTTTAAAAGGCATTTTTTAGTTATACATTGCTTTAAATGTTTATGCATATTTATGAATGCTTTCGCTATATTGTTATCCTTACTGAGAATTTGTGCTCTCCCCTTTCAATGTTTTATTTTTCCTAGGATTCCAAGAAGTGTATTATGATTGATATACAGGGATAGTCTGAGGGGATATGGGTGTGGACTATGGACACTATGTTGATGTAGTTTTTCTCTTTATGAAGTAATGTAAGACTTATTAATGTATCTAGTGTTTCCAAGGATACTAAAATAATCGGTCTTTTGAGACTTGATCTTTTGTGATCATACCAATGTTATGTAATAATACACTAACTCTAGGTAACTGGGGTCGGGGCGTTACAGATTGTATTGGAGGAATTTTAGTACAATACTTGGAAGTAGATTCAGATAATCTCTGATTATAGAACATAGACCTATGATGGACTTTGAATATTAGTATTGAAAAACTTACTATAATTTTTGTATTGTAGATATTTTTTTAGTTTTAGGAGAAATACATCCATGTCTGGATACGAGCAGGTAGAGGCTACTCTGGAAAAGATGTACCTAGGGGTAAAACCCTAAAACACCACTTTGATCTCGACTCGAATGGGAGATGGTGCCAGACAATGGCCCTTGTTGCACTCTTGGTTACAACACTCTTGGGGGATACCCTTAGGATAATTATCATTTTCTTCACAAACCATTATGAAGGTTTTATTAGTATATACTTGCTCAAAGAATATATTTCTATGATTATGGATTATATATATATATAATGTTCAATCTACGTTAGGTGTTTTACATGTTTGAAATTAATCATTGCAATTCATAAACTCACCTAGTGTATGTCATTGTATAGAAATAGCGCCCATTAGAAGGAATGTGAACTCCTTCAATATATATGATCAAAAAAGTAAGAAGGATCATATCTATCATAGAATTAAGCCAACTTTTCGAAGGGAAATTGTCTCCCATGTATTCAAAACATATGATGAAATATTATAATGTGTTAAAAAGTTATGTAAAGAATTCTCTAAGTCCTATGGCTTTGAATAAAAGTGAGAGAAGAAATGGATGGTAGAGAGAAAGATGGATAAATGAAAGGGAGAAAAGAAGAATTTTACCATATGAGATAACTATGGGAAGAGACACCCTGGAACATGCCTGAGGGAATGTGAGTTTGTTATAAGTGTGGAGAAAATGGACACCATGTATGAGACTGCAAGGGTAAGAAAATGGTTTCAAATGTACAATTATTCATCTGCAAAGAGTTGGGACACTATGAAAACCAATTTTCAAATAATCAGAGTATGACCCATATGATGCTATTGGATAATAATCAAATTATTCTTCTACCAGAGATGGGGATGAATGAATAGAGTTCTTATGTTGTTATTAAAGAAATAAGTAATTTGAGTGTTGTATTAATGTTTTACTAGTTATAATAATTATGGATTATATAAGGATTGTACTACAGTACAATTTCATTAAGGACATGAGATTTTGTGGAACCAAAAAAAGTTTCTCAATAGCAGGTTAAATTTTTGGAAAATATATGGTTGAGAGAAAGATAAACAATAATAAGGTTCTGATACTGAGTTAGTGATTTAGGAATAATACATGTTTGATTTGGATAAATTATGTTGGATATTCTTGAATACCTTGAAATTGAATAATGATTTTTATATTCCATCATTGTTTGAATTTACAAAATTTTTCGATAAAAGGAGTATATCAAGTATTTTATAATGAATAAGGGAGAATGAATGTAATCAATAATGTTTTAGGGTAATCGAGGATGTTGCATTATTTTAAAAGAATACATGATGAAGGTGTTCACATGTTATTACATGAAATAAAGGATATTCATTTTGTTTAAATTCCCTATAAATTTTGGACTGTGAGTTTAGAGAGAAGTATTATTAGATAAGTCTAGTTTTAGATTATTTTTGATTTTACATAAAAAGGACAACCCAAAGGTTGGGGAGCAACCCGTCGCGTCCGGAAAGGTGGCGAGACTTGAACCCGCAACCAAAGGGCGACCAGGGTGTATCACCTACCACTATCCCGCGTGATGTTCTGGATTGAATAATGTAGTTTTTTAAGGGTCTGGTAGGTGGATTATAATTTTTTTTGGAACCTTATACTATTAGAATAAATAGATTATTTTTTTTAAACATTTTAGAGTGAAAGATGTGTTTGGGGTAGGAATTAGTTGAAGTATGAAACTATACATGTCAATTATATATATATATATATATATATATATATATATATTTCCTCTTATATTATGGATAAATTAATTATTAAACTTTAGGGAAGGGATCTTAAAACAAAAAATGTGTTATCCTAATACCTTACGTTTTGTTGAACCGATGGTATTTTAAATCACCATAGATTGGTGGTTTTGTGGCCCACAATTATACAATTGTTCAGTAATGGAAAACGACCTATACCCACAGTTCAAAACGGTGGGTATAGCCCCAAAAACCATCGATATAACCTATACCCACGATTTTTTGAATCGTGGACTGGAACAACGTCAGTATAGGGGTCTCAACCTATACCCACGGTTTTGCTGAACAGCGGGTATAGGCTTCTCAAATCATGGAGCATGCTGTTACAACGTGGCACACAACAGTCCCCACGGTTTGAAAACTGTGGGGTATTAAATTTCAAAATTCTGGATTTGCAGGGATTCGAAACTGCACCTCACAAACCGCCTACCAGCCGTGCATCACCAAAGAACCAACGAACCTATCAATTTTATTTGTTATAATTACATATATCTATTTATATATATTAATATCATATAGGTTTTATATTTGAAAATGGAAAACACGGGCCTTGAAAATCGAGGACTCAGTGTTTGGAAAAATGACAACGCGGGGTATCGAACCGGCGACTTGTCGAAGGCCAACGCCGAGCCTAACCTACCGAGCTGAAGAGATATTTTTATGAACATATATATATTATTGTACTTATATTAATGATAGCTATATATTAGGAAAAAAACCGACACCTCGATTTGATCCCAGGATCAGGAGATATATTAAACGGCGGATTAACTGACTCACCTAGAATGTTTTTGTTATTTATTATTTATATCCGCAGAATTATATTAATAAATATTTTCTTCCCGCCAAACATGTTTTCATTGTCCTGCGTAATTTTCCTTCCCACCCTATGGCGGGAAAGCTATACCCACATTTCTTTAAAACTGTGGGTATAGGTCTTCAAAAAAAACCCTTATTCCCACGGTTTTGAGAAACTGTGGGTATAGGTCATCTGAAAAAACTCTATGCCCACGGTTTAGACAAAACCGTGGGTATAGCTCTTTAAAATTAATCTATACCCAGGGTTTTGACAAAACTGTGGGTATAGGTGACCTATACCCACTGTTTTGGAAAACCGAGGGTATAGGTCCCCATATTATCCCTATACCAACGGTTTGTTGAAAAACCGTGTGTATAGGCGCGTTTTCTTATAGTGGTTTGTGATTGATGACCTCAATAACTCCATATAAATATTTAAATTTTCCCTCAAAATATGTGTCTCTAATTTCCACCAATGTTCTTCTAATCAATATCATAATTTGGTGGTGACTTTTTCATTCCCTTTTTCCTTTTATTAAGACTAAATTTTATTATCCCAATTACCGATGAGGGTTTTCCATCAAAATTATTTTCTATTTTAAACCCATTATTTTTAAAAAACAATTTCAAATTGCTAGGACGCAATTTATTGAAGGAGGGGAGAATGTAACACCCCAAGATTTCATAGTACGTTATTTCTTCAAATTAATTCAATAACTTGCACTACACACAACACTGAGTTCTAGTGCACCATGAATTTCCAAACTAGCCATTCAAAAGTAGTTATGAATAGCGTTAACTGAATTTTAAACATATATATTACTTATAATATTAAAATTATTTTTCTGAGTTTCTTTGATATAATGAAAGAACTAATTCATTTTTTTCATATAAAAGAGGTATTTTAAAAAATATACTGTTACTTCCTTTTAATGGTAAACCGTTTTTAAATTCAATATTTGAAACTTATATAGATTTAATATGACAAAATAAATTTTTTCTTTAGAATTGGGACATAAGAATTTAGTTCCAATAAAATTTTCATGTTTTTCTGATAACTTTCACATTTGGGTGAATAGTGAAAAATACTATTTTTTAACTGAAAAAAACTTTTTTAATCAAAATAATTTATAGTTTTAAATTATAAATTTTAATGGATTAGATGTATAAATATTTTATATTTTTAAAATTTAATCTAATGATGGTCATTGTAAGTAATTTCACTTTGAATTAGGACAAAAAAGTGTAAAACTTTGGATAGATATTATTTCTTAAAAAATACACGTTTTGGTTTTGACAACGGGAATAAATTTTAAATTAATAAATGAAACTTCTATTTTTTAATTTGATAAATATACTTTATTATTGAATTTTGAATATCAAAATTTTGTTAGGGTGAATTTTTGGTATTTTTCTAAAAACGTACAATTTTTTATGAATAGTGAAAAAACACTGAGTTATAGTTTAAAACTGAAATATTATATAAATAATTATTTATTTTATTTTAGGTACAAATAGATAAATAATACATATATATGTTCAATTTAATTCATTAGAGTAAGTTTATTAAGATTTTACATATATATTAAAATTTTATTGAACTGTTCATCGTCTTTTACCCATCTCCTAGGAGAATTTGCAAATTCACATAAAACATAATTTTACCGCTTCTGTGACTGAAATTTTGAAAATCCAAGGTACACAGTTAATATCAAGGAGTGAAATGTGGTTCAATAAGATAAAAATAATTTTTTGGTGAATAGTAACTTTTTACATTTATTTACCACGGTTAAAAGTAAATAGTGTAATTAAGGGTAAAAATGATATTTTTATTACCCTAACATGTATCCTAATTCTTCTGGATAAGTGTAATTCGACCAAAAACAACCTTATGAATAATATATGACCCTTTAGGTCCACATGGATTAGATTAAGACATTTATTATTATTTAATTTAAAGAAGAGTTAAAAGAGTGAAAATCCACATTTAATAAGTAAACAATTTTAAATATAGGGTTATATATAAGATAAATTCGACTATAAATATTAATTTGAAATCTAAAATTACTTCCTACATAATGGTATTTTATTTATAATTTTTAATGATTAAATAATTAAATTTATTTTTGACAAAATGATTATGCAATATTTTCCTTATTAATGAATGAATCGGATAATTGGTATTATAAATGTTAAAATAAATATAATTTGAAAATTTTGATGACATCAATAAATTTTATTGGCTAATATGACATGTTAGGATTACTTAAATGAATTTGGTTCGAATTAATAATGTTTTTATGACTTTAAAAAAAATCAATTATTAAATTGTCTCAAAATTGGCAAAAAGGAAATTTTAAAACTAATATTATATTATTAGTCGGTAATCTATTCATAATAATCTTGTGTTCGGCCAAAGGACCTATATAACTATATTTGTATCATTAATGGACCGCATGGGGGTCTCTTGGATGTATATAGTACGTTTATTAACTATATATTATAAAAATTCAAAGAGACATGGTAAATGTCAAACTATTTAACTAAGAGTTAAATAAAAAATATAAAGTTAATATAGTGACCCAAACCTGTCTAAAAGCAATTGGAAAAGGGTGTTTAGTCCTATACCCACATTAAAATGTAAATAATCCTCTTTGGAGCCATTAGAAACCGAATATGATTTTATTATAAAATAATATTTCTATCTTTTCCAAATGTGCCCCTCACCCCTATTATAAAAGGAAACTCCCCCTTCTCTATAATTTACTCCTTCAAAGCCTTTTGGCTCAGCCAACACCTACCCAAATATTCTCTAAACATCCTTCACTTCATCCTAGAGTCCTTATTTTGACCAGAAATCCAACCTATGGATCCCTTTTGATCAAATCAAAAAAGAAGAACCCGAAGAAGAGATTATGTTTTCACCACCCTCATTCAAGTTCCTTTTTTCTTCCACTTCTTTTTTCTTTTTTAGTTCCATTAAAAAGTAATAACTCCAGTATATTCTATATACTGTGATGTTATTATAAATATGGTACAACCATATTTATTATTTTATCCATCCTTTGAATGACATGTCACCATATGTGCGTATGTACGGCTTACCGTCTCCACGTCGTGGTGTAATTGTTATTCAAAACATTATTATTTGGATGGGTATGATAATGATGTGTAATTGATGTAAATAATAAATATAACATTATAATTATTCTTTATATATTATATATCATCCAATTATGTATTATTTTAATATCAAAAGAATGATATTGTCGTTTGTGCATACGTATGGACTAACGTCACCACGAACGCGATGAGATTTATTCCCCATCATATCCCTTCAAGCCTAATTCTCATTTGATGATTAAAAATAATGTCTAAGGTCTTGATATCATTATGGATATGAATAAGATAGAATATATAAATAAAAAACGGCTAATGTAACAAAAAATATAAAAAAGAAAACGATTATGTTAACACTGAAAACGACGATAATACTAAGATATTATTAACAATGCAATGCTAAAAGATCATATTTGATATCATATTAATGTCTATGATTCTTATATAATTTAATAACAATTATTTCACTATTATATCAGATGTTAAACTACCATATACCAAGCAAAAGTACAAGGTAAGGGTTAATTCCACGATCCCTTTATTATGCTAGGTTATTTTTATGTAAGTATCTACTAGGAACTCTTTATCATACACATCCATGTTTTTTATAAATGTATTTCAAAACATTCTTACTATTTTATAGACTATGGTTTAAACTCATTTATACCCTTTTTTGACTTTGTATTAGATTTTTATAAAGGAATATATTAGTCATTTTCCAAACAATGTCCTTTTTAACCTTTTGGACAAATTTAAGGTAAGAATATCTTTTTAAATTATACGGTGGGTGCGGCAATATTCCACCATTATAAAATCAATGAATCTTACCTTACAGGATTATTATAATATTTTCAAATTAAATATTTTCTTTTATAATTATGGGACTTTTAAATGATTTTAAAAAAAGAGATATTTCCCTCAAAAAGATTTGATTTCATCTATGTAAACATCTTTTGATGGATTTTAATCTTATTTGAAGTTGATTTATTATGATAAAAAACATCAATATTGTATTGAAGGTTCTGTGATATGTTTGATTGTGGATGTGTTAATTTTATACCATTCATGGTTTATGGAGAAATTAATTACATTTCATATTCCAGTTTTAATATGAATGTTTATGTTATGTTTAAACCTATTCATAAGAGAATTCTATTGGGCATAGTAAGTGACGGGTGGAGCCCACTATAACTCCTCAATGCATCGGTAGGTCTCATGAGAAAAACAAGTGTCTTGGAACAAGGCCTTGAAAAAAAATAATTTGTAGTCTTGGCATAAGGCCTTGATTATGTGGGTATGATAGCCTGTAATTATGCATTATATCAATTTGAATGTGGTTATTGATATTGCATGTAATTATTCGACTAGTAGAATATCCATGTGAATAAGTAAATGGAATTATTTTATTTTATTTTTTTCATATTGTTCTGAAGTTCAAGATTAAATGTCTTTTGTTTTAGTTATACATTTCCTTGAATGTTTATTCTTATTTATGAAAGTTTCTTCTATATTGTTATCCTTACTGAAAATATGATCTCACACCTTTCTATGTTTTATTTTTCCCATGATTCCAAGAATTATATTATGATTGATATGTATGGATAGTCTGAGGGGATATGAGTGTGGACTATGGAGACCATGTTGTTGTAGTTTTTCACTTAATGATGTAATGTATGACTTATGGATGTATATAGTGTTTCCAAGCCTACTAAACTAATTGGTCTTTCAAGACTTTATATTTTGTGAACATGCCAATTTATGTAATAATGCACCGAATATGGGTTACTGGGGTGGGGAATTATAATTAATGAATCAATAAAATATGGTTCTCTAATTTGTTCTTTTGGAAATATGTCATGAATTAATAGTTAAAGAATGTTTCGATCCTATAAATTAGAATTTTCATTCCATATCCCATCAATATTTTATGGATAATAGGGAAATAATGGAATTTCCTATAATTCTCATCATTAAAATGGTTCATTTTGGTTTCATCAATTGAATAAAGAAAATAAATAAAAATGTATGAAATAATATTCATAATGGGGAACCACATGAACCAACAAATATATTTCATTGGATGTATAAATAATGACTCCTTATTTTTCAATTTATAAATCATTAATTTTATTATATTTTATTAATATTAACCATACATTTAAATTCATCATGATGCGACATTAAGTGTTTTTAATTTCCAAATTGTATAACCCAAGAGATTTTAAATAAATGTATAGAAAGGCCCTTCATCATCCACCCAATTATGGTAGGGTCTAGCACAATATTACCTTCTAGTATTTATTACACGTGGATACCACAAAACTAGATATACTTTCACTAGTATTATATGGAACAGTATATAATTTCTTTCAGACCACTACCTATATCCAATAACCAAATTCAAATATTTTTTCTTATACATTGAATTTTCTTTTGTGATCTCCTTATAATTCACCCGTCCTATATTATAAAGGTTAAATAATGATATCCTCTAATTCAAATTATATCAGTTTGGAACTTGTAAGATATAATTGATACTTATCAGGTATGTATAAAATAGCTACACCTCTTATGAAAGACATGTTTCCATCATGAATGTCATCCATTTCCTGATGAATCCCTTGGGTGGAGATCAATTATTCATCCAATTCTCACATTTGATATTTACGTATGATCAGACAACATACATTTCCTCATATACCAACTATAGAGATCCAGTATTATGATACAATGATATTATATAAAATTTTATGAATATCCTATAAATTAAACAAAAATATGCATAAATATCATAATAATTTAGTGTATTTGGTAACATAAAAACAAAAGAAACAGGTCCATAGGTAAACTACAACATCACCCAATATGATCATTAAAACTATCACCCCTATTATTATTTTGATACATAATACACTTCATCATAAATTTTGTAGAAGAAAATATTAGAAAGGGTTTACTCAAATGCACAGTAAGGGTAAAAATAGAGATATGTAAGAACTATAAGTACATATGGGTTTGAAAACAATAACATATCATTTCGAATCTGTATCGTATTTGTCAATGATCATAATATTGGGTCATATAATAATGATCTATATTTTATTTAAAATTAATAATAAATGAATCATGAAACCTCACCCATGATGGAATAAAATTGGCATAAGACATTTATTATTTGAATACTCATAAGCAAAAAATTATTTATTCAAAGATATCCATCATGAAATTCAAAACCATTTAGGCTTCTGCTAACAACCCACGTATATACATTGTAATTAGGGTAAAAAATAATGTATCCTCATTTTTGGAATGAGCAAAAAACCCATGTACACTATCATCTCATAATATAATTTTCATCACCCAATTTACAGGTGGGTTGAATAGGGACCACTATACATAGAATTAAAATCCTACATATGTGTGGAAAAAGATAAAAAAAATCAATGTATCATTTACATTAAATAAAATGGTTTAAATAATCATTTTATCATATCATAACATATCAAAAACATATAGATTTGAAAAAAAATTCCCCATTTAATAACACACAACAATGGAGATTGCAGTAAGTTTTAATATAACAATATCATAGAATAACATGTTGAATATAAATTTATTTTTTAAACATATTATAATGATAAAACATTCATATAAATAAAAATAAATATATCCTTGGATCATATCCCATGTAAATAATTGGTTACATTAATATATTTAACCATAGATCGAAAATTAATTTAATATATTATTTAAATAATTTCTTAAGGAAACAATCTTTTAATCTTCAGAAAATAATTTTTAACACATAAATCATGTTGAAAATATTTTTCCTTCATTATATGCTTGAAAATGTATAAATAAATATATAAATCATATATTGATCATGATCACTGGATGTTTAATCAATTCCATGGATTATAAAAAATACTCCTTTAGCATTTCTGAAAAATGAAATATTGCAAATTGCGTAGAAAAAAGAAAAGAAAATCCTTTAAAAAACATCAAAAATGGGTAAAATTTTAATTTTAAAATCAATATAGAATAATAAAACATTTATTAAATCATTTTATGGAGAAATATTTTTGGAAGAAAAATTTTATCTGCTTGAGGAGAGTTACAATGTATATTTTTCATAAAAAAAACTCATAGTTTATTTTAGGTTCCAAAGAGTGGATAAATTTTAGCAATAATTGCTAATATCATGAATAATCATATGAAAAGAAAATTTATTTTTTTGACATTTTATATGATTTTCTCATCCAAAATGAAATCATAATTAATCTCGATAAATAATGATACATTAACATTAAATCATTACAACATAGGTATCATTAAATCATATGATCAATGAAAAAATAAAATTAAATATAATATAAATTTTTATGATTATAAATATTTTCATGATATTAAATTTATATTTGAATATATACTCACCTAATTAATGAATATTTCTTTGCAACATAACATATGTCTCAATTAAGGAAAATTTAGGAAAATATCCATGACTGTAAGTCTTGACTTATTTTATACATGTTCAAACCTATTTTATAAAAAATAAAAATTTATTATACATCTATTGTAGAAAAAAATTAATATATCATACCATATATAATTTTATATGAGCCTTTATAGCTCGTTTATTATAATTTACAGGATATATTTTTATATCAAATAATAATATATTTTATTTCCATAAATGGTTGGATTATTAATTTTTAGTCCTGATACATTGATTATGGATCCATAATCTCCATAATTATAACCATGATATAAATATCATATATATTTAGTATATATGTATTTATTGTAATATATATAATAAAAACCTATAAAATAAAACACAACAGACATGGAGATAGTAGGACTTATATGCGAATGAACATTGTTTCCTTTTTCTAAACCTATTATAATAAATAATGGTTATTAAATTAAAATTAATCATATTTATACAATGAGAACAATGTTTTTTTAAGGGAAGCTGTTAAAAATATTATAACATTTTATTAAAAAATACAATATAAAATTGGTTAGATTGATATAATTTAGTGGATATATAAATTAATTAATAAAACATTAATATTAATATAAATGAAATATTATTATAAAAATAACTAAATGAAAATATAGTTTTCAATAAAAATTTGGTATTTTCATTATTCATTAAAAAATGATGCTATTAAAAAACCCAAATGAGCTAATATCTTCTATATATTATTTTAGGATTCCAAAAATGGTGTTTATTTTACCAAATTAGTTTTTCTAAATGATTGAAAAATAAATTGAATTAATTTTCACAAAAACATTATATTTTAAAATACTCTATTTGAAGCATAAAAATATATTGCTGAAAATTAAGTACCTTTTTATCAAAAATATTTCATTATATAAAACAATTATATTTAATATTTAAAAATTATTGTTTAATATTCATATCACTATGCTTAATAGGTAGGTCATAAAGGTCATGTTTAAATAACTGTATTAATAATATATCATGGTTTTCATAAAACTTAGTGTTCTATTTGTAACACCAGATAATCATGTGATTCTTATAGTTAATGATTAACATGGTGTTTCATTTAAGTCATGAATTTAGTGAAATTTAATTTCCTAAAAAATTATAATAATTCATAAAAACAAGGTGTTTTATAATACCACTCCTTATTAATGGTTTCTTTGGAAAGGATTGGATAAATTTGGAGACAAGTGTTAACCAAAATTTGATAAAGAATTTTGGATAATATTTAGATAATAATAACATCATATTGTTTTGGTAAATTTATTCTTCTGTGGTTTCCTGTCAATGAAATCCTATTATAGATACTGAAAGGTGGTTGTAGATGTCATATAGATTTTCCAATGGTTAACATTATTGAACAAGGTATTAGGATATTAAATAAATCATTAACATTATTCCATTCATGGAGCTTGGTATGAACTTATGGGTTCACAATATCAAGCTGTAATACATTGGTTAATTCCAATTCTCTTTATAAAAAATTATTATTTATGAGACGTTAGATCATATGTAAACCTTTGATAATAGAATAATCATATGGAAAATCCACAACACATCAAGGGTTGAAAATAATAATAATGATTGTAAGTTAAATGGGATATATAACTATATTGAGGTTTTATGATAAGGGGATACATTTGGATACATTAATTGAGCTTTGATAGGTAATTATGGTATATTTAAAACATATTTTTAATATATAAAAAAGCTATCTGAGGAATAATTAATACATATTATTTGGACAAATATTTAAAGATATTTGTAACCATAAAGACTATATTACTTTTTATGATGAGTAAATAATATTTTATTAATGCTTTTAAATGTATAATTTATCAGGTAGTTAATAGAGTTATGGAATATTTATTTAGTGAGGGTTTTATTACAATAAATTTTTAAGTGTTTCACTATTAATAGAACATTAGACGTTAAAGGTAAACAAAATATTATTGAATAATAAAAATATTAAAGTGAGTTATAATTTTTAAATTAAATTTGACATGAATTTATTTTTTAAATGTGAATTTATATTAATTTATATTGATTGTGAAATTTATTATTATATTTTAGAGATGGGTTGATTGTAAAATTTAATTTTTTTATATATATAAATTTTTTGGATGTTAATGTTTTTTGGAGATAATTTTTTAATTAATGTCAAATTAATATGTGATCATGTACCTCTAATATTCAGTTTCGAACATAGAGTAATTTAATTATTTTTATATGGAAGTTTTATGTATTACCATTGAGTTTTTAGTAATGTAATTAAAATAAATGTATAATTTCATCATTTTTGATATTATCTTGATGTATTCCAGACATTAAATTTATTATTAATATAAAATGATATATGGAATATCTTGTATCATTTTGAGGATTACGGGATCTGTTTGATGTCAATTAAAATTTTTCAAGAAATAAAATTTCACTTAGATTTGAAATCATTTTTTGAAAAAATTGATATTCTGTTTGAAAATTGATTAAAGGATGAAATTATATTTTTCAAGATATTTCATTTCCTTATATTCTTAGTCCATATGGTAATGTTATTCCCCAACTATAAAAAATGGATCCTAAAATAATAATGTTTCCCAACTAACTATATTATTGATGATTCAATGTAATTTTTTACACATTCTTGAATTATGGTTTTGTGGCAATTCACAATCTCATTGTCAATCATTTTCTAATGATCAATGTTCATTGGAATAATACATTATTATTTTTCATTTGACTTCTTTTCTTATCAATATCATTAATTCAAGTTAATATTCAAATATTTATAACCAATGATATATATTATTCCATATTAATTTCCTATTTATAATTTCCCCCTTTCAATAAAATTTTTATTTTTCCATTTTACAATGTCTTTTTTCAGAAAATGTTTTTTAAATGTTATCCCTTGATAACCAATTTCAAACAAGAAATAAAATATTATTATTTACCTATGACCATTAAAACATAGATATTGAAGTTGAGGGATTGAATATTATTAATTTAATTATGAAATATATATAAATGTATATCACTCAAAGTAAATTATTTCACAATTTATTGTGAAAAAATTCAATCATTGGTTGATGCAATTTTTTTTAAAAAAAGAGGTTTTCATTATACATGTTTTTTATTTATTTTCTTCATTAAATATTATAAATAATTTTGTACACTTTTATAAATTCTATTTTATTTAATTAACCTAATTTTTGAAATAATCATGATAAAAATTTAATTGTACAACATTTTTATAATTTTATAAAATGATTGGCATTTCAATGAATTGTGAAAATTAATTATTAATATCGAAAACTATATTTATTTAATTTATTAACAATTTTAACGTAATTATTTGTATAATTAAAAATGGAATTATTTAATTTTTAATATTAGTGAAGTTAAAAAATATTATTTTAGATATAATTCTACATTAATTTGGGATAAAACATTTTTGTACATAGAAATAAATTTTATAGAAAAAAAAAAATTTAATATCGTTTTTTTTTGTTTAATTTGAAATAAAATTCTCTAAATATTTAAATATAAATTTATTAAATATATACCATTAATTTAGTTACAATAATTAATATTATGTAATAACATCCAATTAATTGTTTTTCAATAGGAATAGTAAAAACAATAAAAATTGGTACACAATGGTTGGTTTACAATATTTTAATGTAGTGGTTATGTTCAAGTGAAAAGGGTTATGATTACATAAAAACACATCTTCATCATATTGAATTGTTTTCTTAACCAAAAATCGATATAATGAGATAATATTTATTTTAAATATTTTTTTTAATATTAGGAACCAAATCATAATTTTTGATATTATATGTTTTTTTTAAAATAAATAGAATTTTTGGTTCTCTATTGGTAACAGAATGGTCGGAAGACACACTGTTTTTTTCATAATAGTAATAAAAAACGTATTTTATTTTTTATTTACACACACAAAAAATTCTTGGATGAAAATTTATTATTTTATTTCATTGTAAAATAATTTATATGGTTAAATCATGTATTAAAAAAACATTTTTCTTACAATTTATATTATTGTATTATATGTCATTAATAACATATTCAGCAAATGAAACTGAATGAATAGAATCAATATTTTGAATCATAATATCAAATTCATATTTTGTTGCCATTTTATTTTTTTCATAAAAAATATCATGGTAAAAATTTACAATATCATGATTAGAGTTAAAATAATATTTAACTAGTTTGAATATAATATATGGTTCAAAATTTATCCTAAACATGTATAAATTGGATTTTATGAGTATTTTTAATCCTTATCATAGAAAAAATCTTTATTTTTTATGGAATGGTTCCACATTTCATGATTATGTCACATAAATAATATTAATTTTTTATGTAATTCCATGTGTGTCTTCCCCCTGTCTTATAAAAGGGAACATTCTAACCATTATTCCTATAATGATTTCATAATAATATATTAGATATTCCCTACATAATTACCTTAATACATTCATTCTAACATCATATAGATATAAATTTAACCATGATAAATCTATTATAGGGATTAGTGAGAAAATGATTTTATGTTTTCTTAAGATGGGGTACATATTTAAATTGAATATTTTAAATATATTTATTCTTGAACCTCATTCATATTTTCTAAAAACAGGATCTAATAATAAAATCAGTATATATTGAAATCAGGAAGCTTTAAAACTAGTGGAGCAACCAATATCTATCTCATCTTATTTCAAATAGGAAATGAAACCATCATCCATTTGAATGGAGGACACCCACCTCATGAAGAGATGTCAATTTATTTTTGAACTCTCTATCAAAGGTGGTTATAATTCAAGATTTAATGTTAAAAAATATAATAATGAAAATTTATCCTTATGGATGGTTACTATATCATCTAATTTCATACATTTCCATCTGCTAAAAAAAGATAAGAACATTTCTTAATTTATCCGTATAATGAGATATTTAATGTGTTGTGATTTTTTTCATTACCACATAACATGGCTACTATATATGTGTATTTAATAAAATAATATTTTATTTATATTATAATCATAATTGTTGAAATATAATGAAATTCTCACATATTTTCCATCATGTTTGTTCAATAATGAAGATGGTGCGCACAACACACAATATCAATGTTAGTAACGTTGTTTATTTTCAATAAACCTCATTCTTGTTTTCATTACATGTATAATTTATATATTTAAATTATTACTATTTAAATAATGTTATTCTATAGATGATTCAATAATGATCACATTGATCATTTTCAACATAAAAAATTCATTTCGAACTTATTAGCCCATTATCATCAAATCAAACAACATGAACATAATTGATAATGAAATTTTATATAACATAGTACTAAATATAATTAATGGAATAATATGTACGAAAAGTTTCATAAGAATATAATTTATTAACATAATTTTATCATTCATTAATATAAATAATTATTATGATTATTCAGACTCGACTTAAGGGAAACTTAACATCAAAAAACATGTTTTAAATGTTATAATGTTTTTTATTATAAATATATTTCTTCCTTATCTGTTTTAACATAATGGATTTTTAAATAAATTTTCATATAGGTTAATTTATTAAAAATAACATTTCATGTAAAATTTTACTATCCAAAAATTGGTTTAAAATGGAATATTTTATCATATTTAAAACATGATATTTTGAAAATATCTAATAAGAATATTATATGTTAACATGTTGAATTTAAATAGTTATTTCCATTGATGTAAATGTTTTTTGGGTTTCTAAATTCCATTAATAGATTTGATGTTTTATCAATAATAAACACTCATTCCCATGGTTCATCGTATTTTAAAAAGGGCTTTTATCGGAAAGGTTATTTTGATAAGATTAACTGATATTCTTGATAGTGAAAAGAATACTTTTATGATTGAAATTAAAGAATTTATTTGTTATCTACATGTTATTGATATTATAAGATTATTTAGATGAAGAGTGTGATTTAGACTTCTCTCGATTATGGGTGAACCTGATATAGAACATGGTGGTGGGTTGGACCATTATGTTTCTTCAATACATCAGGTAAATGAACTAAGTAAATCGGATATCGAGATTGTCTAATATATTATTTGAATCTAAAGAGAAATCTAATACATTTTTAATAATTATAAAAAGGGTGATATGAAAATAATGTCCCATTGGACTTATATGTAATTTTTATGATTAAAAATGTCTATTCATAGAAATATTTTGATTTCAATGGAAAAGATAATTATATTATGTATTAAAGGAATCAAAACTCACATTTTAGGTAAAAAGTTATTTTTTAATGAAATTATTCTCAAGGATTCATCTTTTTATAAGGAAAAACCAATTATTAAGATTTTCAAATATGTTACATGATTAATTATTTCATGAAATTATTTAGTTATTGAACAAGATTTCATGTGTAATAAAAGGATGCCATGAAATTATTATTTATTATTATTATGGATTTATTTTACAATATCACGGTTTTAAAATGGACTAATAGATTTTTTTAATTCAATATATATATGATAATATTTTTTTCTGAAAAATACTTTATAAATTTTTCTAGAGGGTATAAAGAGGAGTAAAAATAAATAATGTTTCAATTGTAAATACATGAATATTTTTCATGAAAATAAATTTTTTTAAATTATTAATATTTTTCATTATAGAATAAATAGATAGTAAGTTGAATAATCCATAATTTTAATTATGGTTATTTTATAATGAATTTATGAACAAATTATATGAAACTATATAATGAATAGATCCATTAAAATTTTGAAGGGTAAACCCTTGGTATAAATCTTGATAGTATTGGTTTTTAAGGTGTATATCTATATAATATTTGAATAAAAGATAATAGGAGAAAGATTTAGTAGACATCCAATGGAATCACATATTACCTAGTAGAGTATAATAAGTAACTAGTATAGTCAAAACTGCAGCTCTGAGGCCATCATTCATTTTGGTAAAAATATATTACATCCAATTTTCAATAAACTCATAACAACCATTGAATTATATGATTTTTTTAAATGATTTTTTATGTAATTAATAGACCCCATGGTGGAATTATTTGCATAAATGTTTAATGAATCACTATTTTTGAAGTGCTACAATCAAAAATACAATATCAAATGGATATCATTCCTATTTCCTCCAAATTATAATAGATGGTATATTAAACTTGTATAATATTCTAACTTTAATTATTTTTTCAATATTTCATTGTATTTCTTATTATTTATTGATATAATTGTAACTAATTTAACAATAGGTTTCTTCTATAAAATCATATAATTTTTCTTGTTCATATATGATTAATTCTCAATAAAAATTATATGATGCAATCGACATGAAACTTTATAACCATTAAAACCTAACAGATTACAATAGATATGCTTTTCAAATATACCAATTAATAATATAATGTATACTAAATTTTTTTATAACTATTATAACCTAAAAATAAATTGAGAATTTGTATCTTAACTATTTGTATATAGATGTGACAATACAAAAAATCATTTAGGTATTATAGTGGAAAATGTTGTGGATCCTTTGGTTTTATTGTTGATCATATATTAAAAATATATTGTCTCAGTTTCGTTATTAATTTTCATTTATTTGTCAATTCCATTCAATAAATTAATCAATTTTTTGATTATATTAATAATAAAAATAATTTATTTCTGAAAGCAATTGCATTTTTATTATATTTATTTTATAACATAATATACAATAATTTCACTATGCATTTACATTGATGATTTGGTCTTTTTTCTTCAATGGTTTTTAATCATTCAAAATTTCATATAATTTTTTACTAATTATGTGATTAATTTTATTTATTAAATGTAAATCCCACCCACTATTTTGGTTTTGTCATAAATAATCATGCATTCCATAAATATATATTTTTAACATGATTTATGAACAATTTTTAAATCTATCTAATTATAGATTAATAAATATATATTAAAAAAAATTCTATAATGTATTCTCTGATAAATTAGTATAATCAAGCTCTTTATTAATTAATCTCTTTTAAAAAATTTATAATTGTTTAAAATTACCCCAGGAATTTAAAACACCAAAATTAAAATTATTGTATTTAATTGAATGAAATTACAATAAAATATATATACTATACTTTTGGGTGTTGACCATATCAAAGGACCTATAATTCAAGGCCACAATCAGATTATAACATGACCTTAAGAACACTCCACATTCTTGTAATGCTAAAAACTAGTGTCAAGGAATACCATGTAATAATTGCCTAAAATTTATTCTCAATGATAATTAGTAATTATATCCAAATAAATATTAATTTTACATTAATAAAAAATCCAATGTTTAATAAATTATGTAACATTTGTTAAAATATAAAGGTAAAATCATTTCATATATAATGACCCATACTTTACATACATTGTTAATACTTCAAAATTGAAGCATACTTATTACAACATATAACAAAACCACGAAAGCACCGTATAGGTATAGTGTCTTTAGAAACTGGTAAACATAAACAATTGGTTCATAAAGCATCTACAATGTCTCCCATTTATTTCATCATATCTATAGTCCCTTTTGGAATATCTTACTTAATAACCTTCTTCCAGACCTGGGGAAAGAAAACATACAAAAGGGTGAGCTCAAATGCTCAGTAAGGGTAAACAAAAGAAATATCAATCACATCTTAACCTGAAAAAGAGATCATAATTTCATAACATGGGATAAATCATGGCAGTGAAATGTAATCACAATAATCATAACTTAAAACATGATACTTTGTGGCATACACACATAATCATAGAGAATCATTTCTTTTTAGTCAAGACTCATTGCCAAGACTATCTTAGTGGACAAAGTCCCTTTCTGAACCGAGTCACCCTCGTTTCAGTCCTATTTCACTAAACTGGTATAACCTATCGTTCCATCCATGTCTATCTCATGAGATATAAAATCTTTACCCAATGGATTGGAGGGAGATATAGGTCCCACCCATCTCATAATGATACCATTCTTATGTGTGCCACAAAATCATAAACCATACATCATTTCATAACCCATGTAATAAAAATGGGATTCTTAAACATCATGACATCATAAAACAATTCATATAAGATAAAGGAATTCCTAAAAATAATTCAATCACAACATTATCAAATCAATGTGATAATAGGGATAAAAACAGAACCCATTATTATCTTTGATGGAAAATAATTTTGATAAATCACTTGAACTCCATTCTTGAGGAAAATATCCTTTCTTCTTCAAAAACATTTTTCATTTCTTAACATTTCATAAAACTTTAAACTAAAAGAAGTTGATTAAAAATAAAATTGAAAAATTTTAAGGGATTCTTCTTAGAAATAATTTTTTTAAAATCCATTCATGCCGTATAAGTTAAAAAAAACATTCTTCTCGTACTTTTGTCGGAAAAGTCAAAAAAGTACCTCGTATGAAAAATGACAAAAGATTCTTTTAATATCATTTACTAAAAAATCACCGAAGGGTAAAATTGGAAATAAACTATTGTAGAAGGATATAAATATTACATATTTAGGAAACATGGATGTGGATGATAAAATACACCCCAGTAATTATCAAAGTAAAAACAATCTCGGATAAAAGTGAGATTGTGATATTTCCCTTACCTTAGGTCCGATTTGCTTTGTACTTGTCCAAGTCTCCTGTATAATGGTTTAAATAATGTTATTGACTTATTAAAGAATCATACATATTGATATTATATCATATATGGTCATATTCTTAGCTTCTTATTAGTAATATTTCATTGTTACTTGTTACTCGGGTCTTTATTGCCTTTTGTTCTTATGCGAGTGTTTTCGAATAAATTCTTATTATTATTTTAAGCTTATAGATACCTTATATCCAGAATGGTATTACTGTAACATATATCATATTTATTCATTCAATTCATTTATATAATTACTATGTAATGATGATCATGTAGAACGAGTCGCATCACATCGTGGAGACGGTATTTCGTACGTACGCACGAGCGATGATATTGTTCCCATGATCGTGGAATTGTATTTAGGTGTATTTATACTATTTCAGTATAAATATAACTTTATAATAATCATATATATTTACTCATTACACCATTATACCCATCCTTGTAAGGTGATGGATGAAAATAGATTACACCACGGCGTGGAGACGGTATTCCGTACGTACGCACGCGCGGTGATTTCATTTTTCCGTAGGATGGATAGAAGGTGAATTAGGGTTGTTTCATATTTATAATAACATATCAGTATGTAAGTAATACTTATATTATTACTTTATCATGAAACAACTAAAGAAGAAGAAGTAGAAGAAGAAAGAAATTGAAAAGATCGGTAATGGATATTACCTCTTCTTTGAAACGCCTCTTTGAATCCTCCACTTAGGGAACTAAGATTGGTCTTTGAAGAAGACCAGGACCTCTAGGATTATTCCAGGAAAGTGGAGAAGGAATTTTGTCAGGGGTTGGCCGAGCTTGAGTGCTCAAATTCGTGTGAGGAGGAGGGGGAGGAGGTTCCCTTTTATAAGGGAGGAGAGGGGCACCTTGGGAATATCTGAAAATATTATTTTATATTAAAGTCAAAATCGGTTTATAATGGTTCCAAATGGTCTTATTTCGAAGTTAAAGTGGGGATGGGTCGAAATCCTATCAACCAATAGGATTTAGACAAGCTTTGGTTATTATTTTAACCTTATCAATTAGATTTAACTCTAAGTTAAATAATTCAACTTTTACCGTGACTTTTTGTTTTCTTACACTATATGGTTAATACACTTACTATAAAATGACAAAAGAACCCCAATTTGTTTATAATTAATATATATATCCTTATCTAAGTCATTTGGCCGAACCTTATATTTTTATGAATAAAATAACAATTAATAATATTTTATTTGATTTAAAAACTATTTTGTGTCAATTTTGACACTATTTGATATATGTTTTTTGTGAAAGTCATAATAGAATTATATGTTCAATCCAAGTTTATTAAATCAACACTAATATATCATAGTAACCTAGAAAATTAGTGGATTTCATAAAAAGTCTCAAATTACATTTATTTGGGCATTTATAACATCAATTATGTTAACATTTCCTTAAAAGGGTAATTACTGCATCATCGTTGTGTCATAAATAAATTAATTTATTTAAAGTCTAAAAATTATAAATAAAATATCATTATGTATGAAATCATTTTATACATCTAATGAATATTTATAATCGAATTTATCTTATGTATAAACCCATATTAGAAATGTTTTAGTTATTAAACTTTTATTTTAACTATTTTAACTATTCATTAAATAATATAATATTAAATGTCATAATCTAATCCAAGTGGACCTATATGGTCATATTATATTCATAAAGTTGTTTTTGTTCGAATTAAACGTTTCCAATAGAATTAGGACATGTCTTAGGGTAATAGTAATATCATATTTACCCTTAGTTACCCTATTTACTATGAACTGCGGTAAAAAAAGTAAAAAGTTACTATTCACCAAAAAATTATTTTTCTCTCATTGAACCACATTTTACTTACTGATATCCACCGTGTCTGTCAGATTTTCGAAATTCCATTCACAGAAGCGGTAAAATTATGTTTTATGCAAAATTCAGTTTTTAACCTACCACTTAGTGGTTTCACTATTCATCAAAAATTGAATGTTTTCCGAAAAATACCAAAATTTCACCCTAGTCTAATTTCGGTATTCCGAATCCAAGAATGAAGTCCATTTTGAAAGATATAATTTCAAAAGGTGGTTATTACTATTCATAACGGCTATTTTAAATAATATTTTAATAGCATATCACCGTTTAGTGAAACTCGGTATTGCGTACAACGCAAGCTATCGAGGAAGGTCGCGATTGCGTGTAAAGCAAGCCAAGAAAGTGTTGTGTAGAAAAAGATTCCTTTGATGATTTATATAACATAAAAGTCTCGGGTGTTACATTCTACCCCTTTAAAATGAATTTCGCCCTCGAAATTCGTCACTTTGTAACAAACAGATGAGGATACCTCTCCCTCATCATATCCTCAAGTTCCCATGTAGCTTCTTCTAATTGGTGGTTCCTCCATAAAATTTTCACCAATCGAGTGGTCTTGTTTCGTAGGACTTTTTCGCTACGATCCAGAATCTCTATCGGTTGTTCTTCATAAGAAATATATTGCTCCAGCGGTACAACTTCTGAGCTGAGTACATGTGAAGGATCAGGTATGTACTTTCTCAGGAGAGATACATGGAACACATCGTGAACTTGAGAGAGATTCGGTGGAAGCGCCAATCGATAAGCTACCTTTCCAACATGATCCAGTATTTCGAAAGGACTGATATATCTAGGGCTCAACTTCCCCTTCTTTCCAAATCTCATAACCCTCTTCCAGGGAGATATTCGTAAGAACACTTTATCACCCACTTCAAACTCTAGGTCTTTTCTTCAGTTGTCAGCATAACTTTTCTGTCGACTCTGAGCTGCTCTTATGTGTTGTTGAATAGATCTGACATTTTCTGCCATTTCATCAATGAGCTCAGGTCCTAATAGCTTTCTTTCCCCAACTTCATCCCAGCAAGTTGGAGTCCTGCATTTCTTTCCATATAGAGCTTCATAAAGAGCCATCTGAATACTGGAGTGAAAGTTATTATTATAAAAAAAATCCACCAAAGGTAGGTGTTGATCCCAACCACCTTTGAAATCCATAGAGAAAGCTCTCAACATATCTTCTAGAGTTTTAATTGTTCTCTCAGACTGACCATCTGCCTGAGGATGATAAGCACTGCTGAAACTCAACTCTGTATCCAGAGTATGCTGAAGACTTCTCCAGAACTTCGAGGTAAATCTCGGATCCCGATCAGATATAATAGAAAGTGGTACTCCATGAAATCTTACCACTTCTTTTACATATATCCTGGCAAGCTGATCCAGAGAGAAATCCTCTCTAATAGCAATGAAGTGTGCAGACTTTGTAAGACGATCAACTATGACCCAGATAGCATTATTGCCTTTGGATGTTTTAGGAAGTCCTGTGACAAAGTCCATAGTGATGTTTTCCCATTTCCATTCGAGTATGGGTAATGGTTGTAACATCATCTTTGACTTCTGTCTCTCAGCTTTAACTTGTTGACAAACCAAGCATCGAGAGACATATTCAGCAACATCTGTTTTCATGCCATCCCACCAGAAGTACTCTTTCAGATCCCTATACATCTTCATGCTTCCAGGATGAATAGAGAATGAATAACTATGAGCCTCATCCAGCATCTCCTTCTTTAATTCAGGTATGGGAGGAACACAAACCCGATTCCTGAACATTATTATCCCATTACAATCAAGGTTGAATTCAGGAACATTTCTCACCTTCTTTTGTAACTCGACATATTCATTCTGTGCCTCTTTAATCTTCACATGTATAGATGGTTGAACATTCATTTGAGAAAGATAAGATTTTTCCCCTTTCATTATAATTCCAAGATCCATCCTTTGTAAATCCATAAATATTGGATCTTTTAAAATCCTCATCATGGATAAACTAGCATGGTCTTGTCGACTTAATGCATCTTCCACCTTGTTTGCTTTCCCAGGGTGGTAATGGATTGAGCAGTCATAATCCTTAATAAGCTCCTACCATCTTCTTTGATTCATATTCAGCTCTTTTTGTGTGAAAATATACTTTAAACTTTATGATCAGTATAAATATCACACCTTTCACCATAAAGGTAATGCCTCCAAATCTTTAATGCAAAGATTACCACAGCTAACTCCAAATCATGTGTTGGGTAATTTCCCTCATGGATTTTCAACTGTCGTGAGGCATAAGCTATTACCATATCATTTTGCATAAGAACAGACCCCAATCCCTTCTTGGATGCATCACTGTAGATCACAAACCTTTCTCCACTACAAGGCAGTGTGAGCACAGGTGCACTGGATAACCTTCTTTTCAACTCCATGAAATTATCTTCACATTCCTCTGTCCAAACAAACTTAACTCCTTTCCAAGTCAACATGGTGAGTGGATTAGATAATCGTGAAAAATCTTTTACAAAACGTCGATAATATCCAGCCAAACCAAGAAAACTTCGGATCTCAGTTACTGTTGTTGGTCTCGACCATCTTTCGATAACCTCTGTTTTTGCTGGATCCACAGATATCCCCTCTTTTGAGATTATGTGACCCAAAAATGCAACTTTTTGAAGCCAAAATTCACACTTGGTAAATATGGCATAAAGCTTCTCCTTTCTCAGGGTCTTCAATTTAATTATCAAGTGATCTTTATGCTCTTTCTTGCTCTTTGAATAGAAAAGAATATCGTCTATAAAGACTACCACAAATTGATCAAGATAGTCTCTAAAGACTCTATTCATTAGATCCATGAAGATAGAAGGGGCATTAGTAAGACCAAATGGCATCACTATAAATTCATAGTGTCTATACCTTGTACGGAATGTCGTCTTTGGTATATCCTCCCTTTTTACCCTTAATTGATGATACCCTGAACGAAGATCAATCTTGGAAAAGTATTGAGCTCTGCGTAGTTGGTCAAATAAGTCATCAATGCGTGAAAGAGGATATTTGTTCTTGATAGTGATCTTGCTAAGTTCTCGATAATCAATGCAGGGTCTCATTGATCCATCTTTCTTCTTAACAAATACAATAGGTGCTCCCCAAGGTGACGCACTAGGGCATATGAATCCCTTATCAAGATTCTCTTAGAGTTGCTTCTTCAATTCCTGCAACTCAATTGGGGCCATTCTATAAGGTGTCTTTGAAATAGGCAAAGCACCTGGTATGAGTTCTATTGAAAACTAAACTTCATAATTTGGTGGAAGACCCGGTAATTCCTCCGGAAAGACATCATCAAACTCCCGTACGATGGGTATATTCTTAATCGCGAGTTTCTCACCAACCATTTGAGATAAATAACCTTCATTTAGTGGAATCAATACCCACAAAATGGAAGAGATTTCCACTGGAAGGTTATGTTCATCCTTGCATTGATAGACGATCATAGATTGATCTGGAATATGAAATGTGACTTCCCTTATTTGGAAATTGATATGAGCTCCGTATAAAGAAATCCAATCCATGCCATGAATCACATCGAATTCCACTAAAGGAAGGATCACCATATTTGCAGGAAGCACTTTCACACAATCTTCGATCGGAGAATAATTATAAACTTTTGATGCGATTGATGTGCCATTAGGTGTTGTCATGGCTAACTCAACATCTTATTGTTGAGGTAATACGGTGATACCCTTAGAAAATTCTTCAGAAATAAAAGATTGGGTGGATTCAGAATCAAATAAAACATTTGTTACTTTAGAGTGGATGGTAAGTGTACCTTTCACCACTTCGTTATCGTACTCCACATTGCTGATAGAAATTGCATCTAACTTTCCTTTTTCTTTAGCCTTAAGAGTTTGTTGACGTCGACCATCATCATCAACCCTTGGATTTGGGAATTGATTGGTATAATGCCCCATCTCCTTGCACTTGAAACATTGAAGTGTAGTAGGTTCATTCTGTGTATCCCTTCCTTTATTTGCATCATTAGACATCTTCTTCCCATTATCGTGGCATTCAAATGCCCAATGACCTTCCTTTCCACATTTGAAACATTTACTTGTCCCTTTAAGACAACTCCCTCCATGTTTCTTTCCACACTTTGAGCATAAGGGAAAGCTCATCTTCTTTTCAGTGTGCTCTTTAGATTTTCCTTTGAATTCCATTTTCCTCTTATTATCAAACCCATATGACTAATGGGTTACTCAAATCTCCATCTCAACTTTCAGAGCACATCGAACGATTTCCTCATAGCTATTGAAGTCCCTTATGGATAACGCCCTTCGAAGACTTGGTTTTAATCCACTAAAGAATCGATTGATCTTACTCTCGGGTTGGGTAATAATACCAGAAGCATACCTTGCAAGTCTTGTAAAATTTGCTTCATAAGTACCAACAGATTCATCATATCATTGCTTCAGTTCATGAAACTCTTTCTCCATCTTTGTTCGGAGAATACGAGGGAAGTACTTATTGAACAATAAGTTCTTGAACTCGTCCCATTCCATGGACTCAATTTCAACCCTTTGCCTCGTATTCTTAATAAGATTCTACCATTGATCAGAATCTCCTTCCAAACAATACACTCCTAGGATGACTTTATCATGTTCAGAAAATTGAAGAACTGAAAATATCTTTTCAGTAGTAATATTCCATTGTTCAGCAACTAATGGATCAGTAGACCCGCTGAAAGAAGGTGGACGCTGCCTCATGAAGGATTCAACAGAATGTTGCTCTTTCCTTTTCTCATTTGAAAGTCCTGCATGATTCATTCCTTGAGAAAGTTGTGTGAGCATGGCTACAAGATTTTGCATTCCAGCTCCCATATCGTTTGGTTGCTCAGGGGGAAAATCATTGCATTGCCCATCGCATTCCGCATTAACACGGTTCCTTCAGGTTCCAGCCATTGACTTAAACCAATAAGAATAGTGTGAGAAACACTAATTATAATTGGAAAACCACATAATTCAAGAATAAAATTTTCACGCTTAAGGTCTTATCCAAGGTTATTCATGGCCATTTCTAAAACACTAAGATTGTGTTCTATTCTTAGACATATCCTTAGGGTTCTTACTAAGGCTTTCACATCCTAGTTTCCAAAGGTTGACTATACCTTTCCTCTGATACCAACTATAACAACCCATACTTTACATACATTGTTAATACTTCAAAATTGATGCATACTTATTATAACATATAACAAAACCATGAAAGGACCGTATAGGTATAGTGTCTTTAGAAACTGGGAAACATAAACAACTGGTTCATAAAGCGTCTACACTGTCTCCCATTTATTTAATCATATCTATAGTCCCTTTTGGTATATCTTACTTAATAACCTTCTTCCTGACCTGGGGAAATAAAACATACAAAAGGGTGATCTCAAATGCTGAGTAAGGGTAAATAAAAGAAATATCAATCACATCTTAACCTGCAAAAGAGATCATAATTTCATAACATGAGATAAATCATGGAAGTGGAATGTAATCACAATAATCATAACTTAAAACATGAAACTTTTTGGCATACACACATAATCATAGAGAATCATTTCTTGTTAGTCAAGACTCATTGCCAAGACTATCTTAGTGGACAAAGTCCCTTTCTGAACCGAGTCACCCTCGTTTCAGTCCAGTTTCACTGAACCGGTATAACCTATCGTTCCAGCCATGTCTATCTCATGAGATATAAATTCTTTACCCAATGCATTGGAGGGAGATATAGGTCCCACCCATCTCATAATGATACCATTATTATGTGTTCCACAAAATCATAAACCATACATCATTTCATAACCCATGTAATAAAAATGGGATTATTAAACATCATGACATCATAAAACAATTCATATAAGATAAAGGAATTCATAAAAATAATTCCATCACAACATAATCAAATAAATGTAATAATATGGATAAAAACAGAACCCTTTATTATCTTAGATGTTAAATAATTTTGATAAAACACTTGAACTCCATTGTTGAGGAAAATATCCTTTCTTCTTCAAATTTTTTTTTCTTTTCTTAACATGTCATAAAACTTTAAACTAAAAGAAGTTGATTAAAAATAAAATTGAAAACTTTTAAAGGATACTTCTTAGAAATAATGTTTTAAAAATCCATTCATGCAGTATAAGTTAAAAAAACATTCTTCTCGTACTTTTGTCGGAGAAGTCAAAAAAATACCTCGTATGAAGAACGACAAAAGATTCCTTTAATATATTTTACTAAAAAATAACCGAAGGGTAAAATTGGATATAATCTATTATAGAAGGATATAAATATTACATATTTAGGAAACATGGATGTGGATGATAAAATACACCCCAGTAATTACCAAAGTAAAAACAATCTCGGATAAAAGTGAGATTGCGATATTTCCCTTACCTTAGGTCCGATTTGCTTTGTACGTGTCTGAAGATCCTGTATAATGGTTTAAATTATGTTATTGACTTATTCCAGAATCATACATATTGATATTATATCATATATGGTTATATTCTTAGCTTCTTATTAGTCATATTTCATTCTTACTTGTTACTCGGGTCTTTATTGCCTTTTGTTCTTATGCGAGTTTTTCCGAATAAATTCTTATTCTTCTTTTAAGGTTATAGATACCTTATATCCAGAATGGTATTAGTGTAACATATATAATATTTATTCATTCAATTCATTTATATAATTACTATGTAATGATGATCATGTAGAACGAGTCACATCACATCGTGGAGACGGTATTCCGTACGTACGCACGAGCAATGATATCGTTCCCATGATCGTGGAATTGTATTTAAGTGTATTTATACTATTTCAGTATCAATATCACTTTATAATAATAATATATAGTTACTCATTACACCATTATACCCATCCTTGTAAGGTGATGGTGGAAAGTAGATTACACCACGGCGTGGAGACGGTATTCCGTATGTACGCACGCGCGGTGATTTCATTTTTCTGTAGGATGGATAGATGGTGAATTAGGGTTGTTTAATATTTATAATAACATATCAGTATGTAAGTAATACTGATGCTATTACTTTATCATGAAATAACTAAAGAAGAAGAAGTTGAATAAGAAAGAAATTGAAAAGATCGGTAATGGATATTACCTCTTCTTTGAAACGCCACTTTGAATCCTCCACTTAGGGAACTAAGATTGGTCTTTGAAGAAGACCATGACCTTTAGGATTATTTTAGGGAAGTGGAGAAGGGTTTTTGGCAGGGTTTGGCTGAGCTTGAGTGCTCAAATTGGTGTGAGGAGGAGGGGGAGGAGGTTCCCTTTTATAAGGGAGGAGAGGGGCACCTTAGGAATATCTCAAAATATTATTTTATATTAAAGTCAAAATCGGTTTATAATGGTTCCAAATTGTATTATTTCGAAGGTAAAGTGGGGATGGATCTACATCCTATCAACCAATAGGATTTAGACAAGTTTAGGTTATTATTTTAACCTTATCAATTAGATTTAACTCTAAGTTAAATAATTTAACTTTTACCGTGACATTTTGTTTTCTTACACTATATGGTTAATACACTTACTATAACATGCCAAACGAACCCCAAGTTGTTTATTATTAATATATATATCCTTATCTAAGTCATTTGGCCGAACCTTAGATTTTTAGGAATAAAATAACAATTAATAATATAATATTTTATTTAAAAACTATTTTGTGTCAATTTTTACACTATTTGATATATGATTTTTGTGAAAGTCATAACAGAATTATATGTTCGAACCAAGTTACTTAAATCAACACTAATATATCATAGTAACCTATAAAATTAGTTTAATTCATAAAAAAACTCAAATTACATTTATTTGGGCATTTATAACATCAATTATGTTAACATTTCCTTAAAAGGGTAATTACTGCATCATCGTTGTGTCATAAATAAATTAATTTATTTAAAGTCTAAAAATTATAAATAAAATATCATTATGTAGTAAATCTTTTTATATTTATAATTAATATTTATAATCTAATTTATCTTATGTATAAACCCATATTAAAAAAATTTTAGTTATTAAACTTTGATTTTAACTATTTTAACTATTCATTGAATAAAATAATATTAAATGTCATAATCTAATCCAGGTGGACCTAAATGGTCATATAATATTTATAAGGTTGTTTTTGGTCGAACTAAACTTATCCAATAGAATTAGGACATGTTTTAGGGTAATAGTAATATCATATCTACCCTTAGTTACCCTATTTACTATTAACCGCGGTAAAAAAAGTAAAGAGTTACTATTCACCAAAAAATTATTTTTATCTCATTGAACCACATTTTACTTACTGATATCAACCGTGTCTGTCGGATTTTCAAAATTCCATTCACAGAAGCGGTAAAATTATGTTTTATGCAAAATTCAGTTTTTAACCTACCACTTAGTGGTTTCACTATTCATCAAAAATTGAATGTTTTCAGAAAAATACCAAAATTTCACCCTACGCTAATTTCGGTATTCCGAATCCAAGAATGAAGTCCATTTTGAAAGATAAAATTTCAAAAAGTGGTTATTACTATTCATAACGGCTATTTAAAATAATATTTTTATAGCATATCGCCGTTAAGTGAAACTCGGTATTGCGTACAACGCAAGCTATCGAGGAAGGTCGCGATTGCGTGTAAAGAAAGCCAAGCAAGTGTTGTGTAGAAAAAGAATCATTTGATGATTTATAAAACATAAAAGTCTCAGGTGTTACATCATACATCATGAAATCCATAGGAATGGTTGAAAACTCGAACCATTCTCTTGATATCATAGGTAATCAATGATAAAAATCAATTATATGATTTATAATGATTAATTTTATGGGTATCTATTCATTATTATTTTGTAAAGAATATTATAAATGTTTTTATATAAAAAATAAATTTTCTAATATTACTAAATTGATTTCCAATTATTTAAGGAACTTATTTAAAATCCATTTTTTTTTACCTATTTAATTTTAAAAATGTAATATTATTTGTCAAAAAAATACTTAATGTAATTAATAAATATATTTTTATGAAATGATTTATTTTTTATTGAATAGTGAAAAATTCAAATTTCTGAAAAACATCGTATTCCATTTATTAAATAATGTTATATTAAAGTCCCATTATGTTTTGAAATCTGTTTAAAAACAATATATATTAATTTATTAACTATGATATAAATAATTACCTTTTAATAAAATAAATATATTATATTTTGGTGTAATTTCATTTTTATGCCTAAAAGACTAAATTTTATGAAAATTGTTTATTTTTTTGTTATGTACGACCACAATAATAGTTTCTAGCAAATTTAAAAATTGAAAATTAAAAAATTAAATAAAAATTTAAAACATGGTTAATAAACATATTTATGAATAGAGGTTTATTTTATAGACATTACCAATATATGAATTGTGAAAATATTGACATCGTAGTGAAATTTAAAAATAGGTTACTTTATAAATAACATGTGATAAGGTAAAAAAATAATAAAAAATATAATTAGTGGATATAATCCCATCCCCTATAATATTATATAATAATTACATTTTTTAATTTCTAAATGACCAAGAGACTCATTTGTTATTGTTGTATAAAGTTAAATAATATCAACAGGGCCACCTCTATTGCTTATAAAGTGTAACATCCTATCATCTCTACCTCAAATTTCATGAGACATCTTGTTTTGAAACTCCATTCTAAAAACCATCCAAAAAATACCTCTCAATTTTATTTTATTTTTTTATAAAAAACCCAATCCAAGAAGGCTTAATGTATAATACATGTGATGTTTACCAATGCCAAGGTATAACCATTAACTAGTTGTTTAATGTATATTTCTTCTTCTACCTCCATCCAATTTTTATTTATATATTAATAAATAAAATTTATTTATTTTAAATAAACATAATATAGATAGTGTGATTAAAAAATCATTTCTACCTTATTTTTCATATTTTTTAAATGAAAACATCTCTCATGTGTACGTATCGACTAGCACCTCAAAAGAGTGATGTGTTTCATTTCCCAAAACCTACTTATCTTGATGGTCATAAAGCTATAGAAAATTAATATATATATAATTTCTCAATACAATTATTATTCTTTAAAAGTAATTTATTTCTTACATTCTTATTCTTCCAATAACATATAAATTGATAATGTTTTTCATTTTTATGTGTTAAATATCATCTTCATGATGTGATGTCATTCTTTTGTCATATACAGTGTATAGAGATGATCATAATAATAAATTTTTTTCATACATATTAAATTTATAAATTATATTGATTATCCTATAAATATAAAATATTTTAAATTTCATTTATTTATTATGAAATTGAAAAATGAATATGTCATTATATTCTATGTATAGACTTCAATCCCCATGAAATAATTTAGTTTACTTTTCATGACAATAAGAAATTATTTCATTTAATTTTTTATTTAATATATAAATCTAATAATAATATTTTTTAATTTTTTATTTCTATATAACCATAATTACATTGATTAATGTCTAGAGGCATATTTTTTTATGGGGTTTAAAATGTTATATCGTAAAATGTTTGATTGTGAACTTATCCATTGTATAAACTAAATAAAATATAATATATATAAAATAAAACAGAACAATGATTATATTATGAACATGATAATGTTCATTAATTTTAAATTAAACTAATATGATTATATTCATATTGTGGTAATACATATGAACGAAACATGGAGGGAATCATTGTATTTGAATTTTGAATAATTTTTTTTCCAAATTATAAAATTAATAATTTTTCCAAAAATATTGATGCACTTAATTGTAGACTATGTTGGTCATTTTTTATAAAAAAAATATTTTTAAATGAAAATTTTAAAAAAAAATTCTTGAAAAAATAATATTAAATGAATTTTGTTTTATTTTATAGTAAAAATAACATTACTTTTTCTTACAGATGTGGAAAATATTTTTTCATTTAACATTAACTCCCCAACCACCATTTCTCACTATTAGATTCATTAATCATTATAATGATTTACCTATAACTTATAATTTTTTAAATTTTATCTTTATTGTTTTCTTCAATTAACATATTATTTTTAAGTGTTTCCAACGAAACATGATATTTTCTATACGACTATATAGAAATATAATGTTCCATTCTAATGTGATAATTTTTTTAATGTGTTGTATGATGCTAAAATACCAGAATAAAATTTTTTCTCACTAGCATTACATGATAATTATTGATGATGATATGTGAGATTGATATATCTCCTGATGATGAGTGATCCTAATATAACCCAATAATGCATTATGTAATGATTTAGTCTTTGAAGGTGAAAATGATGGAGATAGCTAGAGTGGTTATTCCTATATAATTTATATTGAATGAATTAGTCTAACATGGGATGTACATGATTTTAAAATGGTTAGGAATATGATACTGCAAGTTTTATAATTTTATCTGAATGAAGTGATTAATAAAAATCCATTGATTTCATATTATGAATAATGTTTAAAGTGGAACAGTTTGTTTATAAAATAAATGTTTCAATAGATTCCCGCATGGGTCAATATTCTATCACTGTTTCTCCTTTGACATAATATGGGTTTCAATGATTTTTTTAAAATATTAAATTTAAATATTAGAAATTTTTTATTTATTCCTTCAATGATTAATTATGAATAAGGTTAATGTGTTAATGGATTTTCATGTTTCTCCATGAATTGTATTATTTAATTTATTTTTATATCTTCTTCTGAGCTTGGTCTTATATATCACAATTTTTTTTATTTTCTCACCAGATCTGAGGATGACTATATACTAGAGAAAGGTAAAAATTTCTACAAGGGTGACTCATCCAAAAAAATTAAATGTTTTTTAATGAAACACAGGTGTAATTATAAAACTATGTTATTGTTAAAAAATAGTATAATGCATAAATTATTGTTATAACATATATAATTTTTTACAAAATTCTATAGAGATAAAAACTATAAATATCCATAAAATATAAAAAAGTTCATTAATTTTTATCAATAGTGTATTCATTACTTGTTTATGTTAAGATGTGTTATATACAATATCACAGAAATAAATTAGATTACATTATAAGTTAATATAATGATGAAAGGAATATCAAAGGTACTCTAATTAATGGTCATATTATCATTATATATATTTTATGGTTTCTTATGTTTCCTAATCTTGTATTCATAAGTTCATAATTGTTGAACACATATTTAATATGAAAGTTATTATAGAAAATAATCATGCGGGTAATATTAAAATGGATTAGCATCACAAAACGGTTTTAAAATGTCGGGTTTCTGAATGTTTAACTCACTAAATTTACATAATTAGTTGTGGAACACATGAAATAAAATGACATAATTATCAATATATAAACATGTATATAACTGATCATTCCATGAAATAGGACCCAATAGTTTTTAGTGTCTCTTTAGAACTGTTGAAAGTTGACAGATTAATATATTGTCTAGAAAATATTTTAGAGGATTCCAAATATATGAACATGAAGACATTAATCATTCTAATTACCATTATTATGGTGTTTTCATCAATAGTGGTCTCTATTTAAAAATAAAAAAAATTACTATATTGATTTCATGGAGTGAATAGACGTTTATGGTTATTTCATGAGCAAGAATTTTAATATTATCAATTACATAAAATGGAATATAATTTCTAATATAAAATTATATTAAAATTGAAAAATTTACACTTATATTAAATAATATTTAAAAATACGGATGGATTTTAATTAATTGAAAATTCCTAGGGAATTTTTAATTAGTTATATGAAATTTATTTGGGATTTTTCCGACAATTATTTACCTAATATGGAAAAATTAAAAAGTTCTTAATATATAAATTATTATAGTAGAATTCATCCATGAAATCTCGATGTAATCTCCCCAATATGTTCATTTGGTGTTAACAAACATTTTTATTATTTGAAGAATTCTAATTTTGTTATCAATGGAGTAATATTAGTCCATTTGCATAGGACTATAAGGAAAAAAGTTCTAATAAAACCCATGACAAAAAAAGTTAGTCATCTAGCACTAATATATTATAGTTGTAATTATTTTTGTCATAATGATAATTATTATTAACAAATTATTATGGGATATTTGTTTCAGTCCCATTTTAATCAGGATTTATTATACTTAAATTTTCATTACAAAAAATATACGATCTTTTTCTAATTCCTTTGATTTTATCATGTGCCTATAATTCGATATAAAAATTTTAATATCTCATGTTAACTATATGGGAAAATAGTTAAATTTGTTGATCCAATACTGACAACAAGTCAATGTGCATTATCGACATTGAGAATAAAGTATATGTTACTTTCCACACTAGAAAATATTTGAAGATTACTAATATGATAGGATTTAATTTTCTTGGTAGTTAACCTTGAAATACTAAATAGATTATATATATATATTATTGTTCAATAATATTATGAATTGAACATGTGGTTCAAGGTTTATTTATAAAAATTTGTCACTCTTTTGTTTCAAATATTTCTAAAAGACAATACTTTATTCTTGGACTCGTTTATATGATCTAGTATAAATTGATAATGAACATTTTATTTTACATTCATAATCACATTCCATTTTCATATTTATTTCTTTCACATGATCATTTATTAATATCCCATTTATTGACCCTTAGTGATAATCTTATATCAACCATTCATATATTTACTGTAATGTTGTTATGAAGAATGTTTTTAAATAAGGTTATTCTATAAGGGTACAATGTTTTAGGAGAAATATCAGAGATAATTTATAATGTACGTAAATAAATTTTTTTTATGTATATAGTCTACAAAGAAACTAAAGAAATACCACAAATTAATGGATTATAATGTTTTATAATGAGTTTTTATCTAAGGAGATTAATTTTTTAATAATATTTTTTTGTTAGTTATACCTTCTATCACAGAATGGATTAATTAATATTTATATGTTAGGGAGAATTAATATTTATATGTTAGGGAGAAAAACCATTAGTGTGAACACATATGAGAAGTCTAATTATGTGAGGGTATCTTAATATTTTTATAATGATGATATATGACCTTGGGTAATTCTATATATCTATAGATTAAGTAGAATGTAACGTGATTATGTCATCATATGAATTATATTTCATGGTTATTATATCTTCAAGAACTATTTTTATTTTTCTTTTTAGTAAGTTTTTTAACTAGATTACATCATCTTGAAAATGAATATTTTTGAATATTACAATATTTCCCCCTTAGTAAACTCATTATACTAGAGGGGGAATGAATATTATTGTTCTTATTAACATGAAAAAATATTTTTCCATGAATAACACTAAACATCCCAAAGATAAAAATAATAGAACACTATATTATTGATTCATTTATTATGTATATTCTATACTCTTTTAGTAAGTCTTATAGTCTATTAGTGTTTTATTTGTGGTTGATAGTTATTTATAAAATATATTCTCTTTTCAATTTCTCATAACAATAATGGTTATCATATTCATCTATCATTTAGAATGAAAAAACAGATGAATTCTAGAATTTTATTATTGATACGAGGAAATAAGATGAAATTGAATCAATTTAATGAGATTAGTTTAATTGTATATTTTTTATTATGAACATCACTCATATTCTATTTAGAAGAACTATAATAAGTTTATTTAACTTATGAAAAAGTATGATGAATCCATTTATAGTTAAATAGACTATTTTACAACACATTCATGTTATACTTCTAGTTTAATCATTTTTACTGAAAGAAAAACTGATCATTTATTTATTATTATAAAAAAAATTGAATAACATTATCTATAAGATACATTTACATCAATAACTAAATAGTTCTGTGTATAAACAACGTAGAAATAGAAATATGAGATTCCCACCATTCCTAAAGTTATTATCAGGAAAAATAATATCATGTCTCATGAAAAATAAAATAAATCAAAAGGTTGAAAGAAATTCCAAGCATCCACAGGCCAAAAATATGGGATGAAATATCCATGGATTTTGATGAATGTAATGAGGAAGTTCTATAAATATTCAACGTTGGGTCATAAATATAGTGAATGTTTAGATCCGATGAATATTCCAATTAACGCAATAGAGAAAAATCATACACTGACTAGTGCAACACCAATGATACAATTATTAAAATATAAAGAGTATTGTAATTATGCCAACCAAAGAAAAAATATTACTTATTTTAAGTTTATAGGAATCAAAATCCATTTAATTAATATTAAAATAATAACATTCAAGTTATGATGACTTCTATAGTGTGTTAAGATAATGAGGTGGTGAAACGTAAACTTTTCAACAAAAATAAAATTAAATATTACTATAATGATTCAGGATCAACACAAAATTTTATGAATATGTAATTTTATAATGTTATAAGGTTACCACCTCAAGGATTATATATTCATATAGAGTTAAAAACTCCGAATGCTAATATTATATCATCCCATGTAAAATGTTTCTCTCAGATTAATGTTTGTGGGAATGTTATTTATAAAAATATAATGATTATCCCATTAGTTTTATTAGTTGTGATTCCACAAATGTATTTTTGTTATTTATATGGTTCACATTTTAATTTTTGAGGAAGTGATGTCTCATTTCATATTACAAATTATTATACGACTTTCCAATGTTAGAGGATAAATATGAACATACATTGGAATGTACTTATATATTGTGGTTTTTAATATTGATCTATATTGGTAATTTGTCTCAAATTTTTATGGAGAAACACATCTATATGTAAGATGTTGGTATACATAAATATATTGTTTACATTCATGAACTAGTATACATTCATCCTTTCAATCATAAATTTTACTTTTAAGTAGAACTCATTAATGGTTCTAATCATTTTTCAATTACTGCTAATTTAAAATCCTCAATTCATTTATGGAAATAAAATAATTAATTCTAAGAGAATCATAAAAATGGATTGTTATTCTCTAGTGTGACAAAATGAGGAGAAAATAGTTTATTTTTTAAAAATAATGGTGGTCATTTAGTTTTTGGATTAATTATTTGGACCTTTATAAAATGACTTTTAAGAAAATATTTTTTTACCATGTATCTATGATTTCTTTCATTAAATATTTTTATCTCACAAATTATTTAATATTTTTTCTTACTCTAGATAAAATTCAATAATGGTAAAGATAAAGGATACATCCTAGACCAAAATTTTACAAAGGTATGGGAATTATGAATTTATAGTGATTCATTTTGGACTTACTAATACACCTATAATATATATGTATTTAATTAATGAATTATTTTGAGATTAGGTTCATCAGTTTACGATAGTATTAATTTTTTTTAAATAATTTTATATTAAATGTGTAAGTAAAAAACATGAGTTCCATTTGATAATTTTGTTAAAACCCCTCCATAAATTGGATTTTGTTGTAAAAATTAGCATGTGTCCATTTTTTTGTCAGAAAGTTTCGTTATTGGTTAATATATTCACATTTGAGCATATATTTTTGGATCCGTCAAAGATATATGATGTTGAATAAAGTCAAATAACAATATTTATAACTAAATTATGTATTTTTATTTGGTTGTATGGATATCAACGATGATTTGTGAGAGATATATCACAAATATCAAATCAAATAAATAATTTGACTCATATGATGGTTAAATTCCTAGGGATATGTGAATGTGTTCTAATTTTCATAGCACTGTAAAGCTGTTTTCATAGTAAACCAATTCCCACTGAACCCTATATTAGAATTGGTCTTGTTACTTGTATATATGTATAAATGGTTTGATTTATATGTGTCCTCTTGAATAATAATATTATAATTTCATATGAATCCATACAATTGAAAACATGTCAAAAAAACAACTAGTCTCATGATTTGGAGTATGAAAAATTAATTTTGACATTGTAGATAAATATGATTATAAATATGGTAAATGGTGTGAAAATGGGATAACAGTAAAATTTAAATGTATATATTCACTTAGATATGATTTAATATATTTTAGAGAATATGGTTAGAATTTATTAATGAGATTGAACAATCAATACATTACCACTATGGGAAAAATAATGGAATGAATGATGCTTTGAGTGAAAATTATCATGCTTGTTCATATATGGCGTGGATTAGAAAATTTCCAATATATACGGATACAAAAATACTGAATCTAGAAATTGTAATGGAAAGATATAAATCAAAACATATTATAAGAAGTTTCAAACATCCACCTATGTGAAGATTAATGTGGAATTGAAAGAAGAAGTGGAACAATATAAGGTCACAAATGTTCCTGAGAACAATCATTTTTATGATTTAATGATAACATTTAAAAACATTGTATGTGTAATATGTTGGAAACGACCATGAAGTGGAATCCTCAAATAGGTGTGTTTTAAAAAATTTACCCTGATGATCGATGTAAACATGTTTACCCCAGTGAAGAGAAGCCTAATTAAATTTGAGGATCTTGTGTGAATGGTTTTAAGCAGAAAATAAATTTTAAAAATACCTTGTATAGATCTAAGGCTGCGCAAGACGTCTGCTCATAATTGGTGGTTGTTGTTAAAATTATATGAAGTATAATTCATCTAGATCGTCCACGCACACATCAAAAAATCCATGGGAGTGCCATTCGTCATAATCTGGGTGCTAGCGCGGAATTGCGATGACGCCTTCGACACTCCAACGACCACTGTATTGCTTCACTAGCATTGCCGGAGAGAGAGGTCTATCTGAGCTCCTTGGATCCAGAGCCTCTCTCTCACTCTAGATTATGGTAGAGAAGATTTTATAGGGAACCTCCATGAATAGTTATGAGAAATATATTCTCCTATAATATTTATAATGGTTAATTAATAACCTGGAAATGCCAACCCGGCAGCCGAATACTAAATGCACTATCAAGGACATTTAATGTCTACTAAATTGAGTCATTAATATTATTATCACTTACTTTTAATGTGTTAAAATATATTACATTATAATAATTAATTCATTAACTTGAATTGTCACTCCAATAAATATTAATTGAATCTACAATAATTTAATATTTATCAATTAACATTCTTCATGTATTTACTTAAAACTCATAAATACATTTAATAAAGAAATATAATACATATTATTCTAAACATGAATAATATGAATTTATTTATTGAATTAGTGATCGTTTAACTTTGTACAAATCCCATATCCCTGTGGTGGGGCCCACTCTGTCCAAAACTCATATTCAACTGAATAGATCATATTCTTGAATATGCTATTGTGTGTGACCCTCTAGGCCCTTATCTCGACAATATCGAATATTATTCACAGACATAGACTAGGATATAGAAAACCATCATCGCCCATGAATAAATAAGGATTTTCATAGCAGTGACTACTAACTTATTAACATGCACTATGTAATATAATCTCATTGTCTATAATATCTCATAAAGTAGGACGCATTCATGTGCCATCACCCTTTTCATGCTTTAATGTTTGGTGATTTAACTGGATGGATTTACCGTTGACTTCCGTGGGTATGTTCTTATAAAGGTACTACCACCCATATCAACATTTCCTGAGATATATTACATCCATAACCCAGAAGAGAAAAATCCTTTCTTTACCATTCAACCAATGCCTTACCACCAAATGAAGCACCCAACACAAACAACCTCACCACGACATCATCACCGTAGTTTTCTTCTTGTATCAAAGTACACAAAAAAATTAAATGCATTAGTAATGATCTAAAGTCAGGAGACCATTAAACATGATCATAGATAGGAATTTCCAATGATAACCAAAACATGTGGAGTTCTTATTGGCGGGTGATTCCTCATTATCTAACTACTAGAGATCACCATGTGCGAACTTCAGGAGATGTAGTCTCAATTATTATGAGCCACCAACACCTGATGGTCAAACATCTTCTATGTCCAATCAATATTATGTATCTAGACCACATAACATATATTTAAGATTAATTTCATAGTATCTAGAGGTTCTCATTATTTCGTGGAACTATATAACCATTTGATACGAAAATTAACCATTTGACATTACCATTACAATAGTGGACGCATAAAAGTCTACACTATAATGGAAAGATGAAATAATGCATAGATTATTGTATACATGATATGGTAATCAAAATCACTGAAAATTTGGGTCTATGGCACCCACTATATACAAATTATATACATACCTGATATGAATAAGGGTTTGTTTGATGAGGTTAATAGTATATAATTCTTAATTAATTAGGAAAACAAGAAGATTTTTAGAGATATGAAAACTTAATTATAATTATCCAACATATAGAGATGTATTTGAATGTATTTATGGAGGTTCATGGTTTTCTGTAATGTTATGAATTACATATAGAAATCTAATAGAATTTTACCACTATCACCCATGCTTGAATGCAAGCATGATAAAACATCCATTATTTTGTTGTTAGAATATCCAAAAAAAATATTATGGGAATAACTCTTCTTGTGTTTTTTATCCCCTTAAAATTTAATCACATTTTATTTCCATTTGAAATGATCTCATCCTTGATCATATTACCAAGATATTAATAATGTACGTGTTGAGGTTTCATGGAGCATTGTGATATATTTTATTTTATTATGATATATATAATATGATTATGGTTTGGATAATTGTTTTTTGGTTTTATATAATGATTTATTTTTCACCCCTACTTATCATCCGTCGATAGATGTATAAATGGATAAAACCACAGAAACCCTAGAGAACATGATGATATATTTTTCTCCCTGATTCAAATGTGTTTTGAATCAACATCTTCGGATTATGTAATATTCTAAAAATAATATCTCTCACATAATAATTATGTAGTCTCTTTATGATGATATCTAATGAAATGAATTATAAATCAATGATTATGTGATGAGGTTAATGAAAAAATCTATAGGTAATTGATCATGGTAAATAAGTGGTAGGGAAGATTTGATCCATTAAACTTATCTTAAGGGAATGTCTAGGTTGATTAAAGAGTTACTCTGATAATTTATTGTGAGATACGGAAATTAGTGTTTGTCAAAATGTATACATATTACTAACTTCCTATTATAATGTTTTTATATATGAAATGAATGAAAAAATGAGTTTTTTGTATATCAATCCAATTGATATTACTGATCGTATTTGAATGGTACATATAGCTTGCTGATTTTATTCTGTCTCTCTCACATTTATAATTTCATCCATGTATCTAACCTAACAAATTATTTTATTGATCTTACACATGTATAGGTATACAAGGTCATTCCATTGGAACAATACCTCTCTCATAAGAAATAATGTTTGTTGATAATGTATTTTCAAATGTCAATTATACAATATAAGAAAACTAACCTAGTAAATATTTTACAGTGTAACCATAAACATAAGGATGCTACATTGGAAATTTATGACCTCATGAAATAGAGATATCAGTGGTATATTTTATTCATGTTATGTAATTTTAATGATGAAATTCATTTTAAGGGGGGTAAAATTATAAACCAACATATTTTAATATATATATATAGATATTTCTCCTAAAATAAATAAAATAATGGCTTATGATACATGAATCACTGATTAAAAATGATAAAAAATATATTATTCCATTATAACCAAGAAGTAAACCAGTCATGAATCATTTTATATGAATGAATAAAAATTATGAATAAATTAAACAAAATGGTTTCAAATTATTTATAAATGAAGAAAAAATTTTATAAAATTAAAAGAGAAGTTTATTAAAAAAAACTTTTTTATGAGTATAACATGTTTTTTTCTTAATAAATTAAATTAGTCGGAATTGTTGAATTATTGTAATGAAAATTTAATATTATATATTCAATAATAAATTTAAAAATAATTTAATATATTTTAAATAGTGGACCAGAAAAAATAAAATTTTATTCTTTAAAATGAAAATTTCATAAAAATAGGGTTTTTCATATTTTGAAATTATTTTTAAGATGAGTTTTTCTCATTGTTTGAAAAGGAATATTGAAACAATGCTTCTATATGTTGATTTAGGTTGATAAAATTTGTAAAATATGCTCATTTTTGTTGTGTTCAATATAAATAGTATTTTATGAAAATTTTACTAGATTTAGTAAGTTTAAAATTGATAAAATATGATCGAACCATAATAATTAGGATTTATAATTACTATAACACATCCTTTTACTCTATTAGATGACTAAAATTATTACATTTCCACCCATGTTCTGAATATATAGTCACATGGTGCCATAATTTTATGAGTGTGACATCAATATGAATTTATGAATATAATAAAGATAAAATGCGACCCTCTTGATAATATATACTCTAATATATATATATATATATATATATATATATAAAGTTGATAATCTATTATACGAATTTTTAAATGAATGTCAATTTGTTATATTTTCATGATTTTTTTTATATTTTTCTGTTTTTTTATCATTACCTTAAATGATTACACAACAATAACATAATATATCTTCAAATAATCAAAATATAAAATAATTTAATATACAAATATTTAATTAAATAGAATTAAATTGGATTTTTTATTACAATTTTTTGGTGAATATGAAATAATATTGATATTTAGAATATATTTTAATCGAATTTTAACTTTTTCTTTATTATCATCAAATTCGAATTAAGTTTTCAATGTTGAATTTATTGATATTTTATAATAAATAATTTATATTAAATTATTTAAATGTAATATAAATATCATACCCATCCATGTGAATGGAATCTAGATTATCATATCAACCATTTTCCATTTCCAATTCATTTTTTCTTTTATGAAAACATTTTTAACCGTTCTGTATTTAAATAGTTTTTTATGTGGAGAAGGTCAAAAATGGACAGTGAAGGGGTCAATCAAAAAGATATGATCTAAATTGATAGGAAATCCTATCTAAATATAATTCATTGATATTATTTATTAACTATGTTATTTTAACTAAATTAATTTCCATTATGATTTATTTTTATATTGAATTAATTTTTTATATCTTATCATTTTTTAAATTACAACTTTGTCCTCTCCCTACAATATGAGAGAACATCCCTCATTTCTCTTATTTACATCACATATGTCCTTTTAGATTAATGAAAAACTCTCAATTTAGTTTCTAAACTCTCTTATCCATGAGGTAATGGATCTGAACTACAAGAAAATCCATTCTAAATAATCTTATGTAAATAACTAAATAAGGTCAATAGAAATTATTTTAATCATTTTACATGCCCACTATGATTTCATTTTTATTAATCATTATTCTAAATATATTTTAACACCATTCACCAAATAATTTTTTTATCATAAATGAAATTAAATGAAATATTTTTTAAGGTATCATTATAATCCACCATCATTCCAATTAAATCCAAAATGAATGTATCAATTTTGCATATGTATGACATAATACCACCACATATAGATACAACTCAATTACCAAAACAATATTTAATTTATGTTTCATATGATGAATTTTCTATTTTTCTATTTTTTTAATATATTTATACTTGTCTAATTATAATATCACATTATCCTTCATTCTTTCAAATCCCTTAGAAAGTGATAATATGGCTCGTGTGTACATGTGGACTACTTCATCAATAAATAAAATTTATTTATTTGTAATTTAAGTATTAAATTGATGGTAATTCAAATAATTTTAATGAATATATCTCATATAAATGATATAATAAAGAATCTATAATTGAGAATTATTATTTATCCTTATTTTGATCAAATTTTTGATAAATGGGAACATCGTTTTGTGGTAAGGCAAACATATTGTCTACATAAATGGTGTAATTAATTTTTCTATATCTAAATATTACGAATGAATATGAAAATAAATATTATTAAAATATATTATTAATATATATTATTAACATTATTAAAATTATGTTACCATACTCATGTTATATGGATTGAAACTACAAAACTGAATCATTCCTGAATAATGAAGTAGTTATCAAAAAACATTTATTTTAGTAACAATTCATTAATAAAAATGTCATATTATTTCATAAGTTAATCAAATTTTTTTTTATTTCAGTTCTGAAATAAATGTATAATAAATGTATCTCTATAATACATGTACTTTGAAAATGTTTTTAGTAACAGAAGAGTTGAGGTAATGGATTTTCCTCTCACTTCTATATCTGTGAGAATCATTCCATATTAAACACTTTTTATCTTTTATATTTTATATGTAATATTAATTATTGTATTTTTTTATTATTATCATGAAAATTATTCTGATTAACATATATTTTGAAGTCTCTCCCTTTCATTATGTTTTGATTTTAATGTTACCATAGTGTTAAGGTATGTATGTTTCAATAATATCATAATCAATATAATTTTTTAAATATATATTTTAGAAAATATTTGTTCATAATATAGTAATTCATTTTTAATTATGATATATTTAATCTATAATATTAATTTTTTTGATTAATTTAACTTATTTTATAAACACAATATAGTAAAAAAAATGTTTCTACATAAAATTGATTTTCTTTCACTCTTCAAAGAAAAATATTCTTTATTATATATCAATGAATTTTAAAAATGTATTGATGAATGATTAAATATTATCCTATTAATATTTCTTTGTTGTTTTTACCCAAATTTTTAAATCTAATACTCATTATAAGACAATTTTCTTATAATTTTAAAGATGATGTACATTTTTACATTTTACAAAAGTGTTAATGAAATTTTCTCTTAAAACATATGCATTTTGAATAGAATCTCATCGCCTCATTACCAACCAGTTTTTTTAATATTCCATTAAATTTTCAAAGGTTCCATTGAAATAAAATGGTACCATTTTTTTATAAATTTTGATAAATCTAAACATTTGATTTAAAAATGAAATTGAAATTTTTCCCAGGAAATTTTCAACTAATTCATTAATTTAAATAAATATTCACTTTATTTTAGTTTTTTTATTGATATTATCAAATGATCCCTTACTTAATCCATTTTTAAAAAAATTATTACAATGATGATAATATTTTTTATGAACCCAATCTATTTGTAATTGGTTATGCAATGATGTATTGTTGAGATTATTTGGAATCTTGTTTTCCTTTCATTGGTTATGATATAATGACATGGTAACTATTTTATGGTGATGTGGAACAAATATTCATTGTTTTTATTATGTTATATTTGAGAAATTAATCTTGTATACCTTAAATTAATTTGGTAATTATTATAGAATATGATCAATTTATGGGAAAAAATAGATGTTCTAGATCCATTATGGGACACAAGTCCATGTGTTGGATCATCTATGGGTAACATGGTATGATATGTAATAAACAATGATTTTTATGTCGTCATAGTTTCCATTGAAATATCAAATGGTTTCATTAGTACTTATGGTTCCATGGTTTTATAACATGAACCAATGGTTTATGCTTAGTTTATGATTTTTTTTCCTCTAATGATTCATGTCCTTCGAAAAGATAATAATTTTTTCATGAATCTTAATTATGATCTTATAAAAATTCATTGTAAACATTATATATTATGTTCATGATCCCATTCAATTTTTATTATCTTATTCTTTAATATCATATTCAATTTATATCTTATATGTAATACCTTATTGATCTTATAAGATCACCAATCCTTATGTTTCCTTAACTGATTATATAAACATGGGATTTAAATAGGGTATGTCATGAATGGTAAAAACTATGAAGAACATTATGAGAAATGATAAACAATGTACCAGAATAATAATTTTAAGTATCTTGTACCTAATGACACAAAACATTAGAAGTTATAAAATATATTTTAATTTTATGAATTTTATATTCATATAAAATTATGTAATATTTATTTCTAAAATTCCTAGTTCATGAAAACAGGTCAGATTGTTGCACTGTAATTAGAAAACTCTATCACTAATCCTGAACCATGATTCCATGTAGACCAAAGTCTAGTAACTATTATTCAGGGACTAATATGTGATAGTTGATATATTATACACTTTTAGGAAAATATTAATAATATTAATAATCATATCAGTATATTTATTCATAATATATAAAATCCATCCAAATGAACATGAATACAATTTAATAAAACATCTACCATGAGAATATAGTTATAAAATAATAAGTAAAAACCCTTGGCAAAAAAATTATTTGTAATTATATTAAAAACTAAAATTACTACAATCCAGAACAGAGTGACCACATATACAATCAACAAATCATTAACATCCAACTTGTGTTACACTTACACTACCATCACCATGAGGTTCTAAAATATTAAATTTACTCTTAAAAATTATTTTAGAAATAATTTCTTCTTAATTACTATAGCTCAAATGAATGGTTTGAGTATTACATAAATTTCAAACCACATTGGTGTCAGTAATTAATATTAATATGTATATCAATGAATACAGATAACAATAAATGAAATCCCAAATAAGATTCATATATAGATCTACTCATGAATAACCAGCCACTATTGATCCATTAAAAACATTTTTGAATGATGGAGTTGAATTTAAAACCCAAAATATATCATAACAAAAATAATATTTTCCATCCAACACATCCCATGAAATTAAGTATCTTATTTCAAAGAATATCAATTTTTTTGAATTGATTTTATTTAAATACTAAAAATAGTTCAATGGACTTTTCATCATCAATACCCTTAGACATAACAAATTGGTGAACCCAATGTTAAACTAAATCACCCATTATGATAAATGGATCATCAACCCTGTATAAAAAATAAAACACCCAACTCTAATATGGTGTGTCAACAATTAAAAACAATTTTCTACTATAGTTTAAACCACATCCATAATGATGTAGAGAAACATCCTGCTATAGGGAACATTAACAATGGATACAACTAAAAATGAGTGGAATAATTCACATCATGGAAACTATAATATATAAACGTTTTTTAATATCCTTATAACATTGGCAACTCAAAAAACCACCATCCTCTGGACTAACCCTGCAAAACCTCAATCATTGCCGAGAGTAATGATCTACATAATCTCTATGTCATTAATGAACACCATCACTCCAATCCTAATGATCAAAATATCCCGTAGTAATATAGTCCACACCCTAAATGTTCCCAAATAAATTAATAAATTATTATATCATACAAATATCTAGTTTACATAAAAAAATAAAAAATCATCAAAAATTAAAATACTGACACTAGTTAGCATACCATAAAAAAATAATTTATTTTATTTCCCACATGATATTACCACTAAATATATCTTATTAACTATTGGTTCCCCATGTTGATCCATTCCTAGTAGAACAAAACATCATTACAGATTCCAATTTTTTACAAATATCATAAAAAAATATAACAATGGGGATATTTATATGCCACCTAGAAGAAATTGTTGGAATCACAATAGAATACGACTAGGTTTTTTAATAAATCATTTTATGGTAAACAAAAAATATATAAAAATACTTATAATTATGTTTTTTCAATAGAAAAATTATTATTACGAAACTATGACTAAAATATTCACCCAAACTACTAGAATTACTAATGGTTTCTCTGCTAATTAAACTTCATAGAGAGCCAGTATAGTTATTCAAAAAAATATATCAATTAATATCATAAGAACATGAGTTTGATAAAGTTATTTTCGTGGATACAAAATACCTAAATCCCCTATTCGAAGAAAATTAATAATATAAATAATTATTTTTATTATTTTAAGAATTATTACAGAAAACCATAATCATTTCAAAATTCTCACAACCAAGATTGAGAGTGTTACGTATCACCCAGACCCACTTGATTCCTACATATAATGTCTTAGAAAAATATTTTGAATCATAATATCGTTTTACATATTACCATATTTCAAGATTGAAATATTTTATACATCTCATATGTAATATATTATCTCTCTATGATGTGTTTTTTCATAGACAAAAAAAACTCATATATATAACATATTTTTTAATTAATTTTGCTTCTTCCTAAAATGTTTTAAAATTAATTTATCTTTAATACACGTGACAGTTCCCTTACATGATAATTTTATATAATATATCTCTCTATGAAATATAATATATTCTATCTCGCCCTAAATACCTTTTCTTTATACTTAATTATTTTTACATGTACTCAAAAACCAGGTTAAAGTAGATTTCATCCCATACATATTATATTTTCTTATTATAGGTTCTTATATTTGCCTACAAATCTCTATTTTTTTAAAGAAATTGTCTATGGATAATATATTTATATTATGTAAAATTTTACCCCTTATATAGAAAATCTCACATAATATGATTCTCATTTTATCCCTTAATAAAAACCTTATGTACACTCAATATTCCTTATGTATACATTATATTCAACAAATATTAGATTTATAAATCCATATGATTTAAAATTTGGTACATAATATATAATTCCATCCCTTCTGATTTGTAATATTTAGGACCCATTCATTTTTATAAAACCGAAAGCATAAATAACTCCAAAAAATCTATCCAAATACATGAAAAACACAATTTATTAAATATTTAGACACAAAAATGATAGAAATGTGATTACCTATGAAAAAATAATAGCACTAAAAAACTCATAAAACAAAACCATTAAAACTAATCCAAACACCATATGAGATTTATTGCAGGGATTATACATACAACCTCAACACAATGAGTGTTAAAAAAATAATACGAAAAAGCACAAATCTAATTGAAATAACTATTAAAAACTAAATGGGAAATTAAATACCTGAAACTTATTACATATATCCATGGTCTATCTTTAGTGGATTATTATCTTGCCCTTATCAAAACCCAACCATTTCATTCACCTATTTCTTAAAACATTAAGACAACACAACACCATAAAAGTCAGTTTGACTAACAAATTTTAATAGAATGGTACCCTAATTTGGAACACAAAACCCTATGAATACATTCTAAGCCTAACGAAATCTAATTTACCTTTCAAAGTGATAGTATTAAACCCACTAGTTCACTACTCACTAGTAATCTATATATGGTAACTAGTTCATAGACATTATTATCTAATATCATTTAATTTTCTATTTGATTCATAAATCATTCATGATTCATATATAATACTGGATGTAAATGTATCCTAAATTAATAATAAATCATATATAATATATATATTATCCAACACATGTTTAATCAATTGAGCATATACTCACATTGTGAAAAACAATCCACTTTGAAAAAAAAATCAATTCTTACAATATGACTCTATCATTCAAAAGATCCCAAGATTACACAGTATCTATAAAATTTATCACATATATTTGAATTGAGGATGGATGACTTGATTTATTTCCTCCTCAAACATTTAATCTCACAACATATGGCTATCCCCATCATTTTATCCTTTACGTTCCATGCTCCCATCCAAACATGAGATGTTCTTAAAAAACTACTTATGATTTCCCAAATGGAAACATGACCTGTTGTCTATTGAAAACCACTCACAATAGAAAGAAACATGACATGTCTGGGATAATGGAATCATACCCTTGATAACATAATAAATGGTGGAATTATTAGGGCTCTCTTATTAAAACTTATTTTTTCCTCCTCTGAAATCCATTTATAGAAAAAAAATTCCCCACTTCAAATCTCACCAGAAACCAATATCATAACATTTAGGATAATATCAAAAATATTCTAATAAAAATTTAGAGATTTTTACCTATCTATAACAATGATTTATAGTAAAGAATATTTTCCATTACCACTATATTATTTTATATGTAATAAAAAAATTTCTTAACTGGGTGATCCCATCCTTTACCAATGTTAGTGAAAACAAAAACATGTCTGTAAACCTCACTACATAGTCTATGATAGTGGAATCCCTTGATGTTGGCTATAAAAACTAATATGTTATCTTCTGTATCAATAAATCCAAAAATAAATTAACATATAAAATTACATATAATTATATCCTTGTAAACCACTCAAGTCAACCTCATGAAAACTGTATATCCCACAAATATTTCATAGATCCCTTTATCCTATATGTTTCTTTCTTAACATTAAACCATGAAAGAACATCGATACAACATAAAATATTATATAGAAACTCATCCATGTATTCCTCTACTTAGGTTCCACTCTCCATAAAATATAGGGACGTTTTGACTATTTCTCTAGAGGAAAGATTGAGATAGATGGATTGACATCATATTCTTCTCAAACAACAATTTATATATCCTGAAAAATTATACCCCATATATACTCAACCAACAACTCAGAAACTCACCTTGTCATGGTGGTAAAAATACCTACCTTAGAGCCTCTACCTCTATCTCATGCTCATATACACCCTCAGTGGACTCATTTCTGGAATTTCTCAATGTCATAATTCCATTTCCATCTTAGTGTTCAATTATCATTATTTTGGATGGAAAGTTACTATGAACCAAATAATATGTTTAATTCACACATAATACTATATATAACACATATAGTTATACTTTTAACCTATATCACATCCCAATAACATAAAAATTATGAAATCCACCCATGTTCCATGATATCTGACCTTAGACAATTATAAGGTCATATCTAATTCAACTACAACACACATCAATCACCCACATGATTCACATATATTCTCAATCCAAAAATAACATTAATAATTTTTCTATGTATAATTTTACTATGAAATTCTATTGTAATACCCTATTAAAAACATTTATTTCATATTAATAAAATCAAATTGAATTCTTGTAACCAATTTACAATCATAGTCCCTTCCTTATTTATCTACATATAATTCCATCAAGATAGTATAAAAAATTAATATATTTTTTTGAAACCTTAAAAATTTTAAAAATATTTTCATTTCAAATAAATTATGAAAATAAAAATAAGAATTTACATTCCATTTGATCCAAACACGTCTCATATAACTCACTATAATTTACTTTTACATCCCATGGCCTTCTGAAAACACCAAAAATCAACTAAATAAAATTTATAATTAATCAATAAAAATAAAAAAACACTAATTATGAGTTAAAAGACATCAATACCATAATTCCTAGAAACGTAGTATGTTTCCATTATTGGTTTGGTTCATAAACACAACATGAAATCTATCTGAAGCTCAAAAAATCACTAGAACATAACATTACCATAATCCTACCAAAAACAAAAGGTCCACATGGCGTCCTTCTTTCGTAACCATCTCTAATACGCAATGTATAACTGAACCCATATCAGTCTATATAAAAATTATTGAGTGTCTAGGGACCTTAGGCATACATCCACATAACCAATATGATACTAACTACAAGTGATGGTGTAAATTGAGATAATGGAGAGATTGTACCCCAACACTATTAATAAAAATAAGATGAATTATTTCAAATAATTAGAAAAAATGAGACTGATATGAAAATGATAAGTTTTATAAAACATATAACAAATCATAATAATCATTGACACCAAAATTAATTTCTATAGCTCAATCATATATATATGAGTACAAAAGCGGCCGAAATAACTATTATAAAAAAAATAATTTATCTTCGAGACCCATCCAAAATTGTTTATCCAACTCATCCACCACATTCTCCCCCATATCCTATAGGTTCTAAAAATCAATAATTTATCCTTACATTGTCCATATAACATTAAATATTCATGTATTATTGATGTTCCATTCAACGTATGAGTATGAACACAGTAGGCCACCAGCAATGGTCTCCCTTGCATCCATATATACTTATAAAAATTTATTAATATAACATCAAACAGAAACATAATTATTTTCTCAACTATATAATTTCATTTTTGACTACCCTTAAGAGATCATTTTCTATCTTCAAAAGGTCCTAGTATAGAATAATACAACCATAATATATAATTTCATAACTTCCATCAACCCTTGAAACAATTTAGTACTACGCTATATGAAATTATTAAGGGAACAATGAAACCCCAACAGCATGTCAATATATCATATGATTTGTCATATGTACTTTATATCATTTATCTCTAGTTAGTTCAATAGCCCAATAAACCAAATGAGAGTCTTCATCAATAATTACAAAACAAATCCCAATATCACATTAAAAAAATCCGCATTCCAATCCCATCATGTGGTGTCAACTCTTACCATCACCACCTCTATAAGGATATCCAACAACATACCCTTATGTTTAATAATATATATATGTAACAACCTAAAATTAGTGGACAAAACAACTACATGGACCCCCTAATTTGTAAATACCAATACAATGACCCCATCCTTCATGGTGAGATACTTTAGATACCTCCTATAACCACAACATGATTATCCGTTGTTAAATTTTTTGTTTCTTTGAAACTTTTTCTACATCTCACTTGAAAACATAAAATCTCTATTTATAGTGATCAATATAACAAAATATAATAATATCTATGAAAAATATATTCCTAAAGAACTATATTAATTTTCTCAACTTAAAAATCACCAAATTACATAGAAGTAAATAGATCCATCATGAACCTAAAAAGTAAAATTATTAATGAATTAATAATCAATAATTTCCAAAAAATCACATGAATGAATACACTTTGGTGCATATTAAAAATAATTAAAACCCTATGAGTTTTCAATGTTGGGCCAACACAATAATAATACACCTTAATATTTATTTAATATCGAAAGATAGATAAATAACCATGGAGATATTTACGAATCACCTAATAATAGTTTTTCGAAATCTATAATACTAAAAAGCCTAATAGTTTTGGAATTCGTTAGAGGATTGACCGATATATTATAAAACACAAAAAAAATTCTTTTTCTAAAATAAGGTGACATCGAAGTGAATAATAATAGTAACACATTTACAACGTCTTCTATCCAAACTGATGAATACAACCCACACTAGACTATATGGATAACCAATATGGTTTTGTTTGAATTTCACTCAGAGATAAAGACATGAATGGGGGGTATTTTACAGAACCTTCTTATTGTTTGTCTATTAAAAAAAATCCAAAAATACACTTTTATATTTATGTTCCTGATTTATAAAGTCATTTTAATTATTTTAAAAATATATATCATAAAAAACATAATTTATAATTTTCAATGAAGACATAAAAATGTGATAATAACAAAAATAAAATTGGAACAAATATATTCATTTGATCCACTTTGTTTCATTTTTTATTTTCTATAAAAACCTTATAACCCTCTAATGTTATGGATATCTAAATATAATGAAGTTGTTCTAATCCTAGTAATGTGATAAATCTGTTCATATGGTTTCCTTTGAATAGATTATGCTAGTAAGAATTAAAAATAAAAATGTACCAGCACCGGTGCATTAAGAAAAAACTACCCAAAAAAACAATGTATTTATAAGGAAGATTTTAATTCTTCATATACTATTTCTTCAAAGAGAACATCTAAACAATTCACCAAATTTAGTATATGTTACTTTTGAACTGTTGAAACCATCCCTAGTTGATACAAATAAAGAATTAAATGAAGTGAATGTTATTAATAATGAAATTGATGTGTTAATATTATCCTATATTAAATTATGTAAGGATTATTTTAATATATTGAACATTAATAAATATAATTACACTATAGTAATGCCAAAGGAGAATCAATATCAGGAATTATAAATAAAACCATCACTAGACATCCTTATCATTAAAAAAAGAGGATACATATATCCTCCAACAAACCCAACTATGTAAATAGATTTTTCTAATAATTGAATGGATTCAGTTTACATGATTCTATAGAACATCATTTTAATTGAGAAAATAATAGTGTTCTATATAATAAACATGATATGGTGGTTATTACAAAAAAATATTATTATTTATTTGGTCCTGGATGATAAATGAAAAATACTTAATTATAAGAAATAAAAAAACAAAACCTCTTGGGATATAACATAGGTATCTTATTACATCTATTTATTTTTAGATTTTATTTCCATAAACTACATATATCTTAATGGCGTAATATTTAAGAGATAATGAATGTTATATGTGTTGTATTAATTTAAGATCTATTTTTTAGTTGATCATCTGAATAAGAGTTATTTTACATTACCTTATAAATTTTTTCTGCTATCCTTATTTAAAATTTTATCAAACTGAAATTTATTTTAGAATTAATTGAGGAAACCATATTATTCAATGGTGTAGGTGGAGAACCCATTTTCTTTTTTATGTTTTTCATTATGTTCCTTTTTAATTTTTTTTCATTAGAAAACTATTCGTAAATACCTAGGTCATCAGTTTTTTTTATTTAACATATTTATAAAAAACTATTAAAAAATAATTATGAAGACATGTGTAAAATTATTTTTATTTTATGAATAGGTAAATTTATATGGTATTATAATATTCATTTGGATAGTGAAAAATTATTTAAATTTTTTTTATATTTTTTAATGTTGATAAAATGAATTGTAAATATAGAAGTGAAATTAATAATTTTTTAATGGTAGAAGTTTTTGTTTGTTGAATATTTAATATTTGTTAATGTAATAATTTTGATAAAATTAATTATGACAAAAAAACATAGATTTTAGTTATTAATGAAAATTACTATTATTTTAATCATTTGTGGGATATTTTCGTTAATAAGTGTATATTGGAAACTAATGTGGAGATTTAATAATAATTACTATTTTTGTTCTTATTATTATTCTTATTAAATTTTTAAAAAACATCATTGGGAATGATAACTAAAATGTGTGTTTAAAAATATATAAACATATGAATATATGTATATTTATAAGTAGATATATATATCCAGATTACTTGACTTTTATATATATGTGTGTGTGTTGGTGTGTGTAAGAGCACATATGTATATGCTAGTGTGTGTGTGTGTGTGTCTCTATGCATGCACATGTGTGTTTTTAATTTATATATATGGTTTAAATAAGAGAGAGTGTGTGTGTTATCATGTATTGGGTTTTATATTTGTATATGTCAGTTTATGTGCGTATGTAATGCCTAAAAATAATCAATATATTTAATAATATTAATACATATTTAATGAATGGTTAAATGTGTTCTAAGAATAGAGAGAGAAATATATAATGTTAAATGAATGTGAAGGATGGAATATAGTAAAATGTTGGAAATATAATGCAAATAAAATAATTAATAATGAAATACATAAATGATGGAGTAAAATGTGATCGGGGATGTAGTATATAGAAATTTTATGGGGAATGAAAAGGTTTATTTTTCTGACACATAAAGAGATAGGGGATGTAACTAAATGATGAATTTAAAAATAGTGAAAAATTTTTAAACAATTGGAAGATGATAACCTACCATCATGGTCATTTTCTCCCCATATCAATCCTCCCATATTTATTCCACTCCCCCCTCTCACATATATTCTATTTTATTAATATTCTTATTCTTATTGAATACCATTGAAATCTCCTCCAATATTTATCTAGTTGATATGTTATCAGTTCCTTTAAGATTTCCTTAATGATAAAAAATTAACCCTTATGTTTTTTAAAGCTAACGAGGTGTTTTATTTGAATATAATTTAATATTTCTTCATATTTCAAAATTTCAAAATTATGACATTTCTAAATTTTGTCAACTAGATAATTATCCTACGTGATGGTAGAGAAATTGTAAATGTACATCATCCCATTGGATTAATCACCATTGTACCTTGGTTTTTAATCCCCTAATAATTAAACATATCCTATATGGGTGGCGAGAATGATGATTGTCATGATTTTGTGCCCCTATGAAACATATGTTTGTTTCATGATTACATGATGGGTGTGTATATTCATCAATTGTTCATGCATTTATTTCATTAGGATTATTATGATAGTGATATATTGTTAACATAATGTGATGTTTCATTTCCTATTTTCATATTATGTAATGTTTTTAGTTCTTCATTCATCTAAAAATGAGTGTCTAATATGAAAAATTGCTATATTCCTCAAGAAATTTTGTGGTAGGTAGGAGGTCTGAATTACATAGACTCTCCCTACGGTCTGATGTTTCGAAAATTTTTGGGCATGTCCTAAATGTGTAATGTTTTTTTCATGTCACTGAATGATTATTCTATGATGGTGTCAAAGTAGAAATAACTACTCTCTAAAGACAAGATAAATATTTTGGGATGGTATTATAAATTTCTATGCTATTTTTTACCATTATTATTTTACTAAATGAACCTATAAACATTATGATTTAGTGTTGTTGATGTTTTCAGTGTCCTATCTAATATTTTTCTATCATGTACTAGGGGATTTTAATTAACCTTTTTCATGACTAAGGAATAAGAAAAGGGAATGTTTCTTGTATAGATAGATGAAAATATAGAGTCTGAGGACATGAAATTGATAGATTTAGTTCAAGAAGTATTTCTTCTGCAAAAATTTATTTACTCTCTTTACATGGTTCATTTATATAACATTCCATATCGATACTTCATGGGTTCTAATATTTTTATATTCTTCTTCTACTGTTATGGTAATTATTTTATAAATTATTGTTGATTATTTTTGTCTCTTATATTTATACACATTTCATATTTACATTTTACATTTTTTATAGTATCCCCAATTCATTCATTAGGCCCTCTTTACTAGACATAAACATCGTCCCTATGTGTAGATGTACCAAAAGTCATGTAAACCTCTTGAATAGACATGATGTTATGACTTAGGGTGTCATAAAATGATTTCAAATTACCATGTATCAGAAATTTTCATTTCCCCTTGTGTTAATTTTGGAAATGGTACACATGAGTTGGGATTGTTGACTCTCAGGTTGAGGAACTCTTTAAGTGTCTGTCTAGCAATATATAGTAGAACTTCACTTTATCATATTATGGGATTTTATATTTTTTAATTTGGACTCATCAATTATTTAAATTCACTTTTGGTGATTCACATGATGTTATTACAGTATTTAATTGTATTTTTGGAAGTTTATGTATCATTATATAAAGGTTATTTTACATTACATATAGATTAATTGCTCATAGGAAATGGAGCCCAAAAATATAATTACTGATTAAATTTGGATATGATCATTTTTTATATTTTTATTTAATTATATTGTTTTATTATATGGTATTATATGATAGAAAATACATATGTGGCTCTGAAAATGATCATACATTAGTAATTTGGACTAAAGAATTAAATATGTAGTAATCGTTTTGTATCAGAATTTTTTAAAATAACAATTTTATATGAGACATAAATTTGTTTTTATTATAGTTTATGAAAATTCCTAGTATTTAATTTGAATAAATAAATAATCTATATAATTTTAATAGTTCTTATATGTGGTAGTTTCTATGAGATCAAATAAAATCGAAATCTACTGAATTTATTATTTAAACATTTCAGTATCAATATGAGAAATACAATGGTGGATATTAGTGGTACCAGGATCTGAAGTGAATCATTATTATTAGATTAATTTTTATGGGTAAATATTAAGGTCCCTTGTCATTAATTTTAATTTTTAGTATAATATATTTATTTAGAAAATAAATTATGCGAACCTAACCTTTACAATTACTTTATAATTATAATTATGAAATTAATTAGTTCTCTTTTATTTTTGGATCATTATGGCTTAATGATTCTATGAATGATGAAACCACCAATATATAAATAAATATTACATTACAATATTGACACTTTTAATTATTATAAACTATTTCTAGAAAATAAAACAATTATGATATAATAGTATTTCTTTTCATGACAATTTTTCGCAACTATTTTGTGGACATCATCGTTACCCCTAACTATACACAACGACCAGTCAAAAAGTTTATAAAATATGGAATGAATAAAATATATTTTTAATTTAAATATAAAAATAACATAATAAACCTATTAGTTCATGAGTACATAAATAATATTTTTCATTTTTATTAAAACTATAAATTGGGATCAAATTATGGATTTCATTTCCAAATAAACCAACATTTGTTCAAAAGTTATTTATAAAATAATTCATAATAAATCATAATGGAAAAATAAAATTCTTCAAGGTTACTATAAATTCATGGAAATCATAATAAATATATTATTGATAAATTCATAAATTTCACCCTTATTAAGAAGAATATACATTCTTTTATACATTATCTCATGAGCAATGACGAGGTAGCATGATATAAATATCTTGTTTTTACAATGTCATGGAAACATAGGATATGAAAACAATGAAAAACCTCAAATTAGAATATGTGAATTATAACATCATATACAAAATTAGATGGAGTGCAGTGTCACATACTAGATTAGGATTGCCCCCTAATCTCATGTTGAATTGCTGATATATCTAGGTGCACCGTATAGAATCCCTACTCATTATTACACACTAAAACATGATTTATTACATAAAATTTACTTTATACAACATATAATATCAAGAGTTATATTTCTTTGGGGATTTGGATCATTTCATAACTACTTAAAACCTGAAATAAAACATCTTTATTTAAAATGTACATTACATGACCACTACATTCCCCCATACATAGCATTGCCTGGAAAACCTGAGGACATTCATTAGAAAATGGTTAACTATAAATCCTATTTACGGAGTAAACAAGGAATAACATGAAGATTAAAATAAATGATAATCAATGGTAATATCAATGAATAAAAAGAGAAATATGAACATAAAGGCATGATAAATCATGATAATCATAACATGGTAATGTGGGAATAACCCTTAACAAGGAATAATCATGATTCAAGGCTCATTTCACCTATAGCATGATTAAACCCTCATTTCCAATGAATTATCATGAGTCAAAACCCATTTAACCAGACATATCATGATAAAATACATTACCCAATGCATTGGAGCGCTATCAGGATGCACCTTTCTTAAATAATTCATTTCCTGCATAAGTTTTCCATATACATCATAAAACATGGAATCAATCTAAATCATAATTTATTCCATGATAATTTAATTTGGAATAAATAAATGAAACATAAATTAAATATTTATATGTGCATAATGATTAATACCCTTGAAAGGTACATGGGTATGGTATACACTACACAGTGATCATTGCTTGGAAAAAGATAGTGCAATTTCGGCAGCAGAGCAACGTGACCTAAGGATTCATGAAAATAGTTTATGAGAGAGAAATGTGTGTCTCCATATATGTACAAGAATTGGAATGTAACGGTTTATATAGATACATTTACCAATAAACGTAATGTAATTTATATGCATAGTATAAAATAATTACTTGGATGTTAAATAGGAGAGTGAAATTCCTCACTGAATTTCTTCCTGGTAACGGCTATACATTATAGGTAATAATGAGAGAGAAGTCATTATACCATCAACCCTACATAATTAGGGATGTATAGGGGAGGTTCTAAATCATAACCCAACATTTTAAAATGATAACCAATTGTTATAACTTAATGAAAATTGGACAAAAATGAGAAAGGAAGAAATACCTTACATGGAAGTCTGATCCCTGTGGTTTAAGAGTGGCTTGAGAGATGATTAATGGGATATTTTATCACCTTTGGAGGATTATATAGAGAGTAGGTAAGAGGTTCGACAAATTAAAAGTTCTTTTAGTGAAGAGTGAGTGGGGGAATCAATGGGTTTATATAGGAAAAGAGATGGAATTATTTATTATTTAGGTTTTGGTCACCACACATTAAACTAATCAATACTGCAAACCAGCCCATGTTTTCTCCCCATGTATTTTACCAACAAGGAGTAGAAAATAATATTTTATATGGAAAATGGACAAAAATATTAAACTAAAAGGGTTGCATATGTATAGGGTTTCCACACTCTAAAGGAAATTCATTTAAAAAGTGAGAATGATATATAAATCTTGAAGGGTCTACTAAAATTTGGTAAAATAAATAAACCAATCCTAAAATCACATTCTATTAATTGTGAAACATATTTTAAGAGAACTTATCATTTATTATATTTTATTACATATCTATTGGGTCATTATGATGTCATAAAGCTCATCATATATTTAAACAGTATTTAATTTTTTACACAAAAATTCGACTGTCTCATAAATTTATGAAAATATTACGGTTGAAAAATTTTGATATCCTGATTCCAAAAATAATATTCATTTTATCTAAATAAATTTATAAATATGTAAATTTTTACTTTTAATATAAAAATATATATTTATCAAAAATTTAGTTTTTTTACAAAATGACATTCAATCCATAATAACAATAACAATTGTAATCATAAAATTATATGATAATTTATATTTAACAAAAAGTAATCTAATATTAATAATATTTTATTGAAATATTATTTAATTCATGAACCCTTCAGTTCATCAAATTAGATTTATAAAAATAATATTTGTTCTTTAAAAACCATATACAATGTAACAATAATAAAGGAAATGTATATTCATTATTATATAAAAAAATAATTCACATAATAATAGTGTTATGGTATTATTACACAACACTTTATAACAGATGGATAAGACTGAATGATAAGGTGGGCGATGGTGACAGACTCTTGCGGTGGCTCAGATTACATTTATTGGGAGGTAATGTCTATCAACTTCTACTTCTCTTTTAGGCAGTTCCTTTCGAGCTTAACATGTTGAACCTCGGCATGGGCTTGGTCAAGAGAGAAGCCCAATGATTCCAAATCCTTTATCATCTCTGACAAATGGGATTCATATGGGGAAAGTCTACTTGATGTGGCCATTATTCCTTCGACTGAGTAAATTGGATTTGTTAATTCCCAATATTTATATTATTTATGTGATTACAATTCAATGACTATATTAGAAAATATCCCAATTTTTAATGGTATTTTAAAATCTAGAAACATACAAAAAAATAAGTGAATATGTTATATAACTATTTTACATAATAATACAGTTTATTAGAACAAGGGGAATTTTCATTAATGAATGTTTGGGTAGATACAGTCTCCCCCCTTAAGAAATTCCTCCCTCGAAATTTCCTTTTCCCACACTAAAAATTATGAGCGTATCTCTGCTTCATCACATCTTCTGATTCCCACATCGCTTGTTCAAACTTGTGGCTTCACCATAACACCTTTGTGAGGGGAATTGTCTTATTTCATAGGACCTTTTCCCGACAATCTAAGATCTCAACTGGTTTCTCCACATCAGAATAATTATCCTCTAATTGTACAACCTCTAAAGAGAGTTTATGTGAAGGGTCTAGTAGGTTATTCCTCAATAGGGATACATAAAATACATCATGTACTTTGGCCATGGTAACTGGAAGTGTTATTCGATAGGCCTCAACACTAACATGATCAATAATTTAGAATGGGCCTATGTACCTTGGACATAACATCCCTTTCATTCCAAACCTCATGACATTCTTTCATGGAGATAGGAATAGGAATACCATGTCTCTTGAATTAAACTCAAGGTCTCCTCAACAGTTATCTACATAACTCTTCTATCGAATTTGGGATACCTTGATATGGGATTGATGGTTTTCAATGTATCCACAATTTCATTAACCATTTATGGTCCTAGAAGCTTATGCTGACTGCCATCATCCCAACATTTCAGTGTTCAACAGCTCCTCCCATATAGGGCTTTAGAGGATGTCATTTTAATTCTCAAGTGGAAACTACAATTATAGATGAATTCAACCAGAGGAAGATGTTGATCACATCCTCTATTAAAATCCATTTAACATGATATCAATATATCATCCATTGTCTGAATAGTTCTCTCACATTGGACATCAGTTTGAGGATGTTATGTCGTATTGTCGTTTAGTTCAGTAACTAGAGCATGTTGAAGACTCTTCCAAAACATAGAGGTGAATCAGGGATCTTGATCAGATACAATAGATAGTAGTACACCATGCAGCCTTACCACTTCCCTGATATATATCTATGCCAGTTGATCCAATGAGAAATACTCCTGAATTACAATGAAGTGTGAATACTTTTTAAGATGATCCACGACAACGTAGATTGCATCTTTGCCTTTGGATGTATTTTTATGTCTGGTGACAACGTCTATGGTGATCTTATCCCATTTACATGCTTTTATATGAAATGGTTTCATTGTCCCCTTAGACTTTGACCTATCTTACTTCACTTTCTTACACACATGGCACATTTATGTATACTCAGCAATCTCATTCTTCATATTATCCCACCAATAATTCTCTCACGTATCTCAAGACATCATTTTTATTCCTTATTGAATAAAATAATTTGAAAAATGTTCTTCATCCAAAAGATCCTTCTTCACCTCTAGACTTGATTAAACATGTAGACTATTCCCAAATCCCAAATTTCATTCTTTATTAACATTGAACTCCAAGGTTTTCCCATTTTCGATAACTACTAATTTCTTTTGAAATCCCACAACCACCATTTGAGAATCCTTTAACCTTTCTAAAAGAGATGGTTAAAAATAATTTGTGAAGAATTAATGATGTTCCCTTCTTTATTATTCACATGTCTATATTCAATAAATATAAATACATTGAATCCTTCTCAATTCTCATCAATGATAGAATCATTTGGTCCATTCTACTTTGATATTCTTTGACCTTGTTCGCTTTCCTAGGATGGTAATTGATTGAGAATTCATAGTCGTTGATCACCTCTAACCATATTTTTTGGTGCATGTTCAACTATTTCTTTCTGAATACATACTTGAGTATTTTTTTGGTCCATATATATTCCACACTTCCCCAATAATATATAATACCTCCAAATTTATAAGGAGATGAACACCGCCGCCAAATTAGGATCATGTGTTCGATAATTTTTCTCATGAACATTCAATTATGTTGATTAAGAGGCAATGAAATAGTCATTTTTTATCAACACACAGACTAGTACCTTCATTGAAGCATCACTGAATACCACAAAATGTTCTCCACTTGTAGGTAAAGTTAGCACAACCATAGTGATAAGACTCTTTTTCAATTTTATGAAGCCTTCTTCACATACATCAATCTATGAAAATTTTACTAACAAAAAAGTTTGCATGGTAAGAGCATTGGACAATTGTGAGAAATTTCTCACAAATCATCGATAATATCCTTCTAATCCGAAGAATCAGTAGTTATTTTTTATATAAGTTGGCCTCAGCCAAATCTCAATGGCAGCTGTCTTGGAGGGATCCATATATATACCATTGCTTGTGATGATATGGTCCATAATTGAGATGACATTTGACATTAACTAAAACATATTATAAATTTCATAGATCTTATCTTTCTGCAAGGTCTCTAGTGAAGTTCATAGATTCTCATGATACACCTTCTTTGTTTTGGAGTATATTAGAATATCATCTATATTGACTACCAAAAAATTTTCAAGGTAATCTCTATATACTCTATTCATGATTTCCATATTTATTTTTGGATAATTAGTGAGTTCGAAAGGCATTACTATGAATTCATTGTGCTTCTATCTTGTACGAAAAGAAGCCTTGGTGATATCTTACTTTTTCAAACTTACTTGATAAAACGATGACCAAAATTCCACTTTGTAGACGTATTGTTCTCCATGCTACTGATCAAAAAAGACATCAATTAATGGGAGATGATAGTTGATCTTTTTTGGGATTTTGTTAAGCTCGTGATAATCGATGAAAAGGTGCATTCACCCATCCTTCTTCTTGACGAATTGGTCTGTTGCACTGCATTGTGAAGCACTTGGGCGTATAAATATTTTATCCAAACTCTCATGTATTTATATCTTCTACACCTCAAGATCCAAAAAATTCATTTTATATTGATTCTGGGATATTGGCAATGCCCCATGTATATGATCAATTAAGAATTTGACATCTCATCTAGGAGGGAGACTAAGAAATTCCTCGTGAAACACTTCAATGAATTCCCTCACAGTAGACATGTCCTCAAGGATGGTTGTTTCCTTGTACACAATTATCTTTCCCAAATACATGAGCTCATAGGGTATCATGAAACTTTCTTGCTGTGATGGAGTTAAAAAGTATTCATCTTCCTCCTTTATCTTCTACAGAATAGGGGTTATATTCTCCACATAGGGATTGATTTCCATCATACAGAAATTAATTTTGTCTCTATATAGGGAAATCCAATCCATGCCATGAATTGAATCAAATTCCACTAGAGGGTGTATGATGTCGTTATCTAGGACGATAAATCAATCAATTATGATAAGGGACGAGTTATATTCCTAGGATAAAATGATTTGCCCATTTTCTGTACTCACTGACATCTTTAATTATTTGAATTGTGGAAGTGTTGGGACTATTCTACAAAACATTTGAGATATAAAATATTGAGTGAACATGGATAAAAATTTAAATTTTCTATTTTTGAATGAATAACTAGTGTTTCTAGCACAACTTTTTTTCAGGGTTCAATTTGACAGTAGTGATTGAAGAAACTCACCCTTCTTGCTATAGAGGTTTTTGTTTTCCTTTGAAAACCTTTGGCTTATGCACTAATTTTCAAGGGGACTTAGTTCTTTGCAGTTGAAGAAATTTAAAAATAATTGATAGTCGAACGGAGGGTTCCTCACCTCTGTCATAGCAGTGTGTTTTTCTAGACAATAGTTAACAGCTAGTTGACATTCTCTTTCACACCTAAAGAATATACATATCCCCTTTAGGAAATTTCTTGGGTTATTCATTCCATGCCATTGGAAAGTGGGGTATTATATTTTCATAGAATCATTTCATTTATCCATCAGAATTCCAAAATTGAATTCCACCTTATGCTTCATATACCCATGATACCCCTGGGGTTCAATGATCTCCATTGATACCTTAAAGGCCCATAAGATAATTTCCTCATAGATATCGAAGCTTCTGATCACCAATGCTTTTTGTAGACAAGGTTTAGTCCCTCTTAAGAAGCGGCCAGCCTTGAATTCTGGGGTAACAACAATGCTACAGGTGTATCATGAAAGATTTTTGAAGGATTCGTTGTACACACTGACAGATTAGTCGTCTTTTTCATGAGAGCAAGGAAAACCCTTTTCATCTTAAGCGGTAGCGTGAATGGAAATTATTTATCAAAAAACATCTTCTAAAAATGCTCCCATTAAAAATCCTAGAACTCCTCTTTAGGCTTTATATTTATTATTATTTTCCACTATAGATCATGTTCACCCTAAATATGATAAGAATTAAGTAGAACTTTGTCCTGTTAGAAACATTGTAGGATGGATAATATATTTTTAGTGGAGTTGATCAATTTTTCAGTGATTGAGGGATTAAATAATCAATTAAATGTAAGATGAATTTGTCTCATGAAGAATTCGATAGAGACTTGGTCTTTATTAGGGGGGGGGGGTTAAACTTTCCTCTTGACCCATGTTTCTATTCGCATCTTGAGTATACATAGAGAGTATCATGAAAAATTTCGTGATTCCTACTCACATCGGATTGGGAATATCATTAGCATAGTCCCCACATTGATCATCACATTGGTTGTTAGCCCATGTCCTCATATTACTGGCCATTGTATAAAATTAAAGGGAATGTTAGGGATAACACAAAAAGGGTAATCTATGGAAAAAATTGATGACTTATAAATACATTTTACTTCCTTAACTTATGAATCTATAAGCTTCAATATAGGTTATCCTACATATATTCTTAGGGGATTTTATTTAATTCCATTAATAATGGTTCATTTGAATATTGTGAATTTACCAAGGCATATCCCTTGGGAGTGTCATAACCAAGAGTGCAGAAAGTCCCATTGTCGTGTACCTGGATATCCTGGGACATGCTTGAAACTCCATGTCAGGGTTTTCACCGCTAGGTACATCTGTTCCAGAGCTGCCTCTACCTGCTCGTATCCAGACATAGATGTATTTTTTGGATAAATCACTCACTCAATACGTAATAAATCGTAGTTATTTATTTATTATACTTAGTCCTTGCTATAAGGAATCACTTGGGTTATCTAATCATAATCCCAAAAATAACTAAACCTATCCTTTGATAGTAATAATGGAAACCCTGCCATTTATTAAACACTAAAACATGATTTATTACATAAACATAACTTGAAACAACATAGAAGATCAATATTTCTAGTGTCATTGGGGGTTATGATCATTAAATAAAAACTTAAAACATGAAATAGAACATCTTTATTGAATACATCCTTTACATGACATCTATTTCCATCGTACTTTGCATTGCATCGGACAACTTGCAGACATGAATAAGAAAAGGGTGTTCTATAAATCCCAGTATGGGAGTAATAAATGAATCACATGATGATTACAATACATGTATGTAAATAGTCATGTCAATGGAAAACAATATAAACCTGAACATAAAGGAAGGATAATGCATGATAATCATTACAATGAAATGTGACAACACTTAACATGGATTATCATGAGATGAGGATAATTGCACATAGAGCATGATTAAAAACTCATTGAACATGAATTATAATGAGTCAAAATCCATTTCATACGATGTATCATTATTCTATACTTTACCAAATTAGTTGGAGGGCTATCAGGGCGCACCCTTCTTAAATATTTAATTTCATGCATAAGTGTGCCACATTAATCATATAACAAGGAATAAATCAACAAAATATGTTAATACATGATTAAGTAATGTGGAATAAATCCCTGAATGTACCATTAAATATCTATATGTGAATAAAGTTTAATACCCTTGATTGAAACTTGGGTATGGTATTCACTACATAATGATCTTGGATTGTAAAAACCTAGTGCAATTTCGGCAGCATAACAGCGAGACATAAGGATTCATGAAAATGGTTGGAGAGAGATAAATAGATGTCTTTTCTTATGTAAATGAAATGGACAGTAAGGTGTTGATACAGATACATGTACCAATAAACGTAATGGAATTTAGATGCATAATACAAAATAATTACTTGGATGTAAAAGCGGAGAGAGAAATCCCTCACGAAATTTGGACATGCTAAAGAGTGTACAAGGGAGGCATTAATGAGAGATAAAGGGGTCTCACATCATCGAAAAATAAAAACTGTTGTATGGAGGAGGTGAAAATCATACCCCATTCCTTTTAATTGAAAACAAAATAGCATAACATCTTAATGAAAATTAGACAAATATGAGAATGGAAGAAATACCGTACATAGAAATGTCGTCACAAAGGCCTGGGAGAGGCTTGAGTGAGGCTTATTGGCAGCTTGGAGAACCTTGGTAGGATTCTAGAGAAAATATGGATGAGGTTAGATGAACTAAAAAGGCATTGAGTAAATATGAAGTGGGATCTTGGGTGGGTTTATATAATAAAGGAGAGATATTTCTTAATTATTTTGGTTTGGGTCACAAGATAATAAACTAATCAATACCGCCAACAATACCATGGTTTGTGCCTATGGTTTTTTCCAAGGGATATTGGAAAACAAAAATTTATATGTCCAATTGCATAACCTCTTAAAATAATAGGGAAGCTTATGTGGAGGTGAGTCATATACTCAATAAAATTTATTTAAAAAGTAAAAATGTTTTATAACTTGAGGATATTCCACTAATGTATTGTAAAATAAATAAAACAAATTTAAATTAAGATAATATTAATGAAATAACATATATTCTACGAAAATATCATTTATAGTATTTTATTAAATCACCATTGGGTCATTATGAAGTCATAAAACACGTTATATATATAAAAGGTAATTTTTTACCCAAAAATTCGACTATCTCAGAAATTTATCAAAATATAACCGTTGGATAATTTCAACATCCCAAATCGAAATAAAATATTCATTTTATAAAAAATATTTTCTAAATATTTGAATTTTTACTTTTAAAATAGAAAGTAACATTTATCAAAAATTCAAGGGTTTTGACCAAAACAGCTTTCAAACCATAAGAAGAAATACAATTTCATTCATAGAATTATACTATCAATTATATATATAAAAATTATTTTATTTATACAGATATTTTTTTGAAATATTATTTATCTCAAAAATCCTTTACTTCATCAAAATAGATTTCTAAAAATACTATTTGTGGTTTAAAAACTATTTACAATGTAACAATAATAATATGTATGTATATTCATTATTATATAATTAAATAAGGCACATATTCATAATGCTAATGTCTTGTTATATAACCCCTTATAACACTCACATTACACTAAAGGGTAAGGTGTACGACGGTGACGGACTCTTGGGGTGGCTCGGATAACAATACTTGGGTGGTAATCTCTATAAACTTCCATTTCTCTCATAGGAGGTTTTGTTCAATCATAACACGTCAAAGGTGGATTTGGGATTGGTCAACAGTGAATCCCAAAGATGCCACCTCCTTTTGGGCTCTAAAAAATGGAATTCATATGAGGCAAGTCAACTGGATAAGCCATCACTGCCATTTTCTGAGTAAATTGGATTTGTTAAAGCCCTATATTTATAATAATCATTTGATCAATATTAAATTACAATATTAGCAATGGTCATAATTCATAATGGTATTTTAAAATCTAGAAACATAAAACAAAATAAGTTTATATGTTATATAACCATTTTATATAATAACACATTTAATTAGATCAAAAGGAATTTTCATTAATGGGTGTTTGGGTAGTTACAGACCCATCATAATACGTTGATGATTCTGTTTGACAAAAATGAAAAATAACTCACATGGAACGAACCAAAAAAATAAAAATGGTAAATTATATGGTTTTTATAATATTTCCAAAAATAATAATTAATTTAAATTTTATAAAAATGTAAATTTAAAAATGACCATAATGCATGTATTTTCCTAGACAAAGGAATGGATAATAACCTAGGTATATATGTGAGAGACATATGCAAGGAATTTAGAATCATTTAATAACATTTTATATAATTATAAAGTGATTAATATATACAATGGTCATATAAAAAATTTTGTTTAGAGATAGATCCCTTACAGCCATAAGAAAAACATTTCCATATATAGAATTATCCATTCCATTTAAAATTCATTTTTCAAAATACATAGAACAAATAGAAATATTATTTTTTCATTGATGAAAATAATAATTATTTTGATGAAATTTTTATATCATACAATGGTTTCTATGGTGAGAAAATCCCTTGATTTTAGATACTCACAAAATAAAACATTCATATTTTCATTTAAAAATAAATTCAAAAAGTAGTGTAAAAACAATGTAAAACAATTTATATTAAAATATATATAAATAAAGTCAAAAGGAGACATAAACATATTTTATAATTCATTTATTTCATTAATGATATATTATTAACATAATTTTAATAATATTATCTTAGCTAAAATCATATGGAAAATTGATCGTTAAAACCACTAAAATGTAGTTATGAATGTATTGTGTCATGGGTTTAAATGATTAAAAATTATTTAGTTTTAAAAAACATAAAGTGAAAGAATATAAATTCATAATTTTCCATTTTTATCCATTTATTCATAATTAATATTTTTTACATTTATAAAATCATGGAAATAGATGAAAAATAGTTAAATGGGAAACAATAAAATATTATTCAATGAAAATATCACATTTATTTTTACTCATCATGTTTATAATTTATCATACTAATTAATAATATAATGTTAATGATATACTCTATAAAGATGAAATTTCCATTTATAGTCCAATTTTTATTATTTATGACGTTATATTTAATTACATTAATATTTTGTTTCCCATCGAAGATTTTAATGATATTCCACTCATAAGTCCCATAATAATTCATAAGGTTGAATGAAGCCAATAAGGTAAATATTTTATAATATCCATAAAAATAGTTGTAAATTAATTATTTTTTTATACACTAATTACAATATTAAAACAAACTATCTAATATGGTGTGGAAAAATAAACTATGATACAATAATGAATACGACATGTTGTACCTTTGTTTTATTAATGTTTCCTTCTTTTAATGATCATTTTGGAAATAAGATAAGTGTTATTATATAATTATATAAAGAAAATTATATAATAAATTTACTTTTTTCATTAAATTCTCCATCATAAACCATCCATGTGATGCGGTAATGAAGAATGAATTACATCAATTCGTTGAGGTAGAAATCTTCACGTATGCGCGAATGGTGTTATCATTATTTAATGTTGAGAAATTTATTTATGAGATTGGCTAAGATCATAAAGAGATATACTTACATTATATTTAGAGTTTTTTCCATTAATAAATTTCTACCACAAACTCATCTTTCACCCCAAAACATAATACAACACAAAAATACTCTATTTATCATAATCATATAGGCTTCCAAATATAATAAATTTATAATTCACATATCAGACCCTTTATGTAAATAAACTACATTATACCATCCGGGAACATCATGTAGCACAATGTTAGGGGATAAATCCCAATTGCACTATCAGTGTGGGTTCGATTCCCGCATCTTTTTTTGACACGACAGGTCGTCACACAGTCTGCATATTGTCCTTTTATAAAAATCCAAAAAAATAACCATTGAAATTAATCCATTTCAACCATTAGACTTATCCAAAATACTATTATCCAAACTCACAGTCAAAAATTTACAATGAAGTTGAACATAATGATGATCCTTTTTTCCAGGTAATAACATGTGAAGGCCTTCCTCATATATTCTTTTACAATAACGCAACATCCCGGATTACCCAAATCAACCATCTCTTATTCCAAAATCACTACCTCAATATTAGGACCATATTAAGGCTTATCTTTCCTCCAACCATGTAATTTCAAAAAAAAAATAACTCGTTGTAGAGTCACTTTTCTTAGTTCCATAAAATCTCAAATCCTTAAATAAAAAGTACTACAGTACAATCCATATTTATTTCCAGAACATCATTGATACAACACTTAAATGAAATAATTCTAAAATAACAACAGGAGAACACTAGTCATTCCTCTTCATCCAGGGTAGTATCATAACATGATTATTATCTAATAGCATCATTTGTGGCATAGTCTGATGATTGGGACATTGGTTGTCATAGTTTCTGAACTCCTTGCAAATGAATCATTGTACATTTGAAATCATTTTCTTACCCTTGTTGTCACGTACTGTGTGCCCTTTTCCTCCACACTTATAACAAACTCACATTCCTTTCAGGCAAGTTCTAGGGTGTTTCTTCCCATAGTTATCACATATGGGAAAATTATTCTTTCCCCTCTTCCCTTTATCCATCTTTCTCTCTTCCATCCTTTTCTTCTCTTGTTTCCCTTCAATGAAATAGGACTCTAAGAATTCTTTACTCATCTTATCATCACATGATACTATTTCTTCATATGATGATAATATGTGGGAAACTATATCACTTCTAAATTATGGCTTAGTACCAAGAAAGATATGATCCTTCTAACTCTTTGGATCATACGTATTACGAGAGTTCACATTCCTTCTACTGGGAACCATTTCTATACAATAGAATAAACTAGTTCAGTTTATAAATTGCAATGAATAATTACCAAACTTGTAAAATACCTAATACAAATTGAACAGTTTATGGATATAATCCATAATCATAAAAATGTTTTCTTTGAGTAATTATATACTCATAATCCCTTTATAATGGTTTGTAATGAAAATGAGAATTATCCTAAGCATATCCCCCGGGAGTGTCGTAACCAAGAGTGAAGCAAGGCCCGTTGTCGTGCACTAGTTCCCGTTCGAGTCTAGCTCAAAGCGGTGTTTTCGGGTTTTACCCCTAGGTACATCTGTTCCAGAGCCGCCTCTACCTGCTCGTATCTAGACAGGGATTTATTTCTCAGAAAACTCACAAAATCTCTAAAATACCAAAATTCTAGGAAGTTCTTCTATACTAATCCACAAAGTCCATCTTAAATCTATGTGCTCTAATCAGAGTTTATCTAAATCTAGCTTCCAAGGTTTGTACTAAACATCCTCTGATATCAACTGTAACGCCCCGACCCCAGTTACCCAGAGTCGGTGAATTATTTTAATACATTGGCATGATTACAAGGAATCAAGTCCCGAAGTACCGATCAGTTTAGCAGTCTTGGAAAAATAGATCACATATATGAATGTTACATTTTCACTTTAAGACGTAAAAAAACAACATAAATAATCTTTATGAACGCCATTATTCCCTTGGCTTAACCCTGAATATCAATCACATTACACTTCTTGGAATCCTGGGAAAAATAAAACATAGAAATGGGTGAGCTCAAATGCTCAGTAAAGGTAAGAAATACAACAGAAACTTTCAAAAATAATCATAAACATTTAAGGAAATGTATAAAACTAAAACAAAATCTTTTTAAACTTGAACATAAGCATAATATAGTAGATATAAAATGAAATTATTCCATTTACTTATTCACATGGATATTCTACTAATCGAATAATAACATGCAATACCACTAACCACATTCATAATGATGGAATGCATGATGCCGATCATTAATTTATGTGTCAAGGCCTCGTGCCAGGACCAAAGGGATAACTGTAACCGGAACCCAACCCGGAGAGCCTCTGTAACCAGACTCCATCCCGGAGTGCCTCTATTAATCAGAAACCAACCCGGAGGGCTTACTTTTACCTGTCCCCAACCCGGAAAATACTAGTCCAAAACATTCATCTTAAGAAGAGGATGAAATATAACATAAACATGCTTATTAAAACTAACATACAAAATGTCAAAACATTAATCATAAACCACTAATGTCATAAAAATAACTCATCCATAGTAAAAAATATCTCAAAAACTTATATACAATATGGATGATTTGTATTATAATAAATCAACTTGAAACAAGTTTAAAATTTATCAAAGGATGTTGACATAGATGAAATCAATACTATTTGAGAGAAATATCCCTTTTTTTAAATCATTTAAAAGTCGCATAATTATAGAGAAAACCTTTATTTTGAAAATATCTTTATAAGATTGTGAAGGAAGCTTAAAAGGTGTAATAACGGAGGAGAATAACCGCACCCGCCATATAAGTTAAAAAACATTCTTACCTTAATTTTGTCAAAAAGGATAAAAAGGACCTTGTGTGGAAAACAAAGGAAAGATTCCTTTATTAGCCTCTTATAAAAAGTCAAAAAAGGGTATAAATGTCTTTAAATCATATTCTTGTAAATAATAAAAATGTTTTGAAATACATTTTTAAGAATCATGGATGTGTATGATAATGAGATCCCAGTAGATTATTACGCATATACAACCTTGGATAATGAAGAGATTGCGAAATAAACCCTTACCAATTTGGTAACTTACGAAACATACAACCCATGAAAGAGGTATCATAAAATGAATATGTAAATACACATAAATTAAAGTGTATTACACTAAGAATATAATTATGTGCAGTACATACACCACAAAAATGGTAATGGTGGCAATATGGAATGAATCTCACGGGAATAAGGAGTGAGATGAAAACCCTTTACCTTGCACTTTCCTTTAGTCGAGGGTACGTTTAACCTCTTCTTATTTGGGTTCTTCCTTTTGATTTTATCAAATACCTTCTTAAGATGGCTTTCAGACTAAAGTAAGGCCTCTAGGATGAAGTGAGGGAAGTTGAGAGTATTTGGGCAGAGTTTAGCCGAACCAAAAGGCTTTGAAGGTGTGAGTTAATGAGAAAGGGGAGTGCCCTTTTATAAGATGGGTGAGGGTCACCTTTGGAAAAAACAACAAATATTATTTTATAATAAATTTATATTCAGTTTATAATGGCTCCAAAGTGGATAATTTAAATTTTAAGGTGGGGATAGGTCGAAAACCACTCAACCAATAGAATTTATACAGGTTTGGGTCATTTTACTATCCTTATATTAAAGTATTATCTCTTAGTTAATTAGTTTTCACTTTTACAATGTCCCATTGTATTTTTATATTATATGGTTAATAAACATACTATATACATCCAAGATACCCCCAAGTGGTCCATTAATAATACAAATATCATGATATAAGTCTCTTGGACAAACCATAGATTTTTAGTAATTTAATATCAATTAATAATATAATATTTGTTTTAAAATCTTTTTTATGTTAATTTTGACACTATTCAATAATTGATTTTTGTAAAAATCATAACAGAATGATTACTTCAAACAAAGAAAATTAAATCATTCCTAACATGTCATATTAACCTATAAAATTAGTTTAATTCAAAAAAAGTCTCAAATTATATTTATTTGGTTATCTACAATATCAATCATTTTAATTTTTCACTATTATGGTAATTACTTCATCACCATTGTAGCATAAATAAATTAAATTATTTAATGTCTAAAAATTATAAATAAAATACCATTATGTATTAAATCTTTTTAAATTTCTAATTAATATTTATATTTGAAAATAAAACATATATAACCCTATGTAGAAATTGTTTTTTCTAAAAGATATATGCTTATGTCATTTTTGTATTTATTTTAACTTAAATAAAATAAAGTGTCCCTATCACCTACAAGTGGCTTCATGGGGTCCCAAAATCGACCCAAATATTTCCACGGTCAGACATGTATCGACCAATAAGGTTATGACACGTTTTAGGGTAATTTAGTATTAATATATTATTATTTTTTAACCCTTATTTACTAGATTTACCTTTTAACCATGGTAAATAAAATATTTACTGAAGTAATTATTCAAAATGTCTAAAAATAAAATTTACCTATTTACAAAATTTGGACATCCTGATTCCAAATAGGGAATCCATTTTTCCAAATTCAAAATGCAAAAGTGGCCGAAATTAATTTAAAATTAATTCCCGCTGTCAAAACAAAAAGCGTGTTTTTAAGATATAATAACTATCAAAAGATTGATACTTGTTTATGTCCAGTTTAATAGTGAAATTATGTGTAATGACCAAAAGTATTTTAAATGGTAAAAATATATTCTAAATATACTTTAAAACCACTCAAATTCATAATTTATCACTAATAATTATTTTTATTAAAAAAGTTGTTTTTAATTAAAATTTAGTAATTTTCACTCTTCATCAAAATATTAAAGTTATCCAAAAGTACAAATATTTCACCTTAGGCTAAATTCGATACTCCGAATCTAAAAATGATTTCCATTTTGAGAGATAAATATTCAAAAAAAATTAAAATGTAGGTATTACTATTCGTAACGGATACTTTGGCTGGTCGTAGTATGTGTTAGAACTCGAAGTTGCGTACAACACACGCTACTGTATTATTCAAAGAGAAGTGTAGTGTGGAAGCTCGGGGTGTTACATAATTTGAGTGTGAAGTTGTAAAATGAATTATCAGTAGGTCAAATTTTAAAAATATCACTATGATGATCAATACCTAGACAATCCTATAGTATTTTAATTCTAATATATATGATAAATATCCACCATGTGAATGTTTAGAGGGAAAAACTAAATCATAATGTTATTTTAATAAATATATTTACTTTTATTTTAAATACATAAATTATTTTTAAACCAAAATGTTGTTCAATAATTCATTCAAGGTGAATGGGATTATAAATATTTATGGTGTTTAAATGTTGTTGGACTTTTTTAAAATATTTCTAATAAATTTGAAAATATGTAAATAAATTCATTATAATATAACCAAAATATTCTATATGAAAATTCTAAAAATGTTTATCGGGCATGATAGGTAAAAATGCATAGAAAATAGAATATATTTATCCTTACATATTTTTATAAAGAAAGTAATAAATCCTTGAACAGTTTGAACCATGCCATAATGAAAACTCTCAATAAGAGGAAAATTTCGCAATATTTTAATGAGAAGGAGATGTATGATAAATTTATTGGAACTTCATCCTTGAGTTTTAAGATCACATTATTGAAATTATAGTCGATTTGAGATATTGGATGATTTATGATAATATAGAGGTTATAAAATCTTATAAGTACACCAAATGTGGAATGTTATTCATGGAATATACTGGAAGCAGATAAGAATAACTCCCAATATGGATGTTTAAAAATTATAGAAGTTTAATTGATGTTAAAAAGTTATAGGAGGTGATGAATTTAATTGATATAATCTGATGTATGAGTTTATTTGAAAATTTCATCACAATTTAAAAAATAACATAAAACATTTAAGACTATAAGAATTTTTCTATATAAAATTTTATATATGACATTTAATAACATATATATTCTATTTCATATGATCATTATAATATTTTAATGACTGATGATATTGAATCTATTAGTACTTAGTGACATATTCTAAATTTTTTAAAAATCGTGAAACATATACCTTGATTGTGAATTTTTAATAAAATGAATTGATATAGAATATCTAATATTTTAATTTCTTCTTTCACTGTAGAAAGAGTATAAATGACTAAAATATGCATTAACACGAGCATTAACGAGAAAAATTTTAATGATGAGTATTATTCAGATCAAGATAGTGAAAATATTGAAAACTATTTATAAAATATTTTAGAATGTTTCTAATTAGAAAATGTCATTGAAATTGAAAAAAATGTTATTGACATTGTTGAGGAAATAGTAGGTGGAGAATAAAATAATATTTTATATTATTTACCAATATTAATATATTAAAGGGAAATGAGGAATGTTATTTGATACTAATGTGGGAAGAACATACCAATGTCTAGAATAGATAATATATTAAATAGAATAATGACATAACAAATCTATGTTTATATATGAATATATAATGATATATTTATAGAGTTTTCCCTAAACATAGATTTATGAAAATCTTAGAGGGAAGAGCCTATACAATTATCTAGATTAGAATTGAAAAGAAGAGGAGATAAGAAAGATGATATTTCATGAGTACTAGATTTCCAAAAAATGCAAAAAAGGTGGTGAAATATGGAATAAGGATGTCTTATAAAGTTCATTTTTATTTGAAAATATAATATTTTATTTGTAAAATAGAAGATAAGAAGTTATCTCTTTTCAGGTTCTCATATATGAATTAAATAGGTGTGTATGTTCACTTTAGTGCATCTATAATAAGTTCATAGTTATTGTGTAATGTTGTAATAGTTACAATCATAATAATACGAAATAAGAAGTAATACAATAATAACACTATTTTAATATAAATTGGTGAATCAATCTTATGCTGTTAAGTTTTAGATATCAATATGTATGTACGATTCACATGGGTGTGGGATACCATGAATAAATATTTTGATATTTTAAAATTGATGTTTCAATGATATAACCTGCTAACTATAATATCATAGTTTATAGCTAAATGATTATATTAAATTTGGGATTTACCAACTTCCAAGAGGGACTATCCTTTCTTGTTTAAGAGTAAAATTTAATAATAATTATTTATTTTTTTGGATGTTTTCAATGAAAATATTATGTTGTTAATATAGAACACGGGAACCATTAACTAAATAGTGATGGAGGTGTAATTTAAAATTGACAGAAGTGTTTAATTATATAATAATTCACAAAATTTGATTCACCACCAGTGATGAATAAATCACTAACAGGTAAATTTTATGATGTAAAAATTCAAAATTCATTAGAAAGGGATAACTGATTCTTTTTTTTGGGGAATTTAGATTATAAAGTCGAATAGAAACTAGGGGAGGAAGTAACATTGTTCAGGAGTAGAGAATATTCAGTTCTAGTAGTATGATATGGCACAGATTAAGGGAAACATATCATGATAGATAATTTCCTTATACTGAATATTTTATTATTTTATTTCTAATATTTTGAGGTAAAATAATTCTACTTCACTATAATGAATACAATATTTTTAAAAAATTTGTTAGGTGAATGTTATTGATAAAAATTTTACTTGTATTGTAATATTGACTTATATTTTTTATCAGATATAAAATATCTCATATATTTATATCCAACAAACATAATTATAGGATAGTCATGGTTTAACTACAATTGACCGTAATCAACATCCATCATATTACATGAGAAAATGTTAATGAATTCCATTTTATTAAATGATATTTTCAATCAAGATATACATCATTGATGTTATATTAGAAGAAATATTTTTATGGATATAATCATTTCAATTGTTATTGAATCAGTTTCAAATTCATGGATTAATTATTTATCCAATAATCACATTACACTTCAACAATGTAGTGATTGTTATCATTTTTTGTCCCATATATTAACAATTGTCCTCTAACGGAAAATAAGAAAATAATTTCATAAATAAATATATTGAAATTTCATTTCTAAATTCATTTTTTTCTTGTATCTTTGTTAAATCTTATTAATGAAATCCTACTAATCATATTAATGATCTATATATCTTTTTTCACTTGGAAAAAACTACTTTCCATGATCACATTCACATCAACTCATTATCCATCATTGTTTTGTTACAATTTAAATTATTTTACCTTTTTTAATTTGGTCCTTTTTCCTTAAATCACAAAATTCACCATATGCACAGTTTCACTGCTACATATTTATATAATATTTATATATAGGAAAAAATAATATCATAATTGTTGATTGATGTATTCACATACCAATACTCAAATGTGCATAAATCCATATTTTGTCATATCAGTCTTATAATAATTTTTCACATCCTTGACCACTAGTAGGTTATCATCTTCAGCCCTCTAAAAATTGTTTAGGGATATATATTTGGTCTATGTTATTTACAAAAACATGGTATCCATTAACTCTATTCAAAATGTCACCTATTATCAAGGATCTGGTTGGAACCCTAAGGGTTTATAATGGATTTTTTGACAGTATATAATCATCTATATTTATAATATGTGTTGGAAGTAATATTATTATTGATATATTTTTTACTAGTATTATTGGTAAATAAATTGTCGATTATTAGTTGATTTTTTAAAATTTATTTATATTAGACTCATAATGGTGATATGGATTTTGATGTCATTCTATATGGGGAATATTTTGGAGGATTTTTTAAAAAACATTATGTTGATTATTATTTTTTAAGACACATTATATAAACATTTATTAGTTCAAAAGAGTTTAGTAAGTACATTTTGATGAATATATAATTTATTTTAAGAATTTGGTGGTGTATCTAGTGAAATGAAAGGGTATACTTTATTTAAAATGGAATACCAAAATCTCAATGGTTTTTGGAATGGATGGGTAATTTTAGATGGATATTCAAATATATATATGTTTTTTTTATGTCTTTTGGAGGGGTATACTATATTTATTATTTTATTTGGGTACACAAAATATCTTTTAATGTGGAATTAAGAATGTGGTCTATAGAATGGTAGATATCCAATTAAGAAGGGTAATCGCCTATAATATATTTCAGAAAATTATCAATTATAATTTTATATATTTTTTATTATATATTATTTATCCATATTTTAATGAATATTATCAATTAAAAAAATGTATATCTATTCCATGCTGGTTTGAAAATTTCAAACATTATTAATGATTTTTTTTAATTGAATGTAAGAACATCAAACCATGCCATGGACAAGTGAAGGTCATGAAATGGAGGTTTTAGTAACGTGAATTGGGGGAATTCTAAAATTATTTTCCCATATTTGTAGGTTCGTTTAATTTATATTATATTATCCAATTTGGATTTAATTTTAATGTAGTGAAAATAAGAAGAGGAATGACCCAGTCGTTAATGATTTAAATATCATGGAGGTCCTATTTCAAAAAACATGAACAAAGTAACAATTGAATGTAGAATTTTCAATGTTATTTCATTCAATTAAATATAACCTCTCCATGTAAGTTTGTAATGAAACCATATATCTTTATGGATAAAAATATTTCAAGTAATATGGTTTCTTAATTATTTATATTTAATGATTTTATTTTCTTATAGATTATGGTATTATGGATTGAGGAACTCTTTGGTTAGTATATTTGTATGTATTTAAAATATATCAAGATAATATATTATAGAGGATTATCCATGAATAAAATAATAATATTTTCTTAGGTGGAATCTATGTTGATGACATTATATTATGATCTAATCAAATATATCTTCCAGATTCATTATAAAATCTTATGAAATCTGATTTTCATATGAGTATTATCAATGAGATTACATATTATATTGGTTTTCAAATAAAAAAATCTTAAAAAACATATGTTTCACAACATAAGAGTATAAAATATCTTCTTAATGATTTTGTATATGATAATAAAAATTTTATTAGTACTCATATACTTATATCAAATACACATGATCCTGATGATGTTGGATAACCATAAGATAAAAAATAGAGGTGTTATTGGAAAATTACTATACTAAACATCTTGTCAAAAATACCGAATGTTTCATAATTATTATGTTAAATTTAACTATCTAATCTATAAGAATTCAATTATAAATCGATAAAAATAGTTTTTTATCTTAAGGGAAGTATGGATTTTGATCTTTTTAATTCTTATAGATATTTTTTTTGAATTAGAATGTTTTGTGGTAGATATTGGAGGCTATAAAATGGATTTAATGTGCATGTGACAAACCCCTCCCCATAATGTGTACCCCTCCTGGGCCAACAACTTGAGATGGTAGATAATGACCCCCCGAGTCCCGCCTCTAGCAGGCCCCGGGTTGGTAGCTAGCACCAAGGGTTTAACATACACATAGATAGAAGGCATTACCCTTGAAAAGAACACATGCGAAAGGGAGATAAAAATAGACACCAAACAACACCAACTCAACCAGTAAGATGAACGAAAGCCCATGTATACATAGGAAATTTCATGAAAACCTACTACAACTAAAAGTTGAAAAACTGAAAGTACCCAAAAGAAAGTAAAACAGTACCAACCACAAGCTCGAACAGCTCCTGCAACCCCAAGCCAGTAAACACTATCCAGATCTCCAAACTGCTCTAGGTGACCTGAATTGTAGTTTATATATACATAGGGTGAGTATAATAGTATACTCAGTAGGATCCCCCCAAAGCCTCTCGGTCAAAAGTAAAGGAAGCATCCTAATGCACAGTGAACAACAAGTAAAACATACTCATCACCTAAACAAGTATACTATGTTCCCAACCTCACCATGGATACTCCCACCAAGTAACACATACAAGAGTATATAATATAATAAAGCATATCAAGGGTACCCTAATAATAATTTCCCCTTTGGTTTCCACTTTTACCCAATGTCGCACATCCTAGGCATCTCTCTCCAAGATGTCTTGCCCGTAGACACCTGGCCGAGGCACCATAACATGCACCTTGTGCAAAAAAAAACCACCATATCCACGTACAAAAAGTAACCAGGTATTTTCTAGGAGTAACCACATCCCACATAACGTGTTCATACATTGGGTATTATACCTCAATCAACTAAATCCCACACACTGAGTAAGGAACCACATTCCTTCATAGCCTATACATGTTACACCTATAGTAGTATATGAGATAATATATCTAGAATATATGTGTGTGAATAACCACATTCCATAACAACCCTCTACACATATATATGGGAAAAACTAACTGTTTTTCCTACCATCACAAGTAACTACCAAGATAAGACTGTGGATCCAAAAGGCGTTGTCAGCCATTCATCATCCCACTGGAATGTTGGGGAAAACAACCCCAGGGCTCAGAAACCTTGGAGTGTTATTTTTTCTTAATGATGGGGTGGAGTAGTGTTTAGAAATACCAAAAGTACAAGATATACTATATCACACAACCACACTATGGGAATAACCTATTCATAGACTCAACTGCAGCTAATATCTCTCGGACTCTGGGTTGTTACTTCTATGACTGGGTTTCTTATAATCACACAAAAATTTATAGAACATTATTATATTAATTCATTCCCTTTTTATCGGTTTCTCTTTAATTTAATTATTTCTTTAAACATTAATTAATAATTTAAAATTCCAAATTAAACATATTTAGCATCACACCCAAAGTCCACTATCCCTTTAAAATTACAACCTCATCATTACGTTCTAGAAACTCCAACCCCAAGTGTTTACATAATTTATTCAATTATTCATTACAGAATTACTTTCCCATATTCACATGAATTATAGAAAAACATTAAATGCTACTAAACACAAGGGGGTTCAACACGGTGAGTATATGTACTACTCATCGAGTCAATATTTCCTATAGAAAGAGAAAATACCCATCCACCCTTGAGACGTTAAACATACAAAGAAAATGGCATACCATGCGCATCTTGGACTCTTTTGGAAGAAGGCTAAGTCAGACTAGCTTTCTTGAGATGTGGATAAATGTAAAGTAGATAATCTACCAATAATAATGACATAGAATCCAACAATCACATTCATCTTGTTCCATCATCCCGGGTGTCCCTCCCTAACATCCAGATGCATAAACCGATCCATCTCGCCACTCTAGGCATCATCTAATGCCCCAACCAACGGTTTCAATGCCCCCACATACCACAATAACCATCAAGGATCACATCACAACACAAGTAGTAGGAAAACAAACAACTTAACAATTGGGATCTTGGCCCTTTTACAATAAATAGTGTAACACAGAACCCTTCAGGGAATTATCAAAAAATCAGTTCTATAATCCATCCAGAATTAACCGATTTATTATTCATAGGTTCCAAATTTGGGAAACCAAATTATTCATCTAATGAAAAATAATTAAACACACTTATTGAACCAATTTTATTAACATCAAATTAAAACAAGGAGAACCAGACTCATTTACATGCCTCTTTATCCTTTAAACAAACAATTATCAATTAATTGTTGTTTATGTTCATTACCAATTTCTATCAAGAACAAAAAGCTAAACATGTAAGCATAGATAACACAATATATAGCAAATCAAGAGGCAACAGCATAAGATCGATATCAATTTATTTAATTGCTCCAAATATTTATTATGTAAATTTCATTGTCTTCTCATGTGATAAAACACGCTAACGATACAGTTTCATGTAAATGAATAGAGAATAAATGAATCCCATAACCCAAACTGTTCTTAACGTTATTTACATGAGAACAGCCCCAAAAACGGCTCATGATAACCTCCTCTCGCAACAACTCCATCCAGCCGAGGATGCCATGGTATGACCACACCAATCAAATCCCACGAAAAATCCATTAGAAGCATAGATATCACATGATATAATATGGAATAGAGAAAAAGAGAAGATGAACACTAAATGAAAGATGATAAAACATTCCTTATATCAATGATCGATGGATACTCCTTGGTTGCACCAAAACATGGGGTTCACATGAAGCAAGAAGAACGTCAAGGAAACCAATCCACAAGGAAATGATAGATCTCACAATTCATATGGAATGAAACGAATATTTTGATCATCTCACACCAGAGAAAAAGGAGGAAGAAAAATGGAGGAATATATCCTATACCTTTTGAATATTTAATGGAGTGACGGTTTAAGATACGTTTGATTTCACATTAAAAGTAGATCGCATTGAAGCATGCGTTTTGACCATGTAAAAAACATCCCGAACCTTATTAAAAATTAATATAGAAGATTTGGCCTTTGAATCGGCCATAGATTCATTAAAACTAGGGTTTAAAATCATTTTACATCAAAGGAAACGTCAAAGGGGAGAAACTGTTGAATGATGGAAACACTTTACATCGTACCATTTGGGAAACATTGTACACCATATAGTTATGGAAACACTATACACACTACAGTTCTAGAATCATTGTACACCACACTATTCGGGAAACACAGCTCATGAACCTCACCATTTTTCTGTTCACAATGGTCTGCTAATGGAACTATTCACTTAATGTTACTGTTGCACTATTCACAACGGTCTACCATTGGAACTGTTCATTGAAGGTCCCCATTGGACTATTTACAAAGCTCAACCATTGAAATTATTCACCTAAGGTTACTGTTGCACTATTCACAATGGTCTTCCATTGGAACTATTCACCTAACTTTACCGTTGAACTGTTCAAAGTGCTCTACCGTAGGAACTGTTCACCAAAAGTTACCGTTGCACTGTTCACAATGGTCTACCACTAGAACTGTTCACATAACATTACCGTTGCACTATTCACAATGGTCTACCATTAGAACTGTTCACCTAAGGTTAGTGGTACACTGTTCACAACAGATTACCGTTGGAACTATTCACAAAAGGACATTGTTCCACTTTTCACAATAGTCTACCGTTGGAACTATTCACCTAAGGTTACCATTGTTCTATTCTCAAGGGTCTACCATTTTAACTTTTCACATAAGGTTATAGTTGCATAGTTCACAATGATCTACCAATGGAACTATTCACAGATAAGTCATGATGACCTCCCGGAACACTCAAACCCCATATTTTCACTAAGGAAAGGACCAGAGTGATCTGGGACATTACATTAGATACCTCTCAGAACATTCTCATCCTCAGGAATTCAAAACTCACCAACAGGGAAGAAACAGTCCAGAAAACCACAAATTGAGATACCTCTCATAATAGGGAAAGCCCAAAAAGGTGACAAAATAAATCATTCTCATAATCAGGAATGGTTTATAACTATAAAGAAAAAGTTGTTACATAATATGAGTTAACACCAAACAACTTTGGGAACTGTGCATGTATCTGTGAATCACGTTCCCAGGTACTCTCCTCCATGCCACTGTGTCTCTATAATACATGATCTAAAGGGATAGAATACCCTCTCAATTCTTTCTCCTTGTAGTCTTGGATCCCTATAGGTCACTCATATAAGGTGGATTCATCATCAACATTGATCTCTCCCAAATCGAGGATGTGAGAGTCATCATGAAGATAACGAAGGAGCAATGATACATGAAAAAAATCATGTATTCGAGTAATCTAGGTGTGAAGTGAAACTTGTTACACCACAGCTCCAACATGAGCTAAAACCTCGATAGGCCCAATAAACTAGGGAGAATGATTACTCCCATGACCAAACCTTCACTGCCCAGGATGGGGATTCACATTTAGAAACATATGATCCCCAACATTAAACACTAAGGGTCTCCTCTTTTTATCAGCATATGATTTCTTACGATCTTGAGTTGTCTTCATCCTCTCACAAATCACTAGAACCATCTCTGATGTATTCTGCACCAGTTCTGGTCCGAGAATTGCTGAATCTCTGACCCTAGTCCAGAAAAATGTATTACAACAAGTTCGTCCATAAAATAATTTTACTGGTGCCATACCCATGGTGGAGTGAAAAAAGAATATTGTAATAGAACTCCACAAAGGGTATGTGCCTCATCCATGATCCTTAAAAATCAAGAACATAAGAGTGTAACATGTATTCAGGTGTCTGGATGTTTCGCCAAGTCTAACAATCTGTCTGAGGATGAAAAGCTGTGTTAAGGCATAGTTATGACCCAAAAGTATGTTGGAGAACTCTCCACACCCTGGAGACAAAATGAGGATCTCGATCATAAATTATTGTCTGTGTGATTCCCTGATGTCTCACAACCTCCTTCACACACTACCTCGAAAAAACTTCCACTAAGCTTGACTCCTCGAACTCTATGATGTGGGATGATTTTTTAAATGATCCACTACCACCAAAATAGCACCATGCCCTATCGGACCCCAAGGTAAAAATGTAACAAAGTCCATTGAGAAGTCCTCCCACTTCCACTGAGGAATATCTAATGGCTGGAGAAGGCAACCAGGAACATGGTGTTCGACCTTCACCTTCTGGAAGATCAAACATTGAGACACAAACTTCGCAACTGCATGCTTTAGCCCTGACCACCAAAAATGTCACCTCAAGGCTCGGTACATATTTTTAATGCCTGGATGCACAACTAAATGCAAATTATTAAACTCTATGAGAACAATCTCGTGCATCATCAAAGGAACCAAAAGACTTACGTTATACAACAGCCAGTGTTTTTCATCCTCCGACCAACCATCCGGGGCCTCACCACAAAAAGCATAGTCTCTCCAGACCTCAACCTCTAGATCCCCCAACTAGGATACTTCCAACTTCTTCACCAGGGATGATTGTACCGTCATATGAAAAAGTCAAAATTTTCCCCCAACTTCTCCCATATCAATATGTAATGCTGACAAAACATTCATAACTCTCCAGGAATCACCGGATTGACGAACAGCATCACTATGTGACTTTTGACCAAGTGCATCAGCTACAACATTCCCCTTTCCAGTTGTATATGATATTTCGAAGTCGTATTCCTGTAATAACGCCATCCACCAACACTATAATAAGATCAAGTCACGCTGGGAGAAAACATACCTCAATCTCTTATGATCATCAAAAACCACAAAACACTTGCTAATGAAGTAGTGTCACCACTACTTCATAAAAAACACCACGACTGTGATGTCAATATCATGGATGGTATAGTTATGTTCATAGGGATGCAACTATTGAGACCCATAAGAATCAAGTTACCTCTTCCTCATGAGAACATATCCTAAACATAGATGCGAAGCGTCGTAAAAAACATCAAACAGAACTCCATCATCCGGAAGAAAAAGTACAAGAGAACATACTAAATTATCCTTTAGATACTTGAAAGCTGCTTGACATAGATAAGTCCATATGAATGCATGATCCTTCTTGTTCAATGATGTTAGAGGAGTCACAACAAGTGAGAAATTGGCTATGAATATCTTGTAGTAGCCTGTGAGACCAATGAAACTTTGCGCCTATGAAACTTTCTTAGGGGATTCCTAAGACACATCTACTTATATCTTCGATGGATCCACAACTACACCATTCTAGGACACAAAATTCCCAATGAAATAGACTTATTGATCCCAAAACTCACTGTTCCACAACATCCCAAATAGATGATGTTGAGGATGAACTCTCAAAACGGCGTGTAGATGATTTTCATGATCCTCCATAGATTTAGAGTACACAAGGATGTACTCAATTTAAACCACTGTGAACATGTCCAGGAACAAACGGAATAGAACGTCATCAATCCCAGAAACATATCCAGATCATTTTTAATGCCAAACGCAATACAACGAACTCTTAATTCCCATGATGCCAATAGTATGCAGTCTTCGAGATAACCTCGTCCATTACAGGCATTTGATGGTATCATGTTGGTAAGTTGATCTTTGACAGCCATCATGAATCCTTCAGTTGATTGAATAATTCATCAATCCATGGAAGAAGATAGGGATTCATCATTGTCACTTTGTTCAAGCAATGATAATCGACACACAACCACAAACTGTCGTCAGCCTTATTCACGAAAAAACTGGTGCACCCCACGATGACACACTCGATCGTACATTACCACACTGTAGAAGACCATAAAGTTGTATACCTAACTCTTGTAACTCATAAGGGGATATCCTACACAAATACATAGAGATTGGATAAGTTCCTAGTTGTAGTTAAATCACAAACTCTATCTCTCGCCAATGGGGAAATTCTACAATCTCTTCTGGAAAGACATCATGGTACTCTTCTATGACCCTAGGAAATGCCAATTGCAGAAAATCTGAAGAAAAAAACATCATCCCATCCATCATGGATGATAAGGATGGAATACGCCTATGACCCATCTGAGTATCTCGCTCTTCAACCAATTCCACCAGCTCTCCACTGGCTCCAATGAAAATGACATTCTTCTTGAAGAAATCCACGATAATCTGCACTGAATACAAATAATCCAAGTTGAGGATGACATCATATGGTTGTATTCTTAAACATTGTTAATATACCAAAGAGAAATTTTTTCCAACACAATCTCCAAGAATCTACATACATCAACAAGTTATCTCGACCCCCAATTGGAGTAGTCAATGCCCATGGAATTGGAAGCCCCTCTACCTCAATTCCCAAAGCATGGACAAGGGTTGGTGATATGAAAGTGTGTGTCACGACTAAATCAAACAATGCATACACCAAGGTAGAAACCAATCAAAGGGTGACTCAAATGATTCCTGACTCGCCTGTAGCTGGAAATGCTAGAGCATTAAACTAACCACGACCTCCTCTACGACCTCTCTGACCCTGATGACGACCACCAACACAGCCATGCTCAACTCTCTGTGGATGGGGTGTAATTTGCCAGGTAAATAAGGAACATGAAATTATTCATTCATATTAATATTTGTGAATTAAATATTAATTCTACATTAAAGGGGAAGCCATGTTCTATGGATTACATGATATGAAACAATGGATTTCTTTGAAATCTAACATTTCACACTAATAATATAATATTATTATTTTAAATGGTAGTAAACGCCCAACCATTGTATTAGTTGGGGTGAATTTAACTAAAAAAAATTTGATGATACATGTTTTTTGAATATTTTAACATTTATACAAAGAATGTTAGGGGCTTAAAATTAGTAAAGAATTCGATTTTAAGCATAAATACTCTAATGTTCACAAAAAGTCGTTTTACTGCCTTTTAATGGGGAACCCTCTATAAATCTAGTATTTGTAACTTTTATATATTCTATAAGAAAAATTAAAATTAGTCTTTAGATTCGGGACATCAAAATTTACATTGGTTAAATTTTTGGTATTTCTCTGATAACATTTTTTTAATGAATAATGAAAAATACTGTATTTTAATTCAAAAGTGTCATTAAATCTAATTTATTAATATGGTTATATAATCCTTTAAATTTGTTTTAATGTAAAATTATTATATATTTTTTTCAATTTAATATATTTTTGTTCATTGGATGTAATTTCATTTAGAAATTGGACATAAATAAGTTTCTATCTTTTGATGGTTATTATTTCCTAAAAACACGCTATTTGTTTTAACATCGAGAATTAATTTTAAATTAATTTTCTTATACTTCTATGTTTTGAATTTAGAAAAATTTATTCCATATTTGGAATTAGTAGGTCTAGATTGTTTAAATAGGTTACTTTAATTTTTTGTCATTTTAAAATTTTACTTTAGTAAATATTTTTTTACCATGATTAATGGGTAAATATAGTAAATATGTGTAAAATATAATAATATAATAATATTAAATAGCCCTAACATGTGTCATTATCTTATTCACAGATACATATACGACCATGGGAATCCTTTGGTTGAATTGGGGACCCCATAGAGGCACATGGTAGTAAAAAATGACACTTTATATTAATAATTTAAAGTAAAGCTAAAAATGACATAAAAAAATATCTTTTAGTAAATAAATTTTTAAATGGGGTTATATAAGTTATAATTTATAATATAAATAATATTTGGAAATCTAAAATGATTTCCTACATCAGGGTATTTTTTTTTATATTTTTTGGAAATCATATAAATTAAATTATTTATGACAAAATAATGAAACAATAGTTATCTTGTTAATAAATATTTTAAATAAATAAGATTATAAGTATTAAAAAAATTTCTAAAACCTATCCAATTATTATTAGATTATTTTATTTCGACCATGATTTGTATTAAATTTTATTTTAATAAATAGTTGACCAGTTTAAACCGAATATGAGGTTATAATTAAATAATTGTTTCAAACATTCCTAAAGAGCCCCTCCTCTCACTTTAAAAAAGAACTAAATTATAACCAATTTCTCACACTTCTCAAGCCTTTGGCTCCTGAAGAATCTGCTCCAATAATCGTTCAAGATCTCCCTCTTCATCCTAGATGACTTACCTTAGGCAGAAAACAATTCAAAAACAATTTTGGTTCAAACCAAATGGAGTTACCTGATTTAAAAGAAACGTTTTCTCTTAAGTTATTTGGTTTTATATTACTTCTCCAACCCCATAAACTTATTTTATTACATTATTTTATAAAAAAGTCAGTATCCTTAATATACTAGTATTTTTATGGGATTTATTCGAACAAAAGAGACACACACCTCCATCTAATGGGTAAAGAACATAATGTTTAGGTGGATGGTAAACTAACGCCTCACGAAATGAGGATTGTTCAATTAACTCCTACCACCTCTCATGGTTTCAATTATGATGGAACTGTATTTATATATGATATATATTATGTTTATGATTTTATTTATGATTTTGTATTTTTCATTCATAGCATACGTTTATGGTTTCCATAATGGGTAAACACGATAATATCATTTTAGGAAGTGCGGACTACCGCCCCCTCAACGTGATTTTACTTGTTAATGCATTAAATGGGATGTAAAAAAGATGGAGTTAATGATATTATATATTTTGTTATACTATAATTATAATATAACCATGTATTATTATTTTTTAATTCCCTTAAAGTTTGAAATAGAAATGAACGTAGTGTTCATGCATACGTACGGGTTACCGTCTCCATGAACGGTGCATTTCATTTCTTATCTCCAAATGTTATGTACTATTATAAATAAATATATAATTAATATATAGGATTTATATGATATATAAATCATGAATATAATTCGGTAGGTAATGTAATGTTGATCACATGGAAAAATTGTAATTATAACAAGTTTATTTTTAACACAAATTCCAAACATCGACAAAATGTCCAAAATGAAGTCAAGCAATTAACTAAAAATTATTGCAAGGTATAGGTAATATAAAAGTAATAATAAAAATTAAAAAGGTTATTAATCAAATAGAAATTAATTTATGTTTATTATTCAGGAATAACAAAGAATAGAAAAGTCCAGCTGGACATGTGGTAAATGATTTCTTTTCTAACTTTTAATTCTGTGAGATTTCCATTGTTCACCACTTATTTATTACATGTGGTGTATTTTGTACTTCCACAATATATATATTATCATTACCACATTTATATTAATTGTATTATTTTATTCATTTGTTGGTTATTAACTTTTCTCATAAGACTCGATTGACTACAACTTGGTAAGGGTTTTTCATCTCACTTTTTATTCCCTTGAGATTCATGCTATATTAGCCACTATTTCCTTTTATGTGGTGGATTTACTATCCATGATTTTATTCTTTGTGTAATATAATTAAATTTCTGGGTATTTACATATTCATTGTGTGATATTTATTTCATGGCGTGTATGTTTCATAAGTTACCAAATTGGTAAGGGAACCTTTCACCCTCCTCTGTTAAAAGACTTGTTTTTTGTTATGTCTTTTAATTTACTTCCTTTTATGTTGGGATATGTTTTTATATATCTTTATGGATGCAAATTTTATGTCCAAGTGATGATATATCCTTTTCTCTCTCATCAACTTATTTTATGAATTTTAATGTGACAATGTTAGGCTGTCAAATTTCTATAAAAAAACATCATACCCAAATTTCCATTTTTGGGATAAACATATACTTCTTGATTATGTCAGGATGTGAAAATGTGTGAATAACATATAATTTTTTTTACACATAATATCCACTTATATTAGGTGTATTTATATTTTTCACACATAATTATGTAATTTTTTATCCTTAATCTAAGGATACCATATTTGTAAGGGATTTAGTCTCAATTTACATTTCCATTGAGACATCATTGTTGATATTCACCAATTCACTCTTATATGGTGCATATAATGTAGAGACCCAAGACTTGATATACATGGAAATTAAATTACTTTTTTTTGTAATACTTAATATATAACAAAAACAGACGCAGAAGGACCGTAATATATTAGTGTCTGTGGAAACTCATAATATAATCATCTAATTATGGTGAAAGATCTTTAACATTTCCCATAATGATCATCCCATTTTGTTTTCTTACCAAAAACCTTTCATTAAATCCTAGGGAATGGAAAACATAGAAAGGGTGAGCTCAAATGATCAGTAAGGGTAAGCATGGATAAAATAAAACAAATCATATACATTTGAACTTAAAAACATGAATATAATGTTTAAACATCAAAATCTTGAGCAATCACATAAAACATGGAAGTACGTAAGGCATAGATCATAAATAAACATTAATCATGATAAAATAGCATGGGAATAAAACATATAATTGTGGAAACTGTTAAGAACATGATATGATTTACATAGTATCCAAGGCATTGCTTCCAAGACCATTTTAGAGGACAAAGTACCTTTCTGAATCGAGTTCACTCCTCGTTTCAGTCCTGTATCATTGAACCAGATTTACTTACCATTCCTGCCATGTCTATCTCATGAGATATAAATCATTACCCAATGAATTTGAGGGAGATATAGGTCCCACCAATATCATAATAAAACCAATCTTATGTGTGACACAAAATAATAAATCATACCATAACCCATGTAATAAATATGGGATTTTTAATCATCATTCCATCATAACATAATCAATATAGGATAAAAGGACATCATAAAATTATTTCCATCATAACATAATCAAAACAATGTAAAAATTGGGATAGAAACAGAACCCTATATTATCTTATATGGAAATTTTTTTGATAAAACACTTGAACACCATTCTTAAGGAAAATATCCTTTCTACTTCAAAAACATTTTACCTTTCTTAACATTTCATAAAATTTTAAACTAAAAGATGTTGAATACAAATAAACTTGAAAAAATGTAATGGTAGCTTCATGGAAATAATTTTCTATGAAATCATAAAAATCTATTGATGTCGTATATGTAAAAAAATATTCTTCTCATACTTTGGCCGGAAAAGTCAAAAATTACCTCGTACTAAAAATGAAAAAAGATTCCTATCATATATTTTACTCACCAGAGGGTAAAATTGGATTTAATAAATTATAGGAGGATATAAATAATATTATATATTGAGGAATCATGTATGTTAATGATAAATATTCCCCTGTAAATTCTGAATTATAAACAATCTCAGATAAAAATGAGATTGCGAGATTTTCCCTTAACTTAGGTCCGATTTGGTGCATACGTATACGAACCTCCTGTATAATAATTTAAATAATTCCATTGACTAATTACAGAATCATATTCATTGTTATGATATCATATATGTTCATGTTCTTATCTTCTTATTAGTAATACTTCATTGCAACTTGTTATTTGGGTGTTCGTTGTTTTATGTTCTTATGCATGTTTTGTTGAATAAATTCTTATTATTCTTTTTAGGTTATCGATTTCTCATTTACAGAATGGTATTAGTGTAATATATATCATATTTATTGATTAAATTTATTTATATAATCATTATTCAATTAATATCATGTAGAACGAGTCGCATCACATCATTGAAACGGTAGACTGTGCGTATGCATGAGCTATGATATCATTCCCATGATCGTGGAATTGTAATGAAGTGTATGCATACGATTTATGAATCAATATCACTTTAAAACAATCATATATATTTATTATTTACACCATTATACCCATCCAAGTAAGGTGGTTGTGGAAAAAAGATTATACCATGGTGTGGAGATGGATATGAGGACACTAGGACAACATTTTTTGTTTTCAAGAACATTTCCCTATTATTGAAGAAGTTTTGAATTGAAATAAATACTTACATGACTGTGGTACACTATCATTGTTGTTTGTACCAGAAAAAATTTCCACTTCATATCTTAAAAAATTATGTTGAATTTGTCTTTCGTGATGTGTTAGCGGATCATGCGATAGAATGATAGGTCATTCCATCTCTCTCAAACATAATGTTAGCAATAGTTATATACATTAGTCCATTTATTGTGAGATTAATCGTATATTGTTCCAGAAATGGACTTATACTTCATCTATCATACCGATTAATAATATAAAACTAGTTTCTACTATCTAGGGATATCATGTAGGCTAGTTATAGGCGATAAAGGCATGTCGAAATTTGGTTGAGGGTTCGATTACCACATCTTTGTCTAACGCGGCGGATTGTCGCCAATCCTGAAGGTAGTCCATTTTCTAAAACTACAATATTATAACACCCCATCAATAATATCAAAAAATATTTTATCCTTAATCAATACTAAATTATTTCCAATATAACTCATTCTAATCTTTATGCTTATACAAAATACATATGTCCATTCTCATAGTATAAAGAAAATGATTACTTGAAAGATCACATAACAAGCACATGAATACCATCATTTATCCCCCATATATCATAAGATATATCTGGTTGGTCCCAAACATGTGAATACCTTAATAATGTATTCTTTTGAAACATGAATTACCATAGAACCTTAGTGAAAACATGAGTGCTGTCACAAATAAATTCAAAAATTAGTGTAAAAACAATGTAAAAGAATTTATATTAAAATATATATAAATAAAGTCAAAAAGAGACATAAACATATTTTATAATTCATTTATGTCATTAATGATAAATTATTAACATAATTTTAATAATATCATCTTAGCTAAAATTATATGGAAAATTGATCGTTAAAACCACTAAAATGTAGTTATGAATGTATTGTGTCATGGGTTTAAATGATTAAAAATTATTTATTTTTAAAAAACATAATGTGAAAGAATATAAATTCATAATTTTCCATTTTTATCCATTTATTCATAATTAATATTTTTTACATTTATAAAATCATGGAAATAGATGAAAAATAGTTAAATGGGAAACAATAAAATATTATTCAATGAAAATATCACATTTATTTTGACTCGTCATGTTTATAATTTATCATACTAATTAATAATATTATGTTAATGATATACTCTATAAAGATGAAATTTCAATTTCTAGTCCAATTTTTATTATTTATGATGTTATATTTAATTACATTAATATTTTGTTTCCCATCGAAGATTTTAATGACATTCCACTCATAAGTCCCATAATAATTCATAAGGTTAAATGCAACCAATAAGGTAAATATTTTATAATATCCATAAAAATAGTTGTAAATTAATTATTTTTTTATACACTAATTACAATATTAAAACAAACTATCTAATATGGTGTGGAAAAATAAACTATGATACAATAATGAAGACGACATGTTGTACCTTTGTTTTATTAATGTTTCCTTCTTTTAATGATCATTTTTGAAATAAGATAAGTGTTATTATATAATTATATAAAGAAAATTATATAATAAATTTACTTTTTTCATTAAATTCTCCATCATAAACCATCCATGTGATGCGGTAATGAAAAATGAATTACATCAATTCGTTGAGGTAGAAATCCTCACGTATGCGCGAACGGTGTTATCATTATTTAATGTTGAGAAATTTATTTATGAGATTGGATAAGATCATAAAGAGATATACTTACATTATAATTATAGTTTTATCCATTAATAAATTTCTACCACAAACTCATCTTTCACCCCAAAACATAATACAACTCAAAAATACTCTATTTATCCTAATCATATAGGCTTCCAAATATAATTAATTTATAATTCACATATCAGAACCTTTATGTAAATAAACTACATTATACCATCCAGGAACTTCATGTAGCACAATGGTAGGGGATAAATCCCAATTTCACTATGGGTGTGGGTTCGATTCCCGCATCTTTGTTTGACACGACGGGTCGTCACACAGTCTGCATTTTGTCCTTTTATAAAAATCCAAAAAAATAACCATTCAAATTAATCCATTTCAACCATTAGACTTATCCAAAATACTATTATCCAAACTCACAGTCAAAATTTTACAAGGAAGTTGAACATAATGAGGATCCTTTTTTCCAGGTAATAACATGTGAAGGCCTTCCTCATATATTCTTTTACAATAACGCAACATCCTGAATTACCAAAATCAACCATCTCTTATTCCAAAATCACTAGCTCAATATTAGGACCATATTAAGGTGTATCTTTCCTTCAACCATGTAATTTCAAAATAAAATAACTCGTTGTAGAGTCACTTTTCTTAGTTCCATAAAATCTCAAATCCTTAAATAAAAAGTACTACAGTACAATCCATATTTATTTCCAGAACATCATTGATACAACACTTAAATGAAATAATTCTAAAATAACAACAGAAGAACACTAGTCATTCCTCTTCATCCAGGGTAGTATCATAACTTTATTATTATCCAATAGCATCATTTTTGGCATAGTCTGATGACTCGGACATTGGTTCTCATAGTTTCAGAACTCCTTGCAAATGAAGTATTGTACATTTGAAATCATTTTCTTACCCTTGCTGTCACATACTTTGTGCCCTTTTCCTCCACACTTATAACAAACTCACATTCCTTTCAGGGAAGTTCCAGAGTGTTTCTTCCCACAGTTATCACATATGGGAAAATTATTCATTCCCCTCTTCCCTTTACCTATCTTTCTCTCTTCCATCCTTTTCTTCTCTTGTTTCCCTTCAATGACATGGGACTCCAAGAATTCTTTACTCATCTTATCATCACATGATTCTATTTCATCATATGATGATAATATATGGGAAACTATTTCACTTCTAAATTATGTCTTAGTACCAAGAATGATATGATACTTCTAACTCTTTGGATCATACGTATTACGAGAGGTCACATTCCTTCTACTGGGCACCATTTCTATACAATAGAATAAACTAGTTCAGTTTATGAATTGCAATGAATAATTACCAAACTTGTAAAATACCTAATACAAATTGAACAGTTTATGGATATAATCCATAATCATAAAAATGTTTTCATTGAGTAATTATATACTCACAAGACCTTTATAATGGTTTGTAATGAAAATGAGAATTATCCTAAGCATATCCCCCAGGAGTGTCGTAATCAAGAGTGCAGCAAGGCCCGTTGTCGTGCACTAGTTCTCGTTCGAGTCTAGCTCAAAGCGGTGTTTTCGGGTTTTACCCCTAGGTATATTTGTTCCAGAGCCTCCTCAACCTACTCGTATCTAGACAGGGATGTATTTCTCAGAAAACTAACAAAATCTCTAAAATACCAAAATTCGAGGAAGTTCTTCTATTCTAATCCTCAAATTCCATCTTAAATCTATGTGCTCTAATCTGAGTTTATCTAAATCTAGCTTCTAAGGTTTGTACTAAACATCCTATGATATCAACTGTAACGCCCCGACCCCAATTACCCAGAGTCGGTGAATTATTTTAATACATTGGAATGATTACAAGGAATCAAGTCCCAAAGTACCGAACAATTTTGCAGTCTTGTAAAAATAGATCACATATATGAATGTTACATTTGCATTTTAAGACATAAAAAACAACATAAGTAATCTTTATGAATGCCATTATTCCCTTGGCTTAACCCTGAATATGAATCACATTACACTTCTTGGAATCCTGGGAAAAATAAAACATAGAAATGGGTGAGATCAAATGCTCAGTAAAGGTAAGAAATACAACAGAAACTTTCAAAAATAATCATAAACATTTAAGGCAATGTATTAAACTAAAACAAAAGCCTTTTAAACTTGAACATAAGCATAATATAGTAGACATAAAATGAAATAATTCCATTTACTTATTCACATGGATATTCTACTAATAGAATAATAACATACAATACCACTAACCACATTCATAATGATGGAATGCATGATGTCGATCTTTAATTTATGTGTCAAGGCCTCGTGCCAAGAGCAAAGGGATAACTATAACCGGAACCCAACCCGGAGAGCCTCTGTAACCAGACTCCATCCCGGAGTGCCTCTATTAATTGGACACCAACCCGGAGGGCTTACTTTTACCTTTCCCCAACCCGGAACATACGAGTCCAAAACATTCATCTTAAGAAGAGGATGAAATAGAACATAAACATTCATATTAAAACCAACATACAAAATGTCAAAACATTATTCATAAACCATTAATGTCATAAAAATAACTCATCCATAGTAAAAAATATTACAAAAACTTATATACAATATGGATGATTTGTATCATAATAAATCAACATGAAACAAGTTTAAAATTTATCAAAGGATGTTGACATAGATGAAATCAATACTATTTGAGAGAAATATCTCTTTTTTTAAATCATTTAAAAGTCGAATAATTATAGAGAAAACCTTTATTTTGAAAATATCTTTATATGATTGTGAAGGAAGCTTCAAAGGTGTAATAACGGAGGAGAATAACCACACCCGCCATATAAGTTAAAAAACATTCTAACCTGAATTTTGTCAAAAAGGATAAAAAGGACCTTGTGTGGAAAACAACGTAAAGATTCCTTTATTAACATCTTATAAAAAGTCAAAAAAGGGTATAAATGTCTTTAAGCCATATTCTTGTCAATAGTAAAAATGTTTTGTAATATATTTTTAAGAATCATGGATGTGTATGATAATGAGATCCCAGTAGATTATTACGCATATACAACCTCGGATAATGAAGAGATTGCGAAATAAACCCTTACCAATTTGGTAACTTACGAAACATACAACCCATGAAAGAGGTATCATAAAATTAATATGTAAATAAACATAAATTAAAGTGTATTACACTAAGAATATAATTATGGGCAGTACATACACCACACAAAAGGTAATGGTGGCAATATGGAATGAATCCCATGGTAATAAGGAGTGAGATGATAACCCTTTACCTTGCACTTTCCTTTAGTCGAGGGTACGTTTAACCTCCTCTTCTTTGGGATCTTCCTTTTGATTTTATCAAAAGAGATCCTTATGTTGGCTTTCAGACTAAAGTAAGGCCTCTAGGATGAAGTGAGGGAATTTGAGAGAGTATTTGGCAAAGTTTGGCCGAACCAAAAGGCTTTGAAGGTGTGAGTTAATGAGAAGGGGGAGTACCCATTTATAAGAGGGGTGAGGGGCACCTTTCGAAAAAACAACAAATATTATTTTATAATAAATTTATATTCAGTTTATAATGTCTCCAAAGTGGATAATTTAAATTTTAAGGTAAGGATAGGTCGAAAACCACTCAACCAATAATATTTAGACAGGTTTGGGTCATTTTACAATCCTTATCTTTAAGTATTATCTCTTAGTTAATTAGTTTCACTTTTACAATGTCCCTTTGTATTTTAATATTATATGGTTAATAAACATACTATATACATCTAAGATACCACCATGTGGTCCATTAATAATACAAATATCATGATATAAGTCTCTTGGCCAAACCATAGATTTTTAGGAATTTAATATCAATTAATAATATAATATTTGTTTTAAAATCTCTTTTATGTCAATTTTGACACTATTCAATAATTGATTTTTGTAAAAATCATAACAGAATGATTACTTCAAAAAAAGTAAATTAAATCATTCCTAACATGTCATATTAACCTATAAAATTAGTTTAATTCAAAAAAAGTCTCAAATTATATTTATTTGGGTATCTACAATATCAATCATTTTAATTTTTCACTATTATGGTAATTACTTCATCACCATTGTGGCATAAATAAATTAAATTATATAATGTCTAAAAATTATAAATAAAATACCATTATGTATTAAATCTTGTTAAATTTCTAATTAATATTTATATTCGAAAATAAAACCTATATAACGCTATGTAGAAATTGTTTTTTCTAAAAGATATATTCTTATGTCATTTTTGTATTTATTTTAACTTAAATAAAATAAAGTGTCCCTATCACCTACAAGTGGCTTCATGGGGTCCCAAAATCGACCCAAAGATTTCCATGGTCAGACATGTATCGACCATAAAGGTTATGACACGTTTTAGGTCAATTTAGTATTAATATATTATTATTTTTTAACCCTTATTTAATATATTTACCTTTTAACCATGGTAAATAAAATATTTACTGAAGTAATTATTCAAAATGTCTAAAAATAAAATTTACCTATTTACAAAATTTGGACATCCTGATTCCAAATATGGAATCCATTTTTCCAAATTCAAAATGCAAAAGTTTCCAAAATTAATTTAAAATTAATTCCCGCTGTCAAAACAGAAAGCGTGTTTTTAAGATATAATAACTATCAAAATATTGATACTTGTTTATGTCCGGTTTAATAGTGAAATTATGTGCAATGACCAAAAGTTTCTAAATGGTAAAAATATATTCTAAATATACTTTAAAACCACTCAAATTCATAATTTATCACTAATAATTATTTTGATTAAAAAAGTTGTTTTTAATTAAAATTTTGTAATTTTCACTCTTCATCAAAATATTAAAGTTATCCAAAAGTACAAAAATTTCACATTAGGCTAAATTCGATTCTCCGACTCCAAAAATGAATTCCATTTTGAGAGATAAATATTGAAAAACTTAAAAAGTAGGTATTACTATTCATAACGGCTACTTTGGTTGGTCGTAGTGTGTGTTAGAACTCGAAGTTGCGTACAACACACGCTACTGTATTATTCAAAGAGAAGCGTAGTGTGGAAGCTCGGGGTGTTACATAATTTGAGTGTGAAGTTGTAAAATGAATTATCAGTAGGTAAAATTTTAAATATATCACTATGATGATCAATCCCTAGACAATCCTATAGTATTTTAATTCTAATATATATGATAAATATCCACCATGTGAATGTTTAGAGGAAAAAACTATATCATAATGTTATTTTAATACATATAATTACTTTTATTTTAAATACATAAATTATTTTTAAACCAAAATGATGTTCAATAATTCATTAAAGGTGAGTGAGATTATAAATATTTATGGTGTTTAAATGTTATTTGATTTTTTTTAAATTATTTCTAATAAATTTGAAAATATGTAAATAAATTCAATATAATATAACCAAAATATTCTATATTAAAATACAAAAATAATTTATCGGGCATGATGGGTAAAAATGTATAGAAAATAGAACATATTTATCCTTACATATTTTTATAAAGAAGGTAATAAATGCGTGAACGGTTTGAACCATGCCATAATGAAAACTCTCAATAAGAGGAAAATTTCGCAATATTTTTATGAGAAGGAGATGTATGATAAATTCATTGGAACTTCCTCCTTGAGTTTTACGATCACATTATTGAAATTATAGTCGATTTGAGATATTGGATGATTTATGATACTATAAAGGTTAGAAAATCTAATAAGTACACCAAATGTGGAATGTTATTCATGGAATATACTGGAAGCAGATAAGAATAACTCCCAATATGGAAGTTTAAAAATTATAGAAGTTTAATTGATGTTAAAAAGTTATAGGAGGAGATGAATTTAATTTATATAATATGATGTATGAGTTTATTTGAACATTTCATCACAATTTAAAAAAATAACATAAAACATTTAATACTATAAGAATTTTTCTATATAAAATTTTATATATGACATTTAATAACATATATATTCTATTTCATATGATCATTATAATATTTTAATGACTAAGGATATTGAATCTATTAGTACTTAGTGACATATTCTAATTTTTTTTAAAAACGTGAAATATATACCTTGATTATGAATTTTTAATAAAATGAATTGATATATAATATCTAATATTTTAATTTCTTCTTTCACTGTAGAAAGAGTATGAATGACTAAAATATGCATTAACATGAGCATTCACGTGAAAACTTTTAATGATAAGTATTATTCGGATCAAGATAGTGCAAATATTGAAAACTATTTATAAAATATTTTAGAATGTTTCTAATTAGAAAATGCCATTGTAATTGAAAAAAATGTTATTGACATTGTTGAGGAAATAGTGGGTGGAGAATAAAATAATATTTTCTATTATTTACCAATATTAATATATTAAAGGGAAATGAGGAATGTTAGTTGATACTACTGTGGGAAGAACATACCAATGTCTAGAATAGATAATATATTAAATAGAATAATGACATAACAAATCTATGTTTATATATGAATATAAAATGATATAGTTATAGATTTTTCCCTAAACATAGAATTATTAAAAGATGAGAGGGAAGATCCTATACAATTATCTAGATTAGAATTGAAAAGAAGAGGAGATAAGAAAGATGATATTTCATGAGCACTAGATTTCCAAAAAATGAAGAAATTGTGGTGAAATATGGAATAAGGATGTCTTATGAAGTTTATTTTTATTTTCAAATATAATATTTTATTTGTATAATAGAAGATAAGAAGTTATCTCTTTTCAGGTTCTCATATATGAATTAAATAGGTGTGTATGTTCTCTTTAGTGCATCTATAATAAGTTCATAGTTATTGTGTAATGTTGTAATAGTTACAATCATAATAATACGAAATAAGAAGTAACACAATAATAACACTATTTTAATATAAATTGGTGAATCAATCTTATGCTGTTACGTTTTAGATATCAATATGTATGTACGATTCACATGGGTGTGGGATACCATGAATAAATATTTTGATATTTTAAAATTGATGTTTGAATGATATAACCTGCTAACTATAATATCATAGTTTATAGCTAATCGATTATATTAAATTTGGGATTTACCAATTTCTAAGAGGGATTATCCTTTCTTGTTTAAGAGTAAAATTTAAATAATCATTAGTTATTTTTTGGATGTTTTCAATGAAAATATGATATTGTTAATATAGAACACGTGAACCATTAACTAAATAGTGATGGAGTTGTAATTTAAAATTGACAGAAGTGTTTAATTATATAATAATTCACAAAATTTGATTCACCACCAGTGATGAATAAATCACTAATAGGTAAATTTTATAAAGTAAAAATTCAAAATTCATAAGAAAGGGATAACTGATTCTTTTTTTGGGGGGATTTAGATTATAAAGTCGAATAGAAACTAGGGGAGGAAGTAACATTGTTCAGGAACAGAGAATATTCAGTTCTATTAGTGAGATATGGCACAGAGTAAGGGAAACATATCATGATAGATAATTTCCTTATACTGAATATTTTATAATTTTATTTCTAATATTTTGAGGTAAAATTATTCTACTTCACTATAATGAATAAAATATTTTGAAAAAATTTGTTAGGTGAATTGTATTGATAAAAAATTCCTTGTATTGTAATCTTGACTTATATTTTTTATCAGATAGAAAATATCTCATATATTTATATCCAACAAACATAATTATTGGATAGTCATGGTTTAACTACAATTGACCTTAATCAACATCCATTATATTACATGAGAAAATTTTAATGAATTCCATTTTATGAAATGATATTTTCAATCAAGATATACATCATTGATGTTATATTAGAAGAAATTTTTATATGGATATAATCATTTCAATTGTTATTGAATCAGTTTCAAATTCATGGATTAATTATTTATCCAATAATCACATTACACTTCAACAATGTAGTGATTGTTATCATTTTTTGTCCCATATAGTAACAATTTTCCTCTAACGGAAAATAAGAAAATATTTTCATAAATAAATATATTGAAATTTCATTTCTAAATTCATTTTTTTCTTGTATCTTTGTTAAATCTTATTAATGACATCCTACTAATCATATTAATGATCTATATATCTTTTTTCACTTCTAAAAAACTACTTTACATGATCACATTCACATCAACTCATTATCCATCGTTGTTTTGTTACAATTTAAATTATTTTACCTTTTTTAATTTGGTCCTTTTTCCTTAAATCACAAAATTCACCATATGCACAGTTTCAATGCTACATATTTATATAATATTTACATATAGGCAAAAATAATAACATAATTGTTGATTTATGTATTCACATACCAATACTCAAATGTGCATAAATCCATATTTCTTCCTATCAGTCTTATATTAATTTTTCACATCCTTGACCACTAGTAGTTTATCATCTTCATCCCTCTAAAACTGGTTTAGGGATATATATTTGGTCTATGTTATTTACAAAAACATGGTATCCATTAACTCTATTCAAAATATCACCTATTATCAAGGATCTTGTTGGAACCGTAAGGGTTTATAATGGATTTTTTGACACTATATAATCATCTACATTTATAATATGAGTTGGAAGTAATATTATTATTGATATATTTTTTTAATAGTATTATTGGTAAATAAATTGTCGATTATTAGTTTATTTTTTAAAATTTATTTATATTAGACTCATAATGGTGATATGGATTTTTATGTCATTCTATATGGGGAATATTTTGGAGGATTTTTTAAAAAACATTATGTTGATTATTATTTTTTAAGACACATTAGATAAACATTTATTAGTTCAAAATAATGTTGTAAGTACATTTTGATGAAGATATAATTTATTTTAAGAATTTGGTAGTTTATCTAGTGAAATGAAAGGGTATACCTTATTTAAAATGGAATACCAAAATCTCAATGGTTTTTGGAATGGATGGGTAATTTTAGATGGATATTCAAATATATATATGTTTTTTTGATGTCTTTTGGAGGGGTATAATATATTTATTATTTTATTTGGGTACAAAAAATATCTCTTAATGTGGAATTAATAATGTGGTCTATAAAATGGTAGATATCCAATTAATAAGGGTAATCCCCTATAATATATTTCAGAAAATAATCAACTAAACTTTTATATATTTTTTATTATATATTATTTATCCATATTTTAATGAATACTATCAATTAAAAAAATGTATATCTATTCCATGATGGTTTGAAAATTTCAAACATTATTAATGATTATTTTTGTAATTGAATGTAAGAATATCAAACCA